>CM059600.1:247907244-249200994 GCA_030412105.1 Cyclura pinguis | reverse complement strand
GCCATCAGATATTCGGGAGGAAGCCGAAAAGATTCCAGGGAGAAAAACCTGCAGAGAATACGAGAGAATTTTGTAAAAGGAGCACACCAAAGAAGCCCTAGGAGGAAATGAAAGCAAAGTTCAGCCTTTGAAAAAGAATTCTTTTTCTTTATTTTTTTTCCCTTTTCTTTCTTTCTTTTTTCCCCCCTTCACTCCCTTTCTTTTTATTCTTCACAGATTCTGTTTTCAATAGCAACAGCAATCCAAGCAGTTTTTATCTGAAACATTAGCCTGGCCCAGTAGGTGTCAGATTAGATATACATTACTCCATTATCTCTGCGTACTACTGTGCATCAAAGGGTCTGTGGAGATGGGGGCTCACAAGGGAAAGGAGAATAAATAAAGGATATCTCTTTTCAGTTTTGGAATAGCGCTTCTACCATTAAGAAAAATCAATAACTGGATTGACTGCATTCAGTGGGGAGTATTATTGTTTCCCATAATGTATCTAATGCATATCATTACCAGAGTAATCACATTATTATCTGCCGCTGCCTTCCTACTCGCAGGGCTAGATGGAAACCCAGAGCTATTTGTAAAAGTTCCTTTCCTCCTCCTACTCCTTCAAAATTGCTGCAAATTGTATTTCTTTCCTGTCTCTTTATTAGCTCTTTGAATTGCTTGGAACCTCAGCATTCAAATTAAGTAGATTGCATTGCTACTACTTCTATTTTACTCACTATTTTCTATATCAGAATTATTGTCAGTTTAAAAAGCAACACCCTCCTTACGCATCACTCCATGAAGCTGTTAGGAAATACAGGAGTTGGGCTTGTGCTAGTAGGAGAGAGCTTTCCTATGTAGATCTCAGTAAAATGAATGAGGTTTTTGCTAGAGATGGGCAAAATAATTTGTTCTTAGGTCATTTTTTACGTGAATTTTTCAATATTCACATGTTTGGCATATTTAAGATAGAAAGTACCTTTTTTTAAAAAAAAAGTTCACTGTGGAAGAAATCTTACCTGACATATTTCTTCAGCCTGGCCCAGGGCATTGTGTGCTTTGTCTGGGTTTGGATGCCAGTGCATTTAGCCATATTAATGCTAGATTAAGGTTATTGGCACTCTGTTTCCTCTTCTTGAGAAGCTCTAAATGTTGAATATCAAAATGACAGACTGGCCATAAACTGGTGGCTCCCATGTCACTGGGATAGTGAATCTGCTTCAGGTTTTAGTCCAAGCTTTTAACAGGTTATCTGAAGTGCTAAACTTCTTTCAGGGGTGGAGTGAAAGCCATAGATCGTTCTTTCAAATTTCATACTAGCTGTACTGCCATAGAATCCAACATCCACCACACAACAGGCACAACATGGTCCCTCTACCATGGTGGGAAGAGTTGCAGAACTATTGAACCTTACAGGTGCAAATGAAAGATTTTTATCTGTTTTCGGAGAATTTACCAAAAATCCATGTTTCATCAAGATAGAAAGAATTTGAGATCTGAAAGAAACAGTGGAGGAAAGTAAAAGTGGCAGATTTCTCAATCCTGCAAGTCCTATGGTTTTCCTTCCCCATCACTGGCTAATCTTGACTTCAGAAAACAGACATGTGGCATGATATTGAGTAAGAACATTACAGGAGATTCAGGGAGATCATAATACAGCGGGAATGAGGAACATCTGCCTCCCAGCTGTTGCTGCATTATAGCTCCTTTCTCATTGGCTATGCTGCCCATGGCTGTTGGGAGTTGTAGTCCAACAGCATTTAGTGGACCACATAATCCCCAGCTCTGTAATGAAGTATTGTCATTTCCGTAGCAGCCTATATTACACAACTCATATTTCCAACCTCAGTCAAACACAAAACAAAATATAACATCAAGCCTCTTTGTCACAGATAATGTGATCAGTGTGTGCTTTTAGTGCACTGTCCTTTGTGCTTTCCTACAAGTCTTAAATCTTCCCCAAATCTCCAAATTACAGTGAGTTCACTAAAGATGGAGTAACACGTTTTCTCAGAATGATACAGTGTATGTTGCTTAGTCCTAAATTTTGTAAATTTTGTATAGATTAAACTTCTGATTAATCTTCTGAACCCATAAGGAGTTTTCAGACCAGATGTGAGATTAAACGTATGACTTGCCCATACACTTGTTAGGGATGTAGTTCTTTGCTGATTTTCTTCTCAAAGGAAGCAAAGAGTAATTTTAGCAATTTTAGCACTGCAAGAAAGTCTTTGAAAACTGTACAGTTTTTGAGGACTATTAGCAATTTGGGACTTATGCGGTGTAAAATTACCCCATATACTATATTCTGTATTATTTTACTTTTATTTTCAATCCTGATTAGGTCATACTTTTTTGTTCAGAAATGACAAACAAGGATAAATAAGGATTTTCAGGTACAGTCTCTTTATACAAGCTGATTCTTAGTGAGTTTGTTTACCAATCCCACAAAATAGATTGTTAATTGTTTTTATCACTCACCCCCCCCCCTCAAAATTAAGACATTTGTGAATTTTGGAACGTTCTTATCAAAGTTCTCCCTCATTCCTAATTCTAAATGTATTTACTTGGAATAGGAAGTTGTTCCCTTTGGTTTCACCACGCTCTTTGGACCATGGCCATGGCCATTTGTGGTGCCATGAAACAAAAGAAGAAAAGACCCTTCTTTTGCTTTGGACCAGCGACAACTTCCCTTCAAGCTGAGAAGACAGAAAGGAGTACCTATCATTTTCAAAACTGCTTCCAAGACTCATACAAGATCGTCTCTGGTCCCCTGATGGCAACCTTGTAAAAAGCCAAGTGTCAGGATGGCTATATTCATCAAATGGCAATAGGGATTTATTTATTTTTTTTAAAAAAACAAAACAAACAGATAACAACTGGAGTCCTTTGGAAGTACAGGAAGCATTTAGACTTGCCAAGTACTGAGTGATGCAATCAAGCCAGAATCACCTCCATTAGCTGGGAAATGATGAAGAGATGTTTCTGGCACAGTTTCCTTGATTTGGCTCATAAGCTTTCACTAACTCCTTTGGCACAGGATTTTTTTCCAAATCTCTGTGTTTATGTGGTTTTTATTATTATCATTATTTTCCCCACTCCTTATGCTGAACAAATCATTAATAATAGAATATGGGAAGATTGTCATCTGAGATGGCCATCACTGTAGCTAATAGCTCTCTGTGCACTGGAAAAAAAAGACCCTGGATGCTTTTGCAAGGGGTTAGATTATGGCAACATGTTGGATTCTTTGAACTTTGCTGAACAAGGCCCTGTAGGCTTGGCTGGAAATAGTAATTTGCAATTGCTACCATTCTACCATTTTGCAGTGGGATGAATGAGCCAACCTGAAAGATGTCACTAAATCCCTGTATTTGATCACATGGTTTGAAAGGTGAATTGCAGAACTGAAATGAAAATTGAATTGCAGCCAGAAATATGCCTTGAGTGATCCTGTAAACTGTACTGCAGAGGAAAGCAAATTAGGGAACAACCCATGCAGGAGCCATGTGGCACACTGCCTGTTGCTAGCTCAGCAGTACCGTGGCCAAAGGACACTCCATTCCTACACATATTTACTAAGAAAGCAGTCCCACTGAACTTGCTGGGGCTTCAGTCCAGTGGAATGTGTCTGCATGGTTGCAGTTGAACAACTCAGCGACTTCAGATTTATTGCTGGAACTAAGTGGACTATAGTTCCACAGACACCTAATCTTGTCTTCAGATTAGGACTTTTAAAAGGGTGAAAGAATCAGATCCTGTCTCATTTTGTAAGCTGGCAGGGTCAGGCTTCATTAGTACCAGCATTAGGGAGTGCCAACATATACTAGATGCGGTAGTATAGATGCGGTATAATCGAGAGGAAGGCAATAGCAAACCTTCTCTGTCCATTCCATGCATAAGAACTATCTTTGAAATTCATTGGCCACCATAGGTTGACATGTAACTTGGAGGCATGTGCACATACACACATAAACATGAACAGCAATGCAGTATTACAAGAGAAGACAGTGAGTCTTTCCCCACAGTGCTAATCTAGCCTCCTTTCGGTTTTTCAATATACATGTCATATATAAATAAACATCAAGGCAAATGCTGAGATAACAGTATCCCCTACTTATTTTCTACTTGTGCTATGAATTTGTTAACATGTTTATATTTCTTATCAAAATAACAGAATAATTTATTTTCATAATCATGGGGAGAGATGGTGGTGTTATTGATGTGTGCCAATCATTCAGTGTCATTCACATTCATAGCAACATAAGCCACAAAGAGTCAGGCCAAGCCCTAGCTAGCTGAGCGTTATGTTCCCGGGGCCAACAGTTGCTTGTTGGGAACCCACAAGAAAGATGTGAGTGTCATCACAATCTCCCAGCCAAGTTCTCCAGGGGCACATAGTATCTGATACTGGAGATAATATTTAGCTATTGTGAGTAGTAGCTATCCAGGGATATAGTGGGCCTATGGGTCAAAAAACTGAAGTGCTACAACTTTTTTGATTAGAAGGGATATTGGCATAATCTGCTACTACTACCCTTGGTCATAGCTTCTATTTCTGCTCCTTTAGCTATAATCCTCAAAGTAGTGGGGCAGTGGGGAGCAGAATTGCTTCAAGAGCAGAACTTCTCTGGGGTGAGCCTCTTTGGGGTGAGAATTCCACAAATGGGGCACCATCATTAAGAAAGCATGTTTTTTCATTGCCACCTGCTTGTCATATCAAATGGCATGAGTATCTGGAAGAAAATTTCTCATGGTGACTGTATCGACTGGTTGGTATGGAAACAAACACCCCTTTGGGTAGGTAAACCAGAGAGGGTCTTATAGGTAAACACCGACATTTTGACTGGTGCTTAAAAATAGACTAGAAGCCAGTGAAGTTCCTTCCAGACTATTGGGATAGATTCTGAACAACTAGATTATGTTTTGCTAGGCAAGTCAGAACTTGCCTTGTATATGCTTTCAGGAGGCAAAGTATTCCAGAAGTGGATGCATAGGTAGATTCATTAGCAGAGAACTGAAATCTGCAGCAGTAACCATTTTGAGATGCACTGTCACCTAATTCTCTTCATATTTAAATGCAACTGCAGTCTCTTTGCAGCAGCTAATATCACACCTGCCAAGTCAAAAAAAGATAAGAGAAATTAACATGGAAAAAAATAGGGACCCTATGAAAATACAGTAAAAAAACATTTTTACTGTCGTGATGGAAACAAATGACCATATGAGTCTGTTTCTTCTTTGAGATCTTCAGGAGAAGCCCCTCTTTCTTTACCACCATTCCCTAAGGCACCTATGGTGGGAATGTGGGAGAGGACCTTCTGGGTGACTACTCCCAGGCACTGAGACTTCCTTTGTACAGAGGCTAGATTGGCCATCTCTCCACAGTCTCCTTCTGGCAGCAGTTAAAAATGCTTTTCTTTTGACAAGCCTTTAGCAACTTACTGCTTCAGGAGAAAGGGCTTTGTATAATGTGCTGCACAATGAGTCTTGGCTACTTGTAAATGGATATGTTTTTACATTGCTTTACTGGTACTGAAACTGCAATTACAGTCCTCCCTCCACATTAGCAAGGGTTCAGGGCATAGAACCCTCACAAAAGTGGAAAAAGCAAGAATAACTTCCCCATCTGATCCACTCCCTGCCAGGGCTCCTGCCTTTGCTTTTGTAGGCAAAACTTCTGAGGAGGAAAGGAAGATTCATGGGAGCCTTCCCCCCAACCTTTCCTTCTGTTTTGCTTCAGAGAACTCACCCCAGATAAAATACATAGGAATGGGAGGGGGAGAATTGGGGGAGGGGAAGCACACACACTCACGAATAATCAAAGTAGCAAACATCAAACCCACAAATGTGTTGTATATTTAAACTTGTGCATATTTTTAGCGATGTGAGATATCACCTGTATCTGTGTTAATTTTTGGAAGCCTCCTTGAATTCCAAGTCTGAGAAAAAGGAAGAAATAACAAACAGAACAAATACAGACACTTTATCCTATAGGTTGTAAATTTATCATTCCATATATTTCCCACTTTGAAGGATATTGCCTCCCATTTGAGCTTACTTTGCTTCAGTCAAGATTTTTGAGTGGGGGCAAAACCGGACAAATTGGCATAAGGAATAAAACTGTTAATATTCATTAGCCTTTTTAAGATCAGTAATCAGTGGTTGACCGAGAATGCTTACAAAGTGAATGCCAGGCAATGCTGGATGTGTTGGGAAACATCTACCTTGCTCCTTTGTCTGGCTTACCGTGTCTGAATATATTGTGTGAACTGCCAAATTCCACAAAGAGTATTTGTTCACTTGGAACATCTTACTTTCTTTTTTAAATACTTGATTTAATTGGATCCCCAGTCGTTTCTTAAGGAAAAAAAAACATATATTGTGCCCAGAGTTCATGATTAGTCAGAAATTATCCCTAGAGAATGAAGATCAGGATATAGATGAATATCACTATGGATATAGATTTTAAGCAGCATCTTGATAATTTTGCACACAGACACAAGGAATTTGTAGATGAGAGCCCAAGATCACCAGAATTCTTGTTTGCAGTCCATGTGGAACTACATATTTATTAATAAAGATTTTACTGTATACCTTTATCCTACTTAAAAATTACAAACAAGCTTCATTCAGTACAGCAGGCACTTCTCAATAAGTTTCCAAAGGATTGTTGTTGTTGTTCTCAACTGCTGTCAAATCAACTTCAACTTATGGCCATTTCCATACTAGACAGTTATAGTGCTATTATTCCACTTTCAACATCCTATGGCATCCGTAGGAAATTATGTTTCCTATACAAGTCAACCACATGTGAATTTTGTGCAGAATAAATCCCCGAGAAGAGCATTTTCTGCACAAAATGTCAATGTGCAAATTTTGTGCAGAATAAGTCCTGAACTACAAAGATTCTTCTCATGAAGGTTTCTTGATACTGGAAAAACATGTTTTTCAGCCACTGAATATTTCTTCCACACTATTGTCTTACCAAGAAACAGGACACTCTTTCTCTTTTTCTCTTTCTTTCCCTTGCTCATTTAGGAACCTTTTAGAGGGAATCACAATATGGAATTGCCTGCAGTTCCACAACTACATTTCACAACAGGAGTTTTCCCTAAAGCGAGATTCAGAGTGAATGTTAAGATTCCTACTCACTTTTTTTAAAATGAGTAAGCAAACAAACTAAGAAGAAGAGATTTAACTTAGAGGTGGGATTAGGGTGAGAATTTATTTTGTTTGTTAACAGACTTTGCCAGCTATGAAATTCAAAGTGAATCTACAGGTTGCTGAGCACTAATTGGTATAGGATGTAAGCCTATAATTTGGCCCTATGCACCTGCACATGCAACAGAAACTTGGTTGGAAATGGAAGTTATTTGAACTCTGAAAAGTAGAACAGAGGGAATACTTTGGAGCAGTTTTCTGAAGTTTTGGGGAAAATATGTGTGAGATATTATTACTGACTTTGGGATTCTGGGGAGGAAACACATTTCCTTCATGCTGAAGTTAAGCACTGAACCCACAATGAATATAATAAAAAATGGATTCAATATGCATTCTGATTCTATGCATGTTTCTGCATAACTCCCTGTTGAGTTCAGTGAAACAAAATACCATGTTGGTGTGTGCAGATTCCTACACATACAGAACAAACAACTCTGCTATATGCATATTTACTTAGAAGTCAGGATCTGTAACCTCTGCTGGCAGACCCAGGTACTCGGGGGAGTATAATGTTTAATACCCAAAGTTATTAAGCCACAGGTTCACTGTACAGAAATGTAGACACCTGGGTCTAAGACTGAAGCCTTACTAGCAAGGTCAGACCAAGGCTCTCCCAGTCACATCTCCAGGAGGGAAACCTCAAACACACACAATGGGCCATCAACAACAATGGCACCTTGAGAGGATTACGTGTCCACCTGATGAGATTAACTCTTGCAACAGTGAGAAATACAAAGACGAGGTCCATCTGCATGATTCGGCCATTGTTCTTTCCCTGGAAAGGGCCTGCCTCTGAGGCATGTTTTGGCCTATAATTAAGTCTCTTTTTGGGGTTCTCTTCGAAGAACTCCTACACTTGACTAGTGCCTCAGTATTCTGCTAGTCAAGAGCTCTCCTCAGCATTCTTCCTCCACTGAGCCACCTTTGCCTTACTTCTTTCCGAGCCGAAGACTACAGGATCAGGTGCGGCATAAACTGCCCTCTTTCCCTCCGCTTTTCCCAATCTTCATATCTTTCTAACTCATTAGTCCTTGTTTACTTGTGTGAGTGACTGCTTCATTGTGTGTATGTGTGTGGATATTTGCCAATTCTGCTGAATAAACTACTGGTAATTGGATATTTGGCTTGGCTCTTGTGTGGTCTGACTCTGTAGACATAGAGTCCAAGAACTTGCTGTGTTGCCCTGCCCTCTGCTTTGCTAAGCAGTGCTCCACTAATTTCCCCAATCTTTGTACTTTTGGCGCAAATTTGGGTGTCCCTCAGGGACCCCCAAAAGTCAGGGTAACAGATCACTGAACTTAATGGGCCACAGTCCCAAGTAGCTGTCTGTCAATTACAGGTGCTACAATTATAAATATATTTGTTAGAAAGTTAATTCCATTGAACCTTACTTCTGTATAAATCTTTTCATCAGAGTGGGCTTGCTTGAAATTCCCATTGTGTTCAGGTAACACTTCATGTAAGTGCTCATAGGGTGATACCCACAATCTTCACCAAGGCCTTGTTCAAAGATCTACAAGGTCAATGTAAACATTCACCTGGTAGAGGACTGGTAGTATCTCTCTCATCCACAATGAAGGTAACGATAATATTTTTTTTCTGATGTTGACATGCCATGTGTGTTCATGTAGGTACTCATGCAGAAGCAACTGTCTAACCCTTTTTTTTAAGTGAGAAAGCCAGTCAAGTCAACCTCCTTTCATATGTGATGTATCTGTATGGTGTGGAGAGAAGGTACAACAACTTTACACCATATGGAGAATCTTGCCAGCCTGGTAAAATGTCTGAACTGGGCCTACATTTTGCTGGAATACCAGATGTATGGTTTTTCAGACAAACCTTTATGAAATGACAGCAATGTAGTTACACTAGGTGTAACTAAAAGGCCAGTGTGAATGGAATACACGGCATGAATATGCATTTTTGGCATTCACATCTCTGAAAGGGATATGCCCTGTCAGACAATTAGCATATACCTTCCCTTTAGTTAAAGGAGAGAGTGAGACATATCAGAGAGCTGAAAACTATATGAGGAAGATAATGAGATTCAAGTTTTGTCCTCTAGTTATTAGTTTGTTTCTTTCTCCTTGTTCATCATTAGATACATTTCTTTGTTAGGATTATGCATGCATGATAATTCATTACTCTGTGGTTTTTCAGTTCGGAGGCTTGTCAAAGATCTAATTTATGTTCAAGACTGAGAGCTGTTTAAATGGATAATGCACTGCCTTCATGATACATACCACCTTCTTTATGCTCCATTAAGTTCAGGCATTGGCTGTATAAGCAATGTACCAATTATTTCTTCCCAAGAACAACTGCACAAATTTCTCTGGAAAGGGCAGCAGAATATTGCGATGTGGTTTTAATTTCCAGGCCAGGTGTGCTGCAAATACTGAGGGCATTATGGATCAGAGAACCAAGTTGGTGGTTATCAAAACTTCTGGATAGAAAGCAAGAAGTGTAACACACTTTCTATGGTGTGTATCAAGATCTCCATTTTTTTTTTTGTTTATTTGCTGTTCAGTAGTGATGATGGTATGATGTTTATAGACTCAGCTGAAAATACTTCTTCAGTGGTGCTTGATGACCAGATGCTTCTTTAGTGAACACAGATGCCTGATGGCTAGTAGCTAGAGTACACTCCAAAAGATCAGTGTTTGATGCATGAATATTGGAAGGCCAGTGTCCTATCCACTTGTATTTTGGTTTGGTACCAGTACAATGTTAATCACTCAGTGTGACAGTTTGCAGAAGCTAGCTGAAGATGCTTATACAAACCTTTTGATAGCTTGATACTTCTTTTGTAAATGTATGTGGTTGATGTACATTACCTATAACAAACTCCATGTGCTCAGGCTGTGACTTAGGAGAAATACTTCAAGAAGTGTATCAAGAATTGAAGCAAACTAGATGGAGATGTGAGCTTTGCTGTTGGTTGGTAGAAGCCTTGTGGACTCAGAATATATGTTTTGCTCTGGGAGAAAGTGATATTGTTTTTCAGCAGGTATGGAGGACAGAATACAAAGAATGCAACTTTGGGAAGTGCAGAATGGGAATTGCAATCAATAACATCGGAAGTCCACAGGTTCCTTACTTTAAAGATTAGCAGGGGTGCTTTGCTACTTTCTGTGCCCAGGATAAACAAAGAAACAAGAATATGTTACAGAAACAAAACAAAATCAGCCATCACTAATCTTGCATATCTAACTTGGGAAAGGTAAGGACCTGGTCCTCTAGGGAAAATTGATATTGACTCCAACAGGAATTTTATTTGAGTCAGAATTGTTGAAGCAGTCCCTCTCTGTGGATAATTGTCACACAAATCAATAGCAGTCTGAGAGTAAAATATTCTCCTAATTAATTGGTGCCAAAGTCCACAGAGCAATTTAGACACAGGACAGAGTGCGACCAAAAAGGTTAGAGCTTTGCCCCTGAATATCATGGCAGTCTTTCCAAAACTGAACATGAGGAAATGAAATAAATTAGTGAAAGATGGGCTTGAGGAAGAAAATAAAGCTGTCACTGCAGGGATGTACACAAATATGAATACATTTCAAGTTAAGCTCTATAGTGCAGGTACAATATATATGAAAGCCTTGTAGTTTTTGGCTTTGTAGATTTTTTTTGTAATAAAAGAATAAAGATTGTTTCAGTTATAGTTTTGACTGAATTATTTCTACTGGAATAAAATAATAGTAAGAAACTGTTACTCCACTGGAAAAACCTTATCCCGGGGTCTGCAATTTTGATATTAAAATATGATTCAATGGGCCTGAGAGGCCACCCAGATGGGCATGTAGGCAGCAATGATCAAAGATCGAAAACGAGGTCAGGCCAGTAAAATCTCCGGTCACGTAGCCCCAGGAGACCTCAAGATGTGTAAATTCACAATAAACAAAGAGTCCTCAGTCCCTGAGATGCCGACTTGAAGGGATTAGTGTGTCTACCCCAAGTTGAGCAAATATTCCATCAGGCAAGGACCATTTACATGAAGTCACACCACAAACTAACACAGCCAAAGATCCTGAGACTTTGACAATACCTTGCAATCCCATCACACAAAGGAAATTACCATGGTGGAGCTTCGTTATCGCTCCAACACCCATTGTTCTCCCCGGTAAAGGATTAGCCCACCAGGTACTTTTTCCCTTACAAATAGTCCCAGTTTTTGAGCAGTTCTTTGGATCACCCCCAGTCATCCCAGCAGACCATTGCTCCATCAGTTGTGTGATCCCCTCAGCCCTCTCCGTGCTGAGCCCCACTTCTCCGCTGTTTTTCCCGGACCAAGGACTTCAGGACAAAGATGCAGTATCACCCCAGCTACACCCCTTTAATATTCCCCTATGCAGTTTCCTCTCTTTTGCTTCTTAATAGGTCTTGAATGAGTGTGTGAGTGATTGTGTTGCTGCGTGAGACTTTCCTTCAATAAAATCATTTATAGGACATTTTTGTTTGGTTTTTGGCTTAGCCTGACCCTGTAAAAGCTGGGTAAAAAGACCCTGCTAGGTTACCCTGCCTCTTGCATTGCTATAGCCCATGCTCTGGCTAGTTTCCATTCCCCATCACATGGAGCGCACTGAAGTGTCCCCCAAGGGACCCCAGAAATCAGGGTAACAAAATCCTTGGCTTATGAGAATTAAAGTACCATGGCCTGATGACAATTATGCAATTGTGCCCTTTTGTGCTGGTGGTTGCCCATTTTCAGAGTTAGCGCAGGGGTGGTATCAATAGCCTCCGTAGCTTCCCACATTTTATTTAAAATGCTTGTGAAGATGTCACAGAGTATCTCTTCCCACACAGGAGGATCAGGACATTAGGACAGCTAGGAAGGCTGCAAAATGGTCGAAAGATGGATAATTTTTTATTAAAAAAAAGCTGTAAAGCGCCTTTGTCTACTTTACAATGCTTAAGTAAACTCAAGAACACCAATTAAAGAACTTTTAAAGTATCCTGAGAATAAGGCAGAAAAAAAACCCTTTCCTCTATGTCGGATGTGAACTTTTAGTAAAATTAGGAGACAGATTTGGGTGTAGCAGTAAATCTACCTCTTCCATGGATCTGGATATAACACTGCTGTCACCCATTGCTTGGAAGGAAGCAGCACTCTTATAAGCACTCTGCATTAGAGATAAAATGCATCAACCACCACCCATTGAAATTTTAATATTTATAAGAGCTAAAGATGCAGATGTTCCAGAAATTTGGAAGGGGAAAAAAGCTCTTTTTGTCCCCCTCTTTTTTTCAAACAGATTTTTTTGGGGTGGTGGTGGAGAGCATTGGAAAAATGTGATGTGCAATATGGGTATTGGGGGTAGGTGATATTTTGTGAATGCTGTGAGGAAATGGGGTTAATGTGGCCCACTAGTATCCCACAGTTGACACCCCTGCTTTAAATAAATACTGAATTAGAACATTCAGACCCTTCAGTGAAGCCAGGTAGGATTACCAGCTTGAAAACTGGAGAGAGATCCTGTGCCTTTAATGACTGTGTAGAAAAGGGATGTCAATTAGGTGTTGTTTCTCATGCAAACAGATAACAATGCAGGTAACTCCAAACAATGCAGAACCATAGTGAAAGACAAACATGAATGAATCTAAACACATTAAAATAGTAATCCTCCCAATATTGGACAACAAATGTTGGAGCAGAAATTGTGCTCAAACTCTTCTTCGTGGCCCACTAGCTTTCCACATGAAAATATAGTGGTTTTGTTTGTTTGCTAAAGGAGCATTTAATCACTTGATGCCCCACCAGTACATGCTGCTTTGGTGGCACTGTATGAGTTCCACTTCATTGGGGTTGTATTTCATTTTTTACATTTCTTTTTACTTTATTACAGTCACATAACTTCCTTCCTCCAAGAATTTCAGATATTGTATAATTGCTTTCCATTATCACAACAGCCTTGTAAAATAGACTAGGGCCCTTTCTGCATCTTACCTCTACTCAGCACTGGGGTGCAGTGCTCACGCAAGCAGCCTCTTGTGAGAGGCCCTTGCATCCAGGTTTCTTCAGCTGTGCACGAGCTTCCTGCTTGCGTGGGAGCCCCGCCTCTTCCTTTTGCAGTGCAGCCTGGTACCTTCCCAGGCTGCACTGAGACAGGAAGGGCGACCGGCCCGGCTCCCGAGGCTCTGCACACAAGGTAAGTGCGCGCCGCCCAGGAGCAGTGCGCGATCACGCAGCATTTTTGGCTGAAAGCCAAAAATGCAAAGGTGCGTAATCGTTGTCTGCCGGCCCCTGGAGCCTTGCACGATTGCAAGGGCATCATGCAGATCACTGCTTGCAATTGCGTGAGGCTCCAGGCCCTCTTTCGCATGGCTGATGCCATGCAAAAAGGGCCTAGGTTGAGACTCAATGTCTGAGGAGGGCATCTATACCCTGGATTCCTTGGTTAAAATCCAGTATTAACAAATATATCAATCCAACTTTGTAAAACTGGGTGGATGACTTGGTCTTGAATAAGAAAGATGAAAAAAAAAATCCATAACTGAGTTGGTATTAAATTATAAACTCACACAATGCAGTTTGTCTTGTTATTCTAATCACTTTACAATCTCCGGTCAAGATCTGAAAGTGAGAGAACAATTCAAATGAGTAGCATTTAAAAGAAAACAAAAACTTCATGTCTTGTCTTATGAATAGCACTACACAAGTGCACACACACACACAAACCCATCCATTATAGGAAAAGACCTTGTATTTTATTTTTTGCTCCAAGTAGTCCATTGATGTGTTTTCCTTTGTGCCCAGACAGAAAATGAAAGTGTCCTAATTCAGAACACAACATCAGTTCATTGATCAATAAAATTAATCCATTTTTTAAGAAGGGGTAAAAAAAAACAAGGTTTCAAAAAGATGGATTTGGGAGAGAATCTGAAAGATTGCAGGTGTAGCTCTGTGATATAAAGCTTTGCCTTGTTGATGTGAATCAGGAGCAAAGTTTGTTCTCTTTTCTTTATTTCTTTTCATGTTGCTTACAAGGAAAACCTTCACCAGACAGTATTGTTAAGGAATCACTGGTGGCTTAAAGAAATGCCAAGTCATTTCAGTGCAAGGCTCAGCTGTTGCCCCAAGGTCAGAAAAGGAACACCCAAGGTTTAGCTTGCAATCATCCTTTTTGCGGAGTTCAGGTAAAGCCCTTTCAGGTGGCTGCATGACCTTTTGTGACTTCAAATAGCTTGATTCACTGGACTTGGACCACTGTATAGCCCGCTACAGTCACTGAGGCACGTACCTTTAAAAAACAAATTGGTGGGACCAAGTTTGAAGAGGGGAGAGGAACAAGAGTGTAATTAAACCTGCCCTGTTATAACACGAATGTCCAACTCTTGGAGAGGAAAGGAAATGTTAGCTCCCTACTAGAAACTGAAGGGCCACACACTTGCAATTCTTTGCTCCCAGATACTCCAAAACACCCTCCTAGGGGGTGAGGGGCATTTTTGCCATACTGTTGTCCCTCAGGTCATTTAGATCTCTGAGAAGACTTTTTTTTTTGCAACAGAAAGTGACCCACAAGTCATTTCATATTCACTTTCTGTTGTTTTTTTTTAAAGTTCTCTATTGGACTTAAAATAATGCAAGTGGCTCCTAAATGTGGTGAAAATGTGTCATACTCCCTAGTGTCCAGTTGGGAGATTTGGGTGAAATTTTTCTGTCTGTGGGGATCGGGAGGGGGGGACACAGAAACATCCTTGGGGTCCAGATGTAGCTCCATGGACTGATTATTTCACTCCTTGTCTTATAATGTGGGATGCTTCCAACAACAATAAGGCAGCAATAATTTGGGTTGGGCTGTTATACATTTAGAATTCCATATTCCTGCATCTTGATGGTGAAATGACTGTTTTCTCTATTGTTTTGCAGATATCTTCTTCTTCTTCTTCTTCTTCATCATCATCATCATCATCATCATCATCATCATCACGTTCTGACCCCCACTCCTCAATATCAGTGTCCCCTTTTGTAAGAGACTACTGCTAGTTTCCAAAAGCTAGTTGAGTGTGGTGCTCTGAAGACATTAATATCATGATGGTGATGATGATGGTGATGGTGATGACGCATGAACTCCCCTTCCTCTACTGTTTATACTCATAATCTTACTTCATTCTCTCAGTGAAGGGGTGGGCAACTGCAGCATTGTTATGCATTATATGCTATCAGCTCATTTCATGCTTATGGCAACAGTGAAGCAAACTTACTGTGGGGTTTTCTTGGCAAGATATCTTTACAGGGAGTTTATCATTGCCTTCTTCTTAGAGACTGTGACTGACCCAAGGGCTCCCTGTGGTGAGTTTGCATGGTTGAGTGCAAAGTTGAACCCTATTTTCTTCGAGTCCTAGTCCAGCACTCAAACCATTGTGTGATGTTGGCTCTCCTGCCACGTGGACTACTGAAAACAAACAAAGCAAGCAAGCAAGCAAGCAAAGTACTCCCCTCCCCATAAACACATAAAAACAAATGACTGGAAGTCTAATTTTGATTCTCAAAAATGATGTTACACAGTCCACAGAGGCTTTGAAGAAAGCCAGTGTGGTGTCATGTTGGACTAGGATGCTGGGAGACCAGGATTCACATTCCTGCTTGGCCATGGAAACCCTCTGTGTGACCTTGGGAAAGCTACACTTTTTCAGTCTCACAGCAAGGCAAAGGCAGGCCCCCTCTGAATAAATCTTGCCAAGAAAACCATGTAATAGGGTCACTTTAGGGTTGCTATAAGTCAGAAATGATTTGGAGGCACACAACAACAACAACAACAACAGCACAACAAGCTCTTGAAACTTTTTTTTTTTTTAGTTTTATTAGGTTATGAAAAGACAGCAAACATGAGTAATTCACCAAACTAACACAATGACATGATGAGCAAGGAATCGATTTCGTTTTGATGAGTAAATTACTGCAGAAGGCTTCTAGTAGCAGAAATTCGTGCTGCTTTTGGTGGTGGTGGGGGAATTCTGGAGGTCTCAACGGCCACAAAAGCCTCTTTGGAGGGCTGCGTGAAGTTCCACGGCTACGCTTTGCTTGCCCTTCCCCTAGTGGGTTGTTTCTGGAGTATGACAAAATGCCACCTATTGAGCCTTGGTTTACTAATTTTGGCTTGCAGATATTAAATGTGCCAGGATTCTTATTGCAGATGAATATATGAGTAGACATGAGCAAGCTGTCCTCTGGACAGGCTTATTGTATGCCGTTAATGATCTTCTTTTCAAGGAACTGTAAATAAATTTTCAAAGTTCCCAGACCTTCCTGGAGACAGTTTGAGAGTTATGAACATATCATATTTGACAATTGACATGTAACAGTGTATGGGTGTTCATGTGTTTTTTTTACGGTATTGGACAGATAAATGGCAACAGCCCTTATGTGCTTATAGAGATGCAAAGAATACTCACTATTATTTTCATTATCATTATTGAAAGGGAGTCCGGACAGATCAGGACACGCTATGAACAGTTTCAGTGGGTTTTCCTCAAATGTGTGGAATGTGTGTGTGTGTGCACATTTTTATGAGAAATTCACTTTTTTGGCAAAAAAATTGCTTCTGAAGGAAAAAAAGTTTAAGTTTTCACTGAAAAGCAATAGTTTTCTTATTTTTGCCCAAATTTTTTTTCAAAAAAGTCACAAACTGAAAAAAAATTGGGAAAAGTAATCTTATCTGAAAAGGAAAAACTTGTTTTGAAAACTGCTAGGACGAAACTAAATTTAGAGAGATGACAGCAAATCTCAGGTGCCCCATTTCAGGAGTTAACATTCAAGGAACATTCAAGGCACAATTTTTCAGTTTTTGCATTCGGACTTTTAAAATGAAGAGTTCTTAAAAATTTGGCAGATTCTGAATGGTTGTGCTTTGTGTTGAGCTCTAGTTTCAAAGAACTGCACTCCTTTTCAAGGGAAGCTACATAGTGTTCCATAAAAATTTTAATCAATCTGCTATCAGATAGGCATTACATTATGGAACTTTTGGACAAACATTTTTAAAGAAGCTTTTCTGTCCAGCAGTGTCACAAACCATTAAGGATAAGAAGTTTTATTGCCACAGACAGTGAAAATAGAACAAAGATTGGGAACCTCTGGACCTTCTGGTGTCCCAGTGGCTCACCCATGCATTTACCAGATGGCCATATAGCCTTATCCTGCCACATTTTAATAGTTTAATTCAATGGTTTAATTTACTCGTCAGTCAAATGGTTGACATGCTCTCCCTTCCTTTGCCTAGACACTGGCAGTTGAGAGACTTAAATGAAATATGTTGGTTGCTTTGGTCCCACTCTTTTGCCTTTGGCCCTCTAACTACCACAATGTGGCCCCTAAAAACTTTACCCTTTGAATTCAGCCCTTCAACTGATAGAAGGCCCCACCACTGAGATAGATGGAAAAAAAGCTTCTCACTTTTCTAATGGGACTTCAGGAAAACCTAGAGTGAGAGTGTTTGGCCACTAAGAAGAGAGCACACAGATGAATTTCCCTCTGAATCAATTAAATTCAGTGGTCATAATGTTAATACAAGAGCCAGTGTGGTGTAGTGGTTTGAGCATTTGACTATGACCAGGAAGACCGGGGTTTGATTCCCTACTCAGCCATGGAAACGCACTGGGTGACCCTGGGCCCATCATACACCCCCAACCCCAGAAAACCCTGTCATAGGTTCACCTTAGAGTCACCATAAGTTGGAAATGACTTGAAGGCACACAATAACAAAATGTTAACACATATAACTGTAGACAAGAATTACTGGCTGCTTGATTTCACAGTCTGAGACTGGATGTTATGATGCATAGAGAACTCTGTAATCCAATTTTGTTAATGAATTTCTTGTACCAACTGGCTTTGCCAATTCTTTATTTTTATCACAATGTTTCATGACATTCCTATTGTTTATATTATTTATGTAAATATTTATATCCTGCCCTATATCCAAGTATCTCAGGGTGGTATACAATGAAATCAAGGTTTACCAATTCATTGAGGTAAGCTTGTAAATGTCAGAGTTTGAACAAACATTTGAACAAGCACTTATTATGTGCCAGTTACAGTATTATCCATCATTCATGTGTTTATGTATAAAATCTATCATACCAATATCATATTTATATCAGTTTTTTTTTCAAATTCCAATTTGATAATAAAATCAGAATTTACAAGGGCATATTTGTTAGTTTACAGTACCATGGGCAAATGCTTAATGAATAGTACTATTTTTTGTTTTTAACCAGCCACAGTACAAATACGAACTGAGGAATAGGATGCATGCTTTGTGAGCTACCAAATCACCTGTCCTGTATTATGATTATTGTCTTTCAGGCACTTAACAGCCCTTCTGTTTTTGCAGCCTCAAGCAAGTCACAAAACAGAAGGTACGCTGTTCCCTTGAACGGCATTGGTGAATCAGAGCTCATGTACCACTTATGCTACTATAGTCATTGTGTGTTATGGATGAGCACTTAGTAAAAATATGACATTACCATTATGATTTCTATATTCTTTGACGATATTGTTGGGAGTGGATAAATAAATTAGCCAAGCAGTATTACAGCTTTCTTCAGATGATGTTAGCTACTGGGGAACACTAAGTAGCAGTGATGATAATGATTTTCCAGACAGCTTTCCATATCTGCTTTGTACTGTTGTGTTACAGCAGTGCAGTGCATCACAAATTAAAAATATTTTTCTTGAAAAACATAAAAAACATGAAGCAGAAAAGATCACATAGTCAATTGTAACAAATGTGAGTTAGAACATTTAAAATTATAGGTTCAAAAGACAAAAACCCAGACTGACTGCACTGTTGGGAGGTCTGAGTGAGAAGATGGTTTTTTAAAAAGCAGCTAAAGCACACCACATTTGGTACCTTCCTACATTGTAGAGGGGCAGGCCATTTCACATGGCAGGGAACCACTCTGAGGAATGTCCACTTCTGACTCACTACTATGTGGCAATCTGGTAGTTGCACAGCAACTACTGAGGCCTTCTCCATTTACCTGAATGATCACATCAGTCCTTGGGACTCCATGTTTTGTAAAACTGCAGTGTATCAAGGCATTTTGCCTTTCACACATAGAGGAATAGATTTTAATATTCTTATAGTTGGCAAACCACATCTGAGTATTCCTTGCTTAAGAAAACCCTAAAGAATCCATGGGGTCACCATAAATTTACAGGTGACTTGAAGACATATGCATACACACAATGAAACTCAACTCACAATGGCAAACATAGGTCCCATACAAAATTTGTAATGATCAGAACTGCAGCTGAGTTCTGTCTCAATACCCACAATGGGAAAGCATTCTTCACCATACTTGAGAAAAGTGGTCAAGCATAGACTCCTCAAGGCAAACTAAACATAGCACATGCAGCTCTGTCCTACAACAGTCCAGCCATCATTTAACAGTCAATGCCCAAGGCAGTGCTCTTGCTCTATATGATCAAGCCAGCTGCGATACATGAAGTTGAAATTCTAATTAAACGGGGGAAAAAAATAAAATTAATATGTCTGTGAAACAATATAACTTTATATGTCAAAATTGCCTGATTTATTCTTCAAGCGTAGAAACAAAATAATATCAATAATACTTGCATTTTATGCATTGTAAGAGTCATAGGTTATAAAACATATGTAAATTATCAAATGCATAGAGATTTTAGATATTTGATGGGAATGCAAAGAGATTAAGACATTTTGTAAATGATAATATAACAAAATTGTGGGACACAACAAGTTGAGCCTACAGCTGTATTATTAGGTAGATGAAAAGAGTTTGCTCTAATTAAGATTTATAAATTAGTATGAAGTATGTTATTGCTCATATATTGCACATAATCGTATACTAATGTATTGGTCTATCACTTATATACTAATAAGGAAATTGTTTGTGTATCAGTAGAAAAAATGTATTCCATTGTTAAAGGGATGAAAAATATTTATAGGAATATGATAGAAAAATAACTTATCAAAAGAAACTTTAGGTTGTTAACAGAACTAAAACAGCCTAATTAGAATGTTGATATTATTTTATACAATATTAGAATCAAAGATCAAACTATCCAAATGTTGGCAAAAAAGTACTTGAAACTGTTTAAAGATAGGCAAGGTAATAAGAATATTAATGTGAATGAAGAAAGATATATTTGGAGATATGAGTAACATGTTTAATTTCTGTTGTTTGCCTCTGTCCGCATGTAAGGTTTATTTTTAAATTAATTATGAAAGAGAAAGAAATAGAAAATTCAAACTTGTTCTTTGCAAATAATCTCTTTTCCAATTAAGCTCTACACAAAGTTAGCACTCTATCAGGATGGAGAGAAAAGAGAGCATTTGTATATTAGAGTTGAACCAGCTGTTGGCTGCAATCCAACATCCTCTCAACATAGCACAATCTGTATGTAAAGATACACATGAACACAACACAACTGCCGTGCAGAATGTGTATTGCCCAATACACATCAATGACTTGGCACCATTATACAATGCACACTTCACCATACAGAACACTTAGCTGCAATGCACCATATATGATGAACAATCACAAAGCACAATATACAATGCACAACTGCAACATACTATGCACAAGGGCAATGTAGAAATATAATATACAGAGGAAAACACTATGCAACTTTGAGCAGTGGTGAGTTTTTGGTCCCACATGCTTAGCTTGACTTGCACATGCATAGGTCCCTAGCTAGATGACAAATGTGGTGTGGGACGTCTGTGTTTGGAGATCCTGTTACCATGCCTGACACACACACACCCCATCCTGTTGGATGTGCTATTTTCATATTCGAACATATTTATGGCTGAAAAATATGATCAAAGACACACTAACTGGAAAACATGTTGCCAGGTCAGGTTGGCCTTAGACATGTTCAGGTCATAAATTCAGAGAAGATTCAGTGAGAAACCCTGACACCAATGGGTTTATGCTAATCTTTTCAACACCTCAGGCCCCATGCACAATTGAAAACAATGGAAGGTGAACAGCCCAGGTGAAGCAACTAAGGACCATCCCTTGATTTTGCCCTATGGAGATCTTCCGTATACCCTTTACCTCCCCAGACATTAAGAGATTATCATGGCTCCCATCAATGCTTTGTCACTCTGGAGATAAGTCAATCAGCTCATTCCAGACTGCTTTGTCAGTTCTGTGAGAGAGCCATTATGGCTTTGCTAAAGCACCCCCTTCAGGATAGGAGATGGAGTATAAAATACTGGCTTCATAGAATCATAGAGCTGGAAGAGACCACAGGGGCCTTCCAGTCCAACCCCCTGCTATGCAGGAACACCCATCAAATCACTCCCAACAGATCGCCATCCAGCCTCTGTTTAAAAACCTCCAAAGACGGAGGCTCCACCACACTCCATGACAGCATATTCCACTGCCGGACAGCTCTGACCATTAGGAAGTTCTTTCTGAGGTTCAGGTGGAATCTCATTTCCTGTAGCTTGAATCCATTGCTCCTTGTCCTAGTCTCTGGCTTCAACCATGGCTATTTGCAGTACATTGGGCATATTATGCTGCACGTTGTACCTCAGACTGCCATTCCTCTGTGCTACCCTCAGATGCTCTGTCTGAGCCACTCTGCTTTGACCTTCTGCTTCAGGACTGGTAACTATCAGTCTTTCTACCCAATCTCTCTCCCTATCCAGTCGTTCTTACCTCACTTTTCGATAGCCTTGCATGGTTCTTGAGAGTGTCTGATTTCTTCTGTATTTGTCCATCCAAATAAAATACTTTGTTTAACTTTAAAATGGAGTACATTCTACTGTTAGTACTGGTATACGTGGGTGAAAAGATTCTGCTGCTACCCTCCTCTCATAGGCCTCTTTTGAGGTATAATTTCCCCAAATTCTTAGAAGACGCTGAAAATGTGGGTGAACCCCAGCATCCATCACCTCTCAGGGTAACACTCGCAATGTCATTTTTTTTTTTCCAGAAAGGAGGCACATGCATGGAAGTTATGGAGAAATGGGTCGTCTGTTCCCCTCCCCATACCGCAGCTCAAACTCAGATTGGCTTAGAACCTACTGTCAGTTTTGCAGAGGAAAAATTACAGATATGAGAATGTAGCCCCATAACAATTCCTTTTCATGACTAATTCTCATGCACAGAAATGACATTTCTCCAAACACTGCATTCGTTGTGCTACACAACCCTTGTGTTGAAAAGAAACATTGTGTGACAGAATGCACAACTAAATGTGCATCTGCATGTGCAATGGCATTGCAAGCCCAACTTAACTTCTGTGATCTTGAACTAAATGAGGCATTGAATTTCATACAAGATGTCCAGCCACTACTACTGGGAAACTTACACATGTGTAAAACACCTACAGGTCTCTGGTTGGTGATAGCTTTTGGTGCTTATTTTGAAAGAATATTCCATATATTAGACACATATTACATGTATTACATTTGTTTTGTGAAAATCTCCAGAACAATTTTGAAGTGAGCTAGGATTGCTGCTACCTTACTGTATGGAGCTTTAAAACATCAGATGGGTTGTTTGCATCTGTTTGATCAATAAGCCTTCTTGGCTTGGTCTGTGAATTTGCTTTGTTTAACAAAGAGAAAAAAACAGCTACCAGCTTTGCAGAGAGGCACTAGGGGCAAATTATGAAGAACTCAAGCTGTTTTGCACTGTACAATTGATTCCACTACACTATGATTCCACTGTAATTGTCTCAGCAACATCCTGTGGAATCCTAGGGTTTGTAGAATGGTGAGGAGCTAGATTTCTCTGGATTAGAATTTTAAATATCCCTCCCTAAAATGGAAATCTCAGGATTTCATAGGATGTGGCTATGATGGTTAAAGTAGAATCATAGAACTTTAATTTTGTTGTGTAGAAGGGCCCTTGAAACAAAAAGCACAACAATAACAACAACAACCAACTACTTATTTTGTTCTCATTCAGGAGGTGAAAATATTACTATAGTTGTCAGTTTCTAAAGATGGTGACTTGATGTCTGAAAACACCTTCATTTCTTGAGAATGAAAAAAAAGATGGTGAATATTCTTTACGTTTATAGTTTATGGCTGCTTTGTGGGGAATTAAAGTCCAAATCTCAGCTGCCTCCATCCTTAAAGATTGTTTTTTGACAAACAAAAGGGCACTTGGAAATCCAAGGAGACAAAGTTTCTATAACACATCTAACTTGACCTTTAGCTTGGATTCTAGTAGTCAGTAAAGTGATACAAGTCCTAATAATACTTCTGGTCAAAAACTGAAACAGAAATGCTAGTAATAGCTTTCAACATTGCTTAGCTCTGACTACTATGATGGAGCATTTAACACTGCTCAAAATCTGTTCAAATATATTTGGATTTGCCAACCATTTATTTATTAGAAGATTCATCTTACAGATTACTAATGTTCAAACATATACAGGAGATCCACTTGGTTTTGAGTTCTTCTGCTAGGTTTCCATTTGTTCACACTCCAGAATGACAAGACCTCTCCATTTTCAAGCAATACAAACCTTTATGGGTAACCTTTTCAAACTGAGGTTCCGTACTTGAGGCAGAGCCTTGATTTATATGTGAGTTTTGTTTTTGCAACAAAAGCCATTCTCATACTGTACAAGGAGCAACTGCCAAGATGCATTAATCAGACCTTAATTAACAAGGAAGAAAGGTGATAATTTACATTTATTCTGGATTGACACATTGTACTTTATTTAGCAAATGAGAGCTGTCAGGTGCTACCAATGAACCTTAGATTGAAGACTGAGAGTTGAAAATATGTCTTCTGCCTGCTGGAGCCTTTGTAGGAGGGAGACTTCAGTATGTTTATACAAGGATCATTAGACATACCTCATGCTAAGCTTTCACGAATCTTTGAATAGGTAACACTCAAAGGTCATCAGGTATGAAATCTTTTATAACAGTGTGCTATCATCATCCATGAGTAATGGTGATTTATCAACTCCACCCTTCATATACGGTGACTGGATAAGAAGACAGCATTCCCTCAGAGGCCTTAAAAATAATTATCAGAGGAAAGAGAAAGATGAAGGTCTTGCATGTTGACCAAATAGCCGAAGGACAGAAATAGAGAAAGGGGAGGAGGAAGACAAGAAGAAAGAAAAAGAGAAGGAAATCTCAAGTGGAAAAATACTGAATACTCTCCAGCAGACAAAAGTGGTAGCTGGTGGTTTCCCTGTCAGTCGGGTGGTAAACCTATTCTGAGCTTGAGTCTGAATTTTAAAGGAGCTGCAAGATGCTGAACCTATTTTGGGGCTAGTGTTCAGCACCTTGGATAGCTCTTTTAAAGCTGGAATGAATTCCCAGAGATTCACCAGCCCACTGACATGGAAGATACCACCTGCTACTGGAGGACAATGAAAGTAGTCCTCTTTAGCAGAGATTGGAACTGAGTTCCATGAAGAATTAAACAATTTCCCCAGACTCTGAAAATAACTTGGCTTTTCCAAAACCAGTTCCAAGCCCATTTCATATTTTGTTATGCCCCTGATGATATCATATTTTGTTATGCCCCTGATGATATCACGAGTTCTATTCCCCCTCTTAACTCCGCTATGGACACCCAATATTTCTTTGTCTACTTGCTTGCCTTCCACAGTCCACTTTTGACCACTTTTCCCTAGTACTTTCAGATGAGACGGGAAGGAATGCTCTCTTCACCAGTGTTGGCTATGGGTGAGTGTTGTTAGCAAAATATTATTTTCCGGCAATCTTTACATCTGGAGCACAGACTGAGAATGATAACAGGCATTAAAGAGAGAAGGATGTAGGAAGACATCCTCTCATTTTCTCAGGGAAGGCAGGCCAGGAAGTTTGTGTATGCATTGAAAGAAAGTGGGAATGGTGGAAGGCAGGGGCAGAGGAAAATCTAAAATTTTTCCTTGGCTTGGATTTAATGCTTGCTTTGTGGGCCACAGCATAGAATTTTAGATATCAAAATTAATTCAATAATGTTTAGCATTAGCAATTGGAAAATGAATCCATTACCATAAGCATTTAATAAACGAAATGGTTTACTTTGTTAAGATATCATTAATTAACTGGTTGATCAAAGCTTTAGTCTTCAGCCAGTCTATGAAAGATTTAAAGAGAATGGCACAGAGATTTTCAGTCTTAGTATTAGGAAAACACATTTTGCTCCTGGCACCTTCAAATGGTCTCTTTTAATCCTTTTAAAGTTTCCTTCCTTCATCTTGAAATTCTTCCCCATATAAACTACAAAGCCCATAGTATGATTGTTGCCTGGAGATAGTGAGAGTCTAGCATGTCTGGAAACTGTCAGGTTGGGGAAGGCTGTCCCAAAGCATGGGATCTCATCTTACAACCTCTTTGAACCAATATGTCAGTCTTCTACACCTTTCTTTTCTTTCCACACCTACCAACATATATACATGACCCACTCTTCAAATACTTTGTTCGTTAAAGGTTAAAAATGAGAAATTTATTTCAGTTAGAGAGCATCGATCCACCGAAGTTACAGAAGTAAGTGGATATCTACCAAGATGGCTCAGTGAATCAAGAGTGAGGAATTCTTAATTTGAAATTTTTGAGAGACTCTGAGCAGAACATTTTTTCTGAGAAACTGAATCACTGTAACCTATCTGCCTCCTCATTCCTATCCACTTCAAATATCAATGGTGGAGCACAGGTTTTGCATGCAGGACAGAGCCAGGGATCATAAGTACAATCTGAGATATCTAATGATGAGATGTCTAACAAGCCTACTCTTCTCTGCAGTTGTCTTATCTTAACTGCATAATGGGGGTAGGTAAGAAGGAAGAAGAAGAGGGTGTGGGTAAAAAGCAGGGTAAGAAGGGTGGAGAGGAGAGAAGGTAAGAAATTGGGGTTGGGTTTGAGGAAAACTTTTCACTTTTCACTTTATCAAAAATTTTATCAAAAAACCTAGTATTGTGTGAGCTAAGAACAGCAAAGAACTGCAAAGGAGGTTGCTGCAGCTCACCACGAATATTACCATAGTGTAAATTATACAGCAATATACAACAGATATCAGTCCAGAATGTAATCTATGGGGAGGAGTTACTTTCTCACTCCCCAGAAATACTCTAAACATATTCATAAAGGACCATAGAAGGGCAACTATCTTTTGCCTAAAAGGCATTTCTTGAAAGGTCCCCCAAACATTATATAACTGTCCATTATACCACATTATCTCATGGAATAGAAACTAATTCAGAACATATTCCATAGAGGAGCATGAGGATGATCAGAATCACAATGCAACCCCACCAATCAATCAATCAATCAATCAATCAATCAATACTCCAAATACTTTCCTTCCATATAAGCCAGTGAGGGGCATTCTGGCTGCTCAAAGGGTTTGTTCTCCTGTTAAGCAAACCACTTCTTCTCATCTACATTCCCTACCAAGACTCACTTTTTTCTGTTTTTCTTTCCTCTATCTTTCTCAAGTTTAGTTGTTCTGCTCCGCAAACCCAAACTATCTGTCCTGGGCTTCAGAAATTTCTCTCTCTTTTCTGCTACTTTCTCTCTACCGTTTTCTTAAAGAAACATATTCTTGCACATTAGTCTACCTCACAACAGAACCATGCAATACATTTCCTCCAATTCCAGGTTTTTTTTTCCTCTTAAGGCACTAGGCCTTCCAGTTTTACTAAATGTGACAGAAGGGGAGGCAGTTGTCTTCAGTAATTTTAGTGAATTCTAACAACCCAGTTCAGTAAGCACATTTTAACTTCCTTGTGAACTGGGGAATCCAGAAAGTTGCATGAAACCACTAAAAATTAATAACTTAATGAGCTAATTCTAAATTCTTTAAGGTAAATGTTACAAATCCAGCTGAAATCCTCTTGTGGGACATGTTTAGATAACAATCACTTGAGGAGGAAAGTGATCAGGTGTGCCATAATATGTGATGCACATGTGTCCATCAATAGTATGTATTCATGTATGAACCTATTTTAACTCTTCACAGCACTCCCCTCCTCCCCCCCAAAAAAACAAAACTAGCAGGGTCTGCCTTAAACCATGTCAGTTGAACAATGTATCCTTGTCCAGACTGTAAAAGAGCTATCCAAGGTACTGAACTATAGTCTCCCAGTAGGTTCAGAAACCTGGTTAGGACCAAATCCTAAGGCAGATTTACTGCCCCACTGACATGGAAGCCACCAGCCACAATTGCTTGCTAGTCAACAAACTCACCCCAGAGTTGACATGCTTTTGTGTTATACTCAGTTTCTCTGATGACCATGGAGACCTCCAACTTTACAAATCCCCAAGAAAGGAACTTCCTTCTACATATTCCATCACAGCCCTTATAAGGGCCCTTACAAGGCATCAGCATGCCATGATGTGACTTGAGGAATGCCACTGGTCAAGAAGAAATGTATGTAGTGACCCTAGAGATGGTATTGACTTACACTTCAACACTGGGATCCTCATGCTCCATTCACCCAGTGGCTGCTTTGCTGATGCAGTTCCCAGGTTTGATCCATGAGTGTTTTAAGCTTGCTTAGTATAATAAATAATACATTAAGTAATTATATACATTTCTCATCTTCAAAGGTCTCAACTAGCATTAGTTAATTAATCCTTAGAGAACAGAGATTTCAGTCCATTAATTGGCATATTAGTTTCACCCAGATCTATTCCTTTGCCATGAAGTCAGTTGGGAATAGTGGGTTATAAATAGTAAATGAATGTTTGGATTAATTAATCCATAAGTTAAAAAGAAGGTTTTTCCCCATATTAGTGTGTGTGTGTGTGTGTGTGTGTGTGTGTGTGTAGGGTTTCCGGGGGGAAAAAATCTAATAGCAGTAACACCCTTCTCCCATGCACCCTTATCCATTGTTTTCCATCCAGTATAGGTGTTGATTGTGCCATGTAGTTTAGCTGAAAGCAGTGACTTTAATTTGCACCAGTAAATACAATTATTAAGCAATTAACCAACAGGCATTTATGACTGGTAATTATCTTTGTTTAAATAAACACAAATTAGTTGTCTAAACAATAGAATTTTGCTATTGGCTCAGCAAATTATTACATTCAGATGCTCACACACCAGAAACTAAAGGTACTCAAGCTGACAAATATCTGTGGGCTTCATGGGGCAACTCTACAGGTAATTCTTCACACCACACCACGCACGCGCGCACACACACACACACACAATTTTTTTGGTTACTAACTTCAAAAGGAAATTCCTCCCTCAAAGTGATGAATATTTTGTTAGCTCAAATGACTTCTCTTTGTATAATGCACAGCATTCTTTGAAAATGAGGATTTAATATGTAACCAATTAGTAAAAAAAATTAAGCCAATTACCAAACACAATTTTCTGTGTTAAATGTTAATTAAAGCTAGGGGTATTTTTAATAAAATTAATAATGGAGAAAACAAATTACAAAAGAGAGCCAGTTTAACCTAACCTATTAATCTATTAATCAAGGACAGAGCTAGCTTCTTAGAGATGTATTTATTGCAGCTGATAATTTCATATTCAGAGGTTCAGTGCACAAGCAAAACCTTGATAATTCAGTAGATCATAGTGCACAATGAAAAACACACATACACACACAAATAAAACCACACTGTTAATTAGAGTTTCATTTCACCATTTAAGAGGTCCTTCAGAAAGCAAGCAGATTTGTTACATACAGCAGAGGTATGGGGTACGCTAGGTATAGGGTTAGGTCCACTAATTTACACAGTTCTAAGGGCATTTTGGTTGCTATGAAGATACAGAAAACATGTATTTGAGAGGCAAAAATAATTCAAGGTTACAGCAGACACACAGAGCAAAGAAAGATGATCCTAATTGTAGTACCTTGTCTGGAATGCTACTGCAATGAATGAAGTCGGCAAATGCTAAGACATTTTGAATTTTGTGAATTCCTGTACCAGATGACCTGATCCATGTCTTCAGTAAATCTTTTGATTGGTATGGATGTAGCTACCTGCCAGATTTGGCACTTCTTCAAATTTTGCAATGCAGTTGGAGTGAGGATGGAAAGAAATTTCACTGGGATCACCTGCATCAAGAAAAGTAGCATTCTGGTACCCCCTAAGGCTTGTGAGAAAATATGCAGATCATCTTGAACTCTCAGGTTTGTGAGGACTACAAGGCAATGCCAAATGTACACAAAAGTATATTCATATTTTAAAATGTTAATGTATAAAATGCTCAAAATTGCGGCGGGAGGGGGACAAACACAGCTTTAGCCAGTGGGGAAAACTTGTATAAATTAGTCAAGTTGCACAAATAAGTGGATGCATACAGAAAAACAGGTAAAAAGTCTCCATGATTTGCAGTATGGTAAGAAAAGGCAAGGTCTCATAACCTGATACAAATATGAAACCCAATACAGGAAGAAATGCAGCTGGGATTCCAAGAAATTCACCAAGATCAAAACTGGAAGATTTTTACATCCTTAAGTTAAGCAGATATAATGTATCAAAATATGCATTTAAACATGCCTTTTGAGAGAATGTTCATGTTTAAATAGATATTTAAATACTTATTTTGAGAGTTTTTGTTATAAAGAAGCAGAGATTACTATGGCAATAGAATAGTAAAAACATGAAAGTGATGTGAACGAAACAATTATAAAACGATTATAAAACCTAAGTGATGTGGACTAAATAGAGACAGATTCATCCCCCACCCCCACCTCAGGTTTAACTTGCCACATATAGAAACATCTGTTCTTCATCCTTCTTATTTTTGAACAAGACTTCCCATCATTCTCCATCATTGGCCGTGCTGGCAAGGACTTCTGAGTTGTAGTCCTAACTTCTGAAAGACAGTAGGATGAGGAAATTAACTAAAGATGAAGAAGAACTATGTATTTATCATTTCTAGCACACACTCCAAAATGTGTTCATCCTTCTTCTTTAAAATCGACCAGTCTTCTTCTGTGGCTTTATCAAAGAACTTATAAGATTTGCTGTTTTCATTCAGCAGAGGCTTTCCCAGGTTGACATTCCTTTCACAGTGATGTTTTTTCTTCATAAATGAAAATGATTTATTACAATCCTCCACCCACATTTGTGGTTTTAACTTTCACAAATTTGATTTTTCATAATGTATGTGTGTACATTCCTTCCCTGTACTCAGGCAGCAAATGAGAGGGTATGGGCAAAATCAAGGCAAGGGAATGAATGCACATGGCTTCCTTCTCTGTATCTGGACAAAAAGCAAGGGGAACTAACTGTTTTTGCTAAGGCTGTGCAACAAGGTTGGGCAATTATGAAGTAAATAAGGTGAATGCAAGCCAATCTAAATCAAGTCTGAATCATTTGCGAATGTATTTTTATTTTTGACATTGCAGAAGGAAGTACCCTGTAACCCCCTGCACAATGCCCCTCATGCCTAATATAGATCAACAGCTAGAGTGCTCATAGGTGCAACTCTGTACTCTTAGCTATAGGGTTGCATCCAGGCATATTTCAGCTACTGGGAGTGAAGGCCACTCTTTCTTTGGTGGATGCTCAAGATCAGGCAGAACACACACATCCTTGCAACTGATCAGTAACTTGCAACTGCCTTTGTGTCCCACAGCTGCTCTTGTGAACCTGGAGAAGAAATAGGAAGGAAAGAGCAGTCTCTGTCTCCCAGATAATGGTATAAGTGTTCTGACAAAAAACCTGCACCCTGCCAGCATTGTTACTGGATCTTCACCATATACCACAGTTACTGTTGTAATGCAAAAAACAGCACACTAACAAACCTGAAACATATTAAAGCAAAATAAAAAGATGCTAGACAGAGGACCAACCTGAGTGCAAATTGCCAGGATCATTCCTTTCCAAAGATTGTACAGGCTTCCAAATTTCATTAACTTTTGTGAAAAGCAGAAACAGAAAATTTCTAGCTGCCTTTACGGCAAATTTTAAAGTGACTGCCACAAATGTCCCTTTGTCTGCAATTTGAATGTTTTTGTTTCCCAATGTCAATAAATGATCAGCATGAAAATTTGGATTTTTCCACTTCAGTTCACTTTGTGACTGAATCAGATTGGACCAGGTCCAAATCAAGTTAAACCAAATAAGGAGTGTGTGTATGAGAGGGAGTGTGTAGAAACCGACAATAACGTGTGGGGACGTATGAACAATTCAGCTAGCAGCACCACCATCAGAACTTGCATAAGCAAAATAATGGCCATTTCAACTTGTTTTTTTAAAAGTAAAACCTATTTTTTTAATTCCATCTTAAGTATGTATACATGCTTGCAGAAAAATCATCCCACGCCATGTGGAAAATTCAGGATGATCTTAAAAGACTTCTGTGTGTGCTGATACAGTTTAAGCAAGTGCACCTGGAGTCTCCGTCTCTATTCTACAAAATCAAAGCCAGCAAGCAAAAGACAGTCTTCTTCAGTCTTCAGAGAATAGATCCTTGCTCCTTTATGTCACCAGCTGTTATATAAGTGAACATTTACTAGTGCTCATTGGGAAAATTCCAGCATTTTCTAGTAATGTTTTACAGCTCCAGAGAAATAGCTCCTCACTGTGGAGAGCTACATGCTTTGGGCATCCATAATGTGCCATCTCTTAGAAAATGTATCATGTGAGAGCAGCAACTTACATAGCATTGATGATGGAAAATGACCATTCAGAATCAGTGCTGTGCACGAAACTTTCCAATGACACAATGTCAGTGATTATATTAGCACAGCTTGCAACTTGATAATCTCCAGGTCAACTAACTGTGAATTTGTCCCTGAGGTCCAGCTTTGCCGCAACAATCAGAAGGGGAAAGAATGTAGAATTTTCCCAGGGGAAAAAAATCGAACTTCTGGAGTCTTCAAGGATCAAAACAGTGTTCCTTCCCTTTCTTCTAGATTAGGGTTGCAGTTCTGTTCATACTCTTCTGGGTGTAAACTCCATGAACAAACTGAGACTTGTTTCTGAATAAACACATGAAATTGGATATTTGCCATATTCTTAAAGCTCTAATGGAGTAGGATCTCAGCTCTGTAGGACTGATTCAACTCTATTCATGTGAAATTAAGCATGACTGTTTACCGTAGCTGGGAAGATGCATAGGATTGTACCCCCTACTGAAAAACCATGAAGAGTCGTGAGACATCTGCATTCAGCTGGGCATTTTGATGTCTGCTGATGCACAGTCACCCTCTGTTTTTCACATCATTCTCTAGATTTGTGGGAAACTGAATATTCAGCTACTGCCTAATTGTGTTTACAAATGGAAAGTAACTTGCAGAGAACCAGAATAAGACTGGTCTAAGATAATTGTCTACATCCGTAGAGCATACATTGACACTGGAATTCAGCCAGTGTCCTTAACTCTAAAGAATTTCAACAAAACTGATTCATACAGTACAGGTATTTCCACAATTTTATAAGCATGCTAAATTGGTAAAGATGCAATGACACAAATGCATGTGTAGGGGTATTCAGAATACAATCTCCTTCTCATATGCACACATCATGGTAATATGGGTTTGTTGTCACATAATGTACAAATTTCCTTGAATAGTGAATTCTACTAAATGGCCCAGTTAACCTCATGATGGAACCATTGTGGTTGGGAAGACATTTTTGCTGAAGACCATCTAGTGACCCAGATTTTATGTAAACTTAACACGAACACACAATTAGCATTACTAGGAAGCCATTTATATGAGTTCTATCAAATGTTAGATGCACAGGAAAAAAGTCATACAAATGCTTGTGGAAAAACTAGTACAAATCATAACTATCCAAATGAAGGTGACATGAGAGTTGTGACACTAACATGAGCAAAATCAAAGCACTTGATCTGACTTGTGAACATGGAAGAAAACATGAACTTTAGTAGGATTTAACTAGCAGATCACCATTGTATCCACCCATATGAACTGCTCTTCAGTTTTCTTACATCTTTTGGCTTTCATAGTAGCTTGATGTTGTGTACCTAAAGCAGTCCCTTTATCTGTGATGTTTTTTTTTCTATTTATAAACATAAACAAGACTTAGGTGCTTTTTCCCATTCATCTAATTGTGAAGGGCAGATGGTTTCTTGTTCCCCCAGCTTAATAAAAAGACTTTAGTCTGTGGAACCATCAATACATTTCCTCTCACCCTCATGATATTCAACCCAAATTGTATTTCAGGGCAAATTTTTTTCCAGTTTACAATGTTCTCAGCCCCTTGATGTTATATCAGTAGTGTTCTATATTAAATATCCTTTTTGTTCTTGTATTTAGAATTAGTTTATCCTTGTCAAAACCAAAGAAACAATAATACTCCTAGCAGAATATTTCTTCAGTATATAGTGGTGGACTTCACTCAGTATGAGGATATGGAATTTGACTTGTTTTGTAACCACTTTGGTAGGCAATAATGTCACCTGAATTGAAAACTGGCCAGGGTAAAGTTTGTCCAACTCAATTCTCACATGGATTGGCTTTCTCAGTATTTAAGACAGATCTAAAAGTGGTGGTATACACATAGAACCATCTCCAGCATGAGATGAGTAAAGTCCCTATTCGCACAGCATGTAATACTTTCAGTAAAGACTCAAGTAAAAGCATAGAATTAGTGCTGAAAGAGCTGTCATATTTGGGACTAGATGTTATGCTCATATTTTGCTGATGCATCATCAGCTACAGTGGCTTCTGATCCATTTCCAAGTGAAATTTAGAGAACTGACTAGGCCTTTGGGATCAAATTACTCGAAGGATAACCTGTTTCCATATGTCTGTATGTACTAGGATCTGCATCAGAGGCCCTTCTCTAGATTCTCCTATCACCTGTCATAAAGCCAGTAGTAGGGAAAGGGTCCTGTCAGTGGTGGCACTCCAATTATGAAATATTACCCCAGGGAAGCTCATGGACCTCTCATGCTGTTCTTCCCCAAACTTTTGGATTTATCTAAACCATTTCATTTTGAATTGTGAATTTATGTTGCTCTTGTTTAATTCTTAGAATGTGATATCTCCAGATGTGTTCTAATGGATGTAGAGAACATTTCCACCATGTCTGGTCCAATTTATTCCCAGGAGAGGCCTTTTTTAAAAACAGAAGTGATTTCTGCTCACTTCCCGTTAACAATGGTGTCTCCTAGGCCTTCAGTGTGCTAGAAAGGCCTCAAGACATGGTGAAATCCCTCTGACCCCCTAGAAAGATGGATATTCAGTTTTTCCACTAGTCTAGAGAATGATGTGAAAAACAGGCTGAATGTGCATCAGTGTACACCAGAATGCCCAGCTGAATGCAGATGTCCCAAACCCCCTAGCCAACAGTTGATTTTTTAAAAGGGGCTGCATTGGGGCATGTGGCCCTTCTAGGAGGGATTAATGCAGCCCCCTAGCCTTCCATAGTTGCCCATCCCTCCTCTATAGCATGTAGCTACTTCTGGAATTATCTTTTTCCTGTTAGATTCCTTCAAGGACAATCTGTTGGTAACAGTATGCCAGCAGTGGGAAGGGCTGAACTAACTGGCAGGCAGGACCGGAGCCAAAAGTAGGTCAGCCAATCCTTCCGTCTTTTTCCTGCCTTCTTCATTTTTCTTTTTCCTGCCCATCTTTCTTCCTCTCCCTTTCTACCTAATTTGTTGAGACTTGAACTGATCCGTTCCAAAGGGCTTTCAAAATTATACCAAGGGGTATGGTAGATATGGCTGATTGCTACATGGAGACTTAGAGCCACAGATCACTCACCTATTCTTTGTGAATTAAATGACAGATCTAAGGGGAGGGGCTTGGTTTTCATACATAAATGGAAATGTTCAATTTGAGGAGGCTTATCTTTCCTACGTAGGCCTGATTAAAACAGGAATCACCTCCTCCATAAAATCAGATAATATCAGAAACCAAGCTGAGCTATTTTCAATGACTGCAAGCAATCTGAGCTGTTTTGATAATAAACACAGGAAAAATTGCCCACCTCTACTAGTTTTAATCTTGGTAAGTTTTACAGAAGCTGTTCTAACCATCAGCATCTAGAAAAGTCTGGCTTTGCCATCTTGGTGGGCATGCTTATCATAGAATCATAGAGCTGGGAGAGGCCACAAGTCCAGTCATCAAGTCCAGCTCCTTCCCTGCACACCTGTTTCTGCACACTGCTCAGCCTAAAATATGTTTCAAGTTCATGTACCATCTGAACAGGAAGATCTGCCAATCAAATGACTTTTTTACATGCTTATTCCCATACCATTGACTCCCCTTGTTGGCAGGATTCTTCAGAAGATCTCACATTGATAGACAGGTGCAGCTTTTTGGAGCAGGAAGCAAAGGGAGATATCAACTTGCCCCCTTTCCACACGCAAAGGCTGTATTAATGAGCGAAAGTAATACATGTGTAGAACATACGGTTTCCATTAACACATCAGGTCAGTTCAAATTGTCAAGTGTCCTACTGGAATCACTGGTCTCTTCTTCCACAGAGCCATTTATTCAGCAAGTGAAATGATTGCTAGTGTGCCAAGAACAAAATGATATCATTTATTGTCTTCAGTTGCAACAATGATTTTAGGTGTGAGGTATAATCCTGTCTCCCCTGCCCTCCATCTTGATGATCCCTAGTATGCCAAGAACAAAATGATACCATTTATTGTATCCAGTTGCAACAGTGCTTTTAGGTGTGAGGGGTAATCCTGTCTCTCCCCCCACCCCAAACCATGTTTATTATCTTTGGTTCTTAGTTTTATGATCAGCAGAGGAGAGAGATGCAAACAGAGAGCTATTAAACTCTCTGTGTCTTCACCAAACTGTATATGCTCAACAGCTATATTTCCAATGGAAGGTTTTAATTGTCCTCCTTTCATTTCTCTAGTAGAATTTTACAGAGCAGCTATCAATGCAGCTAGAAGTTAAAATAATGGGAAGGGGGGCAGGAAGAAGAAGAAATCAACATATCTCCCCCCAGTAGCTTTCGCTAGAGTCCTTAATCTATACGGTTTGTTTTCCTCTCAGATTCCAGGTTACTCCTATAGAAGGTTTTTCCTCCTTCACTCCCCACCCAGCCACCCTCTTTCCTGCTTCCCCTCCCTCCTTCCTCCCTCTGGTGTAGGTATTTTTAAATTCCAGTCATCATACGGTGAGAATTTGCAGGTGCTTCTCAGAGAACTTTTTCCCCTCTAGCTGGCTGTGGAAAGGACAATGCAATTAATAACAGATGGTATGGAATGACCACGTCCTTGAGAGAATGCCTTATTGGCACCTCCTGCTAATTGTATCACATATAACACAACTAAAAGCATAATAAATCTGAACTGAGGGACATTTTATGCAAGTGCTCGCCTCCTTTTCCAGACGGTAAATTGCTCAGCTCTTGAAATATCTATAACCTTGTGACACCCAACTTGCATTAGCTTAATTGCCTTCTCTCTCTCTCTCTCTCTCTCTCTGCCACTCTCTCTTTTTCTTTACCCTTTCAAAGAGCAACTCTGTTTTCTTAGTCTACCTGCTTCATGGCTGGAAGAATATGCAGGAGATGTTTGTGGCTATGGAATTTTGGCTTTCAAGAGCTTATTTGCAACCATAATTGGAAACTAGCCTTTTAAAAATGAGTTTTTTCTTTCTCAGTTTTTCTTTATGGGAATGAGATGAAGGGAGGGAATGATAAACTGCTGTTTGGATTGGGTATGCTATTAGTCCAGCATTTTCTTCAAGGGTGCCTCTTCTTTGTTTTCCAATGCCACTCCTGGCACTTCAGTTGAGATTCTGACAATTAACAAGCCTCTCTGCCAAAGACATAATTTCTCTCCAAATCAGTAACAAAGTAGCTCTATTATGGAATTGCTGCAATCTTGCCCAGCCTACTGGCAAGTCATCATCTGGCAAATTAGGAAGGGTAGTTCCCCTTATTTGAGAAGTTAGGCAGCAATCATGATTGGAAAGTTACCTTTGAGATTTTCTGCCTGTACTAGATATGCAAATGCATAGTCTTGGCCTTAACATGCTTATTCTTCTATTTGAAGAAAACTAGAGCAGATTTTTCCGGGTAGAAAAAAAATTGTGCAAACTCATTTGCTTTCCCTCATAATGGGAAACAAAGGATCATAAATCGAGGTACAGTTCTGTAAAGCTGAACTACACTGTTCTGCAATATTCATAGTCTCAGGAGGGGAGCAGAGATGTAACTACACCATTGGGACCATTGAGCAAGCAGAGCCAACAGCATAGCGGTTATGCAATATATGCTGATATACAGCATGTCCTAATGCACAGCATGTCTCATCACACAATGGGAGCGCCTGTTGCACAACAGAACATCTTGCATGGTGCTCTACTGTGCATCATCACAATTCACTAGCAGGGAGCCGTATCATGTCAGCAATGTAGTTCCATTGTAGTAAAGTTGCACATCATAGCCTCTGATGCAGGATCTTGGTCAATATTTTCTACTTGACATCAAATGCTTATTCTGCTCCAGTACTGCTACTAAAATGGAATACTGAAATGGAGCTGGAAACACAATTCATTCTCAGCTGAAAAAGTTTACCTTTAGAGAGTGGAAGATTATATGTTTTTCATCTTCAGAGGAGTCTGGTGACTGGATTTCTTCATACTGAATCATAGAATTGGAAGGGACCACAACAGCCAATCCCCTGTCAATACAAGAATCCATAGCTGAGGCATGCCTGAGAGGTAAATGCCCAACCTCTTCATTGAAGGTGACCCCATTACCTTTTAAGGTAATCTGTTTCCTAGATAACGGGAATTATCATCAAGAAATTCTAATGGTTAGCCAGAATCTCCTTGTAATTTGTAATTTGAACCTAGTGGTATACTTCCTAACCTGTGGAGCAACATAAAACAAGTGTGCCCCATCTTCAACATGATGCCCTTCAGATGCTTGAACATGGCTATTTTTATCACCTCTTAGCTCTGCTCCAAGCTTCATATGACATATTAGTACCACATATTTGTTTGTATGTTAGTAAACAAATTACTTGGCTTAAATCTAGTAGATCCTGTACTCAAGTAGACCCAGTGAATTAATGGAAATTTGATAAGTCAATGCACATGTAAGTTCCACTGATTAATTAGTCCTACTGAAGTTGGGTCTAACAATTCAGTTTAGGCCCTTGTTTCTATGAAAGATGTAATGAAATACTAATATCCACAAGCATTTTGACTACTCTGATTTTAGCTAAATTGTGATTCCCACAGCTTTCTAACCACCAAGCAGCTAAAGAGTCCTCAGAAAAGATATGCAGCAAAGCCTCCTCTGCCACCAAAATAAATAGTTGTCCTGGTTTTGTGTCCACAGCATGCCTCCTCATTGAGAGATGCAAGTAACACACACACACACACACACACACACACACACGGGGGTGAGGGGAGAGAATAAAACCTGTCTACAGATACAGCAGAAGGAGATAGCAATGAAGTGATAAAAGTTTGAGGTGGAAGAATGGATTGCTCTACATCTCACATGAAGTGAGGAGTTTCTTTTTTTAGTTATTGATCTATGTAAACAACTCCTTGAAATAGAAAACATGTGGAGAAAGAATTGTGCCCAACTAGAATCTTTCCATATGATATTCTATTTTTATGCTTGTTTATGCTTCCACATGCAATTATATAGAGTTTATATAGGTAATTATGTAGATACTATATGGATAATTATATAGAGATGATAGACCATTCTACCACTTAAGGCTGCTTCTCCTTCATTTTGCTTGAAGATGAAGGCAGATCTCATTCAAGATACCATGCCTAGTTACTTTTTAAGGTATGCAATTCTATTTTGCTTTTGCCTTAGGCATGATTGAAACATTCAGTGACCTATTAGTAGCAGAGGCTCAGGCCCCATGGCATTAAGCCTGAGGCAGTGGGTTCAGAGCTCAGTTTGATGATTTAGATTTGGCCTTGATTTTATTGGGATCTGATCTAACCCAGTTTGATCATATATCCCATTGACTTACATTAACAAAAACAGAGATAATTTCTTCTTCTTAAAAGTGTAAACATGGAATTTGGAAACAGATAAGCCCAATCTGTCAAATTTCAAATAAATAGGTCCAGAGAATTTTCTGTTACACACATGTAATATTGCCTTTCAAATTGGCCACAAGGTTTTGGGTTTTCTCACATAGGTGTATCTACTCAAGTAACTTTTCAAATTACTTTCAGAAGTACTTTTAAAAGTTACAGTTGAACCACCAACGGTGTGTAGTAATCCCTTGTTAACTTATAGTCAATGGCCCTTTCCGCACTCTATATTCTTGTGTGGTCCTCTGGTGGTGATCCCAGCAGCAGCTCTGCCAGGAAGGGTGCGTGATGGAAGCTCTCCCCTCCATACCAGGCCGGCTCCCTGTGGAAGGAAGCATGATAGACACTCCTCTTCCTTCCATAGCACAGCTGGGTACTTTTCCAGGCTGCGCTGTGGGAGATAGCACCATCATCATGCTTCCAGGCTTTCTTCAGGACAGGTAAGTGAGAGATGGTGGTGTGATCGTGGGTCATTGATGACCTGTCAAAGATTTAATCCACAATCATGCCACCTGGAGACAGGAGAGGAGTGAGACTGCACTGATGCAATGCAGAAGCATTCTTGTGGTCTCGTTTTTCTCCCTTCCCCATGTCGGGATGAGGGGCTACTGTGAAAAGGTCCCGTGTCCAGAATCCTGTAAGTAACAAACACTGGAATGACATGGGTGGAGGGTTACAATAGGATATGTACTTTTGGGAAATCTGTGGAAGGAGGCTTCTAATACATCCCTGTGCAATACTGCCACCCATCTAGCAAAATGCAGCTTGACAGCATTACAGTACACTCCCATGGCTTGGGAGAGCAGGGTTTGCTGAGACAATATCTGAGTGCACTTGTGCAGCTAAGCGAAAGGAACAACCGTTGCTCTCCTGAACCTCCAGTGTATGTTAGAGCACATCCAGAATGGACAAAATCCTCTTCAGTGGCCATGAAACTTGAGCCATCTGTCATTCAGAACATTTCGGGAGTCCATAGCAGATAACTATAAATGCTTGGCCAACATGTGGCATTGGCCAAATGCTTGGCTTGTGTTTATGATTGCTTGTATCCGTTGGGCCTTGGAAATCAGCCTCACTGAGTCTAATGGAATTTAATGCTAGGCAAGTGTGCTTAGGACTGCAGGCTTAGAAAATACAGGGTCTAGGGACCAATTCTGGAGATGGATGGGATCCAAAGAATGGAAACAAACTAAATAACAAACTGGTCTCCACCTCCTAATAGCTTACACTGTCACTCATGAACTCTAAAGGACAAAAACACCCTGGAGATGTCCAGATCTTCATGTACTTCATTATATACTGTGAAGTGGAATAATTTTTCTCAGTGGAAGGCTAGCTTCACCTTAAATATCCTATAGAGGGATAACACAGATGGATGATTACCACCCACACATGGGTGAGTGTGGGCTGTGGATTCTGTAGAATAAAAATTATAATTAAAAGGATATAACCCTGGACAACTAGTATTTTTAAAACACTGGGAGAATTTCAGGGTAGACATTTAAAAAGATGTTTCAGGCTGAGAGTGGTGATAAAGCAACAAAAGGCATCCAGAGCTATTTAGAATAATGAAGGATGTAAACTAACAGAGCAGTTGTATATTCAAATTATGAGGGAAACAGGAAAGAAGAGGTAGAAGAATCAGTGTACCTACCTTCTGGTTACCTCACGAGTGGAGTGGGGGACACAAGCAGCCAGAAAATACGCAACAAGTATCTGACATAGCGGTGGAATATTTTGTATCTATCTGGTGAGTCCCACACCTGTGGATCCCGATTTTATTTCCATATTCCCAACAGTTCCAAAGTGTCAGCTAGTTGCAGCTATTAAGCATTGGCGGCTGGGGGCTTCCATGTCAGTGGAGCGGTGAATCTGCTCAGGGGCAATTTTACAGGAGCTATCCAAGGTACTGAATCTAATTGTGAAGTCCAGCACCTTAAATAGGTTCTTTAAAATTTGCAGTAAGAGCTGGAGTGGTTTCATTCTGTCACTGAGATGACAGCCATCACTGCCACTGATGTTCAGGCCTGCATCCTTAATAAAGAGTTAATTTAGAGAATGCCGACATGGTATGGGATCAGGTGTTGTAGTTAGTTTCAGGTTTACAATTGCTTTGGAGCTGGATGGCTGAAGAAGTTGATGAGGCCAAGCCTTTTTTTTTTAATGCTCTTCTGTTTCTCTTTTTCTTTCCACCCAGTGTGCTTTTATGGGAGGGGTCCACATAGACTGCATTTTTGAAATGCTGGTGGGTCAAATGGAATCCAGTGACTGCATGCTGTTGCCTACCCCTGCTCTAAAATTATTGTCAGTAAACTCTTGTTTCTGTCCAGATATCTCTCAGTGGAGTCCCATGAATGAAATAACACTGATAGAACCTGGCTGTTCTCAGATATCTCCCCCACCTCCACACATCCATGCATATATAAGGGTCTTGATGGTTAGGGAGTTTTCTAGAGCAACATGGGAGGTGGCAAAGTAGATTACATGGGGAAGAGTGGAGGAGAAATTACCTCAAATTCTGTTTGCAGAAACTCCAGTTGATCTTTTTTTTTTTTCTTTTTCCCATAGGAAAGGGTTCTTCATTGATGGAAGGACTTCTTCCATTACCAGTGTGGTACACTTTCTCTTAAAGAGGCAAACTGAGAAGTTCTCAGTGCTACCAGGCCATAGGAAAGGGATAGAAGAGGATGATTTCAGTATTGGTCAACAGCCTGGGTTACAAGTTAGGCCTTGCACCATTCTCTCCTAGGCTAGAATTATCCTGGTCTGATATGGCTGTATGAACAAGCAAGGAAGCAATCTTACAGAATGGTGTGCTACAGCTGATCCTGAACTAATGCTGCTTCCTAGGCATGGTCCATGCAGATAGGGCTTGGTCTTGATCATACAGGTGTCCAAGAAATGAACTTCACATGGTGAGAAACTTGTAAGTGGCTCTACTAGTAACAACTTGATATATTAACAAAAAATTAAAGCTTACATATGGGATTTTTCATTCTAGAAATTTTACTATGCTTAAGGAAGCCCACAACTGGAGTTGAATGACTGAACATTCAAAATAATGTACAAGAAGTACTTCTTCATGTAACACATAGCAAAGTGTGGAAATCATGTGCACAAGCTAGAATGTACAGATACAAAAATCTCTCAGTCTTGATATCACTGAACTTCCCCAAATCCCAACTATATTTTCTTCTCAGGATCATTTTTATTAGGTTATGAGACTTTATGTTTTTTTCCCACACTGAAATTTGCACCGATATTTGCACATTTTCTTGATTTTTCATACTTGCACTATTTGCCTAAATCTGGGTGATTTGAAAGACCGTATCTCCTTGTACAAACCTGCTAGAGCCCTAAGATTTGCTGACAAAGGCTTTCTTTTGGTACTGCTACTGTCCCAGGCTTATCTGGTGAGGACATGGGAGAGAATCTTCTCAGGACTTCTTCTGGGGGACACTAGGCTGGCCCCCTCTCTGGTCTCCTTTCACCAGAAGGCAAGAAAAATTCTCTTTAAGCAGGCTTTTCTGTGAGCTGGAGAGCTTTTTATTTATCAACCTGTTTTTAAAATTCCAGATTGTTATAGGTGTTTATAATTTTATATGTTTTTGATGTTTTTAATTGTTTCAAATGTTTTCAGTGTCTGTAATTTATTGTTGGTGGCTGCCTTGTGTGCCCCTCTGAGAGAAAGATGGCATACAAATATAACAAACAAACAAATAATAAAGTGATGTTTTTTCATTGTATTTTTGCATTTTTTTTTTTAAAAAAAATCACATGTATTTTGGCTGTTTCCATTTTAAAACATTGTCACTGGTAAAGACACCCCGTCAGCCTTACAAATGTGTGACTCCTTTGGACAAGGTGTAGGGATGTAAGAATTTTCTCACACTCTCAACATAAAAGCATATCTTAGGTATTTCTGAAATCCACACATTTTTCTATGGACATTTTTGAAATATTTTATTGGACTAATTTTTTCCCCTTTCTATAGAGTACATCACAACTTGTTCTCAGCTCATAGTGTATCTGGTCTACATCTATTTATGGATTGTGCAGGGAAGGGAAATCTGCAAAAACAGGAAAAGGAGAAGATTTGGCAGCGTGGATTCCTCACACATTCCTTGCATGTGTGTATAGAACTGAAAAGAGGAGCTATCAAAAAATAAGCTTCACAAAGTTATAAAATATGTCTCCTGATTATTACTCCCTGGAAGCTGCTAGTCCATTGGATTTCCCATCTGCAGTCTTCATCTGGGAAATCAATATCAATGATGTACATCTGAGCCAAGTTCCATCACGTGGTTAGCAACTCTGTGCCTCTTATTAAGACAGATATGTGTTCAATTTGAAAGCATAGTAGACAACCCATATAAGAAGGCTATTTAACTGTCTGAAGTTGTCTTAGTGAACTAGAGAATGTGAAAGACCTATATGTCAGATACCTAATCGAACCACACTTCTATCAGCTGCATGTTTTAATTATCTCCAAATAAACCATGTCCATAAATATGATGAAGTATAGCTAATTCTCTCGACTCCTCCTCATTCTTCTTCTGCATACTGCTAGGCTCTGGGCAAACTGATGTCAATGTATACACATATTCATATACTCACATGAAGTTTTATATGGAAAGGCAGGTTGTTAAGTAAATAAAAAAAGTAAATAAATAATACATAAGTACATTTATCAATCTGTCTCTGTGTGAGATCAATGTATATGAAAACAAGTCCAAGGAGCTGTTCTTAATAGCAATACTGCCATCAGCAGTACTGTAACACTCTTAATTGTATCAGTAATACTTTTTAAAGTGTTTTCCCAAGTAGATGAAATTTGCTTCTAAGTGGCAATTGGTAACTTCTATATAAGTGGCTTCCATTTCAAAGGAGTGGTGATTTCACTCTCAGCATAGTACTAAACAATCAGAAGTGCTGAACCTATTTAGAAGATCAAGTTCAGCACCTTGGATAGCTCTTTTAAAGTTTAGCAAAAAAAACGCAGGGAGAATTCCCTGCATCCGGACACCTAAGCCACCAACTCTCACTATTGCTCACCTTTGTGGTATCTTGTGAAGCTACTATCACATCTGAATCAGGGTCTCCAGCACACCAGAGATCACTCAAATATTAGCAACACAGGAGGCTTCCTTATACCACCACCCCATTTTAGCTCAGTGTTGTGCATGTAGTCTACACGCAAAAGGCTTTCACAGCCCAACATGGAAATACTGGGGAGTGAAGCTGGGACATTTGTCATACAAAGTCCTTCTTCCACTATTGAGCAGTAGTCTTTGCCCTGCAGCCTCCATGGATTGTGTGCTGGAGTGCTAATGTTATACAGATAGCAAACTCATTTAAACATGAAGCTAGCAGCATGGATAAATGATTTTACCACCTTAGCCATCATGTTTAAATTGGACCCCACTGGCTTTCCCACTAGCCAACCATCTCTGTAATCAGTTAAATGACTCTATGGAGTAGGTATGCAAGCCAAGGTCACAAACCCTTTTACTTTAAAATGGGTTACCATTAATTTGTTTTGATAGCATTGCCATTGTTAGCACAAGATAAATGGGGCACTGCAACAACAAATACCCTTAATTCAGTTTTTTTAAAAGATCATTTTCAGCACAATCCTATGCAAGGGTCTCATAACGAACTGTTGAAACTCCCCAACCCCCTTATTGGTCATATTCTGCCCCTCTAATTATCGTCACCCAGTGAGGAAGAGGAGGAGAAAGATGTGGAATTTTTTAAAATTCCAAACTAGTTTAGTCTTGTTGATGGAGGTAAAATCAGGACCCTGAGCAGGAAGTAAATGCATTGACTTTGAGAGAAGGATGTCAAAGTGTACTGGGGGGGCTTACTTGGAGAGAGGACTTTAGGGGCAAAACAAAAGGGTCCCCCCCTTTTAAAAAAAAATAATAGCTAGCCGCTGCCTATGAGACCACCAGTGCAGCTTTGCTGTGTTTTAATGGAAGCTGCCACAGAACAGCTTCCATGTAGCTCATTAGCAAGTCAAGCAAATGGCAGGCAGGTTCTGAGAGCAAAACTCTGCTATTGCTTTTGCAGCTGTTGCTGCTGATGTTACTATCATTGTGGTAGGAAACACCAAATTAAAGGCTAGAAAGCACAAGCTGTCTATGCTGCCATTGTAAAAAAGTGAGGGGACAAGTTTTGATGCAACTCTCCTTTCCCTTCTAAAGACATTGAAGAAATATTTTCTCAGGTTTGCAGTGTACCTATGCAGCTGGTATCTGAGGATGACTTTAATAAAGCCCTATATTGTGCCACCATATGAGTACCATGAAAGGTGATACAGCCAAAGTTAACTGCTTTTAAGTTTAATTGATTTCAGCAAGAGAGTTAACTACATTCTTAAATCTTTCCCATTGAAATCAATGAGACTTGACACTGGCCTGCAATTAGCCTTGTAGTCCAGTTTTCTGTTATTGCTATGAAAGCTTTCATTTTATGTCTCATACTGAAGTCCTAATATAAATAATGTAATTTCAGTTTACCAGTAGCATTACATCATTATGATTACTTCAAAGATGGCTGGAAGTAATTAGAAGAAACCTTTGTCATTAGCTGCTTTAGCTCTGGGCCTGACGTGAGACCTTTTTAATTTGAGTTGGAAGATATTTTGCTTCCTCTATGTGGCTGGATTTATACCATCTGGAAGAACACATTTACTCCATCCATGTTCTAAGGACAATGCTGGTTCAGAGACAGTGATTCACCCAAGATTTCCCAGTGGCTGCTGCATCATGAAGGAGCAAGGATTTGAACCTAGGCATTCAAGTCCAGCACCCTATAATCAGAATGGAAAAGGAAGATATACAGGGTGTATGCATTTTATATATCTGGCCCTTACTTCTTACCATTTATAACTTATTTTAAAATCACAGCGGGAAGGTACTAGTCAGCATTCCAGGCATTAAAAGTCTATTAAATCAAATTAACTTGACAATGATTAGACTTATCTAGGTGATAAACCTGACAGTTTAATCATGTTTCTGCTGTCAAAACACTCATCATTGTTTTAACACTTGAATAATTCTTATAGAAATGGGTGAAATTTCATTCAATCTAGTCGACTTTAAAACTATACAAAATACAATAATAGCTATAGATCAGTAATACAATTTATTATATTCATTCTGTTGTAATAAGTAGCTATATTAGTGACTAAAGCAAGAGAATAGGCGTTATTTTTCTGTTTTACTTCTTTCCTTTAAAAAATGTAAAAAATAAAGTATATGTAAACAACACTGCAACATGAAGCAAAACTGTAAATGGGTAAGAAAGAGATTGAAATTATATTTTGCTAACTGAAAATGTCAGAATTTTCAGTGATTAATGGTATTCTGATATCGCTTTTAGACAGTAAAACTGTGCAGTTCCAAAATTACAATGCAGACTTAAGCATTTGTTGCCCAAATAAGTCCTGTTTAGTTCAAGTGGATATATTTCCTTTGTGAATGCTCAGGATTGCAGTTTTAGGAATTTAAAAATTCCATATTAATACTAATACAATACAGTGAGGTTAAGGCAGAATATATGGCTTTCTCTTTCCAGCACACATGTTGTATCATCACAAGAATCCCCTTAGATATGTCAAACAGAAACACTAAGAGTGGGACTGGTCCGAGGTCAGCTACCATCTTCCATTCTGTGGCTGTTACAGTTATGTATCCCAGTCATTATTTGAGATGAAAAGGTGCTGCCAAGATCCTGGATATCTAGCCAAATGTCCCCTTATCCAGGCCACAGCGTCCAAGTTATTGCTGTCTTGTATCCCATTAAGCAGTGCAGGAGTAGAAATTGTGCAGTCTTCAGGATTTCTGAGATCCAGTATTCTACTTGGGACCCTCCTGGAACCCCCTCAACTCCATATCCCCCAATTTTTTAACCACGGCTCAGTTTTGCATGACAAACAAAGTGAGCAAAAAGCAGGTGGCATGGATGTGCCCTCTCTATGAAGTAGTAGACTGTAATCTGTGCACTGGCTCAGTATCTTGGTTCATGGCTTAGATCAGGAATAAACTGCACATCAGTGTGCTGAGGAGAATGATGGGTGAACTGGAGGTGACACAAAGCTTCAATTGAAAGCTGCAATGGGAAAGCTTCAATGGGAATTAGAGATGGGCAAATTCACCCCTTTCTACAGATTTCCTTGCCCCACTTCAAGTCCATTCTATGTTATTTCCATGTTGATTACTTTTTTGGGGCACGGATTCCATACATTTTTTGTATATGCAGTCATCCCTTCACATTTGCTGGGGTTAGGGGCACAGGACCACAAATAACTCTAGGCCCTCCCAAACCATATTTAACATATAAAAAAGTATGACCATCATATTCAACCCACCAAGGATTCATCTGAGAAATCAGGGCTCCTTCACGAGGCAGAAGTGGTTGGCTGGTGGGGTTGACTGCCACCTCCACTGCTGCCCCACATCATTTTTCATAGGGACTTACTAGCTTCGTTCACAGTTTCTCAGTCTCAGGAGGCTTGCAGTCCCTATGAAAAACGGCATAGGGAGGCAGCAGAGGTGACAGCAAATAATCTGTGAATAATCAAATCCACAAAAGTGAAACCTGCAAATGTGGAGGGCTGACTGTAGTGCCTAAATTAGTGCATAAAAGGATTCTTTAATGAATGCCCACTGGCATTCATGGGGGTGGGGTGAGGTTTACAGGTAATACATGAAGCCAAGGTCTCTCTCATTTGGTCCACTCCCCCAAAATTTTGGGATGAATTCTGCCATTTCTGGAAGCCTCCATGAGCAAGTTTGCACAGGGAAAGATGCGGGTAGGTTAGTCTCCCCTCCTCAATTAAAATATGAAATTTTTTTAAAAAAGTCTTTTGTGGGGAAGCATGCCTCACTTGGGTTTCTTGAGGAGAAAATGGCTCTCGGACCTGCCATAGTTTTTCATCCCTGGACTACAGCATGCTTTTGAACATCTGAGAAGTATCAGTATCAGGTTTTATGCATTTTCAAATGTGTATATTTTGTCAGATGTCTTTTATATCTTTTGTGGGACATGTTTTAAAGCCTGACAGCTCATTCCATGTTTGGTCAAAGAAGTGTAGATTAAATAGATCGGCACCCCCCCCCCGAAAAAAAGAAGCCAACAATGGCAGAAGCAACAATAGAACCAAATTTCTTACCTATCCTTAGTGGGTGCCTTTGGAATCATGGCTGACAGGCAGGGGTGAAAAAGAAGAGGAGAAAAATTCTTGCCAGTTTTGGACTTCCAGTTGCATGGGGCACGTGGGCGGCAGCTCGGAGTGAAGCTGCACAACTCCGAACTGCCACCCAATGGTTTCCAGTCGCTTTTTTAATATCTAAAGCGACTAAACACCCCTCCGGTAAAAGAGGTGCGGAAGAGGTCCGTAGGGGACCCCGAAACTGGTGTTGAGTTTTCCCCGGAGGGGAAAAACAGGAGGTGCCATGGGATCATAGGACCACAACGGAGCCATCGGGATCGTCGCTACGAGCGGCACAAGCGCCGTCGCTGGCTTTTAAAGTAAGAAGATTCGATTAGAGGTCAATAAGCAAGCTGATCTATTTTTCGTATTTTTTGGAACCACTGCTAAAATTGATCTGTAATAGCGCGCAGGAGCGGGAGTACAAAATGACCCAGCTGGAAGTGAGTACGTAATGGCTGACAGTTTTTTAAAGTGAAGGTTTTTTTTTGTAAAGAGATGGTTTGGAGACGTGTTTACTTTTTTACTGAGCGATTGGTTTTTACTTTTAAAGAGATCGGGATTTTTAATATATAAGATCTTAAAGACTGATGGGAATTTGACTAAGATATTGATTAATAGGACTGTGATAAAAAACTGAGCTGAATATAAGAAGAAAGTACACGTTCTGGGATATTCTGTTTCTGAGAGATTGAGACTAGTGAGTTTCATTGAACATTCTGTTTTTTTTATGTAAGAGCTGGAGGGATTAATTTGATTTTTTTTGGACTTGAAAGAAGAGGAAGAAAGAGGGGATAAGGACTTTGTACTTGGGCTGGACTTTCTCCCTCTTGTTTTTTTTTTCTTGTTGTTTTTACTTTGTTATTAATTTGGAGATGACATGGAACAGTGAGTCTTCCAGGTAGAAGAAGAATTTGGGACTACAGTGGATTTTTGACTTTTTCCTGCTTTAAGAACTTGTGGAATAATCTTTTTTCTTTCTTTTTTTTGTAACTTTTATCTGGGCTTTAATATTTGTTGGATTTGTCTCTTTTGGATTGTGGGACTGCTACGCTGGAACTTCGGAACTTTCTAATTTTGGAACTTTAGAACTTTAGAACTTGGAACCTTGCATTTTTTATTTGGGATATAGACATTAAGCGTGGAATATTTTTTCTTCTTTTTTCTGTGTGGTGAGACTGTTGAGACTGGGCCAAAAAGATAGACTAGCAGAAAACCTTTCTCTCCCACATGACAGAGCGGCTTGGAATCTAATTGGCAGCTGGGAAGAAAGAACATAGTCAAGGATCTATAAGCGGCTCCAAAGGAGGGAGAGAAGTTCGGAGAGCATCTGTAGGGAGGGGAGTGAGTATCTGGCCTAGGATCAGTGTTTTGAACTTCTGTTATTAAGACTTTACTGTATTATACAACACTTTACTGTATTATATATATATATATATATATATATATATATATAAAGTTTTATATATTAGTACAAATAAAAGCATAATAGCTAACATTTATATATTAGTTTAATTGACTTTGATTTGATTTTGTTTGACTTTGCTGTTTTTTTTTAATTGGAATAGTTTTATCTTGTTGTATTGATTCAATTTAAAATAATTAAGTATAAGTAACGCATTTTTCTCCCTTTTAAATAATTTGTGTACTTTACATATATAATCAGTGTATTCGACTGATATAAGTATATGCTATTTTATAGTTGCAGTAAATAATAAGTGCTTGGATTAATTAGATTAGATCAATTAGATTGGATTAATAAGTTTATATGGTACAAGTGTATAATTTTATATAATTTTATATAAGCTGACAAGAAGAGGGAGAAAGGATAAGTCCAGAGAGAAGACTAGAAATTTTTGTATTCTTTTGCAAACAGTAGGGTTCAATACAACATGGACTCAAGGACAAGAAAAGGAGCAGCAACTGCAGCAGCAACAACAACAACATCTCAGACTGTTAGATGGACATCAACAGATATACCCCAGAAATCTCAAGATCTTATGTTGCAAATGATGGAAGAGTTAAAGAACATAAGAGAGGACATTAGACAAGATTTAAAAGAAACAAGGAAAGAAATGAGAGATGTGGCTACATTGAAAAAAGACACTAAAGAAATAAAACAACAAGTTAAACAAATGGAAACTGAGATGACTGTGCTAAAAGGGAAGCAGCAAGAAGAAGAATTTCAAATAACTGCACAAGAGTTGAGTTATCGAGAAAGATGTCTTCGTTTTGGAGGAGTTCCTGAATCCACAGGGGAAAATTTATATGAGAAAATTTTACCAGCATTGGCAGAATTCATTGACATTGAAGAGGATAAACTGGAAATGTACATAGACAGAATGTTCAGAGTATCTTCTAGGGTAGCGAGAGAAAGGAAATTGCCAAGAGACATTATTATAACATTTACTAGGACAGCAGTGAGAGATAACATACTACAACGGAGTTATGATGGACAGTTGAAGATTGAGGATAAAGATGTGAGAATTTTTAAAGACATAACTTATCAGATTTTAAAGAAGAGACAAGAATACAAGCCTTTGGCGAGCCTTCTAGCAAAATATCAGATTAACTATCGTTGGGAAAAAATTGAGGGCATCTCCTTTACGTTTAAGCAGCAGAGATACAGGATTAATTCAGTTCACAAGGCTAAGGAGATGATGGAAAGATTAAAGAAAGATCTACAGAAGGTCGCTTTGGAAGAAGAAAAAGACGAGGGACAATCTCCAGGGGAGGAAAAAGAACAACCACAGGAAGAGGTTGACGACGGTCAAGAAGAACAAGAAGAACTGCAACAAGAAGAAGGGGAATTAGAAGGAGATTTATTGAAGGACTAATTTCCAATCTTAAAGAAATAAAAAATTAATAATAAAGCATTCAATATGGATCTAAAGATATATTCTTGGAACATTAAGAGATTTAACTCTGAATATAAAAGAAGACAAATATTTCATCATTTGGAGAAACAAAACTTGGATATAATATGTCTACAAGAAGCTCGAATTAGGACTCAAGATTTGAGATATATTCAAAATCCGAAATTAGGAAGTTGTTATGCTGCAACTTTCGACAAAAAGAAAAGGGGAGTGATAATATACGTAAATTCAAGATATGGTGCACACCAAGTTTTTCAGGATAGCAATGACCGATATTTGGGAGTGGAAGTTACAACTAAACAAGAAAAAATATTAATAGTTGGAGTCTATGCACCTAACAGAGCTAAAGGCGAATTCTTCTCTAAAATATATGAAGAGATACAGAGATATTTGGATAATACAGGAAATTTGAGCATTGTGGTTTTGGGAGATTTTAACGGCGTAGTTAATCCAAACATACAGAACGTTACAGAAATTAACTCCCCGAAACACTGGTAAATTGCCCAAGAGCTTCTTTAATATGATGGATGATTTAAGCCTTTTTGATGTCTGGAGGTATAAAAATGGACAATTGGATGGACATACGTTTTATTCAGATAGACATAAGTCAATGTCCAGAATTGATATGATGCTGGTATCTAAGCAATTACTGTTGAAGACTACAGATATAGATATTCTCCCAAATTTGTGTTCAGACCACAATCCGTTGCTGTTAAAGATGAATATCAAGGACAGGGGAAAAACATGGAAACTGAATGAAGAGGTTTTGAGTAAAGAGAAATACATAATTGAAGCAAAAAAGGAGATAACTAACTATTTCAGTGAAAATATGACACCTGAATTGCCAATGAAAACTATATGGGATGCGAGTAAAGCCGTGATGTGTGGAAATTTTATCAGATGGTCTGCCGAGATTAAAAAAGAAAGGAGATATGTTCAGCAGCAAATTTTGACAAAGATGAAGGAAGTGGAGAAACAGATGAGAAAGGATCCATCGAATGAGAAGTTAAGACTTCAAATGAAGGTGTGTCAAGCTGAATTGAACCAACTCAATTTGAATGAAATAGAACAGCAAATGCGAAGAATAAGATATAATCATTTCGAACAAGCAAACCTTCAAAGCTTTTGTCAAATTTGCTGTGTAGAAGACGGACCAGGAACATCATATCGGAGATTAAAAATAGTGAGGAAAGAGTTACTAAACAAGAGGGAATAAAACAGGCATTCCATAAATATTATAAAAAGTTGATGAGGAAGATTTCAAAAATGAAAAAGCAACATGAATTGGAAGAATATTTGGAAAGAACAAATAAAATGAGATTTACTGAGGAACATAGAGCGATTTTGAATAAATCTGTTTCAATGATGGAATTAGTGGAAGCAATCAGTAATTTGAAGAATGACAAATCTCCAGGACCAGACAGCTTTACTGCGAAATACTACAAGATGTTGCAACATGAGAAATGTTGCAAAGTACAATTAATGAGATAATAAAAGAAGGTGTACCAGACACTTGGAGAGAGGCAAATGTGGTCCTGATTCCTAAAGAAGGTAGAGATCTTACTGATGTAAAGAATTATAGACCAATCTCACTTTTGAATACAGTTTATAAGATTTTTGCTTCAATCCTGGCCACGAGACTTAAAAAGGTTTTGTCTGAACTTATTGATGAAGACCAGAATGGCTTTTACTGAAAAGATATTTGAGAAACAATATCAGAACGGTCTTAAATAATTGAATATTATGAAAAGCATAATGAAAGGAAAATGGCCATGATCTTCGTGGATGTGGAGAAAGCCTTTGATATGATCAGTTGGCCATTCATGAAGACAGTGGCTAAGCAAATGCAAGCAGGTAATAGGTTTGTGTCGTGGATTGAAGTGATATAGAATCAACTAAGAGCATGATTGGTCATTAATGGGGAAAGAACAAAGCAGACAGAACTGAACAGAGGAACAAGACAGGGTTGTCCCTTATCTCCTCTGCTGTTTATTATGACAATGGAAATACTGAATAACATTATCAGAGAAGACAAAGGTATAAGAGGACTTCAAATTAAGAAATAACAGTATAAACTTAAAGCTTTCACTGATGATTTGGTACTATTACTTGAAGATCCAAAGAGTAGTATTAAAGACTTGATTGGAATAATTCAAGAATATGGTGAATACTCTGGATTTAAAATAAACAAAGAAAAAACAGTACTACTAATGAAAAATATGACAGAGAAAGAAGAGAAGGAATTAGAGTCCATAACCGGATTTAATAAAGCACATAAAGCAAAGTATCTAGGTGTCTGGATAGCAAAAAGAAATAACAAGCTATTTCAAAACAATTATGAGAAAAAATGGAAAGAAATAACCAAAGATTTGGAAAGGTGGACTTCTATGAATTTGTCAATGATGGGGAGGATAACGGCAACAAAAATGAACATACTTCCAAAGATGAACTTTTTGTTTCAAAACCTTCCCATCATAACAAACAGTAAGCCTTTCATACAGTGGAAGAAAGATTTGACTAAATTCATATGGCAAGGGAAAAAGCCAAGGATAAAATGGAATATTATGACGGATCAAATATTTAGAGGAGGAATGGGGCTACCAGATTTTCACATATATTACAGAGCTGCAGCATTCATATGGATAAAAGACTGGATTGATCTACAAGACGCAAGAATGCTAGCACTAGAAGGAGTGGACTTGAGGATGGGTTGGCATGCCTACATGTTTTATGACAAAGCAAAAATTGATAAAGACTTTAAGCACCATTATATCAGAAAATCACCTCTGAAAATACGGAATGAATACAAGAGTAAAACATGAGGCAGCTACCCATGTGGGTATCCCCTCGGGAAGTTTTCTTTGGAAGATGGAGTGAAACAGAGAGATGGCTGCATTATGAAGATATATTGGAGAAATCTAATACAAATGACTTTAAGATTAAATCAAGAGAAAAACTTGAACAAGAGGGAATATCATTAAGTTGGTTTCCCTACAGATAGTTAAATGAAAGATTCCAGATGGACTTGAAAACGTATGGAATAGAACCTAAAGAGAAGACAGGGATGATTAAACGATTGTTTGACAACCCACCTCATCTATTAGCTTACATATATCAAGAACTCTTATTACATGAAAGGCATGAGGAAACGGTTAAATCAGCAATGATTTTGTGGGCTCAAAATATTGGACATCCAATTCAATTAGAAGCATGGGAGCAGAGTTGGAAAAGGACACAAAAATTTACAATGGCTCAGAATCTTAAAGAGAACTATTTTAAATTGTTTCATAGATGGTACATGACACCAGACAAATTAAAAAAGATTTATAATACAGGTATGAGAATATGTTGGAAATGTCAGAAAGAGGTTGGAAAATTATTTCATATGTGGTGGTCATGTCCTAAGGCAAAGAAATATTGGAGTGAGATACATAAAAAGATGTGTGAGGTATTGAAGGTTCACTTTGCTAAAATACCTGAATTGCATTTGTTAAACATGACAAATGTATTTGAGAATACTGATATAAAGAGACATTGGAGAATAATACTTTACATGATAACAACAGCCCGCATAGAGTATTCTAAATTGTGGAAAACTCAGCAAATACCCACGGTTGAACAATGGTGGGGAACATTTATTAATAACAGAAATGCGGACATAGTCTCTCAGAGACTAAAAGAGAAACTGGATGAGGAGATAAAAACAGAATGGCAAATTGTAATCGGTAATTGCTGGGAATTACCAATGGAAATGACTAATTCATGAGTATGATAATATGTGAAGGGGTGACAGTTATACATCATGGAGCTGAAATATGAAGAGGGAAATGTATGAACTAACATGTAAGATTAACAGTGTATAGTGGTACAATAATGTAACAGTTTAAAGAAATATTGAAAATGAAATCTAGATCAATGTGGAAGATCAAAAATATTTCATGTAAAAGTACAATTATAATGTATGTTTTTTTATTTGTGAAATTTAATAAAATTAATATAAAAAAAAAATTCTTGCCAGTTCTTTCACCCTCCCATAGGCAGTGATGTGTTGAGATAGATTGTGCCATAAACGTTCAGGCACTTCACACTGAAGAATTCAGATTAACTGCTGGGTGGAAAACTACATTCTTTCAGGTAAGGTTTGGGGGAGGGGGGGAGACTCTGAAGAAAGTATTGGGATAAAAGCTGTGCATCATGTGAGATTGGGAATGGAGGGCACCAGTGTTACCCTAACTTTTATCTGAAGTCTTAATAAACAGAAAAAGGAACAAGGAGTACATTAATTAAGTTTGCAGATGATGTCAGCTAGAAGGTATTCCAGTCGCTGTGGATGTTGGGGAAACACTGCAAGAAATCCAAGGTAGGTAAAAGAACGGAAAGCCATAAAATCAGGTCAAAATTGGAGACAGAATTTTAATTACTGTGATAAATCAGTGACAAACAGCTCTCTGTTTTGTTTGTTTGTTTGATTAGATTTGATTTATATCCCGTCCCATTTATATCCCAAAACCATTTTCTCTTGTTACTAATGGTTATGTGACATAACATAATGTAACTTAAAGGAAATCAGTGAATGAAGAAAATAATCTGAGCCGGTATGAGTTAGCTTTTGAAACTATAATTCCCAGAATTCCCCAGGCCACATAGCCAGCGGTTAAGTCGCCTGGGAGTTGTAGTCTCAGAAAGAGAATATTTTCTTCTTTTTTTCTCTCTGATATATTTATTAACTTAACACAAGACAACATAAACACCAATTGACATTTTATCATAAACTAAAATTAAAAGACAATACTAAAACAATGAACTAACAACACCAAGCTCTAACTCACTAAAACACTAACTTACTAAGTGAACACTAATTTACTAAAACAAAAAATGGCTCTGACTGTCTAAACTAAACAGTAATTTTAAAAAAAGAAAATAAGAAAAAAATGTTCTACCATTACAGAGCCACCTAAGCAAACTTATTAGGGTTAGTAGTAAACACACCCACAAATTATTGCATCGTTAGATATCTTATTCTTCAAAAAGTCCATGAACAGTTTCCAGTCTTTCAAAAACATTTCTTCAACTGATTTATCCTTTAAAACACACATTAGTCTGGCCATTTGGGATAACTCAGCACCTTAACCATCCATCCTTCCAACACTGATGCTTCAGGGAACATTTTCTGAGCTGTGAAAATTAACAAGCAGAGAGTGGATATTTCTTCCCTTGTTTTTGAATCCTCACTGTAGGAAAATAAATGGCAACACTTCTTTGCAAAGTTCTTCACAATTATAATTAAAAGCCAAAAGTTTCATTGTCATTGTTAAAGCTTAAACACTCAGCTTAAAAAGATAAACCAGCTCACTCAGATGTAGGCAACATTGGAACTTGAATCTTATTGTTGGTCCTAACTATTGTAGAACAATTGAATCATTTGGATTTACTGATGTGTTGGGTCACCATTCCACAATTGATTCAGTGTGGCCAATCTAGCTGTGATTTATCAACAGGTTCCAGCCTGAGTTTGATAGAGCTTATTCTGAAGTATCTACACAGTATGTAGCACTGCCGTCGTACCCGCTCCTCAAGTAATGGCAAACTTTTGGTTGGTACTTTGTGTGACTTTTTAGTGAGAGTGTTCAGAGGTTGGGAAAAGGATTCTTTTGGATATCAGTTCCCAATATACCTCAATCAGTGGTTGTGCTCGTTGTGGAATTGATGGAGTTTTAAACAAAGAAGCAATTTTTTCAAGCTTTGGCTCTTAGTTGATCTGAGATGATGGATGATATAGATATAAAAGAGGGCTGAATTCTTCCTCATGGTACTATGTGGGCTGTCATTATGAATGCCTGTACATTAAAATTCCCCAGTAAACCATTGACCCCCACTGCTAACTGCCAGTGGTGACAGCACTGGAATAGATAGAACAACGATCTGATTCATCATAAGACTGCTTCTTATGTTGCTGCTGCACTGTATGACTTTGCTACCTGTCCCTCCTGCTTGCTGCAAATGAGGTCATTAGCATGGGGAACAAGTCCTGTTCCAATGGTTATGACTGAACTCTATACTCGAATAATTTTCTTACGTTTTAAGACAGGCCGTTGAGTTTACAGAAATGTTCCAGCACAAATGAAATGCATGAGTAGTAATTCAAAACTTCTTTTTAACCTGAATCTCTTCCAAGACTTTTGGCATACTGAAATGCCCAACTTTGTTTCTGAGTGGAATGGATAATACTAAGAATAATTATCACTTGTTTATTTCCCTATATTGCAAAAAGGACAACATATTTGCAGCCTGCTGGAAACTCCCATTCTTTGGATTCCTTCCTGACACCACCCTCACTTTACTGATCAATGTGTATCAACAAATGGCCTCCCCCATTCCACTCCCTCTTCCGCTTTGTTTTCCATCCCCTATTCAAAAAGTCAATCTGCATTCCATGGCCACTGGGCTCATTCATTTCTTATTTGGGGTATTCTTGACAGTTTCGCAAGAGGCTGTGCTCCACTCCCCCAGGACTTAGTTGCATGTATATGGGACTTAATTGTATGCACAATCCTTTACACAATAGTTTCTGTACTCCTATATTACACTGCTAGAAGAACTTTAGGCTCACAATACCTCCCTGTTTTGGAAATAGTACTATTAACAACAATAACATAACAACAACAACGAGACAGCAACAGCAACAACAGCGTGACATCATGATGATGATGATGATGATGATGATGACCATGAGCAATTAGTTTCACAGTTCCAAACTGCTATCTAGTTTTCTTTTTCCTTCTCCGAAAGTGCACTGGAGACTTCTGTTATTTTTAAAATGTATGCTTTACTCACAAGTTAAAAAGCAGAACCTAACTATAGACAGGGAGCAAACACTTCTATGAGCATTTCATATCCACTCCTGTAAGGAAGTAATTTTAAAAAAGATATTATTTCAAGACAAGAATAAGTTAAATTTCCCATTTTTATCCTTGCAGTGAGAAAATTGTCAAAAACTCTGAAGTTTTGGAAAACTACGCACAAATTGGGTCTGGTATTAGGAAGGAAGTTTGGATTCATTCTGTGCAAATAAGTAAATAAATATTAAAAAATGAACATTTTTTTAAAAAAATAAGTGCATTTTTCCCTCAAAAAACATCTTTCCTCTTCAGAAAACATGCTTTTCTCTGCAGAAATGTTCTTTTCTGCATAGAAAATGCTGTTTTCTTTGTAGAACCTTCGCCTTTGTTTGGACAGACCTGAATGGTGAAGATTCCTGCTTGTCAACGATTCTCCTTGTTAGGGCTGTTTTTCAACTATTTATCAAATAATTTTGAATATTCTTTCCATCTGTAAGAGAGAGGTCCTGCATCTTCAAAGTGTCTTCAGTGAATTCAAAACTCTTCCTTTTCCTCTTTCTTTATCTACTGCTAAATGTAGATTGTAGTTGGACGCACTCTCTCTCTCTCTCTTTCACATACACACACATATATACAGAACTCCAGGGGAGAGACTGGGATGTGTGTGTCTGTCTGTCCCTAAGCCCTGACAGAATCTCCTTCGAAAGACTCAAGAGAGATTTCCAGGTATTAAGAGATCGTCCCCTAGTAATTACCTCCCAACAGCCAATCATTTTGGACTAGTAGCAAGCCATTTCCCTACTAACAGAGGAACGGCTTCTGGATCAGAGAAAGCAACTGCATATGTGGAACCGATGGTTGGTCATCAAAAAGATATACTCCAAAACTAGGATTTGGATCTAGCATTTTATTCTGTTTACAAGAGAGTTCCTTGAGTTCAGTGCTCTCAGAAGACTACTGTTAATGGAAAGGATGGGAGGAAATATGTTTTTGTTGATTTTCTCCTCTTTCTGCCACCTTTCTTGCCACCTTCCCTGCAGTTCTGGATGGTCCCTGGCAATCTGGAGTAGATTTGGAGTAGAGGGAGGCACAGGAAACTGGAGGAGAAGAAGGAGAGGTCAATGACAATAGCTCCCTTTTGTATTTCAGCAGTGGAAATACTCCACTGGGTGGGAAACCTCCCACAAAAGGAAGATATTTTGTCCCCAGGAGGCATATCCAACCCAAGTCAGGTATACCTGTACAATAAAATTCAAACAGTGATTACATATACTCAGACTCTCTTTGTGTCTTTACAGAGGAGGTCAGTCTAATAATCCATTCCAGTCCAGCAGTTATTAGGGAATATCATAGGTCACCAAGAAAAAAAATAACAACATAAAAGACACTTAATTTCATGTTCCCCTCAGGTCTAATTTGCTCTTAAGGCTTTGGAACATCCCCATGAAGCCTGGTGGCTATTTGAGTAAGGTTGCTATTTTAGATAAACTGTTCGAGTTGCTTTCATCTCATATCTATCTATCTATTTAACCAGCCTTTAGATGTCAAAAGAAGTTGAAATGTATCACTGTTGAACTCCTGCAAAGAAGTTCTCTGCTAAAGAGATTTATAACATCTTCCGCAAGTGACATAACACCTTTATGGAACGCTGCTTCGTAGTATGGGGAAAGGAGACAGAGGGGAAATAAAGAGAGGCAGAAATTTTGCACCCACAGAAAAAAACTACATTGTTACAAAAGATCTTGAAAACCCAGCACAGCTATCCCATTTCAGATGTATTATTAGAATTCAGGATATAGTACCTTGGAAGCTCAGGAGAGGCAAGATCCTGCTTAATATTATTTGTAGACTAGCCTTGATGTATCCTTCAAGCTCTGTAGACTTTGCCAATATGTTCCTTGTCAAGCACATCAAATCCAGTGCATCAACGATAGGCCACTCTTTCTGTGCAGGGTGTATGGTTGCCAGACCTCAGGACCTGGTCCTGTGTCTCCAGTTTTCATGGGTCTTTTTTAGGCGGGAGATGAGGGTGTAATGTCTCCAGTTTTGGGGTATGTGTGTGCATGTGTGTGCTCCATGCAAAAGGAAAAGTCTGGATACAAACCTCATCTCTGCTAGTATAGCAGCATCTTGCTACAGTTTGGCAAGAATTAATTGATTTGTTGCTTCAACTTACAAAGACTCTACAGAAGTCTACATATTTACTTAGGCCATTTCTGCACCGGGCTAGTAAAACGGTGCAGAGCAACTTCCCATGGAGGTCTTCTGCACCGTAGAGTGGACTGGGGCTGACCACATTCTGTGGTTCCACACCTGAATCCACTCTGGAGTGACCGGAACTGGTCCTGCGGTGTGTTTTTTAAAAACCTCTTTTCAGAGGTTTTTAAAAATCACAGAGCGCTTAACCCCGTGCTGCTTCTTCTCCCAGCTCCGGAGCAGATTTGCAGGCGCGCAAGTGCGTGCCTGCAGATCTGCCGGGGGTGGGCTTCCAGCTGGCGAGCTTCTCCGGTTGGTGGAGAGCCTCCACCAACAGGAAGCCGCCATTTGGGACGAGGAAGACTGTGAAGCAGCAAACTTGGACTGCTCCTCATGGCGACGGATTCAGCCAGCCAGAAAAGAAAGCCGGTAAGGTCTGTTTTCGGCCGTTTCCCCCTCACATGCAGAAAGGGCCTTAGTTAGCTTCCTCCTTCTTTCCTACTCATCGTGGCACCAGGGCTTACTCTCCACCCTGCTCTGCATCTATCTTCTGGCAAGAAGATTAAATGTTCTTGTCCCATTTCCCTAAGCAAGTGAGAAGGAACAAACCCTGCATTTCATCTCGATCTAGGAACAGCCCCTTTAGCTAATGTTTCTCTCTTAATTCCTAAACAGAGGAAATATATTTTCTTTCCTTTTCTCTTTCTTTGTGCATATTTGAAAGAAAAGCTGCAAGCAACTGGGGCTGGTACATAATACATAATGTTAATGATATTACTAGGGTCATCTGTTCATGTGAGGCTTTGGCCTAGTAACCTGGAAAATCTGGTAGGGCAGGATACAGATATGGTCATATCTAGCTGAGAGGGGACATAAAACAGTTATCATTCTCTCTCTCTCTCTCACTCACTCACACACACACACACACACACGTGGACAAACAAACACAAACATCATTCTGGGAAATCTCCAACATTTTATCTTGATTAAGTGAAATTATGTAATATTTTAAATCTAAATAATGATGTGCATTCAGAGGAAGGAACTGGGAAAACCACCTCTGAGTATTCCTTGCCGGAGAAAACCCTATGGAGTTGCCATAAGCCGAATGGTGACTTGAAGACACAAACACACAGGCATGTGGCCATCATTGGTTCCATTGTATTTGGAACTCTTGTGCATCTGGATTTTTTTGGGGAAAAAAATCATCTGGGGTATTTTTTGACACCAAAAGGAAGTTCATGTACATTGAGGTTCAGCAATGAGGTTAACATTGTGGGTAGGTTTAAGGTCAGAGATAGGGATCAATTTTCATACTTGCTTCCAGTTTCATGAACCTTCTAAGAATTCCAACATCCCTTCAACCATGTCCCTAATCTTCCCAGCTGGAAATGTTAGTGTGTGGATGGTAATACATCTCACAATTGCCCAGCTGAGTTACTGGAGGCCGTGGGCCAATTGTTGCTGTGACTGTGCATTCCATCATGTGTAGCCCAAAGTGTGAGAGCCAGCTGCCCAGCTCCTCGCCATTCTACTCAAAAAAGTAGCTAAGATGAAGCCAAGAGAAGGGAGCACTTGGGGCACTTGGGGCAGAAGTACTTATCATGAGAGAAAGAGGGAAGGGATTATTAATGATGACAGTCACTTCCAGTTGCTATTTTAAGAAGAAGGACTATTGTGAGAAACAGAGGTATTTGGGTTTGTAGGAGAGGGAACAGCTTAGAGGGGGCATCTGGAGGGAGATCTGGTGTTTCCATGTAGTTTCCCACTCCCCCTTTAGAAAGACTTGTTTTAGAATACGTAAAAGCAACTATTTAATTAGATATTTTATACATTTAACAAAGCAAGTTTTCTTAGTCATTCTGGCATATTATTGAACACAGTGGTTTATAATTGTCTTTTTCTTTGTTATTCAAGCAACATCTTTCTAGCCCTTAACAACTGCAGCACATATAGATCCAGCAACTATTTAGATATAAAGCCCCAAAGAATAATATTTCGGGTTACTAATATGTTTCTTGACAAGTGACACCAAATCACTTGAGTGCTAACACTGGAGGGAAAGAAAGAGAGAAAGAAGGAAAGAAAGAAGCAAAGGAAGGAAGGAAGGAAGAAAAAGAAAGAAAGAAAGAAAGAAAGAAAGAAAGAAAGAAAGAAAGAAAGAAGGAAAGAAAGAAGGAAAGAAAGAAGGAAAGAAGGAAAGAAGGAAAGAAGGAAAGAAAGAAGGAAGGAAGGAAAGAAGGAAAGAAAGAAGGAAAGAAAGAGGGAGGGAAGAAGCAGGACAAAATCATGCTTCCTTTTAATGCTAATTTTCATGCTTGTAACATTTCTTAAATTACTAAAGCCATCACAGAAGACCTGGAGCTTAATATCACATTTCAACTTATGAGTCAGTTGACAGTTGTGAAAATGTACTCGCGCAATCTTGGGCCAGTATTACAATGCAATTATAATGAAAAATAATGCTTCCATGTAAAATGTATTTTAATGAGAAATGTACAGTATGTTTTAGTGGTCATGAGAGCCAAGAGCTTACAGCATTTACTGGAACTGGCATATAAAAATAGCTGCTATGCAAACTGCTTTAGCACAAATCTACCTGAATGTTATCTTCCTCTGTCTCTATAGTCCTTTTATTCTAAGACTGTGACTGAAAAAAAGGAAAAGAAGCATGGGTTGGTTCCACATTATCTGAGTAAGGAAACAGAGCATATATTCTGCATGTGTAGGATCCATGTTTCAGTCCCTGGCATCTTCACTTACAGATTCTCAACTACAAGACAAAAGACTTAGCTTCCCAGATATTCACAGACATTCACAAGAGACAATACCAGGCTAGATGGTCTGGTGTTTTACTCATTATAGTGTGTAAGTGCATAAATATGGGTGCATAGACAACCAGCATGGCGTAGTGATGTGAGAATTGGACTATGTCTGTGTAGACTAAGGTTCAAGTCCCCACTCAGTGACTTTGGACAAGCCAGACTCTTTAAGCCTCAGAGATAGGCAAAGGCAAACTGCCTCTGAACAAATCTTGACAAGAAAAGCCTGTGATAGGGTTGCCATGTGTAGGAAATGACCTGAAGTCACACAGCAAGCATAAGCAAATCACATTTTCTTCATTAGATATTCCCTGTCATGAGGATCACCTAGGTTATGTTCAGCTGTTCACGAACATAGAGCCCTGTGAAGATGGCACAGTAAATATGTGGATTTTGTTCAAGGGGTAGAGCCAGCACTACGATCCTTAAGCCTTTCTTTGTCCACATGCATGACTTCTCAATTATCTGCTGATCATGCTTCAAGCCAGTAGGGAGATCATATCAGCTGTAGTGAACTAAGGTTAACATTGAGGCATCTCAAGAAAATGTCTGAACACTTAAAGACATGGTACAGTCTGTGATTAGAGTTTATGAGGCAAAACTAGTGGGTCAAGTGCTTTAGAGAGCACTGCTCTGGAATAACATGGATCTTCAAAGGACTGAACCTGTCCAAAATCAATAGTTAAGGGCAATATTTCATTTACCAAGGGGCATATTCCCCTTACTGAGGTGAGCTCAAGGCAATATGCCAACTTTAATGTTTGTTAATAAAAGACTAGTGTATCAGGTGAGAACCAGCATGGTGTAGTGGTTTGAGCATTGCACTATGGCCCTGGAGACTAGGGTTAAATTTCCTTCACGGCTATGGAAACCTACTGGGTGACCTTGGGTACATCACACACTTTCAGCCTCAGAATATTCCATGATAGGGTTGCCCTAGGATTACCATAAGTCAGAAACATCTTGAAGGCACACAACAACAACAGTGTATTGAGTTAGGGTGCCCTACAGAATGAGACAAAGGCCCTTTTTGTGTGGTATTTTCCATGTGAAAGAGGGCCTGGAGCGTTGCGTGATTATGAGGAGCGATCTGCATGATGCACTCACAATCGTGCAACGCTCCAGGGGCTGGCAGGCACCGATCATGCACCTTTTCATTTTCAGCTAGAAGCCAAAAATGGTGCATAATCGTGCATTGCTCCTGGGCCCCGCACGCACTTACCTGGCGTGCGAAGCCTCCGGAGCCATGCAAGTCACACTTCCTGCCCCAGCGCAGCCTGGGAAAGTCCCAGGCTGTGCTTCAGAAGGAAGAGGTGAGGCTCTCACGTGAGCAGGCAGCTCGTGCGGAGCTGAAGGACCCTGGACCTGAGAGCCTCTAGCCGGACGCTGCTTGCGCAATCCTCACACCCCAGCGCTGGAAGAAAGTAAGGTGTGGAAAGGGCCAAAAACTGCCTAAGCTAGCACTGCTGGCCATTCTAGATAGCAGATTTGTCCAAACAGTGCATGATTTGATAAGAAATTAGATTTTCTTTTGAATTTGTACTGCTGCAAGGAACTAAAGAGCCACTGAGCTTGTTCTGCAATGTACTATATTTTTAGACTTCCATGAATTGTTTGCCAAAATCCATGCACAGAAAAATCTCAGATTTACCCAAGACTAGATATTAACAGTGCTTTTCCATCACATGTAGCTGAACCCACAGTTCAGGAGTGCAATTATTTTGGCAAGAATGATTTCTTTTCCCCTTGAATTTACATCAGGTATGTAGATTCAGAGGGATCCGTTCAGAGGAATGCTTGCACCACTGTGGACAGCCAGATATGGCAAGCTTGGAACTCATAGTACTACAATGCTATTTGTTCAGCAGCCCTAGATTAAAAATTTATAGGACAATGTTTTGGGGGCGGAAACAGTGGTGAGAACAGGATATACTAGTGTTCTTATTTACAACACTGACTTACAGAGTTATATTAAATTTGGTTTGTTTTCTAGTAACAGTTCAGTCAATCGAAAAGAAATAGACTAAACTCCATGTAACAGATTACCAACATGAATCAGTTCAGTGACAGTGGGAAGGAACTGGAAGGGGGATAACAAAATTTGGGCCCCTATTTCTGTTACTGGTATGTAAAATGAGCTGAAGCCAGTAAAATATTTCATACTATAGTCTGGGGAAGCCATTGCATTTCTGTAATTAATTTTGCTTTGTTAAAGTCATGGCTTTTGGCTAACTAATGAATAAAGTTTGAGTTTGGCATGCCATAGAAGTTTGACAGAGCTATAAGCTTGCTCACCTGTTAACCTTCCATGGCTTTGTCCACCTGGGTGTCCAGATGTAGCCTCTGTTGTACATGGCAGTATGCAGCAATGTAGTGAGAGCCAGGTCAAATATCCAGGATATGAAACAAAATTCAAAATTCAGCTGAAGACCTAGAAGCCTTCTCTCTCTCTCTCTCTTTTTTGAAATGTCCAAGGAATGGCTGACCTCATTGAGAGGGCCTGTATAAATGAGAAAGGCAGAGAGGGATCTCTCCAGATAAGCTGCATTTTAATTATACAATAGACAGACGTCTCAGCCAGTGGCAGATGGACATTCACACTGATGCTCCATCTGGTGCAATAGGGAAGGAGACTGTAGATTGATTATGCAGGTGTACTGGATGCTTTCCTTCTAATGCAAGGACAGTGAGGAGATGATGGTGATATTTGTGTACTACATGAGTGACTGAAAAATTCAAAAGTTGGAACCCCACCATTTGGAAATTATATAAGTGAAGAACCAAATTTAAGGGTAGGAATAGACTGTTCCTTGGTGCTTGCAACCTAAATGTAAATTAGGATTTTTCAGGAATGTGGAGTGAGGACTCAGGGGTAAGTGAAAGCCCCAAGGATGACACTGGGGCCCTACTAGGGCCATGTGATTCCCACTCCTGCTGTAGAACAATGTTTGGAGTCTCATTTCCAAAGTGTAGAAGTTGCTTTTAAAGCTTGGGTGAGAGAGGAATAATAAATGGCTAACAGTTGGAAATTTGAAGTTTAAAAAAATGATCAGGCAATGATTAGAAATGATAAGATCAGTAAGTATTCATTTTAGTTCATCAAACTCAATGATGCTAAAAAAAAAAAAAGAATCCTTTTGAAATTCTAAGATAGAATTAGTCCTGTCAAAAGCACAAGCTGCTTAATCATCACTAGGAGGAAAAATGAGGCCACCCTAAAATGTTTTATCTGTTTATGCATTTATTTATTATTGGAAACTGCACAGTGAACATTAGCTATTGCTTGCTGTTGCATTATCTGCTTTCAAGGTGACTCCAACTTATGGCAATTCTTTCATAAGTTTTTCTTAACTAAGAGGAAGCCTGCCATTGCCTTCCTCTAAGACTGAGAGAGTGTGATTTTTCCAAGGTACAGTATGATTGAGGATTTAAACCCTGGTTTCCCAAAGTCTGAGGCCATTTCTGCACTACAGTGTTATAGTGCTATTATTCTATTTTCAATATCCTATGGAATCATGGGGTTTGCAGTTTATATTTCTCAGCCAGAGAGCTCTTTGGTCTCAGTAAACTACAGACCCCAGAATTTCACAGGATGTTGAAAGTGGAATAATAGCACTATAATAGCGTAGTGGAGAAATGGTCCTAGTCTTAACACTCAAACTACTACACCATGTTGGCTCTCTTGGCTCTTGAGCGGTATCTAAATATTGTAAATAAAGAGAAAGTTTCAATTTACAGGTAAGAGTTCAGTATCTCTTGAAATGCTAGCAGTGACACAAATGCAAAAGGAGAACAGGTGATCCTTGCCAGTATAACTTCCTAAATACCACTGGGGATGCAGTCTTGCTCTGGCCTTATTTAGTAATCTGAGTTCTTTCTTGCTCTTTCAAATCTCCTTCTCTATTGTTATTTTTACACTGCCAATGCCTGGAGCTTAAGAGTGACTGCTCTGCAGCAATACTATTGCTATCACTGTTGCCAGATTGGCCCAAGGCATGTTATAGCTGAAGCAAATGTTGGCCCTCACTCACCTGAGCCAAAGTGTGTAGTACTCAAACCACGCAAGTTATATGATACCTCTTATCATCTATAGCAGAAAAAAAAATAGATAACTAAGAATTTGCTGCCTTCTAATTACATCCTGTATCTGCTGCCACAGATGACCACCTTACTCTTCTTCATGGTACAACTGGTCCTACATTACAACTATTACTACTGCTTCTCTGCAGAGAGAAGAATTGGTCCCCAGGTAGCCTGCATGCATTTCTCTTCCTCTCCCTTGGGAAAATATCAAATTATGTTCAAGTGCATACTGAGATGTCTGTGAAATAACACCATGAGCACCCTGCCTCTTCACATCACTTGCAAATATTACTTTTTGGATTGCAGCTTCTAGACTCTCCGTCTCCACCAGCTCAACCAGTGTTCATGCTGGCTGGGGATTTGTGTGTGTGTGTGTGTTTGTTGGGGGGGTTATAGTCAACAAAAGTGCCTTTTTGTGAGCTCTGCCTCTTCTGGTACAACTGTGTTTGTGCCTCTGGCCTGATTGATCCAGGTTTGAAAGGTTTGCCAATGACTCAATAGCACTTGGCTGTACCTTGCCTCTCTGCCTGCTTGCCTGCCCACCCCCACTTTAACCAGCGCTCTGCACCACAGGAAACAGGTCTGGCATCTCCAGAAGTAGCCCTCTAGCATCACAGGGACCATAGAGAGGCTTTATACTATCCAGTAGTATGAAGCCTCTCTATGGTCCCTGCTAAGCTAGAGAGTTACTTCCGGTGACAGTAGAGGGTTTGGTACTATCTGTGGTTTCAGGCATCATCAGGGGATCTCAGAACAGATCCCCTGTGGATAAGAAGGGACTACTGTACCATAAGACCCTTTTGTTGCTTTTGTTAAAATACAGCAATTGCTCACCACCACAGCCACCATTTTCCTCATGCTCTTATGAAAGAAACCAGACCTTATGATATAATTTGATTCATGCTAGTTTCCATCTCTAAACCCTGGCAGGTTACCATTAGAGAATGTTTATTTTCCATCAGCCTCCCTTCCCTTAGGTAAACATTTCAGAGTTCTGGGCACAGCCTTGTCTTTCCTGCAAATGTCATTTAATACATAAAAAGCTCTCTGATTTTGACAGACTTAGGATGAGATACACAACATGTAATTCCTAAAGTGCCTGATGCCCCATATATATTTATATGTGTCTCCATCATTCTATCATCCACTTAATAGCAGAACAAATTAGTCATAGCCTTTGATTCAGTACACATTATGCTGAGACATGCCCACGCTAATATGCTTTCTGATAAAGTAAATGCTTACCCTGTTGGAGTACAAATCTTATTTGGACTCCAGTAAAGTCAAGGGACAGAGAGCTGAGTCTGCAGCAGGACTGCTTACTCAAAGAGAATTTGAGATTTATTAGCTGATTTCATTAAATATATGGTTGCCCCTGAGCAGTGAAGGTTGTGAAATGGAGATGCAACAGCTAACTAGCTGGTATGAGGGAAAGGGAAAAGGACAACAATAACATGTAAAATGAACACAGTCCCAAATAACACTCATTGGTGCTTTGCCTAACAGTTATAGAAGGCTAGTAGCAAACAGAACTTTGAGAAGTAAAAGCATTCCATAATAATAGGCTCAGTTTATCAATTTAGAATCCATTGTATCTACTGTTTGGAATTCTTTTATGACTGCATGCTAATACAATCAGGGATTACATTAGTGGAACTGTTTTTTCTAATGTATAAAGATGTATCCAGTACCTCCTTGCATAATAGTTTTGCTATGCGGCACAACAGCATAGCTTTGCCTTCCAACCCAAATGGTCACTGACTGGCTGCAGAAGTGTGCCAGGAAAGCTCTGTCCTCTCCAAGTGGGTCCCATCATCCTCTCTCTCTGGCAGACAGATAAGTTTGCTGAGAGAACTTTACCTGCCACTAGCTTCAGATAAGATCTCAACCACTGCTTTTGCAATATGAATTTATTTAAAAGATACAAAAGATTAAGACATAATCTTCATAGTAAACTCTTTTGTAATTTCTTAATATTTTAAAACACAATATTTTTTTTAAAAAATCCCCTTGCTCAAAACAGATATGTAGAGGATCTATGCTGCTTACTTTTGTGTCATTGGAGTGTACTGTCTGCACCAGAGATTTTTAAGTTCAAGGAAACAAGAGAGAAACGGGAATGATACCCACCCTCTAATCTGAGGATTTTGCCTAAAATTCACTGGAAAGCCAACTGGCCCAGTTCCTATCAATTCTGTGCCAGTTGGACTTTTCCTTCTCCCATCATCCAAATCTTTCTTTTTTTCCCTCCTCCTATTCCTGGTGAAGAATGGAGAAAACATCCATATAATCTCCTTTCAGTATTTTCTCAGTGGTGGAGGAAGACAAGTGTTTCCGTAAAGTAATCATCAGTTCCTCAGATGGCATGGCTCCATACAGGACCTCACCCAAGGTGGCTGGCTTTGCTAATCCCCTATGTTTCTTTCACCTGGTGTACCTGTTTATGAATTAACATTTGGCAGGTTTAATCTGGAAGCCCATAGGTGGTTGACCAAGGCTATATTTGAGAATGTGAAGATCCTTTTCTAGTGCTCGGGCCTAGCATGTTGTGAAAGCCAGACTGAAAGGGCTCTTGACTATGTGGCGCACTCTTGGGGCCCCATGGCCAACTATATCCAGATGTCTCACTTGTGCGTTCACCTGTCTCATCTGTAGCCAACATGGATGAATCAACATCTGTCATGCCCTGCTTCCAGAGCATGGACTCTGACTCACAGTCTGAAGCAGAGGACACAACCAGAGACTGAAACAAGGGGCATGCCAGGACCTGCTGTACTGAGAAAAGATACAGTGCCAGAAACAGAGCAGAGGGTGGTGCCAGCTCCAACAGAGAGTCCTGCCTCTTTAGATACAGAAGAACACTTACCTAGACCCAGCTTCACACAGCACAGGCAGCAAAGAGAGACCCAGCGTCATTCCCTCAGAATTTATAACCGGTAACAATCAATCAAGGCACAACTGTGCTAGGCTTTGGGTCTATTTAGCTGGCATCCATCCTCTCCAGGAGTTGCCAGAGCTTGCTGGATGCCTTGGTGAATGCTTGGATTAACCGTGGACACTCCCTTGATGTGAAACCCTGTGGGACTTTGTTTATGTTGTACTTTATTTATGACTCCATGCTTACTGCCTGGAAGTAAGTAACAAGCTGGGAGTCATTCAGTTTGCTTTGTTTGTTTTATCAGCTGTGCCGGGACTGAGATAGGACAATGTCCTCAGTCTGAGTGAGATCAAACATAGCAGCAGCAGCAGATACTACTGGCTTCTTGTGAAGCTCTGTAGTCTTATCAGTCCCCTGCTCCACCTGTTTATCCTGTGCAAGTACATCAAGGCCATTTCCACACAGGGTTTTTAAAACGGTGCAGAGCGTCCTCCAGGGAGGACGTCTGCACCTGGGAGCGGACTGGGTTGGACCTACTTAACATAGATCCGCACCCCAGCCCACTCCGGAACGACCCCAAGTTGTCATCCAGTGTGCTTTTGAAAGACCGCTAAAAACTGGTCTTTCAAAAGCATGGAGCACACCAGTGCAAGCCTCCTCCCTTATGCATATTCGCAGGCTCGCATTGGTGCGAGCCTACAATCTGCCGGGGGCGGGCTTTAGGCTGGCAAGCTTCAGTGGTTGGTCAAGACCCTCGACCAACTGGAAGCCACCATTTTTGTCCCTGGAGTAGTGCACTGCTCCGGAGCAGCATGGACCGGACCAGGGAGCCTTAAAGTCTGGTGAATAGAGTCATGGGTGATTCCCTCTCCCCGTGCAGAAATGGCCTAACAGTAAGTGTTTTCCCCTTGGTACTGCCTTCTAAAGAGGAAACAACATTTTCAACAGCGTTACCTTTGTTGCTCTTAGGAAATCCTTTACTGCCCTCCATTTTCAAGGGAAGGTATAAAGAGATCTTCTATAAACAGCAGTTACATATTTAGAAGACCTACTTCACTATTTATTATACTGCCCTTTATATTTCAACCACAGGATTCATTTCTGGAGGAATCTCTTGAGAGTGAGAGTGGGTTGGTTTTTGCCTGATATTATTTGTGACTTTTTGACAGATCATTCTAAATCCATTACATTCAAGGTTGCTACCTTCACAGTGGCAGTCCAAAGGATCCACTGCAAATTCCTAAATACATCAGCTTCAAATTGCAAATGGAATCAATTGTTGTAGCTGCCATTATCATTGTTGCTTCAACATTTTATCCAGTAACTTCTGGTTTTCTTCTCTCATTGTTAACCTTCTTTGTGATCACTTTGCCTAATGTGAGTAAGTATATCAGTAGTCTATGAGTTGTTGTACTAGATAAACTGTATTATCAGAATGTTTTGTAATGGACATTTTGTACCACATGCAAATAAAACTATTGATGATAGTTACACGGTGCAATGCACACATACACATCATCCCCATTTAGGCATCCACAGCTTTATCAAAATTACAAATCATACATTAAAAAAAGGGGGAGGATTAAAGTCAAAGCACACCACAGAAAGTATGCAAGTACATGGGAAAAAACAGTCAAATGCAAAGTCTTGAGCTCAGTCAAGCTGTGTACACAAAAGTGTGTATAGGACAGGCTTGGGAAGAATGTTTGCTATTCTTCATCTCCTGGCCAAAAAAAAAAAAAAAACTAAAATAAAAAAGTGTCCCAAAACTTAGGAAAGCTGTTTGGGAAGAATAACACAGAAATGAGAAGTCTGTAAAGTTTTTTTTGATGGGCATACACGCATCTTGAAATGCTTTGGGAAATTATTTTGAACACAAACACACTTACTTAGGTGCAACATTAGTGTCTCAGGACATAAAATATGTTTTTTGGTGTGAAAAAGATATTTTTCTTGAATCGGGGGGGGGGGGTTGCAGAAATTTGTGTTTTCTGTGGGAAAACATGAAAAACAGGAAATTATTAAAACTTTGGACGTGGTTAATTCTCTAAAGTGAATTAAAAATAGATATTTAGTTTAGGGTGACAGCCTGAAAACGGTTGCATTAGAACAGTATAAATCATCCTATTAAAAATAACAGCTGGGAGAAAGTGATATTGGTGTTCTAAGCTATTCTTGCAAGCCTTCACAAACAGGTTGGACTTTCCCTGGCACCTAAAAGAGCAGCCAGGGTGCCAGGCAGATCTCTCTTAGGAGAGAGTTCCATCCACACTGAGGAACAGTTTTAGAGAAAGCATCTCCCCTGTAGCCACTCTCCAAAGATCCACATACAGAAAAAATTTGGTAAAGGAGATTTATGTAATTACCTCAGTTGCCAGGCTCAAATGATGGTCTCAATAGGCTCATAAAACAGTGAGCAGTCTTTTGGATACGTCAATATATATATATTTTTAATTATCAGCATGAAAAGTGGTTAGGTCCACTTATAGCTGATTGGTAGCATAACTCAGTACTTGTCTACTCATGTGTAGTTTGTACATTTGGAAAAGGGCCAGCCCTACCATTAGGCAGAGTAAGAGGACGAACTTACATACCAGAAGGTAAAGGAGAAGTGATAGCCTTCAGCTTTTCATCTTGAGACATCTCTGGCTTTTCCACGTTCGGGGCCAGTATACCAGTGTGTACCAAATAGCCAGAATGTCATAATCTGGCCTGCTGACCTCAGATGCAGTTGGGCATCCTTTCCCCTTTCTAGTGTGGAAGAAGGATTCATCTGCTAATCTGTCTCATCAGTTTCTGTACAAGGGAGAAAGGGGACGCTGTCTCGTCCTTTCTTTCAGGCACAAAAATATTGTGGGCTGGTCTTGAAATGGAGATCCAAATCAGACAACTTCTCCACAACCATTTTTACTGAGAAGTTGCAATCAGATCAAATGTACTTCTTTTTTTATTTAATTTTTATATTAAAAAAAAAACCTTTTCACATGTTACAGCTTATCTGTGGAATACCCATTTGTATTAGGTGGGCAGCATGAAATAGCACTACGTTTCCCGGGGCTGCCCCAAGATGTTTTACATTCTGAGACAAAGGCCCAGTTGCTATTCCTCCCACAAGTTTCAATAAGTTGAAACTTATTGCAGCTGTCTAGCTTAGGCGGCATAGAGGAGGCTCTTGTGGTGCAAATACATTTCTGTCCTGCAGTGCCTCACTGGCTACCATATCTGGTGTCTGAAGAAGCTTCCTCACTCTTCCCATTGGCAAGGTCTGCTCTTACCATTTCAGAGATCCCTTTTGAGGGTCTAGGTTTCTCTGCTTCTCAAGCTCTGACTTTTTTCGACCTGAAAAATTAGGCCCAAGAAGAGTGTACATTTCTGTCAACCTGACAATAGGAAAAAAAAATAGCTGCCCATTTACTAGGTTTAACAACTGCAATGGCAGATTGGTCTCTTCCACCACAGCTGACCTGATCATTGTTATGGGAACCAGCAGGAAGTGAAAGTGCCACACAACAGGAGCTGCCTCTCAGAGGTAAAGGTTAATATACAAAATGTACGAACAAGTTAAGAGGTTATTATAAGATCCTCGCAACTCACAAAGTACAGTCTGCTTCTGAAAAATTGAGTTTTTTAAAAAGAAATATACAGATTAATTTACAGAACAAAACTCACAAAGTACCTGCAGAGTGAACTGCCATTGCCCTTAAAACTCTCTTGTTTTCTTCTTTGTCGGCAGTGTTGGCATCACACAATAGAATGGAGACTTAAAACATGACACCGAGTGCTTTAAAAAATGCAATAGGAGCACGTGCATGAACGCACACACATGCACGTACCCCAGAGTAAAATCAATAGTGTGAGGAATGGCTCAAACAGCTTGTATTTTCACAGTAGTAATCAAAAAGTAATTTTAGATCCAATAATTTGTATTGATTGTTTGTGAAACTGTAACACATTATGCCAGAAGCCTAGTTGTGTGGTTATAAATATGTGTACCATTTTGTTGGGCTTGTCCTTTACTTATTGAGTTTTATATTCTTGAAAAGAATCTTATTTTATGTTGTTAATACATGGGGGCCAGGTGCAGCTGCATGGACATTATTTCAGTAAGGACTTTGAAGGCTTGTGATCTGCTCTATTTCTTCATTTGCACACAGAGCATTGAAGAGGCACACTATTTAAGGGACCAGCCTTTCACTGAATGGCATTGGAACAGTGGCTTTGTGATTGTCAACCATTTCTGATATTCTAAAGTAGCTTCCACCAATGTGGTGCCTTCCAGACTACAAATATTGTCATGTGCAATAGATTTGGAACTAAGATGTGTACATCTGTAAAGTCCACATTTACAGATATCCTCTCTCACTCACCTCTACGTTTGGTCTGTGCCCAGTTCCATCAAGTCTCTTTCTTTCTTTCTTTCTTTCTTTCTTTCTTTCTTTCTTTCTTTCTTTCTTTCTTTCTTTCGTGTTGTTAACAGGCTGTACAGACTCACACTTTGATATGATTTAATTGGCAAAATATATTAATTGGTAGATATGTTTAATTGACACAAAATATAAATGATACATGGAAGGCCATGTGGAGAAGGGACAGTGGCTGGAAAGCAGGTCAAAGGTAACCTCCGCATGGTGAGGTCATAAGTTCACTGAAAATTAGCCAGAAAAGTCTGACTTAATTGCTCTAAGCTAATCCTCTCAATGAAAACAATAGTCAAGCCCTGATGGAGCAGGCAAACACCCCTACTGGGTGCATTTCCTACCAAAATCTTCCCCAGTCACATGACCCAACCAAGACATTGAAACAATCAGTCCATTCTAGACCCCTTTTGTTTACTCTGAGCAATCAAGCGCAGTACTTCGCTTTCTGACAGCCATGCTGTTGCTCTGATTCCTAGTTGTTTACTGCCCTTAGACCCACAAATCTAAGCCACTCCATGGCTTCTTCACTTCTCTTCTGGAAAGGTAAATATGAACCTCACCCTCTCTATCTATAATTTTTCTTCCTTTTATCTTTCAGTTAGCTCTTCTGTGAATGTGTGACTGTATTTTGTGCGCATGTGTGAGATAATTCTTCTCAATAAAATACATTTTCAGTTTACTTTTGAATCTCTGACTGGTTCTTTCCTATGTGACCCTGTAAACACTGGTGAAAAGATCTCATTAAGTTACCCCACCTCTCACAGGCCTCCTGATTTTGAGTTAATTAATTCCCTTCTATCACATGAAGGTACTGGCATTGCAGGTGGACCTCTGAGTTACTCTCATTTTGGGTTAACAGTATCATGGTATTAGATCCATCCCTTTCTTTGATTAATCTTTCTCAAAGTGATCAATTATACATACATCTAATATTGTGCACTGCTTGAATGCATTCACACTTGAATAAAGCATGTGTAAACAGCATTTTGACTATATTGAGAATGTGTCCAGTTTTTACAGAATCACAGATTCTCAGAGTTGGAAGGGACCACAAGGACCATATAGGCAAATCTGTTGCCATGCAACTATGCACTACTAAAGCTTTCCTGAAAGTTGCCATCCAGCCTTCCTTTAAAGATTTCTAAAGAAGAAGAGTCCACCACACTTTGGCACGGTCTATTGCAGTGGGTCTTAACCAGGGGTCCAGGAACCCTTGGGGTTCTATGGAGCCTTCACACAGGGTCCAGGAAGCCCTACTGCTGGACACCAAGAGCAGTGGCATCAACAAGGACATGGCAGTGGGTGTGTGCTTGTGCCCAAACTGATCCCTCTTTTGCAAATGAGGGAGCAGTTTGGGTGTGCACACACACCAGCTGTAGTGTCCCTTTTGTCAGGGATGCAGCAGGAGGAGGTGTGGATGCTGAGGGACAAGGTGATAGGTGTGTGCATTTTGGCATCTGAACACACACCCTTCATAGGTCACCTCTGATGAAAGGGACACAGTGGCAGGCATGTGTGCATGCCCAAATTATGACCATTTCTGCATGATATCACTGCCCCATGATGGGGATCTGTTGCTACCAGTCCATGAATTGTACTTTTGCATGATGTTGCTGCGGTTCCACTGCCAATGCGTTCCCATCCATCATGATTGTAGGATATTCCATTACCAGAAAAAAATCCAGTAATGGCCCCCAATCATGCTATGCTCCTGTTGCCGGTGGCTATGTGGAAATGGTGGAAGCACAATCTATGTGCTTACTTCCCTAGTACAGCTGCATTGTGAAAGGAAGGAATGTGTCCCTCATGCTATCCTTCTGCAGGCAGCTGGCAAGGTGTGAAGGGCAGCGTTCAGGTCACATTCCCATCTTGGCAGCAGGACTGCCAGGACCATGACGGGATGGCAATAGAAAAGAGTAAGGTATGGAAAGGGCCTGTGATGTTGGAGACCATGATTTGAATCCCCACTTGGTCATGGAAATCCATTGGGTGACCTCAGGCAAGTCACGTTCTCTCAGCCTCAGAGAAAGGTAAAGGCAACAAGTCTTGCCAAGAAAATCACCATGATAAGTTCACCTTAGGGTCACCATAAGTCACTTTTCAAAGGGCAAAGACATATTCCAGAATCTTGGAGGATGACTGCAAAAGATGAAATGGAGTGGCAAGTGTGAATGAAGCAGACAAAACATCAGTCTTCCAAGTCTAGGAAGAGCAGACTCACCCTCCTTAAGAAAAGCCAGATCCTGCATTCAACATTTCCTGAATAGTGTGCTTCAATTTCATGTTTCTTTTGTTAATTATGAATAAAGTTGTAGCCTAAATTACCCTGGCTAAGGCCAGGCTGATACAGCTGGGAAAGGAGTTTTCCCATTCTCAGCGTGAGGACAGGTATACAGTGTTATGTCTCACAGTGTTAGTGACATTTTGAGATTGGCCAGGAAGAGGTCTTTATTCTACTCAATGCATTGCTCCCCAGGGTTTTTTCACTATCCATGTGCCTGCCCTCTTGGACACTGAAGATTCTGCTGGTTGCTATAGAAAAAGGCAGGCATTTTGACACAACATTCTTTACTGGACTGGAAATCCTAGAAAAAGGGAGGAATAGAACTGCTTTCATGTTCTGGAGTGGAAGGGAAAGGAAGTGACCCTGAACTCTCTGGGGAGGCAGGGTTAATGGGGCACTCTCTATCCTTGAGACTGGAGCATCTCACACAATTGGGAATCAAAGGAAAAGTTTGGGAGGAGCCTTCTTAAATACCACAAGGACAGGACCTTTCCTCAGATAGTGCTGTAATCTAAGCTACAGGGATCTATCTAATCTAAATTATCTAATCTAAGTTACAGGGATCATGTGACTCCCCTGTTAAAACCATTGGCTTACTGGTCCATTTCCAGACAAAATTCAAACTGCTGTTTTTGATCTTTGAAGTCCTACACGGGTTGGATTAAGACTATCCAAGACCATGCCTCCTTATACAAGCCAGTGTGAGCTTTAAGACCTGCAGAGGAGAGCTTTCTTTCAGTCTACCACCTTTGTAGGCAGCTTGGTAAGGACTTGGAAGAGCATTTTTTCTAAGGTTGCTCCCAGGCTCTGGAACTGCCTTTCACGGGAGGTCTGGTTGGCCCCCTCACTGTTTTCTTTCCACCACCAGCTGAAGACACTTTTATTCAGGTAAGTATTTGAATGTTGATTATGGAGCAGTAGTATGTGTGTGTGTAAAGTGATGTGCTGTATTTTTTAATCATTATTGGAAATTATGGGCCTTTCTGCATGACGACGCTGAGCTGCTTCTGTCATGAGATGGCAGCAGTCGGCAGGTCATGCTTCTGTACAATGTCACGGTCATCCTGCTGCCAACTGTGAGTGTGAAGCGTCACACTCACACGGTATTTGAGAAACAGAAAAAATCAATTTTACACCTCACATTGTGTGGCACTCCCATACTTACTGTTGTGCAGAAGCTGCGGCCACACGATTGTGATGCTTCCTGCCCCAGTGCAGCAATGGCAACTGTGCGGTGGAAGGAAGGGGCAGGGCTATCCCACTCTCTTCCACAAGGAACAAGCAGGTGCTGAGGGTAGCATTGCTGATGTACTCCCTTCCAGACCCAGATTTGCAGCAGAACAACGTGGAAAAGCATTGTCATGAGGAAAGGGCCTGTCTTAAATACGTTTTTAATGATATTAATTCTTTTTAATTTTTATAATTTAATGTATTAGCTTGATCTTTTTAAATTATTGTAAGCTACATTGAATTCCATCCTGGGACAAGGGCAGGATACAAGTTCAATAAATAAATAGGCACAACCTCATCAGTTATGTTGTTATTGTGTATCTTTAAGTAATTTCTAACTTACGACAAACCTGTCATGGGATTTTCTTGGCAAGATTTGTGCAAGATTGCCTTCCTCTGAGGCAGAGAGTGGACTTGCCCCAGGTCGCTTGGCTGACGCTCGATCCAGACTCAGATCTCCCAGTGTCTTAGTCCAACACTCAGACCTCTCAACCATGTTGTCTTCAGACCATTGGTTATGTTAAGAGTTAGATAGTTGTATTTCTGTTTGCCCTATCCCTTGTGTCTAGCCTCTTTTGTCCTGATGGGAGGGCAAATCTCTCAGATCTTTATTCTAGGACCAGAATGCAGTTGGCATTTCAGTATTCCTGCCTCCTCGGAGATACATCAGATGCATTTCACTCAAGAGTGAAATAGGAGAATGTCTATGGAGATAACACCAAATTGCAAATGACAGGAATGTTTCTTTTTAAAAATTCCTTGATTTAGTTGGTAAGTAAAACATAAAATTCAAGAACATGGACTATCAAATGTGGTTCAATTAGTGTTTGTTATTTTTATACTTTCTAATCATTTTGCATTTGAAGCTGAAAAAACTGATTTTAATCAATTTTGCTGAAGTTTCTTAATTTATTTGAGTCCTAAAGAATCACTGCTTGCATCATCCTGTCTTCTTTTACTGACTTCATAGTGTAAACAGTAAGAAATATTATAAAATATATTAAACAATATCTTATTTTTATACTTATTTTTACATATTATAATAATATGTATAAAATAAAATGAAATCACCCTCATCAAATAATAATAAAATAATCCTAATTGACATTGCTGTCATAATCAATCAGACCTCAGTGTGACCATTTGATTTTTTTAAGGTTTCAGTATGTCACATTTTTGTTTCACCCCATGGATAATCATGCTTGGGCATTTTCTTTTTTAAGATCTGTCAGGGCTTCCCATATTTTCAATCATTTTACCCTTTGCATTATTGTGATGTGATCAAAGGTGATGCTACAATACATAAACACAGTATGATTTAAGGGTTTGCGCTCTCATGATGAATATGCAAGAGAGGGTTAGCTCTGGCTTAACATTGACAAAGGGATGCTACATCTGTTTCAGGAGAACCATCTGTTTATGTTACACTGCTGGTTCCCTTTTTCAAATGTAACCTTTATTGATGACCTTGTCTGCAACACCTTTAAGGTCAGATAAGCAAGTTAAGGCAACAGTAATTAGGAAATGGATCTCTTGACTAATAAAATTCTACAGCTTTGAAGATGGTGCCTTGATATTTCACTTAGCGCTATTAGAAAGGATTGTTACTGGCAACTTTCAGTGATTTGCCAGGAGTCAGTTGCAATTTGTAATCCACTTCTTCTCTCCTAACCCTCTTCTTCTTAACTATTTACTGTCTCTTCAGGAACAGTTTAGGCACATTATGTTCTGTCTTAAATACATTCAACATATTTAAAGTTTGTCATTAGATATACATATTGCATGCATATAATTCCAACAGCTGGGCAAAAAAAGTAAAAGATACAGACAGCAGCCAATGACCTTCATCTTATTGTTAGCCCCAGCCAAAGTGAACCCATTGAATCAGTGGAGTTTACCTATATGTTGACTCCTCACTTGAAAATTGATTCAGTGGGTCTACTGTTATTGTAACTAACCAATAGGATTCAGGTCAATATGTCAGCTTGGGCATGACATTTCTCAAATTATCAATCAGACTCAGGCTGCCAGTTCTGAGCTAAAACTCCGTTGAAGTTGAACCAGGAACTACATTGATCACCTGTACAATACCTTGAACAACATGGTTGCTGCCAGTTCTGCAGTTCCTGTTATGTCACTATGAGGCTGACATCATGGCCATTTCTGCACTACACTGTTATAGTGCTATTATATCATGTTCAATATCCTGTGGGATTCTGGGGTTTGTAGTTCACTAAGGCCAAAGAGCTCTCTGGCTGAGAATTCCCAAGGCCCCTCCCTAAACTGCAAACTCTAGGGCTATTTCCGCACTAGCCTGTTATAGCTCTCTGATTCCACTTTCATCATCCTATGGAACCCTGGGGTTTGCAGTTGGCCCCTCCAGAAACTGCAAACCCCAGGGTTCCATAGGATGTTGAAAATGGAATCAGAGCACTATAACAGGCTAGTGCGGAAATGGCCTAGGATTCCAAAGGATGGTGAAAGTGGAATAATAGCACTATAACAGTGTATGGCAGAAATAGCCCATGTTAGTGGCATATTCAGGCATAAGTTTATCTCACAGCTGGGTATATCTATTTCTTTGTCATTGTGGAGGTTGTTATTTCCTTCCTCCCTCTGTAATGACTCAAACCCACCACCATACATATCACATTCTGCTGAATCCTTTCTCCTCATGGTCATTCCATGCCTGATGGCCATTCCATGCGAGCGGATTGCAGAAATCTCTAGCTGTGTCTACACAGCCAGATGTGAAATAATTACATCAGCCTCTGAGACCTTCAGAGGACCTCAGTGAATCTTAATGGATGATATAATCACTTTGCATCTGTCTAACGGGACACAGAGATGCTTGTGCAAACCTCCGCTACTCTCTACCAGACACAGAATGGCTGGAAGGGGGTGGTTTTGCCATAGTTCTGTGGAAGGGAGTAAATGACTCATCAGAGCATGGTTCTACATGCAGAATTACTATGGTACATTGAGCCATGCAGCATTGGGGCCTAGGAATGCTTTAGAAAGGCCTATTGTTGTACTTTAGGCTTTAGAAAGGCCTATTTAGTGTTAACAAACAAGGCACATCCTCTACAGAAAAGCAACATACATGTGCTAAACACAATATAAAGCAAAATCAATGTTTCAGTATACCCGGTATATAGCATGGTATGATGGCAATTAAACTGGAACCATAGGCCATGTCCACACAACACTTAGAGTGCTATCATTCCACTTTCAACCTCCTATGGAATCCTGGGGTTTCCAGTTTAGGGAGGGGCATTTAGATATCTCAGCCAGAGAGCTTTCTGGCCTCAGTAAACTGGAAATCCCAGAATTCCACAGGATGTTGAAAGTGGAATAATAACACTATAACCATGTAGTGCAGAAATGGCCGTAGTCTTGCAATTGTGTGGTGTGAAAGGGCTTCAGGGCAAATTCATTATGAGTCAAACTGCAATAACATTTGAGCTCAGCTAGTAAGATGTGCGTATGTGTCGACTATACCCTTCACTAACCTTCTAGTTCCAGATTCTTATGTATTGCTAAGGACAAGTCTTCCTCAGTAGATTTCAGAGCTGTAGAGGTGATACCACCATCTCCTTTCTAATTCTGTCAAGTATGAGGACATGGGCTCGGTCTCCTCCTTTATAGCTTGTGACATCATTGGATAATTTAAGACATACACTGATAGAATTTTTCTTCTGGGAATCAAAATGCAAATTCCTCACATTCTGAATGTCTGCACCTGGAGGATCAGTATACAGATCAGGTCCAGGCTATCTGACAGATCGTATCTCCCAGTATAAACCTACACACACCCTAAGATCCACAGGACAGGCCATTCTCTTAGTCCTGCCACCTTCACAGGTACAGTTGGTAGGAACACAAGAGAGGACTTTCTCAGGGGCAGTCCCTACACTTTGGAACTCACTCCCTGGAGAGGCTAGAACGTCCCCCCTCTTTGCTATCCTTCTGTCAGTAGGTCAAAACTTTTATTTTTTAAAATTCAAACAGAATTTTAGGACTGAAAAGGTATGTAAGTGGTCTGTTTTTAAAAATTGCTTTGTTTATTGTTTTTAAGTCTTTTAGGGTATATGTTTTTAATATGGTTTTTAGCTTAATTCAGTTTTAATGTGGCTTTTTGTATGTTTTTAATTTTAGTCTTTTTAACGTGTACAGTCTTGGGGAAAAAAGAAGGGGGGATAATGAAAATAAGAATAACAATACCCGGCTCTTCTCACCACAAACAGTGTCTTGATGTATATTAATATTTGTTCATATAATTTTAAAAATTGCCTCCTTCTTTGCTTGCTGGCTGTCTAAGCTTTAGATTAGCTGAGATGTTGTAGTCCTTTCAATCTGTGGAAAAACAAGTTGAATGAGTAGTTAAACAGGTATCTTCACACTAAGGTAACATTGGAACAAAGAAAGCTATTCTTCTTGAAAATTAGAATCACAGGGCATGCTTGAGTGGAGGAGGGGTGGGGAGATCCAGATAAAATAAACTCTGTAAGCCTCTGATTTTGTTGAAAGATAAAGAAAATACAATAATGCATTTTCCCAGAATGACAGCTAGTGATATCTGGAAATGGCTTTCACCAGAAGAAAGCCAGCATTCTCCTCCAATCAATACACTGATAGTCTGTAATGTAAAGATTAAGATCAGAATATTTAAAAATTTAATACTTTGCCTCTCCATATAGCACTTTGGAAGTCAATATCTTTGGGAACCCAGTCCATTTCCCTGCTTTGAAAGCATTATATATTTAAGGTTTCTAAATAATTCATCAAGTCCATGTGATTAAAATGAAAAATGTAAGTCCATCCATTATCTTCTGCAGCTGCTGCCTGGATATTAGTTTGCCTAACTGCTCAGGATTCTTTCGTCCTATACTTAATTGAGACCTCAATAGATGGATCACAAGAAAGTCACTATAGGCCTCGGCATGAATATGCTGCAGATGCCGATCTTTAAAAGGGATTTATATGCAAACACAAACTCCATTGTCCAATATTTACATTTATAGGCCACCCTTAAAATGAGATTATTTGGTCATAAAAAGACATTTGAATAGAAGGAAGAAGTGAATATAATCCTCTATTAATTTCATTTCCCAGCCACTATTAAATATAATATATTTGGAGGTGCAAAAATTAGCCAGTGGAAGGGAGGGTTCAATCTCTGCAGTCATTTTTTGGTACTGCCATCCATTTGCACTGCTGCTTTCACACCCCATTCATGTGTCAATCTAGTCCTCATCAAATCTTCTGCACATATAGGCTAAAGGTAAAGAAAAGGGGGATCAGACCTGCACTGCTGACCTCTCTCTTGTTGGTATGTACTTCATTAGGTCTTTCCTTTCGGTGTGCATTATACATGCATTCAGTACAATGTCTAGAATGCATCTGACATGCAAGCAAATGCAGCCACAATATCCGTATAGAACCCTTTTACTGTATGGAATCAAAGCACTTTGATGCCACTGTAACTGCCATGCTTGCATCCTATGGAATCCTGGGATTTGTAGTCTGGTAAGCACTAAAGATCTCTGGCAAGGAATTCTAAATACCTTACAAAACTGAAGATCTCACAATTCCATAAGATGGAGACGTGGCACCTAAAGTAACGTTGGGGTATAGTTTGAAAGAGACCATGCGATATTCATATGCCACCCTCATTTATGCACAGACCAAGGGAAGCATTATAGCTCAGAGGTATTTCACAATGCTTTCTAAGCATTGTGGTCTGAGTTCAACAACCAGAACCTCCAGGTAGGGCTGGAAAAGACTCCTAACTGAAATCTTGGAGAGCCACTGCCAGGCAGAGCTAGTGTGAAATAAAATGGATCAATAGTCTGATTCTTTATCAGGCAGCTTCCTGTTCCGTGTGCTATTGAAAATATTCTTTTCTTTCTTCTGTGTACCCTTTTCTTTCAGTAACTCAATTTAGGATTGCCAGGAGAAAAGAGCATGGAACTCTCATGCCTTTAATTGTTATAAAAAGAAGGAACTTCAATGGGCCAAAATTTCAAACAACTCATGCAGAAATTCCCTTTTTTACACAGCTATTTTTTGAAATCCCTACATGTCAGTTTTCAAATGGTTTACCCCTGAAGATGAGCACATGGATATTCTTTTGGCTGAAACACATTGAGCTATTTTGAGAGACAAAGATCTTCTTTTTACACATCCTGAGACTATGTCTATCCATTTCAGATCAGATTCCTTGGAAGTTTCCAATCTCTTCTCCTTTAGTTACATTTAAGTTACAGGAAAGGAACATATGGCCAACTATAACAGTGTCAAACCACTTTTTAACAGCCTGGAAACTATAACTGTAGCCAATTATTGCTGGCATCCAATTCATTAATTATAATGCTGTAAGTCTGACTCATCCCATCACAATTCACTTTTATGGTGATTGCACAGGAATTCTTTTGCAACCACACAACAACCAAAAGTCCTCCCCAAACCTACTTTTTAAGCAGTGCAGCCCCACGATATGCCCATTTTCATGTTACATGGAGAGTGGGGCAATGGGTGGGGACAGATATTGCCTGTCACAATATATGAGGCTAATGGAAAAGAGCTTGATGCTTCCCCACTCATTCTCCTACTCTCTAGCAACCCAGAAATGGCCATAATGGAGGGACGGGGAGCTGCACTGCCTAAAAAAGGTTTTGGGGGATTAGCATTGGCCCACATAGCTACATTTCTGTACGTACGCATCTGTAGCTACATTTGGGGAAGCAGAATCTCAGGCTATATTTAAAAGTATCTTTCCAAGTTTTATAAAGAAACACAAGCAAAGGATAAATTGTGGCAATTTAAATAATCAGAAACACACACACACACACACACACACACACAGAGCAGTTATTCTGCTCCCAAAAGTGTTCATGTTATTTAGGATAAAAAAAAATAAAAATTAAATTGGAGGCAATCACATTCTCCTCACAGACACAAGCATTAAATGAGACCAAATTCATTGAGTCAGTTATTTACTGTGAATTATTGGCTCAGCTCTAATACGCTGTACACTAATCTATGCTCCTCTAGTCATAGTTCATTCTTGGATTTGTCTCCTCTACATATTTTAAATCATCTTCTCTCAGGAGTTACATCTGCTGCCCGTGGGAATGGAATTGGGGGACTATACAAAGACATGAATGAATTGCTAAAGAGCTTGAAATTCCCTTCTTCCCATTGCAGCTATAGCTGCAAATGCCTCTTTCCCTTTGTGTTTGCTAAATAGGCTTTATTTAATAACTAACCTATACAGTAATGAGATGGAAATGCTTGCTGAACTGGTAGATTGAATGCCAGAAAGAAATGTCTGCTTTGTCCTTCAGATTGGAACTGAAATAGGATGTGACTCATCCTGCAACCATGGCATGTATTTTAAACCAATTACTATGTTATCAAGTCACATTAAAATTGTATATCATCACTAAAAATATTGTCTTATGACCTTTGTGGATGAGAAGCTTGAATTACATATAACAGGGACAGTTAGCTTTTGTATTTTTCATGAAAAGATTGTGTCAGAAAGATGGGGTGGGGACATATTATCTAGAACACTTTATCTAGAACAGTTGATCAGCAGCTGAAAATGTTTCATCTTAGAACATGGTGTGAAATCCACAACAAAGCTGGTGCCATCCAGAAGCAAGGGTTTTACTGTTATGGAACACTTGCATTTAGTATTTGCCAGGAAAAATGTACCTGGTTTTTTCTCAAAACCTTGCTTTTTATCTAGGGTATAGAGAAAAAATCTTGTATGAATCTTGGGATAATTTTTGAACACATCAAAAGTCTCTGGCCTGTTCTGCACAACAATGCTTTCTTGCATCATCCCATCACAATCCCAGCAGTGCCTTTGCCAGGATGGGAGTGTGTTCTCAACACTCCTCTCTGCATGTGGCTGGCTGGCTGTGAAAGGGAGCACAAGGGACACTCTCCATCCTTCCAGACTGCAGCTGGCCTTCTTTCCATGCTGCAGCAGAGGAGCAAGTGTGTAGATCATGCTTCTGGCCCTTCTTCATGGCTTGCTGCAATTAAAGGCTCGTGTGATTGGGGGTCATTGACAGAGTTTGTCCATCAATGATATAACCCACAATTGCACTGGCTGGTGATGTGAGAAGGGTGTGGCTGTGACAATGTCATATATGTTTTGGCCCCTTCCATAACAAGGTACTCTAACATCAGTGCAAAGTAGTATTTCTCAGTTGTACTATGGATACAGGCCCAAAGTCACAATAGTCTCCATAAATTCAATGGAAAGAACTTGGTGTGAGATAAAAAAAATAATTAGAGTATAGGAGAGAATGAAACTGACAGATTCATTAGGAACCTGTGCCTAACTCTTCAAAATCTGACCTGGAATTCAATATATTCAACCATGTGTATTGTGCTGAACAAAGATTCCTGACTCTTTTTTCTTTCTGAACACTGTCTCATTTTCATTAAAAAAAAGGTACAAAGTCATCATCTCCATGCTAGGAAGAGCTCTACCTATTGAATTTGGATGGTGTAGATTGCAAAGAATTTGGTTCATTTTTGATGTGTTCTATGCAAAACTTGTAAATTTCCTTGTGATGTGCCGTGCATCACATCATGTGCCAGTGGAAAGAACTTGAAATGTTAAGATTTTGAAAGTGACAAAAAGTGAAATTAACTGGCTCTTGTGTTTTCAGAGATGGTGTGGAATCTCTAAAAGTACAAGAACTGGAGGTGGAAGCCAACTGAAGTTTTGTGTGGGGCTCAAGGTCAAGAAAACCAGGAAAAAGTGAATCGAAGCTGGTGGCTTGGAGGTTTTTGTTCCATGAAAATGCCCAGGGTACAGAAGAGGGTGGAGGGAAGAGTTGGGCTGAGTGGCTGGTAGATCCACCTTCTAATTCTAACACATGTTTTATTTGATGTACCCTGTTTCACAATAGTGCCATTCGGCACAGTGGATCCCTTGATAAGCCAAGTGTTAGGATCCCAAGTGTTAGGTGTTTAAATCACTGCACTTTAGAGGAGTCATTATTATTCTTGCTTTCTTATTCTTTCTTGAAAGAAAAGCATGAGAAATAAGAGTTAGTTAAATTGTAGTCTTTATCAGTTTTGGTCCTGCAAAATAAACAGAGCATGAAAGTTAAGCGGGATGGCATGTACAGGAGAGCTAGGGTAAGGCAAAGATAGGACCATGAAGTGACAATTGTTCTAGGATAACTGTGTGTTACTATTCTAAAAAGCCTCAAATTGATTTCCAAGCGTCATAACTCCCCAACTGCTCCTATGCTTTGGAAATCACAATTTTCTTGATAGAGAATACCTAGATGATATGTGATTTCTCAGGCCATTTCCACACTACACTGTTATAGGGCTATTACTTCACTTTCAACATCCTATGGAATCCTGGGCTTCGCAGTTTAGGGAGGGGCATTTAGAATTCTCAGCCTGAGAGCTCTTTGGCCTCAGTAAACTATAAACCTCAGAATTCTACAGGATGTTGAAAGTGGAATAATAGCACTATAACTGTGCAGTGCGGAAATGGCCTCAGTCTCCCTCTCTCTTTTTCTCTCCCATTCTCTAAAAGACCAAGAACTTAGATTGTATTGTATGACAATGTTATGCAACTGAATCAAGACATCAAATGCATGTCTGAACATGAAACAAAATGAGCATGCACATCCATTCACACTATGTGTGTGTTGGAAAGATAGTATTTGTCACTAGAAAATGTTTTTCCATTTTTTTTAACAAGGGGAATAATTCTCTGGATTAATTGCAAACTACAGGTCCACAGGTAATCTTCATCACATACATCTTAATTTGTGACCTACAGTTTGATTATGGAAGTCAGTTTAGCAGTTGGAGAAAATAACCAGGCATGTTTCATCTGTATGCACTCTTATTGTTCTAAAAAGCAGTTATCTAAAAACATGGGTCAAATATTCCCCTCTTCATTCTGCAGCATATATACGTGCCCAAGGGTGAATGGAAGGTACCATGCAGGACTGTTTGTTTCTTCTTTTTTGATGTCCAGCTTTTCAATATAAACTTTGGCAAATTGTATCACGCGATTTGCCAGAGAAAAATGGACTGGACTGAACAGCAGTATGCTGGGCGAATGTACCTTAAGCATTGGAGAATTTCTATTATAGACACTATTATAATGCACAATGGCACCACATACGCAACTCCATTTATGTAACCTTCAATTAAATGTATTCATTCTGTATCAGATAAAAATGTGCTTCCATAGGGGAACTTAATCATGGGTAAGATGCCCCAACAGGAGTTCAGACAAATATTAATGGAAAGCACAGAATTGCAAAATCCCAGTAAAGTGTTTCCTCAGATCAGAATATGGACCTGTCAGTCACTCAACCCCACCTCTACCCTCTTCCCCAAAGGAGGTGATTCTGTAGCAATGAACATTGTGGGATACTTTTTTGTTTTGTTTTGTTTTGTTTTATCTCTATCTTCTTTGAAGTCTGAAACCCAAATGGAGCTTCAGTGGGGCCCAGGTACTGACAATATCAGAAGGAAGAGTTTTACCTCAGGTCTGTAATGCCCTTTTTTAGCTCAGATATTGGGCTTGTTCAGGTCTCATGTACATCCCTAGCATATCACTGTTCCTCTGCTTTCACAGCACATCACAGCTTAGAACGAGTTATGAAAAACTCATAACTAAACAAGTAAAAGTTCACAATATGATTCAGGAAAGGGATGGGAGAAGAGCCATGTCCTCCATCAGCAAAGAGGCTATCAGCACTATCCAACAAGAGCCTATGATGCTTAACATTATCACACTCCTCACAGCATGCAAATTGCCTTCAATTGATGTGTTAGCAGCGATTACATTTTCACTTGTGAAAATTACTTCTGAAAATGACTACAAAAGCAGGAGTCGAAAGAAGAAGAAATTGGGACACCAAAATGAGAACAAGAAGAACAGGGACCTACATTGTGAGAGCTACTAATGACACACACAGAATTTCAAATACTCTTTATTCCCAGATTGAAAATAAAGCAAAGAGGTTTTAAGGGAAAGGCCCTATTTCAAGCTTAACCGTTGGGTGCCTTGGAAGTCTTATTCCTCTGACTGGCTACAGCCCTTCCAATATTGGAACATGATTTTCTCCTCCTGCTGAGCCTCTCATTTCAAAATGCCAGGCTCTCACAGACATAAGAAACAGCTACATATTATGAGATTCATTTTTCAGAAATTTTGGATGATAGAGTAATACTTGTGATGAACATACAATGATATAATAATGACAATAGCACACCTACCTACCTTGACCAGATCATTCTACTTCATCATGTCCACTGAGGACATGAAAAAAAATGTCCCCCTATGGACTCCAGTAAAGGGAAAGCTCATATTTTCTTGTACTATTTTTTTTCCTTCAGTTGCTTCCCTTTAGAATTAAATAAAATCACCCTTGCTATTGCACTTTGTTAGTTATACCTGCAGAAGAAACTCTGGAAGATTTTTCAGTTTCCAGTTTTGGTTGCTCTGGGCTCAAAAATTTAGGATTATGGGTAGTAAAGCCATAAAAATTGTTGATTCTTTACATTCTTCATCTTCTGAACATCTTTATCTCTCGTGACATTTATTTGATTCTATACCGCTGGAACCTGGTGGCCCTGGGGCAAATCTGCTTTTAGATTTAATCTGAACCTTAGCAGGGCTAATCACAGAGCTGAACCTATTTTGAGGATAGTTTTCATCACCTTGGCCATCTCTTTAAAGTATAGTCTAAAATCTACTCCATGGGTATAGAAGCCACCACCCATGGCTGTTTTTTGGATCACTACCTTTAGCCTTGTTTGGGACCTTGACTGTGCTGCTACTTCAAGGTGGTTCCAAATGTGAGCCTTGTGTTGCCTATCTCTCCAGAACCATAACACCCAGTTCAGAATACATTGCCGCACTGGCATATCAGATACCACCAGCCTCTATTGGACTATACTGAGTGTCAGTGAACAGAACAGTCTTGGAAACTATAAGAATGCTTGTTATCAGAGATTCTAAGCTAACCCTCAGTAGGCACAAGACACTACTGTAAGGCCCTAGAGCAAATGAAAATGGAACAATTATTCACTTTATGGCTTAAGTCCAGACTGAAGGACCATATCTCTCTATTTGAAGATACCTGAATCATAAGATCCTCAGGGGAGAGTTTTCTCTTGGTCCCACCACTGTCACAGGCTTGTCTGATCAGAAAGGCCTTCTCAATGACTGTTTTTAGACTGTGGAATTCTCTTCCATGGGAACCGAAATTGTCCCCCTATCTTCATTTATTTCACTGGCAGCTGAAAAAAAATTATTTAGGCATTTGATGTTTAACTGGTAGAAGAAGAATTTTTTTTAATAATTTTAATATTAAAAATATTATTTATTGAATTATAAAAAAACACAAACAAAAACAAATAACATGTACAAAACCTAATACACAATACACAATGCATATTACATAGTACATAGTACACAGTACATTTTATAAACACGTAGTAAGTATTACCTCATTATTCCTATGTATGCATCTATCAACACCTGAGTATGTACTTATAACTATATAAACAAGTCTCATATACCCCTTCATTTCATTTCATTTCTATCTTAAATTCCTTAAGTTCCTCTAATTCTTCTTTACCTTATTAATATACTGTTTATTATTTAATATTTATTATGTTATTTATTATTATTTTTTATTATTCCTTATTCAAGAAAATCCATGAGTGAGAATAAGAAATTTAACATAATAGCTAAATATATTTTATATATATCTTATACTATTATCCCTTACTAGTACAGAAACATTAAAAATGTATTATGTTATGTATAGGAGCATACATACACATACTATAAATCATAAGCAAAACAAAACAGACAAAACAATACAAAACAGTACAATAAACAATACACTAAGCAATAAATGCATTCTATAAAACATCCACATACATACATACATACATACATACATACATACTTCAAACATACCTATGACTTCTTTCATTCGCTCAGCTGGGTCAATTCTCATATTCTTCTTTTCAATCCTGCTTTTTGACTATAATATTCCATAATCTTTACTGCAATTTAGACACTCTGATCTATTCAAGTACAATAATCATTACATACTTAATTAATTATAAATCTTCTCTAAACACTTTCCATTTCTATTTCTTCCTACATCATTATATTAATAACTGTCATAAATTTAATTTATTACTTTATGTCTTGTTTTATAGTATTGAAAATATTGAATATTTAATACTAGGTAAATTTTAAATAAATGTATATAAATACCAAAAATCTTAATGAAATTAATCATACAATCCTGTCAGTGCATAGTCCCTCCATTTCTCTTTCCATAAGGGATTTAGAATTTCCCATTCCTGTCTAAAATTACTGTTACTTTTATTTTCTAACACTAGTATCAACTTGTCCATTTCAGCCAATTCATACAATTTTTCTATCCAATCTTCTATCAACGGTATATTTGCATCTTTCCAATTTTTTGCATAAATAATTCTCACTGCATATATCATATAACATAATATTCTTGAGTATTTTTTCCTTACAGCCAAATCTATCCCATCAAATATATTCAATAAATATATCTCTGGTAACTTTGGAAACTTAACCTTTAGATATTTAACTATTTGTTCATGTATTTGTGACCAATATTCTTTTGCCTTTTTACACCGCCACCAAATATGGTAAAATGATCCAATCTTTTGACATTTCCAACATTTAGCGGCCTTCTTTGTTTTGTTCATCTTAGAAACTTGTAATGGTGTCAAGTACCATCTATAATATATCTTAAAAAAAATTTCCTTCAGATTATAGCTTCTTGTGAACTCCTGATTTATTTTCCAAGCATTCTCCCATTGTTGTAAAGTTATTGAATATCCTAAGTCTTGGGCCCACTTTATCATATTATCTTTTATTGTTTCTTTTTCTAATTCTAAATTTAAAAGCATTTTATAAATTTTACTCAATGGTCTTTTTACTCCTGGTTTCATTATTTTATCAAATTCAGTTTCCTCCCATGATATTCCCTTATATTTATTATCTAATTTATATTTTCCCACTAATTATCTATGTAGGAGCCAGTGCGACATATAACCTTCTCTAATTAATTCTTCTCTTTTTTTAAATTCCATATTTACCCCTTTTTTTTTGAGTATATCTCTATATGTTATCCAATCTTTCATTTGTACTTTTTCCGATCGATAAAAAGCCTCATGTGGTGAAACCCAATAAGGTAATTTTAAATATTATTTCCTTCTTACTTTTAACCAGATTGTCAAAATTGCTTTCTTGATGTAATGGACCATGAATTCTTTATTGTTTTTATGTTTATCATACCATAGGTATGCATCCCATCTGTAGTATAAGTTGAATCCTTCTAAATTCGATAGTTTCAAATTCTTTAATGTAATCCAGTCTTTTAACCATATTAATATAGATGCTTCATAGTAAAGTTTCAGATCCAGCAAATTTAATCCTCCTTTCTCTTTTATTTCTTTTAGGTATTTTTTTCTGATTCTCGGTTTCCTCCCATTCCAAATAAATCTACTTAACTCCTGTTCCCAATTCTTAAATGGCCTCTCATTTACTATTATAGGTAGATTTTGGAAAAGAAACATCAATTTCGGTAAAACATTCATTTTAATTGCTGATATTCTCCCTAGAATTGATAAATGTAATTTATTCCACCTTCTCAGCTCTTTTGATATCTCATTCCATATTTTTTATAATTATTATCAAATAATTCCGAATTATTTTTCGTTATTATTATGCCTAAATATTGTTTTTTTTTTGATGTTTTAATTCCTGAATTTCCTATTAATTCCAATTCTTGTGTTTGCGTAATATTTTTAGTAATCATCAACAATTTCTCTTTGTTAATTTTGAACCCTGCTACTTCCCCAAATTGTTTCAATGTTTCCATAAGTGCCTTAATACTATTTAATGGGTCTTCTAAAATTAACGCCAAATCATCTGCATAAGCTTGTATTTTAAATTCATGTTCTTTTATTCTTGTACCTCTAATTGCTGTATTATTCCTTATATTATTATTCAAAATTTCCAAACATATTATAAAAAGTAATGGTGAAAGTGGGCATCCCTGCCTTGTACCTCTGTATATCTCAAATTGTTTCTCCTCATTTATGATTAAACATGCTTTTTGATCACTATAAATTGCTCTTATCCAATCCATATTTCTATTTCCAATTCCCATCCTCTTCATTGTTTCAAACATAAAAGACCAACTTATGTTGTCAAACGCTTTCTCCACGTCTAGAAATATTAATGCCAATTTTTTCTGGTTGTGTTTCTGATAATACTCTATTATATCCAAAATTACTCTTATATTATTTTTTAAATATCTTCCTGGAAGGAAACCATTCTGATCTTCATGTACCCATTTTACCAGTGTCTTCTTTAATCTTTCTGCTAATATCATTGCAAAAATTTTATAATCAATGTTTAATAAAGAGATCGGTCTATAATTTCTTTTTTCCCATCTATCTTTCCCCTCTTTGGGGATTAGGGCAATATTTGATTCTTTCCACGAATTTGGAAGTTCTTGGTGCTTAATAGAGTTTAAAACTTGCAACAACAGGGGTATTAAAAGTTCTTGAAAAGTTTTATAATACAACGCCGTAAAACTGTCTGGGCCAGGGGCTTTCTCTAATTTCAGTTTCTTGATTGCATCTATAATTTCCTGTACAGTAATTGATTTATCCAAATCTTCTCTTTGAGTATCCGTCAATTGTGTAATTTCCGTTTGTTGTAAATAATTCATCGTCTTATTTTTTTGTTCTTGTGTTAGTGGTATTTTTTTAAACAACTCTTCAAAATAATTTACAAAAATGTTTTTAATCTTTGTTTGTTGATAGTAGATATTCTGTCCCTCTCTTATACCTGTAATATTCAGTTTTTCCCTTTCCTTGTTTAATCTGTATGAAAGCCATCTCCCCGGTTTGTTTGCCTGTTTGAATTGTCTTTGTTTTATGAATTTCATTTTCCTATCCAATTCATTAGTCATTAATAATGATAACTGATTTTTTAAATATTTTTATTTCATTTTGTAATTTAGAATCTTGTGAATTTTTTTTAAACTCACATTCTTTCTCTTGCAATTTCTTTTGTATTTGTATTTCTTTTTATTTTTTACATTTTGTTATCCAAGATTGTTGGTTGATAAAGAACCCCCTCATTACTGCCTTGCTTGCTTCCCATACTGTTTGTACTGTTTGGCCCTTATTTAGATTGATCTCCAAAAAATTTTTTAATTCTTCTTTTGCCTTCCCTATTACTATTTCATTTTTTAATAAGTTATTTTTCATTCTCCAATTAAACCTTTTCTCCCCTTGTTGAATTGTTAACAATATGGGGCAGTGATCAGATAATGTTCTCGGGAGGATTTCCATTTTCACAATACTTTTTATCATATCTAATGAAATGAAAAACATATCTATTCTAGACCAAGTTTTGTGACGCTCGGAGAAAAAAGTATATTCTTTTTCTTCACCTTTTATGTTTCTCCAGACTTCCCCTAAAGACATATATTCCAGTAAGTCAAAAAATAATTTGGAGAGTTTCCCTTGAGTATTTTTCTTATCGTTACTTTTATTCTTATTAGATCTATCTAACATTGGGTTCAAGACCCCGTTCCAATCTCCCATTAAAATCATCCTATGGTTATATAGATCCAATAATTTTTCCAATAATTTTTGATAAAATTTACTTTTATTTTCTAATGGGCCGTATACTGCGACAATTAATAATTTTAAATCCACAATAGTTACTTCAACAGCTGTACAATGCCCCAGATTATCACTGTAGATTTGTTTTGCTTCATATTTGTTATTTACATAAATAGTTACTCCTTTTTTCTTTTTATTAATTGGAGATGAAAAAGTTTGGCCTAATTTAGGATTCTTAATATAATTTAAGTCCTTATTTTTTAATATGTGCTTCTTGTATTGTGATTATATCTAAATTTAGTTTCTCTAATTGATGGAAGATGCATTTTCTTTTATGGGGGGAGTTCATACCCCGAACATTCCAGGAAAGTATTCTCAATTTCATTTTGTATTTATTTATTATAATGTTTCTTATTCAGTCTCTTCTATTTCTTCTTCCAATTCCAAGTCTTTGTACTGAGTTTGATTCTTCTCCTGTCTCTTCTTCTTCTTCCACTTCTTCTTCCTCTTGTACCGCTTCCCGTTCTTCCTCCTTTTCTAATTCCATGGGCTTCCTCTTTATTTCTTGTCTTTTTTGTTCTGTTTCCCATCTTTGTAAAGGTCGTGAGGTATCTTTAATTTTTTCTTCCTCTTGTTCCTGTGTAACATCGTCTGTTTTATTCAGTTCTTCCTTATACTTTTTCCAGAACTCTCTTGCTTTTATAATTGAGTTCAGCACAGATCTCTTCTGTTTCCAAAAAAAAAGAAATATCCTCTGTCCTTTCCCATGTATATCTTATTCCACGATTTCTCAAAACTTGTGTCAAAAAACTGTAATCTCGCCTTCTTTTCAACAGAGCAAGGTGTACATCTTTGTATATTTTCAATTCGTTTCCTTCTATCACCAATTTCTTTGTACAGCTTTGTTGCAGAACCACATCCTTTACTCTCTCTCTCAGGAAATATACCACAATGTCTTGTGGTATATTCCTCCTCTTTGCCACAGCCGAGTTAACTCTGAAAATCCTGTCCAGTTCCAGGTCCAACTGTTCTGGTGCCCATCCTACAAATTGTGCCAAAGGTTGTGTCAATCTTTCATATAAATCTTCCTGTGAATATTCCTTCAGACTTCTTATCTTAATCGATTTGTTTCTGTTCTTTATATCTATTAATAATGTTGTCCTTTCCAGTTGTTCTGTTCTTTCTTCCATTTTTGATGTCTGTGCCTCCATCTTTGTTGTTCTTTCTTCTATTTCTTTTACTTTTTCATTCACATGCCTTAACTCCTTTGAGATGTTGTCTAATTTAGTACTAAATGTTTCTAATTCCTTCTTTAGATCTGTTTTTATCTCTGTTCTCATTTGCTTCATTTCTGCTCTTGTTTCTTTCATTTCATTCTTGAATGAAGAAGAATATTTTTAATGTGTGTATGGTGGCTTTGTTTTTTGTTTTTTTAAAAAAATTATAATTATGTCTTTAAATGATTGCATATTTTTTCATCAGGGACATTTTGCTATAATGGCTCATTTGATTGTATTTTAACTTTTATCATGATGTTAGTGCTATATTATTTTAACCTTTTCTGCATGCCACTTTAGGCTTCATGTTAAATACGAAATTAATTAATTAATCAATTAATTAATAAGCGGGAAAGAAATTCATGTGTTAGAGGATACTGTGTACAATGAAGTATAAGCAGAAAAAGTATACCATTCCTGACCCAAAATGGAAATACAGAGACCAGGCCCAAGGACTGAATTGAATAAGAGCTACTTTATTTAATTAACTTGTATTTAAATGAATTGTCTCCTGAGGATGGAAAGCGGGGACAGCCTGGTGTGATTTCATCTATACCTCCTCTTCAGCTTTCCCTGGGTGAACCACCTGAGACTCGAGAACAATCCAGGACAACCCAGGAAGTTCTAAGTCCTGTGATTTAAAATGAGCGCACAGCACCCAGGTGAGCTCTAATCATAATTCTCTTCCCCATCCCTCCCCAGGCCCCATGACTTAAAGAGGTAGTTCCAGAGCCTTCCTCTTCACCAAAAGGGGGGCCAAAGGTGTTCACCAAAGCCTTCTTTTTCTCCCCACACTACCTGCCACAGCCACTGTCTATTTAAGACATCACTGAAAAACATAGGCCTGTTCTGCACCCTCCCTGGATCCGTTGTTGTCCAGTCCCAATCCTGGCAGCATCTCTGCTGGGATGAGAGCAGGGACGTGAACAATCTCCTCCACACTACCTCGCTCCCTGACAAAGAAAGTGGGATGGACACACCTCTTCTTTCTGCAGTGCAGCCTGGCACTTTCCCAGGCTACATTGGGTCGGGAAGTGCCTCCATGGTGCTTCTGGGGCTTCCACAGGCCAGGTATGTGTGGGACGGTCATGCAATCATGTGTCATTGATGGGGAAAGCCTGTCAATCCACGATCACTGCCTGGTGATCACTGCCTGGTGACAAGGAGAAGAACAGAACTGCAATGACATCATGCAGAGGCATTGTCACAGTCCTGTTCCCCTACCGTCCCCATGCTGGGATGGGAGGTGCCTGTGGAAAGGGCCAAGTTGTCAAAGTCCGCTGACTACAGAAAAAAAATTCTGGGGAAAAGGGCAAAAATTCCTACCTAGTCCTTGAAGAAACCAGCTAAGTTAACACTGCATCAGAGATGGGAGAGTGGGTCAAAGAAAGCCATCAAAAAGAGACCTTCCTACTCCACCCCACACTCTCTACTTCATGGTGCTTTGTGCCATGATGCCACAACTCCTGGCTCTTTCCCACCAGATGCCAGCAAAGCTGGCTCCTTTCTCCATAGCACACTGTGCGAGAACAGAATGTAGGAAACATAATAAAAGAAAAGTGTTCTCCTGGATTCATCCCTCAGTCTTGGATGCCCAGTGTTCAGCAGTGGCCAGGAATCCATTTGCACAGTCAAGTGTAATGTGGCAACTGTGCCTATTACTTGAGAAGTCCATTCTGGCTGCAGTAACATATGCCTTGATTACATTTCATTTGAACTACAGCAACATGGTCTTCTTGGGGATGCCTTTGGAAACTACTGGGAAACTTCAGTGGGTGTAAAATGCTGTCACCAGAATGGTGATTGGGGCCAATTACAGGCACATAACTCCCCTATTGAATCAGTTCCACTGGTTATTTATTTATTTCCCACAATTTAAAACAATAAGAATAATTTTAAGGATGAAAGCATATTAAACTATTTAACACTTTTAAAAGGACAGATTAAAAAACAATCAACACAATTTAAAACCATTTAAACTCACTTTCAAATTTGGATTAAGTCAATCATGCTCTACCCACCACAAGGTTTAGCAAATAGACATGGTTTCATTTGACGATACAGTACTGGTGCCAATCAGGTTTCAATATTCCATAACTGGTACCACAACATAGAAGGCCTTCTCCCACATCCTACAGTGTATTGCTCTGACTTATGGGACACAGAAGAGGACACCTTCAAGGTGTTAAGACTGTCCTGATCCTGCTGTCATAAATGTTTCTGCCATGAAGATAGGAAGGCAAGAGCAAACTCAAAAATAGAGCCAAACTGCAATGAGAACACAGAAAGGGCCTTGGACAAGACTGGATGCTCTCATCTAAATAACAGGGGACTTCTCTGTCCATAGAGTGTGTATGTGAATCCACTACATACTTTAGTATGGATTTTGAATAATATCCAAGGTGCTGGACCTCATTCCTGAAACTAGTTCAAAACTTTGGATAACTAATTGAATGTTCAGACTAAAATCCAGAGCGGATACACAATTGCACTTACATGGAGTTACCAGCTGCCATTGCTGGACAACAGTGGATAGTTTTCAAACTACATAGTTCTGTATTCTATAGAATTCAAAATGTTATATAGAAAATGAATGTGAAAATTAATATTGCAAATTATTGACGGATACCTGGTGAACATTTATCCTGAAGAGTAAATCTTAGGCTCTATTGCTTTCAGAAGGACTTCCATGCTTACATAGAAAACACCATTTTCTGCACAGGAAAGACATTTTTTGGTTCAGAAAATAAAGTTTCTCTGTAGAAATGCTACATCCTTTGCAGTAAATAGTATTTTCTGTGCAAAACAACATGTGAATTTTGCCTATAGTATGTCTCAAATTGCATATGGGCTTCAAAAACTACATGGTTTTCTAAGACTTTCTCACGGCTAGAAGAAAATTGCTGAAATAACTTGTTATTTCCTGAAAGAAGAAACTTAGTGAAGAATTCCATCCCTACGTATCAATGTCTGCTAACCATATGCACATTCAATGTGCAGCTGGTAGCTCAGGGTGAAACACATTGGTCCTACCTGGTGTCATCTCTGAAATGCTTGATGTGGGTTATTGTTTGAATATTAATCTTGGCAAATGACCATGAGGCAAATTGTTTATGAAGCCAATAAGCTAATGAAAAGCAGGCTGAAAGTAATATGCATACCATTCTCTTTGCTGGTAGTTCAAGTGGACAGATTGTACAACAAAAGAAGCAATTTAATTTTAGGCATGAAAGTAACTGTACTTTCTAAGAGCATGCTCTCTTTTTTTCTGCAGGTCTCTTTCAGTCCCAGAAAGTAACTAGATTTTTTTTTAATATACAGCATTAGCATGACAGCTTAGTTTTAGGAATCTATTTTGATTCCTTTTTATTCATTCTTTCAAATGATGATAAAACCCCCACAGATTTCTGCCAGCTGCCTGACAGTAGATTGACATAGATGATCTTGCTTAACTTTAAACCTCCAAATATTCTGGCATATTTCTAGCACTTAAAATTGCCCCGATCCAAACTTGCTCAATTTTATTGATGTGCCATTATGAAGCCACCATTACACTGTGGAACTGAAGCATAAAAGATTCTAATAGTTTACTCTGTGTTGCAAAGCAGGCATTGAAAAAGAATATAATATCCTCATTGCTGAATAGCAAGTCTTCTTTCTCTTTCTCTTCAATACAGCTTTTATCTGGGCAAATGTATGTCTGTATGTCTGTCTGTATGTAGAAAGGGTCCAATAAAGGCATGAGGCTTGTGCAGTTCCTCATTGTACAAGGGGTTATGCATTATTTCAAGCCTATGCAAGAAGTGGTTCCTGCCATTCACCTGGTGGTTCAGTGGCTCAATTTATGTGCTGATCTGGCATGCAGGAACAGTACTGCTTACTTTCATGAGCTATGGTGGTCAGCTTTCAGTGTGCACCAGGAAGCTCCCAGCTGAATACTAGCACTGTTTGATGTAGCATTTCTAGGCTGGCTGACTCCATTCTCCCAGTCCAACAGTCCATAATCCCATGCAAGTACATCAATGGACCTTTCTGTCCCACCAGCATTAAACAGGATTTGAGCCATGCATTGCTAAGCTCCATTTCTGATTATTTAAAATACTGGAACAGAATATGCCTACACACAAGGGAGAAATGTTCAACCAGACCTTTTGTCCTGAAAGTATTTCTGGCAGTGTGATGGTACAACTGCAGCTATGATACATTTTGTTATCATAATTTCCCACTCCTCCACAAATAGGAAAGGGTGAGAATTTCATTTGTGGGGCTTTTTTTTTATCCCCACAACTCCATCTGCTAACATATAATTTAATAAGTTTTCTCATTACAAACTGACACATGAGTGGATCAAACTGATAAGGAGGTATCAGCTGAGGTTCCTCATCTCATGCTACTCAATGTTCAGTCATAGTGATAGTATGAATGAAAGAACACAATCCATGTGTTTAATACTGATGGTCATGACATTCTGTCAGACTAAACTAGGTTCATAACTGAAATTTTGGGGTCCAGAAACCCTCTTCAAAATGGAAAGCAGCTTTTTTTTTTCCAGGACCAAAACCTCGTTTCCTGATAATCAGAAAATTTCGAGAAAAAATTGTTTTGCTACCTAGCCCCACTCAGCTCCTGAAATCTGCTGCCTGAGGTAGTGGTCTCACTCTGTCTTATGATAGAGCCAGTCCTGGAGACAATGACTGAAGAAGCAAAAGAGAGGTTTCTTTCCTCTACCTCTACGCCTTTTCCCACTGGGATATCACCCACACACTGGTGGGGTGGGGTGGCCAATGTAACTGTAATCAAGGCTTTTGAAGAAGATATTTTGATACAGAGCAGGATACAATTATTTTTAATACATAATAAAATAAGTTCTATCCTCCCTTTGGTCACTGCACACTGGTAACCTGTTCACTATAATACAACAATAGGCAGCTGCAGATGGTCAAGAGTGGCTCACACCCATTTTCCAACATCTCCTAGATACCCACAAACTACAGTAGCCTGTGGGGATGCTATGTTGAGACTTTTTTGAGTGGTAGGATGAAGGCAAGATAGAAGTCACATGAAAATCTTGTCTCCTGCAGATCTTTGGAGGTAAGATGGAGAAACAGGAGTCTGAGTGGTTCCAGGAAGCACACAGAAGCTTTCTGCCTCAGGGCCACATGACAACCACCCAATTCCCACTCCTGCTCTAACAGCTAATAGTATGCAAGTTTACAAGGAGAGTGACAGCTGTAGTTCTCTAGAGTTGCTGAAATTAGTTCTAATGTGAATGGTGTATTGTCTTCTGATAATCCTGCTACACTGCATGGCAGTCATGTGTGAATGGCAAGGTTTCCATTGCCTTCTTGCTGTTTGCCAATGTTCTGCCTCACACACATTAGTTAATTTAGATCTCTTTCATATCAACTCAATGATTGTGTCTGGCCCTCTTTTACTAGTTCATTCTCCATTTTAATTAGACATAATATGACTTGCTGACAAGACGCCAGCTTTCCTGGAGCCTTCCCAACCTCTCCCAGACTTTTGTTTGCCCACTCTGCCAGCATCAGATGCGAGACAATTAAATCTGGAAGGGTGAAGAGATGGTGGTTGTCCAAGTTCCTCATCTGCATCAAATCTCGGGGAATCATTCTGAATACCTGGCAGGAAAGGGAATGTTGAATATTTGTCTGTTGCTAGGCACATGGCTCCATTGTCTGGAAGGAGAAGAACAGAGGTTTTTCTCATGTTTTGTGGTTCTATGGTTCGCTGACCACAGAGAAAATAATGGTAGTGCTTAGCCATTATATAGTGAAATTAATCCCCCAAAATTGGGATTATCCTGGTTCAGTGGACAGCAGATCCAATGCCTCCTGCTGACCTTGTCTGATATCCTCAGCTTCCCATATCTCTGACCCTTGGGCGCATTTGGACTAATCTCTGGCAATTCACTTCCCAGTTTTGGATTCAGCTCAAGACTGTTTACTTTGTTTGACTTTGAACTGCTTGGATTATGCTTCTGCATCTGCAAACATTGGTATCACCTTTGTACTGAATTGGCTTTCCCCTGGTCACTCTCTGTTGCCTGGAAGTATGAACTCTTGGGTGCTTGCCCACTTCAAAACAGAACATGCACATTCAAAATATGCCCTTCTGCACATTTCCTTGTTCTTATACTCATGATTCGGTGGTAGGCCCCGTGACCTTTCTGTCCGCATTTGATATAACATGAAACACATGAATGCATAGAACTATATGCACATTAGTCTGATTCTTGCAGGCTATTTGCCTCATAAAGGGAGGTATATGCATCAGAGGAAGAAACTCATAAACCACCTCTGAGTATTCCTTGCCTAAGAAAACCCTATGAAATTCATGGGATCTCCATAAGTCAACAAGCGACTTGAAAGCACAGAGAAAGAGAGAGAGCGAGAGATCGCAGAAATTGAAGTATCTTGTTTTCAGAGGTTGGTGTTTTCATCTGGTTTGGTTGTTGGGGAGTGGTGGTCCATGTGGTTTGGTTTTCACTTCTGTTCCTTATGCATGCTTTGTTGTTGTTGTAACGAATGGTTTATTTTATGCATTGGGCTAGTATGTGTTTGTTTAGACTTTTATGAGATGAGCATTTCTATGTTTATGATATATATAAATAAAATTAGAATGAAAAATTAGAATGAAAAAAAAATGTCTGTGTGTAATGGAATATATATCTATTTTATACATATGTTACTGCCCTGGCTAGCTCGAGCTTGGGGGATATAAAAAGATATCTCTTGATATCAATAATTCGGCTTCACATACCCATTCCCCTCCATGTGCTTGTGAGGCCCCTGGACAAGCACGCATACAGGCTAGGCCAATAATCGCTGTAATATTACAAAACAATACAGGTAGGCCAGAAATAGCCGACTTGCAGCTTCAGGAGACCTCAAAGGCAAGTACTGTCATTAAGTATGCACGTAACTTTCAAAAGATCCTCTGCCCTGTGCTGGCAGCTTGACGATCTGACTATACAACGCTCAAGTACTCCATGTTTGCATACCAGCTATCCTATTGACAATTTGGCTATAACTCAATCATTCAAATTCTGACCTTTCGGAGGCTTTATCTCCAGCCCCAAATCTATTGTTTTCCCCAAGTCCGACCTAGCCTGTGGTCACAATTCTCCTTATAAAACCCCCTTACTTTGAGCACTTCCTTGGATCGCTCTTGGCTTCCATCCCGCCTTGCTGTCGCTTTGTCCAGCGAGCCTTCCTCTCAGCTCCACGTGCTGAGATCCACGCTCCCCAGCTTCTCCGCTTCTAATTGGGCTTCAGGACAGGTGAAGTATCACCCAAATCAACAACTCCTCTAAAAATCCCTCTATCCCACTCCAACCTTTATTTCTTTAGTTATCTTGTGTGAGTGTGCCGCATACACTTTTTGATTGTATTTTTAATAAAATATCATTTATTATTTCAACTTCTGTGTGCTCCTTGACTTGGCCTGACCTCATAAACATAGGGTTCAAGATCTCGCTACGTTACTCTGCCTCTCATATTGCTAGGCAGTGCTCTTGACTAATTTCCCCAACTTATAACATTGAGAGCGCATTTAGGTGTCCCTCCCGGGACCCCCAGGAATCAGGGTAACATATATTCCATTATAATTTATAAAATGCTTATAGATAAATTGTTCCAAAGGTTCCTTAATAATTGCTACAAGTAAACAAAAAAATAAGAAAATCTCTAGCAAAGATTCACTAAAATTATACTGAGAAGTTTATGTTTACAGACCATAGTATGCATATTATATATATTTTTCTTAACTTTGCACGCACTCTTAAATGTCAATTTCTGAATAAGTCCTGCTTTTTCCTTCCTCCTCCCATAAGCCATGAAATTCAGATTAAGATCATTTTACTCTGCACAGATGACTCTCAACTTCCACAGGTTTAACCTCAGTGAATTTGATTATTGGTGGATTATTTACCACCGCCTCTGCTGCTAGCCTACACCATTTTCAATAGCGACTTACAAGTTTCCTCATGTGTTCATAGCAGTGCCACCAACCACAGGAGGGCCTATGCCCCTGGAGCCACTGCCAGGGGCTCCCTTGGAACCATCACCAGGCCTCAAGAATTCCCACCACCGCTATGGTTTTTTTGGACAAAAAAAGAAACCAGAAATGAAATATAAATGGCTGACAGATACAAGACATAGAGGAGGCTTTGCAGTACCAGACTTAGGTTTGTATTACGAGGCGGCATGCTTAGCCTGGATGAATCCTTGGATTCTCCTGGACGACAGGAAAATATTGGCATTAGAAGGACATGATCTACATTTTGGCTGGCATGCGTACTTGTGGTATGACAAAGTGAAAGCCCAAAAGATTTTTAAAAGCCATGTGATATGGAATACACTTCTTAAAATATGGGAGAAGTACAAGTTTTATTTTTGTCCAAAAAAAAAAACCCCATTGTGGATTTCACCGTTGGAGGCACTTTCTATTAAGGGACTGAGAAGATACAGAAGCTGATTGACCTATAAGGACTTATTAAAGAAAAGTGGAGAAGCAGTCTTAATGAAAGACCAATGACAACTAAAGGAGGAAGAATTTGATATACAATGGTTTCCCTACATGCAAATAAAAGAAAGACTTAAAAAGGATGAACAAGGGGGAGGAGTGGACTTAAGACAAAATGAATTGGAAGAACTGATGTTAAAAGGAGAAAAAAGTTACTCTCAAGATTGTATAAAAAGTTGTTATCCTTTAAGTTAGAGGAAGAGACAGTCAAAGACTGTATGGTAAATTGGGCCAGAGATCTTAACCATAATATTCTCCTAGAAGAGTGGGAAGCAATCTGGAAAAACAATATGTTATATTCTAGATCCTATGCATTACAAGAAAATGTGCTGAAGATGGTGTATCATTGGTATTTGACACCCAGCAGATTAGCTAAAATGAATAAAAATATGAATAACCACTGCTGGAAGTGCAAAGATCAACTGGGATCTTTTTATCATATGTGGTGGGGGTGTGATAAAGCAAAGAGATTCTGGTACCCCACATGAGTAAATATCCAAAAAAAATTTGAAAAGTAAAATTGATCTAGTTCCTGAATTTTTTTTACTGGGAGTCTTTGGCACAGATAACTCTATGGATTTCTGCACCAAAAGACTAATATGGCATTTGATTGTGGTGGCCAGACTTGTTTATGCCAAATATTGGAAAACAACTCGCATTCCAACAGTGGATGAATGGTTAGAAAAAACCATGGAAATAGCACAGATGGACAAATTGACTTACAGACTGGACAACAAGATGGACAGTACATTTTATAAAGCTTGGGAATTGTTCACAGAATTTCTGGAAAATAAGGAAATTTCAATTAAAGATTTTCAATCTTGAGCATCAATTTTAGTAAAATATTATGTATAAGGAACAAGTAGGGAAGTGATAATTTATTGTTAAAATAATGAGAGATAATCTTTAGGTAATATTGTGGAGGGAGGTAGAAACAAGAGGAGATGTGTCAAAGTAATAGGGTTATTTTTGAAAGGACAGGGATCTGAAAATACATTAGTAACACTACGTGGGAATATAAGAATTTATTGAACAAAAAAGATAGTTAATATTAAATTATTACATAATTATTATGTAAGTAAAGGCAAAGATAATGGTGTTAAAATAAATATTGTTTTTTCCCTTTCTGATTTACAGAGGTAGAGTCTTTTTTTTTTGGAATACTATAAGGCTGTATCTCACTAAAAGAAGAAGTGCTCTATGTTTTGTCTAGATATGTAATAAGGTTTGTTGTATGTGTATTATTTGTATGTTTTGTGTTAAAATGTTTATTATGTCTATTATGTTTATATTGTTATGAATGATAGGTTATGTATGTTATGTTTTCTAAGTTTTTTTAATTATATATATATATGTATGTATGTATGTATGTATATGTATATGTATATGTATATGTATATGTATATATATATATAAAAGAATTCCCACCACTGCTACAGCCCAGGTTTTGCTCCTAGTGGCCTTCAAAATTAGTGGTGGCAACAGCAAGTCAAGTCTCCAAATTTGGCTATGGCACTGGCTGCCCTCTCTCTTTCAATTGGGTGGGTGTTGTGGCAGCACGATTTGAGGGAGTGATTGGAGCTTTTCGGGAGAAAAAAAAAGTACTACTTTTCCCTTCCTCTCTTCTCCATGTTTCCCCCTTCCAACATTCCCTCCCCTTTGCACATCTCTTTGGGAGCGTCACTGTGAGAATCCTATGTGGTTCCCCTTCCAGTCCTTTCCATTCTCTTCCCCTGTCACCACAATCAAACATACATGCACGCACATACCTTTTGAGTCCATGACATAGATAGCTGATTTCTTCCTTCTCTTTCAAAGAATCGCAAATTTCTTCCCAGCTTCACAGTTGGTTCCTTCCTTTCAAGGCTTGTGATGTATTTTCTTCCCCACTCCAAGGACCCATCCTGTCTCCTCTTGAAGCTGCTTTCCCTCAGGAAAATCTCCCAGTTACATCACAACAGGAAAGCCCCTTTCCTTCTCTCTCTTTCTTGGCTTGCAGAGAGACTATAAACATGAGGTGAGGCTTATAAGCCACACCATTGGATTCAAATGTATTGTGTATTGTACATCTGAATCTACGGTAGATTGAAAATGCCAGTTGTCCTTTAGTGTGTGTGTGTATTAAATATGTTTTTTTTGGGGGGGGAGGTATAGATATTTGTGTTTTTTCCACTTTTGTGTGGGTCCTGTGCCCCTAATCCCCACAAAAGTCAAGTGACTACTGTACTTGACAAGCAAATATAATTTGTCATCTGTTGATATGTTTTACCTGTTACAGAGACTACATTTTTCTCCAGAGCTGACAAAACAAGATGTTTCTGAAGTGACCACAAAACTTCCAACTGAGATACCTGTGGCTTCATATAGGGCATCGATGACAAGGACAAATCCAGATCTTAGGGAAAGCAATTTTGTGGCTGCAAAATGGAGAAAGGAAATTTTATTGTCTTCTTTTACTGCCTTTGTTCCCAGTTACTTCAAAGCCTTTGTGGGAGGGAGGCAGGATCTGAGCTGTCTGTTTGCATAGATTCTCTCATTATAACATCTCAAGCAAACAAGATCCTCAGAGCACCCCCTGCTGACTAAGTTATCTGACCATCAGATAAAGATCTATTTCTCCGGCAGTGTTCTCTTCCTATGGAACTCTCTCCCCAAAAGTCTCATGTAGCACCTACACTATATACTGCTGTATAGCATTATATCTGCATTAAACTTTTTCTTTAAGGAGTTCATGGTGTAGTACCTGATCTTTCTCCCCAATTTTTACCATTTTGAAAGATAGTGACTGAAGCAAGCTCACCCTGTGAGCTCCATGGCTACGCGGAGATTTGAACCTTGGATCTCCTGAGATGTAATCCAGCACTGTAACCCTTGCACCATTACTGTTCTTTGAAGATCAGGAAAAGACCTTGATTTTTTTCCACGCTTTTAACATGTGATTTGGTTTTAGCACCAACCCTAATACAGTGCACCCTCTTCTGGTGCGACCTCTACGTGCATGAATGTAAGGTCACATGAAGTGTTTGATCCCGTTATAGTCAATGGATGCAATGGATGTGTGCTGACATGTGCACATTGAGTCCATTGACTTCATGGGGGTGCAATGCTCACATTGTTTTTTTAATTGAATAATAACAAGAAAAACAAATAATAACAAGAAAAACAAATACCACAATAGCAATGCATAAGACAAAACAATAAAAAGGAAAACAGACAATGAAATAATCCACACCACCATAAACTAACAAAAAAGAAAGCAAAACTATGAATATTTAACTAGACTATGAAACAAGACAAAACTACATATAACTAAAAAGGTTGTTCCGACCCCTGGTACAAATAGAGAGTGGTAATCCAACAGTAACAACTAATCATTAAATCATAAACTAAATGTACTTGTCGGCTAATACATATCTTCGTAATGAATCTAAACTTAACAATATGTGATAGTAATTAATAAATCTAAGTACATTATGAATAATAATTCTGACTTACTTACATTATTTGCTTACATTATTTGTTTATATGGGTGTTCCTGCAATAGAACCCCCACATATACAGCAGGCAAACTGTATCTTTTTTTTTTTTAAGTTGCTTTCCTGCTGCTGTTTTCCTTCCCTGTGTTTTTATGATCATGTATTTTTTATGATTCATTATAAATCTTCTTGATCATTTTTATCATATTAGGCAGCATATACTTTTTTTCCAAAAATACAGCTTATCAGATTATTAAAATGTTTATTTGAGCTGCCTCTTTTATAACCTTGAAATGGGGACTGTGTCCATTTGGCTGTGAGGGGTTTGTATTAGGGCAAAGGGCAAAGCGCATATTCACAATGTTTTCATTATATTTGCAACCAGTTATGGGAATAAATTTAGCATGGTAATGCAGACTCAGTTCAGAGCCTCTTAAAATTAGGGTTTTTTTGGATGATGGGGCTTAGAATCCTTGGCTCTTTTCGCTGGCAGACAAAGACCGTCCTATTTGAGCAAGACTTCTACATTTAATTAGTTGGTGCAGAAGCAAATTAAGTCATTGTGCTGTTTTTATAAGTAACTAGCATATTTACCCAGTGTTGCCCAGAATTTTATTTTCTTCTTAAGAACTCACCAAACTGTCTTCTCTAGCACCCGTAACTTTTCCCCATATTTCCCAATGCAATCTGTATGCAGAGTTGTTAACATACAGAGGTTGGGTTCCTGTGGGAATACACTGTCCTCCTCCTTGCTGGTAGGCCTCATCTCCATAGCAACCAGCCTATTTGTGTAACTTGTCCTCATACTCCCCAATCCAATCTGTATTCAGAGTTGTTAACATAACAGAGGTTTGGTTTCTGAGGGAATACACTGCCCTTCTTTTTACTGCTAGGCCTCATCTCCATAGCAACTAGCCTGAGGCCCAAGGACTCTCTGGCTGAGAATTCTAAAGGTCCCTCCCTGAACTGCCAACCCCAGGATTCCATGGAATCTTTACAGCCAGCCAATCATATGAGGTCTTTGCCTGCCTGATGCAGACAAACAGACAAAGTCACAGACAAACTTTGACTTTTATATAGTAGAGAAGTATTCAATATGTTTTAATTATTCTTCTATTACTATTTTAATTGGGTAGATTACTTAATGCTTTTTAAAATTTTGTGCCACATAGTGTTTTGCTCATTTTGTTTTAGCTTACAGTGTAAGCTGCTTTGGGTCCCACACTGAGAGAAAAGTAGAATTAAATAAAAGAAATGAAAGGAAAGGAAACCCACACAGACAACACCTGGAACACTGTTCATGGATGCAGATCTCTGTTGTAGCAGGGTGGCTATTGTTACTTCAGATGTCTGGATGTTTGGGACAATCATTCCACATGAACATAGCACATACAATTTTATTTGTTGCTAAAAAGGTTCATGTGTTATGCTGAATAACTCTTTTTCCAGGCATTGAAAAAGTTTTTTGCTCAATTGTCTTCTTGTCATGGATATCACCATAACCTATCTGTATTAATCACTTATCTTGTAGCAAAGATAATTGAGTTTTTATGAATAATGAAAGTCAGAAAATAATGGATTCTGCCAGTTCCCCCCTTTTTCTTTTTGACTACAAACAATTCATAATATTTTCCAAATCTATTCATTATGATTCCAAGCTATTCAAGAAGGTTCTTGGCAGTTCTTCAGCTTCTCCATATTGTAACTGCTGCAATCAAATATTCATTTTGTCATCTCCACTGTTCCGTATGAAACACATTTAATTCATATATATGCAGATAGCATACATGGGTTAGTGCAATGCTTTTTTAGATGAGATGTTTAATGTTTACGCAGTGAGGTTAATGTGAGTAAAATGGAGAAATATCAGCCACTGTATGTGACCTGTGGCATCATGTAGAACCAAGATAGGGAACAGCAAGGGGGTTGGAGCCACTTTTTGTCCCTATGCCTCTTATGCAAGCTTTACTTGTCACATTTGGAGACACTAGTGATCTTGTGTCTTTTCTGGCTGTTAGTGACTTATAAGCACATAAGTCCCTCTCACGCCTGTGATGTCTTCTGTTAGTCATTGCAAAGTCTAGTATTCTCTTCCATCACCTGCAATGATCAAAATCTCACCCTTCAGGAATCATGGTCATTCTCTGGAGGAGACTATGGAGGATCAAAGAAGCATCTGGCTATGCCCTACAGTCAGTTGCAGACTGAAGGCATCATCCACAAAGACCTCTTCTCCAGTTCCCCCACTCTGCACCAGGCATAGAATGGTCATTCAGTGGGAGTTATCACTGCAAAACTGTCACCGGGAAGGTTGGGGATGCTGGGAGCTATGCAAAACCACGATAGCACTTCCCTCCCTACCACTGAGCTCTGGCCAAAAAGCTGTACCAGAGTCAAGTGTACAAAAAGCCCGAATATAGCAGAGATTGGTCGCACAGCTATGAAAGCATGCCCAGCAGAGATTATCTTAGCAGCAATGCACTGTAGCCAGGAAAAACTCACACACGCCACTTGTTATCTTCCATCAAGGAGGCAGTTTATTCTTGAGTTACAATATATACATATTTACAAGAATGTCCAGAAGGCGTTCCCACATTCCTCAGCTTGCTCTTTCTGGCAGAGCCTCTGGCATACACATTCAGGCACCGTGTGCAATGTTGACTAGTACTTGGCTACTTTTATACACGCACCTAGCTGATGCAATCCTGACCTACCATTGCATTCTCCCCAAATCTGATGCAACTTTCTCCCCTGATTGCCCGTCAGCTTGACTCAGAATGACTCAGCTAGGGTCACATGGCTTTTCACAGGTGCACTTGACAATTTACGTCACAAAGTATTTTCTTTGGACTACAGGTTTTGTCCAACCTTTCATGTCAAAAACTCTGAGTCCTGGGGGATGATAAGTGGACATCTATAAAATAATTCCTCCTGCTGAACTCTTAATGCTATCCCAGGTAATATAGGATCTTGGCCAATATTCTGTTAAATATAGCCATCTTTCTTGACTCATCTTCCATGCTGTTTTATACTTTAGGGCTGCTGGATGTAACTGTCATTACTTTAATCGAAAAGTAATAACAAGGTACCTAGATCCCCCTTCTCTCACAAGTGAGAAAGCAGCTCAGGGTTCTGGTTATTTTTTTAAAAAAAAATGATAAAATATTGTATAGGATTCAGGATGTCTTCCTCTACTGCTGCTATGATCATATTCATAGAGTTTCCCCAGTTTTCATGTTTTCTTCAAAAGTATCTCAGGAGAACAAATGCAGATCTCTTAAAACCATATACAGTTTATTCTAGGTTCTCATATGGATGGCTTCAAATAAGCTCCTTTTCCTCCTTCAAGTTTCTCTATTTGGTCACCACATTTAGTCTGCCCATTCATTTTAAGTATTTATGGAGTAAAAGAGAATTCTCCCCACACGCACACTGTAGAATGAAATTGTGCTGCAGAACTGGGATTTCCCTCCAAGGGAATACATGGCACTTGACAGGCTGGGATGAATACAAGTGTTCTGCTCTAAACAGGATTACAGTAAGCCACCCTCCACTATCTGAGGGGGTTTATTTAAATTACAAAATGCCCTCTCTTTACCACAGATCACAAGTACAGCGACAAAATAAATAAGGGTTAACAAGACGGCATTTTTCTTACATCAGATGCTTGAGTTATTGCAAAACTGGGGTTTGATGTAGCAAGGGTGTCCTGCACTCCAGATCTCTGTCAGTCTGTTGTTTTCAAGTTGTGGTCTCTTTGTGGCTTGCAGAATTTCACTTTTATGTGGATTCTGGGTCTATGTTCAGATTCTCTAATACATACTTACTCCATGAAAGGAGAGTAAGAACAAGTAGGAATATAATTTCAGTTTGATTTCACACTTAGGCCATTTTTACACTACACTGTTATAATGCTATTATTCCAGTTTCAAATTCCTGTGGAATTCTGGGATTTGTAGTTTACTCTCTGGCTGAGAATTCTAAATGCCCCCCCACACACACACAAACTGCAAACTCCAGGATTCCACTGGACGTTGAAAGTGTACTAATAGCACTATAACACTGTAGTGCAGAGATGGCCTAAGATTCACATATTCACCAAAAATTCACATTTAAAATGTATATATATTTGGGATGGGCAGAATTTGAGATTAAAAAAGAATTAAATATGGACAAAACACAGACTGAGAGAAGTTTTCATGCAGGTCTAGAATTTTTTGTGCTTAACTCTTAAATGCTGGGATTTGAATCCCTGTGTATGCTGGTGCCTCCTTGTCTTTTGTTTCAGAAGTTAATCATCCTTAGAATCTATATGGCATGGAGGCCAAACATGTACCCAATAAACATGCAAAGAGAAGACATGTGTTAGCCCTGCTTCCTCCATCAATAACAGAGCTTGGAAAATCTGTATTTTTGGAGTGTGATTCCCAGATCCCCATCCAGCAAGGCCAGGGTAGGATGGGGGATGACAGGAGCTGTATAGCAAAGCAAAATTTTCAAATTCTGGTCTTTATTCCCCATGCATGGAGAGTGGCAATCCAAAAAGGAGAGTCTTCATTACATGAGAAGGTTCTCTCTGTACTTGGGAGCTCCCAAAGATCACTAAATAAAAGAAGCTTTCCTATTCACTCTCCCTATGAGGTGAGGAATGACAGAGTGGGGTTGAGGCTAGTTTGTTCCCCTCCTTGAAAACAGTTCTGTATATTTCAGGCTCCAGCCTTCAGGCACCATACTGTGATCAATTATGTCTCTGATGTTTTAGAAAGACATTACAACAACTCCCTGAAAAGTACCAATGATGCTTTCACATCCAAGTCCCTGTCCCAGTGGTTTTGTCTGAAACCACCCATAATCAAAATGACTGCCAAAACCTGAACATGTGACACACTATATGGTCCTTAGCACTTGATATAGAGAGAGCAGGTCTTCATTACCATAATACGAGTTTGCCACTCCTGATCTACTGATACTGTAATCGAAACAGCATTGTGGATACATTCCTTGTCCTCATTTAGACATATCAGCAATGCTGCCTTTGACTTTCAATCTGCCCAGGAGTAATTAACAATCCGTTGGCCAATTTACTGCTTATATATTATACTGATACAGCAATAGATTATTTCATTTAGGAGGTGTATTATAGGCACCTTGTTCATATTTTGCAATTGATTTCCTTTGTCTGAGGCTTGCAGGTGGCTACTATGTTGATCAGAATACTGCAGCTTCAATTCATGCCTGCATCTCTAATGAAGCTGTATCCTAGTCCTAGATGTTGACAGCAAGATTTATACCCTTAAAGAGCATTAAGAAGATTGGGTTTTAATTCTCATTTGGTATTGTCTCCTACAATTTAAACCTACTGTTTGCAAAAGTTTTGTCATTTTCTGGAAAACTATTTGAATGGAAACAATTATCTGCGCCCTATTGTGATTGATCAGCTCAGGCCATTTTAAGCTTCATTTTAAAGCCTTGTGCCAAAAATTGCTCTCTCTCTCTCTCTCTCTCCCTCTGTGTGTATGGAATTAATGACACTGAGGAGGGCACGAAGAAGAGGAAAACAAGGAAGCTCTTGAGAAGTGTGTTTGCTGTAAATCTGCTTATTTTGTTCTCTGCAATCACCATTTGTTCTCCATAAATTCAAATGTGTCTTCCATGCTGGGTGTGATTATACATGTTTGATGATTTCTCACATTTCAGATCTTTTTTGCAAAAAAGGAAATATGTTTGTGCTAAAACTTGATCTTGATCATTCATTGGATTTGTGCAAAGAAAGCCCAGACAAACCCCATGCTGAGATCCTGTATTACCCCCATCCTGTTCTGTTGTTGTAGCTATATCTGATGATGCCACCACCTATCCATCCCCCCAAAAACAGCCTACTATTTTAGCCAGGAAGTGCTGCAGCTTAAGAGTTTCTCAGGCACTGCAAACTGAAGCATTGGGAAATGACATGTAAAGAGTCTCCCAGTTATGAGGCTTGTTGAGAACTGTTAGCTAGAGAAACCCTCAGGGTCCTGCTGCAACTACCTGTGTCAATGCTCCCCAGAACTGGGAGAGGGATGAAGACATCATTTCGCAATCCCTGAATCTGCAGTGCCTCAGAATTCTTTCAGCTGGTGCACTAAATGGCTAGAAAGGTAGGATTCTAGGGTCATGTATCTTGGAAAATCACTGAAAAGTTTAATCCAGAATGTTATGGGATCTTAAATTTGGATTACAATCTTGTAATTACTGAACAGGATGCTGGTCCCAATATGTTTTGCACAGAAAATTACACTAAATTTTGTATAAAGCTTTTTTAAGCAAAAGCCACATGCTCACACATTCTGCCCTTTGAGTCATTAAAAAAAAAATACTTGCACAAAACCCCCTTTCTCTTTCTCTGTTGCTGGCCACTTCCACACTATACTGTTATAGTGCTATTATTCCACTTTCAACATCCTATGGAATTCTGGGATTTGTACTTTACTGAGGCCAAAGACCTCTCTGGCTGAGAAGTCTAAATGCCCCTCCCTAAACTGCAAACCCCAGGACTCCATAGGATGTTGAAAGTGGAATAATAGTACTATTACAGTGTAGTGAGGAAATGTCTCTATGTCTGCCTCTTCCTTTGTCTCTGTCTCTCTCATTCTGTAGTGATGCTTTCACCATTTTCTCAGCGGGGTTGCATTCTGTGAAGACAGCTTTTCTTAAGAGCAACAAAATTTGTGGGTAATTTTTATATCCTTATTGATTTATTATTATTAATTGTTTATATTTATATCCCACCTTACCTTAAGAAGCTCTAAGTGTCACACATAGACCTCCTACCCATGTAGGAAAGGTCACCCCTCCCATCTAACACTCTGACCACTAAATTGTAGTGACTCTTCTACACTATGCTGCCTTTATCCCCACTCCCTGAGCCAAGGAGCTGAGTGCTGCTACCTTTCTTCCCCTGCCTATTAGGGGCTAGACTAGGTGTGGGCAACTGACAGGGCTTTTGTGATAACTGAAGCCCCTGTCAGAGCTGCTGATGATTAGCAGCAGCTGTTGGTCCCTGTTGATCTAGCTGAAGATGAGTCCTGCAGCTCAAGAGCTCCCCCTGCTGCCATGGACCAAGCAGGCTAGGACGTTCCTCTGCCTGCTCCTTTAGGGCAGCAGGGATCCGATTCTGAAGATGCTTGGGAGCCTGCTTCAATCAGCCCCCAATCAAGGTGGAGACTCAAGAGATCTGTGCAAAGGGAGGCTTCCTTGGCTAAGTTTAAGAAGTGGTGACGGGACACACCTGTACCTTGGGCTATATAACTGCCTGCTTGAAAGCTTCCCTTTGCTTGTGGCAAACTTTCTATAAGCCCTCCCCTGTTCCATGCTTCCAGCACCTGGCTCCTGATACCTTGGATTGATCTCTTGGCTTTTGACCCCTGGATTTTGGACTCTGACTCTGGCTTTTGCTTGTCACTCAGGCTTAGGCAAATGGACTTCCTTTGAGTAATTGCTTGCTTGATTCCTCCTGGCAGGACTCTGCTAGCTCTCCCACTCCCTTCTCTGGGCTGGCTTGCTGCCTGAGTCTCTGACCGACCTTTGCTTTGGGGCTGCCTTGGCCCCCAAGGACATCTTGGTGAGCTGAATGCACCACCACCCTTCCCATGCAAAATATATGTAACTTTTCTTGCCCATAATGCTTCCATATATCCTCAACAGCCTGTGAAAAGGCACTTTTGTCATCTTTTGGAGTCTATGGCTGTTTCAGGCTCAGAAGAAGCAATTTTTTTAAACAATGGAACAGGACCCAGAAATGATTTCACAACCGGAAGTGCCCCACACTCCCTAGGGGGGCATTTAGCAGGATCTGGGTACATAGTTCTGCATTTTTTTCCCCAAAACATTTTTGAGAACTTGCGGTGGTGCTGCAATGACCAGGAATCACAAAACCAGCCCTGGAAACCACACTTTCTGGGCTAGTCAAAATATGCCTCAGAATTCCTTATTTATTTGCCCTTTACGTTTTTGAATTTGAAAAGCAGCCTTAGTTGCTGTAATTCAGATGGACAGAAGTAATCTGGAAGTTTGAAAAAAAAACTAGGAAGGAAATGGTTAATAGATTTGTTTCCCATGCAGTCTTCTTTCAGCATAAACTGTGAGAGTGACAAGCCAGCTTTTGGCTTGTTTGTTTGTTTATTTGTTTTTGTTCGAAAAGCTAACAAATTCAATTCCAGCAACATATGGAGTCAGTCAAGGATGTACACTGGCTCCGCTCTTATTTAATCTATATTTACATGACTTGGTTTGAAAAGCAAAGGAAAGTCATATGGAAATCTGGGTAAGGTCCAGTTTGGTCTTCAGCTTTGAAAGGTGCATTTATGTTACTTTCCCCTTCAAAAGGCAAGCAGTAATGAAAAGAAAGTCATGTCCCTGCTTGCAATTTTTTTTTTCTTTTTGACAAGAAAAGAGATAAGAAGAGATGCGTTGTAACAAGGCGGGAGCCACCCATCAGCCATTTTCTTGGGCTGGCTTGCTTTTAAATTTTAAAGGGGTAGCTCTCCTGCAGTTGTTTTGAGCACTCAACCCAGAGTTTGGAAATGATACTTTCATCAGAAGTCTTCTCCACATTCCCCACCAGAATTCCATTAACTTAAGGGCAAACCACAGGACTTTTGTGCGAAAGGAAGCCAACATCCATCAGGTAAAATGTCTGGGTGGGGACAGTACATGAATTCCTCTCTACTGTCTGGGAAGTGGGACATGCATGCATGAATGAATGCATGTTGACCAAATCAGAAGCATTCAAAGCTTTGAGATTTTTGATCCCAAATCTGAGACCCAGGGACAGCCTTGCTGATATTGTAGGAGGTGAGCCCTGCTAATGTCATTTAGACTCTTCCACATTAAGCATCCATCACAGTTGATCAGTGCATGTCATCCAAACAAAATAAAATGAAACAAAAAATCAAGAAATGAAACACACACACACACACACACACACACACACGTTTTTCTGGCTGGAAATTAAATTTTCTAAGTACTAAGAAGAAGAAAAAAGCAAAAAGCTGTGTTTCAACACACTTGCAAATACTGATTTTAATAACACATGGAAGCTGCAGCCCAACCAAAGCAAATTTGCTAACTTAAGCTCCAAACTGAATAGTAATTTCTTTAAAAAACAAAATCTTTTCCCAGCTATATTTTTAACACTTTTGCAAGTTCTGCTTTTCTCAAAATAGAGGAGTTATATCCATGCAAAGTAACTTTAACAAGCAAAAACAACATTTTCCAAACTCTGGGCCTTTCCTCTCTGCACTGTTATAGTGCTATTATTCCACTTTCAACATTGTATGGAATCCTGGAGTTTGCTGTTTGGGCAGAGGCACTGAAAATTTTCAACCAGAGAGCTCTTTGGCCTCAGTGAACTACAAACCCCAGAATGCCACAGGATGTTGAAAGTGGAATAATAGCACTATAGTAGTGTAGTGAGGAAAGGCCCTCTGTTTTTAGTGGATTGTCTCACTATGCAGTGGCTCTCACTGGTTACTTTGCCTCTTTTTAACTTCAACTAACAGGGCAACAGGAGTTGTTGAGGGACAAAGACTGGGTGATTAAAATTGGCAATGGGTCCTTTTGGAATCCAAGGAGTTACCAAATGTCGAACCATGATTATATCTGACACTGTGCTCTAGATGGCATTTGTTTGCCTAGAAGGGAAAAAGGCCATCATCTTCTCAGCTGTAAAACTCTCAAATATACGTTGGAAAAGAAAGCCTACCATTTATTTATATGTGTGTTTGGGGGCTGAATTTTCAATGAATCTAAAAACCGTTGTGTGCAAAGCATGCAGTAAACTGATGGCCTAGGCAAACAAACAGCAATAGCTATGGAATATTTATCATGCAGTCCTCTGCATGTCTACTCAGAAGTAAACCCATTGGCTTCAGGAGGACTTACTGTCCGTTGCCTGTGCATAGAATTGTAGCCTTAGGCCATTATACTGATGATACCAGTAACAAATCAAGAAAAAGGGATAATATTGGAAGCATAATATGTGACTACAACAGGACAGGGCATGAATGTTTTGATAAGTGGATAAACAGTTCTTGAACCTTTGGATACTCTTTTTACCTTCAATATTTCTGAGTTAGGCAGGAAAAAGTGCACATAGCAGTTGGAAAAAAATGAGTAAGTGAACTGTCTGAAAATACCTAAATACATTCTTTTGTTTGGCAGTGTAAGAATCTGCATTGCTGTTAATTTGTTTACACTGAGTATAGATCAGGTTATGCTTAAACTTGTTTTAGACTGGTTTTTACTCACTGAGGTTTGTGGGATTAGAGGAGAGAGGGAGGATAGATATGTCCGTATTTCAATTTACACTGCAGTCCTGTTATCCATGTGCCTGACATTGAGTCCCATTGAACTTATTGGGACTTACATCTGCATAGGCTGCATCTCTGCCTATGAGCCTGCTCATGTTTTAAGATCCTTGGGGAAGGTCTGTATCTTGGCCCGTTTCCACACTAGACTGTTATAGAGCTATTATTCCACTTTCAACATCCTATGGAACCCTGGGGTTTGCACTTTAGGGAGGGGCCTCAAAGGCCTTGATCTCTCCACCTTTATAGGCAGAGTTGGTGAACAAAAGGGAGAGAGCCTTCTCAATGACTGTTCCAGGGCTATAGAACACTTTGCGGTGAGAGACTACACTAGCTCCAACCTGGTCTCCTTCCATAAGCAGGCAAACAACAACTTTTTATCTATTTGTTTATTTATATATTTGAACAAACATTTGTTGATAAGTGGCTAGGTGGAAAGGCTTTTAATGGGGTGCAGGAGCTACATTTTGTATTGTTCTTATGTTTTAAATGATTTTCTACTGATTTAAAAAACAGATGTTTTTTCATAGTTTTTAATAGTTTCAGTTTCATTTAATAGTTTTTTTTCTTACTAATTTATCATTCATATTCATTATTTTGATTCATGTATAAACTTCCTTGGGTCCCATCCAGGAGAGAGTTGGAATAGAAATTCACCAAATAAGCATATATAATATATAAATTTATAAAGTGTTACATGAATTATTCTTTTCTGATCACTATCTGTATCCTAATAGTTTAAATTTAAAAAAAAAAATCCAAAAACTCCCACTATTTGAGAAAAAACAAACATTTTTTTAAAAAATCTTTTCTTTAAATTCTTTGTCTTTTTTGAAACTTTTTTTTTTTTTAAAAGTTGTCTTTTAAAAAATCAAAATTCATTCTTCTCACAGTGGGTGGATGCTTTAAATGAGTGAAGTGCAGGGATTGGTAATAATCCAGCTGCTTGAATTCCTTTTAACACAACAAAATATTAAGCGTACGTTGCTGGTGACTGGAAATTAAGCACTTATAATAAACATGTATTTAAGTGTTTTCTGAACAGGCATACATCCTTTTCTAAAGGCTAAGAAATATGCCATATGCCTCTTTGTGTAATCTTTGGCTTGCGTCCTGTTAGTGACATATAGCCATGAGTTGCATTATGCATGCATGGCAAAGTACTCATCACAGTGCAAAAAACATATTTTACTGACAGTTGCAGACGTGGAATTGCGCATGAGCAACATTGTGCATTGCAGTTGCAAATTACACACTGCTGTTATGTATTGCACATTGCAGTTGCTCATGTGGATGTGCTTTGAACACTGTGGCCTCACAGTGTGCATTGCACATGGCAGTTGCACTCTATGCATTGTGGTTTCACATTGCACATTGCACATTTCAGAATATGACCCAGTCACTGATATACATTGCATGATGTTGTTATTATGCATAGGGGTTGCATAGCACTAGAGTAGCATATCTCCACATGTAAACATTTATGCTGCACTGAGGAGATGATGATTTGCAGCCTTTGTGTGTCATCGGCAAGATTTAATTTTTCTAAACTCTAGATTCCATTGGTGAAGTCATTCAACTGTTCAACTGTTTTAAACAGCATTAAATTTTCAGATTTGAGGACAATTTAGCTCTAATGAAATTGCTCACCATTTCAAAGTACTCAATTAGAAATGAAGATACCTGTACATTTCTTCCCATCCTACCACCACCCCAAATCTCTTTTAGCATATTTTAATCTTTGCTGTAGTTTGCTCTTAAATAGCGTTATTGAGCAATGGTGAAATTGATTGTTCATTCATTGCCAATTTTCATTTATAGCTGAAATGAATATTTTCCTCCAATTATATTTTTTAATCATTTTCCATCAGTCTTTCCCATTTCTCTTATATAAGAGAATATTAAGTCCTCAGAAAATTCCTGCTGAGTGATAAAAACTTGAATTGGATTAATAACACAGGCTGATCAGCCCTTAGTTATTACTTTAGTCAATGCTACTTTCCTTTGTGCTTTTTGCTTTATTACCACTGACATTGATTTATGGGGAATAAAAGGGACAAACTCCTTTTTAAAGACATAAAAGTGTAGGAGGGCGTTTGGTGTTTTACAGACAAGGATCTGAGGATGATTTTTTTTAAAAAAAGAGTTCCCGGCATTCACTTTAAATTGATCTATATGAAGGCATGAACACCACAGTCATGACAAGTAGGTTTACTCACAGTCAAATATTCCCCTTGAGAAAGAGAGGTGAGAATCTGCAAGCTGAGGTAATCAAATGGGGTAATCCTTTATGATTATAAGAAAATGCCAGTGGATGAATCCTAAGCTTGAACTCTTCATCTCCCCCCAAAAAAACCCATTATTTAATTGTCCTGACAGTAGCACATACTCAGCTTCCTAGTCAATTTGAATTTTCCATATAGTATGGATCGAAGAGGGGAGAAAACTATCTTGTCCTTTCCCTCAGGCAGCCAAATCTTGGATAATCTCTATACAGAAATCTAGTACATCCTCACAGAAAAAATCCCCCACAAAATCTACAGTCAGCCCTCCACATTCATGGGTTTCACTTTTCTGGATTTGATTATTCATGAATTATTTGCTGTCACTTCTGCTGCCCCCCTATACCATCTTTAATAAGGACTGCAAATCTTGTGAGACTGAGAAACTGTGAATGAGGCTTGCAAGTCCCTATTAAAAATGGTGTGGGGTAGCAGTAAACCCCACCACCCACCCACTTCCATCTTGTGAAGGAACTCTGATGCCTTGAAGGAATCCGTGGTGGGTTGAATACGCTGGTCATACTTTTTTGTCTGTTAAATATCTCTTGGGAGAACCTAGAGTTATTCACAGTTTTTCCACTTTCACAGGGGGTCTTGTGCCCCTAACCCTAGTGAATGTGGAGGGATGACCATACTTGGAAATATAGGGCCTAGCAGTTGTTGGCTTCCATACAGCCGTAGTACCACCACAGATTTTAATCCAAACTTTTAAGGAACTCTCCAAGGTGCTTAACTCTATCCTCCAAACTGGGTTCAGTGCTGTGGATGTCTTTTTAAAAGTTTTCATTAAAACCTGGAGCAGATTCATCATCTCACTGACATGGGATTCTCATTCACTCTGCATGATTATAGTGCAATACTCCAGCTTGTGATGCTTGCTACCCTTCAAAGTATAGCTTCTGTTAAGAATTAGATGCCAGCCAGTAATATTGCAGTGCAACCAAGTATGCTTCTAGATGTGCTGAAGAGTGTGGAGATGGTGTGGCATCATGATCGCACAATTCTGAGGATTTATGATCTTATCTGAGAAGCCATTCTGAAGAACTTGTTCCAGGCCTAGAACAATCAAGACTGCTGTTAAGCCTCAGACAAAGTTGACATTCCTAGATTGCTTTAGTGTTGTTGGTTTTCATAGTACTAGCCAGGAAATTAATTTATCAAAATAATGTTCTATTTGGACCTTTGTGATTCAGAGTAATGATTCAAGGTAAATATCATACTGTGAACCCACTCTTCAATTTCTGTTTTGTAAGCAAGATGGTTTTTCAAAGGTGTTTTTTTTTTTTAATCAGGATTGTTACTGCAGAATTCCCTTCTGGAAAAAGATTTTGCAGGTTAATAGCTGAGTAGATACATATGAGAAGGATTATTGAGAAGGGACTATGTCATCCAAGATGCCAACAGAATCTGTTAATCTTCTTATTGGATTATTTAATTTCACATATTTCATACTGTCATATTTTGTTTAGATTAATTTCTGCAGAATATCCCCACAGATATGTTTTGTTCTAACAGTCATGTAAAAATAAATAAATAAACCAATCTCAGGTTTCACCTTCTTGCTAAAATATTTTCTTTCTGTCACTCAGGTAATACGATATATTCTAGGAAACATGAAATGTGTAAATTTGCTCACCACAAATTTTTCCCTTCTTAGGGAAAAAGGAGATGAAAAGGAGAAAAAATGTTAAAAAGTATGTTTGTGGGAATTTTATATTTGGCCGCCCCATTGATGACATCAATTATGTCAACCCACACTTACAATCTAAAGCATTTGTCCTGGCCCAATTTGGGGTGTGTGCCGTCTCCCTTTTCTCACATCTCACGTAACAGAGATCAAGGACAATTTGGCTTACCATTCAATATTGGGGTAAGCATTTTGAACACACAGTAGATATGAATGTTAATCAGTTGTGCATAAAGTGCAGTGCTTTAGATCTACATTGATTGATACCTTTCCAGGTTCTATTCATGGAGAACATGAACATTTCTTGATTGAGGCTTAGATCTAGTGCTTTTAGGGATGATGGAGACCCCAGTGGCAGCCAGAACTGTGGCATCCACACAGTTCTGGCATCCAAACAGTAGGCTAGTATTTCTGGTACCTCCCCCCCCCCGGGCTAATCAGTGACTCTCTCATCTTATCCTGGTGGAGATGTACCTGACCAGGATAAAGAATGGGTCAATGGTGTACCTATATTTGTGTAGCATAGGTGAACCAGACACCTGTGTGAGAGAGGTTTGAAAACATCCAGTTGCTCATGCAAATGAGCGATGCATGAGTGCTAAGTCCCAGTTAGATCCTAGCCTATAGCTGCCTTCAGATACCATGGTCAACTATGCCTTATTGTTATGGCCAAAGAAGATTGTAAAGACACATACTTTGCCTAGGCTCACTCCCATAATAATAAATCTTCATTTATCCTAATGTGTGAACATAGCCAGTAAGAATACAAGAATGGTTCAGAACAAGATGCCACCATCTTGTGCTATGCAGTATACGTTGGAAGAAATAACAACAATGGTAGGATCATGTCTGTTTTACAGGAGGATTGGTAATCTGCCTTTCTGGATGATAGGGATGGAAATAACATTTTTAAAAATGGTCAAATGTGTTTCTGGAGCACTGGGAAACCCAGATAAGCAGAATCCCATGAGGATGACAATCTTTGTGGTTTGAGACTTCCTTTGTGCAAAATTTGCACATGGTACTTTTTTTTGGAAACAACATTTTCAGTACAGAAAATAACAAATAACAAAAATAAAATCAATAGACGGAAGTGTGACAAGATCTGTTAAAAGATGTAGATGAATATCTGAATTCCTAAAATCAACGTCAGCATGCTTCTAATGAGATTTTGATAGTACAGAGATGTGCTGTGCTTGAAATGACTGAGATTTTTTTTTCAGAACTTGGCAAGAACCAACCTGAGCTGCACCTTCACCAATAATGTGCAGATGAGAACCCAAATTTGGGAAAGTTATGTTTTTTTCAATTACAACTTCCAGAATCTGGAAATTGTAGTCCAAAGAAATAAATTTTAAGCTCTGAACATAGTTACTCATCAAATGTCATAATTTCTTGATGTCAAAATCCAGTTCTTAACTTGAAAACAGGATCAAAACATGTGTTGTTTTTTAAATAGAGCATTTTGAGAGAAAGCAATATATTTTATGCAAAGTTTTTTTGTCAAAAAGGCTGAAAGATTAAAAAAATTACAGTTCACCTTTTTTGACAGAGTGTCTTAGTGTGTCAATACACTCTTATCTTCTCTTGTTGAGGCTGAAAAAAAAACTTGCGAATATGCTCTACATCACTCAAATACACTGACTAATTAATTCATAAGTCAAACTCTTATTCATTAATGATATGGTGTTATGTTTTCAGTTTGAAATTAGTCCTGTGATTGACATGGAATATGGGAAGGATGAGGGAGAATGTGGGAAGAAGAAAAGGCCATAAATAGATGAATAATCCCTAGCAGAACCTATCAGAGAAGGTGTCTTCAACAACGGTTTTATTGAAATATTTTCTTCCCTGGGATGTTTCTTCTGAAGCAGAAACTACAAACCCATTATGGGGTAATTCTCCACTAATTTCTGCGCAAAGAAAGCAACAGGTAAATTTAGCAATTTTCTTCCCATTGTGCGAAAATCTTTGAAAATGACATACAATTGAAGCCCATTTACAAATCAGAGCTTAATATGAGCGAAATTTATATGTAGGTGTTTTGCATGAAAACTGTTTTTTGTGTGTGCAAGAAACAGCATTTTCTGCAGACAACATAACATAATATTATAAAATATATATTATTTATTATATATATATATATATATATATATATATATATATATTATATAATACTCTTTTGTGTGAAAACCTACAGGATTTGAATTTTGCGCAGAATAAATTCCTACTTACAGGTTTTTTTGTGCAGGAAATAGATTTTCTACATTGAAAATAGTATACCAGCATAAGAAATCATTTTCTCTGCTGAAAATGCTGTTTCCTGTGCAGAAAAGGCTGTTTTCTGCACCAGAAAAGCATGTGCAAATTTTGCACAGAATAACTCCTGAACTCTGAAGATTGCCATCAGTCCAGAATTCTTTTCATCAAAGTTTGTCAGCACTCAGAGAATATTTTAAACCATTTTTGAATATTTTTGAATATTCATATTATCCCTAAAACTCCCCTTCAAGTTTTGCATTTCGCATAAATATTAGTGGCCACTCAATGGCCATGTTTTATCAAACTCACCCTAAATTTTCACAATGATCTCAAGTACAGATGGAAGTCAGATGGTATATATATAAAAAAAGCAGTTCCACAGCTTGGTGAGTAACGTGCAACAATGCCTTCTGTAGGTCAAAGATATGCAGAGCAGAACAACCCTGGAAAAATGTGATAATCTTATCAAATATTCTTGGCTTTCTCAGAATGTCCCAATCATTTTGCTGAAGGAGGAATTTCTGCATTTGGTCTCAAATTTATACTTAGGCAAAATCTGGTATCACATCAAAACAATAGTGTGGCTATGTCAACTGAAAAAATGAAGTAGGCTGTTACCCTGTATTCTGGGGGTCCCGGGAGGGACACCTAAATAACCTTGCAATTACACAAATTGGGGAAATTAGTCAAGAGCACTAGTTGGCAAAACGAGAGGCAGGGTAACGCAGCGGAATCTTGTAACCCAGTGTTTACAGGGTCAGGCCAAGTCAAGAAGCAGACGGGTTTGAAAATAATGAATGATCTTTATTAAAGACAGGCACACAATGTAAGCAACACAAGCACACAAATAACTAAGGAAAATAAAGGTGTGAGTAAGATAGCGGGATTTTCAGAGGGATAGTTGATTTGGGTGATACGAAACCTGTTCCTGTAGTCCGGAAGAAGATGGAGAGCGAGGCTGGGGTTCGATGTATCTCAGCACGTGGAGCTGAGGGGAAGCTCACCAAGCGATGCGGTAGCAAGGCGGTCTGGAACTCAGGAGCGATCCGAGGAAGTGCTCAAAGTCAGGGGTTTTTATAAGGAGAATTGTGACCGCAGGCTAGGTCGGACTTTGGGAAAACAATAGATTTGGAGTTGTAGACAAAGCCTCCGAAAGGTCAGAATTTGAATGATTGAGTTAGAGCCAAATTGTCAGTAGGATAGTCGGTATGCAAACGTGGAGTACTTGAGCATTGTATAGTCAGATCATCAAGCTGCCAGTGCTAGGCAGAGGATCTTTTGAGAGCTGTGTGCATACCTAATGGAGGTACTTGCCTTGAGGTCTCCTAAAGCAGCGAGTCAGCTGTTTCTGGCCTGCCTGTATTGTTTTGGAATATTACGGCGATTATTGGCCGAACCTGTATGCGTGCTTGTCCGGGGGTCTCGCAAGCATGTGGAAGGGATATGTGAAGCCGAATTATCGATATCAAAAGATATCTTTTTATATCCCCCAAAGCTCTGGCGAGCCAGGGCAATAACAAGGCTATCCACTACAGTCAGGCTACATTGTCTATATGAACAAAAAGGAAAAACAAAAAACAAAACAAAACACCAAATCCCCAGACTGACCTTGGTCGTATAGACTTTATACAGCTTTCTAATAGCATCAAACTTTTAGATTTCATTACAACAACAAAAAGACTATTACAGAGCCATACTGTAAAATATTCCAGTTCAAAAGATAATGTGATAGTGTAAGCTTATCAAGCCGAGTCAATTATCAGCGTAATGCAAAGAATGATAACTCTGAGGATCCCCATTGTGATGAGTCATAAAATGTGACGAAAAGACATTGCTGTTTTTATTGCCCCATTGATTTTACCTTTTTGCTTTTCTATCCAAAGATGACTGTGGGATTTTTATGTTGCTGCAGCTCTACACCAAAAAAAGCTCAAGAAAAAAAGCTGGCTGCATCTTGGCAGCTCATTCATCTTCCACCTCAGCTGTATAGAACATTCAGCAGGAAGCCGCAATCGCCCAAGCAGATTCTGAAGGTGGAGATTACGTCTTCTGTGGACATCTGTTGACTTTCCAGTCTACAAGGTTTTTTTAAAAGTTTCTGTGTCCAAGAAAATCAGCCCTCTATGTAAAGTAAGGCCAAATTTTTGTCATAGAGCATTCAGTTCCATTCCATTCAACATTCCATTTTAGAAATTTTCCCAATTAAACCTGAATTCAGGATGGGTGCAATACAGGGTGATGTGAACTACAGAGGGCCAGATCTACCAAGACATTTCCCCAGCCCTGAGTAATTTTTTTATGTTGGGGAAAAATGTGTATTTTCCCATGCATTTTTTTTTCAAATAGATTAATTCATGCACATTTTCCCTTTGAGTAAAACATATGTGTGTGCATTTTAGAAATCTACAGAGTGCCTTTTTGCTTATTTTCAAATGTGTACCAGTTGTTCAACACATTTTTTATCCTTTTATGGAATGCACTACACATTAAAAATGGACACATTTCTGACCACAAATTGTTTCTGTAAAATAATAAAGGAGCAGAATGAAGGAAAGCAGTTTACTTCTTGTGATATGACTGGCTAATGTTAATATTAAAATTGATAACTTTAAACAATAAAAATGTTGGGCATTGGGAACTTTTTGGTCTATGTACATGGCCACTCAGAAAGTGAAGGCAGACAGAAACCAGATTTGTGAAAGAATGTGGCATATGTGTAAGGGTACTGACAGGAAATACATGGGGCCAAACCATTTGTTCATAGTCCCTTATTTCTTGGAGCCAACTTGACTAGGTCCCTCATATTGTTGTCATGATAACAAACTGATGTTGTTTAGACCCTAGAGACAACAGCAATGGGTAATATAACATGAGCGTTGTCCAGCACCTACCTGTTAGTTGTATGCTAAGCAAGAAAGGTAAGAAGAAGACAGGACAAAGATGCCTCAACATCCTTCAACTTGCCACTTAACTCTGTAGTTGGGGAAAAGCTTCATCTGTCATACAGTGAACAGAATGACTGGTGGTAGTCAAGCTGAGATGCAGGACTGAGAGACAGGAAGTAGGAGTCTAAATTGGCAAAACAGAAGAACAGTGAGTGGGGAAAGAAATGGGGAAGGATTTTCTGAGGGATTTTCTCAGTGAAACCTTGGTGAGGGAGTGAGAAGAACAAGAAAGAAAGGTCCCACTAGCATTTCTGAGACCACAAGCTCTCCTATTTCATCCAGGGCTTAGGGGAAGAAAGAAAGAGGAAAGGCTTGGAAGTGCTTCCATCACTTCACTTCACTTCACTTCACTTCACTTCACTTCACTTCACTTCACTTCACTTCACTTTTCTTCTTTCAAGAGGAAAGAAAGATTGAACCAAGCAAGGCCTCTGTTGTGGTACTGCTTGGCTTGGGCTGGGCAGGGAGTTGGAAAAGCATCTTCTGTATAAGATTTCTTTGATGTTGCCACATGATGAAAGCTAGGGGTGATGAAAAGGAAAATGACTCCATAAATTGCCGTGCCAGACCAGGCAAGGTACTCACACCAGGGGTGTGACTCTTCCCCAGCTTCATGCTTCAATTTTGGGAATGCTCTTGACTGGATTGTGCTGAGGGTTCTAACCCAGTTTAAGGAAAATTGCAGTGGGTTCTCTCCTTAAAACTTGCATGCAAGCCTGTCAGTCTTCAGAGATGAGGCCTCTGTCTGCTACAGTCTTCTTCAATTTCTTGTGTGTGATTCGCCACCGCTACAAACACTGCAAGGCTCCTCTGTCCTTCTCTCTCCCTGGATGAAATGGTCAGATTAGAATTAATTTGAGATCTTTATTTGTTCTGATTTTGGTAACAGATCTTTTGGCTTCAGCTTCAAGGATTTCTTGAACTCAAAAGTGAATTGGGTTGAGTCAGGTAGATTTATGAGATCAATGTGAGGCTTCTCAAACGAAATCTGAATCTGAACAAACCCAAAATTTTGTTGACAATTTAAGTTTTGCTGAATGAAGAGAGTGAACATCCAGAACCTGATATATTCCTACAATCTACTTGTTTGGAAGTAACAGTTACAGTCAATGTAATCTGTAGCTCATTACTGTGGTGGCAACAATTAGGAAAAAAAGCTACATTTTTTAATGTAAAGCAACAATGGAGGCAATGTTACCTTGTTGGTGTAACACCTGATGTTTTCTAATTACTTTTGAGAAGTTAAATTTAAAAGACATAGTTTCATAGGGGCATTTTAAGTATAATTTTTCAAGTATTATTCCATCCTGTTATCAATACTAGAGTATTTCTTAAAAACAGCTTACTCGATTTTTATGTTAACAATAAGAAAGTCGTGGTTGTGAGGTTTCTGTGATGAGTTACATAATACATTTACATAAACACATACACAAACAACAAAGATGGAGCGGAAAAAGGAAGAAAATCATTTCCACCTATTTGGAACACTCCTTTCCAGAGAAACACAATGCTACACATTGTTGTTTCCCCAAATTTCATGTTGTTGTTATTGTTAACTGACTGGTCATAGAGCATCCCCATTCTTGGTTTAAATTTCCCTTTGATTTGTCAGATCTTGTAGTAGAGGTCTCTTGTTCATCTCTTTTTGTTGTCATCTTCTAATTCCCTGCATCCATTATAAAAGTAATTTTTGTCCTTGTGCACAAGTCACTGAACAGTTGTATTAAGGGTTCTGACTTTCTTTCTGTCACCTTTGACTTTTATTTGCTCATCTGGTCTTAACTGCTTGAAGAGTTTCATCTATCATTCATTGAACCTTCTCTTTCTCTTTGTCTACAGATAGTGTCTTTTTGCATTCCTTCCTGACAATGTCCCAGGCTTCAGTCCATCATTCTTCTGGCTCCTGGTCAACTAGCCTTAATAGTGCAAATCTATTTTTCACATCATTTTTAAATTCTATGGGGATGTTCTTTAGATTGTATTTCAGCATGATGGTTGATTAGTGTTCTTCTTTAGTTTTATTCTATGAGTTCATGGTCTGTGTCATGATTTGCTACTTTGTTAAGCAGGGCCAAATCTATGCTGTATGTAATTTTCATAATTATTTATCCCTAACAACAATAAGAGAAGTATCTTTTAGGGAATCCCTCCCAACTGTGAAAAGCCATGTTTCTGTACCTGTTCACCTGAAACTTGTCAAGACTGATATCTTCAAAAGGAATCTCTGAAAATATCATCCATTTCCACCATTTTTTTTAAAAAAATACACTGGTAGTTTCCTTTATTCGGTTGATGGTGTGGGGCAGAATTCAAATGTGTCTATAGCATACAAAAATATTGAATTTACTTATCTGAATTCTTTTCAAAATCTCTTCAGAAGGGAATACGATGCATAGGAATGTAATAACTCAGACAGAAAGAAACATTACAGCAATTTGTTGAATTCCAATAATAGTCAATGGGGGCAAATAGATTTGGAGTCAGACCTAAATTGAATTGAGCAGCTTCAAAATTGATTTGAGTAAAATATAAATGTTTTCCAAACTGATGAATCAAGGTCTGAACCACATCCTTTGGTCTGTCTATATTCTTATATGGTTTGCTTCGTGGGTATAATGAAAACCTATGATTAATGAAATACTTCCTGGGTTAATCACAGCAGAACAGGATGAGTGCATGTAAGAGACAGTGCAAGACAAGATTACATAGAAACAAGACCAGTATATATGCCTGATTGTTAGCATAGTGTCTGCATTATGGCTGTAGGGACATCCAAAGTGGTCCACTATAACCAGTAACTTTTTGAATCTAGAGTCATTTGGATTATCTGAAGAAAAAAGAGATGTAATAAAGGATTTAAAAAAAACTTTAACAATTTAACTCCCTTTAATTGGATCTAACCTCTGGTTCTTAGGAAGATTACTCACCTGGTAAATTAAATTCAACCAGTCCAACACCCTTCAAACCACTGAGAGGATCATCAAAGCTCTCTTAGCCTGAACTGAGTAAGGTTCCTAATGAAACGAATTAGACTATCTTTTCCACTGAGCCACCGGGTCTTTAGCAGCAACTTGTGTTATGGAAATTGCTCTAATGTGCAGGAAGCTGAAATCTCATTTAGCATTAGAGAGCTGCTTTTTGACCTGCTATGTGGAACAGTAGTTCTTGTAAATTAGAACTTTATAACTTATGCAGAAAACTAAAGAGTGATAATTATAGGCTTTTATCATAAAAAGTTTTATTAACATTATTACAGGTCCCTACGGTAACTTTCATTTTAATTTGATCTCTTTCACCCATCACGCTTTTCATTCAGTGGAAGACCAACTGTGGAATGCTGACCCTATAAAATGTGGGATGATTGCCCCAAATCGAGTAGGCAATGTGAAGAGAATAAAGAAAGTAAGATTAGGCAATATTCCCAGACTTCATGAGAAGGTTACCTTCCTTTTTTTTAGTTCTTTCTTTTATCATTCTCGTGTTTCTGATCCTACCTAGCTTGATGACGAGCAAGCCAGCAGAGAAGAGCAATTTCATTTGCAAAGGGCAGCTTTTGCTGGAAGTCCTGGAAGAGAAGACACCAGGATAATAATGGTTGCTCTTGGTCTTAAAAATCAGTGATGCTGTTCATCTCTTGCAACAATTAATGGTCCATCTTTTCAGTTCTGCTTTGCTCCAAATATTGGCTGTGAAAATGCCCTTTGTTCCTTCTCAAGACAGTTCCTATGAACAGCATGTCCTGCTGCAGAGTCAATATCTCTGCAGTCTGAGTAGTCTTATTATCACAGCCACCAGATAAAGAAATTTGACAGAAGATGGGATTAAGGCAGGGATTGTACTGGATGGAACTGACTGCATGGATATGATTCACATAGATTTTTTTTCCTACAACCATTACAGGATTTTTGAGTTTTCAGTTGGGCCCTTGGGCTTCTCATACTGTACCTTTACTCTGAGACCAGTTTAATTGATGTAAAACATTTTTTAAATCTGTAATCTATAAGCAACACTCATCAGAAACGTGGAAAAACTTGTTTTCCTGTTGAGGTGTGAATGTACAAATTTAAGATAAGTTTGCAAAATCAGATTAGATCAGACTAAATCCCTGAATCAATATAATATCTTACTCTGTATCAATCAGTTCTTAATGCTGGGAAAACGGAAAGAGGAGTATCATCTATAAATTTTTCAGGACTGGATGGGGGGTCTTGCAAAGCTTGAGGATGCAGCAGTTAAAGTTCTGCTCCTTCTTCATGATCACCTGACTTCAGGTAGTTACTGTGCTAAGATCAGGAAAGTGACCAGGAACAGGATTTTATATGGAATGAACATTATTATGAGTTATGCTTGGTAAATATTAATTGCAAGTAGACTTAGGCCATTTCCACATGGTGTTGCTAAAACACGATACCTGCAGGTTGTAGTCATTTCATGGGCCATGATTCCACACAACATCATAGCTATCCAGTAGCTGACCTATCTGCAAGCATCTCTAGAACACTGTATTTCAACTCTGTAATTGTACAGCATTTTAGCGACATGGTGGTTAAATGGCCTTAGATGCATTAGGAAGGGAGTTTCCTCTTGCCATAGTCTTCACACTTGTGGGGTGGAGTAGTCAGTTGCCTGGACCCCATGTCCATCCTAGAGAAGTCAGGCCTTGTTTTAAAATATAAACTGGAACTTTCTCACCACCACCACCCTCCTTTCTGCTGACAATGAAATGGTTCCTTGATGTGTGTGGGAGAACAATCAATACTTAACTGACTTGTTCTCTTCCACTGAATGGAAGCCCTGCAAAATTGGTTCAGACTGGTATAACTCCCACTGTAAGGTAATCTGAATTGTTCAGAGATCCTGGGAAATCCCATCCAGATGCTCTATCAGAGTGGCTTTGTCCTATGGTGTGCGAGATCTATTATTTGCATCTCCTCAGACTACTTAAGAGTCACTGATGGTACCCAGAGGGTAATAAGCAGAAGTTATATTCAAATGTAAATTTTTGAACTTCCAGAGTAAAACATTAAGGTCATGTTAGCCCCTCCCAGAAGGCATCCCTTTGAATCCAGGTGATAGCCCTCAACTTACAAAAGGGTTAAATATAGACACACACAGACTTGGAAAGGTGCCTGCTTCCCCTAACAGAAGAAAAGAGCCTACTGGCAGATACAGACTTGCAGATCTGCATCTCAGATAGAAGAAGGCTGAAAGGAAGGAGCCTGGAAGAATGCCAGAGAACAGATTTCGTGGAGACAGACCAGAAAGAGCCTGGAAGAATCACAGAGAATTCCCCCAAGAGAAGAAACTGCAGCCACCAGCCAATTAGACTTTTCTTCTTCCCATTCTAGGGTGAAAGAATCCATGTGTAAGCTTGCAGTCCCTTAAACTTAGCTGAACACCTTTAGCCCCTCAGCTTGGTCAGGAGTAGTGCCCTTAGTGTCTGTGCTATTTTCTCCCTTTCTTCTTTTGAGAAACAGCTTGTATAGAACACATACTGTTCTGCTGGGTTCTGGTGCTATGTGTTTTCTTTTCTTTTAATAAAGAAATAATTGTTCGTGTTTCAAAATCGGTTTGTATTCAACCTTATTTATTTTTCTTTCCCTTTTTTAGAGATACTCTGGTTAATTGTCTGTTTTTAAAACCTATGGCCTGTAAGGTTCTGCAGAGATTGAGAGACAGAGCGAGAGTTAATGCCTGGGAGAGCTTTTCTTCAACCCAGTAAACCCAGTGCACAGCGCTCTCATCACACCATGAGCTGAAGCTATCCTCCAGACCTTCCCACTGTATGAAGTTAAGTAGGTGTTGAATGGAAAAAAAAATATCCCATGTCTGCCCTAGGAAGGATTGTCTGGCACAAATGTTGATGTCCAAGATGTTATCAGCAAATACCAATTTATGATATGGCTTCTAAAAACCTGCTTTGCTGTATTATTATGGAATCATGTTATGCCACTAATTTTATTTTGTTGGTCTTCTCCATTATTGTTTTCATAACAGTTATATTGGTGTTTTATTCTCATTGCATGATGCCCTGAGAGTTTTGCTGAAGGAAACCTAGAAATCTGTTAAATTAAAAAAAAAAGCTGAATATATGTACATATATAGCCTATACTTTAGTCTATAGACAAATTAGACATGTCATACTATCAGTGATACACTGGCAATGTGTTTCTTGTACTGAATTTTACCAACTTCTCCAATGTCTTCTTTTGTAGCATCCGCTGTATGAACTGAGAACCAAGCCAGGAAGACAGGAGGAATAAAAACATGTTCAGATGTGATCTCAGAATGAGACTGTGAGGTGCTATGTCCCCCTTTCAAACCACCATTGACAAGGGTTTTGCCCTAGCTTCTGTTCTGTTCTGCAAAATGGAGATAATTGTGGTCTTCAGGTTGAAGGGCCCATAATATGGTAGATTCCCTTTGGGTTTTCTGCCAGAAGAATTTATAGTCTCAGAATTAAAGAAAAAGGTTGTGCCCCTCAGCATGTCCAAGCTTATGATGAATTGTTGAGCATTCAGATCCATAGCCTTCTCCAGTTGCTTTGCCCTTACATGTCTTAACAGGCCAAAGATCACTCTTGCTGACTAAAGCCTTTATTTTAGGATTCCTCTGGGCATACATCTGACAGAATAATCAATCTTGATTCTTAACATTTTTATTCCAGTTATTCCATTTCTGCCAAAAAAGTCCTGTCTATTTTCAGAATCACCCATGTGTGAGATTTGGCTCCTGTTCAATCCCAACCCACCTGGGAAACTGAGCTAATTATGTAAGAAGAGAGGTTTCCTCATCTAGTCTTAATGGTCAACTATAATAATTGCAGGGGGAGGGGAACAGGAACAGAGACTATAGAGTGAGAATAAACTGAATGATTATTTTTTTACAAACTTCAGAATTCAGATTACAATGGCATTCATAATATTGGTACTTCTAATACACCCAGTATATTCCTAGAATTCTGATAAACCTCCCTTTGGGCATTAAGTCTGGTAGAACTGTCCAGTGGTTTAAACATGTTGCATGTTTTCCACACTATTGAATTTGCTACAAGTTGTAGTGCTGGTTGCCAACTTTGATGACAAGGGGTTTAGATTATTTAAGGATAAGATTCATCACCACATTGTCAAGATATCTATATAATACATTGAAGATCAAAACCATGACATCTTCTGGTACCGGTTTTGGGAAATGAGTGACAGTATTAACAAGTGGGCACATGGAAGAAGTTGTTTGGAGCCTGAGATACAGGCATATATACGATCTTTGAACCTTGGCAGTGTCTCATCTTTATGTGTGGTGACAGTAATTCATCTTCATACAAGTTCTATTTTTCAAGGGAAACTAATTTAATACACAAGAATCATAAATACACAATAATTACTGTTTGAAAAATGGCATTATAAATATGTGAACTCCAAGGGAGAGATTTAATGAGCTCCCAGACAACAGCTGATCCAATGTATGCCAGTTATACTAGGTTCAGAATTAAATAAACACAATAAAAATCTATAAACTATACTTCAGCATGGAGAAATTGGCTTAGAAGTACCCTCACAATTTAAATGAAGGACTGTGGAACCTGAAGAACTAGACCGTAATCATGCATGTCTGAAACTTACATGGGTTAGATCTCCATTTCTAGGAGGCTGCAAGGGTCAGGACAAGGTATATTTGGGGTTCTAGGACATATGTGATTAATAAATGAGAAAAGATGGAAAGAAGAGGAGAAAAAAGGACAACTAAATGATTTGCAGTAGTTTTTCTGAAGTCAGGAGAAGCATCTTGTACTGTATGGCTGGAGCACTGGAATCATCTTAGCTAAGCCTGTGTACATAACTTCCACTGCTTTGTGTGTTTTGCTGTATTTCTGACTTTCTGTTCCAATCCATTTGCCATCTAACAGCTTAGATTACCTTCTATATCATGACAACTGCCGTGGCCAAGGTGAACAGGGAAGGAACAAGAAGCCACATGCAACAAAAGAAGGACTGGCTGCAATGCTTTTCACTGCCTATGGTAAAGATTGCAGGAAGGAAGCAGGGCTGCCGAGAAAACTGGTTTGAAGCACTTTCTGCCTGTTTGCATGCTTTCACACATGACACACATTTTCATTCAAACAGAAAAAAAGGGTTAAAAGAAACCTAGAAGCTACAATATATAAGGAAGGAATCTTCCAAATGGAGAATAGGGCTCTGAAAAAGAGTTATCTTTCTTGAGATCATATTTCTTCCATTCTGAAGATATAGGTAGTGTGCAGGGAAGCTCTCAACAGCTATTATGGGAAAATCACTTTGTAAAATGTGAGTTGACTCATCCTTCCACCCTTCTGCAGGTTGGTAAAATGAGTACCCAGTTTGTTGGGTGCAATTAGCTAACACATTATAAACCGCTTAGAGAGCACTTAGCTGATAAGCGGTATAGAAATACACATACTATTGCTATTGCTATCCAGAAATCTCATTTGGCAAAGGAAGGGACCTGGATGGAGCTTATGGAGGCCTAAGCTTAGAAGTCTTTCTGGAAAACTCTGGGTTCAGTGCTATTAATTTCAGCAAAGTGAAGCAATTGATTACTAGGAGGAAAACTAATTCAGCAACACAAGTTATTTCAGCAAGCAATGTGATCTTCAGGAATTAGTCGATTTCAGCAAGAAAGGAAAGTGGAGTAAGAACGGGAGGCAATTGCCAACCTTATATAACATTTTCAAATCCAGAAAAACTCAAAAGAAAATGGAAAATAGGAATAGCTCAACTTGGCGCTCTCTCTCTCTCTCTCTCTCTCTCTCTCCCTGTATGTGTGTGTTTGTGTGCCTTCAGGTCACCTGTCCACTTATGGTAACTCCATAAATTTTATAGGGGTTTCTTAGGAAAATCAGAGGTGATTTTGCTGGTTCCTTGCTCTGAAATATTGCTTATGGTAGCTGGTATTCATTGGTTGTCTCCCATCCAAGTACTAACCAGGACTGACCTTGCTTAGCTTCCAAGACCAGATAGGGTCTGGTGCCTTCAAGGGTATTTAGGCTATACAAGTACATTTGCCTCAAGCAGACAGGACAAAGTGAGGGACAATAGGGCCAAGAGGGCAGATTTCTGAGCATCTTGGACCTGTCACTTGGTTTCCCAACCATAAAACTGTAGTCAGTGACCTCACAGAACTGCTATAAGAATCAATGGGATGAGAGGATGACACCACTGTAAAGATAACTGGGAATAAATATGTCAAAAGCATACATCATTTTTATTACTAAAGCCAATGATCATCTTATTGTGGAGGGGTTCTATGAAATCACCATTACTCTCTTGTCCTTTTCAATAAAATATAACTATGCCAAGGCTTGCACAAGTGTAAATAAATTTGCATTTTGTTGCCTTTTAAAGAAAAAAAAAAGTCCAAACAAAACTCAATCTGACACCAAAGATAGCTGCCCACCACGGAGGTCATCATCGTCTAATTAGTTTTGCTACATTGCCACAATAATTTTGCCTGACAGGACACTGAATTGAGGCTCAGAAAGCAATCAGCAACTAACAAGCATGATGGGCATTAGTTACAGCTAGTGACAGAGTAATTAGCAACTGACTGTGCCACTTTACATGAAAGACCCAGAGATGCACAGTTTTCTTTACTTGAGAGACCATTGATTGGAATGCTTATGCTTACAACAACATAGGAATGTATGGCTTGGGGTATTCAGAAGTATAGGATTAATGAATTCCACCCCCTCTTCCCATCTTTTCCATGAGTCATTTTTGCCTTTTGGAACACTTATATAAAAACCCCCTTTTTACATTATCCCTAACGCTCGGAAGCTACGTGGCTTGGGTTTGACGATGAGATGGCACAGGTGAGGAAAATATATTAGTTTTATTTATATACTTTTAAAGTGGCTAACTCCATTGCATGACTCAAGAGAGCCCTCAGGGCAGCTTACAGCATTCAAAGAGATAAAAGCACATCAGAACAATAAAAACTGAGTATAACAGTGGAATGGCTAAAGAAATCAAATACAAAAGAGAGAGCACAGATTCTGTGGAAACCTCAAAAAGAAACAAAGCCAAGCCAAACCTCAGCCACTGCAACCATTCTATAACTTAAATGAGCCTGTATTTTGAAAACCGGACATAACTTCTCAATTATTCCAATAGATAGTCTGGGAATGTTTTTTTTTAAAAAAGTGGGGGAGATATGATCACTTCCGTAAACCACATATGGCTAATCTGTAAACCCCAGGCTTTCTCAATTGCCCTGTAATCCATAGGCCATGTTGGTTGGAAAGAATCTGGAAAAGTTACTTTTTAGACTGCAAATCTCAGAATCCTGCGGGCAGCCCAACAATGCTGGAATCAAAAAAACTTACTTTTCCAAGCTCTGGTTTAGAACTATGGGAGTCATTGTTTGGTACATCCAGATGACACTACATATGGGAAGACTTATCTAGTCCAACATCCCACTTTTAACAGTGAATAGCCAGATATTTCTGTGCCAGAAATAAGGCACAGAAAGCAGTAGGTCCCTCCTCCTACTTCATTTGCCTCAAGCAATCTGTTACTTACGGTTCCACTTAGGAAGTCTGGCCAATAGCCACTGATAGCGTCCATTAACCTGCTCAATCCTCTTTAAAAGGCTGCATCAGATCTTGTGACAATCTCTCATGTTAATTAAGTATAAAGTCAACCAGGAATATGAGTGGGAATACCAGTGTACCAGATATTTGCTTATCTCATTGTTTCATAGGTGTCACTCAGTGATCTGATAAAAGATTCATCTCAGGGTAGAAAATAGAAGGGTTATATTGATTTGGCCCATTCAAAAATCACTATGACCCTTATTATTTGAGTAAACCCATTGAGAGTACCTGTAGATTTTTGTGCATCTTTTCCTTTGCTACTCTAGAGATAACCCTTCAACCTTATCCTTTCTTGAATATCCATCAGGCATCTGGTACCATGACTGTAGCACACCATAACATGTTTGCCACATAGATCACATTTTTAACATCCAGGGGCAGCAAAGAGGAGGGAAGATACAAGCACTTGGATGAATTAAGCCCAACTAAGCCTTTAATAGCAAATAGGATCTTATGACATACTGTGCAGGCAGCTGACTTGTGTGAATCAGATCCTGACATGGCTGATTCCCACCTCTTCTCCTCTGTGCCCTTGCACCTTAGCTTTATATGCCTTAAAGATGTGTGTGTGTGTGTGAGAGAGAGAGAGAGAGAGAGAGAAAGAGAGCTTCTTGGATCATGCTGTCCTGGTGTCTGTTAACTCTGGGAAGATGAGGCAGATTGACTCCACAAAACAATCTTTCTCTTGCCCATGGACCAGAGCTTGCAAAAGTTACTTTTTATTGCAGTTCCCAGCATCATCGAGCCAACATGATCTTTGCACATAATGGCTGAGTAATTTGGGGAGTTGTAGACAAAAAAAAAGTAATATTTTCAAGCTCTGTTATGGTTCTTGAAGCCCTGAGAGGCAAGTCTGAGGAATTCCCCATCACTGTAAAGGTGATCAGGGTATTTATCAAACCTCCTTTGCCTTTTTAGTTCTCACACATCCCAGAAGAGGGATGAACCTCTGCTTAGTTTCTCTGGTGCCATGTGAATGAAATCCAATGCCACAAACAGATGCAGATGAATCAGAAGTGTCATTACTTGTCTGAGAAAGCTGAATGCCATCAACACTGAATAATTCCTCCCATAAATGTTTCTCCTTAATGTGTGACAATACCTCACCCTACAAGTCTTGAAAGGACAAATGAGATTTCCTATTGACTTCCATACACTATTCAGTTCTGTTGAGTCAGTTTCCTCCAGCTTTTCCAGACTCTTCTGAGCAATATATTAGATCAAAGGTTATACATTCTGGAACAAAGGTGCCAAATTTGTTGAATATTTATGCAGAACTGGAAGAAAAAAACACAAAGTCTTGCCCTTCAGAATCTGGGCCAAGTTGAAGTAACAACATCTGCAGGGAAGGAGTCACCCAGACTGAAAGAAGGTAAGGAGCTGGATTTCCCACTGCTTTCCCACATATAACCAATGATTTAGTAACTGAAAATGCCACAGATTAGTCCTGCAACTGGCTTTTGACACCCTGGAATTGGTGTAGAACAAAAAGGAACCATTTCTAGCCACACATGAGAACTTTCACATGCTCCAGTCATCTCCAACCATCTGTCAAAGAAAAATGTTGAGTTTAACATTATTGCAACACACATGAAACTCAGTGTTGTGCACCCAGGAACCTAATAGAACCCTGAAATATGTTAGAACATCAGTGAACGACTGACTGAATGGCTACAGTGGAGAAGCTATGGCAGAGAACTCTCCATGTATGAGCTCCACATGAAGCATACTGACCTTCATCAGTTGTCTTAGCAATTTAATTTTTCACTAATTTTGTTCTTGAAGGAAATAATGAGTAAGTTTAGAAAAAAAAATCTGCTGCAAAAAAGTATTTGAAAATAGCATGGTGTTTGAAGACAGCATAGTTCAGGACTTATTCTGACCAAAATTTATATGTGGTATTTTTGCACAGAAAACAACATTTTCTGTGCAAAGAAAGCTATTTCCTGGTCAAAAAACACTCTAATTTGAGACTTCTTCTGCCTAAAATTCACACATGGCTTTTCCTTTAGAGCAAATAATATTTCTGTGTAGAGATACCATTTTCTGTACAGAAATGGTTGCTTCCTGAACCAAAAAAGTGTAACTTTATGCAAATTTGTGCAAATGTCCACACTATAAAGATTCTAATCTGTCCAGCTTTGTCCTTGTTGGAGTTTCTTGATGATGCTGAACATCACTGGCACTTAAGAAATTTTTGAATATTCTTTCCATCCTTAATTTTTAGAAGAAGAAAAAGAGATATGAAATGGGACAGAAGTAGCTAGAACTGCTGATTGAATGGTGTTCTTGACTAGAAGACTGATGGAGATTTGGATGGAGGTCAGTACTGAAGACAACACAGCACCTTATTTAATGGAAGATAGACAAACTTCAGGGTTTTGTTTTGTTTTGTTTTGTTTTGTTTTGTTTTGCCACCCTAAGGAACATGCACCTGCTGAAGGATCAGTCTGTTTAAGTCCCTCATTTCCATCAATTTCTCCAAAGCACAAAGAACAGTCAAATCTGATCTATTCCTTCAAGTATTACACTTGATCTTAGCCAAAAGGCTGAAAACGAGAAACCCACAAAGTCTGGAACAACCCTGTCCCAGCAAACATTATAGTTTGCACTAAGGGATTTCCTGATCTAGGGTTGGATCCCTTTGCTGTGACACTGTTTGTGTCTTGGGTGTCTCAAATGAAGGAGCCATCTCGTTACAATTATCTCCAACTCATCTATGTACAGTAAGATGTAAAACCAATTCAGATTTCACTAGATGCTTGTTTACTATTTCCTGTGGCTTTGGGGACCTCATCTTTTCCCACTGGTGGGGCTGACTGTCTGGGTTGTCTTTTTCCAACTGCCACTAAATAATGAAAACACATCAGATAAACTAGGCCCTCCTCCTTTGGTGAAGAGGAAGTAAAAGGAAATTAAGACAGATGCCAAGCAGGGACTTCTAACATTTTTTTCTCTTTTCTTTATACCCACTTTTTTAAAAAAAATCAGAGACATGTTGGTGTCTACCAGGAAAAAATGTATTAAAGAGGGTTATACCCCCACACCCAGATAAATAAATGACTCCCCTCCTGGAATCCTCACAAAAATTAGGCTTGGTCAAGCATTAAGGTCTCAGTCTGCCCAAAAGTAAATCAAATCACACACCCAAAATGGACAAACAAACAAATCGAAAGGGGAGTTCATAGATGTCACCAGAGGCTGCTGATGCCACATGATCAATTGTAAATACAATACAATACAATACAATACAATACAATACAACACAATACATCAGAGCTTCAGTTAAATGTGCTGCCACCATATTCTCAGGTAAAAACAGCCAAGGTAGTCTCCTAAAGTTGAGTTACTGCATAACCATTGGATGTGTCCTGTAGTATTTAGACAATGAAGATGAACAACAAATCAGCACTCAGTCCTGTCCAGAACAGGGCCAATATTGCAGCAATCCCCATGTATTCAAAAACAATTGTTCCCCATGGTAGGAGCATTCTGGCATGCTACTTCTTTAACAGTTGGAAGTGAGAGGGATGCTGAAGGGTGGATCCAGATTAAATAGGTGATAAACTCTTCTCCCCAGCATCAATGCAGAATACAGCTGCACACTGACACACCTGTTCATTGACACAAAATGGGTGACATCCTGTTAGTGACTTACATGTGTGAAGTCAGTAACTGGGCACAGAAGGCTACTCTCTTGCCCATGTCTTTCTTCCAAAAACTTCACACCACCTAGCAGCTGTTAAGTCTTCAAAGGGATTTCTGCTGCTTCTTCTTAACAGAAGGAAGTGGGGGGGGGGAGGGGAGATATGATCCAGACTATGAAGATACATCTTCTTTGAGCTCCTCAGGGATGAAAAAGGCAAGTGCACTCCATTTGAGAACATACTTTCATTTCCTTCCCAGCCAATCTGAGACCAGCTGCTTCTCTATAGCTTGAATCTTTTCTCCTTTGATGCCCTTCCCCACCAGTAAATGATGGCTGGTGGGTTGTGGGAGAATATGGAACTGTGCATACAGAGCTATGCACACATGTAGAATCTCTCCTACAATGTATTATCTCTTCTCTACTACTATCAAATACATGCCATTGTGTAACTGGAGGATCTGTCCGGATAGAAGAAAGAGACTTAGGCCCTTTCCACACTTTACCTTCTCATGTTGTCCTCCAGTCATGATCATGGCAGTGCCTTTGCTGGGAAGAGAGTGTGACGGGAATGCTCCCCTCTGCACTGGACTGGCATCATGCTGAAGAGGCTGTAATGGACCTGCCTTTTCCCTCTGCAGCACAGCCGGTCACTTTCCCATGCTGCGCTGGGGCAGGAAAGTTCAGGACGGTTGCATGATCGGGGGTCATTGATCAGGAAAATCTGTCAATGATTTACTCTGTGATTGTGCTGGCTGGAGACGGAAGGAAGACAGGACCACAACAACGTCTTGTGGGAGCGTCATCCCTTTCTTCTCCCATCCCCATTCCAGGATGAGAGCCTCCTGTGGAAAGGACCTTATCTGCAATGTCTTTTCTTTTGGGAAGGATGGAAAACACATCATAATGCCATAGCCCAACTTTACACAATTTTTTGTTTTCGTTCTGTTTTGTTTCATGTATGTGTGCTTTGCTGCTGAAAATACTCTGTATTGCATTAAAACTTAACAGCTGCTCTATCACTGATTAAAAATTAGGGTAAATAAATTATAGCATGTTGCATTTCAGAAATGCTAAGCACTATAATGGGATTAACTTCTTTCATACATTCAGCCTTAATTGGGTATTTGAAGGTATAATTTCACATTTTATTTTGCATATCCAGCTGACATTAATGTTCTGTTTGAATTGCAGTGCAACCAAGTTTCTCAAATACTAATAGTATCAACTTAGAAGCTGTGATTCCATCATTTACATAGATATGAACCTTGTGATGAGTATCCTGTAGTGATTGTATTAGTTACCGGTTCCTGTTGTTAACTTTATTGTGCAGAAAAGTCCCATGTAGAACTTACGGGAGTTTTAATGCTGCTATTTTGGTAAGGTGACTCAGTATCTGCAATTGTCTTCAAAAGTGAGGGGAAATCAACTGTTTAACAGATAAGAGTTTACCAAAATAGGTAAGCACAGAACATTGTGAGAATGTTCCAATGGATATAGGTTGGAATTCAATATGGAGCCACAACTGATTCATATTCAGAAGGCTACATATTCATATTCATTGCATGATTGCCCACAATAATAAAAACCCCTAATCCTACTGTAATACCCATCAAACACGATAAGCAATGGAGGTCTGTTCTTCTGTCAGTCAGGGTGCAACAGATTGACGTTTCCACCCCTTTCCACCAGCAATCTTCAGTCTGAAGACAAATTGAGACAGGGATACTGCTTTGGATTGCTGGGTGGAAGCATATGGAAATGTCAGCCTGTAGTGCCCTATTCAATAGCAGAACAGGCCTCCATTGCTCGCAGTAACTGGCAGCCTTTAAGGTAGGATGCGGGATTTGGGCTAGGAGCTGCTACTTAGTTAGGTAACAATAGTTGGTTAGTTCCTTAGTTAGTTACCCTAGTTAACTAAATAGCTGATCTAGGATCCTGACCAAAGTTTGGTTTTGACAGCAGTATAGCATACAAATGACACATAGCTAGATAGCCTTTGCATTGCAGAAGAGAAATGCAATTTCTTTCTTGGACAGACAAGAAATGGCTGGCTGGCTGGCTTGTTTTCTTTCTTTCTTTCTTTCTTTCTTTCTTTCTTTCTTTCTTTCTTTCTTTCTTTCTTTCTTTCTTTAAAGATGTTACAAAATACATCTTGCAAAGCACATACTACAAAGACAACTGCTACGATTCCAAACTTGTGTGTGTGTGGGGGGGGGGGCATGTGTGAAAAAACAAAACTGTTACACTCATTTTGGTTTCCAATATCAATGGGGAGGACAGACAACCCAGATTTTCAAATCTTGATTCAGATTTGGGGTCAATGTCAGATTAATTTAGTCCTAGTCAGTCCAGATCAGATTAGCCTGAGTCCTGATCAATTCAAATTGTATCAGACCCAAACCCTAATGGCCAGAATGGTCTCAAAATTGAATTGAGGGGGCCCTTACACTGCTGTCTCACAAATGCTTGACCTAAAGGAATTCCATTATAATAGTGTACAAATGGCATCTTGAAATTTTAGACCCTATTTGTAGCCGAAGAAATTTCCTGAGAAGCAGGGAAAGGGTTTCACCTAATTTCTTGTGGGGAGGAAGAGGAGAAATTCTCCAATGTTTTCTCTTTATTCTTAAAAAAAAAAAAAGTGTACACATGTAGATGTGTGTGTCTGAGTGATGAGCATCAGAAGCAGCCATTGTGGGTGATATGGTCACTGTTTTGCATCCTTCACAATACCTCAGGCCTAGCATTATTCCTCTACATCTGGAGGAATCTTGTGGAGGGAGTCCAAACCCACCCCCCACAGCTCTCTCAATGGAAAGGAGAGTTTTCCTCCAAATAATCAGCCAAAACAGATATATTTTGGGCTATTTCTGTACCATTTTAGAGTTAGAGAGGCAGTTTTAGCAGCAGGAAGTGACCAGAACTCAACTTTTGAGAAACTTAGGAAGAAAGTCTCTTCTTGACCTAAAATGCCTGAGAGGTCAAAATGTGGGGAAATTGCTCCCACACCTTCTAGGAGGCCTTTTGGGAGCAAAAGGTATCCTTTTAAAAAACAAAGATTGGCCCCTGGGATCCTCAAAAACAGCCCTGGGTATGGTATATAACCCACAGACCACATGTTCTCCATGTTTTTGCAGTGGAATTATTCAAAGCATACATCAGAGGGAGTGCTGCTGTACCTTTCACCCCCAATGAGTGCTCTGCCCTGCTAACTTATTGTAAAATCACTAAAACCATCTTCTAACATTATATAATGCAGTGTGTACTTACCTGGACCTGCAAGGTGAATGATGTTGTGGGGGAGTGTAATCTTTTGATGGTCTCCATGTTAGAGACTCAGGGCTGGACAGGAATTTTTCCCCCTTTTGCCTGTTCTCCCCTCCCTCAATCCCATTTGATGGACTTGCATAATTGGCACCCTAATAAAGACACCCTAAGGTAGTGTCTTTAAATAGGTTTTCCCTTTGGCAGAGAGCAGGGGGAGAATTTAAGACTTTGGTGATCACTTTTCGGCACCCATTTTGGTGTAGGGTAGGGCTCTGGAAGTCCCTCTTTAGGGCCCTGTATCCCAACGGATCAGGGAAGTTAACCCTTTAGGTTAACCTAGGATTAGGGATTTCACTTGTACAGCCTGGTAGCTTGGATGGGCCAGGTTACCTTCCAGTTTGGCTGGACTGGGATGCAACCAAATCAATTTGGGTTGCCCCTGGGCTATGGTGTCTTGCCCAAGGGAAGGCTAAGAAGGTAGTTATGGGATGACATCTGAGTCTCAGTTGGACCTGTATCAGGTTGATCCTCCCGTTTTGTTCTCTTTCCAGGCCAAAATAATTTAAATTGGTTAGGTCAAATAAAGTGGCCTTTATTTAACCAAATTTTTGTGTCTGGTCTCATTATTTGATGGCTGATCATTTAAAACTGTAAAATTCACAGCTATAAGATGCACTGATAACTGTCAACATGCACAGTTATATTCAATCTACAATACTGAAAGTATTAGTATCATCTTCCAGAGAGGATAAATATATATCACCTCCATTATTAGAAACAGCATGCCTCTGTATTTCAGTTCCTGGAGAATGCTAAATAGAGCATTAAGTTGCATTCATGCCATGCTGGAAAGATTTCCATAGGCAGGAGATTGGCCACTGGACACAATACCGGACTAAGGCCCTTTCTGCACTGCATTTTCCATGCGAAAGGGCGCCTGGAGCGTTGCGCGATTGTGAGGAGCGATCTGCACGATGCACTCACAATCATGCGACACTCCAGGGGCTGGCAGGCACTGATGGCGCACCTTTTCATTTTTGGCTAGATGCTGAAAATGGTATGCGATCACGCATTGCTCCTGGGCCCTGCACGCACTTACCTGGCGTGCGGAGCCTCCGGAGCCATGCCAGTTGCACTTCCTGCCCCAGCGCAGCCTGGAGCCTGCACTGCAGAAGGAAGAGGCGGGGCTCTTGTGCGAGTAGGCAGCTTGTGTGGATCCAAAGGACTCCGGACATGAGAGCCTCTCGCCAGAGGCTGCTCGTGCGATCCCCGCACCCCAGCGCTGAAAGAAGGTAAGGTGCAGAAAGAGCCTAAGAAGGCTTTTTGGTCTGATGGAAGATAGCTGTTATTATATTCTTATACCAGTACTGGGTTCCCCCCACATTTTCCAGGAGTATTTCACATGCCATCACCACCATGTTCTTATACTGCGCACGTAATACATTGTGTATACCTTAGCAATATTACACACATTAAGGAGAAGTAAAATGAGTAATCTGGATGCTATATTCAGTTTAGATTTGTGTTGTTCATAGACGGTCTTCCAGGTGTAATATGAATGATCCTTCGTCTTTAGAGTCAGTCTTGTGAAAGACTTTACAGAAAAGTCTTTTGTCACTTGTAGTTCAGTGGTTTTTAGTATCCTCAATCTCAGTTCAGACAAAAAACACCAGTTTCTAAGGCCTATGCTGCAAGAGGGAGAGAAATTTTGAAACTTTGACTGTGTCTATAGGTCAGGGTCTCCATTTACAGTCAAGCGGTCTGGGTATTTGAAAAGGCAGGTGCGTGGGTTGCCAGAGGTCAGAGAGCAAAATGTAAATTGTGAATGTCTTAGCAGTTTTTCAGCACCGAACTCCTTCGTGCCTTGTGACATTTTGTAGATGAGTAAAAAAATCTATACAGCTATTTGAAGAATAAAATAAAACCATGCTTGAAATCAAGGCCTTGTCCCTGCTGGCAAGCTTTGCCATTTGCTGCCACTCACAGCAGCTCTTGAAAATTGTAAACAGTAACTTAGGCTGTGAGAGAAAGAGTGGCAAAACTAGTCGGCAGGGTATACCAGTGGGGACAAGTTATTCAACCATGTTTTTTTTTTACAAATACAAATTCCTTTACATTTTTATAGGCAATACAATGGTGTGGGGCCACACAGACTGCTCAGACTTGAGACTGTTTGACATCTGCAGAAACAGACAGTGGCCAGTTCATCTCTTTTTTTTCCTTTTTTTTTTGAGCCTATACACTTGTGTGAAGAACAGAGCACATGAGTCAGATCTACCTGAATAGATTGGTGATTCTGGAAAAGGCTAAGTTCTCTGTTCCCTTCATTTTGTGCCACCCCATCAGTTGGATGTAGCACTATTGAGCAACCTCCATGGGTTGAATGTACTGAAACGGAAACATTGTCTTCAGTTTGAGACACAAAAACTTAAGCTGCCCAGGGAATTTTATTGAAGGGTGCTGCATGAAGCAAAGAAACAAAGCAAAAATAAATGCATAAGCAAAACAAGGTGAGACAATTGTGTTAGCTTTAAAATAGATCAAAAGAAACACATTTAAGTATGGGGCACTTTGTGATGTGATGACAAAGGTAGCATAAGAGTTGCAACAGCAACGTTTATTTAACTTCACTTCAGGAGGGGGAAAATGAGTCCATTTCCGAAGAATGCCAATCTTGCACAGAGTTCAGAAGAGTTTCTTTGAAGAGGGCTACAACTTCCTGAATTCTGCAGTTACTGACTATGCTGACAAGAGGATTCTGGGAGATGTAATCCAAACTTAATGTTTTGAATAGTACTTCTGCATGTGTTCACATATAAGCCTTTTCTGGATTAATCTGATTGCTTTAAAAATAGAAGTTAACTTTTCTTTTGCTTTTAGTATGTATTTTTAACATGGGGACTGAAGTGCTTCTTTGTGTGGGATGGAGGATAATTTTCTGCCATGCATTTCTAAACACGTACTAACTGCACCCATGCTTGAGCCTGCTTGCAAAGACAACTGCATGTTCCTTCTGCCATTTAGTGACCAGAGAAGGATCAAGGGAATCATATGATTGCTCTTCCTGAACAAAGCAAAAAGTAATTGTCCCTTTCTTTTTAGGGAGATAGCTGGTTCCCATCCCCTGCTGGCTGCAGGCAGATGGTTCCCCAAAGCCCCGCATTCTACTCTGGCTACTAAATGGCTCTTTGTATCAGGCTTGTAGGATAGGGGGATAAGGATGCTTTCTTGCTCAATAATTTTAGACATGGACATGTGGAATGTGCACATATGTCATCAACAGGATTCAAGTCATTGTCTCTCATAATCCATATGGATAGATTTATTTTTTCCCAAAGTTTTGATTTATTTTTTGAGAAGCAGATCAGAAAATTGTGGAACAGTGTTTAGCTTGTTGTTGTTGTTGTGTGCCTTCAAGTCATTTCTGATTTGTGGCAACTCTAAGGGGAGCCTATTCCTGGACTTTGTTCAGAATTTGTTCAGAGGGAGGTTCTTCTTGTTTTCCTTTGAGGCTGAGGAAATACGGCCTGCCCAAGGTTACTCAGTAGCTTCCATGGCTGAATAGTGATTTGAATTCAGGTATCTCAGTGTGCTAGTCCAACATTCAAATCACTACACCATGCTGTCTGAGCTGGCAGACAACAAACTCTATTCAGCACATTTGTCAAGAAAATATAGATTCTAAGAAGACAAGTGTCCTGTTTGACCAAGTCAAAGATATGTGTAGTTCTGTATTCTGTTCATGTAAGTCCTGTTCGGGCATTGCTTACCATTCTTTCTTGAAGAAAGAAGCAAAGGAACTCCTACATTTTTCCTGCTGAAATCACTTTCCACATAGGAGCAAAGGAGCACCAAGCCCTACCTAGAATCATAGAGCTGGGAGAGACACAAGGGCCATCAAGTCCAAGCCCCAGCCATTCAGGAAAACACGATCAAATCATTCCTGACAGGTGGCCATTCAGCTTCTGTTTAAAAACTCCAAAGAAGATGACTCCACCACACTCTGAGGCAGCTTATTCCACTATCAAACTGCTCTTACCATTGGGAAGTTCTTCCTAATGATTAGATGGAATCTCTTTTCTTGAAGTATGAAGCCATTGTTTGTGTCCAAGTTTCTGCAACAGCAGAAAACAGGCTTGCTCCATCCTCCATATGACATCCCTTCAAATATTTAAACATGGCTATCATGTCTCCTCTTAACCTTCTCTTCTTGAGACTAAACATACCCAGCTCTCTAAGCCACTCCTCACAGGGCATGGCTTCCAGACCCTTCACCATTTGGGTCGCCCTCCTCTAGACATGTTCCAGCTCCCTCGTGAACTATGGTGCCCAGAACTGGGCACACTATTCCAAGTGAAATCTGACAAAAGAAGAATAGAGTGATGCTATCACTTCCCTTGACCTAGAGACTATACTCTTACTGATGCAGCCCAGAATCACATTGGCTTTTTTTGGCTGCTACATCACACTGCTGACTCATGTTCAGCTTGTTGTCTATTAAGATTCCCAGATCTCTTTCACCTCTCATTTTCATCATACCTCATTTTTATTATTTTTCCCACACTGAGAATAAGCCCTTGCTCCCATGTTCAAGAAAACATGGTGAGAGATATCTGAATAGCATTATGGTGGACTATCCAGTGTCCATGGGAAGCTCATAAGCAGAATAAGGCTGTCACCCTGTTGATTTGTCCCAACTAGAGTAGAATCCATTCTACCCTACATAGTCAGTCAACATACAGTAAATCCCATTGATTCAAAGTGCCTATTCTACTCAAACTAACAACAGAATTTAGGTTCATCAGTACTCCAGTACTCTTACTGTGTTCCTATGCAGCTGAGAGACAACAGCATTGGTAGTATATGGAAAGGTAGAGGAAAATATATCCATAACGGTTAATAACCACTGATAGCCCTGCCCTCCATGGATGTGTCTGGTGTAACTTATTGTCCATGACAACATCTCTATCACTAGATAGATTAAGCCAGCTTCCTTGCTTAGTCCTCTCCAATGGCTTTATTACATAAAAACTTCAATGGCCAGATACGTTTATTAAAAACATTGGTCAATGTAAAAATTATACGGTATGTACACATTGCTATCAAGTTAGCAATATATTTGTAATATTCCCAGGAAGTCATCAAGTGAAGCATCTTATTTAGCTGACCTGTCCTCTTACTGCAAAAAACAAGATATAAAAGTATAAAACTCTTGGCAATCGATTTTGATCCAGATTGAAGGTTTATGGACATAACAGAGAGATGTAGAGCTATGATAATGGCTGAATCCACCCCAATCAAGGCAGCGTGTATTCTGTGCTAGAACCATCAAAACTGCATGTCAAGGTAACCCAAAGTCCAGGACAAGAAAAGCTTGATTTTGTGACCTTTATACATTATGCAAATGATGCACATTTGCCCAATTTATCTGATTCTGCATAATTTATAATGTCATTTTACTCTTTTGCTTAATGGATTTTACCTCTATTTGTCATGGGAAGCAGCAAGGAGCTAGGCAGGGCACTGCACTCTGACCTCTGCAGATCTTGTACCATCAACTTGAAATTTCACTACATGTTGTCCAGATGTTTTAAAGCTTTTCACAACCACAACAGATAGGAACTTGCTGGGCTGGAGAAGTGTCAAGCAGTGTTTCTAGGCATGTCATGGAAACAAAGGGAGTTGAAATACTGTGGATCTGATGCTGACCCAGGTACTCTCAGGCACACCCTCTCACACATACAAAAACAATGCCAATGGAGTATGACTGCTTGAACAAAGAGAGGAGCAGAGCTTGTGTTTATGTCAAGGGGCTGGACTGGATGGCCTTGGGGTCTCTTCTATATGATTTTTTTCTATTAGTATATCCCATACTCGGTATCTGTTACTTGTATTTCCTGTTCTCCAATCCACCTGGGACTATCATTTAATAGTGAGAGGGTTGCAAATTATTTGGATAACTTGACTGTCATCAAATACCGTAGGGTTTTTGCCAAAGCCCATTCTAACATTATATTGTCAGCCCTTCTAGAAGGTCGTTTTCAGGGAATTCCTTACAAAGAATGATTTTGTCCCTGTGGTGTTAGCTCCATAAAGTCCTTATCCCATGTAATTCTCTTTTGTAACTTTTACCGAGATGATAGACTCAGATTAATTTCACCTCTCTTAAATAAATTACCTGGCAGATCCCTTGAATGGTATTTGGGCTATCTGTTAGGAGACATAAATAAATCTGTAACAGAAACTGTTGCAAAATTTCTTCTTGCTGCTGTTAATACTTGTAAAAATATGATTAAGACATATATGTAATACGTTGAGTCTGTGATTATATGCTTCCTTTTGGTTTGTCTGTTCTCTGGTCTGTTTTAAACACTTTTTTTTACAATGGATTTCACATGCTTTTAATGGTCTATGACTCTCCAATTAAGAATGCTTGAATGACTGTCTTAATCATGATACGTGCCTCATGCTTTTTGTGTGTTTTCTTTTAAGATCCATATTTTTAACTGATTTTGGTTTTAACAATTATGCTTTTAACTTTTGTACCATCTATGTTGTTATTGTTTTGCTTGTTTTATTGGGTCAGTGACCGCACAATATTTATCTGTCTGTCTGTCTGTCTGTCTGTCTATCTATCTATCTATCTATCTATCTATCTATCTATTAGTATATCAGGAAATTCCACTGCCATTGTTTTGCCCTGTTATCAGATTTCTACTTCTCTACTGCCCTTACACTACTTAGAAAGACCTTTCAGCTCTCCTTCCTAAACTCTTTCTTCATGTCTACACCAACAATGAATCCATGTTGAAAAGAACAACAGATCTCTAGCCATATAGATTAAGCTCAGTGACTATGAAAGGATTTCTGCACTGTATCTAACATACACTCTCAGATGCTAATTAGGCTGTAAAGTTATGATTAAGCAGTTCTTGTCTGGCAATTGGCCAAAAGGCTGTTAGACAATGAATAGAAGAAGAGTGTGCAGGATTTCCTCTGAAATTGGGGGGTATGGCTTATCTAAGGCATCACTGCTGATTTTTCTCCAGGACAGACCTTAATCTGTACAGCTCCAGGATGTCATTATGAATGGAGAAGAAGTGGGTGTGGACTAGGGATGTAAAGCTTTATAAATTTCATTCTTGCAAGCAAGAACTAGTAATTTTACCATTTTTTCTCCTCATGTGAGAAAGTCATTGAAAGCTGAGCAGTTCAGAACTTATTCTGTGAAAACAAATGCACATGGGTCTTTTGTGTGGAAAATTTCATTTGAAGTAGAAATGTTATTTTCTTCATAGAAACTGCTGTCTTCTGTGCAGAAATATTATTTTCTATGGAGAAAATACTATTTGCTGCATACACACACACACAGCTGCTGCAGAATAAGTCCTGAACTGTGAAGAGTCTCACCCATCTAGGATTGTCTCCACTGGGGCTTCCATCACTTGAGAAAAACATTTGTGTGTGTGTGTGTGTGTGTGTGTGTGTCCGTTTTTAAATATTTCTGAATATACTTTCCATCTCTAGTGGGGACAGGGTCTTTCATGCTACTATTAGTGACGGTTATCATCAAGTTGCCAGAAACTGTCCTAAAAGGGGAAGGGTTCTTTAGAAGATCAAATGAACACACCTGGTGACACACAGAACTGAATGGAACTTGTGTGGTGGCCCACCAGGAACCATTTCTTTTTATGGTCTGACTCAGATTGTTAGAAATCTGAAAGATCAAAAACAATGACACACTGACTTTTTAATGTGTGTGTTCCATCACCTGGTTTAATATTGAAATTGGCCAAGTGGGAGGGTACATCTCAAAGAAAAACATTTTGGAATCATCTGTTCAGAAATGTTGGCACCCTTTTTTTTCTTTCTGTGCTATTTGCGTGTGAGCATTTGCATATTTACATAGTTTCCTGACTATTTCCAGATATTTCAGGGGCTGAGAATGTACCCTACTTCGCTTGGCTTAGGAAACTGAAAAACAGGAGCTCTCAAACTCTTGTATTCTTCTGAGAGCTTGGGCATTTCAATTCAGGTTCATTCTGTTTGTCTACTGGAAATAGAATATCCATTAAAGCCTATTAGAACATAAGAAAAGTGATTGCAGGGCCAGACTAAAGGCCTACCTAGTCAGCATTCTTTTCTTAAAGTATCCAACCAAAGACATAAGGGAATTTATGTCTTTGACATAAAGACATAAGGGAATTGGTATCCAACCAAAGCCATAAGAACCGAATAGAAGGATGTGAGAACAACAGCACCCAAGAGTCTTATAAGTGAGGAACAATACGGACAACCCAAGGTAGAGTATGGAAAGGTACTGTTAAGAAGAATATAATGGCAAACTTAAGTTGTGTCTAACTGAGCAGTGGTAGGATGAAGCTCTGGAACCCAAGGAATCTCTGCCTAAGGGGATATATCCTGAGAATCTGGAAAAGGATTCTGTGCCAAGTACAAAGCACATGGAGAACAACCTCTGTAGGACAATCTCTCACTCACTCTCTCTCTCTTTCTCTCTGTGTCTCTCTCACACACATTTATTTGTATAGGCTTCATTGGTAAAGAGTCTGGTCAAGTCAGAACAGTTAGGTTTTTTCAGAACAGAACAGGTTACTTCTTCAGCCAGATAGATGATGGCTAGAATTCTTTGGTTCTCCACATTGTCATAACCATAGTGGCATAGGCAGTAGCAGCAGGAGGAAAAAGCCATGGGTGTGGAGATTGTGGAGGAAGGAAGGCACTGGAGAAATAAGCTGCTTGGAAATAGCAGATTTTTTTTCTACCATCCTTCACCACTGTGGCATGATCTGGGGAAAAGTGCAACCAGCAGGATAGTACACCAGCTGGACTATAGCAAAGCTATACTACTATCTAGTATTGATCTGTTAAATTCACAATTTACTCACTAAAATAAATTTTGTTCTTCCAAGAAAAGATGAATAATTCCACCACCTTTTCTCCTTGATGTGAGAAATTTGTTGAACATTGTAGAGTTTTTGAAGACTCTTCAGGAACTATTCTGCACAAAAAATGTATTTCCTATGGAGGAAAAAAAATATTTTCTGCAGAAGAAAAATGTTTTCTTCATAGAAATGTTATTTTCCCAAAGAACACATGCCCCCTCTTTTTTATGCTGAATAAGTCCTGAACTCTGAAGATTCTTGATCACTGTCAAGAATCAAGTATTTTTGAGAAACACATTTTCAACCACTTTTTCTATGTTTTTGAAATATTTTTCCATCTTTAGTAAACTATGCATTTCTATATATTGTTTGTCTTACTGAATGGTGTGAATTGTTTAAAATTATTTAATGCTGTTTCACTCTTTGTACCCCCCTCCTGCTTTGAGATCACCAGATTAAAGCAGAAAAGGAATAAAAATATTTGGATAAGTATACAAATCACCTATGTGCAGTCCCTAACTCAGGGTCAGTTTCCTTCTGTCCTTTGTGCTTCATGGGATGATGGGATGGTACACAGCACTGAGTCCTTCCCTATCTGAAAATGAGCACCATCTATAGAACTGAGGGTACAGAGAATCTTAAAAGGATTAGCTCCTAGGCACAGATATATTTTCATGCAGAATGTTACTTTAGACTTCAGGAGACTCAGGAGGGCTCCAGTTCATTTGGGCAAGAAATGGAGAAGGACATATAAATAGATGTTGTTTCTGGGTTGACATTGTGCAAACAATAACTAGACACCTGAGAGCCCGTCATGCTCTTGTGAGAAGCCCTAATAAGGTAGCATTCATATTCAATCACCTATAGAGAAAGTCCTTGTCTTTTTAAATGTGGATCACGCTTAAATTCACGTGGCCATTAAAAATGTTTCTCAGGCATTGCTGGAGGCTACAGTGATATCTCATCTTTTTTCCTGGTTCATGTACAGACACCAAAGAGCCCACTGCTGTTATCTAAAAGGCAGCCATGAGTTGCCTAATGTCGCAACACAGTTCTCACACTTCCTCATTCTTGAATAGGGTTAGGGATTCTTTGAAAATGGGCATTCATGATCAAAGTGCTACCCACTTAAAAAGCATCTTCAATAAATAATCAAAGAGCTCCCCTGCTATTTTCTTTAGGATATAGTGCTCCCTTTATAATTACTGATTTCATTTTAACTCCCTCTCTCTCTCTCTATCTTTAAAAGAAAAAGAGAGAAAAAGAACATCTGAAATAAAATATGTCCAGGTTTTACCACTGCAAGAAAGGGCAAGATGGTAGGCATTGTAGTTCAAACTGCAGCAAACTAACTATGTGAATACTTTTGTAGAGTTGTTTAGAGGTGTGCCTGCAATTCTCACCTGAATTTCTCCCTAGATGTTAGTATTTCATTTTATTATTGTTATTGTTAGTTATTGTTGGATACTGTTTTAGGAGTGGATCCCCACCAGTCGCTCTGTCTTTCTAGTTCAGAACTTTTTAGAACAGATATTTTAGAAGATATGTTCAGTGCAGCTTCCCATCTTTCTTTTTATTCAATACCTTCCCCTCTTTTATATCATTAGAATTAATTTTGTGTTCTTCTTTTGTGTATTAAAACCCCCAAGAAATCTACACTTTAAAAAAAAAAAAAAAGAATTAACAGCAGATATTGTGCTAATTACATCAGAACTAAGGAGGGACATGTTGAAGCAGGTGGGCAGCAAAAAAGGGAAAGAATGGGAGAAATCCTCTAACTCTCACAGCAATCACAGTTTCACAAAATTAAACATATACTCAGGTAATGCGTTAGTTCAGTAGCAGAGGAGTTACCTTGCAAGGCAAAAGGTCCTTGCTTGATGTTTTTGGGTAGGGCTAGGGAAGATGCATGTCTGAAACCCTGGAGGATTGCTGCCAGTCAGCCCTGGCAATACTGACCTGGTGTTACACCAATGAACTGACCTGGTATAAGCTTCCTGTGTCCTATTTCCCAAGGCTCCTTCCCATAAGCCATTATTTGCAAACAAAAGCATAAATGGTCCAGCAGTTAGCTTGACATTGCTGCTGAAGGACACATAAGAGTTTTTTTGGGAACACGAGACAGGGCATTTTCTGTGGCAGTGCCACAGGTAGGGAATCTTCCCCCCCAGTACATGGTTACCTATCGCAGCATGCCAAACCATTGATGAATATAGATACTGCTACGTAGGAATTTTGATTGCATGACCCAGGACCCCCTCATAGAAGCTAGGCATATATTCAAGTATCCTGATCATTCAGGTATAAACAAGAGGTGGTAAAATTTCAGCCTATGGGCCACATGGCACCCCATACATTTGTATGCATGTGTGGCTTTACTTGTCCTACCAGACATTCTTAGAGCAATTTTCCAGCCTCATTGTTCTCCAAAGGCGATAAAACTTCCACAGTGTGGCAGGCTTAATAGATTCACCCACAACTCCTTAAATTTGGGATGGAAGGTGGCTGAAAATTGGCTACAAGAAAAACTGTAAGTGAAGCTATGCTGCTTGTTGGTTGTGAACAGCAGCAAAATGGTCCCTTGCCTCTAGCACAATTTCCCATTCTTGGCATAAACTTAACTTAGAGATGTTAACCTATATGCTGCCACCCTATATGCTGCCACAGGCAACTAAATGGGGTCTTTCAAGTATCTGAACTGGAATATGCACATACACATTCATCCAGAGGGAGAGAGAATGAAGGGGGCGGGAGAGAGAGAGAAATGAAGGCTGTCATATTTTGAAAAGCAAAAAAGAGGACTCATCTACTGACTGATTAGTTCAAACTGCGGATCGCTATCCCACTTTAAATATGCCTACTATACAAGCTGTGATCATTGCTATGAGAAATATTGCTAATCTTCATTGTATTTAAATAACAATTTTGTTTTCCCCTTCTCTCTTCCCCACTTTTTCTGACAGTCACCTCACCTGCTCAGGCAAGCTAACCTTACCACTCCCGCTTAGGCCCTTTTCACATGTGTGTGTGGGGGGAACGGGCAAAAACATGCTAAAACGGAGCTTACCCACAGCCGGGTAAGTCCGTCGCCACGCGGAGCAGTGCGAGCTCGCTGCTCCACACTCCTCCGGCGTCCCAGATGGCAGCTTCTGGTTGGTGGAGGCTCTCCACCAACCGGAGAAGCTCGCCAGCCGGAAGCCTGCCCCCGGCAGATCTGCAGGCACGCACTTGCGCACGCCTGCAGATCCACTTTAGAGCCGGGAGACGGAGCGGCACGGGGCTGCGCACTCCGTGCTTTTTAAAAACCTCGAAAAAGAGGTTTGTTAAAAACACGCAGCCCGGCTAGTTCCGGCCGCTCCTGAGTGGATTCTGGTGTGGAACTACAAAAAGTAGTCCACGCCAGTCCACTCTACGGTGTAGAAGACCTCAGTGAGAGGTCGCTCTGCACCATTACAAAAGCCCGGTGTGGAAATGGCCTTAGTCTCCTTTCTCCCTTCAACTTCTGAGTTGCTCTCTCCACCCCCTGCCCCTGTCTCTCTGAGTGCTCCACCAGAGTGGCCTCCATCCCTTCTCCTTCTGAAGCTCTCAACAGAGTCAGCGACATGGCAATGGACAGGCATTTGGCCAGTAGGAAATGAAACAGCAGCAGCAGACATTTTAAAACTCCCCACAAATTTGAAAAATCTACCTGTGTAGAACCTTTAGCTCTGAAAAAGATATATCACAAAAAGGCCACACACACGCGCGTGTGCACACACACACACGTATATATATTTGAAAAGAGATAATTCAGAATTGTATAGATTTATAGGCTAAAAACTCCAACACCACATGGCCTCAATTTAGAAAATAATACTAACATCTGCTGAGAATGGTGGTAACATAGTATGCCACATACTAAACTGCCACATACTATACAGCTCAGTTTCATTTTTTGCAGCTGAAGAAGACTGAAGCTGAAACATTTTGCTCTTGATACATATTTTTAAGTTCTGTTTGTTAATCACGTGTGTGTGTGTGTGTGTGTGTGTGTGAGAGAGAGAGAGAGAGAGAGAGAGAGATGGTATTGTAATTTCCTCCAATTACATACACACACATACATTTGGAGGAAATTACAATAGCTTCCTTTAAATATATCAAAGCAAAGCCTTTGAATGATCAGTTTGAAACACGTTAACTATGTGTTAAATTCAGTTGAGACAGCACCTGGAACAATGGTGGATTTTTCACTTCTTTCTTCTCTCATTTCCTTCCGATTTATTCAAAACCACGGGAGCCACATTAAGGGAAAGAAGCAAAACGAGCCTTTGGTAAATTGATTATAATTATGCATGCTACACAGATGAATAATAATAATCTGTGTGATAAATTTGTAATAACAGAAAATATTACATGGATTAAAATGATAAGGGCAGTTTCAGTAGGCAATTGGGAATAACATATATCTGGAGATGCCAGGAAGCTGTCCTTCAATTTAATTTGGCTTCCAGCTGTGTCTCAGGTTTGAGATGAAACTATTTATTTGGAGTTATTGTCATAAACAATCAGTCAAAAAATGCAACTGGGTGCCATTGTCTTGCTTCTGATCTCCAATCTGCTCCAGAATGCAATATAACTCTACGAAGAAACAACAGTATGCCAACATTTTCCAAGTCATTCAAAGCAAACTGCTTTATTACCTAGGCTAAGGTTCATTTCACAAAGAAACAACAGCTATATATATATATAAAGACACATCTTTCCAATTGAAAGTTAACTTCTTCTCAATTGAAAGTCAAGCAACTTTTTATTTGTCTGAATAATGCAAACATTACTTCATAGAACTTGTAGATGACAGCATACGTAGGGAGTAGGAAACCTATGGCATTTAGATGTTGTTGCGTTCTGCCTCCCACCAACCCAGTCACCCAGGCCCTTGGCAGAGGATAAAAGGAGTTGTGGCCAACAACACCCAAGGGAACACAGCTTTTCCTGGACATGGAGCACAAGTTTGCATTCCTGTATCTGCTGTTTGTATACACACTAAAAAGGGAGAATGGATTCATGTTATATTCCGGTGGAAAATGCAAATTGGCTGGAGAATAATAAGTGGGGGAAACCTGATTTCAACAAAAATGATTGTGAGTTATCTAAAAAGATTTGTTAATTTTTAACAACAAAATTTCTTGCAGATTTGGGAGATGCACAGCATCAATGTTTCAGCAACACAACCTCCTCCTCCTCCTCCTCCTCCTCCTCCTCCTCCTTTTGTTGTTTTTGTTGTTGGTGGTGAACTGTTTGCTTCAGGTATATTGCTTCTGCAGGAGAAAAGCAACATCTCTCTTCCTCGCATGTTTAAACAACTTCAGGAAATTCAGAATAGGGCTATCCTGTTTCTCGTATCGTATGCCCCTATGATTTAATGAATGCAAATACACTTTGATTGCATTGGTGCTGACCCACATCAGTATCTTGCAATGGGAAAAGCGAGACTACGACTGGAACAAAAACAAGCTAAGGAATTCTGTTTAAAATTTCTAAATCCAGAATTCAAGTGAAGTGGACAGCAGGAAACAGTGAGTGCATGAGACAATTTTTAAAAATGAAACAGAAGAAATCAGCTTCCCCCTGATGGTATCAAGGTGCAATAGCAGAGGGTTTTATGACATGCAACTCACCAAACAAAATTTGGTTCACCTAACCAAATTCAATCATGGGAAGTGAGTGTGTGAGAACCAGTGTGGTGTAACAGTCACAATGTTGGAGTGGAACTTGAGAGAGCCAGATTTCATATCTGCATGGAGCCATAAAACTCACTTTCTTAGCTTAGTCTGTTTCACAGGATTGTTAGGCAAAAGGATTTTCTATCATCTGATGTGTCCAACAAAGGAGACTTAAATCTAAGAAAGCTCATGCTACCAGCTTCTTTCTCTCAATTAGTCTCCAAGGTGCTACCAGATCCCCATGCAGACAGATCCAGACTAACACAGCTACGTCTCTGAATTCTTCCACTCCAAGATTGTTGGAAGGATAAAGTATGCTGGAAAAAAGCCATTTATACGACTTTAATGTAAGACAGGATATAAATATAATAAATAAATCAACCAACAACCCCCCGCTTTGCTTTCTGGTACTGCAAAAGGATCATGACAGTCTACATTGATTAGAATCCACTCTCCTTAACAGACTGATAAGGGGACTGAAGCAGTATATAGAGAAAACTCTGTTCATGCACAGAGGAAAAAACTTCCAGGAGATGTGACAGTTTGCTTCACACAGAAAAGCATCAGAGATGAAATACTGAGTGTACTTTTTAAGAAAAAAAATGAGAATGAAATAACTGTGCGTAAAGAAATTCCAGAAAGAATGCTGAAGAAATGTAGGGAATACAAATTTTGGTATAGGTGTGTTTTCTAGAACAGATACATTTTGGATTTCTAAGAATATGACCAACTTAGTAAAGAGGATGGACATTCTACTAAAAAAAAATTCAGACCATAATCCCATCAGAAGGTCTCTGAAAATGGAGCAAATGCAGTTTAGATGGACACTTAATATCTACTGCCGATTATCACTGAGTATTCCTTGCCTTAGAAAACCTTATAAAATTCATGGAGTTGCCATAAGTCAACAGGCAACTTGAAGGCATGTACACACAAGAATGGACTGGAAAAGAAAATTCTGAAGCCTTTTCTGTAGGCCAGAAGAACACCATGTTTGGAGGTAGTGGCCTCCATGTCAGATGTACTGACTCTGGGTTGTGTTCCAGATTTTAGTGGACCAAACCAGGATGCTGAACCTATTTGGGGGCTATTGTTCAGAACTGTGAATAGCATTTTTCAAGGCTGGAATAAAACCTAGAGCAGATTCCTTGCACTCTTGACATAGAAGTTATCTGCCACCACTGAACACTTTGCTTGAACATCTACCTAGAAGAAAGAGACAAGCCACAAGTATTGGGTGAACTGGGGCTGTAGATATATTTAACTTACAACAAGAAGATTTTCAATGACACCTGATGGTTGTTTGTCAATTAAATGAAGGTATGGTTGTCTTGTAACTTCACTACATGAGCATGTTTAGAGTAATCCCAACTTTCTCAGGGTGCAGGCACTATATTCTCACATTGGCTGGTTGGCTCCCTTCTACTCAAGGGAAAGGGAACCTCTTATACCTCATTAGACACACAAGACCTATCCCTTTGAGCATGTTCTCAAAAGGGTTCTTTTCCCTGTTCCTAAGTTCCACAGATCTTAAGGATAAAAATAATGGATCCTTTTTCATGCTAAGGAACTTCAGGGTGCTCACAAATGAGAAAGTGCTATTCTCTTTTGGCCTCCCATTGGCCAAAATCCTAAATCAGCATGTAGCTCTGCACATGCAGGTCTTCAGACTCCCACCACTGAGCAGATTTCAAGCTCCAGGAGAATTTCCTGCTGTTGTTACTTACTGGTAGAGAAGAGGGAGAGAGAGGAGGCAAGACGATCTAAAGTCAGTTCATGATGGGACAAATGAGGGTGTGACCTCAAATGGACCCTCCTTTTCCTTCCCTCAAGAACTTAGGAAGCTAGGTCTTCATGTTAGTTGTTTTTCACTTCCCTTCCTCATCAGTAAATGACTGTAGAAGGGGTCCTTCCAGGAGGCTGACAGCTGCTGGGTGCTGGGAAGTTTCAGATGCAGTGCAAGGGCAAGTAAATAGCCCTAACAGATCCATCCAAAAGGAGACTTATACAAGGGCACGCTGCACTCACATGCATGTAAGTCATGAAAAAGGATCTGAAATGAATCTCTTATTGATGAAAAACTCTGCCAGTGCCAATCAGGATTTCAGTTGTTTGTAAATCCTACTACCTCACTCCATGGCCTATCCATCTTACATTGAATCCTGTTGTGTGGGCACTGAGACATGCAGAGAGGACCTGCATTTGTCAGGGCAGAATTTTATAATTTGCATTCCTGTTCCTTACAGATCCCAATATGTTCACATCTCTTGATTACCCGAGCAGATTCTGGAGCTGAAACATCCCTCCTTCCTACCACACAGTAAACAGTGAATAAAATGGTTACCCCACATACAACCATTCAGTTAGTAAAAGGCCAACTTTTCTTCAGAAGTTTTCTTCAAACTTATCATACATGAATTTTGATCTTTGAATACTCTTTGGATGCTCAGAATTTTTTAAGTCTCTTCTTGTTCTTCTAATAGATCATGGGTGAATTTGATACCTGATGGGATTTCAGTATTTGATTCCTTAGACACATCATCTTTGTTTTGCTGCTTGTCACATGAAATGACCTATACTATGCCTTTGCCCTCTCCCAAACAAACAGGGCATCCTGGTATTCTGGATACCTTGGTATTAATCAGTCCCTCCCATCCTCACATGTTATTTGCACAGATTACACACACACACACACACAGAGACACACACACAGAGACACATCCTGTTCCATCCATCCATCCATCCATCCATCCATCCATCCATCCATTCTTATCATGAGCAATAGGATTGCGAGACTACAACAGACAATTTTAAAAATACATAAACAAATGACAGTCACGCTGACTGGCAGAAGTCACTCTTTTTATGCTGGTTTCATAGTATTCTGCCTGAATAGCTGAGCAACCATGGAAACAGACACAGTTGCTCATTTCAAACAGATTGTCCAACGTCTGCTCATCCATCACAGCAATGGGGGTGGGGATGCGTCCATGCTGATTTCACACGGGAAGTGCACTCGCCTGTTCCTTCTGCTCTTGTAACACAGTGGTGAAGAGGTTATAAAAACAGAAATTGGTGAACTGCAAAGTTCTCACTTAACAGTCTCACCAAAGGCATGGAATTCCTAGTTGCAAGCCATTCCGCAATCAAACTGAGTATCTCTTCTCACCCTGCCTCAGCTTTCCCTGCCCCCATCTGCAATCTGGAGGAAAATAATACTGGATTGTAGTTAGAACTCCTGAGATATTAAATACAAAGCAACCAAGGGGTTGCTCCAGCACTTCTATAAATACATCCATTCAGCCATGGAAGAGGAACAATAGGTGGTGGTATCAAACATGATAAAAAGGTGAATGTTTATTGCAAGAGGAGGGAGGGATAGAAATTTGCTCTACCACAGAAGTTGCTACATTTTTAGCAAAAATTGAAAGTGTGTTATGTTTTGCATGGATCTTTTCTCAGCATAGAGTTTATCTGGTTTTAGCAAGTAGAAAATGAAATGTAAGATAATTGTAACACAATAATAGAACATCAGCCTTTGAATCTTTAACCAGTATGTTATGCTCCCTACAATATCCTCTACGTGATTATAAGAAAATGAATAGCTACATCCCATAAGATAAGCTGCAGTTTCAGATCAAAATGGAGCTAGATACATTTTTCTTTCACATTTTTACAGATAGGAATTATGATGAGCTAAATCCAGCATGAGTCATATATAGAATAGATCCATTGAAATGGGCAGGACCATTGATTTCAGTGGATCTGCTCTAACTTGGACTAACATTGGATTTAGCCCCCCCCCCCCCCCCATGATTAGGGAAATATCATGATTAAAAATTATTACAAAAATTGTACTGGAAGCAACAAGTCACTTAGGAATATCTTTAAGTACTAGAAAGACTAAGACTGAAATTAAAATTTCCAGGTTGCTATTTTTGGTTTACATAGTTTCTTCATTATTATGTCGACTTTCCCCCAATGCATTCAAAGCAGTTCATGGATGAATGTTTAAAATAATTGGTTGCAATGAATGGACAAAAGAAAGTGAGTGAGAAAGAGAAGAAAAAAATAAGGAAAATTCAGACCACATTATGAGAGACCAAGTAAAATAGAACTTGGTCCCAGTCATACTAAAAGGAAGGTCACAGTGTTTCACCTCTCCCTTAACTGCTTTGAGCTACATATGAATGGATCTGTTAGTCTGACTTTCTGTTTTGCCATATAAAAATAAATTCTTCATAAATTCTTAATCTTCTTAACTTTCATTTTGTAGGCAAGAATGAATGATTGTACCTTATTTTTTCTCCTCACTGTGCAAAAGACCTTGAAAACTGAAATTCTGAAAAACTATTGGTGGCTTATCTCATGGGAAAACACACACATACACACATGGGTTGTTGTGCAGAAAATGGCAATTTCTTTATATGAAAAAAAAAAAATCCCACCATACATGTTTTCTCATGCTGCCGTAAACCTGGAATAAATCAAAAACTGTGCAGATTCTCATTTGTCCACATCTGAGTTTCCTGATACTCTTAAAACCTATTTTTTCATCTATTATTTTAATATTTTCAAATATTCTTTCCATTCCTATTTCTGTCATGTCAATTTTTTTTCTAGCAAAAATAATTCTTTCATCCTTCCTGTTTCTCTTCAAGTTTGTGAATATTTTTTAAAGACTGCACACATGCACATACAAAAAAATGTATGTGCACAAGTCAGCATGGTGTAATAGTTTGAGCATTGGACTACAATCCTGGAGACCAGAATTCAATGCCCCACTTGGTCATGGAAACCCATTGGGTGACTTTGGGTCCATCACACACTCTCAGCTCCATAAAACACTGTGATAGTTTCACTTTAGAATCACCATAAGTTGGAAATGACTTGAAGGCACACAACATCAACATATTCATTAATATTTGACATCTTAAATATTTGTACAGTCGTCCCTCCACATTTGCTAGGGTTAGGGGCATAGGACCCCCGTGAAAGTGGAAAAATTATGAATAACTCTAGGCCCTCTCAAACCATATTTAACACAAGAAAAATTACGAACACTATATTTAACCCACCGTGGATTCCTTTGAGGCATCACAGTTCCTTCACAAGGCAGAAGTGGGCAGCTGGTGGGGCTTACTGCCACCTCTACTGCTGCCCCACGCTATTTTTAATAGGGACTTACAAGCCTTGTCCGCAGTTTCTCAGTCTCATGAGGCTTGCAGTCCCTATTAAAAATAGCCTAGGGAGGCAACAGAGGTGACAGCAAATAATCTGTGAATAATCTAATCTGCAAAAGTGAAACCCACAAATGTGGACGGCTGACTGTATATGCTGGTTCTCCTGAGATACACATTTGCAAACATATTCCCATGACACATACTTTTTTGTATGCTTTTCCTATGTTTCTTGCTGTACATATTTTTGTCCTCTTTCCAGTCCCAATTTTCTCTTTTCTTCACATACATATTTTGATTCTTTGTTTTTCTAATGCAAGTATGAATTAAATCGGTGTGTAGTTATGAACCAAATGGATTTCACCCACATCCCTAGGCTAACTATAGATGATTTCGTGGAGCAACCTTTGCAAAACTACACAAATCTTCTTTCCAGGAAAACTCTCACCTTGTCCTGGCTCATTCAAGAACATGCAGTATCCTATCAAATGAGCCGAAATATATTTTTTGAGATAGCTTTGTCTTTAAGGGCTTCCATGTAAAAATTGCTGTTTGATGACCTAGTGTAGCTATTAGATTTCTGTATAACCCTGCTAAGCAATGAAGCTCTACAAGAAGGCCTGACCATTTTACTATAGGGGAATTCTGTCAAACATACATATAAAAAGAATATGTTGTATGAAGAGGTTTGATGTGCCAGAGATACATACAGAGTTCCATCACAAGATTTGCAATCCTGGACCAATCAGGGCTTCCTTTCAAAGGAAGGAGTCTTACACATGTGCATAACTTAAAAGTGGTTCATAATCTGAGAAGAATTTTTCTACCTCCTTGGATCTGAACACAGACTCAGATTTGTGACCAAAAATCAGCAGATTTATGAAAGACTGGTACAAATCACAGAATAAACAAAATGCATTCAATGCATGTACACAGCTCGAAGAGGCACCTAAAAATGTGAACATATGGAAAAGGGTGCACAGACACGCTGTCATCAAAAGAACAAAAAACCCACATTTGAATAACACCAAAAATGGATAATGTTTGAAACATCCTTCCGGAAATTGTGTATGTGTGTGTGTGTGTTGTTGTTGTTGTTGCTTTTAAACTTAATCTGAACAAGGCAGAACAGGATGTCAGGTGGAAATCACTGAACAGCCTATTACAATCCTGCAGCAGGTAAACTGGTATAGCTACAGGTTTATGGTGGCATGGGAAAAACTGATGTACCTGGGTACCTGGAGTGGGGGATAAGGCCAGGAAACAAATGGGGTAAAGGGATGTACAAATGGTCCAGAGACAGGTAAAAGTGACCCTTCAGTTGTGCCAAGTTTCAAAGACATTGCTCAATTGAACTTTGATGCTGTACAGAAAATAGCTTGTCCAGTCTTCCTTCTTAATTACTTCTTAGGAACTCTTTTTTTGTCATCAGCAATGCTGCAATTGGAAGCAAGAAATGGACCAGAGTCTGTGTAACCTGATTAGAAACCACTTTAAGGATGTTAAGAGAATCAGGACAGAAGGACAACTTCAGCTGAATGGTCCTCCCATAGAATGTCCATTATCACGTAACTGCATATTCCAGTTTTAGTCATCAGCTGCACTCACTTAGAAGAAAATAGTATAAACCTTTAATAGTTTTACCGCACGACTGTTATTTCATTTAGATGTCAATGTGATCTTGTGATGCTCTTTCAGTTTCACAGCTGCACAGACTGCTCTAAATATTGTTCTCCATAGCCTGTTTAGACAGAACAGTGGTTTGACCTCCAGTGATTTTGAGGGATTGCTTCCCTGCAATCTGCTAGAATTAAAATTAAAATAGAAAACTCCACAGAGCACTTTTATATATTGTACTATATTAACTGACAATGTCCTTCCCTATGACTAAGAAACTTCAGTAATATTTATACACAAATAAAAATTTGTAATCAGCAAAGTTCTCCAACAGTGTTCATCTATATCCAGTAGAGGTCAGTGATTAGTGTTACTGTATTTTGAAGAGCAAACAAAAAGGACATATTTATTTCTGACTACTTCAATACACCGATTGTTATGGTGATTCTCACTTTAAAAATTCCTACTGGGTAAGCTGTAATAATTGCTACTAGAAATATTTCTAACCTTCACTGTATTTAAATAACAATTTAAATGGATTATTTAGCAATTTTTAACAGTACCAACAGAAATTTTAGTTCTGAAAAAGAGGACATGTCCAAGAAAGAGAGGGTGTATGGTAGCCATACCAGTGGCTCTGACATTAGGAGAGTAGTCTGTCTGTTCTGCGTTTTACTTCAAACTTTGAAGGAGATGACCAAACTAACAAAGATAGTATTTTGGATATAAGGTTCATAAGGTTCAACTCTTTTAAAAATGAGACTAAAACTCACAGCAAATTAAATGTTCCACTAACATCACTAAGACTTCACTAATAAAACCTTCAGCCTCTGTTGTCTTTAAGATATTTTCATGCATGTGCATTCAGAAGTAAGTTCTAATGTATTCAATGAGGATTACTCTTAGATACAAACATCCACAGAATTGCATCCTAAAATATTCTTTCTTGTAAGTTTCTACCATTTTATTGTTTTCCTCTTGATTGCAGCTGGGAAATTACAGATGAATTTTCTCTTAATTATTCCACCTCAGTTCCCCTGGGAGGAGGAATCTTTAATGACTGCCTTCTCTACATCATTTCATCCCTCTATTTCTTTTACATAATTTTCTTATTGAAGATATCAGACCCAACTTTTCCATTATTTAATTTCTCAGTGTGAAATGGACATAATTTGTGATCCTGAAAATAAAATAAAAAGAGAGTAGAGAATTATTCATTGTGTTCAAGCTGAAAGAGCTTCATATGTAGGTGTCAGCTGATTGTTTTGGGTCCTGACTGATGCCATTTTCTTAATGTCTGTATTTCTTACCTTTACTTTTTCAAAATACTGTTTAGGTCTTACCTCACTGAATAAAATTTGTTGGTGGATCTAGGAGCTGACATAAGGGTTCTCTGGGTATAGCAACTGCAGGCAAAATTTTTAAAAATAGACTCCTTAACCAATCAATACAGACAACTATTTCCGTGCAAAATTAATTGACCAAATTTAAATACACTTGTATATTACCAACATATCAATATTACTGCTTTTTGACAGATTGATATATAGACATTTTGAAAGAAGGACAAAATTGATTGCTTTTTAATAAATGAAAGTTGCTGCATTAAATGAAAGTAAAAGCCATCTTTAAAATTATCTTCAACACACTAAACTTGTGAGTGCTCATGTACGCTAATCCAGGAGCATGGAATGTCTGAGGAAAAGCCTCCTACCACATGGAGTGGCAGAAAATTGGCAGAGGATGAGCAGCATGTACACAGATGACTTTCTTACCTCAGAGCCAAGAGACATAACATAACCCAGTAGCAGGAAGATGAAGACAGCAGCAGGCTACCAATACAATAGATAGCTTAAAGTCTATGGGTGACACATCTCTGTTAGAGGACAGGGCATTACAAAAAGGTACAAAAATCCAAGCTAGGAATAGAGCTAGTGAGAGGAGAGGAGGAAGCTATTCCTAAGATATGAGCAATCATTAGGAAAAGACAAAAGACTGTGGAGAATGATGAGCACCAGAGGGAACTTTGATACATGTAAGTCTCTAGAAGGAAGAACAATCCAACTGGTGTCTCCAATATCAGTGAGACAGTAGAATCATAAAATCATTGAACTGGAAGGGGTTCCATCAACTGAGTTTTGGGAATAGATTCAACACTTCAAATAACTGATTTAAAGTCTGGACTAAAACCTGGAGTGGATTTATTGTCTCACTGACTCTGGAGTGTAAGTCTTTGCTATTCCAAGCCCAGGCTGGCCTTTTGCCTTGGAGGACCTGTCTGAAACATCACCCCCAGCTATTCCCCTCATCCACATCAGGAATATTTTTGAGGTCTCCTAAAGGAAGAAGAGCAGTGTTAGTAAGGCAGAAGGACCCACTACCTCTAGGGTCAATATTCTGAGAAGTCTCAGAGAAATAAAAGGAAAACCATGCCACTCTCAATATGCCGTTCCATCTGCCCCTAACCTGCAGTGCTCTTGAAGAATGTTTCACTGATAAGAAGTATGTGAGGATGAAAGAACAGCTTGATTTACCTGATAGCAGCTGAATCCAAGGAGAAGGACATTGCACTGGGGCACCAACTAGTAAAGTATCTGGGTAACTTCACCAGTTAGTGAGAGAACTTTATAAATAAACTTACCTACCTGCTGCCTCTTTTTCTTTGGTGTTTATGGAGGCTGTGAGGTTTAATGTCCCCCTTCCTGAGGACCTCAACACAACTATAACTCAACTATAATAACAAAACAATAATACAGTAAGCACCAAAAATACACACACCATTAATTGGAAAGTCAAGCAATGAAAAAACTGAACCCCATTCATCAATCAACTAACACTGTGGTTTATCAGTCTAATAATTAAATTGAACAGAGCTTGCGTGAAACAAATAGGCCAAGCTAAAATACATACTGGCAGGTACAGCATTGCTTGGCTGGTCCCTTGACCTGGAAGTTATGACATCCTGATGTTGAACCTGACTTTGAACATGTTCAGAGTGTATTTTGATCACATGGGAGCTACAGTTGCCCTATGCCTAGACTTTCCAATCTGGTTTTCTCCATCTGTTTTGGACAACAACTCCTATAAGGCCCAGTGGCTATGCTGATGGGATGTGCAATACAAAATAGTCAGAGGTTACTCGAATGGAGAGTATGGAATGCTAGAAGCTGAGTGGCTGAAATTACTTGTAGAAAGTGAGAAGTTCTTCTATTCAGACAAACTTGGAGACTTGACAGATGTCAGATGGTCAGTTTACCCTTTCAGGAACCTGTGTCTGAAATACCACCTAGCTGATTTACAATACTTTGTAAGGCATAAAGTCATCAGGGTCATCAAGGTCAAATATGAGCATTATGATAACTAATTTGAACAAATAAAAATTATATGTTTTAATAACGATTTCTAAAATTCTCATTTCTGTACCATGGGACCTTGTTCTGATTTCAGCACACCTGGGAATTAACCACGCATAAGGTGACTATTTAGAATTCTGATCATAAATCTTTGATAGGTACAGTTTCAAAAACTACAAGGTGGTCATGACACATATGTGAGATATTTCACAGGAGTTTTAGACATAGTTCCCTTGGATGGATAAACTTGCAACACATAACTTGTTACTTATCCCCAACATTTCCTTCCCTCCTCCACCTGCCCAGTCCTGACCAATCAGTTTCTCTGTTAGTATATATGTTAGCATGAATTATGTTCTTTAATATGTATAGACATGTGCTTTAGGAGGCAGCTTAAATAAATAGAATTGCATTTTAAAACTATTTTAGTTGTATTATTTTTTCAAATTACATTGTACATAATTGTTCATAAATCAAAAAATATTACTGAAATAGTATTAAAATACAACACTATGTATTATTACAAGAAATAGTTCAGGACTCACACTTGCTCTCCATTCTCAACCTTCCAACGCAACTATAAGGAGATCAAAAGTTTTCACTTCTGTTTATATTTAACCATAGTTTAGCACAACATCCCAAACAAGCCAACTAGAAAAACCAAGGCTTCAGGCTGGCTTGTTTCAGTAAACTATAACATAAGCTCACAATAGTTCATCTGATTTCAGACATAACACTAAAATATAGTTCTGGGGCAAGGGGGGGAGAACAAATCTTACAGTCTCATCTTTAGAGTTCAACTTTAAGGGAGGAGGCAGCACACAGATGCAATTTATCTAAACTCATTCTCATAACAAATTGCCATAGTTTATTTGTTATGTCCAAATGCAGCCACTGTGTATTTCACCAGATGTATTTCACCAGATAGAATATGGGAAATGTGATGTATTAAATCAATACAGAGTTTCTACTCATGGAATCATAGAATCTAAGGCCATTTATGCATTACACTGTTATAGTACTACCATTCTACTTTCAACATCCTATGGAATTCTGGGGTTTGTAGTTTATTGAGGCCAGGGAGCTCTCTGGCTGAGAATTCTAAATGCCCCTCCCTAAACTACAAACCCCAGGATTCCATAGGATGTTGAAAGTGGAATAACAGCACTATAACAGTGGAGGGCAGAAATAGCCTTAGAGTTGAAAGGGATTGAAAGGGCCACCAAGTCCAACTCCTTGCCATGCCAAAATACACAACCATTGTTTAAAGACCTCCAAAGGGGGAAGGCCACTGTTCGCACATTTGTTCATGAATTCAGTGGAAAGAACATCTTTTAAAACTTTTTTTAAAAAAGGTAGGAAAAACTGAACTGACAGATTCATCCATCCAGCGAAAGGGCTTTGAGGGCTTAACTCTCTTAGATCTTAGCTGAATCCCCATGTATCCAGCCATATTTGTAGTACTGAAGCAGAACTCTCACCATTTGAAAAAAAAAAATGTCTCCTTGCCTTCAGTAGTCATTCTTTACTCTTTTTTGAGCTTATTAATTTTTAAGTCAAGTTTTAAGTTAAGAAAGCAACACCCATATTCATCCAATCTCATGGTTCTCCCTCTCTCACACACTTTTTGAAAAATGATCAGAGGTTCCATCCCAGATTAAAGATATGTGTCTATCTTTTGAACTTTTCTTATAGCCCCATGTGTGCATTAGGGACAATACCCATCTGGAAGAACAAAACGCTTAACTTGGGACAAATTTTCTGGTAATATTCAAAAGTGGTTATGCATGGATGTCGTATGTAAATTAAGGCACATTGTTGAAAATCTGCATTCATACATACAGTGATTAATGTATGCGAAAATAAAGCCCAAACCAAATTTTATGTCAATCCATTACACTACCTTCTGTAGCCAACTTATACACATCTGTGTTTTGCACAAATTTGTACTGGAAGCAAAAAAGAAACACAATCATGTTTGTCATATTATGGACAATAATTATCTTTTAGGGTATTCTCCCCAACCCTGTAAAAAAAAAATGAAATGGACAGTTCCAAAGCCAGCTTTTCAGCTGCTGATAAGATTGATGCACTGATTAACACCTTTTCCAAGTTGGATTGGAGGTGAAAGCAATCCCATTTGGCAAAACCTCATCCCATTTGCTGACATCTTCATTAACCTTACTGATAAGGAAACCATTTCACAATAAAAAATTCTCAAGGCTAGAGATGTTATCTTCATAGCTTCACCTAACAATGCTAATTCTCAGTGTGAGACACACAGGTTCAATTGCCTTGATAATTTCACAGTGCCCTACACTTTTTCCCAGCTTTGGTTAAAAGGTTGACACAGAAAGAAACCAATTACTTCACACTCACTGGAGAAGGTTGATTTTCAAAAGGACATTTCACCTTTTAAGCAAGAAAGAGAGAGAGAGAGAGCAATGCTAAAGACACAGCAACTTAATTGAAAGCACACATGAGATCACACTGAAAGATGTATTGCACCATTTACTGATCTCATAGAGCTTGCCACATGCCACAGTGCCGCATTGGCAAAGCCCATCACCAAAAAGAACAGAGCGAGTATACCAAATTTGTACAAGAAATAAGGTTGATTTTATTTCCAGATACCGGTGTTGTGGAGGAAAATGAATCAGTAATCAATGAATTTTTCATGGCTGATGAATAAAGGTTCACTCAAACTCCAGCTTCTTAATGAGGCAATGTGTGTGATACTTCCTGTTATTGATCGATGGAGCAAAAGCTAAGTGTCCGATCCCTTAGGAGCAACCAAGCAGCCAATAAAGAAAGTGCTTAACTCAGTAGTAGCTTTACATTCTGGAGGTCTTAGCTTTACATTTCAGAGCTCTCCATCCTCAGCAACAGTAGGTAATAGAACAACAACAACAACAACAACAAATCAATTGTTTAAGATTCTGTAGATCCACTGCCAACCAGGATTGGTGATATTGTTCTAGACAGGCAAGTAACTTGACCAGAACTTGGAAGTAATGGACTACCAATACAGGTATACCTCAGTTAACAAAGCAGATGTGTTCCTGAGAATTATTTTTTTAACAGAAAAATTGTATCAGAGTCAGAAATAATATAGAAAGAAGAGGGATAAGTTCCTACTTACCAAAAAACAATAGCAGTCCAACTTATTTCAGCAAACCTTTCATCCAAATGATTGCAATGCACATATATAATGAAACAATCAGGTCAGCTAAGCCTTGTATAAGTAAAGAAAAAACATTCTGAACTTTTTAGAGACCAGTTCAATGCTTCTTCCAAAATGAATCCAGTGATAACTTTTTCTTTCATCAGTCTCTTTTCTTATGATTTTCATTTTGGCAACCACATGTATAGATCTATGCTTTCTAAAACATGCTGGGGGGAGCTTGTGAGGCAGGCTTATCTGCTTGCTCTTTTCCTCTCTGTTTTGCTTTTGACACATGCTCAAGTAAGGGTTTCTGGAGACAGCTACTTTGTTTACCATGCCTGTTGTAGGCAGGCACACACAGCTGCAGTAGAAATCAGCTAGAGTAGAATAGAATCCCATTCTTTCTCAGGTCCCAGTTTAGGCTTTTAGTGCAGTGTTTACTGCAAATACACTGCTGTACCCCAACACTGAAAGTCTGTGTTTCTATAGTCTTCCTGCTCCATCCTTCCACCATCAATGCTGTTTTCAAAAAAACAAACAAAAAAACACCTCTCTTCCTGCTGGACAGAGGACAAGGAAGGAAAGATGGGGCTAGGCAATCATTAAAAAACTTAGTAAAAAAAGACTTTATTTGAAGTATGCCTGTGTCATTCTTATGTAAAACATTACTTATTGTAACGAGGGTGCAACAAAGTTAAATTTCAAAATATATTTCAAATATAATGAGCGGGAATAAAGTTATTATTTGGTATAATAATTGATGCTTTCTAGTTACTTTTAAAGGGGAATCTAATGTATTTTTAGAGGCACAGTGACCAGAATGTTTGAATCTTTAGGGGTTTTTTTGAACCAATATTAGGATTTTTTTTTTAAAGGAATGAAAAGTGAAAAGTAATGTAATGAATAATTCAATCTTGCTTTTTAAGACCATTTCCACACTAGACTGTTATAGTGCTATTATTCCACTCTCAACATCCCACGGAATGGGAATCCTGGGGTTTGCAGTTTAGAGAGGTGTCTCAAAGACCCATTCCGAAACCGCAAACCCCAGGATTCCATGGGATGTTGAAAGTAGAATAATAGCACTAAAACAGTTTAGTGCAGAAATGGCCTGACATTGTAAGGAGTAATAACAATAGGTTCCTTTCTAGACATTTTAATGAGTAATGGGAACAGAATAAAGGTACCCCTTCACATTTGTGAGGGTTCGGGGTGCAGAACCCTCACAAAAGTGAAAAAAATCACTTGCAAAATTATGGTCTGCGTCAACAAATCGGTTCTACCAGTTTTCATCACCACAGGCAGGAGCAAGCCTCTTGAAAAAGCATGTGGGTCTTAATTTTCCATTTGGGATAAAGAAACCGCCACTACCTAGGTCTAAACAGATGTGCTGGCCTTTGAAGAGTATTTAATGGGCATTTTAAATACATAAGTATTTATTATTTGCTCTGTTTTACAGGGGTGCTTTTAATACCTTGCAAGCAACTTGGCATCCCAACTTTGAGAGAAAGATGTAAACAAAGAAACAAACAAACATTATATTAAACAGGGATAGTTCATATGAATGTAATGTTGCTGAGAACAGTCTAGGGTTGCCAGAGTGAAAACTGGAGACAGCTCCTGTACTTTTAATGGTTGTATAAAAGAAGAAATTATCTGGTTGCCTGACAATTAACACCTGCTGAAATTACATCTTCTACACAACTATTAAAGAGAAGCCTTCCTCAGTCTTAATTCTGGCAACACTAGAGACTGCTCTGCCCACATCCCAGCCCAAGAGGATTGCTGATAAGTGTAGTGGGAACCAGGATTGGGGTGGGGCCGTTTCATCACTCTTCTTAAGCAAGTTCTGGTTTTCCTGTCCTGACAGCCTTAGTTCCAATACAACACTGGTTGTCTTTGTATATCAGCCTTTGGAGAAGAAAAGGTTGAGCTTGTGCTTGTTGATTTACTTAAGACTATATTGTAAGTTTGTAGTGGTATGCAGTTCAGTCCAGGATTTTCATTTCTGAGAGCAAAGTGTGGGGTAGTGTTTTGAGATGGACTACAACCCTGGAGACTAGGGTTTGATTTCTTGCTGGGCCATGAAACCCACCGGTTGACTTTCGGTGCCTCACACACTTTCAGCCCCAGAAACACCACTATAGGTTCGCCGTAGGTCCTTTCTGCAGCTTATCTTTTTTCAGGGCTGGGGTGGGGGGATTGCACGAGCAGCCTCCAGCGAGAGGCTGTCATGTCCCCGCTGCTTCAGCTCCGCATGAGCTGCCTGATCCCCAGCAGGTAGCACAAGAGTCCCACCTCTTCCTTCCACAGCACAGCCTGGGAGTTTCCCAGGCTGTGCTGGGGCAGGAAGCAGGACCACTGTGGCTCCGGAGGCTCCGCAAGCACGGCAAGTGCGTGTGAGGCCCTGGAGCAATGCGCGATCACACACCATTTTCGGCTGAAAGCTGAAAATGAAAAAGTGCACAAGCGGCGCCTGCCAGACCATGGAGTGTCACTCAATTGTGAGTGCATTGTGCAGATTGCTCCTCACAATCACGCGATGCTCCAGGCACCCTTTCACATGGCAAATGCTGTGCGAAAAGGGCTTTAGGGTTGCCATAAGTCAGAAATGACCTGAAGGCACATAACAACAACAACAACAACAACAACAACAACAACAACAAGCTCATTCATAGCCACATTAATATATGTTCCAAGAGGACATCATGCCTGTTTCATGAAATTAAGGTGTATCTAACTTTTTTGAAAGGAAATAGTCATGCCTTCTTATTTCCATCACTAATAATGAAAAAACTTCTTCAAATTTAGCAGAACTCAAAGAAGTAGCTATGTTCATCTGTTGTATCATAAAAAGACACAAAAGAATCCAATAGTGCCTTAGACTAACCGGAAAAAAATTTCTAGCATAATCTTTTTTTGGACTACAGTCCACTTCATCACATGTTTTTGATGAGACATATCTGATAAAGTGGAGTGAGTCCACAAAGGCTTATGCTGTGGATGTCCTTTTCCCTGCATTTAGTCTCAAAGGTGTTACTAGATTTTGTTTAAGTCTTCTTCTGTTACCATTGTTCTTTTTGTCTGATATGTGTGTGTGTGTGTGTGTGCGTGCGCGTGTGCGAGCGAGCAACTGATTTGGGAATTCACCTCTAACCTCTAATTTTGATCTTCATTTTAAAACTGGTTTCTTTGACAGAGTCCCAGAACAAAGTACACTCGAGTGCTTGCTTTATTAAACGTTTCTACTGATTGACATGGTTTGACCCCCTTTTGCTCATCTTGTTGCTGTTTCTTCTAGGAATCATTTCACTTTTCTGTGTCCTCAGGAATTAGCGTTACCAGGCTTTCAAAATAGCAGTAAGGGATAGTTGAATTCATGATATGCAGAGTTGACAATGAGGAAGTATCTATTAACAAGTTTGTGTTCTACCCTAAAAACCAAATCAAGGTATTGATTTCAGTTAACTTTGCCAAGTGTTTGGCCACTTCCACTCTACACTGTTATGGTACTATTATTCTACTTTCAACATCCTATGGAATCCTGGGGTTTGCAGTTTAGGGAGGGGCATTTATAATTCTCAACCAGAAAGCTCTTTGACCTCAGTAAACTACAAACCCCAGGATTCCACAGGATGTTGAAAATGGAATAATAGCGCTATAACAGTGTAGGGTTGAATGGCCTTTGTCAATAAAATTTACATATTGTACACATACATAAATCAGATGATGAACACATTTCTTTCTTTACAGAGAGCTCACACCCAAAAATATGGAATTTTTGGCATCATGTTCATCTATATAAAAGGAAAAGCTTTCTGACCCTCAGATAAGGGAAATCCTTTATAGTAATGGACATTTGGCAACCCTATCGGGAACTCTTCAGTCTTGACTTCAATTAAATTGGCTATCATGATCCACTTGGTTTGATTTCTTTTTTCAAAAAAGGTGGTTCATGTTGAATAGAAATATAAAAATCAATGGGATGAATTCAGTAATTAGTCCCAGCTGGAGCATACACATTGAATCAATGGAATTCCTGTAGGCCTTGGCTTACCAAGCTCCTGTTGATTCAGTGTCTTTACTCCAGCTGGGACTAATTGTCGTTTTTAACTCACTGGGACTCAAATTAGTCATGACTGAACTCAAAGGCCCTCCTTAAGCTGCAAATCCCAGGATTCCGTAGGATGTTGAAAGTGGAATAATAGCACTGTAACAGTCCAGTGTGGAAATGGCCTTAGATTGAACCTTATGTTATTTACTGAATGTTGCAATCCTACAGATACAGATATTAAATATATCCCACACATTTTAACTCAAATTATTGTGCTTAAAGAGTTTTTTTAAAAAAATGCACCAACCTTAACCCTTCCCCCTACATCTGAAAACCATTTAATTCCATTAATTTAGCTGTCATACTGCTTAACACATGAATTTAGAACATTTCCTCTTCGTTTTTTTTTAAGAAGTACAGCCTCCGTAAATCTTCTTAAGTGAATCCCAGTTAAGCATATAAGATCTTTATGACCTAAAGTGCTTGAAAGTTAATACCTTTTCTTTCCTTCCCCCTGCCTCCTTTTCTCCTTTTTTTGGTGCAAAGCCAATTTTCCTCAAACATGACTTGCCAGCTCTGAAATGTGTGTAACTTGGTGGGAAGACAAAGAGGTTCCAAACCACAATGCCACTCTGAAGAATCTAAGTGATCTGTGGTAGCTTATTTCTCTAAGCCTCTCAGTGATTTAATTTGTGGAAGTAATTCTGAGAGTAATATCCCATTTAAAGTTAATGGTAGCAGTGCACTTAAACACATTGACTGATAGCTGCTCTGCAGTTTGAGCCTGTTAGTAGGTCAAGGAATCACTACAGCTCATCAGTGAGAAATCACCTAACTATGTGGCAGCAAAAGAGGTGTCGCCTATAGCAAAGCACAAATGACTTCCAGCAAAGTGAGGAAGCCTCTGGTTACTGTGATTTTTATTTTTCTATAGTGATACAAATGGTGTATTGGGACGTTGCATAGTAACAGAGAACCTGGATGAGATACTGGTGACTTTCCCTTAAGGGAAGGTGGACTGTCTGAAGTGCCCTATGGTGATGATTTCCTCAGGGCTGCCCAGGGTGCTGAGCTCCTAGAGACAAAGGGAGACATTGTGACCCTACACTTATTTTATATATAAAATTGAACTGGACAGGTGGTTAGGGATATGAAAAGTTTTCAGTTTTATTTTGCTGTGTTTCTCTGACTCCCACTTATATTTCTCACCATCCTTGCTTTCTCTGATGCTGCAAGACTTTGATGTTTCTTGCATATTAGAATTCAAGCACATATAGTGTATCTTTATATAATGTGCATTTAACATAAACTACATATTCCCCTTCCCCTTGACTAAAGTGTATTTTTTTCAGTCCTGAGTACTTTGAGCCATTTGTATTTTATGAAGTCCCCACGGTTTTCTGCGTACTTTCTTTCTCCAAAACACACTTAACCTCACTACTGTGTGAATGTTTGAAGTGAGTTTGTGTCCTGCTTCTCACTACAAGTCTCAGGACATGAAAAGTCTCATTTTGTCAATATTTTCAGTCTTGACAAAGTCACTGAGTTTTCCTTAAACACTGGCAATCAGGTAGTGCCTTTCGTCAATGAGATAGTTTACTCCATCTCATTTCTGGCTTCTGTGCATTTGACAATGAATGTAATAAATGTTCTCAGAATTTCCTATCCTGAGCAGGAAATGTGTGTGTTGTGTTGTTTTTTAATTTGGTGAATTTTCTTATGAAAATTTCACAAAAGGGTTTTCAACTCCCAGCCAAAAAGACTGGGGGGCGGGGGTTGCATAAAGACTTCTTTGCTTTTTTTTTTTCAAGCTAGCATACTGTTCAGTAGTTATGAGATAATAAAGCAAAGCTGCGATCTCATAACTTTTGTGATTCACATTTATTATTATTAATGACTAAATGTGACTCCTCAAACCTGCCTTTTCACCCAGGCAGCATCCCAACTGAAGGGTTTCAGAGTCATTGCAGTTTGGGGCACCGGGAAATGATGATTGCAGTGCTCTCCCAGTCATGGGATGCTTTGAGAAGTAGTTTCAGCAAGACCCCTGAAGGGGTCTCTCTGGCCTCTTCTCATGCACCCAGCTACTGGGAGACCACTGCAGATGTCATTTCCAAATGTTCAAATCCATAATGCCTCAGAAACCTTTCAGTTGTTATGTTCCCTAACTGAAAAGGCAGGTTTTGGGGGATTGTATCCTCAGATATAGGTCTGAAAATGAAGCTCCACCATCATAGTAATGTCTGGCAATGCAGAATAAAAAAGGATTGTTGGGTTTTTTTTTTCCCTAGGCAGTGGTTTTGTGTGGGAAATTTTCTTAAATAAATGTGAAAAATTGTTGAAAATGCAGAAAATTTTGCCTAGCAGAGAAAAAATTTTCATTTTCTGTGTTTTTCATTATTGGATAAAGACTGAAATGACTACGTTCTTACACAAACGAACATTCTTTCTGCTTCATCAGGTGATTCCATCCATGGATTGATCTCTAATATGTTTCCTGGATAGCATTTTCAAATATTCCTTGGCTACTTTGTTTAATCCATGGGTAACTTGAAACTAACTTGGAACTTCCGGCCTCATGGTGGGCATGAGAGGGTGTCCGGAGTAGCGCTGCACAGCTCCGAACTCCCACCTGAAGGTACCCAGCTGGATCGAGACCATCCAACTCCAGCTAGCTATCCCCTTGGTAAGGGGGATGCGGAAGAGGTCTGCAGGGGATCGATAATTTGTCACCGAGCCTTCTCCGAAAGGAGAAAGATCGGGGGTGCATAGGATCGAAGGACCACGACGGGACCTCCAGGATCACCGTGATAGCAGCACAAGTGCCGCCATCGACTTTTAAATTAAGAATTCAATAAGAGACAACAAGAAAAGCCCGATCTGGATTACAAACACGTAAGATCGTAAGAGTAACCTACCTGCTTCAAAGATAGCAAGCAGGTTGAAAAGACCCAGAGGACTATAAGCTGGAGAATAATGGTGGATTTCTTAAAGAGACAGTCAAGTTGGTGAGTGTACTGGCTTCAATTTCCTTTTCTTTGGAGGATAATATTACAGATTAAATTGAGGTTTTGTTATGGACATTGGAATCTGGGCAGGACTTTGTTTTTAAAGACAAGAAGTTGAAGAAGGTATCTCTCCTTTTTTCTTTATAAAGAGACTGATTTGTGGAGCTGACAAACTTTTAAATTTGTGTATGGAGACGTAAAAATGGAATGATTGCAGCTGTTTTATTCCTGCTCTTTTTTAAATATTTCATTTGGACTGAAGGATTGCTTTTTGTGTTTTCGTGTTTTTAAAATTGATATTTAAATCGATATTTGAGGCTGATTTTGGGGATTTAAAGCAGATTGGAATCAACACTTAGTCTTTTGCTGCAGTTGTGACTGGATATGACTGTTTAAAACTGGCACCGGGAACTGATTAAAAATTGACAGTAATTGAAATGAACTCAAGACTTTTAGTGACTGAGTGACTTTCTTTTTTCATTGTGTATCGGACTCTATTTCTTCAATTGTTTACTGGATTATCTTATTGACTATTTCATGGTTTAACGGATGGAAGAACCTATATAGACTTTGGATTACGATTTGGACTACAATTTGTTTTTTAAGGAGTTTTTTATGAACTGATAGAACTTTGAACTGGTTATTTTACTATTGGATTTTTTATCCCACTTGATTCTTCTATTTCTAAATGGATTTTAATGGACTTTGACGAGTTTGAAAACAGACAATAGCAGGGACAATTGGCTGCAGAATCAGACTGAAGTCAACTTTCCTCGCTTGTTTTGTCTCCGAAGACAGGCTAGAGAACTGGAAGCTCCCCTCCTACGCAGAAAGCAGTTTGAATGTGTAGCTGGTATTTGAGACTTTGGGTGCTGTGATGCGAGGGAAGGCTGTGAAGGCCAGAAAAACACATCTGGGAGGAGGGATTTGGGATTGTTAAAGGGAAACTAATTTCTACTTGCTTACTTTACGATTTGATCATTTGATTTAATTATTTGGTATTGTATATAAATTTATTATCTTGCAAACAATACATATATTAATTGAATACACTTGGACATTCTGGATTTTGATACTTCTAGGTATAATTCATTGTATTAATTGTTTCATTTTACTTATCTATACAAGTTGAGTTCAAGATTTAAGACTGCTTATAACTAGAGTACATTGTTTTCATAGTTGTATGTTCTAGCGAAGGTGCCAGGTTAATAAACTCATTGAAATAGCAGTTACAGGTTAAGAGGAGGGTGGATTTGCAAAGTGAATTGAAAACCTACTTGCTAAAGATCAATGGATCAAAGAACAAGGAAAGCCACAGCAGCAGCGGCGGTGGCTGTAACCGTGACTACCTAATCAGTAAGGAGAACATCAGTGGACACATCCCAGAAACCCCAAGACATAATGCAACAGATGATGGGGGAATTAAGGAACATTAGAGAAGATATTAAAAAGACAGAGACAGATATTAGACAGGACTTAAAGGAAACAAGGAAAGAAATGAGAACAGATATGAAACATGAGATTGAAAAACTTAGGAAGGAAAAGCAGTAATAGGTAAAGATTTTACGCATCATTTCGTAAGGAAATCATTACTTAAAATATGGAGCGAATACAAGAAGAAGAACATAAGGCAGCTACCCAACTTGGTCTCTCCGCAAGAAGCCTTTTTTGGAAGATGGACAGATACAGACAAATGGTTACGATATGAAGACTTACTAGAAATGACAGAAGATTGCGGTATGAAGATGAAATCAAGAGAGAAATTGGAAATTGAAGGAATAAAATTAAGCTGGTTTCCCTACAGACAGCTAAAGGAAAGATTTCAAATGGATGTACAAACTTATGGAATACAACAAAAGGAGCAAATACAATTATTGCAATTGTTGAGAGAAAATCCACCACACTTATTAGCACATTTATATCGAGAAATTTTACATCAAGAATGCGAGGAGGAGATAGTTAAAGCGGCGATGATACAATGGGCACAAAATGTCCGACATCCAATACAGTTAGAATGGTGGGAACAGAGTTGGCAACGAACACAGAAATTTACCACTGCTCAAAATTTAAAAGAAAATTATTATAAACTATTTCATAGATGGTACATGACACCAGAAAAATTAAAGACAATTTATAAGACAGGTACAGGGCAATGTTGGAAATGTCAAGAGAGTTTGGGTACACTATTTCATATGTGGTGGTCATGTCCCAAAGCAGAAAAATACTGGAAAGAAATGCATACGAAAATATGTTCAATTTTGAAGATTCAATTTGGGATGATACCTGAACTTTACTTGTTAAACATGACACATATATTAGATGGAATGTCAGTGAAGAAATATTGGAGAATACTATACATGGTGACAACGGCCCGTATTCAGTATGCACGACTTTGGAAAATGAAACTATACCTACTACTGAACAGTGGTGGACAACTTTTATGGAAAATGGAAATGCGGACATTCTTGCAGAAAGATTAAAAGGGAAATCAGAAAAAGACATTAATAAAGAGTGGAAGATTGTTACGGATTTGGGTTGGGTATAGATAGAAAGCAATGCATAATTCATGATATCAATTACTATACAGGGTAATAATCATAGAAATATCATGTAACAAGTAAAGTAGAGAAATATAGCAGGAACTAACAAATTAAGTTTGACTACTAACATTTTATTGCAATACGCGGTATAACAAATATTAATAATTGTAATCCAGAAAGGAAAGGAAGAAGAAGTAACATCGCATGTAAACATTGCAGAGATAATTGTTTGTTTTATTTGCTGAAACTTTAATAAAATTATATAAAAAAAAGAAACTAACTTGGAACTCCAGCGTAACTTGGAACTGCCTCGCACTATGGCTAGTAATTGTTGCCCTAGAAAAAGCACATCACCAAATACAGTGAGATGGGCATCCACTAAAGATGTGACCATTTTGTAAGTGGTACCCTGATTATGAAAGAGCCTTCCCAATGAGGATTGTTAGCCATGTTCTTTATGGTCATTTTAGCATCAAATAAAAAAAAAAAAATTTCCCCGGGTCTTTCAAATGATATCTCTCTTATAAAGTGGGCCTCTTAGTTTAAAATTTTATTTTAATTATGACACAGCTTTAATAGTTTATGTTGTTTCATTCACCTTAGGTTCACCATAATTTGAAAACAACTTGAAGACACACAACAAAAACTATTTCATACGTTTCAATGTAGTATTTGTTTTCCAAGCTTAATTGCGATTTAAGCAACTAAAAAAAAAAATTGTTTTGGTGTTATTTGTTGGTGTTATTGTTTTCTTTGTTTCCTACTAGTTTGATTTGAGTCAGATATCTTATTCTTATGTGTCTTAATATGAACTGCTGAATAGATTCCTTAATGTGGATATAATGTTGACTTTATTGGTAATGGATACTTCTAACAGGTCTATTGATAAGGAGGGACGGATCTTTTCCCCTTTCTCCTAAGGTTGAAGTTGTTGTTTTAAAAATCTCTTCCTCACATATTTGTGAAGAATTGTTTGTGAGTTTGGATCAAACATGGAGATAATAAAATTCTTTAAAATCTTAATTGGTCAAAATCAATAGGAACTACTATTCTTGGCATGAAAAGATTCGTATTGCATCACATACCATGACAGCTTTCAAAGATGAAGTATATATCAGAAAAATGTTTTTTAAAAAGGGTTAGGCTGACAACTGTAATTCAGGATCACATATTTGATTCAAAACAAAGGGATTAAAATGCACAGTTTTAACTACCAACTTTCAAAGCCTGAGTAGAAGAATCTACCATTTTTTTTTTCTGTCACATTCATTTAGGGGGTGGGGAATTTCAGCCAAAATAGTATTTAAATTTAAAAGCCTTTAAAATTTAAAATGTCTATCTAAACATAATTTAAGATGTTTTAATTTAATATTTTAAATATTTTAGTTAATTTTTAATATTTTACTTTAACATAGGTCTTCAAAAGCCAATTCAAGGGTTTAATGTAAATCTTCTATTGCCTGCAGGGAGGTGCATATTTCATTTGTGCTTTCCTGTATCTGACTATAAACGTAAAGAAGGTCCCCAGAGGTTCTTGTCCTAAACTAGAAATGGTGTCTTAACCACTTCAGTTTCCTTTTGTTTTGAGCTGAATATATTGGGGGAAAGGAAAAAAGTACAATAATCTCGTGCAGTATTTTTTCCATGTTTATAAAGTGTTTGTTGGATCTGAGATGTTTTATACCAGTAAACCTTACAACAAGCATTTAAGGTAGGATAGCTATATGATCTCCGTATTAGAAGTGCAGGTGTCTCCTTGGCCCTGGAGCAGGAAGGAGAGGCAGAAATGGCTGATGAAATCAGCTAGGTTCAGGTAGTTCAGCTGGGAGGAGACACCATCTTTGGGAAGATCATCTGAAAAGAGATTCCTGGCAAAGCAATATTCAAAGATGAGAAGTGCCTTGCATTCCATGACATTTCTCCATGAGCTCCAACTCATTTCCTAGTTGTCCCTAAGAAGCCTATTGCCCAGCTCTCACAAGCACAGGATTTTGATGAAGCTCTTCTTGGACACTTATTCATTGTGGACAAGAAATGTGTAGCTGAATTGGGCTTGACCAGGGGGTTCCCAAGGGTGATAAATTAAGGGCCAAATGGCAGTCAGCCTGTCTGCCATGTACACCTCCATGTCCTTGGTGGCCATCAGCTGGGTTGGCTTCCAGGTTAAGAACTAGGGGAAGAAGACAATATTTCCTTAAATGATCTCTTAAATTTAGTGGACATGTATCTTGAAAAATCCAAGCACTATCAATAAATGTCAGTCACTGAACCTTCGTTGAGGTGAATCAAAAGTTTGTGCCATCTATATTCATTAAAGTTCCAAGCATGTTGAAAAGAAGAAGAAGAGGAAGAGGAAGAGGAAAAGGAAGAAGGAAAGGAAGCAGCAGCAGCAGCAGCAGCAGCATAGGAATGAGGCTGGGAGAACATGACTCAGATTATTTCACCCTGTCAGTCCATGGCAGAGGCAAGAGACTTTCCCATGCTTATTCTTTAAGTCACCGTCTGCCATTATCACTGATCAGAAAGTTGAAACTGATCCAGCAAAAAGATTCTTAACACTATTTTGGGGCCCAATTAACTTGTCCAGCATAAAGACCTAAACAGATGTTTCTGTTTAGCAGCAAATTTAGAAGTGGCATGCCACTGGAAACATACCAGAAACTTGTACCTTCATGGCTAGAAGCAGGGACTCTGGTCTCTGCCTCTTACGGAAAAGTTGGCCATCACCTGTTTCACACAGTGATTTATGGATACTGTGGCTGGTCTGGGTGATATTGGAGGAGGTTTTTTCCTGTCTGTGTTTTTGTACTGTTGATTTTAAGTATTTGGATGGATGCTTGTGTGTGTATGAATGTATATACACACACCTCCTCCCATATGCGTCTGCCAGAAATTTGAGATCTTCAGAAAAGGCATGTTCCGACACCTCATAAAGTTAGGTTGGTGGGTACCCACAACAGGGTTTTCTTTGTAACAGCATCTTGACTGGAACTTCCTAGAGGAGGAAGTTAGTTTGACTCCATTTCTTCTGACCTTCTGGCAAGCAGGCAAGATATTGCTGTTATACATGGGATTCAGTGTTTGAAATTTCTGTTTTAACTGTTTTAAAACAGGATTCTAGGATTGTTTTTAGACTGCTTTTAGGAGTCTTTTAAAGAGTGCTTTTAAAATATTTTCATCTTTGTATTTTTTAAATTGATTTTTGCTTCTTCACCACTTTGAGAGCCTTTACACATGCCTGTGTGTGACAGACAAAGAGAGCAAATGAGCAAGAGAGAGAGGGGGAGAGAGAGAGAGAGGGAGAGAGATGGGGTTACCTAAGTAGCTCTTGACACACACACCTGCCAGACTCCTCAATCCATACTCTTCCTTTTCCACTCAAGAGGCTCACTTGCATCTCCCAGAAGCCTGCAAAAGGAGTGATTCTCCTATTGTAGAGTTGCTCCCTGCACTGTTTGAGATCAAAAATATCAACTTCTTAAAACCAGAAGAGGATAGCCTTTCTGGCCTTTCTCCCTATGGGAAGGGGAAGTTTTCAGATAGTTTGTGTGATCCCCAGATGGTCCCAGTACGAAAAATTGGTACTCAGATATGCTTCAGTTGCTTATCTGCCAACTGCTAATTCCAGCTATTGGCAGCAATTGTGTCCCACACTGAGAGAAAGGTGGAATGTAAAACAAACACATATAGAGTAGACCCCCTGAATTAATTGATCTTAGCATAAGTATTTCATATGATGGTCTGTGTGGCATAATGCATTTGACAGCCTTCCTCTGCTAATAAATGATATTACTAGGTTCCCAGCTTTGGCATAGCTTTGCTCAGGTGAAGGCATTTAGAATCTTCCTTCAGAGCTTCATGCTGAACATGTGATGCTTGGGAATGGAGGAGTGAGTTTAATATGTGAAGGGCTTAGCCATGGTGATACATCCATTAGTCACATCCTGATTGTATTACTGTAATACACTCTACATGGGGTTCCCTTTGAAGAATATTTGGAAACTTCCGCTGGTCCAAAGAGCTGCAGCCAGGTTACTAATGGTTGATGGTTACAGTGAGCATACAACTTTGTTACTGTAACAGCTCCACCGTCTGCCAGCCTGTTTCTAGGTGCAGTTCAAGGTGCTGGTTTTGACCTATGAAGTCCTATATGACTCCGTTCTAGGTTGTTTGAAGGACTATATCTTTCCATATGAGCCTCCCAGATTTCTATGATCTTTGCGGGAGAATTTCTTTCTATCCCACATCTTTCACAGGCATGGTTGGTGGCAACAAAGGAGAAGGCCTTCTTTGTGGCTGCTCCCACATTTTGGAGTTCCCTTCATAAGAAAGTCAGGAAGGTTCTTTTTGTTTTATTTTGTTTTGTTTTCAGTGGCAGGTTAAGAACTCTGTTTTCCAGCAAGTCTTTGGAAACCAATTTTAACAAAAAATTTAAAAAATGAGGGCTTTTATGCTGTTGTACTGTATTTGATCTGTTTTAAACTATGGTTTAAATTAGTTTTAATTCAGCTGTTTAATACTGCTTTGATTTTAATTTTGTGTGTTTTAAAATATATTTGTTTTACCTGTCTTTTTGTAAGCTACCTTAAGTCCCAGCCTGGGAGAAAGGTGGGATATAAATAATGTGGATTAAAAATGTGGTGACATTTGCCCCAGTTGAAAATACATTTGATGAGCATGTCATGGGACACCTGTGGAATGACTGGGCAAAGTATGACTCATTCCCTAGGGGACATGGAGTAAAGGGCTGAGTCATGATAGTGAAATCATGACAAGGGGTTACATCAGCCAAAGGCCCTGAGTGATGACATGGAAGCAGGTGTGTATAAAAGAGGGGCATGAATGTTTGCTCTCTCTCTGACTCTGCCTCCCGTCACTCTGATCCTGATCTCTCATCCTGCTCCTGAATCTCTGCTCCTGAATCTCTGCCTGTGGATCTGTGTATCCTGTGTAGAGATGTATATACTGCAACTTTGAAGATTAAAGCCTCCAGGTATTTTGGATGACAAACTCTGTGTCCGTGAGTTTACTAACCAGTGGGTAGAGGGGTCAGAGCTGATGCTGTAGTTGTACTCTGATACACACGCTTGTTGCTATTTTGGAAAACTCTGCTATGTTATGCTTGCCTCTGGGACACTTTTTGTCCAGGGAGCAGCGGTTCCAGGGAGGATTTTGTGCTGGTGCTGTAAATCAATCTCCCGTCAAATAAATGATTGACAGATGGGCTGTGGGGGGCTGGCTGATGTTTTGTAAGCTTAAAGCAAGGTTGGAGAATTTGTGGTGAGAGCCAGAGCAGTGTAGTCCTTGAGTGCTGGACAAGGCTCAGAATCCCACTCAGCCATGAAAACCTATTGGACAATCTTGTACAAGCCACACTTTCCGAGCTGGTTACTAGGCTGGTTAGAATTTTTTTGTTATAAATTTTGTTAAGAATTTAATATACAATAAAGAAAATAAGCAAAACAGCAAATAGCATTTAAAAAGACAGAAAACAAAGAAAAAAAAAGATAGGTGAGAAGAGAAAGAAAGAAAGAAAGAAAGAAAGAAAGAAAGAAAGAAAGAAAGAGTAAAAGTGCCTTTCAATCTTCTTGTCAGCAACTATTAAAGTATACAATTAATCTGTTCCTCTCTCATCTATCACAATAACTCTTCATCCTCCTTTTATAACATATACCAATTAACAGCTAAACGCAAACTTTTGTCACTATTCCTGTGTGCCTTCAAGTTGTTTCTGACTTATGGCAACCCTAAGGCAAACTTATCACAGGGTTTTTCTGGGGCTGAGAATGTGAGACGTACCCAAGGTTGAACAAGGCTGGCTGAGTGGGGAATCAAATCCTGGTCTCCAGTGTCGTAGTCCAGTGCTCAAACACTACACCACTCTGGCACTCCAAAATACAAAAAGTTATTGACTTTTTCTACAGAAAGTCAATAAAAACTTTAATAAAACGTTAGCACTCTTCTAACAGACACGATTATCGCTCCCCTAAATTAAACTAAATAAATTAACCCCTCTCATTCTAATTTAAAAGCCATCTGCCATCATACAAAATATCAAATATCAGATCCTTGCATTCCCATTAAACAAAATCCCCAGTTATTCTCCGCCCTCTTTCTCCCTTCTTCTAAGTCATTTCCAACTTTTGACTGAATCATAAAATTCCACCTCCACCAATTTCCTTTTTTCCCCTCTTTCCTCTTTGAATTTTCCATGGCTATTCCCCATTTGCACCCATTTCTCATAATTGTATCTTTTGTAGCTATCTAACCCTCAAGGCCACATTAAAAAAAACACTTCAATATAATTTTGAACAGTTTCTTAGACTTCATATACCCCCCATAAGAACCTTATTTTATAAAAACTTTACAGCAGGGCAGCCAACATCAAACCACAAAATAATGTCTAGAATCTGGTGATTCACTCATTATTTCTTTAGTTCATGATTTAAATTTAACATGTGGTTTTTTGTTAATCCTCTGCAATTGTACAAATTGAACATCACTCACCAAATTCCAAAAGACCTGAGAAGGAAACCTCCTTCCATGAAATACCTTCTACTGGACTTACTAACTTCCTTCTTTCTTTCTTCCCTTCCAACGGTCTGACTGAAAACCAAATATCCTCCATATCTTTCCAAAAATCTCCCCCTCTGAAATTCCTCTTTCCAGTGTCTATATTGTAAATCTCAGCATACCTCCTCCCATTATCTTTATATCTCTGGGGAAAAGATCCAACTTCTCATCTCATTTTTCATGTCTCCAGTGTTAATCCTCTCTTGATTATTTTCAGTAAATCCAGTACTCCCCTCCAGCTCCTCTGGGGTAACTTTTGATGCAAAATTACATTGGTCTGGCAACACTTCATCATCCATAATTTCCAGTCTGACCTCCAGTATCTCCTCTCCATCCAATTCTCTGAATTCCATCATGTTACCAGATAATCAAAGCTCTTAAGATCATTTTTCAGCCACTGAATTTCCTCCAAAATTGACTGCCAGATCCCTGGATCTTCATCTTCTAGGGGCTGAATCATTAACATTATTTCTATGGGGTAAAACATTGGAAAAGTAGAGTTAACACCTTTGTCTCCACAGTGACTCCTCTACCACAGTGTAACAGAGGCACAGGCCCTTTCCACACTGCACTGTTAAAGTGCTACTATTCCACTTTCAACATCCTATGAAATCCTGGGGTTTGCAGCTTAGGGAAAAAGAGCTCTTTGGCCTCAGTAAACAACAAACCCCAGAATTCCATAGGGTATTGAAAGTGGAATAATAGCACTATAGCAGTGTAGTATGGAAATGGCCACAGCCTGACTAATTATTTTCTCTTGTTATTCCAATTACTCTTAATGGGGTACATCTCCCAGACAAACCAAACCCCTTTCCCATAACAAAGTAGTTGCTTTTCTTAGTCCATTTTTACCTGCAAAGCACTTTTAAAAAGTTCACTCTTCCAACTTAAAAAAATACCTTTCTAGACTTCAGAATTAGAAAATCCTTTATCCATTTAAAAATGCTTTAGTTCACATACTTACTAAACTTTTTAGTTTCAAAGTATGATCTTAAAAGTCTTAAAAATAAATCTTAAAGTTAGTCCTATTAGTACAGAAAGTAGGAAACTCAGGAGGTAAAAAGTCACTGCTGAATCAAAGACATCTGGAGAGCTGCTATTAACCTTTCTCTGGTCTACATGATAAACACAGAAGGATCTAAGAGTATCATTTTCTCACGATTTTCCCATGGTGCTGTCCAAGCTACTCTAAAGCAGTTGTTTTGTTATGTGAGCAAGAATCAGGAAAAAGAAAAAAGGGGGAAGGAGCCCTCAGTCTGGAAGAATCATCTGTTTGTTTGTTTTTCCCCTTTAATCTCTGGTGTTACTCATACACTGTAGTCATATGTTTTCAAGTCATTTCTGACTTACGGCAACCCTAAGGCGAAATCATGGAATTTTCTTGGAAAGATTTATTCAGAGGGGGTTTCCCTTTGCCTTCCTTTGAGACAGAGAGTGTGACTTGCCCAGGATCACTCAGCTAGTTTCCATAACTGAGCATAGATTTGAACCCTGATCTCCAGAGTTTTATTTCACTGCTCAAATCTCTATACCATGCTGGCTGTCTGCATTACTCATATGATAACACCAAAATCAAGATAAGCCTGTTCAGCCAAAATAACTCTTCTGCATCAATTTCGCCAGTGAGATTCTTTGTCAGTAGAGATGTCACCACAGCTCAGAGAAATACTGATGTCAAAATCTGACACTCAGTTTTATGGAAGGAAGACCTTGCATATAGTTCAGAGTGCAGGATGCTGTAATCCTTCAGCGGTTTTATGGACTCGTTCAACCCAGTGCAGTATACACAGCTTTAATTTTAAATAATAAAAAAAGTGCCAGGTAGCCTTTTCTTCTTCTTCTTCTTTTTACAACACATTTTAGTATGTAATCACAGAAAGATATAGCAAGCAGTTAGAAAAGAAGGAATGGAAAGCTATGAAGGTTGATGACAAAATACTTTGCAGTGCTGGAGAATCACAAATACAATATCTCCTCAACCAGTTATCCCAGTAACCATCATGATGGAGGTGGTGAGGGGCTGCAAGTTGATTGGAAAGACCCCATAGGCTGTGTCTAGTTGCCATAGACTGCCAGTTCTCTATCCATATTGCAACAGTAACCCAGTATTTTGAGCCTTTTGAAATTCCATGTGACAGAAATATGACCACCATTGTGGTAAGACATAAAGGAGCCCAGTAGGTATCTTTAAGACTAACTGGGAAAAAGTCCAGTTACAAATGTCCTTTGTCCCTTTTCATGATGTAACCGATTAATACAACTATCTTTTCAAATAATGCTATTTTTGGTAAGAGCTATAGTGTGCTAATGAGAAAAGTGCCCTCTGGATCTACCAAGTAACTTAAATCAGGACAAAGATGTCAAATATAACCCACCCCAGCCAAGGAAAAAGTGTTAGATTATTGCCCTATTCTAAGTAAGAAAAATAGATGGTGTTATGGCTGCTATGTGGGGTTTGGGGGAGTGGTGGAGAAACCAGATAGACTAAGCTTTCAGGGCATCAAAAAGGAAAAATGAGTAGGAGTGACTACACAGCCCACCTCAAGTAGGCTGTGCACCTCAGCTCTGCATTCACTTGCTCTGTCTCATAAATAACATGATTGCATCCTGCCACTCCTTCCTGAACAGTAAAGACAGAAATGCAGACCCTGGAGGATAGAAGGGGATAGCAGATGGAAGTGACTCTGGCAGTAGCTCTGTAGAAAATGGGAGAGGGTCAGCTAGTATCTTCTCTTTCCCCTGTTCTTCTGATCCTATGATCCCCGTTCCTCCCCTACACTTCATTCACTCCAAACATTCTTGGTGGGAAAGTGTAGTTCTTGCAGTATGTTCTTCAGGTCAGAAATAAAAGAAGGAGAACAGGTCCACTGGACACCTTCCACCCTCTTGTGCAGCTACAGTAGAGATGACTTATGGCCACTAGAGTAATCTTTCTGACCTCAGGAACCCAAACACTGAACTCCCTACACAGGAATTCTGAAACATGGTAGATTGTAAAGAGCAGATGAACCCAACCAAATTTCAAGTTGACGGCTTTAGGAGTTTCTGTCTCAGGCACTTAACACATTTTTTTCCCTGAAAACATTTTTTTAAGCTGTCAACTGCTCAGGTCTTCACAATTCATGCAGCTTTTAATTATGCCACTGTCATTGATTATTGTGGAATCTTCCTAAAGCAACTTCTATAGTTGAAGAACTGTACCAAAGATGAGCAGTGGGGCACCAGCCATACAAGAAGAGTGTTTAGTAGAGATGGGCAGACAGACGGGAGAGAGACATGCAGAGGGACAGATGTTCTTCACCTCTTGAGTGAGAATGGCAAACACGGAGCATCAATCAGTTAATTCTCTTAAAGTTTAATAAATCATTATATATAATAATGCCAACCTCATCGCTTCTATTTTTACCTCAAAATATGGGTGATTCAGGGATCCAATCACAATGCCAGTGCCTCTGTGAAACAGTTGGGAATATTAGCTCAAAGAAGAGGCATGTGAGAGGGGGTAACCTTACAGGTTCTTTAACACCTATATATACCGGTACTACTGCAGGGGAAAAAAAAGTTGGAGACTCAGAAGTAAGCTTGTTTGTTTTGTTGGGGAGAATTAACAATCTCACGCATAGAAGATCCAAGCAATCTCACAATCACACAAGGCAGACTGAAGGAAAAGGGAGGAAAGGTTTGGATAGTGAGAGTTTAGGGTGACATGGGTGATACTATCCAGAAATGAAGAGAGAAGGTGCTGTGGGTCAGACCAAGGGTCCATCGGTAATACCAGAATGAGAATTACAGCAGCAGAATGATGGCCAGTATGCCAAGAGTACTATGAGTTATCTGGCTCAGAGTCAGGGTTTAGATATTTTTCCACCCTAAGGGGAAAGGTATTAATGACTGTATGGCAGAGTAGACAATGGAGTCCACAGAGTGGACAATGGGGTCTGAAATGAGCTAATGGCCTTAGCATTAGGTGACAAAGAGACTGATGGGAATCATGATAGCTCCTTAATGATGGGACAGGTGAAGGGACAAAAGGGGAGTTTCAATGGACAAAAAGAGAAGGTCAAAGACAATCAGTCATTCTGTGGAAGCGGTTCCAGGTGCTATTGTTTCCAAAGGTTGAGTTGTTGAGGGACTTCTGCCAGGTATCTCCAGAGTTTCCCTGACCATGACCTAGCCATGCCCTGAAGTCTCAATCTGACATAGTTTCGCAACACATGTGGGCAGCCAATTCCTCTTTGCCAACAAGCTCCCAGTCATATCAGGATATAATTTATATTTCATGCCAATTAAATATTTTGCCAATTAAATAATATCAAGGAGGTTCAGGGTGTATGACCTGGAAACACTTAAGTGTGTTAGTGGAGAGGAGAGACTGTGACCTGCTGCAGCACCATTTTGGGTTTGGGTTTCGCCTTTTGGGTTATGCCCCAATGGCCTGACCCCTGGACCCTCTCTGTCTCTGTTCTGAGTACAGACAGGAAGCATATTTTTTAAAAAAATAAAAATGATCAAAAATGTGTTTCTTCGGTGTCAGGAAACCCTTACAAGGAGAATCCTGGACTGGTGAGAATAAATTTGCAAATTTTTTTTAATGCAGATGACAGCATTTCTGTGCAGGAAACAACATTATCAGGAAACAGCATGTTATGCATAGAAAATAATGTTCTTCGATTATGTTGTTGTTGTTGTTGTTACTGTGTATAAAATACTGTTTTCTATGGAAAACGAGCATGCACAAATTGTGCACAGAATAGGTTGCCAATTATAATATTATCTGCATGGGAAACTTTTTTTTCTGCAAATAAATAGCAGATTCTGTGCAGAAAATGCTGTTTTCTGCATAAAAATATCATATGTGAATTTTGTGCAAAAGTCCTAGCCTACCAATAGACTTTGAAAACTGCCATTTTTGAAGACTTTTTCAAAGACGGAATAAAATTGATAAAATTATGCATTGCTTCAGGAGCAAAGTTAGTGAATTATAGCCCTGTTTTTGAGTTATACCACTTAATGCTGCCTTTTAATGTACTCAAGCAAACTACTGATATAGTACATCTTGTCAGTTCCTTCTTGTTGTGTGCCTTCAAGTCATTTGCAATTTGTGGTGACCCCAAGGCAAACCTATCACAGGATTTTCTGGAGGCTGAGAGTGTGTGATGTGCCCAGTGTCACCCAGTGGGGTCTCCAGAGTTGTACTCCAAAGCTCAAACCACTACATCACACTGACTCCTTGTCAATTCACTTGTGCTCATTTGGTGCCAAAAGTGAAAGCAATGAGCAATCCTGGATGTAACTCTCAGTTCAAAGTGGTCTCAAACAATGCTCTACCATTTCTCTCTTGCCTCAGACTTGGTTCCTTCCATTTCAGGGACTGTCTCTGTCATGATGTTGATGCTTTCCCTATCTCTTACTTTTCTCTAGAGATGGAGATGGTAGTGGAGGCAAACTTGATCCATTCTCATCATCTGAAGATGTCTTCCTGGGATGGAGTGGGCTACACCCAGTCCCGCCAAAACTACTGACCATTACAAGTCTTACTGAAGGTAAAAACAAATGATTTTGCCTCTCTCTGTAGCAAGGAGCACCCTTTGCATTTGGATTACTGCTGCAGAAATATCTCACGATAAATTAAGCTAAACTGATTATCAGATGCAATAGAAATAACAATCATTACAACTGTAAATTGTTAAAACTGGTAATGAATTTGGCTAATAATAAGGAGATATATTGGGAATTTAAGATAGTGGTTTTCCTCATTCATCAAATGGACAATAAAATCATTGTGTTTTGCTTTGTTACTCAATATGAATTTAATGTACCTGTTAGTATAGTACTATATATAAGCTTCTTCAGTCATATATATATATGTATGTATGTATGTATGTATGTATGTGCTTATTGGGATACCAACAAGAAAAAAAAATGGACAACTCACAAGTAGGAACAATTGGGGTGGAATGGAAAAGATATGTTTCACTGCCTAAAACACATGACCACACTCATGAACAGACTGTTTCTCAAATTAAAAAAGTACCAAGAAAGGCAAAAAAGGACTAACATTGATTATTTGGCAAGACAAAAGAGGACAAACTCAGATATCAAACAAGCTTCCAGAGTCCTCACCAAAGCTCCACAAAACATCTGTTAATAGAAGCTATATCTGGAAAACAGACCAAAGAAAAAAAAATGAGGAGACGATCGGCTGTATAACTTAAGTGACCTTACACAACCCGTCCCCATAAGTATTGCATTGGAAAGTGTTTGTGAGACAGAATGCCCCTAAATATGTTTCCTCAGATTGTGTGTTAGAGGTACCAGTGAGGAAAGCTGAGCTCCCCTTCTCTATCTCCACATTACATCACCTTGGTGGTCAAAGTTGGAGCCACACTATATGGATTTTTTTTTTTTTTTTTTTTGCTCATTTTTCATCCAGATCACCACATTATGCTGTTCCACACTGGAACTCAATTTGGCCAACATATTTCAATGTGCAGCTGCTACAAGTTGGTTTGAGTTGGCCCAATTCACATCAGAATTTGGGATTCAGTTGAATCAGTGGCACAGTCATGCACCATAAAGCTAATTCAAAATGTGTGTCCAAAATTTTCTGCTCCCAAACTGAATTTGAAAATATTTTCTCCTCCTTTTCAGGTCTTCATAAAAATCATTGGAAGTGGAGGAGGGGGCTTTACGAGTTGAAAAAAGATCAGTCAAGATTGCTCTCTTTCTACAGACAGGGATAACAATACAGAAAGCTAAAGATCTGCAAATTTAACAATGCAAACTGCTTTTCATAATGCATTTCCAAAAACTGAGCCAAAAACTACAATAGGAAAAAAATGTCAGGCTGTAGCCCTTTCTATCTGATTTTCTGTGATTATTTCTCAAGTAGACATGTAGAGAAATGAACTATAAGCCATTTTGTTGGTAAAATTTCTCCACCTTTTTTGAGGAATATATTTTGCATGTCCGCTTGAGCAAAAGTACTGAATCAGAAATAAGTAGAGCGCCCATGCATATATGCTCATAAATTCTAACATTCTCCTTCACCTGATGAAATTGTAATTTCAATGAATTAGAAACGTTCCAGAGTCTGGAAGCAGCACTAGATTAAAATAATTAATTGCTTTTTGCAGTATCTAAATAATAACAACATTATGATTGCAGTGTAACAAAAGATAAATTCACTCCTTTTGCAATATAATAAATTTAATTATTTTAGAGTAATTGAATAATTTTATTATTTCTATTTACTTTTCTCTGGCTTTACCATATAAGTATGTTTTTATCACAGGCATTGGCTTGTAGCATTCTGACAATCTTTTACAGGTCTTAAAATGAAAAAAGTTAGTTACTTTTGAATGGCAAGTGAGTAAGTAAATATTTGCATTTTAATTGTAAATTATAACAATAACTTGGGGATTCATCACTCTATCTGAAGCTAATTACTTTTTCAAAGTAACTTCCCAAGTTTTACGGTAGTTTAAGCCTATCAAGAATGTCATGTAGAAGCATATATTCATATACATTCACTGAATTTTATGGAGTGGGTCCTTTTCTCCTCTTGGGATGCCAATGTAGCAAGTTCATAAAGCTACAGTAATAATTTCCATGTTTTGGTGCTGCATACCTCAGGAACTAAGCTAAAGAAAATGTATGCAGTTCTTATTCAAGCAAAACTCTTGCTGACTTAAAGAGAAGTTTCACTCCACTTATTCTCTCTGCATTAATTTGGCCCTTGGTGATTTAATTCACTTGTTAAGTCTTTTTGATATGCTTCTGGTGTAATGCAAGAGAATCTGGTTAGAGTTCTTTTTCTGAAAATATTACCACATGGCTTGCTGTGATCATAGAGTAGTTTGTGTTGTGCCTGCAGCAGACATGGTCTGAATCCAAATCACAACAGGAAAGAATTTAAATTTGGGGGGAAGGATCATAGTTCAGTGGTAGGGCACACGTTCTTCATCGAAAAGGTTTCTGGTTTTATCCTGGCTTTGTTGAGCCCTGATTCAACAAAGACTTCAGCTGAAATCCCAAGGAGTCTGTGCTAATCAGCATAGACCAACAACAAGCAGTCTAGTGGCTCCCAGATATTTTAGATGCTTGAAGTTCCTGACTATTGTCCAGATTGGATGGAGACTTTTTGCGGAGGGTGGGGGGAGGTGATAGTCCAAAATGTCCAAAGAATACCAGACTGTCTTTCTCTGGTGCATACAATATTGAGCTAGGAAGAACTCAATATTGCTTGTTATAAGTCAGTTTCCTATGTTCCGTTCCTCTCTCTGGAGGAAGTGATGTTTCTTCACAGCAGAAGAGCAGGGATTCTTTCTTTCTTTCTTTCTTTCTTTCTTTCTTTCTTTCTTTCTTTCTTTCTTTCTTTCTTTCTTTCTAAAAAAGAGAATTAAATAAATCTTCTGTTGGTATTACAGCTGAGAGCAGTGGTGGAGCTTGGAGTGTGTGGACGGGGGGCGGGAGGGGGCAGGGCTAGGGTGCATGGGGGTGTGGCCTCAATGCATGGGTCATGGCCAGGGCATGCGGGGGCATGGCTACGAGCTGGGACACCCCCAAAAATTGCAGCCCGGGGGGAAACGCCACCCCCCTGTTCCTAAGCCACTGGCTGAGAGTCTGTCCTGCACTTATCTGAAAATTGCATATTTTTCCACGATGCTGCCACACTGAGCTCTGCTTAATTTGGTCTTCTTCCAATTTCTATCCTTAGCTAAATTAGACCCCTAAATCAATTTTTGAATGGTACGTTAACATTTAGGTAAATCTCACTGATTCAACGTATGTATTCTAGTTGGGTCTTGCAATTGGATTTAGGATGCTTGGTTCCCTCATTCAGTAAAGCAAGGATCGTCAAGATATCTGATGAGGTAGATTGGTAATCCACCCCACCACCACCAAGTATGCCTGGAACTGGTGCCATATTTGTGTCACATTATTGTATTCACATCACTTGCTGGAAATTTGCTACAGACTAGCATCCAATGGCTCATAGGATGGTACCAATCCACATTTTGTGTTGCCCTGCAGTAAAATATCAAGAAATCCTAATAATCAACCTCATGGATAATGAACATAATAATTAATAAATGCTAAAGAACCCAAATTGGAGTTATCATCCATGTTTCTTGAACCTTTTCCTAAGAAGTCTGAGAAGGTTCAGCTATAAACTGTATAAACCATTGGGCCCACTGTACCCTCTAGTATGTACTTTCCTTTTTAAAGACAAAGCCAAAAGTGGTATGATTTCTGTCTTTCTTCATCAATGAGATCTCTTTAGCAACCTGAAACAATACTTTCCAAGTACTTCAATGGAGTGTTAATGTTACTGTACTTAAACTAAAGGATGAGGAAGTAATTGCATTAATTGCAGTCACTGTTGTTCAGCCTTGCTGCTCTGTGGGTAAGGCCTCACTCATAAGACTGTGCTGTCCTGAGTTGACCATGGCTTCTCTGGACAAGAGTTAGGGAAAGTTAGGGAGATTTTGGCAGGACTGGGACCTTCCTCCACTGCCCCTTACAGCCTAATAGGTGGAAAGCAAACACAGCTGGATGTTGCTTTTGAGTGTCCTGTGATCTCATGTCACGTTGGTTGGTTTTTAAATGCTGGACAGGGCATGGAATGGCAGAAGCAACTATAGGGTGTGGATATTTGTTGCTGGAAGTAGATTGCAACAAAATCTACATTAAAGACTATATACAGTACTATCTTACAGGAGGCAATCAGTGTGGAGACAGATAGATTGGAGTTTAGGAATTCTGGATTTAAAAGTCCGGTAACAAGCCCAATGTAGGGAAAAAAGAGCAAAGCATATAGCACACATAAGAAGGAGGGGAGAAGAAGATTTAATAGCATTAATAGTCAATTGCTGGAGAAAAGGCACCTTGATGAGCTGGACTTCTTCACCCTTCCATATGGATAAGACAGACTCATAATTTCACACTGTCACTCTAAGTGTGTTCTGAGGGATTTTCCTACTATGTGAAGTATGTAACTTCCTTCTTCTCCAAGTGAGATATTTCAATAACACAAGTGATTATAGGAACATTCTTCAGATGTCCCTTCCCTGTGTACCTTCAATGTGTGGATGTTGGAATGGAACTTTTCCTGTTGGTTCCTGGTGTCACCATGTTTAGATGGCCCCACCATTATTTGATTGTGATTGTGTTAATGAGCTGAATATAGCCACTGTGAAAAGATCAAATAGATTCCAAACTTGTAGAAACTCATCAGGCACATCCTTGCCCATGTGCTTGCATACCACATCATTCAAAGTGCTGGAGTAGGACTCCCTCTTTATGGTTTCAAGGTTAGCTTTATGAAGATCATGCAAACCTACTATTCCTCTCTTTAAGGTGGAGAGAGGACACTGCAATTTTAGCTCACAGAAGTGCCCAAACCTACACACAGACAAAACTGGAAGCATCCAAGTTCTTTCTCAAAACATGGAAACATGTTCAGCCAAAGTGAACAGTTTTAGAGGTCTGTGCATATCTCCAGTACAAGATATTGCCCACTGATGGGCAATAGAATATGCTGCCTCAGAGTATGGTGGAGTATCCTTCTTTGAAATTTTAAGTAGAGGCTGGATGGCCATCTGTTGGGAGTGCTTTGACACATAGCAGGGGGTTGGACTGGATGGCTCCTGTGGTCTTTTCCAGCTCTATGATTCTATGGTGAACACATACTGCTGTTCTAGATACAAGGTTCCACATCACACAGATGACCTTCAGAGACAGACTCTACTCCTCAGAGCTTCAGTCTCATGTGACAACAGAATCAGTGGTCCCGTTGTGTGTTTGATGGAAAGGTTAATAGTAGGTGTGGGTAAGAATTTTGTTGAGAGATCTGCAACTTGAAAAAACATACAAATGTGAGTGGAAAGAGAAATGGAACAAACAAATTCCTTTAGAAGAAACCTCCATTTTAGTATCTTAAGGACATAAATGTACCTGTAAAAAAAAAGTCCAATATATTTACAAAATCAAGCAGTAAAAGACGGAAAGCTGAAAGGTAAAAGTATATGTCTTGTCCTGAGACTAAAAATGAAACAGCAAAAATATGGAGAATATGGCTTGTTATTTTTATTAGTTCTGATGGAGCATTGTAGATTCAGAAGTATTAAGTTCATATAGTTTGCTTCTGCTTTCATGTCAATGCTTTGTACCACTTTCCAACTTTATAAACAGACATTATAATCCCGTCACTCACTCAGACACAGAGTCAGTAGTTGTCATATCAACTCATACAGATCACTCTTTTCTATAATGTGATCATACTGAAAAGGAAAGAAAACCTAAGCAGACAGCAATATTACTTTTTCCTTCTTTTAGGATCAAAATAGCTCATGTGGTACAAAAGTCAGAAGGCCAAAATACATTTTTTTTCTGCCCAGTATATGTAAAATTAACCTTAAAACTCTGAATATACTCAGATCTAAAGTGAAATAGCATAACCTATTTGTGCTATGGCGAACAGGAATTCACCTTGGAACCTGCTTAGGAAGAAAAGTGGGATATAAATGAAACAAGAAATAAATAAGTTAAATTATTTCAAAACCATAGCATTCACACTATTAAAACACCTTTGAGTAATAACACTTTTTGGCTCCCTCTGTTCAACAAAGTCTTGCTGAGGGGGAGCACATTTGCTGGCCTACTAGGAATAAGAGACCAAGCTAACAGCATCAAGAGAGTGCTGTGATGGAGAGCATAGGGTGGGGTCAGGTATTATTTAAAGCTCACCCTCTTTGCCTTTGGAAATTTGAAGCACTCACTTGAGTGAGCAAAGGACCTCTGCAGAGGAGTTTGGCTGTTTGTGAGAGCGAGCTTTGGAGGAGGCTGAGTTAACTAAGTCCCTGATTGCACAGTGACAAGGTCTGCAGGCCATGGTTCAGCACAAACTGGCTGCCAGCAGTAACCTCATGGAGTTTTCAGAGGAGTTGGAAGGCCATTGGTTTGAGTGTTGCATTAAGATTTTTGTAGGCTCTAGGCATTCTTGTATTTAACTACATACCTCACTGTTACCCTGTGAACTGGGGGTCCGGGGAGGGACACCAAAATGTGCTCAACTAAAGGTGGGGAAAATTAGCTCAGAGCACTGCTTAATGTTAAGAGAGGCAGGGTAACTTAGCAAGATCTTGAACCCTATGTCTACGGGGTCGGGTAGAGTCAAGGAGAACACAGAAGTTGAAATAATAAATTATGTTTATTAAATAAAAGCAAAACAGTGTATGCGACACACTCATACAAGATAACTAAAGAAAATAAAGGTTGGAGTGGTATAGAGGGATTTTTAGAGGGATTGTTGGTTTGGGTGATACTTCACCTGTCCTGAAGCCCAGAAAAATAGAGAGCGAAGCTGGGGTGCGATGTAGCTCAGCACGTGGAGCTGAGGGGAGGCTCGCCAAGTAAAGCGGCAGCAAGGCGGGATGAAACTCGGGAGCGTTCCAAGGAAGGTCTCGGAATCAAGGGTTTTTATAAGGAGAATTGTGACTGCAGGCTATGCCGTACTTGGAGGAAAACAATAGATTTGGAGTTGGAGACAAAGCCTCCGAAAGGTCAGAATCTGAATGATTGAGTTATCGTAGCAGTTCTCAATAGAATAGCCAGTATGCAAATGCAGAGTACTTGGGTATTGTATAGTTAACCCATCAAGCTGCCAGCGCGGGGCAGAGGCTCTTTTGTAAGTGGCGTGCATACTTAGTTAGAGTACTTGCCTGGAAGTCTCCTAAAGCAGTGAGTCAGCTATTTCTGGCCTGCCTGTACTGTAGTTTGAATATTACGGCTATTAACGGCCGAGCTTGTTTACGTGCTTGTCCGGTGGCCTCGCAAGCAAGTGGAAAGGAATAGAGAAGTGCAGCCAAATTGTGATATCAAGGGATAACTTTAATATCCCCAAAGCTCAGACTAGCCAGCGCAGTAACATCACCTCAACATACCACTAGGGATTTTTTTGTAGACCCTAAAATCCTGTTAAATTTTTGTAGGCTCTGGGGACTGTGCCTAAAGTGCCTAATGAATACGTAGCTCTGATTGGTTTGATAGTCCCCTTCCCTTACCCTATTCTTTCTGCTGTTACAGGGAGTGGGGAGGTATTGCAGGTGCCACCTGGTGGGCCTGGCTGAGGCAGCCCAGCTGAAAAGGTCATATAAGTGGTGCTAGGCCATTTCATGGGATAGGTCCTAATCACCACCCCTCGTAGTAGGACCGTGTTTGTGGGTATGTGGTCCAGCCTAGTGCAGCCTGTGTGTGTAATGGGCTATGGCACACGTATGAGGCCTGTTTCTAACCTGCTCCCTTCCCTCGTTACTTTGTTGGCTGTCTGGTCCAGTGGGCCTGGTTCTGCAGAGGCCTAACCACAGTGGCAGAGCTGTTTTGACACTGCACTTGGTGTCTAGGCTTTGACACACACACACACACACCCCACAAGCCATGCTTTAGGTGGTATTTCTGCCCTTTAGTCTTGTGGGGCCACTAGGACCCAGTGAGGAATGAGGGCAGTTGCAGACCACAACCATGTGGCAGCTTTCCCCTCCCCCCTATAGCCTCTTGGATTCTGAGCCTTGCTGGGCTTCACAGACTATTCCATCTTCTGTTCTTGGCTCACTACCAACATGGGCTACTCAGCCAAGAGTCTTCATCCCGCCCTTTCCCCCACAACTGGTTTAGGCTGACAGGCCTAGCTGTTCTCAGTTTCCTGGGCCTTGGGGGCTAATACACTGGGCCTAGGTGTAAGCCCAGATGTGAAAGTAGCTGACCTTGTCCCACCTCCGTCTCCCACTTTCCTCTTAGTATTCCCTTGGTAGGTGGATTGCAGCTCCAGATAGATGGATTGAGTATTGGACTAAGATACATGTCCTCAGCAACTCAACGGGCCCTATGAAAGGTATTAGTGACTCAAAAAAGCAAGGGACTTGCAAAGAAACAACTGGTGGATCTGTCCTCATCTGAGGATGAGGGGGGTGAATTACTTTGGAGGCCATTCTAACCAGTGACAAGGCTCTGGAATTACAGGATCATAGATCAAGAAGAGATCACAGGGACCATTGAGTCCAACCCCCTGCCATGCAGGAATACACAAGTTTGCTGAAAGGTAAAGCCCTTATCTGCAGGCCATTCATGACATGAAGGTGATCCAGAGTAACTGTCCCAGAGTCAAGATTATATGGTCTGACATTTTGCCCTGGCAGGTATGGCAGGGGAGAGGGGACCCATTTTGTATAGAGAGAACCCAGGATAGGTCTAACAGAGAAATATGCAAAATCCTACTGAAGAGGTTGCTACACCCAGAAATTGTATTCCAGAGATCTTAGCTCTACACAGCAGATGGTGTACAACTATACAAATGAGGGAACATGCTTGGGGGGCCTGCAACAGGGTGTGAGGGCTCCTTTGGCCAGCCTGGTGGAGGTTAGGGGCTAAGTAGGTGCTTATGGTACCCCTGTTGGTGAAGGGGGAGCGCTTTGGTCGTGGAACTAGAGAGATGGTGAAAGAGACTCCCTTTAGGGTTGGTCTAAGGACTTAAAGTTAAAGTTCTTAAAGTTCTGGGACTCGGGAGAGAATTTCAGGTCAGCTTTCTGGATATGGGGATCAACCCAGCTCTCAAGTTTTCTCTGGGGTTCAGGTACGAAGTTGCTTCCCCTTTTTTGGTTTTCAAGAAGGAAACATAAATAGGTTATTTAGAGTTAAACAAAGTGGCCCAGTTTTCAACCCATTTTCTATGTCTGGTCTCATCATTTCCCAGGTTGGTCAGCAACATATTCCTTAAAATATTTCTCATTACATCCAAAGCTGAATTTAAGAGTGAGAGAGAGAGAGAGAGAGAGAGAGAGAGGGAGAGAGAGAGAGAGTGAGTGAGTTTGGGTAGGAATCTGACTACAAAGATGCTTTTTAGGAGGGAAAAAAGGAGATGTACACAAAGAAAATGTCTGTTCCTTCCCCATTACTACCAACAAGCAAGGAAAAAACAGCAACCAGGTATATTCTGTGCACAAGTTTCAGAGCAATGGGATAGTGGATGGGATCACAAGCAGATTGCAAGCAACACATGCCTTCCTTCAGCAGCGCAGCTGGCCTCTTTCTTGTGCTGCGCTGGGAAGGAAGTCCCTACATCATTAATTTTAAGTAAGTGTTTAATTCCTAGAGACAGGCTATGGAAAAAAAATACTGAAGACAACATGATTGAAGAAAGGTTGCTAATGCTTATTTGTGGCCTATACAAAAATACTCACCCTCAGATAACATGCAATCATGCACAGCACCTTTCTAACCCAACCCCTAATTTTAAAGCTTTCAACTCTCCCTCTCCATTGGATAATCAGCCAATATCAATTCTCCTTTATGTGGATGATACAGTGCTCTTGTCTTATTCAGTAATAGGCCTAATAAGACTCTAAATAGGGCATTTCAGCTATTGTAATAATGAATACTTAACTATAAGTTACAATAAAATGAAAGTGATTTTTTTTACCAGAAAGAATGTCATTTATACATGGCAAATAAATGAAACTCTTATAAATGAACTCTTATTGAAGGCATAAAATGTAGGTATTTTGGAATAGTTTTTCACTCTTTTGGTTCATGGAAATTGCAGGAGAAAATGTCAGTAGAGAATAACCAGAGGAATATGTCAGCTTTGCTTAGATATTTGTATACTAAAGGGGGGGCAACGTGCTCCTTTCATTACTCAAGTATTTATAGCCAAATTTGTACCCCAGTTGTTGTATGGTTCGTAATGGTGCGTCTAAAATAATTTTGACTCTTTTGAAGTGTTGCAGACTAAATTTGTTAGAAGTGTATTGTTAGAAGTGTTCCCAATGCAGTCTTGCATCTTTTTATATATATATATATATAATTTTATTAAATTTCACAAATATAAAAAAGGATTATTTGACTTGTACTTGTTACATGAATTTTCTTCTGTTCTTCCACGCTGTTCTGGTCAACATTTCCCGCCGCTTAGTCCACTTGTTAGATTAGTGCATCACGATAAATTGATCATCTCATCTGTTCGAACACACATTTCCTTCTCCTAACAATCATAATATAGTCATTCTGGCTAGACAGTTCCCAACGATCACTCTCTTCTGCTTAACTCAAATCGTCCTGTTCCAAAATATTTCCATATCACTCTCTTGAAGCTTCTGTTTTCTCCACACATTATATATATATATATATATATATATATATATATATATATGTATGTATATATATATAAATATATATGTATATATATATAAATATATATGTATATATATATAAAATTTAACTCTCCATTACCTACGGCCCAAAATCTTAAAATTTTTAATTATTTCTGTCATTGTATATCTGGTAGTCTGTGCAATTATTACTGCAACAATCCCCCATCTTCTTACCCTGAATTCCATTACACTAAAATGTCTTGTTTCTCCTTAAGTACTTTTTAAACCCCTTCTCCCATTCAGCAATATCACAATGTTCATATTCATGAAATATATCAATATATCATCAATTACAAGCTTAATTAACATTGTCAAAATAAAACTCCATCAATCATCATCTTCCCGTTCCCCTCTCTCATCTGGTGCCCTGCTGCTCGGATATTCATTTGCAAATTCTCTGTACTCTTAAAGTCGCTTATATTCCAAGCTGCACCACACCCGAGAGAGGGTATAGAATCCTGTGACTTTATCCACTCCTTTTTCCCCCTCCCTTCCTGGACTTTGCGGTCCGGAGTCTATTTCTGAATTTTTATTGTATTCTCCTAGTCGCTTAAGTTCCGAGCCACTCCGTCCAGGAGAGTGAGGGTCTTTACTTGACTAACTTCCATCAAAATCTCCCCGTTCCCCCCTCCCATCTTGGACTTCACCACCCAAAATTCATTTCTAAAGATTATCTGTAATTTCTTTGTCACTTAAATTCCAAGCAGCTCAGTCCATGGGAGGAAGGATCTTCCAATCAAGTCTCTTCCACCGCAGGTTTCACAGTCTCAACCCTTGACATCACATTGTTTATATTACTGACAATATATCACTTATAGTAAACTTGTTTGACATTGCTGAAATACATTGCCCCTTCTCAAATCCAGCACCCTGTGCCTTTATCGGCTTTATATTCCCTCCTCCCCTCTTGAAGCTGCCTGGAATTCATTTCAGAAGATTCATTGCATTTTCATTGTCGCTTAAGTTCCAGGCTGCTCCATCCGTGGGAATGAGGATGTTTTGGGTTAGATGACCTTCAGCACAGTCTCATAGTCTCAACAATCCAAGAGAATCAAGAAACAAGAGTCACTCCACAGGAATAATAAAAAAAAGGAGACGTGCAGCTCAATAGCTTTCAATCCCAAAATATTCCTCCAAAATCCAAAATCCAAACCCCTAATCCATAAATCAAATTCCGGATCTTCTCAGTCCAGCCAAAATATCGAAGTATTATACTGTAGAAAATTTAGTGTCCAAATGGAGATTATAACTCATTTGTAATCCATCAATTATATGCCATCTTATACTGTAAGTCCCAGTTGTGATTCATAAGTCTTTCTTTATTCTTTAAAAAATATTAACTTCAATCCTCGTGAGTAAGCAGCACTCCCAGCTAGCCTTTTCTTAAAATTGCAGCTGCCCCTTTAAGAAAACCCCCCAGCCGTAACGAACTCACTCAGGCTCAGGGTCCCCTCCATTCTTTTGCTTCTGCCCACCGTTGCATGCCAGAACTGCTGCGATATTGACAGAATTGTGACCAGAACAGGTTAAATGACTCTTATTAAATTCTTACATGTTATTTGATGTCTTCTTTTAAAAGTTGACGGCAGCCCTTGTGCTGCTCAGGTGGTGATCCCGCTGGCTCCGTCTTGGTCCTTCGACCCCCCTGGCGCTTTCTGCTCTCCCAACCGGGCAGAGCAAACACCGGTTTTGGGGTCCCCGTCGGACCCGTTCCGCACCCCTCGTACCGGAGGGGTGTTCTGCCGCCTCTGTGGTGGCAAAAGAGGCTGCTGGAGTCCAGCAGGTGGCTGCTCGGAGCCGCGCCATTGCGCAGCTTCAATCCGAGCTGCCACTCGCGCCGGCCATGCAACCGGAAGGCCCAATGCACTCTTGCATCTTGAGGTAGTCCTGATCTCTATTGAGACCCACTACTGGGCTCTTAAGACCAATTATTAGGGAAAACTAATTTTTCCCTGGTTGGACTGGCTCCTCTATTGCTAACTGATGATTTTCATCCTTCATAGACACAGTAGTTAAATAAGAAACTTCTAACATATGGATTTTCACCGAACGCATCAGTAGCATTTGGCTGTTGAGAACCGGAGTGATATAGTGGTTTGACTATGACCCCGGAGATTAGGGTTCAATTCCCCACTTGGCCATGAAAATCCACTGGGTGGCCTTTGGTGAATCACACATGCTCAGCCCCAGAAAATCCCATGATAGGTTCACCTTAGGGTTGCCATAAGTCAGAAACAACTTGAAGGCACATACCACCAGCAATTGTAATGCTAAATCTGCCATCAAACAATGAATAAGGGACATAGAGTTGCAAATCACTTGAGATTAGTCACCAAAAACCTGACTTTTGGCATTATTAGAAAGCCTTTTGGCTGGCCCAACTTTCTGACAAAATTGACAATTCCTAACTATACTAGCATGATTTAACATGCTTCTGTCTGAGTATTGGAGGGAAAGTATAAGAGGATCCTATATCACAAGTGTATTTGTTCCCATGCAAATAAGGTGGCAGAAACTCTTAGCCACGTCATTTTACACTGCCATTTTTACCAAGGGAGACATCTTGCTTTAACTATACCTATTGTACAGGATATTCTTGGCAGGACAGAAGAATTCTATCTTTTCCATCTGCTCACTGACCAAGATGCACAGATTAGAGATAAGGTTACTAGATTTTGTGTGCCTACTGTTGTGACTCATAGATAGATGATAAATCAGCAGTAGATAGTGACAGTAAAGAATCTTCTTAGAAGTTTTAAGGCAGCTGTATGAGAGACATGGGCTAGGTAGATTGTTGTGACTTACTTTTTGCTTATTATTATTATTATTATTATTATTATTATTATTATTATTACTGAATATTGAATGTGGTTTTTAAGTGTTCATTATCTTTTATGCCACCTTGTCTTACGTACTTTATGATAAAAATTGTCTTCTTCTTTTATGCTGTATGACTATAATAAATGATTGATTGATTGATCATTCAGACTAATCAGTTACTTCCTAAATAAATATCTCCTGACCTGGATGCAGTCATCATTTTTTATTATGCACTACCATAGTGCTATGAAAAGGTGATATAGAGAAGTAGCTCCCATAATGCACCAGTGTCACATGAAGGACTCCTAATTATTTTTGTTTTATTAGAACCTAGACCTTCCTTTTCTTCCTTCAGGCGTTTATGGGATACAGCTCATATATTGACCATTTAGGGCCATCCATAAATTTGTAAGGCCCTGCTTTGGGGGTCCCTGATATCAGTATATTTTGGATGGGCACCATACCTGCATTAATTGGCTCTGATATTGAAATCAAATCTGAGAGGTGATAGAGAGGTCAAACCGACATGGGGGAAATTCTGACTGTGAAAGGCAGGTCAGCCCAAAGCTCCTTCCATGTAAGACTAAGTCATTTGTCAGGCAAATAAACACCATTCCTGTAGATAATAGGCTTAAGCAGAAGTTGGACTTTTCCCAGGGAATGCAATTGTGAGAAACCCACCAGGACACTGATTAACAGATACCCATCCCCTGTGCACCTGGACTCCTTCCTCTTGCCTCGGAGCAGCCACAATAGACAGCTATTACAACACACTTCATGTCTTTGTCACCCAAACACTGTGAACATTAGTGGGTTGATAGCCCATTGTCTGTGTTGCAACTCCCATTATCCACTAGGCTGGAGAGCAATTAACTCATACCCCTTCAGGGAGGGAAACAGAGTACATAGACCCTTGGTTTTGAGAAGTCAGATGCAGTCAGATGAAATGATGAACCCCACTATGTCACTCTGAATCCTGATCTGGTCTGCCCTTAGACAAAAGTCTAAGCCACATTTCAGCTCTTCACACTCTTCTGGACTGGTAATTATAAACTCCGAAAAACACCTCAGCCTCTCTATCCATATTTTTTCCTTTCCTTTATTCTTCATTTAGCTCTTATGTGAATGTGTGACTGTATGTATCTTGTGTGCATGCATGAGTGAATTCCCCTCAATAAAACACATTTTTAGAGCTTACTTTTGAATCTTTGGCTGGTTCTTTTCCTGCGCGGGCCTGTAAACATTGGTAGAAAAGGTCTTGTTAAGTTACCCCCCTCTCGCAAGCCTTCTCTTCGAGCTAATTCATTCCCCACCTTTGCATAGAGGTACTGGCATTACAGGGTGGCTCTTGTGGCACCCATGTTTTGGGGTAACAAATTTCTGCAGCATCACAATAGCCTATAGCTCCTTGGCTTCTCTCACCAGTGCTGAAGCAATGTTTTCAGGCTGAGAGCATGTAGTTGGCCCTGTTTTATATCTTGTCATTCACAATGCTTGTTTCCTATCATCTCATATTTGTAAGTACAGTGCCCACCTCTGCACCAGAACCCAAATTCACACCAGCTTCTGCTATAAGATTGATGGCTGGTCCATTGTTTAAATGTTCCCAATAGTCTTCATTGAATCTCATTTTCTTTTAGAAAAGTAGATGCATTGCATTCCTCTCTTTCTTTTGATTTTTCAATCAATCACAGTGGCATTTCTTGTCTATCTCCTCCCTGGTAGCTACATGGCCAGAATAGATTGATCTGTCACTTGCCAAATCCTCAGGCTTATGCAGCCTGTTCATGCCAATTAGTACCAGAAAAGAGTGGCTTGATCAATGCCAATGGCACACAGTCACTAAAATGGGGGCACACACTGCTAGTGTTGGTGATCCAAAGTTGGGATCAATTCAATTGGTGCCTGGGTTATGTAACTCCCTTTTCTTCAAGATCCACTTCTTCCTTGCATGTTTGTCTTTCAAGAAGTGGTTAAAAATACATCTATTTATGAATATTCTCAGGCAACAAGTAAGTATCTGATAGCAATTCTGCTGCTGTTTTTTCTATTGCTTTTACTGTATTTTGGTAAACCTCTCATATCTTATTATTCTAGAGCTTTGGTGCTTGTGGTTCAAACTTTGCCTCTGTGTAACTTATTAGCTATCCTGAGATCCTATAGGGAAAGTTAGGATATAAACAAAACCCTTTACCTCCTCTTCGTCTAAAATATATGGAAGAGGATGCAGTACAAAACAGCAGCAACCACAGCACATTATCTAGGGATTGAGGGGGAATTCTTGCCATTTTTTGGACTGCAATGGGTCTTTTCTTAAAACTGAACTTCTTGCTGTAGGAAAGGCCTCTTCTGGACCTAAAAGGGCCCCAAAAATATACCCCACAAACCTTAAAGGGCATTTGAAGGCCAAAAATGCTCCTAGCATCTGCCCATTTCCCACCTATGCTCTAATATCACAAGTTCTGTATCTCTCAGTTGCTGTTGCTGGGGAACATGAATGGCAGGAGGCTATTGCACATCTTGCTTTTGGACTTCCGATACACAGTGTTGGCTGGAGTCGAAAAATAATATGGGACAAGACAAACTTTGGTCCAGTCCACTTCAGCTCTTCTATTTTTATGTTTCCAAGAAACCCATCATGCATTCCTTAAATAACACACAGAGGGACCTGAGAATGCCCTAGCTGTTTTCCTCAAAATCTCTTGGTTCCAAATGATATCTCGGACATCTCTGGAGTCCTTAAGAAACTTACCAAGAGTACCTCAAGGAAAAGAAAATAGTGGTGGACAAGCTTCTCCAGAAGCTAGCAAGGCTGAAATTATCTTTTTAGTTTATAAGCACCTCTGGATAGATATCCGCCCTCTTGAGCTCTGAATGTAAAGTGCCATGTGCACTGATTGTGGCATATGAAGCAAAAATAATAATAGCCTGGATTTGGATCCAGACATACTCTTACTAATTTCTGCATCTGTCCCCCCATGCCCCAACCATGACACATGCTTCTCATGCCATTTTGCACCACCATTTGAAATGGCAGAATTTCCCAACTGGAACCAGATTTCTTGTCTGTATGGTCTGAAGTCAAGCGGAAGGAGTGTCATCGAAAAAGTTATAGAGCTGACACTGTGCCCTGAAGTGGGCACAAGAAGTGGCCAGAGCCAGCTCCTCCTTCATAGTCTCTGGGGCTACACTTAGGAAGATGTGTAGGGATGCAGGGAAGATTGAGGAAAAAATGTTTCTCAGAATGTCCAGAGCAGATTTTTGCCAAAAGACATCTCAGTCATGTAAGAACTATGCTTATGTAAGTATAAGAACTATACTTAATGTTATAGAATCTAATATAAAGCAACTGAAGATTAATTGAAAGATTAGAAACCACTTATGGACTTTTTGAGCAATAAACAATCTAATGATGGAACAACTATGGTTATGGTTATTAGCAATTCAAGTAGGGTTGTAATGGGAGAATAATATTTTTTCTTCCCCCTCCATTAAAGTTTTGTTCAAAGGGTCAGAGCCCTTTTGTGTTTTAATTAGTGTTCAGAGTTTTAGTTTAGTGTTTTAGTATTCTGTTTAACTTTAAAGGTTTTTTTCCTTTTTTATTTTCTTTTTTCCACTTTTTCTTTTTTTATCAAATGTACGTTACTTTATTATGAATTAGATTGTGTTAAATAAATATATTTTATATTTATATTATATTTATATTTTTTTAAAAAGTACCTAAGGATGAGAAAAGATATGGCTTCACTCATGTAGGGTGGGCCAATGGCCTCAATCAATGAAACGTAAATAAAAGTTGACTTACCATGCTCCCAATGATTCAGTAAGAGTAGGATTTAGTTTGGTGTGTTTACCTCTGACAGCTATGGATGTTTGCTTGAAGGCTTTAATGTATCAAACTACGGGCTTTTCCAGGCCATGTGAAGCTAGGCACTTTTCACTAGGTACTTTTCACTACAGTAAATTATATACATCAAAGCCCCTTGAAACTCAAGGGGTGCAGTTTGCAACGTGTCTTCTAGGCCATCTAATTCAGCACTCAGCCTAGTGCAGGAAAATCAATGGATGGAAACAGGCAGACATTTTTGTCCAACATGGAATATTGACATACAGTTCAAGGAGGCAGAAGCAGAGTTGCACATTCATTGCCACTGTGCATACAGATGCATGTTGCACATGAGTGCATATAAACATTGCCCATAGATGTGTATGCACACTGTAAAGGGATGCACACATACATTGGCTGCACCGCATTTGGCACAACACTGCCATTCAACACAAGGACTGTATAGCATACTTGAGGTGTAACTTGAAATGTGGATATTTATGCTTTGGTGTTGTGTGCCTTCATCATTTACAGTTTATGGCACTGTAAGGTGAATGTGTCATGGGGTTCTCTCGGCAAGCTTTGTTCACTGAGAGTTTGCCTTTGCCTTCCTCTGAGGCTGAGAAAGTATGACTTTTTCAAGGTCACCCAGTAGGTTTCCATCTTCAAGCAGCAATTCCAACTCTGCTATCCAAACAGGTAGTCCAGCACTCAAACTACTACACCATGTTGGCTTGCTTCATGCTATGCAAACCCTATGCTGGATCTTGACAATGTCCTTAAATGTGTTTCCTTTGTATGACATGCTTTGTGCATGCATTTTAAGTTGTGTTAAACCCTGCTTGCAGTAACAAATGGTAATGTTCTTCACATGAGCAACATTCTTCAGAATCTTGTTCATACTGCTGCATTTCATAAAGGACATTTCTTTTTCTTGGCACTGTAAGACTGCTCATTTTATAATTCTCCTCATTTTTGTTGAGCGCTGCAATGATGCATTTCAGTTTGAGTATGACTGTGCAGTAATGTGTAAATCACAATGGACTACAGTGCCTATTTCTCTCTTATTAAAAAGAAATTGCTGTCATATCAGAGAGCATGCTGACAAAATAGTTGCACTAACACATCTGGCAGAATAGTTGAGAGAGAATGTTTGCAAGGTCCTGGTACCTTTCTGCATCTCATAAACAGGAATGGCTTTAATTCACAGGATAAATAGTGATTTCATACTGAACGAAATGGAGCTCACATTATTTTATATTAGTGCCAAATTAATGTTGCATCAGCACTAAGCAGTACCCTACACCCGCCAAAAAATTATATCATGTCAACATGGCAGTGAAAAATTGTTCTGTTTTTACTGGCTTCTACTTGCATACTTAACCATTTTAAAAAGCAACCTCTGAAGAAGAGCCATTATTTTCAATGAAAGTGCATACCTGCAGAGAATTGCAGATACTGTAATTTCTACTAAACCATTAAAAATAAACTTGTTCTAGTATCATTGTGAAAGTGGTACCTTTTTCACATTAGGAATATTTTCTTCTATGGTTAGAAAACCTTGTGTAATCACAGTTCAGAAAGGATACAGACAAGCTGAAACATATCCAGAAAGGGTTACAAATACGGCCAAAGGTCTGGAAACCTGCCCTTATGAGGAATGGCTGAGGGAGCTTTGTATGTTTAAAATGTAGATGAGAAGACTGAGATGTGACATGATAGTGATCTTTAAATATCTGAAGAGATGCCATGTAGAAGATGGAGTAAGCTTGTTTTCTTGTGTTCCAAAAATTAGAACATAAACCAATGGATTCAAATTACTAGAAAAAAGATTCCACCCAGACTTTAGGAAGAACTGTAGGGTAAAAGCTATTCAACAGTGGAATAGATCACAACAAAGAGGTGTTAGGCTCTGTCTGTGGAAGTCTTTACACAAAAGTGCATGGGCATTTTTCCGGAGTCTTTTACTGCATGGCAGAGGATTGGACTAGTTGGCTATTGTGTTCCCTTCCAATTCTAAGATTCTATAATTCTATGTGTATGTGTATATGTCCTCTATGCCTTTTCAAATATACCTACCATTCATGTGCTTTTGCATATGACAACTATAACTAAGAATGTACTAAGTATTTATTACTGAGGCCTGGGATTTATTTACTTTTCCAAAAGTTTGTCTATAACCTCCACCCTTCTAATTATCAAAGAATTACCCCCCGTCCCAAAAAATCTCTCTTAAAAGATTCAAAGAGTTAAACCCAGCTGTTCTGGGTGCTGCGAAACCATTACAAAGGCCAAGTCAAATTTATTCTATTGAAATCTGTTAATCTGAATTAGGGGAAAGAGAATCAATGCAGTTTGTTTTTTAAAAAAATCTTCGTTACCAGTAAATTCCCATTGATTTTTAAGAATCAGTGCTATATAACATCAGTATAGTACTATGTTAAAATATTTTCAAGGAAGATTAATAACAACTATGGAAATAGTTTTGAAGAAAATATGTTATTTATTTCTTGACTTTTTGGGAAAAATATTGTCTCGATTCTGAGTTATTCAAGCAACTTCTGATAATCATTATTACCATAATCTATAAAATGTTAACAGAGTCAAAACAGAAGGCATTCATCAAGCGGCAAAGATATGCCTGCTAAATCAACCCTTTCTTAAAGTGGCAAATCATTCTGTAAGAACAAAGGTTTAATACACTTTCTACATGCTGGGAAGCAAGACATAATGAGATGGGATAATACAAATGTTCAAGACTTCTTCTTTTATTTTAAAAAAGAAAAAGGTTAAAAACATTTTTTTGGAAATGTGGAGCATCTTTGATGAGAAGAATCCTGGACTGATGAGAATCTTTGTAGTTTTGGTATTATTCTATGCAAAATTGCCAGGTTGTTGTTTTGTGAAAGGAAAAAAACAACAGCATCCGTACAGAAATATTTTCTGCACAGAAAATACTGTTCCCCCCTCCCCCCAAAATGCTGGGGGTTTCTGAAAAACAACTATGGCCATTTCCACACGGGGTTTTTAAAACAGTGCAGAGCATCCTCCAGGGAGGACGTCTGCACCTGGGAGTGGACTGGGTGGGACCTACTTAACGTAGATCCACACCCCAGCCCGCTCCGGAACAACTCCAAGTGGTTGTCCAGCGTGCTTTTGAAAGACCACTAAAAACAGGTCTTTCAAGAGCACAGAGTGCGCCACTGCGAGCCTGCTCCCTTATGCAGATTTGCAGGCTCGCATTGGTGCGAGCATGCAATCTGCTGGGGGCGGGCTTTAGGCTGGCGACCTTCAGCGGTTGGTCGAGACCCTCGACCAACCAGAAGCTGCCATTTTCGTCCCCGGAGCAGTGCGGAGCGGTGGTCACGCACTGCTCCGAAGCAGCGTGGACTGGACCGGGGAGCCCAAAAGTCCGGTGAGTAGTGTCACGGGGCGATTCCCTTGCCCCATGCGGAAAGGGCCTATGTATACCTTTTGTGCAGAAAAAGTCCTGAACTGCAAATAATTTGCAAAACTGGCTCAATTCTCAAAGACTCATTCTCAGAGGAAAGAGAATTGCTAGAATCTCATATTGATTCCTTCAGTAATGAAACTAGCACCAAATTACATCCATGGAGGTGAAATGACTAAAAGATATGAATGTCAAGTAACAGATGCAATGTTTACAGTACAGATGGAAGATGGGTGCTCACTGCTCTATACATCAAGTGTACTGACTCCAACACAGCAAAAATATGTACAAGATGAGAAAGAACCAGAAATTCCATCACTGTAGCTATGGGCATGTAACAACTATAGAGATAGATTGCTAACCACTTGAGTTTATCTTAGAGAAATCCCTAGCCTCAGGTTATAATGCACTAAGGTTATGATGCATGATCTTGAAGCTGTAGATATACAAGCTACTATACAAGCCAGGAAAAGAAAACTCCATAGTTGATTTCCTATCTCCTCAAGAACTTGACTTCAAGAGAAAAACCAAGTGCACACTGTGACGAAGAGTCTCTCCAGCTCTTCAAATGAACTAACAGGCATCACTGAGCAACGAATGTGTGATGATGCTTTGGTCAGGATCCTGTTGGAGGCAAACACAAATTGGTGATATATTCAAAGGTTATTGCTATAACCCACGGTTTTGCCAGTGTATGCACTTTGACTGATGTTGTATAGGAAGGTATTGACTACTTCCTTGTACAATGCCCCACTCAGTGATACAGTGCAGCTTCACAGTGCCTGGAGGTAACTCCATGGCTTAATAGGGGCCAAAATGCCACTGCCCTGGCCTCAGAGAGGAGAAGAGGCAGGGACAGCTCCATCATGTCTAGATCCGGAACAGACAAAAGACTCTTCCTCCATACCAACTGTCACCTGGCCTGGCCTCAGAGGGAGAAAAGAGACAGTGTCTGCTTAACTTAATTCCCTTCCACACTGGTGCCATTTCCTTTTCCTTTTGTGTCATGTCTTTATTAGCTTGTAAGCTAATTAATTAGTTATCTCTGGACAGCTGCACTCCATATCTTCTAGTGTGGTGGTAAACCACATTAAAACGTTTTTTGCAAGTTTGTAAAAATCTGCAATGACCTTATATCTCACAATTGGCCCAATGTGTGTGTGTGTGTGTGTGTGTGTGTGTGTGTGACAGGCCCTTATTTTCCACTAGACTGGTTTCTCGGGCCCAGCTTAATAAGGTGCCCTAACTCCATCCTTTAACACAATCTTTGTGTAAAAGAGCTAGGGTCTTAAGTGTTCCCTCAGAACCAATTAGTTTACGTAAGGTAGCATGTTCTGTTTTCTTACCAGTGACTTTAGAATAATGAAGGCCAACTCAACAGTTATAAAAACAAACTGTATCCTTTATTATTGCAGTATTAGAAATAACATATCTTGTCAAGGTTCTTGTAAAGTACAGCGTGGTTATATTAACCAGGTTAAACTTCTGACAGTTTATGCCTATAACCCTCAGCCTTAGACATCAGATCTCTGTGTCTTTTCTTCAGCTGTTTAATCTCTGGCTAAGATCTCACTGCAGACTTCTTTTTTTTCAAACAAAACCTCTGCCTTATACACAATTTCTCTCATCCATAGGCCCCTCCCATGCACACAACTGTGCTGGGTTTCACTCTTAAGATACTACTGTTGTTACCTAGCAAGCCAACATCAAGTTGCACTTGCATTCCAAATACCGACCCCCAAAGCAAATTTGTCATAATATAGAAGAAATTTCACAAGTAGTTTTACCATTGAAGGAACCAATGTAAGAGCCCCTGGAAGTAGACATGATCACTTCTGAGCATTCTAGTTTACTTGTTTGTTTTGACTTTTTTCCCCTACAACTCAATTTCAAGATATTAAAGTTAATAATATAAATGTAATGTAACTTAATGTAAATAAATACGTTGATCAACAATTACATAACTAAATAATATACATCTTCATATACACACATTATCAAATCCCCTATAAATAATCTATCTATGTATCTACCTATCTGCCCATGTATTTATAACGTCTTCCATTTGCTACTCTATTTCTATAATATACTAGCGTAAGTAGCTAGTGTTGCCTGGGATTTTGCTTTCTCACAGGTAATACTTGTTAGAAAGATTTGAGATCCTGTGTCTCTAATTCCCCAAACTGTCTTGTCCAGTACCTGTAACTGTTTTCCATATTCCCCAATTCAATCTGTATTCAGAGTTATTAACATACACAGATTGGGTTCCTGGGGAATACACTGCCCTCCTCCTTGCTGCTAGGCCTCATCTCCATAGTAACTGGCCAGGCCCAAGAGCTCTTTGGCTGAGAATTCTAAACTCCCTGAACTGCAAACCCCAGGATTCCATAGAATCTTCTTAGGCAGCCAATCATATGAGGTCTTCACCTGACACAGACAAATAGACAAACTTTGACTTTTATATATTAGATTGATATCTACTGCGCCAAAAATCCAATTGATTAGTTGGAGGTCCATCTTCAACATCAATTTTTCATGAAAAATCCAGTAAAGATTTGGTGTCACATTTCTGCAAAGTTGCCAGTACAGAAAACACACACCTTAGATATGGGAGGCACTCCACTGAGTGAAAAGATTGTGTGAGGTACTAATGAGGCCAATTGCTTATATGCAAGCAATGTTATTCTATTCCTGAGGGTGTATGTAGGATATATGTAGTTTAACTAGGTAGTATATATCATTTTCAGAGATACCACTTGGGGGAATAAAATAGGCCAGGCATAAACATTTATTTTCCCAAGTGATATCTCTGAAAGTGATATATACTACCTGATCAAAGACTTTGTTCATACAAATATATATATATCCTTAAAGAGCCAGCATGGTATAGTGGTTTGAGCGTTGGGCTATGAGCATGAAGACCAAGGTTCAATTCCCTGCTTGACTATGGAAGCCCGCTGCATGATCTTGGGCACATCACACACTCTCAGCCCCTAGAAAACCCTGTGATAGGTTGGCCTTAGGGTCACCATAAGTCAGAAGTGACTTGAAGGTACACAACCAACAACAACATAATCATTTAGGAACAGGGCTGATGTTCCTTCAAGTTCCAGATTTTTAGTTTCACTTAAGTGAATATTGTTGGAAGATAATAACAAAAGCATGTTAAAGAAAGATGTTGCTGTGAGGAATTTTAATCTTCAGAAAAGACATATTAACAATGGAAACATTAACTAATAAGTGAATATTAGTGGGGGGGGAAATCTTTAAAATCACAGAAAGTGATTGGCATTTCTCCATACTTGTTAGTGTGAGTTTATGGGTGTGTGGGGAGTCTGAATTTTTTAGGTTTACATATGAACTGTTTCTCCACATGTTAGTTTCTCTACATCATCTGGATTCTGATCTCATGGCTTTCATAGTAAGTAAAATTTCTGTTTTTTTCTGCAAAATTGCCTAAAGAGAAAGCAATAAAGCCTATCTTCTCCCAGGCACAAGATGCTCAAAGAGACCATGGTTACAACTGATGCTTTGCTCAAAAAAAAAAATTTCAAATCATTATCACTACACAGGTGCAAATCCCTGCAGAATGTAGACCAAAACAAGGTTAATCTCTTGACACTTTGAGCAAAGTAGTGACCTTAATTGTAGCAGTACTCTTTGAACCTCAAGAGTTCTGGGCAAGAACAATTGAGAGCACTTACTCAGGTGCTAAGAAGATGGTTTATTTATGTACTATGGAAAGGTTTGCTCTCACTGGGCCTGATGACCCCAGTCTTGGAAGGCTATCACATCCTGAGTTTCCTTCCATTAGTCATAAACTGGCCATCAAAACTGAGCAACTTACATAAAGTGCCCCAATGTCTTCTCCCATTCACAATCTTTGCCTTTCTGACATGAATTGACAAAATTGCTCAAAGCTAGGAAAGATTATCTTTTTGGACTCACAGAATCTGCAACGCACTGGCCATTGTTATAGAAAACTGTAATGTATCCAAGTTTTTATTTAACTGCTTAAATCTGTTTAAGTCTATAAAGGCTTCTTCCCTTCCTGAAGGCTTTTTTTTTTTCAATTAATTGCTTAAAGTACAACACATCTGAAACTACATGAAATGCATGGTTCTGTACCTCACAAACGTTATTTTATCTAATGTCACTGTCATCATTGTTGTCATTTCAATTCATATAAGGTTCTGCATAAGAGCGCAGAGTCATACAGTTTAGAATCACATAGATTCTATTTACCCATTTTACCAATTTTTTCACCCAGAGAAATTATCACAGCACTTTAGAAATATCAGAAACATGAGTGTCTCTATTCACAGGCTTACAATCATAAACAGAAGTCAAAAAAAAAAAAAAAATGGGAAGGAGGAAAATATAGCTCACTTCAGAATTTGACAGCATTGCAGAATTCTCATTCAGCTTTTTGAACTTCTGTCCTAATCCATGCTCCCAAAACTAATGAAAGCAGCTCTGCATCAGAATTTGCATTTCAGCAAATGTTGGGGTGTATCAAATGCATTTTATATATATTTTAAACATGAAAGACATGCTATTTTTGATAGAAAACACATTTTTAAGAGACATGTATTTAAAATATGTGTATAAAAGCTGATGATGTGCACCATAGTCCAATAGAATCTGGAGGGCCTCAACTGGAAAAAGCATTTTCTGTCCTTTCTTGCAAATTTCATCTCTCGTTCTCTCTCTATATAACCAATTTTCCTTTGTCAGTCCATTACAGTTATATGGCTCCCTCTGGAATAGCAGTGTGTAGCTTTTGAATAGTGGCAAACTCACAAAGCTACTCAGCATGTGTACAATAAATATTCCTACACTGATTCAAAAGCCACAACATCTTAGCTTTAGGTCTAGAACCTACTTATTTTATTGGATTACTCTTACAATACCATTATGGAGTAGGCCTGTACATTAGAATGATGGATTGTGACAATTCAAACATGGTTACACCTGTGTGATTTAGATTGTAATCCCAGGCATTGCATAGATACAGTGCAGCAGTAACTCTCTGGAAATTTTATTTTAAAAGAAAAACACAATTCCAAAGTAGGAAAATAAAATTAAAAAAAAAAACTTTGTGAGACATACAAAAAATGTGATTTTTTTTTTTAAGGAAGAAACATTGTCAGTACAGTATTTTTGGTTTAAACTGAGGGTGGGAATTGTGTGGCCCTCAAGATATTGTAACTTACATACATACCTCATCACCAGCTCTGCTTGTTAGAGTTGCTGGGAGCTGCAGTTAAACCACATGCAAAAGGCAGCACAATTCCCACCCCTGGTTTAAACTACAGCTGGTGTCTCTAATGTCAGCTGTAACCTGCCAATAGATATATCAATCCCAATATTTCCCCCCCCTAAAAATGCAAGGGAAAAATAAAAGGCAAGCAACACACAACACAACAAGCAATGCAACAAGTGATTTATTAAAGTGGTTAATGAGAAATGGGGATTAATTGCTTTTAAAAAGATGTATCACAAGGTTTTCAAAACTGTAATAACAGGGAGCTGAAATTCATGACATGCAGAGTTGACAGAATAGATAAACCAAATACTATAAAAGCATCCAACCACAAAAACAAGATGTAAATTATATATATTTTGCTCAGACGTAGCAATTGCCAAATCAGCATGGGTTTTAAAGGATAAACCAACTGAAGATTTTTTTTTTGAAAGATTGGAACCCTTTATGGACTTTATGGACACAGAATTTGTGGCTGTGATTACTAGTAATTCTAGTAGGATTACTTAGTTGGATCTGTTTTGGTAGAATAATATGGTGGTTTTTTAAACCTTTTTTTACTTTCATTACAGTTTGGCTTAGGGTGTCAGAGCCCTTTTGTGTTTTAATAAGTTAGTATCTAATTACTTAGTGTTTTAGTTACAGTGGTTAGTATATTAGTTTAATGTGTTAGTATTATGTTTTAGTTTTAGTTTTTTCTTCTCTTCTGCCTGCTTTTTTCTTTTCTTTTTTCAAATGTACATCTTTTTGATTGTGAATTGGATTGTTTTAACAAAAAATAAATCATATAATTACAAAATCATGACACACAGAAATCAAGGCTGCAAAAACACTAAATGCGCATGCGTGCACTTGTACACATGCACACGCACACACACATACACAGAGGCCCTTTTCGCATGGCATTTGCCATGCGAAAGAGCACCTGGAGTGTCGTGTGATTGTGAGGAGCGAACTGCACGATGCACTCACAATCGTGTGATGCTCCAGGGGCTGGCAGGCACCAGTGGCGCGCCTTTACATTTTCGGCTGGAAGCTGAAAATGGTGCACGATTGTGCGTTGCTCCCAGGCCCCGTATGCACCTACCTGGCATGCGGAGCCTCCGGAGCCGCACTGGTCATGCTTCCTGCCCCAGCGCAGCCTGGGAAACTCCCAGGCTGCACTGAGGAAGGAAGAGACGGGGCTCTCGCGCAAGCAGGCAGCTTGTGTGGAGCTGAAGCAGCAGGGACGCGAGAGCCTCTCACCAGAGGCTGCTCATGCGATCCCCGCACCCCAGCACCAAAAAAAGGTAAGGTGCGGAAAGGGCCAGAGTGACCAACACAAAATAATATATACAGGTATAAAAATGAGCAATATATAAACAATACCAAAGTATTTTTAATATGATACAAAATGCAGCAAAATGATAAACTAACAGAAGCAATTGACAAAACTAGATATTGATGAAGTAATGATGTAGGTAAGCAGGATTTCAAGATATTAACCTGTTTTGAAAATTCTTCTTCAGTATTGGTACTGTTTGAAAGAAATTCTTCCTATAAATAGTTAAAAACACACAACTGTACTAACAGAAACAATCAAATAACTGAAAGGATAACAAGTTAAAGAAACATTCGCACATATTCGAAAATATGAGAGATCGAACTGCCTCAAAACAGAATGAACAGAGAGTCAGAGAGAAATGTTAGTCACTATCCCATAGATTGTGGATAAAAAACAATAAACATGTAGGGTTGACAATTAGGAAGCACCTATTAACAAGTCTGTGCTCTACCTAAATACCACAGGAGACTATTGATTTCAGTTAACTTTGCCATGTGTTTGTCTATAAAATTAATGTATTATCCACATTCACAAATTGCATGGTGCAGTCCTTTCTGTCTTCATGAGAGGGCCAACACCCCCAAAATACAAGAGTTTTAGGCATCTTGCTCAATCTATATGAAGGCTTTCCAACCTTCTAATAGGTGACAGTCTTTATATAATAAAGTACAAGCTTTCTGGCCCTGAAATAATTCTTTATGATAAGGGACATCTGGCAACCTTATTTAAAAAAGGACTTTCCAAGCTCTTCTCTCCAATGGGTGACAATTATCCTTGATACAAGGAAAATAATGAGGGAGCAAGGAAGGTATGTTTGTGTCTAGAGATAACAAGCTGGTCCCTGATCTCCATCTTCACATTTAGAGCCAAATGAAGCGCTATCCCTTCAAGTACTCACAGCACATGTGTAGGTGAATACTCATTCTCTTGCCTATGTATTTCACTGTGGTTGGATTGCCTTATGGGAGCTATGGCCTTAAAGAGGCATGAATTGTCATTCAGTAGAATGAGGGCATAAACATTTACGATTTTTAACAAAGTTTATTGCACAATTTTATGAGATTTGCAAGAAAAGATATACAGTGAGAACACAGAATGATCTTTGTCTCTATGCCAAGAAAACAGAAGAGCAGTTTCTCATTAACATGCTTTTTTGATTTTAAGAGAGAAGTTTGGATTTCAGTGCAGTATAATTTTGGATTGCTACTCTGCTTCAGCAGAATCACAGATTTCTCCATCTCTGTTTTTAATCAATATCAGCATAAATTTCAGCAACTGATCTTGGAAGGTAATGATTCTGATACATATAAAATATATAATAACAGAGATGCATTGTTCATAATACAGTGCCTTTTTAGTGCAGTGGCACCCTGCCTAAGGATTAGATGAATCATGTGTCCTGAATGTAGATCTCCCCCATAACATAGACTTTGGAATATTAGGCTTAAAAACAATTCATTAGCAATGGCAACTGGAATAAGGGAAATCATTATTATTGGAAAGGGGGGAATTAACTTGTTGCCATATCCCACTTGATCTTGGAAGCTAGGCAGAGTCGTCCCTAGATAGTACTTGGATGGGAGACTGCCAGTGAATACCAGGTGTTATACGCTATATTTCAAAGGAAGGAACTGGCAAAAATACCTCTAGGTATTCCTTGCCTAAGAAAACCCCATGAAACTCATGTTGTCACCATAGGTCTACAGGAGACTTGTTGAAGTAATGGTTTATTAAATAATTAATTATATCATTGGCTTTTGAAAGACAATATGAATGTATAGAAATGGTACGCTTGGTTGTCACTATTGCCCCTCACCCACATGTTTTCCTATTAGAAATTTCTAAAGTGCTGTTTTCTAGGGATCTTTTTTTTTTAGTTGGTTTTCTTACCTGGCATTTCCAGAAGCAGTGGATCATACCTTACACCATCAGATTAACAGCTGAATATGGTTGCCAGGCTAGAGAAAGCCTTTAAATTCTGTTAGAAAATCCTCTTGCTTCCAATGGAGTTTAACTAAGTCTGATAGTGTCTTCTGTTAGCCAACAAATTAACTTGTTGAGCTTTGTTGTTGGGAGAGGATAACTGATTAGCACATCACTAGTCAGATTTAACTAGGTGGATTAATTTTTAAACACCATTTATTTTTAAACACTGTTTTCCTTACAGAGTGATAAAAACATGGAATAGGATGTTTTTGAGTAAGCAGACTGTTTTTATATTTGGGCAACCACAAGCACCCCACGCCTATGTTACATCGTAGGGAAGAGTCCTAGTCAAAGGAGGAGCTCTAAACTGGCAGGGCCCAAACAGACCATTTCAGAATGCAAGCACTGAGTTTAAGTAACCACTCTCTGTCATTGAATTTCTCCCTCTTCCTGCCTGCTTGTATTGACTGTGATCTTTGGCTTCTGAGATAATGCCTATAATCCAGTATTGATTTTTGCCACTAGAAGAACTTGACACTACAGCGGGTCACACAAACAAAGAATTGAAACATTTTGTTTTGGATTCTGAATTGGTAACATTTACTATGCAACCCAAGAGTTACATGGCCAAAAGAACTTTGCACATGGATCATTTTCCTCTATAAAATTTCTAGCATGTATTTTCTGGTACTTTCTTGCTTCTTTAGATCTATATGTATATTACATACCGACCATTTCCACACGAGACTGTTATAGCGCTATGATTCCATTTTCAACATCCTACGGAATGCTGAGGTTTGCAGTTTAGGGAGGGGCCGGCTGGCCCCTCCCTAAACTGCAAACCCCAGGATTCCAAAGGATGTTTGTTGAAAGTGGAATCATAGCACTATAACAATCTTGTGCGGAAACGGCCACAGACTCATGAGATATTCATTTGTGAGTCTTTTGTTTGTTTCTTTTAATATGAAGTTTCCTAATTTTGCACTTATTTAAGAAAAAAAAAGTTGAATTATCCTTCAAAATTTACACTACTCCAATTTTTTCGGTGGAGTTCTCCGGTCAAAAAAATGTTTGCAAAGATGTGTTTATTAAAGGGAAATGAGCACAAAAATTGTAGATATTAATGTAAGCAGAATTAAAAAGTGAATTTGCTTATGAAAACTTATGAAAAGTGCGCATTTAACAAAATTCTGTACAAAAATGTATGCAATACATTGTGCGTGCATGTGCTTTCATGTCTCCTGTAAACTTATGGTGAAGCCACGAATTTCAGAATGTTACTCAAAGGTAATTTTGCCAGTTCCTTCCTCTGAAATATATCACCCACAGGGAAGAATCTCCTAGGTTGGTTACCAGAAATGTATTCACCTCTCAAGATCTTCTCCCTTGTTGTCTAGAGGAGGTGATCTCCTCAGGGGAGCACCAGCTTCCTGTGTGAGATAGCAAAATGAGAAACTGTGTTACACCCTGCACTTGAGGAAGTGCCCATTATGCCTGAATTTGCCCCCTGCCATGATGGGTGGGGTATTCACTGGATAAGCAAGCCATGATGGTTGGGTATTTACCTGGACTGGTTAGGTACTTGGCATCATGCCAGTCACCACTGCTGAATTACTTGGGCCCTATAGTGTTGTGGCCTGAGGGGATTGCCCAAGCTCCCCAAGGCCGACTGTAGCCCCCATGTGTATTTGTGTGAGTTGAGTGCCTCACCTGATGATACCTGTGCTACAGACACTTCTGGTAGCCCACTAACATCACTGGAGGACACTGACACTGTCTCCTCACACTCTGAAGCTGCTGGAAGTACAAGTGCCTTCCCCAGCTGCCGCCACTTCTCAAAGGCAACCAGGGAAGCCAGAATGTCATTAGTAACCTGCCTCCTCTTGGATGCCCTGGAAGTCTACCTGGGAGGTAGGGATACTTGTCTCTAGGTCACATCTGATTTCTCCAGTGCCTTAAGCTTATCCAATGTTGCCTCAAGCATGACTCTTTTCCCCTCATCCATAGATGATTAAGACACCTCTATAGGTAGGCATTTAGGAGGCTGTTTCTTGGCAGGACCTTTGCCCTCGGAATCACTACTGCCTTTCTTAAGACCCATTATGGTAGGTACACAAGTCCTGGTCCAACATTCAAGCCACCTATGAAACAAATAGCTCCTCTTTGGGAAGCCCAGTCCTGGCAAGAGAATAAGGGGGTGGGGGGAATAAGGCCTCTCCAAGCTGTGCTCAAGGGTTGCGGGAAGGCTACTGCCTAGACCCTTCCTGGAGGCTACCAGGCCTATTGCCTCAAGGCCTAAGGCTCATTGCTTGCTGGCGGTTTGGCCCTGTCAAGCTCAGGCAATGCCATGCCACTAAGCAGGGAAATGTTTGCACGCTGATGGGGGGAGAGGAAGAAGGCCTATAGGGAGTGTGGGGAGAAGGGGTTAAGGCCAGGCTGGGTGAGTTTGTCTTGGTGTGGCTTTGATCCACATCATGGCCTCAGATCATAATCCAGGCCTCTTATGTCCTGCTTTGCAAGCACAGGGCCTAGCAGTGGAAGGTAGTAAGGCCGAGATGCCTGGCTGTGGCCTAGGCTGGCCTATCCATGGCATCAGGGTCTGTTGGCCAACCAAGCCTTTTATGACCTAGGATTGGGCCTAGGGGCAGCCCATGGCTTGCCAACAGCCAGTCAGTAGGCTACATCCCATGACCACACAAGTGTGCTGGTGATCTGGAGAATGTGCGTGGGCGTCAGTGACTGCCATCAGGCCTTGGCACGCTTCTCAGCCTAGCAGCCAAATGTGTTCAGGCCAGGCCAGGCTGATGTTTTGAAGGTCTACTGGGCATGGAGGAGTCTAGATGAGTGATTGAGCCAGTCAGGTGGCTTAAGGCCTACTGGGCTGCAAACAGGCCGGGAGGCCTCATGGTTTCCAGCTGTATTGGGAAGTCTCTGTGGACCCATGGAGCCTTGGTGGGACTCAAAGGCCTAGTGCCAGCTGCTCCTCATCATTCTGCAACCTCCCTCCAAAATGGTGAAGGGAAGTGACGTCACACCACCTTCCATTGCCATTTTGGACAGGAAACACATGGAAAAGAAGGCATTCAAAAGAATAAGGTTCAGAGGGAAGGACTTTTTCGTATTTGTGTGTGTTTGGGACTCAGGGTGTGATTTTAAGCAATTTTCACCATAATCATGCATTTTTTTAAAGGGGTGCTTGTGGCTTTAGGAGACTGGTTGGGCAGCTTCAGAGGCCATAAAATGCGGCCCAGGACCCATGTTTTAGTAAAGGAAACTCTTTCCACAACAACTTGAACTCCACCTGACCTGATTATTAGACATACCATCTAGTGTATCGATCGTGTATCGACATCGAGTACCCAGCTTGTTGGGGGCAATTAGCTAACACATTGTAAACCGCTTAGAGAGCATTTAGCTGATACGCAGTATAGAAATACACATGCTATTGCTGTTGCTAGTGTCAACAGAATCTCATATCAGGATTGTTACTCCAAAATGTGGGTGACTCAGGGGTCCAGCTGAGATGCCACTGCCTCTGTGAAACAGCAGGGAATACTAGCTCAAAGAGGAGGCGTGAGAAAAGGGGGTAATTTTATGAGATCTTTTACACCTATGTCTATGTACTAGTTCAGGGAAGAACCAGTGTGAGATCCAAAAGTGAGATTATTTATTTTATTGGGGGAATTAACAATTACACACACACAAGATCCAAGCAGTCTCACAATCACACAAAGCTAACTAAAGGGAAAGGGAGGAAGGGTTTGGATAGTGAGAGTTTAGGGTAACATGATGATATTTACCAATCTGGAGAGAAGTGAAGAAGTGATCAGGGCTAAGATTAGAAATCCAAGGATGGTACAAACTGGGAATTGGAGCAGCAGACTTATAGTCTGTATGCCAAAAGTATGATGAATTATCTGATGAAAAGCTAGGATTTAAATGTTCTTTTTCCAACATGAGGGGAAAGATGTAAATGGCTGTCTGGCACCGTAAACAATGGGATCTGGAGAGTGGACAATGGGGTCCAGAATGAGCTAATGACCTTAGCATTAAGTGACAAAGGGCTAATGGAAATTGTGATAACTCCTTAACTGCTGGACAGGTCAAGGGACAAAGGAGAGTTTTGGCTGGACAAAGGAAGAAGGAAGAAGACAGTCTTTCCATGGAAGTAGTTTTGATACCATTAGTCATTGAGGAATATCAACAAGTTCATTGTCGGGAGTTTCCCTGGATATGACTTAGCCATGCCCTGAGGTCTCATCCTGACCTAGTTTTGCAACACATGTGTGCAGTCAGTTTCTTCTTTGCCAGCCAGCTCCCAGTCATAGCAGGATATAATTTATATTTTATGCCAATTAAATATATGTTTTTCTAATCAAACCATATCATGGAGGAGGGGTGTATAGCCTAGTAACAGGACTAAGTTTGAGTTAATTGCCCACTTCCTGTCCATTACTGCTCCCCTGTTCTGATTTAATATCAACATTGGCCTACCTGTTCCAATAATTTTACAGCAATGAATACATTTGATAATTTAACATATTCAGAGTCAATTCAGTGCTCAGAACAAGCAATGATATTATTATTAGGCAATTTGTATTCAGTCATCTTTTTCTGCCAAGGTTCTTAGGTGCCACATTCCTTCTGTGGGAGGGGCCAAATAAGGAGTAGGTGAGGCCAAAATGTGATTCTTGCTGATTTAAGCTTACTTCCAGAATTAAGCAGTATAAACCTCTGTATCCCTGCTCAGAAGTAAGCAGAACTGAATCACGCAGCAGTACCTTCAAAGAGAAATTCAAACACTAATGCCCTTTCCGCACCTTACCTGTTCGCAGAGGTGGGGGGTGGCGCTCGCGCGAGCAGCCTCTTGCACTAGGCACTCACATTCCTGCTCCTTCGTCGCTGCAGCTGGCTTGCCAATCGTGCAAACGCCCCGCCCCCACCCCGTCCCTTCCTTCCGCAGTGCAGCCTGGGAGCTGTAGGCTGCGCTGGGGCAGGAAGCGCAACCGGCCCGGCTCCAGAGGCTCCGCAGGGCAGGTAAGTGCACACGGGGCCTCGGAGTGATGCGCGACTACGCAGCATTTTCGGCTTTAAGCCAAAAATAAAAAAATGCGTGCACAGTTCGCGTTAGGTTCTTGAGCGTCGTGCGTCGTGTGGACTGCTCCTCACATTTACGTGACGCTCAAGGGGTCCTTTCGCTTAAAAAACGCCGTGCGAAAAGGCGCTAAGATTATGCATGTCTACTGAGAGGTACACGTTGATAATGCATACTCAGATGTATACAGGAATGACTAACTCAGCAACACTTTTAAATAGTATCCAAAACACCAAGCTTCTGTATGTGCACTAAGGAATAAGTAGGAACATTTTCATACTACATAATTATAGCACCATGAGTCAACAGTGTGACGTGGCAGCTGAAAAGCCAATGCAATTCTAGGCTGCATCAACAGGAGTATAGTATCGAGTTCAAGGACAATAATAATACTACTTTATTCTGCTTTGGTTAGACTTCACCAGGAATACCATGCCCAGTTCAGCACACCACAATTCAAGAAGGGTACTGATGAGCTGGAATATGCCTAGAGGTGGGTGACCAAAATGGTGAAAGGTCTGGAAACCATGCCCTATGAGGAGCAGCTTAGGGAGCTAGGTATGTTTAGCTGATGAAAAGAAGGTTAAGAGGTGACATGAGAGCTATGTTTAAATATTTGAAGGGATATCATGTTGAAGATGGGGCAACTTGTTTTCTGTTGCTCCAAAGATTAGGACAAAAAGCAATGGATTCAAACTACAGAAAAAACGATTTCACCCAAATATCGGGACGAACTTCCTGAATATAAGAGCCATTCAACAGTAGAATATGCTTCCTGAGAGTGTGGTGGAGTCACCTTCTTTGGAGGTTTTTAAGTAGAGGCTGGATGGCCATTTGTTGAGACTGCTTTGAGGGTGTGTTCCCACATCACAGAGGGTTGGACTTGATGGCCATTGTGGTCTCTTCCAACTTTATGATTCTCTGATTCCATTTTAATTGCCATGGTTCCATTCTGAGATTTGTAATTGAGGGACAGGCATTTAGAATTCCTAGCCAGAGAGCTCTATTTTTTCATCAAACTACAAATCCCAAGATCCCATAGCATATTGCTATGGTAGTTAAAGTGCAGTCTTAATACTATAATTGTATAGTATGAAAAAGAAGCCTCAGAAGTAAGCAGGACTCGATCACACAACAGCTTCTTCACTAGACTCTGCTCAGTTCCTGACAGAGAGAGACATTCAAATCTCCAAACAGCAGTGAATTGAAAATAATAGTTTTTCCCTCCCGAGTGCTGAGAAAAGAAACGTTTTCCATTCCACAATAGTGGAAACTCTTATCTCTGAGCTGATGATTGGAGATAAGATCTTTTCCTTGCTAGGAGAAAGAGAAAGGTCTGATCAAAAGAAAATGGTCTGGATAAAGACTGCCAACAGACTATTTTCACCCTTCAGGCAGAGGTTCTATATGCCCATAATAGATACTGTGTAACATTAGGGGAGGAGTGAAAGTTTGCTTATTTTGAGACCTATAAATAGAGGAAAAAATCATAGATTATTCTCTCTCAGAATGTCCAAATATCACAGCATCTCAATAGATGATTGTTGGGATAAATATTCCCACCAGAGGCCACCATTTCCTTCTTAAGCAATCTTTTAGGAATTACATTGCTTCATGATGTAACATTGTTTGTGTGTGGGTCAGGGAAACAATGACAACCACTGTCTGAGTTCAACTGCCATCACAGCTAATGGCAAGCATAATATCCCACAGCTTATCAGTAGTTAGTCACCCTCCAAAATGGTTTACATGGACTTCCCCTATTCAAAAAGATCCATGAAAACTCCCATGTGAAAGGGGAGATTATTTTCCACCCATGAAAGGTGAGATGAACACGTAGGCCCTTGCCACAGCAAATGTCAGCAAATGTCTACTTTGGTGCCCACCTTCTTCCAATTTGGCAGTGAAAAATCACTGGGATTTTGCCATTTCACATACTTCATGGAGTCAATGAAGATGGATAGGCAAGTTTACACTTCTGTGTTCCATATTTCCAGTGACATCAGATATACTCCACATATGCTACCACATGGAAGAAGTTCCACTTTCACCACCCACTAAACGTCTAGAAAAAAACGTATACCAATAACTCACCCATCTGTAATCAGTGTCTCGTGGCATTCTGTGAAATGCATTGGCTTTTCACTCTGCCACAGGTTCTTCCACAGGATCTGTTTTGCATTCCTATGCCTAGCAAGTAAAGAAAACATTGGACACTGCCTGTACACATGTGCAATTTGTTAGAAGTGATTACAATATACAAGTGTTCCCTAGGATGTAATAATCTAAGCATATCTACTTAGCAAACTCCCCAAGCTGTGCTTTGTGGATGTGTAAAATTTGTCAAGGGTAGCTCTGTTCCCATTCCGACCCTTCCCTACCCACGAAAGGGCATTTTCCCAGTCAGATTAAATACTACAATAGCTTGATCCCATAGATGGAAATGTAGCTTTATTCACCAATGCCATAAAGTGGAAAGGCATTGCTGAATACATAAAATAAAAAAGGCCTGATTTGTGATAGCCTTGTCCATATAAAACCAGATTAAATTAAGTCTAGAAAACAGACATTATTGAACTTGCAGATGCAAGGTATGTCTATATGTCAACTTGCCATTACCCAAAGTCTTTCATTGCTTCTGGTGACCCTTGCAACTTTGATCTTGGCCCATGTTTTCAGGGTATAAAGAAGAGGGCAACTCCTTAAATTATGCAATTTGTGCAGTCTCCCAGACAAATGGCAAATTAATCAGTCACTGAATCCTTTTTTTTTTGTTTGTTTTTGAAGACTTGTGCATTTTTAAAGAAGATGGAGTAATTGTTTAGTGACTTGGTGCCATTGATTTTCATTATGGATGGTGTTGGCTGGGTCTGTGTCAGGTCATTGGGGAGAGATAGCCTTTGCATAGCTAAATAAAGGAAAGGTAATTCTTGTTCCATATTCACAAGGAAAAACTCCAGTCCTTGCAGAAAGTTTTTGGTATGACCTTCCCCGTAAACGAACTTTCCTCACTGAGTCATTGGAGCCATAAAGGAGAAAGGGGCAGTTTCAGTATCAACCAGACACATAACTTGAAGTGAGAACAAATTTTTCCACCAGAAGAAGTTCCAAATGGAAGGCAAGATCATGAAAGCAAATTGTTTTAAATATTCTGCCGAGCCCTACAGTACATTTCCTTATAGCAGGCCATCAGACTTGGAATGGAGCAATTAAATGAAATTAATTCCATCTGCATGAGAGAAAAAAGAATGGCAAGTTCTTATTAATGTTCATGGTACACAGAAGATAGGAGTTTTCAAGGAACAGTTGCTTTACTTAAATTACTGTCTTTGTTATGAGATTTAACCATTGTTTGACTGATACATGGGCTACTTATGCCATTCTGCAAAAAGCATTTCTCCTTCTATAGTTTACACTATTCCCAGCTATGGCAACAGGCTTGAGGAGGAAGGATCCTTCTTTTGAAGCTTCAGTAAGGGGGAGTAAGAAGGATCCTATTCCTCACTTCTGAAACTGCAGATGGCAAAATCGCAAATGTGGAAGACCAACTCTGCTTAAATTGTTAAAACTGACTTTATTTGCCTCTGTCCAGAAATTCTGGATCATAGGTTGAGGATAAAGTTGGCTCCCAGACTTGAGACTTGACTTGAAAGTATCTTCAAGGACTTGAGACCTGACTTGAGACTTGGAGTAAAAGACTTAACTACATCACTGGTGAGGACCCACTGGAGAGTCTATAGCAGCTATTCCCAAGCAACCTGAAAGAGCGAGGGCCAGCAATACACAGTAAAAAAATAAATAAACAGTATCCTCTTCTTTTCAAATCAGAACTCTTGTCTTGAGACCCCCCCGCCCCCCTGTTCCAAGGCCAGAAGGGAAACAGAAATGTCCTGAGGGTTGGAGGCAGGTCCTAAGATCTGGGAACTCTAATTTCTTTCTTACAGAGAGTCACACAGGGAATGGGCAGCCATGTTGCTCTGAGAATACATGGATTTCCCCATAGTGACTGACTTGCTTCCCTTCATTCAGTAACATAACATATTCATCCAGAAACCTTATGACTTTGAACAACGCTTCCATCTCTTTTCGTGTACTGGTCACATGACAGTCTGTCTCAAGCCCAAAGTGTGGGTGCATTTCTCAGAGGGGAACAGCAAATGGGTTAGACCATCGGCTTGAGGTGAGCTTGAGGTCTGCTCAGCAGCCTGTCCCTGCTGCGTATCAGAGGTGCCTTCTAAAACTTTTCCTAAGAGCAGAAGAAAAGATTCACCCCCAGGATGCAGGGTGCATATCTCAAAGGGGAACAGCAATACATGGATTTCCCCATAGCTGATTTGTCTTAAGGTTGCCATAAGTTGGAAACAACTTGAAGGTTTACAACAACAACAAGTACTAGTGAATATATTACTACAGGATTATTGTGGGTCTCCCCCCCCCCCCGTGTTACTGATAACTTCCTGAGTTCTGTTTTCATTTTACTCACCTACCCTAAATGACTGAAATCACAGAACATTTTCATCTCTCTGGAGGTAAAATGGTACAGCATTATTAAGGAAAACCATGGTACACAAACCTTTCATTTTCAGCTTTGGTAATGCACTTTATTCTTTTATCTTTTAATTCCCTCCTCTTCTCTCTTTCTTATCATCTTTCTCCTTCTCTCTTCTCACTGGCCCTGCAACTTCTGGTTAAATGTCTTTCCCCTTCTCTCTTGTCCTCTATTTCTCCTTCTCAGAATCTCATGCCTATCTTCATATTCTCCCTCATTCCCTAGCTGCTGTCTTGCTCTTTTTCTTGACTTACTTCTCTTCCCCAAAACAGTTCCTGGCTTATGTCATCATCCTTCTTCCCTCTTTCTATCCTTCCCCCTTTTCCCCATATTTTATGCCATTTCTGTACTAGACTGTTATAGTGCTATTATTCCATGTTCAACATCCTATGGAATCCTGGGGTTTGCAGTTTAGGGAGGGCCTGTAAACTGCAAACCTGCAAACCCCAGGATTCCATAGGATGTTGAAAGTGGAATCATAGCACTATAACAGTCTAGTGTGCGAATGGCTTTAGTTGTAGTTGTCTTCTCCCTCTTTCCTTAGCTCCTCTCTGTTTCTTACTCATTCTCTTTCTCTGTTTTCCCTCCCCAGTTCTTCTGACCACATTTACTTTCTTTCACTTTCCTCATCCCTTCTTAAAGTTTTGCTTTAATAATTGCAAAACAAGGGGCTTTGCACACATGATTTTTTTTTTTTTTTGCAAAAACAGTTCCAAGATGTGAACAAAAATCCTCAAAAATGTGCAAAAACTCTGCTAACATCAGCCAGTGGAAAGAACACTTTTGAAAACTGTCATTAGCCATTTCTGCACTAGACTGTTATAGCACTGTTATTCCACTTTCAAAACTGAAAATCCCAGGATTCCATAGGATGTTGAAAGTGGAGTAATAGCGCTATAACAGTCTAGTGTGGAAATGGCCATTGTGATGTACGAGAATGTGTTCACTTTATGTTTCCAGTGGTGAGGACACTCTAAATTGCACAAAGATCTTTGAATCAGGACTCCAGGCTATGAAGACTACAAGAGCTTGATACATCCTAAACCCAAAAACAGATGGCTCTCTGCATTGTTCCCCCTGCTTTCTGTAGACAACTGCTTCCTAAATATGGATCACCAGCAGTTGTTGTACTGTAAGTCACAGAAGCCTTGTCAGCATGGCCAGGGATCCTGGGAGTTGTAGTCCAATGTCCTTGGAAACAAAGTTTGGGAACTGCTGTGGGAGACCCACACCACCAAGAGACCCGACTACATGTCTCAAATTCTTCTTATATTGACCAGCCTTCTGCTTCCTGCTCTGGTAGCTACATTGCCCTTTTCCTGACTCCACTCCATCCAAACTTTCAGTAAATGAAGTATATTTTTGGAGACTTCAGTATTGAGGAAATGAAGTCTATAATTCTGGTGTTTTACAATAGCACTGTTTTTTAACAGGGATAGGGGTGGGCAGAGAGAGAAGAAATCACATACTTGTCATATTGTGACGACTCACTAAATTTCTCCTGAGGGGGAAAAAAGGCATGACTTTGAAAGGCTTGTCGGCTGAGAGGTATTTTAGATATCCGCCACTGCAAATTCCCTCTCATAATGATAACTAAATGATGTGAGTCAGCGAGCCGTTACGCAGTTCAGGAAATAGATAGAAATAGGACTTTGCAGGAATGAGGTATTTTGGCCATTTTAGCCTATGTGGTAATTTGCTGCTAAATATAGTTATCAGGCAGTGCTGTTATTTACTTGACCCACTCCAATAAATATGTCAATTAAAGACTTATAAAAACCATTCCCAGATAAGAGGAAATGAGCATTGTTAGAGAGCTGTTACAGCATTTTAGAAAGCTTGGCAGGTAATTTGAGGCTACAGTGCTTTTTGATTCATTGACCAAACATTGCTTGTGCAGAGGTTAATCACGGCCTGTTTAGAAGCCTATTAAACATTTTTCATACTTCCTGTGTTTTCAACATTGCTTTAATAATAGCTTCTGGATGCATAATAACCACATTTTATTCCTGGCATCCAGGGTCAGAGGGGAGAAAGGGGAAAGTGTGTGTGTGTGTGTGTGTGTGTGTTTGCGTGTTTGCATGTGCATATGAGTAACCATCTGAAATGCTTGCCAGGACTATGATACACATACAAAAGTGAGGTAAAATGGATTTGTAAGCATGGCTCTGTATAGAAATACTCCTTTTCTAGAGACATTCTATTGGACCAAGTGATCCAACAGTTTTCTGCTGCCTTTTGCAATTCCATCTTTTTTTCAATAGTCAGTTCCAATAAGGGAATTGTCCCTTATGCCTGAATCTCCCTCAGATGACATCTGTATAGTTCTGGCTCTCTCATATTCGGATTTCTCATCAAAACTGTCTCTTCCATGATGTTTTTGGCTTCACTTCTTGCTCTTTGGCTGACTCAAAATGAACAGCATTTGTGCATGTTCATCCCAGTACCTTTGGGAAGGGGACTGGTCCTTTCTCTTTCTCTTTCTTTTGTAAAGCACTATGTATATTTGTCATCATCAGCAGTCACACAATTCAGCATTTTTGCTGATTTTTTTTTTAAATATTTGCTCAACAGTATATTCCACTGTGTCCAACAGGGCTTGATCTGCAGCATGAATACCATGTATTTTCACATAAATGTACTTCAGTCTCTCAGATTAAAAATCTGTGACTAACACTGTGTGGACCACACTTGTTTGTTTAAACCCACTCCAATCACTATGAAGCAGTCCTTGGGATAATGAAATTGCATCTCCTTTCTGCTGGAGTGTGCATAGACAGAACACTTATGTGTAGGAATTTATTTCCCTAATGCAAGACCACAGTATTTCAAGAAACATGCAGGGGAAATAACAGAAAACTCTGTCTGAATTTATGTTGGATGTTCCACCTTCCAGTGTGCACCAGAAAGTACAAGCTTGCAGAAATCCAACAGACTCCTAATGACCATTACGATTTCAACAGTTTTAAATCTTACTCATTCTAAAGACATGAATGGCTAAAGGAGTCATGATCTCTGAGGAGAGTGCAGAAAATGAGCTTGTGTGCTGTTTAGAGGTGTACATGGGTGTTTTTTCTATGTTTTTGTCTCCATGTTGTCCCTTAGCACATGGCCTGAGGGGAGAAGCTTCTGCTAAGTCATTGACTTGTTTGGAGGCAGAGTTAGTTGCCACTACTTCTGTATACTTTCTCCTTCAACCTATGGAGCTCACCAAATGGGAAAAGGAAAACAGGCATTTTTGGTGGAACTTTCTGGATGATTTTAAGGAGGAAACTTGCACAACTGTGTTGTTACAGGCCTAGAATGATTAACATAGAAAGTGATAGAGTTGTAGCACTAACCTACAACATCTGTGCCCTGTTGGATTTAATTAGTTATTTTCAAAGACTGCTTTCCTTACTGAGTGATAAAAACATGGAATAGGATTTTTTGAGTAAACAGCTTCTTCACCTTTGAATAATCACAAGTACACCACACCTACCTTATATAGTTACCATACCGTCCATCCCCACTCCATGATATGATATAATTGGCAAATATCATTTAATTGGCATGAAATATGAAATACATACTGCTATGGCTGAGAAGCTATGCTGGCTAAGAGGACTGGCTGAACATGTGTAAAAGTAGGTCAGAGGGGACCTCAGGGCAGGGCCAGATCATAGTCAAGGAAGATCTGGTGTTAATGAATTTGCAAATGTCCCTCAATGACCCAACCTTCAGAAACAATAGCACCCAAAATGGCGCCAACCAAGGAAGTGATTGTCTCCAACCCCCTTTCTCTTTCTGCTTAAATTCTCCTTTGTTCCCTTACCTGCTCAACTGTTAGGGAGCTATCAAAATTCCCATCAGTACTTTTTCACCTAATGCTAAAGCCATTAGCTGATTCCAGACCCCATTGTCTGCTCTGCCAGACAGCTGTTAATACCTTTCCCCCTCAGGGTGGAAATGAAGTATTTAAACCCTGGATCTGAGCCAGACAACTCATAGTTCTCTGGACACAGGCCATCACTCTGCTGCTCCAGTTCCTGTTCTTATACCACCCTTGAACCCCTAGTCTGAGTCACATTGCTTTGTCTCTTCCCTGCAGGATAGGTAAATATTACCCACTTTGCCCTAACTTCTCACTATCTGATTTTTCCCTTCTTTTCTTCAGTTAACCTTGTGTGGTTGTGAGACTGTTTGGATCTTTTGTGTGATTGTGATATTCCTCCAATAAAACAAGACATATTTTAATCTCCAGCCGTTGTCCCTGCATTAGTACCGATATACATAGATGTAAAAGATCCTGTAAGGTTCCCCCCACCTTGCAGACCTCCCCTTTGAGCTAATAATTCTGTACTGTTTCCTGGAGGCACTGGTATCATGGGTGGACCCCTGTCACCCACCTTTTGGGGTAACAGTATTGTAGGGAAGATTCCTAGTCAAAAGAGGATCTTTAGACTGGTTGAGCTCAGACAGCCATTTTAAAATGTAAGCACTGAGTAAACAATCTCTGCCACTGAATTTCTCCCCCTTCCTGCCTGCTTACCTTGACTGTGATATTTCACTTCTGAAATAATGCCTCTAATCCAGCATTGACCTGCAATATCTGTGCTGTGTTTTGTTTTGTTTTTTTCCTTGCTGGGAGATCTCCCATGCTATACCTACTGCAAGTACAAGCTGGTTGCCCTGTTGAAGGAGAAGGTGCGGCAGCTCAATGTTATCAGGGGAGGATGAAACTGTTTTTTGGAAAGAGTGGTGCAAATTCTTCTGGATGGGCAAAAACTGGAATAGGAATGGTGAGAATTCTGAGACACAGGAGGAAGATACTTGGAAGGAGGCGACACAAAGAAGCAGAACTATCAAGAACCATGCTTCAAGCTTGGAGCTACACAACAGATCTCAATCTCTCCTCTTAATCAGTGATTATGAGGCATAGGAACAGGAACAATAGCCTCTTAAGTCACAGAGACCTTGGAAAGTTCTAAGGATGGAAAAACTACTGTCAATCCTAAAGAAAGAAGAGATATGTAATAGTAGTAAGTGAAATGGTAACAGGTGATAGAGAGAAAGCCAAACTGTTTAATATCTTCTTGGTCTCAGTCTTCTCCCCAATGAAAACAGTGTTCTAACTGATGAAAATAGAATAAATCAAGCAGTAAGAGGAGTGCATCTCAAAATAAATAAAGACGTAGTAAAGGAATGTCTAGCTCAAATCTCCAGGGCTGAATGAACTATATCCAAGAGTACTAAAGGAACCTGCAGATTTAATCTCAGAACTGCTGTCAATATTTTTTTGAGAATTTTTGGAGGACAGGAGAGGTCCCAGCAGCTTGGGGAAGGGCAAATGTTGCCACCCTCTTCAAAAGGGCAACCAACTACCAACCAGTCAGTTTGGCATCAATGCCAGGACAAGTTTTAAAACAGATCATTAAACAGTCAGTCTCAACACACACTTAGAAAGAAATGCTGTAATTAGTAAGAGCCAACATGGGATTCTCAAAAACAGGTCTTGCCAAATAAATCTTAACTCTTTTTTGACAGAGTTACATGCCTAGTAGATCAGGGGAGTGCTGTGGATGTAGTATATCTTAAATTCAGTAAGCCTTTTGACAATGTCCTTAATCATATTCCTCCGAGCAAGTTGGTGAACTGTGAACTAGATAGTGTCACAGTTAGGTGGATTTGTAATTGGTTGACAGACCAAATCCCAATAATAATCACCAAAGGTTGCTCTTCATCCTGGAGAGAAGTGAGAAGTAGGGCGCTACAGGGTTCTGTCTTAGGCCTGGTGTTAACATCTTTATATATGACATAGATAATGAAATAGAAGGCATGATTAGCAAATTTGTAGACAACACCAAATTAGAAGTTACAGGATCAGAACTCAAAATGACCTTGACTGATTCAAGACCTGGGCAAAAACTAATCAAATGAATTTCAAAAAGGATAAATGTAAGGTACTACGTCTAGGCAGGAAATATGTAACGTACAATTATGGGATGGATGACACTTGACTTGAAAGCAGTACTTCTGAAAAGGATCTAGAGATTTTGGTAGACCACAAGCTAAATAAGAGTCAACAGTGTGATGAATCAGTGAAAACAGTCAATGCAATTCCAAGCTGCATCAACAGGGATATAGTGTTCAGACTGAGGGTAACAGTAGTGCCACTCTATTTTGCTTTTGTCAGATCTCACCTGGGATACTTCCTCCAGTTCAAGTCTTCATCATTCAAGATATCAACAAGCTAGAACATCCAGAGAAGGGCAAACAAGACGATCAAAGATCTGGAAGCCAAGATTTACAAGGAATGACTGAGGGAGGTAACATGATAGCTATCTTTATATATATGAAGAAATAGCGTATCAAAGATGGGTCAAGCTTATTTTCTGCTGCTCCAGAGACCAGAACATGAACCAATGGAGTCAAGTTACAAGACAAGAGATTCCACCTAAACATTAAGAAGAACGGTTTTTTTTATCTGTAAGGACTTTTCTTTACTGGAATAGATTGCCCCAGAGAGTGGGAAATTCCCCATTTCTGGAAGTCTTTAAACAGAGGTTGGGTGGGCATCTTTTATAAGTGCTTTAATTGTGCATTTCTGTATGGCAGAGAGTTGGACTACATGACCCTTGTAGTCCCTTACAACTTTATGATTCTATGATTCTACAGTTCTATGAACTTACCACATAAAGATGTCAAGAGACATTTCGGTCAGTTTTAGCCATCTCAAAATCCTGGAAAAGGATAAATGAGAAATGCATTCAGCTTAATGAAAGATTTTCCTATTTCTGTAACTGAAAGAGAATGGGAACCCAGTTTGAGACCAAACATCCATACATTCCTGAGTTTGGATTCTATTTAGGCAACAGCAAAAAAATGTATTGAAATGGCACATGTAAAATGCATGTATTTTAAAAATTACATACAGGCATTTGTTAACAGAAGAATGCCTACATAAAGGGCCTTTCCGCACTACGCTGCTATAATGCTATTTTTCTACTTTCAAAATCCCATGGAATCCTAGGGTTTCCAGTTTAGGGAGGGGCATTTAGAATGCTCAGCCAGAGAGCTCTTTGGCCTCAGTAAACCACAAACCCAGAATCTCACAGGAAGTTGAAAGTGAAATAATAGCACTATAAAAGCGTAGTATGTAGAGGCCCAAAATCTCAACAAAATTGCAACCATTTTAGAAAACACAGGAAGTACATACAAATTTCCAGGTAGGAAGAAATGGGCTTACAAATTCATGCAGAGATAAATCAAAATAACCAGGATAGTACTGAAAGAAGAACCTTGGTGAGATCAGACTTTATAGATTTCCCCATCCTTAGAACCGAGTGACCGATGGGATGTTGATGACTTAAAGTCTATTTTCTTCAGTCAAGAAGGTACACTAAACTCTAACCCAGGCCCATTTCACATCATATTTCCCAGTACCAGAAACACATTATTTCTTTCATCCTATTTCGGTTAAACTTAACTTGTCCCCCACTCCATATTTATCCACAAAACACATCAATGTACATTTCAATACAGTAACACTTCAGGTCAAAGAGTAGGCAATAGAATTTTGTTCCATAGTACAGTTGTTATTACTATGTACTGCTGGATATATATTCAGAGCAGAGGAAGGGAAAAGTGGCCCTGCAAATGTTGTTAGACCACAACTCCCATGATCCTTTACCATTAGATACATTGATTATAACCGATGGATGTTGCAGTCCAACGACATCTGAACTGTCACATTGTTCAATCCTAATTTGGAGCCACTGTTGTAAGACTGATATAGAATACAGCTTACTGGGGCCAGAAACCTTATCTCCTACTCTGCTCCTCAACACGTCTCACAGCACACTGACTGGAAACAAATTAAAGTAGGTGCTCAGTAGTTGAGACTCAATGCTATATGAGAATAAGCGCGCCCAGCACTTTTTTCCCACACAAAACTTAATTGAACAATACATCAAATGCATAAAAGATTTTTTCTCCTTTAACAGTGCCCAAAATATACTGTCAAAGTCAGCTGCATGACTCTGTTTCATTGACAGGGTCATACCTGGATGGCAGTAGGTAAACGTGAGCCTCAAATTCTCCTTCTGTACCAAACCAAAGTTTCTTAACAGCTGACGACAGAGCATTAACATTTGACCACCTGCCTACTCAGGTTGAAAAGGGTCACCGAACTCTGAAATGTACCCATGCATCATACTTAGAAGAACACCTGTGCTAAATTGCTTGGTGTCAGCATGCTGGGAAGATTTACTGGTTGCTCCTTGTCAATGTGTCTTCTTTATGTCAGAGTTTCAGTCCAGTATCAAAAAAAGGATTTAAGACTCTGTTAACAAGAAGGTTATTTTACTTCCTACATTTTTTTTGTACTAATTATGGATGTAGTCAGCTAAAAGCCTCACAAAGGACTTGTATAACCAGAAGCAGGACTGGATCTACTGTTGGCAGAGGTGGCAGTAAGGTTGTTAGAGAAAAGAGCTGGGCACCACAAAGCCTGCTCTGCGTACTCCTAAGTTAGCGTGATGTCTTTGTGTGTGGTGAAGGAGACTGTTCCATCACCACTGTTGAGGAAATATTCAAAGGCAAGTCCAGTCAGGCTTCTTACATGAAATAGAAGGTGGTACCATCTTTTTTTTTCTTCTCCGGGGTGGTGGTGGTAAAGAAGTCTACATATGACTGAAAATCATTGGCCTAAATCCTACTGTTAGTTCTATCTAGAGTAGTGTCATTGAATTGACTGGATTTACTTATGTAATCATACTGTATTTAATAATTGATTCAATGGATCTACTCTGTCCTCAGAGGAATGTCTATGCATTCCTTCCTTTTCCCACATGCACTTCCAGTTCACTCCCACTTCTGTCGTTGCTTCGTGAAATAAAATCTGTCCTCTTTGCATATTTTTTTCAAATGTCCACTTTTTAAAAAGTTGCAAACATGGATTATAAGCACTTCCCTATTGACAAAGGCATCTTTTTATAGTGTTTTGAATTTTCAAATGTGTACAATGTATTCAGACACATCCATAGATGTTCCTAAATGTAGGGAGTTTAGCAGGCAAAGCCGGTTTATCCTGCAGCCCATCCAGGAAGTGTTTAGCAAAGTGCATGCAAAAAAGTCTGCTGGAGTAAATTCCTCACACATCCATAATCCTTTCACACATATATGCAACATGAATCTGTCCAATGAATGTTTCAACCTCTGTACACTGTGTCTCCTGGGCATCCACACATAAACCATCAGCTGTAGTCTTAGATTTGGGAGAAGGGCTAGAGATAAATTAAAAAAAACTCACTATCCACAACATACAAATAATCACAAGAGCACAAATCAACACAAATCTCCCCTCCATTGGGGTATTTAGGAATGTAAATCCTTACCTAGTTTACTCTTGCATGATATAATGAGGAATTATCTAGTTTGTAACCCCACTTGTTGGATGGTGAGAGATTTGCTACCTTTGGAGAATGAGTTTCTGTGTTTGTGAGAATGATTTTTTTGCAAATAGTGCAACTGTACATAATTTTGATCTTTCTCGGCAACCAATCTTTTCCAAATCTTTCTCGTCAATCAGTTAGTCCTTTTGTACTTTTTATGTATAGCTACTTTGCTTCAGCAAGAGAAAGAATAGTGTTTTGAAGAAAAGTTTTCTCTGCAAATTATGGACACTTTTCTTTTTCTTAATAAAAAATGGATTTTTTAAAGCAAAAGGGAAAAAAAGATTTAAAAGAAGGGAAATCAAAACGTAGGGGGTGGAGATGAAGAATATTGGCTATGAATATGGGTTTGACATGTAGATTAAAAGAAGGAGACCATATTACACAGGCTGTCCAAAAATTATCTTTACAATATCAATTCTATATGCAATTCAGACACCTTGTATTTTTTTGAAGTTGGTATCTATAAAATATACATTCATAAGTAGCTAAAGAAACAAGATCTAATAATTGAACAATAGATGGTTAATGTTTATCTTTCCATACTGAGAGTACAAATCTTTTAGCAACAGTAAAAGAACTTGGACACATCACTGAAAAGCAAAGACTTCATTGTCTCATTTCCATGCCTTTGTGAGGCTGGCAATTCCTCAGCAGGCTGTCTCACCAGAACTGAATGTAGTACTCAAGATGAGACCTGATCAGTGCAGAATATAGGAACTATTACTTCCCTTGACTTGGAAACTATGGTTCTGTTAATGCAAGCTAAGATAGCAAAGAATTCAAAAGGAGCTTGATAAACTTGAAAACTGGGCTGAAATTAATAAAATAACATTCCACAAAGACAAATTGATTTAGAGTACGAAAACCAAATGTACACATATAGGATGGGTGATACTTGTCTCTACAGTACTGCATGCGAAAAAGACCTTGAGATTATTGTTGATCATAAGTTGAACATGGCCCAGAAGTGTGATGCTGCAGCAAAAAAGGCAAATGCTATCTTAGCCTGCATTAATAGAACCATAGTTACAAAGTAAAAGGAAGTAATAGTTCCACTATAATCTGCATAAGTCAGGCCTCATCTGGAATACTGTGTACAGTTCTGAGCATCTCATTTCAAGAAGGATATAGAGAAGTTGGAGTGAGTTCAGAGAAGGGCAATGAGGATGATAAGAGAACAAACCATACAAGGAGAGGTTGAAGAAGTTAGGCATGTTCAGCTTGGTGGAAAGAAGACTGAGGGGTTACATGATTACACTTTTTAAATACCTCAGGGGTTGCCACAGAGGGAGGGTGGTGCCTCAGAGGGTAGGATTATGGTTTCAGGAGGGTAGATTAGAGTTTGACATTACAAGGATCTTCTTGATCATGACAGCAATGGAATCAATTGCCTAGAAAGGTGGTGGAGTCCCCTTCTCTGGGTGTCTTCAAAAAAGAGCCTGGAGGCTACCTGCTGGAGATGTCACCCCCTCAGTCTTCTTTCCACCAAGCTGAACATGGAAATTCTGCATTGAGCAGAGGGTTGGACCTGATGGGCCATAGGTCTCCTTCAAACCCTGTGATTCCATGATTCCATGAGAGAACAAGAAACTATACCAGTATTCTTCCCAACACTACAGTCTTCCCATCTGTTCAGATAACTTGAGATCATCTGAGTAACAGTACAGAGTAAAGTTCAAGCACCACTATTCAAGGTGGTAAAGGATTTTGTGGGAGTAACTCCTGATAACATTAGCTTCTCTGATGCCTCATCTTTCTTGATGGGTCAGAGTGGGACACAAGGAAAATGTGGAACCTTGCTTGGGCTTTGGCAGACAAGAAAGAGAGGTTTCATGGGTTCTTTCTAGCTTATGAGCTGGAGTATTCCTGCCCCCGGTTTCAAACTTCATTTTTCTCATCCCTCTCTTTGCAAAATTATGAATTAAATCCTAAGATGCAATTTCCTTTGCAAATTGACAACTGATAGATTCTATACCTAGATGGGTTAATCATTCTTGTCCTTTGTGTGTTTATGTATAAACCTGAAAGAGAAAACTCAGAAATTTCCTTATAGAAAAAAATGTCTTCTGAGAAAATTTTGGCTCACCTTTGCTAGCACTATGTTCTCTCCAATGTAACTTGTTCTGCTGTCCTCACAGTTCAGCCAAGGTAAATCCAGGATTCCAAATGACAAGAGTTAATTTCTTTTTTCTGTCCTAGCCACATGAGAATGTTATGTCACTAACATACTAAGAGGAGATTATTGTGATGGGTGACTGAGTCTAACTTATTTCTCTTTAAATAATTCATTTAGCATCACATTCTCACGCAATCTACCCAAGAACTTCAGCCATGGATTCCTAAGGGTGCTCTTTATTACAAGTGCCTCTGATATTTTGCCTCAGGGTGAATTTCTACTGATGAGAGCATTTCCTCTCTGAGATAAATTTGTGTGTATAATTGCACTGAAGAAACCCAAAAGGTCTCTCTTTCTTGTCTCTAAAGCAGGGTGAGGGATTGAACAGTACTCCTATGATGTAGCATTATGGGTATCAGCTCTCACCTGTCTAAATTTGTGGACTGTCCTTGTCAAATTTCAAGGCCAGTGCAATGCTGCATAAAAGTTAAAAATTAATGATTCTGGAGATTCCTGGGGATAGTTCAATATTTGTCTTTGCCCATATGATCTTATGAGGTCCTACTCATCTCCTTTTTCTTTTTTCTTTTTCTCTAAGCAATATTTATTGAGAGAGGTAAAAGAGCTCTTCATTGAGTGGAATGTTCAGAAAATGGGGAATGACAACATGAAAGAATGTAGAGTCCAGTTTTCAAATCACAGCTCTGACAACACAAGGGATGGCTGTACATTTTTAAGACTCAACTTTTTATATTAATTCATTACTTTTAAATAGCATTTTTCTGCATAAGAATGTACTGGTGAGCAGTGTGTGATTATTGATTGTCAATGAAATGTTTCTCTGAGTTTTGCTCTTTTTAATTTCCTTGTTGATTTGTTAAATAGGCTTGCTTAATATTTTGTACAATGTTCTTGCTATTTGTCATATTTGTTCTGTTTAGAAATCTGTGCATATCCCCTCCATCCTCATTGTGCCTATTTTTTCTCCAAATGTTAGAAAGAAAAATGCAAGTTTGATTCACCACAGAAAGGCAGAGAGCAATGTATTGGACCATTTTGCCGCAGCAAGGGATCCCAAGAGTGCTATCTGCCTTCACTACCAGCACCAAGTGATTGGAGTAAACTGAGAGGGCATCAGCAGCTTGATCAAGCACATTAAGAGACAGAACCATCTTGTCTTGCTGAGAACAGAGACAGAAAAGCACAGACAGCCAGGTAAAAGGGGCAAGACAGACAGGAACAGAGGGTGATGGCAGCAGCTCTCATTTCTACCTAGCTTCTGTAAGTGACTTTGACAGACCACTCCAGAACAGATGGGATAGAGAAACTATAAAGTCATGAGCAGAAATCTCCAACATCAGCCCAGATTTCCCAATGCTTTAATGGAAGGGGAGGCAAAAAGATTCATCAAGGGGATCTGAAAGACCTTATCTCCCTATATGAACCTACCCAATTTGCAAAGGAGGGCTTTCTCTTTGGCCCACCATCCTATCAAAATCTTTAGTAAGTAGAATTTACATGTTTGTGAATCTATTTTAATACCTCCACACACATCTCTTGCAACCTTTTGTTTGACCTTAACAGTGGAACTACCAAACGCAGGCATGAAAGTTGCAACGGTCTGGACTGAACCAGGTGGACTCGTAGAGAAAAATACACTTCTATTGTCTCCTGTGCTGCAAATAGAAAGCAGACAATTGCATCTTCTCCTCTATGAAAAGAATCAAGATGGTGCCAATATGTGATTCTCATCTAGCCACAGATTACCACAACCTTGGGGAATTTCAGCACTGTGAGACACAATCTGCTAGATGAAAAGAGGCATTCCCCTGAACAGCTGATGAGCAATGAGAGTTGTGCCTTCTCCAGCACCAGCAACATTTATGAGCACTACAAAAGAAGGTTTAGAGGTGGTTTCATCATTACTCAGCCTTCCCAAGCTGCAGCTGCTACACCATTTCAAGGTCCATCCAGAGTTTGGCATGTCAGATTGGAAAATTAATTTGATAATGTGAAATGTTATAAATCATAAAATTAATACACTAGTGCACAGATAGCTAACATTGTTTAATGAGTTATCTTTAGTTAACTCTTTGTTCGAGATGTTAGTTTTTGGCAAAGCCATAGGATTTACAGAGAATAGCATGGAGGAAACCATTGTTGACCTTAAGGAAGTACATTTTATTGTTGGCTCCATCAAAAAGGCTCTCTTTGTCCTTTTAAAGTTCCATTCCTCCAACCTGAATTTTAACTCCATATGTACTACAATTTCTGTAATAAGGATATTGTCTGGGAATGGTAGAAGTCCAGCACATCTAAGGACTGTTAGACTGGGGAAGGCTTTCCCAAACCATGAGGTTTCATCTCCCTTCTTCAATTCAGTTTATCAATCATCTTCATCTCTCTTTTCTTTCCATCACTTCTGCAAAATATACACTTCCATTGCTCCTCAAATACTTTGTTTCCTGAAGATTAATAAAAAGTGATTTATTTCTGTTAGAGGATACTGATCAAGTGTAAGTACAGCACTAAGTGGATGGCTACAAAGAGCAGTCACTGAATGAAGAGTGGACAATTCTTAATCTGAAATGTTGGGAATCATTGAGCACGTACAGGGCATTTTTACAAGTTAATCACTGCATCCTTTTTGCCTCCTCACCTGTAGTTTTATCATGATCTTATTTATTATTATTCGTTATTTTTTAAGGTTTTTTTCCCCTATTGTAGCTCTTTCTGGGTTCTATGGTCCAATTGTAACTGGATAAAACAGAATGATAATTTAAGTCCTTATGTATATATTTAACAATAGTAAACTGTATATTAAAATTCAACACAGGCTCGATGTCCCCAAAGTTCCATAGCTCATGGGTGGCAACTAAATTGCAATACCACTGAGCCCTAAATTAAAAAAAATACAAAACAGAAACAAAAGCAATATAGAAATCACATTACAAAAAGTTTACCCTTTTGTTTCTTCCTAAATACACTGCTGAAAATACTACTACCTGATTCAAAGTGAAAAGGGCCTGCTCCTTAGAAGCTACACTATACTTTCAGCTCTCCCCTTGTTTCTGAACTCAGCTACCAAATACAGCCTCTACATTAGGATTTCCCCACCTACTGGGAATACACTTGTAGGGATTACACTGTCTCAGACATTTTTTTTAAATGGAAAAGTGGGGTACAAATGTAACAAACAAACAGAGAGAGAGAAACTACTCCCACAATTAGACTGAATCCAATGACCGAGAGCTCTTCCACCTCCACTGATCAAGATGACCAAAGATAGGGATATTTCACTCACAAGCTTCCTCTGTGGAGTTTAGAAAGAACCATAGTCAATCCTTCTCCAAGTCCAACACTGTGAAGCACACCTCCAGTTACATGCCTCTACACACAACACAGACACATATTCTCAGATATTTAACAGCGAAAGCACACCCAGAGAAATGACCACTACAACAACTAGACTTGAAAAAGACTTCCCATAAAGCCAAACTTCTTCATCGAGTGATGGTGGGGGTTTGAAGGGGAAGTTTCAGTACACAGGAGAGGATTAAAGTCTGCAAGATGGCTGACAAGGTCCTATAGCTTGCATCTTGGCTGCTAGTTCTCTACCTGCGAAATAAGTCGTGATTCCATAGCTCATGAATCATTTGGCAAAATCTTTGTTTCTTTAGTTATGTTGTATCAGAGGTCAAAAACACCTGGGTCTCCAGATGTTTTCCCTACAGCTGCCATTAGCCTCACCAAGCACAGCCAATGGTAAGGGACTGTTTGAGTCAAATCAAAACCTCTGAAAGGTCAAAGTTTTGCCATACCTGCCACATAGTTATCTGTTTATCTCCATTTCACAGGCAGAGCTGTGTCTGTCTTTACTCTCTCAAGTGTAGAAAAGGAAATAAGCCCTAGAGATGAGAGTAGAATGGACTTGTTGTGATATGAAATACATTACTATGTAACCAAGTTGATGAGTATTCAAATGGGTACTTTGTAGAAAAATAGCATATGAGTAGCCATCAAGATGCTCTGTGCATAATGTCCTCTTAAATGTAAATTGTATTCTGCAGCATATTGATAAGTGGAACCAGTTTGATTGGGGATGTTTATTTAAAAAAATACAGGAAAGATTCCACAATTACTAGGTTAATTACATAAATTGCACAATTACATTGACAAATATATTTGTGCTGCATTCATTTAAGTAAAGAATGGAATTAAGCTGGGGAACACAAATGACCTAAATCACATGCATTCTTCTCTTCAATTATTTTACTTAACACTCCCTAGTTCTCAGAAATTCAGAAGATTATTCTATATGGGCACTGTTTGCTTTTCTCTAGGGATGTTGAACCCCAGAAACAATACTGAGATAATAAGGGAGCGGGCTTCAGGAGTCACACTGGAACAGCTAGTTTTCAAAAACTGCCCTGATATTTAGGAACTAGGCTCAGATATTTTGGTTGTAGGCTACAACTAAAAAAAAAAATGGGTTGAACCCAGTTCTATCCAGAGTAGATCTATTGACTCTGTGGCATATCAACACTTAAGTAACCCCTCACTCATTCAATAGGCACCCTTCCGTGCACCATGGCCCTTTCTTCATGACAACACTCTTCCATGTTGTGGCGCTGCAAATCCAGGTCCAGAAGGGAGCGCATCAGCAATGCTCCCCTCCTCACCTGCTTGCTCCTTGTGAAAGGGAGCAGGAAAGCTCCACCCCTTCCTTCCTCAGTGCAGACAGGGACTTGCCATTGCTGTGTTCAGGCAGAAAGCATCACAAATGCGTGGCTGTGGCTTCTGCACAATAGTAAGTACAGGAGCGCTGTGCAATGTGAGATGTAAAATGGATTTTATCCATTTTTCCAATACCATGCAAATGCAATGCTTCATGATGGGCTGGCAGCAGGATGGTGACAATGTTGTGCAGAAGCATGACCTGCCAACTGCTGCCATCCCCTCACAGAAGCAACTCAGCAGCATCATGCAGAAAAGGACTATGATTCCACTGTAATTGCTATGGCTGCTTCTAGCTGAAGCCTGGCATCTGTAGTTTGGTGAGACGCTATTGTTCTTGGGATGAAAATTCTAAATACTTCTTCTTAAAACCTAAATCTCAGGATTCCATAGGATGTTGGCATGGCAGTTAAAGTAGAATCATATTGCCATAATTGTCTTGTGTGAAAGGGTTCTGGGTCCACTTGGTTGTAGTAGAATTTGTGGCTGTAAACATGGATGATTACAGTGAATATTGTGTGATGTGTGAACTTATACTCGAATCACTGGGGTTTTTCCTGCTTGGTTTCGCAGCAGTCACTGCCATACTCCAGTCCTGAAAATGAGTGAATGAGTGATGAGTGCATATTATACAAATTATTCTAATCATGGATATTATTCATATTTATATTGTAACTATGCAGATTTAGAACATAAATGCTTGCATTTTTCCACCACTATTTTTTCAACCTTTGTACCGTTATAAAAATAGTAAACACTCTTCAGAGACAACCAGTACAGAGTAATATCTAAAGTGCTAAACAAGGAACAGGCAGTCCCAAGTTCAAATCTTCATTGTGAAATTTGACATGTAACCTCAAGTCACCACTATCTCTCAACAAATCTATCCTACAAAGTTGTTGTGTGGATTAATAGGGAGAAGCGAACCTTATAAGCTGGCCTTTTGATATTGTACTACTAATATTTTGGGATGCAATTCTTCTTGGAGGGTAGCAATGAGCAGTTTCAGTAATTTTATTCTCACTGTAACAAAGTCTTCAAAAACCATGCAGTTTTTGAAAGCTATTTGCAATTCAGGATATATCCCACACAGGAAACAATCTTTTCTGTGTGGAAAATGATATTTCACCACAGAACTATTAATTCTTGCACAAAAATGCTGTTTTATACACAGAAAATTCTATAATTGGAGATTAGTTCTGTGTAAAATTCACACATGGTTGATTTGCATAGAAAACAGCATCTTCTGAACAAAACACCCATATGCGAATTTTGCAAAGGGTAAGTATTGAACTGTGAACATTTTCAGCAGTCCAGATACTTCTCATCACAATTTGTCAACACAAAAAACATGTGTTTTTTTTTCACCATTTTTGAATATTCTTTCCACCCGGACTGCTACTACTACATCTAACATTTTGGTATGTGGTGGCATTTCCCATGGTATTCACATCAGAATACTGTAATCTTTTCTCCTATTAGTTTCTTTTTTTAATGATGGCAAAAAGGTACAGATCCATGTGAATGCTGCAGGAAGCCCTGAGAGTGATTGTCATTTAATTCGTAGGAGAAAATACAGAGGAAATTAAGAACAAAGGAAGTAGTTGAAGCAGACATGGAAGTGATGGCCATTTCTGCACTACACTGTTATAGTGCTATTATTCCGCTTTCAACATCCTGTGGAATTCTGGGGTTTGTTGTTTACTGAGGCCAAAAAGCTTTCTGGCTGAGAATTGTAAATGCTCCTCCCTAAACTACAAACCCCAGGATTCTATAGGATGTTGAAAGTGGAATGACAGCACTATAACAGTATAGTTTAGAAATGGCCTGTGATTTTTGCCAGAGATACAGATTAAATATCTTATAATAACAAGAAAATAGTCTGACTCAGATTTTTTTATGCGAGGAATCTTGTCTACAACCCTGAATCTATGAAAATGTCAGTCATAGGTGTGAGATTTTACTCATTGTTTACATTCACAAAAAAGTAGTTTCTTGAAAAACAGTTGAACTTAATAATTGCATATTTTTCCTCATATCTTGACTCCTAACGGGCTAGTGCCTTGATATTCTTTTGACTAGGTTTTGTTTTTACAAAAAGAAATTGAAAGTTTAAACCAAATGAAATATTTACCCTTTCTAATCTGGACCACACTGAAAGAGTGGATAAATCTTTTGACATGGATGAAAATTAAATATGGGCCAAAGTATCACAACAACTGGATCGGCAGCATTGTATATTTATAAGCACATCTGATTCAATCTGTCAGAGTAATGAATGTATGAATCACTATATGTGAAATGTGAATGTGGAAGGTTTCCATTTGTTACAAGAATATATGAAAAATTGCTTTCCATTCTTAAGGATATTTTCTACTTAAAAAACTTTAACTGATTTTATAACTCTCAGTTTTAGCACTTTGGGGATTATTCACATCCATACCAACATACTTTGAACTTCCTTAGGCTTCATTCATGGATGAAAAATTGGAATACCATTCCCAGTCCTAAACAGTTTACTTGATAGGATATTTAACTGATTTTTCAATGTAATTTGTTTGCAAATGTTTGCAAATAGGATTGCTAACCAAATGAGACTAAAATGGTGATGCCATTTTTGATTAGTTAATTCTGTCATGTGGCCAAGTCTATAATTTAACAGGAAACAAATTCAGGAAACTGATGCAAAATAAAGAAGAAATATACTCATCAGTAGATCAATTATAATCATGTTATAATGCTCAAAGATCTGAGAATATTAGTATCTCAAAGAATTAAAAACAGCAGGACTATGGTGCTTTCATCTTTATAATTCCAGTCTTAGGCAAACCCAGGGCCTTTCCACCCTACACTGTTATAATGCTATTATTCCACTTTCAACACCCCTGGAATCCTGGGGTTTGCAGTTTAGGGAGGGGCATTTAGAATTCTCAGCCAGAGAGCTCTTCTGTTTACTGAGTTTACTGAGGCCTCAGTAAACTACAAACCCCAGGATTCCATAGGATGTTGAAAGTAGAATAATAGCACTATAACAGTCTAGTGCGGAAATGACCTATATTGCACCTTACCTGCCCCAAATATGTGAAACAGTGTCAGTACTAATATAGCACTAACCAGGTTGAGCACAGAGGGGTGGAAGCCCAAATCTGTTAAAGTTAAGCGCAGAATGCCCTAGGTCTAACATGAACCTGGGAAAAAAGCCAACTCAAGTTCTTTCTATCCTGGTTGTTAAAAAATGTGCACATCTGGGTACATTCTTATAAAAAAACAAACTAAAATAAAATTCTCAGCCACTCCCGGCAAACAAAGATACTACTATTATTTTCAATTGTCATCTTCCTTTGTTGTCTTTTTCTGGCGATCATCTTGCACGGGACATGCATTCAGTTTCGTAATGTCTTGAGCCCTTGAGCACTCATGATGAACATGAAGACCTTTTCCAAACTGAAAGGGAAACCAAACTGTGACCCTGCTCTTGTCTCCAGCATCATCCCACCAGGGGCCTTCCTCTACACATACCCACATTCAGCACGAACATCTCCAAAGGGGCACTTATATGTGCCAAGCTGCTCAAGATTAAGAACCATACAGAACTGTAACTGTACAGTTGGATAGCTGCATATACAGATCTACTCCATTATAGCCACGTAAAAATTATAGCCATGTAAACATTATAGCCATGTAAGCACGTAAACATGGATATTAAAAGGCAGCACATACTGATGGAACCAGTGTCATAGACCTTACCCATGAAATCCCTAGATATGTATGACATAGGAAAAGGGTTCTGAAATAGAGATCAGTTTTCCTACTTACCTTTTAAGAGCCTTCAAGCACATCTATCTGCCTTATAATTGTGACATTGCAGATTGCTCATGTCAGGTAATGCAAAGTAGGAGGATGTGGACCAGCCGAGCCATACATTCTGGAATGAGCCACTACTAAGAAAAATTCCAGAAAGCATGGGGAATCCTCTGTCCTGGATGGAGGATCTAGATTGAAGAATGGCAAAGAGATCATAGGCTGAAGCCAGAACCTAGCCAAGTTAGCTGTCTCAAATGTGTGATCAAGTGTCAAAGACATCTTTGGGCAGGGAAAGAAACTGTTTTCTGCAATGCTATATCCCATAATTTATAAGTAGCATGAAACCTCCAGATTGGCCAGGCCTCATAGAAACACATACATATATACCTAACCTTCTACTCGACAGAGCAAGATTTTCTGTGGGTTGTCTCACATTGTCCAGTTGGCATTGCAGTAATCAAAATCAAAAACCTGTTCCTGGCTTTAAATCTAGTTTTAAGTATATTATTGCCAGGAATGAAATTCTGAAGTAAAACTCAGGGTACATGTTTCCAGGGCTGGGACTAGAGGTTTTAGCTTGTGAAACAATGATGCATGACCATCCAGTCAAACTGACTAAAACTCCCATTTACATGAATTAAATTCACTTTTCTTCTAATAGAAAAATAGACTCTAATAGGAATATGCAATAAATCAACAACATACGTGTCAACCAGTAAAATGAAATCATAAACTATCATAACCAGTTTACCTATATCTTTTAGAAATCTAGCAAAGTTGTGCATAATTCCACCCCACTACCATCCAATATGATCCTGTGGATATGGCACATTTGAATTGTGTAATGTGTAAAAGCATTAAAAAATAAGCCTTGCCAGGAAAGGTCATGGTTTGAGAAAGAACAGAGGAAACAAATGGGTGATAGATTTAAGTCTAGGATAGTAAGCATGCTACCAAATTAGCTGTAAGTGGGTGTATCCACACTGCACAATTATAGCAGTTTTAAACCATTTTAACCATCATGGCTCCATCCCATGGAATCCTGGGATTTGTAATTTGATGAAGTACTTAGAATTATCAAGTATAATACTCTGGACCATAGCATTTTAGCTGTCTAGGAAAGAATTACCTATTAAAAAGGTATCAAACTGCTATAATTGTGCAGTATGTCAATACACCCTTAGATATATACAGAATGTGCACAGGGCTGGTTAGCCACCAAAGAATAACGAAACTGAAGAGAAAAGAGACTTAATGGAAGTTTGGATAGGATATGAATTATGGGACTTGTATTCCAGAAAGGATACAGAAGAGAGAAGAACTTGTTTTGAAACTGTGTGATTAGGGGAAAGGGGTTTGGAGGCTAGAGGAGGCTTTAGCAAAGTAAGGGGAGAGAAGGGTGACCAAGTTAGGAAAGAGAGAAATAGAAGCTTTGAACGTGGCCACTGATCCTGAAGTGTAAATATACTTGTGTAGGATGCTCAAGAGCATAGGATGCCCAGTTCACTTCAACTGGAACATGAACTGCCATCTCTTTTTATGTCGTATACACGTGGGCTTGCTTCACCTTTAAATGGATTGTTTAGCTATTTGATCTGTTGTCTAACACCTATCCTGCCACCACTGTGGAGGATGAAGCCATGATTCTTAACTTCATTAGCAGGAAGCTAACTCCCTCCAAAGGAGTATGAGCCATGATTTCTTCAACATGAACCTACCATTTCAGATGCAAAGGTTGCTTCTCTTTCCAATTCAGCCTCTGGGTATATTTGTGTGTTGCCTTCTATGGTTCACCCAATGCCATACCACTGTTGTTAAGAAGTTCTAGGGACAACCTGTCAGCTGGAAGAAGCAGTGAGATCCCATTGCAGGCACATTTAAGATACACCTACTGTCAAATATGATTTCCCTTAGCATGTGTAAGATGTCTTTCAAGGATATGCTCTGTCATATTTGTGGAAGGTTTTGTACATGTTTACACTTGCAAGCTTCCCAAACACATCACCTTTCTAGGCTTCAGTAGGCTGTGCTAAAGCCAATATACCTCAGTCTAGCCAGGAGCTGCCTTTCATCAAACCTTTTTTTCCTATATTGCAAGAAAGGCTCCTGCTTCTGATGTGTAATTGACATAAGATGCTTAGAAATGGCTCTTACCTAGAGATATGAATGTATTACTCCTCAGAAATGATAATTCAGTGTCAGTGTGCCATAACCAAAGGTTGCATAGCTCCAGGTCACCTGGAGCAAGTGTTTTAGTCCTTCAGTTTTCATGAGTATCAAATTCACTGCAGCATTTTTAAAGGGAAGGGAAAGGTGATTCTTTTAACCCCATATGCCCTAACATTTGCAAGATGTTCTCTTCCCCGGGAATTTATTTCAAAGGTTATTTTCAGTGGATGTAAAAGGGAAATTATAATGGTATTACTTCATTCCTAGGAAGGTGTGCCATTGATTTCTAGAGATGGGTGATATTTAGAGATATGGAGACAGGGAAATCTAGGAAATTTAAAATTTATTGGTAGTTGTTTCAGTGCAGGAGTCTAATAGATTTCAAAGGGCTGAAGTGAGGAATCTTTGATTCTCCAGATGTTTCCGACTTTGGATCCAAGTCCCAACCAGCTTGGCTATCAGATGGGATTATGGGAATTGTACTCCAAAACATCTGGAAGGCCCAAAGTTCTCTATTCCAGTTCAATGACATGGACATGAATAATTGAGGGTATGTATGTTTTCCAAAATATATGTATGTATGTATGTTATAGGAAGAGAGAAAATTACTCATATAGGGATAAAAACTGGAGAGAAGTTGTCACTGGGTCACTGCATTGGGTGGCCAAATTTATGTACAGCAAAGTCTTTAAAATCAGTGGGTAGTTATGACCAACTTCAACATCAGTGATTATGGATCCAGACTAAATAAAAGAGTCTTTTTTTAAAAAAAAAATCATACCTTTAATTGTACTTATCAACGTAAAAAGGGTCTTTCTGGATCTAACGGCTCAGGAATTTGATAAACACATATCAACTATTAAAAATAGTGTCTATTGTAATATAGCCATTTTTTGTGCGTGCAAGTTTCAGTTCTGTTCCATTCCTCATTTAAATAATGTCTTAGTTCTACTTTCCAAACATATATACAATCTGACTGGAAGAAAAGGAAGAGGTTAACTTTTCAGGATGCTATCATGCTCCCTTCCTGGGTAATAACATACACAACATGCAGCAGGAAGTGAGGAAGTCAGCATTTTCCTTCCTTCTCCCTGTCAGGGCAAATCAAATGTATCAATAGAGTTTTGTCACAACCAGCAAGCAGGCTTTATTGCAAGATAGATGTAATCAGCATTATGCATTGTAATCAAGCCATTGGGTCAATACAAATTAAATATTGACAGGAGTACCTTGACCATTCCGAGGGCAGATGAAGCCCCTGAAATATTCAGGAAACACCAGCATTATACCAATGAGTGTGAGTAACTACTTACGTTATTTGTATAATGATGCTGGATTCTGAAGATCAGTTATTTTTGTGGGTAAAAGGAAAGATGCCTGGGGCTATGCAAAGAAAAAAAATCCCAATATTGGCTTGAGCGTCTACAAGGGAGAAAGATCTTTTTTAATGAGCAGCCATTTTAACAACCTTTAACCTAACATAAACCAAGACTAGTGGCAAATTTGGATATGCTTTTACAATTATGTTGAAGAATACAACATTTGGCTAAAGGTAAATTCACATGACAGTTTTCTTGTCACTGTTTCTGCTCACATTCAGAGATAGAGATGGACATATATGCTAGAAGATTCAAAGGGTACTTTTTAGTTGGTAGGATTGGTCTCCTATTGGGTTGGGAAGAATATTCAAAAATATTCAAAAATGTTAGAAGAACATGTTCAAATATCAAGAAATATTGGCAAAAAGAATTCTGGACTGACAGGAATTTTAGCAGTTCAGGATGTACTCTGCACAAAATTTGCACACAGTTGCATTTCACAAAAAACAGCTATCTCTGCACAAACAGAAGCTTTTTCTGTGCCAAAGTAGTATTTCTGCATGGAAGTATTATTTCCTGCACAGAAAAAGCTGTTTCTTGGGCAGTTGGGGAAATTCCATATATTTGCATGTGGTTGATTTACACTGAAAACATTTCTTTTCTGCACAGGAAATAAAATTTTGATGAAGAAATATTGTTTTATGCCAAAAAAAAAAAAAGGATATTTCCTGTGTGGAAAATGATGCTTCCTGTGAAAAGACAACCACATATGAATTTCACACAAAAATTCCCAAATTGTGAATAGGTTCCAAAAACTGTGTTTTGCAAAGTCTTTCTGACAGCAAGAAGGAAATTGCTAAAATTGCTCATTGCTTCCTTCCAGAAGAAACAGAGGGCCTTCCTGCCCTACACTGGTTATAGTGCTATTATTCCATTTTCAACATCCTATGGAATCATGGGTTTGCAGTTTAGAGAGGAGGTTTAAAGAATTCTCAGCCAGAGAACTCTTTGGCCCCAGTAAGCCAAAAACCCCAGAATTCCACAGGATGTTGAAAGTGGAATAATAGCACTATAACAGTGTGGGGGGAAAGGCCCTTAGTGAAGAATTATATCTGTAGTCTTCTATGGCATCTACTGGATGTTTGTTCCTGGGTGAGATTTCTTCTTTATTTCCAGTCACAGGTCTGCCCCGTTTTAGGGTGGTGAGTGCCATGAAGAGTGCACCTGTGGCTCAAGAGAACAAGCAATGGAGAAACCAAGCAAGGCTAGGGTCAAACAAATAGAGTCTGTAAGAACAGAAATGTGGCCAGTGCAATCCATAGTCTGAGCATGAAAAGCAATCCAAGAAGGTTGTCTCAGCATGAAAAGCCAGGCAAAGAGTCCCTAGAGAGAACAGTCCAAGGGAGAAGCTGAGAGTGAGGAAATGAGAGAGCAGGGATGGTCTTAGAAAGCCAAACAGAGACATTGGAGCTGTTGTCTTGCAGCAAAGAGTCTACCTTGGCTGTACTAATTTACAGTAAGCTGTAACTCAGCACCACTGGCCTACTAATCCAGTGCTTCCTATCCAAAGCACTCCAAGCCTTTCCTGCTTTCTTATTACTGCGGCTTTAGTTTCTCTCCTTCATAAAGGTGCAGTATTTTTGACTCCTGCTCTTTAGGATCTGTGTGGGATGGTCCAGGCTGTGCTTTCAGGACAGGGCTGCCAGCCTCCTCTGGTTCTAAGCAAGGGCTTGGCTCTGACTGGAGCCAGTCATCTGAGCTTTTCTACTTCCTTTCCTCATCAGAAGTAGCCGCCTCCCAGTAGGGCATGACAAGTCAAAGACAAGATGGCACTCTGCTATTTCAAACACAGAAGCCAACCAGGCTGGTAGTTGAATCTTTGTTCATTGCTGCCAGTGATATAGCATCCTTGAGGGCAGCAAACTAGTTTAGTTGGTGGAGAACAGGGTGCAACGCATAGGCATCAATGATTTCCACTATTTGCTAATGTTCCCTGCTGCCTCCAGCATCTGCCACTGAAAAGTGGCTGTCTCAGTTGGCCTAATGCCAGTGTGGGCATACACCGGGAATCAGAGGGCTATTTTTGGCACCTGCCAAATATGTATGGACTCCATCATGGCACTGCAGATGCCATTGCTGACAGTTCAAAGCAACATTTCTTTACTTCTGGCAAATTTCAGGAGCAGCTTTTCATTGTTTGGGGGTTGAGACTGCTGAAACATCAATGGTGCCCCATACAGCAATTATTGACTCTTTTCAGTGGATTTTTTTTTCCACATTGCAGGAGTCTTTAGGGCCCAGGGACACCCCATGGCAACCCAATGCCATCAAGAGCTACATGATTGTCTTCATGCCTGTAGGGCAGGAGAAGACAACCAGAGGAACAAGACGGAAGCATTTCAGCACCGACTCTACCTGTCATGCATTTTTTTTTTTTTTGGAAACAGTAGTGAGCAGAGCTTGGAAAAGCTACATTTTGGGGACCACGACTCCCTTTAGCCCTGTGGATTTTTGGAGCTGTAATATAAAAAAAAGTTTTCTAAACTTTACCAGGGGAGGGTAGCAGAATTTTAAAGGACAGGACAATGTTTCACTGCCTGCTTCAATGGAAGAGGATTGGGATTGAGAAAACTTCCGCATAGGTCTGTTTGCTCTACAAGGATCAGGGAAGCCCTAGGCTGACATACAGCATCCAGGGACCTGTCTTACTGAAACCCAAGCAGGGTTCCTTGGGTATCTACAAGACCTAATTATCTGCAAAGTGTAAAACTACTAGGTTCTATATTCTCTTGGACTTCAGCCATCAAAGGTATCTTGTCCAGCTGGCATAATTTGTTGTTCATTTGTTATTCCTTGCCGGAGAAACAGTAAATCCACATAGCCCATCAGTTGTCGTATGCTTTCTGCAGTGGATGTTATATTTCTCCCTGGTGGTAGTGACTTACAAGTATGATTTCTGATTGAAGTTTTTCCCTGCCGTATGCAGGATTGCTTGTGCTTTGCCATCCATCTCCCTCCTTCCTGGCCCTGTCCTTTCCTCATTCCCAGAGATGTTAGTTGATCTTGAATAGCCTTCAATATTTACAGTGTGCTCCTCCCTAAAGCTCTCAAAGAACAGCTTTTCAACATCAACCTGTGCAGAGAAGTCAGTGCACACAATAGAACGGGTGGCTTGGAAGCAGCAGATTAGTGCTTTTATTCTTTACATGGCTCTGGGTTGGCAGAAAGTCTTGTATGGTTATCATTTGCCCAGTGTCAACTAGGACACTTGGCAGGGGTGGGTAAGTGCATAGAGAGCAAGGGGTCAATTTTCCCCACCCCCTTGGACTGTACGTACCCTCCCCCCCACACACACACAGCAAACACAAATACCTCCCTTTTGCTCTGCAGTAGATACTGGGGGCTGTACAGGGTTCTATTGTCATTGTGGTTGGGGTGAGGATATTTTCCTGTGTTTCCATGATATGCAAGACTTTCTGCATGATTTGGGGGCAAAACCTGCCTGAAAATTGTGCCATTTTTAAAAACAGGATTTGGAGTGCTTTGCAGGACTGGGGTGGTTCAGGGGCCACAAATATGTGGTTCAGGTGTTGCATGTGGCCCACAGGCCACACTGTGCCCATAGTCTTCACTGGCTGTGTTCCATTGTGTTCCATCTCTTAGGCAGATAGCTCTGCAAGACCCTGCTTGCAGTTAGCTTTTGGTTGCCGTTTTTTTTTTAAAGAAACAAATATAAGCCACAATGCAATCCAATGCTTGTTTTCTCAGAATTAATTCCTACTATTCCTAATGAAACCCACGATGTTGTAGTGCTCTGAGCTTTAGACAACAACTCTGGAGGCCAGGGTTTGGATCCCTTCTTGGCCATGGTAACCCACTGGGTGACCTTGAACAAGTCACGCTCTCTCAGCCTCTGAGGAAGGCAAAGGCAAACCCCCTATGAACAAATCTTGCCAAGGAAATCCCATAATAATTTCACCTTAGGGTCACCATAAGTCAGAAATGACTTGAAGGTGCACAACAACAACAACCACAACCACAGTGGCAGCGGCATCAGCAACAATGCCTAATGGAGTCTCACTTTTTTAATACAAAGAACTATAGCACTACATATATGAACTACATACCAAGGAGAAATTGTCCATATGAGTGGATAAGAAAGTCTTTGATTTACCAGAACAATATACCTTTGGAAACAATGCCATGTCTTGGATCCAAAAAATTATGGAAAGAAGAATTTAAAATTAATTATAGTGTTCCTCCCCTAACCCTTGCACAGAAGCTAGTGAAATACTTTTTGCAATGCAGGATCACAGTGTACTGGAAGGGTGGACTTTAGAGTACGTTTAGCTGTTGGTATGGACTTTCTGGGCCAATGACACAGTACACAATTATACCATTATGATTCTGCTCTAAGTTTCCTGTGTATATGGTTATGTGCCTTCAAGTTGCCTGTCAGCTTAAGGAGCTCTCATGAATTTCATAGGGATTTCTTAAGCAAGCAACAGCTGGAGGTGGTTTTGCCAGCTCCTTCCTCTGAAATGTAGCCTACAACACCTGGTCTTCATTAGTGGTCTTCCATCCAAGCACTAACCAGGGCTCACACTGCTCAGCTTCCAAGATCAGCTGGGATTTGGTGCCTTAACTTCCATGGCAATATAATCCTAGGATTTGCAGTGTAGGGAACTGTCCTTAGAATTCTTACAGGGAGCTCCAGAGCCTTGCCAAACCACAAACATCAGGATTCCATAGAATGTAGCCGTAACATTTAAAGTGGAATAATACTGCTTTAATTATGTAGAGTGAAGGTGTTGTTTATTGCTTGGCTCTGTTTTCCAACAGACCCAAGCAGCTTTCACCAGTGGTTCTCAGTCCACTCTTCCAGAAATTTTGGGTGTTTATTCCTTGACTCCCAGTTAACCCAAAATGTCAATGCTCAGAGATTTTGGAAGTTGAAATTCAAAACTTGTGGAGATCCAAAGGCTGGAGACTATTGGACAAACCAGGATTTTATGGTCAAGGATAATTGCATCTCAAGAGCAACAGTGGAGATTCACAGTGGAGACCCTGCTTTCAAAATGAGATGGTGTCAGGGCATAAAGTCTAACAAGCGTCAAAAGTTCTTGAGGAACAGCCTACATGATAGCTTGCGTCAATGAAAGAACTTATGCAAATAGATGTGGGAATGTGTTCTTTCATACAGTGCTCTTCTGCTAAGTTGAACATAGCCCTTTGTGGAATAAAGTGCCTTTTGATCCACCTCAGATTAACAACATAACTATAGAGAAAAAGATATGAGAAGTGGTGGTGATACACTGATATCTTTGTTATCTTTGCAGGGAAATAGTCTGATCTTTCACCATCCCTGCTGTATGCACCAATCACCATCCTGACAGTCTAAGTATTCTGTCCCCCCTCCCTTTTAACACATTGTTATTAGATGGACTTGGGAAGTAAGCGTTCTATAGCTCACTTGACTTAGGAATGCTTGTCCATGAGGGGCTAGCTTTTTGTGTGCAAAGATATTTTAAAGATAGATAGATAGATAGATAGATAGATAGATAGATAGATAGTCAATTGGCAATTCAGACATTTGATCTCCTATACCTAGCCTGAAATTGTAGAAATGAAAGAATGAAACAGTGATAGTAGCTTCTTTGAGACCCAGTGTTGGAGGGAAGAAAAGAGATATAAATAAAGATGATGATGCTTCTGATGATGATGCCAATCATCCAGTTTTCTTTTTATATGCCAGCTTTCGAAACATAATAGATACAACTAGCAATTCTCTGTACCAACACCCAAACAGTCAAATTCCTTGTCTCTGCCCCAATAGGTTAGCTTCAGCTAATTGGCTCCATCTAATCCTGGCCTCAGAGAGAGACAAGATGAGGCAGGCACAGGTCTATCATGCCTAGGCCCAGAAACAGATGAAAGACCCTCTTTACATTCCAGCTGCCACTGCCTTGGCCTCAGAGGGAGAGAAGAAGAGACATGCAGAGCTCCATCATGACTAGGGCCAGAAGCAGAAGAAAGGCCCTCCCTCCATCCCCACCACCACTGGCCTGGAAATGAAAGGAAAGAAGCAGAAGCAGTATCTGCTGGACTTTATCCCCTCCCACACTTTTGTCACTTTTTCTGTTCACATCATGTTTTATTTAGATTGTAAATCTGTAAGCAGTGAAATATTTTGTTGTTCTTTTACTTGTAAAGCACCATGTACAGACAAAGTACAAAGTATTGGTTATTAACCTTTAAAGTCCTACATGGTTTGGGTCCGAGTTACCAATAGGATCACCTACTCCCATACAAATCTGCTTAATGCACTCAGGTCCTTTGGGGGCCATTTTCTTAAGTCAAGACTAGACTGGCAACCATCATCTAGAGAACCTTTTTGCTGGCCGTCTCTAGACTGTGGAATTACCTGCCAGAAAAGATTCAACAGCTAAACACGCTGTCTGAATTTTAAAAAGTATTAAAGACCCACCTCTTCTTGCAGGCCTACTCAGTCCATTTTAAACTATGAATTTTAAACTGGCATATTCTTAAATTTATGTATAGAGGATATTAATGTATAGTGGTTATGTTTTAATCTAGGTTATGCATTTAAATGGTTTTATGTGTTTTTAGTCACATACTGCATTTTAATTTATGTTGTGCCCCACCTTAAGCCTTAGGGAGAGGTGGGTAAGAAATAAAATTTATTATTATTATTATTATTATTATTATTATTATTATCATCATCATCATCATCATCATTACCGTCGTCGTCGTCATCATTGTCGTCATTATTACCAACAGAGGTTCCTCGCGGTCAGATCACCCTTTTTTCAACCTGGGAATGAATACTTGTGAATATTCTTTCTTTCCCTTTCCTTGGAGGAGAAGTTGTCCCCCTATTGGTACATGTTCACATGGTCAATATTGGATAGTCTTGAATACTGCTGATCTAAAGCCTGGGTTGTTTCCCTATGGTGTAACATAAGTTATAATTTCGTGTGAGCTTGTGTCTATCTTCTGCGTATACAATGTGACAGAACTAAGGATGTGTGCACATAAATCTTGGTTGCCTGGTTCTCACACATGAAAATGAGAAACTATAATTTGTTTCTGCTTGCCTCTAAGATAGTTTTAATTTCAAATTTTTTATTTTTGAAAATTGATACTAATTGTAAAAGTTGAAAATGACAAGGATCCAGTCAAACTAAAGGAAAGGAAACATTTTAGAATGTCCCATCTACTATATAAAAGTCAAAGCTTGTGAGTCTGTCTGTTTATCTGCATCAGGCAGGTAAAGACCTCATATGATTGGCTGTGTGAGGTGAGAAGACCTCACATGATTGGCTGTGTGAGGTGAGAAGACCTCATATGATTGGCTGGCTGTGAAGATTGTATGGAATCCTAGGGTTGGCAGTTCAGGGAGGGGCCTTTAGAATTCTCAGACAGAGTGCTCTGAATAGGTCAGTTGCTATGGACATGAGGCCTAGCAGCAAGTCCCTACATGAACCCAACCTCTGTATGTTAACAACTCTCAATACAAACTGGATTGGGGAATATGGGCATTACAGGTATTGAACAACACAGTTTGGGGAATCAGAGACACAGGAACTCAAATCTGTATATTTCAACCACATCTAATTCCTAAGGTAAGGTAAGGTAATTCCTAAAGTATTTCTAATAAGTGTTACATAGGAGAAAATAAAATCCTGGGCAACTCCAGGTAAATACGCTAGTATATAATATTAGAACGGCATCAGATGTTTGTGTATAAATTCATCAGAAAATGTCTACTCTGTTTGGTGAATTTCAGTTCCCAGGTTATTCCTTTTTTTCTTTATTGTTACAGGCAAGTGTCTTCAGGTCATTGATATTTCCACAGATTCCTCTGTATGGATGGAGGTCCACTTGTACTACAACTTGTATTAATATCTGAAATGAACAGAAACTAGACAACTTCAAAATATCCCTGAAAAGGATTGGAGACTTTCTGTCAATCTCAACAGAGTTTTCACATTGAAAAGAACGTTCTTTGTCAGAGTTGCATACATTTCACATATTGCATAGCTAAACTATTCTCATTGCTGTCTTGTGGTATGGACTTTTTTTAAAAAATAGCAGGATTGTATGGATTGTTTGCATCTTTTTTTATCAATCGTCTAGTTCTTCTGTGCTTGTTCTCTGTGTTTCTGTATCTATGTATGTCCAGTTGTATGTGCTTCTGTGTGCACATTCAGTCAGGTTTTTTAACAAGGTTCCTCATGATGTTCTTGCAAGTGAGCTGGTGAACTGTGGGCTAGACAGTGCTACAGCTAGGTGGATCCATAATTAGTTGACAGACCAAACCCAAAGAGTACCAATGATTGCTCTTCATTCTGGAAAAAAGTGAGCAGGCTGTGCCTTGGGGTTTTGTCCTAGGCCCAGCATTGTTTAATATCTTTATAATTGACTCAGATGATGGAACAGAAGGCATGCTTATCAAATTTGATTACACCAAATGGAAGGGGGGGGGCTAATATTCCAGAGGACAGAATGAGAATTCAAAATGACCCTGACATACTGGAGTTCTGGGACAAAAGTCACAAATTGAATTTCAATAAGAATAAGTGTAAGGTGCTAAATTGAGGCAGGAAAAATTAAATGAACAAATATAGGTTTGGGTGACACCTGGTTTAAAAGCAGTACCCATGAAAAGGATCTAGGGGGTCATAGCATATCACAAACTAAATATGAATCAACAGTGTGATTCAGCAGCTAATAAAAAGCCAGTGCAGTTCTGGGCTGCATCAACAAAACTATCGTGTCCCAATAGAACAAAATAGCAGTATCACTCTATTCTATTTCGGTTAGACCTCACCTGGAATACTGTGGCCAGTTCTAGACACCCACATTTCACAAAGGATATTAACAAGCTGGAAGATGTCCAGAGAAGGATGGTCGAGATTATCAAAACTCTGGAAACCAAGCCTTATGAGCACTGACTATGAGACCTGGGTATGTTTGGCATGGAGAAAAGAAGACTGAGAGGAGACATCATATCCATCTTTCAGTATCTGAAGGGAAGCCATGTAGAAGATGGAATGAGCTTTTTTCTGATGATTTAGAGACTAGAATGTGAACCAATGGATTCACATTACAGGAAAAGAGATTCAACCTAAAGATAAAGAAGAACTTTTTTTTTACTGTAAATCTGTTCAACAATGGAACAGATTGCCTTTGGAGGCTGGTGGATTTTCTATCCCTTGTAGTATCTTCCAACTCTAAGATGTTATGATTGTATGTGTGGTTTGCTTCAAACTAGTATAAGAGAGTTGGGTTTTTGCAGGTTACAGAAATCTCTACGAAAAGCAAAATGTCCCTCCTCTTGTTCTCATGCTGGAGATGAAAATCTAGCAGAGGTGGCAGTTTCTTGACAGGCTATCTTCATGTAGCAAGCTATCAAGAATGAGAAGTTTTATGTTTTTCACATCACTACAGGTGTGGAAGAACTGCCAGAAAGTGCATTTGCACATGGATAGAGATTGGCTGAGAAAATAAAAAGGGGAGGTATCAATAGATTGTATGAGCAATGGAAAAATATATTAATGTACAAATCTTTATAACATAATGCAATTATAATAGATTAATATCTATATTATCATATTATATTATATTATATTATATTATATTATATTATATTAGAAATCTTCTTCCCAATGAAGCAGGATGTCTTGATGCCAAAAAGAAAATAATAAAAAACTACCAACTATCATGAGATCTCTTAAAATCTACTTTAGGACTTTTGTGAAAAAAAAATCATGAAATGTTTTTGCACTAAGATGGGACAAAAGTTTTAAGAATGGGGGGAAAGCCCATCATGTAAAACTGTAAACTTGAAACATGTGTTGGCATGAAATAGAAACACACTAACATATAAACACATACATTGCTTCTAAGATCCAGAAGGATCTCACAGCCAAATGAAACACAGATAATGTTATTGTACTGGAGTAGATCTGCTCATCAAATGAGGATGGGAAATAAAGCCATTCAATACAATAGAACAATGGTGGGCTACATTTATTGAAAATAAAAATGCGGACATGGTCTTCCAGAGACTAAAGGGGAAATCAGATGATGAGATACAGAAAGAATGGCAAATTATAATGGGTAATTGCTGGGTTTTAACAGTTGGGAATACGTAATTCATGGTTAAAGTTATATTACGTGTGGGCGACAGGTATATATCATGAAGCGGAAATATGAAGAATGAAATGTAAGAACTGTCAGATAAAGTAACAGTATAATGTTGTACAGTACCTTAAGTTCGTAGAAATCTGGAAAATGGAATCTAGATCAATGTAGAAGATCAGATATATTTCTAATGAAGCTGACAATTGAATATGTATGTTTTTTATAATGAGAATTTTGAATAAAATGATTTAAAAAAAATTAAAAAAAAGGAAATAAAGCCATTCAGTTCTCATTTACAGTGGAATTATGAAATTTTTCATTTTCAAAACAATTCACAAGGCACAACTCAGCTATCCTTCGAAGTTCTTGTATCTCCAAATTGTGAGAGGGAGTGTTTCTAACAAAAATATGCATGCAAAAAAGGTATATATTCACACAGAGTGTGCACAAGAATTAGTGAAAATAATATTTAAGGAAAGGAAATTGCATCAAAGAAAATTGCTTTCTGATATGATTGTGTTAGTCAAAATTACATTCAAAATACATATGTTGAGAGACAAGTATACATACATTTGTAAAATTTGGATGGGAGACTGCCAACAAATGCCAGGTGTTGTAGGATATATTTCACGGGAAGGATCTGGCAAAATCAAGCTGAGTATTCTTTGCCTAAGAAAAGTCTATGAAATTCATAAGGTTGCCATAAGTCAACAGGTGATTTGAAGGCAAGAATATTGATACAAATGGAAACACGGACACATATGGGCTTGAAAAAAAAATCAATCATTATATTAAATCTCCATCAATTTTATAATGGCCTTTCAGGCTTCAGATTCCACCTGAAAGCAGCACCATTCAGTTGCTTTCTTCCAATAGTAATACATAAATAAATGAAAAATAGGACACAACTACAAGATGAATGGAATGCAAGCCTGGGGGGGGGGGTACAAATTAACATTGGTAGATTTGCCAATTCCCATGGCTAAGTTCTTCAAATTTCTATTGTGCTGTTGTTACCCTGTTTTCTGGGGGTCCTGGGAGGGACATCAAATTGCTCTCAAAATACAAGTTGGGGGAAATTAGTCAAAAAGCACAAGTCAGCACTGAGAGAGGCAGGGTAACGTAGCGAGATCTTGAACCCAATGTCTACGGGGTCAGGCCGAGTCAAGGAGCACACCAGAGTGAAATAACAAATGTGAATTTTATTAAAAATACAATCAATCAGTGTATGCAACACAAACACACAGAGAAACTATAGAAATAAAGGTTGGAGTGGTATAGAGGGATTGTTAGAGGAGTTGTTGGTTTGGGTAATACTACACTTGTCCTGAAGCCCGGTTGGAAAGGGAGAAGGTGGGGAGCATGGATCTCAGCACGTGGAGCTGAGGGGAAGGCTCGCTGGACAAGCGACAGCAAGGCGGGATGGAAGCCAAGAGCGATCCGAAGAAGCGCTCAAAATCAGGGGTTTTTATAAGAAGAATTGTGACCGCAGGCTAGTTCGGACTTGGGGAAAACAAAAGATTTGGAGCTGGAGACAAAGCCTCCGAAAGGTCAGAATTTGAATGATTGAATTATAGCCAAATTGTCAATACGATAGCCAGTATGCAAATACAGAGTGCTTGAGCGGTGTATAGTCCGATCATCAAGCTGCCAGCTCGGGGCAGAGGATCTTTTGAAAGTTGCGTGCACACATAATGGAGTACTTGCCTTGAGGTCTCTTGAAGCTGCGAGTCGGCTGTTTCTGACCTGCCTGTATTGTGTTGTAATATTACAGCGATTATCGGTCGAGCCTGCATGCGTGCTTGTCCGGGGGCCTCGCAAGTACGTGGAGGGAAATGGGTATGGGAAGCCGAATTAGTGATATCAAGAGATATCTTTTTATATCCCCCAAGCTCGGGCTAGCCAGGGCAGTAACATTGTCTTCTCTTATTTTAATGGGCAGGAAAATGAAAACCAGTAAACTTCTCTCACACTGTTCTTGGATTAGCTGTATGCTTTCCTGCATTTTTAGCCTTGCAAGCCTGTGTATTGATAATGTAATAAGGTTAGACTAACTTGTTATCATCAGTGCTTATTGATTTTTAGGTGTGGGTTCATATATGTGTTATAGGCATGTTGAGAGCCGGTGTGGTTTAGTGGTTTGAGTGTTGTATTAGGACACGAAGAAACTAGGGTTCAAATCTATGCTTGGCCATGGAACTCTACTGGGTAACTTTGGGCAAGCCACATTCTCTCAGCCTCAGAGGAAGGCAAAGACAAACCCTCTGTGAACAAATTCATTCAAGAAAACCCTGTGATAGGTTTGCTTTAGGGTTTCTGTAAATCAGAAATAACTTGGAGGCAAACCACAACAACAACAACAACAGGCATGATACTTTCACTCAGTGTTCAGTTCCTTGAGCATCTCCACATCCTACTTTTATTTTCTGTCATTATTTTGCATCAAGTTGCAAGACATCGTGTTTTCCTCTCTGACTGAAAATCAAACATTGTTATTTTTTTTTCAAATTTGTCTACTTACACAGACAATTTTCCTAATGTACACTCTCCATTTACTATAGCCTGTTGCTGTGTAATGGTTTTGGTTAAGGTTTTTGGATTTTTTAGTCATTTACATTTTAAAATATGCACATTGTTTTGTCTGCACTTTATGCACACTTTTATTGTGTGCACTAAAAACAGCATGCAAGTTCTGCAAACATACAACTGTTCAACTGAGATGTGCATTTTCTTACAACGAGTCTTAGAAGCTGGAAAAATGCTGCTTTCATTGAAACCATAGAATCCAATGAAATTTCTTTCGTTGCCTAGCACATAAATGGGGCCATCTGTGCATCTGTTCCAACAATTGAATAAAGAGAGAGATTTTCCTTAAGAGGAAGCAAAACTCTTTCAATTTTGTTTTTAAATACATGAATTTTTATGGTTCTTTAAATAGTCCAAATATTAAACAACGCTTTTCGATAAATAAAACCAGACTGTAGCTGGTTTTGAAAAGCACAGAAGGGTGCTATGTGCTGAACAAAGAACAGAGAGCTAACCTTATTATGCTCCTCTTTTCTTTCTTTCTTTCCCTGTTTTTGTTCTTCTCCATACTGATGACTATAGTTAAAGAAGAAAATGTATTTAGAGAACAACCAGACAGTGCTCAAGTCAAGGAGAGGCAAGGCAGAATACTTATTATGAGTAGCATATAATTGATTTTTGGATGGGCAGAAGTGAGTAGGGCTTCAGCAGTGATAAGGTTTCACGGCTGTTAAGGGCTGGCCTTCAGCCAAAAACCAGGGGACAAATATGATGATGCCAGCATCCAGGCATCTTCCTCTTCCCCTCTCCAGCTGAAGTCTGGGGTTGTGACTAATGAAAACTGAGCTGACTTCATTTTGGCTAATGGGCAATAGAGCATAATTGTCTCAGAGAGGTACATTAGGCTTCTTATCTCTATGAACCTCTCTCGACTCGTATCATTATAATAAGACAATTACACTTACATCGGGCTGAATAATAGGCCAAGATGTCCAGCAATGAATAATTGTAATTGATCATAGCTCATTATATTCTGAAATAATTTCAAGCTGCTTTGTTACTCTGTATCAGAATTGAAGAGCTTCAGCTTGTTGACTGTGACTCGCTTGCTCATTAGTTTAACAGCACTTGTGGGTGCCTTTGCTTTCTTGATCTAACTCTTAATAGTTTATTGCTTGTAAATGTATTATAGATCTACCAGGTGCTGCCTATATGTAGTACCTTAGGTGTCAAAAAGATAAAGTGGTGTTGGAAAGAAACAAAAAGCCCATGCAGTCCAAACCTCTTTCTTCATAAAATCTGCTCACTAGATCTCTCTTCAAGTCAATTTATGTAATACAGAGCACAGACTCAGAATACTGAACAAGATATACTAAGGAAGGGGAAATCTATCAGTTTTGTTTTTCCTCACCACATTCAAATCTATAGACTTTCTATCAATTCTAGTTAGTAAAGTATCTGTGAATTATGGTAAATTCTTCTTAAAAAACTGGAATAAAATTCTTCCCCATTTGTCCCAACCAAATCTAATAGCTACAACTGTTTCCAGGGTGGAAAGAACCATGTTGTATTTGTCTGCCATCTGGTTGTTTAAAATGAAGGGGGGAGAGGGAACAGCTAGCAACCCAAAGTACCACTAACATGAGGACTTTCCACACTACACTGTTATAGTGCTATTATTCCACTTTCAACATCCCATGGAATCCTGGGGTTTGCAGTTTAGAGAGGGGCATTTAGAATTCCCAGCCAGAGAATTCATTGGGCTCAGTAAACTACAAACTCCAGAATTCCACAGGATATTGAAAGTGGAACAATAGCACTATAACGGTGTTGTGCAGAAAGGCCCATGGTTGAATACAGAGTGATCATTTTCAGATATTTAAGGGTAAAGTCCTGAACCTCAATGAACCATTCTATTGGTTCCGTTTCTTCCTCATTCACATTTGTTTAATCTGATACACAATTCCACCTTACATAAAATGAACTGAAATGCAAGTCCCACTCATCTCTAGTGGTATCAGTAAAACAAATGTCATCATATCGTTCAAGAAAGTATAATATAAGAGATGTCAAAGAATCTTCCAATGTCACTAAGGAATCCTGATTTTGTTTAATTAAATGAAATTGACAGCCCTAATTTGATATTTTGGAAAAGTTCCTTTTAACATACATACACAGCTCTCTTTCTGTCTCCCTCTCACACACAATCAGATCCTAGAGGCAATCAAAATTGTGCATAAAAATTCCAAATGAAATGTCCATCAGTTATATGGAGTAAGTATTCATTCTTTAGTTTTGGTTGTTATGCATCACATACAGCAAGGATTTGAAAGAAACAATTTCCACAGCATAAGGAAGCATTTTAAACTCATTTCATGATGAAGACCTATGTGGGAGTGGGCCTCAGCCATGAGATCAGCCATTAGCTTGAATTATAGGCCAACAACATTTTGCCAAACATTTGATTCAAAATCACTGGCACAGGGCTCTTCACCATAATGAGACTGAAAATTGATTCCATGAAGAGAGATAAATGGTGGAATGAAAAATGCAATGAGGGAAACTTAGAAAACATTTAAGGTAGGTCCAAGTTTTTAGACATTTTGAGTTTGTGTCAAATTATGGAATGCTAGTGGAAAACAAATTTCTCTACAGGTAACCAAAAAGCATTCTGAAAGTCCATCAAAATGGAAGATGAAGAGAAGAACTAGTGGAGATGCTTCAGCAAGATGGTTGACTTAGGGTGTCACTATGAATGAGAGATATCCTACTGTTCATTTTATATAGAAGCAAAAATATTTTATAAAGTAGCAATATAAAAAGAAAAATAAACCTCTGGCATTTTTTCCTAAAGCAGAAGTCATAAGAAGAGTCAAGACATTTATTAAAAAGGGGAATGTAATCAATATGGCTCTGTTTTGCAACCTGAGAAATAAATTCTTTGAAAATTCTCATATGAACTGGCTTGATAGGCATCTCCCAGACTATTATGCATATTTTAGTAAAGCTCTCCTTTGGATTTCACATCTATCAGAAAATTGTGCTGCAGTTCTTGGGAGAAAAGAACACATATAAAAGCCATGGAAGGATGCATATTTTTAAAGAAACTTGTTGGAATCTGCTGCGGCAGTTATGAATGTGTAATCTAGAAGTATACATATGTGTTACATATTCATGATTTCTACATAGCACCTCGTTTATGGGGTACATGTGGACCATAAAAGTCCTCAATTCCTGCTTACCAGGCAGCAGCTGCTGCAGTCAAGGAAAGTCTGTTACCCGTCAATGGGAAGCAACTGACTGATGTTTTCGGCTCCTCTCACACAAGTGGTCTCCAGCATGAGGGGGAATTGTGAGAGAGGTCCCACTTGTGTCTGCTGCACCAAGATTACTTATGGAAGGAGGTAGAAATGGTAGTCAGCTCCTTCCAAAGTGACAGGGGACAGGTACCCATCAATCACAGTGGCTGTTTCCCAGTAAGTAGGGATGGGGGCATGAGGCCAGGATTCACTCACAGTGCCTTAACTGTGTACATATATGTATTCCTAGTTCAGGACTCTAGCCAATATGTTTGCAACCATGGAATGTAAATAGAGAGAGAGGTGCATTTCTCTTTATCTAGGGACACACTTTTAGCCTAAGAGGTGGGGGGCATTGTTAGTGTCTCCTTGGAATTTGAGGAATTACAGCTCAAAGGAGGCCTGTGAAAGGAGGGTAATGGCAGGATCTTTTAATCTGTGTATACCAGTACTAGCTGTAGAGAGGACTCCAATTAAAAGTTAAACAGAGTATTTTATTGGGAACTAGCAAAAACACAAAAAATCAGACATTCTCAAGAACAATACAAGGCTGTCAGAAAATGAGGCAAGAATGATTGGATCGAGGGAAATTGGGTGGAAAGGGTGATAGTTACCAATCCTGAAGCAGGAGGTCAAAGTGGAGTGGCTCAGACAGCAAGTCTGAGGGTAGCACAGAGGAACAGTAGTCTGGAGGATCAAGGGTAGCATGATGTCCTACATACTATGAACTGTAGGGGTTGGAGCTGGGGTTTATATACCTATTTCCTACCCTGAAGGAAGGTGCTTGGACAAAGCAATAATGAAGCTGACAAAGTTGTCTGGAAAAGGCTGATTGTCTTAACTTTAGATGACAAAGCATCAGTGGGAGTCATGACAATTTCTTAATGTCTAGATGGATGGAGGATCCAGGAAGGATTTCCTATAGAATAGCATCACAGTAGGTCTCTGATGGCTTCACCTTGCTGATTTCATCTTCCATTGTCTTTGTTGCTTGCACTTGTGAAAGGATTATGGCAAGCCCATTAGTATTGGGCTTTCCTGCCTAATCCTCTTTGAACTTATGATCTGGCCATGCTGAGGTCATCCTGACCTGGCTACAAGCTTACAGTCAGCACATTCTCCAAACATGCTTTCAGCCACAAATATATCTAATTTATAAAAAAATAGCACATTCCTCAAACTGGGAGTGTTGGGTGTGGTAACAACAGCTCTATTCATAACAGTAGTGGTATAAGCTGTGCTGATCCTGGTGAAACTCACTCATATAGGCAAGTGTGATCTAACCCTAAATTCAGACAAAGTTCAATATGTCTCTTCATCTTGTGGTTATACTTTAAGGAAAGTATCCATTGGTTCCTCCACAATGCCATCATCCCCAGATACACAGCAGGTATCTTGTTCAGCTGCAATATCCCATATCCTTGCACTCTTTGCAGCTCATTGATGAAGGAGGTTCCTTGAACAACAGTACACCAGTGTCCATCCCTAAATTAGGTGATGCTTGTTGCTGGAACCTTGAGTTCAGAGGCTAACTTTGCTGGAAATTTTCTTCCCATCATGCATCTGAGTGTTTCAGGCATTTTGAACAAACATTCACGGGCTCATAAGCCTGCATTGCATAATTTTGCTCTCAGACATGGGGAACCTTTCTTGAGTAGTAGTCATCCACTTTTTACAAGCAACTCTCCCATATCAACACACTCCATCCCACATTTTTCAGGACAGTTTGCAACCCTATGGCATGGCTTTTTTCACTCTCTCTGTGTGGTGTGATGTGATGATGATGATGGTAGAGTTAGCTTTACCACCATCAACAGGTAGTGGAAGTGGCGGAAGAAAGAAGGGACAGGGCATTTTTTCCTTTTGAGATCTTGAGATCTTAAGCCTACATAAACTTGATGCCAGAACAGTGGTTAAAATTTAATTAGAAATGTAGAATTTCCATGGTTCTAACATATGCCTTCGGAGCTAACCTCCATAGAATTCCCAGAAAAAATTACCATAACAACTGTTTCATCTCAGCTATCACTCTTGCTAAATAGAATCGCTAATCTAAAGACAGACCAGTGCTCGAACAACCTGGGGGCTACAGTCCCAGAAAGTGACTTTCCCAAGCTTTGAGATGGATCCATAAAGCATGACATTCAGGTCTACAAAATAAATCACTTTGCTTTCTCTCAGTTCCAGGCTCTGCCTGATTTCTTTTTGGGGCAGAATGGCCAGCCACACATAGGACAAACCTATAGGAGACATATGTTATGGCACCTGACTGTTCAGTAGTGCAAAATGGGGTCAGTGGTAATGGGTGTTGTCAGTAGCTCATAAGATCAACCTATATATGCAGTCTTCTTTTATTTTGCTGTAAGCACAGAATTTTTTTGAAAACCTAACAATATTATATGTGCTGTTGGATTATGCTGGCTGTGAAAATGAGTTCTTTTCCACTGATTTTTTTTTTTTTTTTTTTTTTTTTTGTAGTTCCTGGAATACCATGAAGTAAAAAGAGGAAAAATGCACCTCTATTATATTTTTTATGCAAGAGTCCCCAAATAATTGTAGAGAGAGAATGACAGTTCTTTCACACAACCCATTTAAGTTAAAGTATTTATACCAAGCCAATATCCTTAATCAGCTAACAATACTTAATTATAACAGAATTATGGATCTTCCTTTTAGAGATTCATGTGTCCTTCTCTCTACTCGTGCCCATTGTTTAAAGAAGGGGAACGTATACATGAAATATGAATGCATGTTGTGACTTAGATCTGTTTATCTGTTTTTGTCATGAGTCTGTGTGTGCGCCTTGGCCTTTCTGCACATATTACCTTGAGTTATTTATCCCACTTTCTGCTTGTGGCACGAACTAGGCTGGAATCCATTGGTTGATCTATGGAGAGCTAGCAGCCATAATCCATTGAACAGTTACTTGCTCTTCAATCAGTGGGCATTAAGGCTGACAATGTAATTGTGATTGGTGGGTGGGTGGTACTGATTTGTACAAAGAGTTGCAATAGGCAGGGTTTTTATCTTTGCAAGTGCCATGATTCCAAGATCTTAACATTAAATGATATAATGACATATGGTACAGCAATATAGGTATAAAGTAGTGCGGAGACAAAATTCCCTTCACTGCTGCATCAAGTAAAAGAAAGGGTGGATATACCTGTGTGTTTTGGTTTATTCTACTTCTGATGTTTTGAAAATGCAACTTTTTTTCCCCATCCCATCACCTCCACATTACTTTGCACATTTTTTGTCAAAAGTCCACACAAATATTTTTGCACATTTCTCCCGATATACACACTTTTGTACACTGTTTTCTCTAATGCATACATCTTAATCCGATGAATGGAGGGACAGATTATGCTTTTAAGCTGATGAATAAGAAAGGAGGGGCTCTGTGTGTACAGGGCATTAAAAATAAAAAGTACAAACATTACCAATAACCAGAGAAAGCACAAAATAAAACAAGGTAACAAAAATAAAAACACTACGGCATATAAACTCCAAAGTCAGTGGTTAAGTAGAATAGTTCTGTAGCAGGCATGGGCAAAGTGCTTTCTTCGGATCACATGGGAACTCAAACACTCTTTTAGTGGCCTGTGACTCCTTCTGACTCCATGAGTTGTCATTTTTCTGGTCTCCAAAAGGAATGGATTTCCTGTCTTGGATGCTTATGTGAGGTGCAATTTGTTTTATTAATAGGTTGCAGACCCTCTTGCTACTGTTTAAACATCAAATAATGCTCATTTTTTTTAAAAAAAACAAAACAGACATGGACTTCTGGCCACTTGTTTTACATTCTTCTTTCTTCCTTCTTGGCAACCCACGTGGCCCTTGGATGGTCCCAGAACCAGAAAAATGGCCCTCTGGCTGACCACAGCTGCTCACCCTTGATCTAAAGCACTGTGAGTAGTTCTTAAAATGCCTGAAAGAATAGCAAAGCATTTACTGAGAAGACTGTTAGGCAGGAACTTAACAAACCTTTCCCAGGTTGCTTTACCACAAACAGACTGCCACCACTGAAAACGTAGGGCCTTTCCGCACTATACTGTTATAGTGCTATTATTACACTTTCAACATCCTATGGAAGCCTGGGGTTTGCAGTTTAGGGAGGGGCATTTAGAATCCTCAGCCAGAGAGCTCTTTGGCCTCAGTAAACAACAAACCCCAGAATTCCACAGGATGTTGAAAGTGAAACAATAGCACTATAACAGTGTAGTGCGGAAAGCCCCTTAGTCTCTTTTTTTACAAGCTGCTTCTCACATATGAGCTGCCTTGGGTCTCATGTCAGAAGAAAGAATAGTTTTAAAAAAATGAATCAGTAAATATGTCTTTTGTATGTAGTCTCTTCAAAACTAATGAAATCAAGCCAAGCTCCAGGTGATATATGAGTTCAGGAAGTGTTTGGTTGGTCTTTATTAAAAAAGTGAATTAATAACATTTTTCCCTAAACCCTATTGGAGGAGGAGTGAATGACAGTCACCACCATAACGGCTAGGCATCACCAGAAGACTGCTCCACCAGCCATGTGTGAGCAGCCTTCAGTGCTGAGCAGAAATGTGGCCACCATGTCCTCATACGTGAGACATAGGCCTTCCTCAAATGTCAGTTAAGATAGATGTTACAGTCAGGAGTGATTGTTATCAGCTTCAGTTGATATGCTAACTATGCCCCTTTTTAGAACTGGAAGACCTAAAGATGGTAGTACATGCACTGGTAACCTCAAAGTTGGAATTCTGCAGTGTGCTGTACATTGGGCTACCTTTGCACCAAGTTCAGAAACCCCAACTGGTCCAAAATATGGCAGCCAGACTGGTTATAGGTACATCAAAGAGTGAGCATACCACACTAAAATTAAAATCACTCCAGTGGCTGTCAATTAGTTTCCAGGTAAAGTACAAAGTGTTGGTTATTACCTTTAAAGCTCTATGTGGTTTGGGTCCAAGTTACCTGCAGGATCACCTCCTCCCACACAATCTGCCCCATGCACTCAAGGCTTCTGGAGGTCATTTACTTAAACCAGCCAGAACTAGATTGGCAATGGTCACCCAGAGGACCTTTTCATTGGCAGCCCTACACTATGGAACAATCTGCCAGAAGAGATTTGACAGTTAAACACACTGTTTGAATTTTAAAAAGTACTAAAGACCTATCTCTTCCAGCAGGCCTACCCAGTCAATTTTTAACTATGAATTTTAAATTGGTATATTTGAAATGGTTTTATATGTTTTAGTTGTATTTTAATCTATGTTGTACCCTCGGGGAGAATTGGGTAAGAAAATTGTTGTTGTTGTTCCCAATATGAGCACAGTTCTACAAACAGGGAAGGGTAGCTCTGGGTTCAAGCAATCACTGTTCTTTCTTTCCCCAGCTAGGCCTTAATCCAGGCAATCCAGAGTGTGGTGAGCATTTCCTTAAATTACACATTTTTATAAGCACTAATGCCTTTTTGTCATACTGTTGCACCCTTCCTCAAAACAAAGCATTGTGGGGCAAGATCTCCTTAGCGTGCCATATTCCAATGTTGCTGGCTTTTTTCCCCCTGCATTTTGCTGCATTTGCTATGTGTCTTAAAAAAAGAGAAAGAAAGAAAAAAATGTAGAGTCTCTGCTTGTTAATTTTACATGTGTTAAGGCCCCTTCACCCCGACATCATTGGAGGTTGATTGAAACTGTAGAAGGTGCCTTCCCATCATCAGAGCTGAAAAAAAGAACGGGATTGCAAAGCGAGGTAGACACTTTTGGCTCTATCAAGGCTAGCAGCAATTGCACTGTGAAGGTAGAAGAGGATTAAGCACCAATAACAGCACCATGGTGAGACAGGAAAAAGATGATACAGAAGTTCAGTGAAGAGAACCTATGCATCATTTTCTGGTCTGCCTGAAGATATCACATATACATTGAGTATTGCCAAGAAAACCCTATGATAGATTCACCTAAGGTTGCCATAAATTGGAAATGGCTTGAAAGCATACAACAACAGCAACAGCAACAACAACAACAACAACAACAAAGCTAATCTCAGTCTTCCTGGAACAATCCAAATATTCTGGAATAAACATTCCTGAAGTTCAGCAGCACACTGGACAGATAAGCTTCCTTAGGCAAGGCTCTCCAGAAACAGAGTACAAGTTTGGAAAAGGTCTTATGTTTAAAAAGCTTTTACTGTTGTGTGCGTTTAAGTCACTTCTGACTTATAAAAACCCTAAAGTGAAACTAACATGGGTTTTCTGGGGCTAAAAGTATCTGACATTGCCAAGGTCATCCAGTGGGTTTCCATGGCTAAAAGCGGGGAATTGAACCCTGGTCTCCAACTCAAACTACTACGCCACACTGACTTTCTTTGAAAGCCTTAGGTAAGGATAGATGTATTGTTTTCAGATTCTTTCCATTTTTTGTTATTCTGACCTTAAGTTCAGTTCATCCTTTGACGATGAAATCTGAGTATTTATTTAAAATGAATACTTGCACAAAACTATACAGCTGTGTGTATTTTCTGTATGCAGTTAAGCCTGATGTAGATATTTTGCCAGAAGTTTTCCTAGTGTATTTAGACCTGAAGCCAGAATTTTACTGAGGGTCTCAAGCAGAGTAAACCTATTGAATCAATGGGATTTCCATAAGTGTTGATTTACCATTGAATCATTGATGAAATGTGTCCACTGCACCAATAAGATTTAGACATTAACACACCAATTAATACATTTTTGTATTTGTATTTGTATTTATATTTTAATTTCCCCCAATATTCAGTCTAGGATATTGTTGTTGTCCAATTGGAGAACTCAATTTCAAAATTCTGAGAAGTGCAAATTTATCTGAACAGTTAAATTTTGGATTGCACATTGGTTTAAAGTTGTAAACTTTAGTTATGCCTGCATTAAAATATACACAGAATAAATTTCTTCTCTGTCCTAAACAGCCCTCACTCTTGAACTTCTGAGAAGGGTTCACAAATTGGAGTTTCATCTAATGATCTTAAAGCACAAGTCAAAAACTTTGCTTTACAGACCTTAGGCAAAGTCTCTTGCAGTGTTGAAGGTCAACACCATCACTGGGGCCAGAAACTAGTGCATAACCATTTTTTAAAAACTTCCTGCCATGGATTATTTGCTGCTAGGTGTGTTGGCACTCGTTATGTTGATCATTGCAAGTGGCATAGGAGATATTTAATTTCCTCTGTTCTCTCAAAGCACTGGACAAAATTAATAACCCGTTGGCTGCATTGGCCTTTTCTATAAGGCCACTTTTCATAAATGTACCTGAGCACCCATTTATTGTGGATGTCCAGAATTGATTCATTAAACTCATTAAACTTCGGCACAGCATAGACTTCTTAAAGAAGGATAAATAAGGACAGGGATAATGAGCTTCTCATGGGTCTGCCAAATCCATTGGCTCGCCATGCGTTGATGCTGAGATTGCTTCCTGAAACAAGGTGGACCTCTTCCTCCCCCCCTCCCCCACACACCTCAGTCTCTAAGGTCAGTTTTTTTAAAATAATTGCTTGCAATAATGGTGTACTAACAGCATACTCAGAGTTCAAGTCATATACATCTATTTGACCATTCAGCTTCAAAGTTCTAGCAGTCACTCTGATATCAAAGGATTTGTCTGATGTTAATGACAACGCTCAAGTCAAATTGTTTCTCTCTCAGCAGGGTTGGGATCTTTCAGTGAATTGCATTTCTCTTTGAGGCATTTTCCTTACTTGCATTTCCTTGCTCTTTAAATTGATTTCTGAGTTCATAGAGTGTTCGTTTCCAATGGCAAAATGCTGTCTTAAGAAATCCCTCTTCACTGTATATTTCAAATATTTTAGAAGGTGTATGAGATGTTGTATACATCACAGTGACGTGATAGTTGCTTTGGACTATCAGATTTTCAATTGTGGGGCATTCCCTGCTCCATCGACATAAAATGCTCCAACCTAGCCTCTCAGATATTACACAGTACCTGGACAGTACTGTATACTAGTAGGCCTGCACATCACCTGTTTGTGATGTGCTCTCCAAAACCCAAGGATTTCCTACCTTCCTGTCACTACCTATCTTGCTACAGGATAAAAGCACTAAAAAAAAAGAGCACTTCACCATTAAAAGTAATATGAGGGCACCATTTTCCCTGTGAAACAAAGTGCATTCTCCATGTGTACCTCACTAATAAACAGATTTGTACTCCCAGAAGACTCCAGCCAGTATTCATCTCCTTATAAACAAGGCACTCGGAGAACGCAGGACTAGACCTGCAATGTAGGTATTGTATGACATTGTCACTTCCAGAGCCGAAATCCTCCAATTTTAGCCACTTGCTTGAACAAACATAATGTAAATAAGCATGCAATCAAACTGGTTTAGGCCTTTTCCGCACCAGGCTATTAAAACGGTGCAGAGCAACCTCCAAAGGAGGTCTTCTGCACCATAGAGTGGACTGGGGCAGACTACTTTTTGTAGCTCCATACCTCAGTGCACTCTGGAGCGACCGGAACTGGTCGCACGGTGTGTTTTTTAAAAACCTTTTAGAGGTTTTTAAAAATCACGTAGTGTGCAACCCCATGCCGTTCCGTCGCCCGGCTCCGTCGCAGATTTGCAGGCTTGCGCAAGTGCGTGCCTGCAGATCTGCCAGGGGCGGGCTTCAGGCTGGCGAGCTTCTTCGGTTGGTGGAGAGCCTCCACCAACCGGAAGCCACCATTTAGGACGCCGAAGAAGTGGGGAGCGATGAGCTCGCACTCCTCCTCATCACGATAGACTCGCCCGGACGAAGTTAAAATCCGGTGAGTAGCGTGTTCCATCGTTTCCACCCCCACATCTGGAAAGGGCCTTAGACTAAAAATAAAAGTCCTCAAAAATCTACTCCATACTATCTTGCCCCAGCTTCATCAAAAATTTATCATTAATATGAGGGGGGACTTTATGTGACAGAGCAGCAGTGATACATTCTGGTTGTTAATACATTGACTTCATTGAGGCAAAACTGAAATTCCACTTGGCAACTCCTCAGTCTATTTATATAGCATCAGAAAAGAGCATATAGCTTGGTAAAACCTATAGACTATAGAACATAAGATCTATGATAGTCTCTGCTGATTTTCTGTCTTTGAATAAAAGAAGGAAAAAAATTGTTTAGGTTTTAAGTCTGGGAAAGCTGCCAGATGTTCCCTTAAAATATGTAAACATAAACCACAAAGTCTCACTTCAGGTAACTCTGCGAGTTGGTGCATTAGATGAAACCTGATAAACAAGTAGTGTGGATAATTCAGAAAGTATGGTGTGTACTAGAGAAAGATCTCTAGTATACTAAACATAAAGATAGGTCTGGGCTTCTAATTGGATAATCAATGTGTTGTGTGGTTGGCAGGAGAGAATAAAAGAACAAAGTCAGAGCAAAAAAAAATCAGACTGCTTTTTAGCATCTGCTGAAGACATTGTTTCACTGATAGCCCTGATATGGTGCTCTAGAATGCTTATTTATGATGGCAAGGCTTGTTGTTGTTGTTGTTCTTTGTCTTCAAGCAATTTCCAACTTGTGATGACCCTATCGCAAGTCCTTCCATATGTGACATGTCCAAAGTCACTCAATGGCTTTCCATAGCCAAGTGGGGAACTGAACCCTGGTCACAGTCCAGCATGCAGACCAATATATCAAGCTGGCCCTCAATGGTTAGGCTATGATAAATATGCCTACATGCTTTTAATGTAGTTAAAAATTGATTTAAATAGATTAGGCAATAGATGAGTTGGTATTTTGGCATGGATAAGAGATTGTATGTTAAATGTCCTGATGAACATTTTGATGACTATATGGTTTGATATTAAATGGCTTACATATAATGTTGTGGAATGTAACTGAGCTGAAGGGTTCAGATATTGGTATGTGCATTTCCTGAGGGAAATGTATATCTATCTATATGAATATTTATAATAAATAGCCTAAACAGTACCAAAGGGGACAGTTCACTCCCCTGTAAATATCTTGGAATTCCAAAACTTGAAAAAGTTTAAGTGGAATGTTGATGTTAACCAAGCCTGTCTGGTTTAACCAGTGTCATAAGTTGGGTGACCAGAAGCTGGTGACTCCATACAGAATCCAGAATTAGCTGATAAGTGGAAAGGACCCTCCATCCCTCCACAGAAGATATAGGAGTGGGAAGCCATGTCTGTTTCCCTAGAAACACCAGGATAAGAGAATACCACACAATATGAGAAGCATACAGTTCATTCTTTTACATTTATCTGATTTTTAAAAACTTTTATTCCACCTTGTGTTGTCTAGCTTTTGGTGTTTGGGCAGAATGTATTTGTTTCTGCCCACATAGGTTGAGAGGATATTGAGCAGGAGGAGTGTAGTACTCCATCTGCACAATGCAGTGTTCTTCTCCCATTCTGACAGCAGTCGCTTCTTCTGCTTACTGCAGTTCAATCAATGATGGAATGTCTACTCTGGGCTTTGAGAGGAAGGAAAAAGAAGGTGCACTCAATAGCACACCCTCATTTCTTCCTGCTCCGAGCAGGTGTTACTGCCCTGGCTAGTCCGAGCTTTGGGATATGAAAAGATATCCTCTTGATATCATAATTAGGCTTCACTTCTCTATTCCTCTCCACATGCTTGCGAGGCCACCAGACAAGCACGTAAACAAGCTCGGCCGTTAATAGCTGTAATATTCGAACTACAATACAGGCAGGCCAGAAATAGCTGACTCACTGCTTTAGGAGACTTCCAGGCAAGTACTCTAGTTAAGTATGCATGCCACTTACAAAAGAGCCTCTGCCCCACGATGGCAGCTTGATGGGTTAACTATACAATACCCAAGTACTCTGCGTTTGCATACTGGCTACTCTACTGAGAACCGCTACGATAACTCAATCATTCAGATTCAGACCTTTCAGAGGCTTTGTCTCCAACTCCAAATCTATTGTTTACCCCCAAGTACGGCATAGCGTGCAGTCACAATTCTCCTTATAAAAACCCTTGATTCTGAGACCTTCCTCAGAACGCACCCGCTTTGCTTGGTGAGCCTCCCCTCAGCTCCACGTGCTGAGCTACATCGCACCCCAGCTTCGCTCTCTATTTTTCTGGGCTTCAGGACAGGTGAAGTATCACCCAAACCAGCAATCCCCCTAAAAATCCCTCTATACCACTCCAACCTTTATTTTCTTTAGTTATCTTGTGTGAGTGTGTCGCATACACTGTTTTGCTTGTATTTAATAAACATCATTTATTATTTCAACTTCTGTGTTCTCCTTGACTCGATCCGACCCCGTAGACATAGGGTTCAAGATCTCGCTACATTACCCTGCCTCTCGTAATGCTAAGCAGTGCTCTGAGCTAATTTTCCCCACCTTTAGTTGAGCACATTTTGGTGTCCCTCCCGGGACCCCCAGTTCACAGGGTAACACAAGGACCAGCTGTTTCTTCATCACCTGAATTGTTTCACTTCCTACCTTTCCACCCCACCGATAACCTGTGGTGATGGCAGCCCCTCCTGAGGCTTCACAGCTACAGACTATGGTTCAAAAGGGCACAAAGGGGTAGAGAATAGCCTCCTACTGCTTCCAAAAATAGATATATGAACATGTAATCCATATTTACATGTATATCACTAGTAAGATGTCACCTATAAACTCTCCTTTGGATAAGGGAAAGCATTTATACTCTGCAATATATTTGGGATCTTTATCCCAAATAAACCTGCAACTTATAAAAGCTTTTTTAAAAAACTCCTAGTGCATGCCAGTAAGGTCACATAACTATCATGATGCCCAATGCATACTTTGTTCATAATCCAACTTCATTTGGGGTTAAAATATTTTGAAAACGAGCCTTACTTTGTGCAGAACGAATTTAACTACTGTGAAAATTCACTTTTGTAATATGCCACAAAAGAGAAGAAGCTTGAAATGACACAAAAATGACAAGGTTTTGCATGAAAAGGCTGCAATGCTGCAAGACTGCAGGGAGCATAAGAGTATATATATGCCTTTTCAAATCTCATAAGGGTGATTCATCGAAAGCTTGACAGAGTTTTGGGAATGCTGCCAGTATTTATGGATTGAAATTTGAAAGTCAAAGAAATGCAATATTCAATCTTAATTCCAGTGATGATTCTGCCATGTAGACAAGTGGAGAGAGCCATGAAAAATGGCTCTCTGTTTGCCTACACCATTGTATTTGCTGCACAAAAAGTGCCATCAAGACGCAAACTGTACTTTGCAGCTGAAACAGTAATAGGACTTAGGATGGGATGGCTCATTCCTGCAGACAAAAAAACTTGATTCTTCATTTGTTAAATGGCAAGTGTGAACCAGGAATTCATTTTGAGTACCATAACTAGATGAAGATGAGAGAGTCTTTCCACTTCAAATCCATTCTTAGTAACATTACCCTTTTTTTCCAATGAGTCATGTCATCTCACAGACTCATTTATCTGTCTACTTAGTAGTCCATGATATTCCTAGAATTACCTTGAAGAACCACACTTCAGATGTGATGATTCTGTTCCTGTGAATCTTATTCGCTGGTTCAACTTTCACAAGCATCCACAGAAATCAGAAATAATGTGGCATGGATGGATGTAGGCATTTAATGATATATCTTTCCAACTGAGCTTATCTAGTTCCTTCATAGCTCCTTTCCAAGTCTTGGCTTTCTTCTGATTTCTTGACTGCCACCTCCATTTTGATCAATCATAGAGCCAAGGGATAGAACATCTTTAACTATTTCTATGTCTCCATCACCCACTTTAAACTTCTCTAAATCAGGGATGAAAGTGTTTCTTGAAAGGCCCAAGATAGCCTAGTGATTTTGCTAGAGATGGTGATATTTTGCATGCCTTGTATCATCTTCAGGTTGAGGGAGTGACTCACACCCCTCTGGCATGATACCAAACACATAGTGTGCTCCATTTCCATGCTGCTTCTCCTTCCTTATAACTTTTGTCAAAGATATCAGTGAGAGGACACAAACTCAGCCCTCTTCATGGGCATCACCACTGGAATCCAAAACAGCTGCCACTGGGTCTTGGGTCTTGAAAAGCTGAAATACTGGAATAGTATATGAGCAGTTGACAGTGGTAGTGTCTATAACCTTACTGAGTATTTTATACTGGATATGTACCTCATGAATTGGCTTTGGAAGGAAATCATTTGCATGGCACCCTTTCAGATGCCTCCAAGCACATGTTCCAGATTCATGCTTGAGAGTAGCTGGGTTGATCTAAGGAGCTGGGATTCCCAATAAACTCCCACCTGCATTATTTCATTTGTCCCATGTGCTAGCTGAAGTCTGGATTGTGATTCTCATTTGATACCATGCAGGCTTTCAACCTGCTGCATACCTGTGGATGAGAGAACTCCATGAACTTCAGCCATCAACAGCTCTGCTCAGTTCTCGGCTTCCTTGTCTGAATCAATCCATCTCTAATGTTACTTTGTTCTTGTTCTACTGCCTTCCACTTCCCCACTGAGCTTTCTTCATTGCAGCAGCGTAATATGGGGATGAGTAGTGTGGTGCTGATTTGTTAAACAACTGAATGTGAGAAATCCTTGTCAATTTACTGATATCTAACAGTAGATCCAGATCTTCCAGGGATGTTATGGCTATAGCCTACAGTTTTAAAGTGTGAACTGTGTGCACTGATAGACTAGATTGGAGTGGCCAACTGCCAGAGGCTAGGGGGCTGCAGTCACTTCCTAGGAGAACTTCAAGAGCCAGATCCCTGCCATGCACACACATTCAAAATCATTTTTTGCCCTCAAATGTCCCCAAATTCCTTCTAGAGGCCATGGAGGCATTTTCCTCATCTTTTTGCACTCCTGAGCCATATTAAAAAAAGAGAGAGAGAAATTACCTCCTTTTTAATACCTTCTTTTAAAAAAAAACATTGCTTCACCAGGGTTTAAGATGGCTCTATGGAGGGAATCATGGTGAAAATGCCTCTTGTCCCCTTAGAATGTACTTGGGGGGCAAAACACTTTTTTTTCCAGAAGAATTTTTGATCCCTGGGGAAACTCTCAAAAATGCCTTTGAGAACCACACTTGGAGCACCCTTTGACTAGGTAGTCTCCAAGTACCATCCTAATCATGTCCAGGTTTCTGTGAAGTACCTCCTGCCTTGTGATATGACCAGAGCATTTCACTAACTAATCCTGTACCACCTGTCCTCAGCTTATCAAATTCTTCATGTTTTATATACATATTTTCCACTTCTGCCCTCTTTCCATAGCAAAAGATAGCAGTGTGACTCTTGGTATACCTTTCTAGGGATTCTTCTGGATAAGTTATTGAATTATCAGTCCTGTTTCAAGCCACTGAGTAGTACTTGCTTTCCTGTGTTCTGGTTGGTTCCTCTCCAATAGACATTCATGATTCACTAATTGGTTGAAGTCCACTTTCATATACAGAGTGCCAAATCCTAATTAACTGTTGTGATAGTATGATTATGGCTGTAAATCCAGCACAATTTCTGCCCATTGATAGACGTGTTATTAGGTCAGCTAAAGTGTGAGCAAAGTCACTGGATCTCTCATCTCAAAGTATAAAAACATCCTTCAGATTGCAGGAAAATATCCATATCATGACGAGTGGCACATTCCACCAGAGTTAAATAGAAAATATGTGGGACATGCTTCAAACAAGACACAGGACCAGGTAAGAAATCTGGTTCAGTCCTCACTAAGGACTGAAAACATAGATCGGGGATGAGCAACTTGTGGCCCACCAGTTGCTATTGAATTGCAGCTTCTGTCAACCCTAGCCAAGATGGCTAGAACTGTAGCTCAGCAAGATCTTGTGGGCCACAAGCTGACCATCCTTGCCTAACGAATACTGTGAAAAAGACAGAGAAACATTCTAGAAAAAAATGAAGCGAAAAGTATTATTTTATTCTGTCCCAGTCAGAAGAACTGGAATGGAAAGCAAATGTTCAGACAGGGAGCAGAACACCAGAGCTCTGGGGGAAAAAAAGGATTGACAATAAATAAGTGTGTGTGTGTGTATGTATATATGTGTGTGTGTGTGTGTGTGTGTGTGTGTAAATAAATTGGCCAAGTTGGCTGAGGGATTTGGGGAGCTAACCATCCAAAAGGTTGAGAGAAACTGAACAGGAATCACACTAGACAACTGAAGGCTAGTACTCCAGCAAAAGTCAACTTCAGCCAGCTGAAGTTTCTTTCAGTGAGGAAACTATGGATTTTTTTTTTAAGGATAGCTTCTTGTGTCTTCATATCTCAGCTCTGGCAGAGCCAGGAGAACCCTGAGTTCTGATATGACTTCAGGAGAAAAATCTTTGAAATCCAGAGAAACAGGTAGAACTTCAGATTGCATGGATGGCTGGACTTAATCCTCTGCTGAGCTGCCCTCCCCTTTTCCTTTTGTGTCATGTCTTCGTTAGATTGTAAGTCTGAGCGCAAGGACTGTTCTGTTTTTCTTTTACTTGTAGAGTGCCATGTACAGTGATACATCTATATAAATAAACAATAACAATAACAATCATGGATGTGACTAAGTTCCTGCAGTTCCTTTTGCATAATATGTTCTGGTAGAACAACATCTAGAGTTCACTCTAGAGTTCTAGAGTCCGTTTATCTTGATCATAGGGGGAATTGTCCCTTGTACTGTGACAACTTTACCTTGCTGAAACCATTTTACCATATTTTGTTTTATTTTATTTTTTTGCCTCCAGGAGGAGATATACCCTGTCCACATGCACTCCAGTACATGATTTCATGCCTCTCTGTATACAGCATTGTAATTAAACACAAATGGCCATAGGCAGCAGTTTTCTTTTTTTCCTTTTCGTTACTATTCTTTAGTGCACTGTAATTAACATTCTTGGTGGCACAGAGGGTCGCTGAGCCTTAAAACACATCCTTAATGCATTTGCACATTTCAAAAACAATTAAGCAGGTAAATGACACAGACTTCTTTCTTCATCATGTCAGAGGGCAAGAGATTGAAACTGTACAGAAGCAGAAATCGAACAGAAACTTTAAGACTTCACTCAAATTGCCGCTGACTGTTAGCTCTGTATTTCAGGCAGTTGGGAAAAAGTAGTGGAACCTGGCAGCCGCAAAGTAGCTTGCCCTTTTCTCAACTTTTTTAAAAGTTATTTATTTACTCATTTATTTCTGACACTAATTTACATACCCTCCAACTATCCCAATTTGGATTTAGGATAATATCGATTAATCCTGTCATTCCACTTTTTAAGCAATCTCCTCTTCCCAGTTTCCTCCCTTGTCCTCAGATTACTACAGTTGTTGCAGATTTAGTTTGAAGTGCAAAATTATTTTGTACTCAACTCAGTAGCAGAGATGAGAGAAAGAGGAAGAATTTGTAGCCTCAAGCAAAAGCAAGCTGTAGCCTCTTCTAGTTGGTGTGTTCTTCCTTATTAATAACTTTTACCATTTTCACCACACTCTGATGTTGCTTGACCACATGCATCCTGGTTTTCATCTGTGAAATGCTGGAGGGTATGGGTTCGAGTTCAGAACAATGCTGTGCATGCCAACTCCACTTACTGAATTCAAGGGAACTTGCTCCCAGTTCAGTGCATACAGGATTGCAGTTTCATTTTTTTTTCTTCATTAAGGTTTTCCTTCCTTCCTTCCTTCCTTCCGTTCTTCCTTCCTTCCTTCCTTCCTTCTTTCATACCCCTACTTTTCTAGCCAGATATGGGAGTTTATTAAACATTGTGTATGTGTGTGTGACTTCGAGTCATGTGCCTTACAGTGACTCCAGGAATTTTTCATAGGTTTTTTGTAGGCAAGCAACACTTGGAAGTGGTCTTGTTACTTCCTTCCTCTGAAATATAGCCTACAGCATCTGGTATTCAGTGGTAGTCTTCTGTCTAAGTACTAACCTTGACCATCTTTACCTTTCAAAATCAGACAGGATCTGGTATCTTTAAGCAGATCTGGAGAGTTTAACAATGTTTCATGTTTTTATTGGTACAATTAAAATTTTACCGATTAAATTAAAATGTTTTTAATTGGCACAACTTTAAAAGCAATTAAAAGCAAAACACTTGTAAATGAAACATTCATTCAAAGGCCATTTTTGCACCTTGCCCACCTATGTTGTTGTTCCATTGAAATCACTGGGATGGAAATGTGATGCTAATGCTCCCCTCTGCACCCAGCTGGCTGCCTGAGGAAGGGTAGGGTGAGCGACATGCATCTTCCTTCCACAGTGCAGTTGGCCACTTCACATGCTGCACTGGGGAAGGAAGCACCTAAGGCCATTTCCATACTGGGCTTCTAAAACAGTGTAGAGCGACCTCTCACTGAGGTCTTCTACATCGTAGAGTGGACTGGCGTGGACTACTTTTCGTAGTTCCACACCAGAATCCACTCAGGAGCGGCGGAAACTAGCCGCGCCACGTGTTTTTTAAAAACCTCTTTTTCAAGGTTTTTAAAAAGCACGGAGCACACAGCCCCGTGCCGCTCCGTCGCCTGGCTCTAAAGTGGATTTGCAGGCGCGCGCAAGTGCGTGCCTGCAGATCTGCCGGGGGCGGGCTTCCAGCTGGCGAGCTTCTCCGGTTGGTGGAGAGCCTCCACCAACCGGAAGCTGCCATCTGGGATGCCGGAGGAGTGTGAAGCAGCGAGCTCGCGCTGCTCCACGTGGCGACGGACTTACCCAGCTGTGGGTAAGCTCCGTTTTAGCATGTTTTTGCCCGTTCCCCCCCCCCCACATGTGAAAAGGGCCTAAATCATGCTTCCTCCCTTTCTGCATGGTCGCCAGCAATGGGAGTATCATGCTATCAGGGGTCATTACTGGATTTTTTTTCCAGTAATTAATTGAATATCCCATGATCGTGATGGGGAGGGACGCTTTGGCAGTGGGACTGCGAGGATGTCATGCAAAAGCAAGACTTGTGGACTGCCAGCAAAGCATCCCTATCGAGGGACAGCAACATTGTGTAGAAATGACCTGAGAGTAATTCAGCTTAACTGTCAAATATCTATCAGTGAGGGGTGCAGGTATGGGAGACCAGCATAGTCTCCCTTTATAAGGAGTTCTACAGCCTCAGAGGTGGTTGCTGAGAAAACCTTCTTCCTTATACCTATTTATAAAAGCAACGTAAGATGTGCGCTTATAGCACAAAGAAGCAAATAGAAAAAAAATACGATTCAGGATATTGGAATCTAAAATCTGCCAATGTAATTTCTATACCTTCGGTAGAAAGTGGGGATGAATGGGAAATAGAAATGGATTGCTGGCAAAGATGCATGGATGAGCAAATTCGAGTTCTTCCACATAAGACATGGGATTATCATAACTCTTCAGTCATTATCTTTTCTACAAGTATCTACTTTATTGTCACCTTGCTTTCTCCTACTCTGGCACTGAGTGACCTATAGTTAGTATAGTTAGTAAACATGCAAAGATAATGAGCATACCAGCTCAGTGCCACTCCTATAGCTCTCCTGCTCTCCATACAGTGAGTGATAGCTTGAAGAAGTGGGCCTCCAAAACAAAGGGAGACTCTCCATACCATTGGGGATCTTGATTTTTCAGAGAAGACATTCAGACCCACAGAAGGCTCTTTTTTTCAGTATGTCACTCTTCACAACAGGACCATTATTACTGTTATTTGTATCCCAGTCTTCCACAGCAATATGTCTGAAGTAGTTCACAGCAAACAATATTTCATGATTTTGTTTGGTCCAAACTGGAAGTGAAGCATCTGATTCCAGTATGGTGAGGACCATGTTGTACCTGCTTGCCATATAAACGCTAGAGATCTACCATAATTAAATTATCTGACAGATTTAAAGTTAGCCTGAAATATATGAAGACATACATTTTGGAATGCTATAATGGTTTTGGCTGCATTCATGTGAGCCTAGGAAATATGAGAGAGTGATTATTTTATTACCTCAGAACATAGCACAAGTAATTGTACATTCAGGCTGTAATCCTATGCATACTTAATAGGGAGTATGTCCTATTCAATTCAATGGAGCTTACTTGTGGGTAGACACAGCATATGTTTGCTCTATCAGATTCTCTCCTCTGTTCTTATAATCTAGGTTATTCAGCTGTGAGTTCTTTACAGTAAACCACTTTGCTGTGATCAATTGTAAATTGCTCTGTTAAATCTCCAAACAAATTTCTGAGAGGAATGCATGATTTAAGGAAGGGAAGAAATGGGGAAGACAAAGATGGATGTTTTTAAAAAACTGCTTAGCTGAGCATGATATTTTGCTTTTTAAATATTAATTATCCTGTGGGCTTCTTCTTATTTACATTCTTAAGTGTTTGCTTGAGACATAAATGGCACTAAATTGTCTTGAGGTAGCCACAGAGCAGTTTTGTTAGATAAAAACTTCTTGAAGCTGGTAATTTTTGGCAATTAATATTATGAATGCTAATAGCTTGGGGCCTATGGGAAGAAGCTTATCTCTGTAAAACGGAAGAAAATGTCAAAGTGGTAGGCCTGCTGAGAGCATCACTTCTGGGAGAGAAAGAGGTGGCAAATGTTAAAATTACCATATTTATGGCCAATGTAGAATTTTTAAGGTTTGAATGGGTCGCTGACTTGCTCATAAACAGAGCTTACTGTAAAAACTAAAAGAAGCTTTAAACAAAATTAATACAGTAGCCTTTTCCCCCCTCAGTGATAACAATTCAGCATTGCTTTCGGTGGATCTGAAAGAAATGCCAGACACTGTGGGAGAAAAGATTGGATTGTGTGTATTCAAACAGTCCGTATTTATTTTCCCCAATGATTTTCACAGTCACTGAGAGGTAGATTGGAAGAAAGGAAAATTACATTGTTTGAATGGGTCCAGTGCGTGCTGGATTTTACAGCTCTTATGCTTGGACCAAGCTGAGAGGGAAAGTTTGTGAAGCAAGTCTCTGGAGCAATGAAATCTTTCCAAGCAACATGGATCCACTGATTCTGTTCTTTGATAGCCATTGCTCACTGGGAAACCAAATTAGGGAACCAAAGTACTATGTCAAAAGATCTGTTGGAAGTTCAAGTGTGGTCCTTTCACACTACAAAATCACATCACTATATTCTACTTTATGTGCTGTGGGAACATTCTAAGGGAGTCTGGGATTTCTAGTTTGGGAAGCCACTAGAAGTCTCTAGAAGAGATTTCTATATACCCTTCTCAATTCTACAGACCCTGAGATTCCATAGGATGTTGCCATGACACTTAAAATGGAATAAGTGTGATCCATGTGTAGTAACCCTCTACAGCAACCAAAGACCTGCAGCTCTGAGCAGGTGCCCTGGGTATCAGGTAGCTCCATGCCCTGGTCTAGGCCATCCAAAGTGGCTGATAAACCCTTCTGGACAAAAAAGATTCCTATGCCGAGCCTGGAAATTTAGTTTTAAAAAGGTAATTAGTTACTAGGTTTGCTAGGTCTCAGGGCACCAGTTGGAGTTTCAGGGAATGGTCGTACTTTTCCAAGTAGGGAGACAAAACTATACCCTCCAACTGCCCTCATCTGGCAGGGAGAATCCTGATTAATCCCCTTTCATCCCATATTTTCAGCTGCTTTTAAAATGTTCCAGTTTCTCTCTCGTTGCTCCACTTTCCTTCTTTGTCTGCAGCGGCTGCAAACTGTAGGCCTAATAGGTCGTTAGGCCCAGCTGAACCTGTTGGTGGCCCAACAGGCCCAGAGAATTACTGAGTTAGGCTCCGTAGGAGCTGATAGGCTCCTTTGGAAGCTTCATAGGCCGAGTTAGACCTCTGTGAAGGCCGGATACTCTTTTTTGGACCCCTTGCAGGCTAGCAGACCCGGTTGGGCCATTGCAGGCCTGACAGGCCCAGTCAGGACCCTGTTTGGCCTGGCAGATTCAGTTAGGCCCCTGTAGGTCTAGACAGGCTTAGTTAGTCCCCTTCAGTTTCAGTAGGCCCGACCCAGCTCCGTCGCAGGCCCGATAGGCACAGTAAAACCTTGTACTGCACAGTGAAACTCTGTGAAGGCTTTTTTCTGCATCATCCAGGCTTTTTGGTGGTTTGAGTATTGGGCTAGATTAGTCTCATTTACTAACCATAGCTTTCAGGAAAGGTAGAAGGGGGGCAAGGGTGAAGGAGCAACGAGCCAAGGGTCCTCCTCCAATATTGTTTGATTTCGTAGATGAGGAAGGGGAAGGGGTGGATCGTCTATTATGCTGGCCAGACTCAGAGCTCTGGAGAAGGCCTGGGTCTCTCCTAAGCAGTCTGTAGCTAAGTGGGGAACCAGATTTGAAGGAAAAGCAAATCTTATTACTCATGGTTTGTCTTGCTTTGATATCTTGGGAAAACAGAGCCAGTCTGAACTTAGTGTTTTCCTTGGGGAAATGGAAGTAATTCCAGTGGCCCTGGTGACTGGTGGTGAGGCTGGTGGCAGTGAGTTTGCTTCAGCGCAGCCTATTTCAGGTGAGCCTTCTGACATGAACACCATCCCTACAGGTTCATGTAACTGGCCACGAGTGGTCTGGAGCATTCCAGATAGCCATGCATCTGTTGGGTCCAGCAGTAGGGAAGTGGGTCTCATAGGAGGTGGACTTCCCATATGGCACGGTATTGGTCAGAGCAGTCCCTAATGGCTCGTTGGAAGAGGGTAGGGTGAAGGTAATGTTGGGGCGTTGTCTGGATCTAGTTTTATGCCCTGTTTGTGCATTACAGAGTTATGTATGGATCAGGGGATCTAGGCCATCTTCTTTATTTTGTCATGATGAATTTTTACCTCTTACCAAAATACCAGTTTTGGACTGTTGCCTCCAAGACCTTGCAATGCTTGCTGTGCGAGGAATTAAATTTGGGATCTATTTATTTCAGATTGGGGCTGCTTCTACAGATTTTGCCATGAGTCTGAATGTGGGAACAATCCAAGCTTTTGGGCACTGGAAATCTTTGCCATATAAGTGATATGTTCAACCTCTCAAGTTTTGAATTATATTGTTCTGTCTGCAGTTTTGTAGTTATTTTTCCCAGATTCTAGATTTTGTCTGGAGAGGCAGCAGATCCAGATTGACAGCCATAGTATGTTGGAAGGGATCACAAGGAACATCTATTCAAGCTCCTGCCATGTTCTTACTGTGTTAATGATTCCATTTTGTCTTTGCTGATCCTTCGGTTTTGAGGTCCTGATTTGTGATGTTTATGTATTGCAGACCGACCATGGAATACAAAGACCAGACAGATAATTAGGTTGAAAAGGGACCACTTTATTTAACCTAGGATCTATTTAAACTGTGTTGAACCTGGAAAGATGCAAAAGTAGGGAGCAACCTAGTTTGAGATCAGCTGAGAGAGGAGTCACTCCCTGACTTCCTCCTCAATTTTCCTTTGGACAAAGCCACCTGAGCCCCAAGGGCAACCCAGTAACTAGGTTGCTTCCCCTCTGGCCATCTACTGGAAGGCAGAACCAAGAAACCCCACCCCCCAAGTATCAGGACTTAAGTGAGGGCAAAGTCTCCCAGGCCAACCCCAAGAGTAGTTTCCTTTCGTTTTCCTTTGCCAGGGAACAGAAATACTGTTTCTGGGGCTCTGCCAAGGACAGAAATACTGTTAAGAAATACTGCTAAGATTTTCTCCATGCACATGTTTTCTTTAAAAATAACCATGCAACAATGACAGAATCAATGAAATGTAACAAAATAAGGAAGATCTCACACTGTATCATCCCACAAGGATACACAAACTATTAAAAACTTTCAAGGATCATGTGATGCTCTCAAAGAGCTTGCATCATCTGTTATTTCAAGTTTTTCAAGAATCGCTAAAGTCCTGATCATTATGAGAATTGCTTTGCAGAAACATATATGTTTTAATTGTTGCAATCTGTAAAAATCTCATCAAAAATATTTATATCAAGGTAAAAGGGATTGCCTGGGGCTGTTTGGTTATCTGCTTAAACTCCATGTAGGCAGAAAAGGTGCACATTACCAAAGATGGTGTGAAAATGACCATGAGGACGGAGGAAACAGCACCACTAAAGAAAGTCAGTGTGCTACAGTGGCTAGACTGTGGAAATGGTACTTGGGAGATCCCATATCCCCCAGTTGTCCCATTAGGTAGGGAAAATCCAGATCAATCATCTATTGTTCCCCTTTTTCAGATGTTTTTAATTGTCCCCGTTTCTTTCTCTTGCTCCCACTTTCCATCTTCTTCCTCACCTTACTTTAATTCCTGCAACTAAGTTCAAAGTGCAAAAGTAGTTTGTACCAAAATAACTCAGGCCATTTCCGCACTACACTTTTATAGTGCTGCTATTCCACTTTCAACCTTCTATGGACTCCTGGGGTTTGCAGTTTAGGGAGGGGTGTTTAGACTTCTCAGCCAGAGAGCTCTTTTGCCTCAGAAAACTACAAAGCCCAGAATTCCACAGGAGGTTGAAAGTGGGATAATAGCACTATAACAGTGTAGTGCGGAAATGGCCTCAGTGTGGGGAGAGGACAGGAGGGGGCAGAATTTTGCCCTTCCTGTAGACTCAGCCAAAAGCAAACTGCTGCAGCCTCTCTTAGCTTATGTATTCTTCCTCATAAATAACTTTTGACATTTTGTCCATTTCCGCACAGGTTAAATAAAACGGTGCAGTGCGTCCTCCACGGAGGACGTCTGCACCTTGGAGCGGACTGGGTCCAGACTACTTAGTGTAGATCTGCACCGCAGTCCGCTCCGGAGCGACCCCAAGTGGTCCTCCAGCGTGTTTTTGAAAAACCTGATTTTTCAGGTTTTTCAAAAAGCCGGTGCACGCCATTGTGTGCCTGCTCTCCGATGCAGATTCGCAGGCTCGCACCAATGCGAGCCTGCAATCTGTGGAGGGTGGGCTTTAGGCTGGCGAGCTTCAGCAGTTGGTGGAGACCCACGACCAACCGGAAGCCGCCATTTTGGACACCGGAGCAGTGCGGAGCGACGGCCACACACTGCTCCGGAGCAGCCTGGACCGGACCTGGGAGCCAGAAGATCCGGTAAGTAGCGGCACAGGGCAATTCCCTCGCCCCGTGCAGAAATGGCCTTTAACCACACTCTCATGTCGCTTGGCCAAATACATCCTTGTTCTCATCTGTGAAATGTTAAAGGGCATGATATCCAATTCTGCTCCATACTCAGCCATGGCTTACCTCAAAGGGCTATTGTGGGCTCAAGTGCAGAGAAGGTGAGTCATGTAAGCTGCATTGAGCTCATTGGAGGAAAGCCAAGATATAGTTGTAGCAGACACAGTTACATGTACAGAAACCAAGAAAGAGAAATAAAGTGTGGCCTTCATGACTGAGCTTCATAATTTCGAAGGAATTTGGACCTGGCATTCTATCAAAAAAGCTCCATAATATTTGTACAAAAGTGCTTGGACTCCAGAAACCCACAAAACAGGGGGAAAAAACCCTCTGTCCACAGCAAGATCAGCATGGAGAATATTTTCTTTAGCGGTACAGTGAAAAGCAATGTGCGACTTTTTAAATGTTGTATTCTGGCTCCCAAAATGCATGGCCATTGGCCATGCTCGGTGTAGCTGAAAGGACATCTGGACATGTTCAGGAACATCTGGAGGACTGCAGGTTTCTCATCCTTGTACCAAGGGCAGGGAGACCTGCTATTACATGCACAAATAATATATATTAAGTCTCCTGTACTTAATGTAGGAGACACCTTAGTTCTTTTGCACTGCAGTTCTGTAATATTAGCTCTGGTACAAACAAATCCATTGCAGATTAAACATACACATGATTAAAGGTTTTCCAACCCAGCCAGAAATTCAATTTGAAAGCTTTTTGAAAATGGAACAGAATCCTGACAGCACTTGTTCTGTATCTGACATGGCTGCATCAAAGTGTTACATGGTACTGAATTTTAATAGCACATAAAAATAGCCTAATATGCTTTTGTTCCTCTGTTCCTCTTCACTGACTAAAACCTTCCGCAGAAAAAAAATATAATTATAAATGTTGATATATGTTAATTTTAGGGCAATGTTGAAACTGTTCCCAAAGGATCATTTCCTCTGCTTGTGCAATCTGCCGTCAGGTATTCAAATGGCTTCTGATTAGTCCCTGAAATTCTAAGTCTTCATGAGATATGTTGCAGCCACTACTGCTCTGGATTCTGCCTTCTTTATGCCTGGATGGCATGAGAAAAGCTAAAGCCAGAGTCCTATCATTAGGCAGAGCAAGGAAACTGCCTCAGGTAGCAATTGCTATGGGGACTCACTACCCCAACTGGTCCTCCTCAGTCTCTTGGTCACAGTGCTTGTCCTACATCCCATAAATTCTTGGTGGCCAAAGTGACACCCTCCAGATATTGGCCTCAATCCCCTTAGCATAGAGTAAATATCCATATGCATTACATTCACCGCCTCAAAACTACACAGCCCCCATACAGAATAGCAACATTAGGCAATCCATGCCAATGGCTGGAAACCATTGCACAGTGATAAGACAAAATGCCTAATCACCATGCAGATGCACAACCACAGTGGAAAGGATAGGATGCACAACCCCAATGCATAATCACAATGGAAAGTATAGGATGCATAACCACAATGCACAACTTGTGAAGACAAGGCACAGATTAACATGTTGTCTGTGCAGCTCCACTTCTGCTGCTATCAGCAGATTATGTCCATTGTACAATGTTGAATTTGTGGTCCCACATGCATAGTGTGATGTATGTGCGCATACATCCGTAAATGAATTCTGACCCTTGTTGAACTGCAACTCCCACTGTGATGAACCCTAGGAGGGGGGCTTAGCAATGGAGCCACCCTAGCGACCCAAAGGATTCAAATTGATTGGCTGGTGCAAATGGAGCCCAGGCTAGCCAGAGGGAGAAGGACCGAATAACTGAAATTTAACTGAAAAGACAGAGAGTTGAGGGTCATAAGAAGAAAAGTACAGAGCACGTTTGGAGCTGAGAGAAAGATGAGAGATCTGATCTGATCTGAGAGTGTGTGAGAGAGAAAAAGAAAGTGTTTGCTGGTTTTCAATATACAAGTGTTGTGCTAGTGGCTAATCATTACTCTACCAACTACCTTTTACCCTGGCAGTGTGTTAAATAAAGAATTGTTTTCTATTTTTGTAAGATCTGTCTCGATAGAGTGTCTTTGCTCTGAACTGGCTTACACATGCTACCACCCGTGACAGTCATTGGATAGATAAATCAGTGCTTTGCCCTCTGAAAGGGTATGGGTTTAGGGAAAGTAATAGAGGGAGATAGACTGGGAGAGAAAGCCAGTGGGGGACAAAAGATGAGAAGAGTGCTGCATTCTCTAAGAAGGAAGAGATATAGCAGACCTTGATTGTCATAGTGCTGGTTTGGTCCAGAGATGTCTCTGGTTCTGACACTTGATACCCACCATTGACTATTCTGGCTAGGACTCATGAGAGCTGGAGTCCAACAACAGCTGGAAGGCTGCACTTTGTGCATCCCTGCCCTGAAATAACCTGCCATCATCAAGTGTGGTGCTGCACCAACACTGGAGAAAATTCAGCTGGTACTCCATTTAGATTCTGTACATGGAAAAAGAGGCATGTTTTCTGGGCATCTTGATTTAGTCAGCAAAATTTCTTTAGCTTACTTTGTTAAAGTCCTCTTCTCACGAAAAGCTGACAGGTAGTAATCCTTTTCCAAAGCCCCGTCATCTTGAAGTGAAGGCAGAAAATGTTGTGATTAAATACTCTTATGTACTACATGAATAAATAAATCTATCACTGAAGATAGAAACCTAGCAGTCACTTAACTATCTTAGCCTTCTCACTGAAATGCCAATTGTTAATAGCATTGCAACATGTGAAGTGCCACATGCAGTTCTGAAGGTGGTGCAGTCTGGATATAGGTTTATTTCCCAGTTGGTTATTTGTGAGAACTGGGCCTGAAACCATAAACTTCTTCAGAAAAACCTCTGCATGCTCAGTGAATCTAGGGAGGAGAAACGCTTTTAAATATAATTTGATATTCCTTGGAGTCTATTCCATTGGCACAGCTGAGAAAGGTGAAAATTAATGGATAAATCTGATTCACAGTTTAGTCCAGGACTTTCAGATTAGATCACTTCATAATGGATTTGGTAAATATCAAATTCCTAAAGCACCTCTCTCCATCAGAAGTGGGAAACTATCAAGAACACTGAATGTCCCTCAATGCTACCTGGTGATACCGGGCATGCTATGATTTTCCTCATCTCTGAGCCATCTGCAAACTAAGGAAGGCCTTTTTCCTAATAGGAAATGACAAAAAAGTCAAAATGTTGGACCATTTCCTATTTTAAAAAAAAAAATTCTGCTATGCCTTGGAGGGGACAAAAAATGTAAAATTGCTCTTACATCCCTAGATATCAGCAAAGGCATGTCCATGTCTATTTTTCTGTAGTCAGGCTTGCTGCAAGGGACCTCCACTCATCTGAACTCCATCCCCATCAACACAGAAATGCTCATGTTGAAAGGGGGCTGTATTGCTTAAAAGGGCCTTGGGAGAGGCAGCACTAGATGACATAGCTATGGAGATGTAGCTATGTGGCAGATGCATGTCTCTCAATACAAGAATCCAGTCAAACTGTTTAACTGAAATTATGTTTACTTTTATGCTGAAACAAACTTGTTTAGTCTGTAGCTATTGTTACATGTATTGACTTCCCATTATGTACTATCTGTATTCTGTAATTAGATGACATTTATAAACTTTTGAAAATATTATCCTGCTGTTCAGATGTTAATGATGGATGGAATTCTACATGTGCTACTTAATGAGATAACTCTCTTAGCTGTGTAGCTAAGTAGCGTTTCCCAGCCTGACCCCTCGCCTGCACCACTTTATTAGTCATCAGAGAAGGGAGTCCATTCTGTTGGTGATCAGGGTGATGTTTCCATTCTTTGTCCCAACAGTCAATGATGCTGCAACAAGGAAAAGTAATAGTGTACTTGCATCTGATTGTTTCAGCTTCACTGGCTGGCTGGAGGTGGTGGAAATGTCATCAACCAACACCCTGGTTATCAGTACAATGGAACCCCTTCTCTACATGTGGCTGAGGACTAGCAAAATAGGTTTTGGAGGCAGTAATGACTGTGGCATTAGTGAATAGGATCCTTTGCAAATGCATAGCTCTAGTTATTCATCCATAAGTCTGATCCAGAATTCCACCCTGCATTTCTAGGAATCTAAGATCTACTACAGGAAATTCATCATGTCTTTACCCCTTGTCAGCCAGACAAAGCTTAAGGACTTTCCTTTGCTATGCAAACATATTCATTTCAGAGGGAAAAAAAGATGCTGACCTACAAGAGCTCAGGAGGATCTGAGCATGCATCTACCTAGAATCTGTTTACTGGAGAGGTGGGCAAATATAGCCCTGCAGATGTTTGAGGTATACAGCTTCCATCAGCCTTAGCTAGTTGTAGTTGAGGATGAGACATTATGAGAGTTGCAGTCCAAAGACATAGGGTAGATGGCAGTTGTCCATCCTTGATCTGTCATAAGACTAAATAATAGATGCATTGTGTGGTCTCAGCACGGCTAGAATTGTGCTTTGTTCGGAGCAGGAATGTAAATCTTTGCTTCTTATAATTTCAGTGCAAGATTTCAAAAGTTTTTTCCCTGCTGGCCAAAACTAGAAAAGCTTATGCATGTTTTTTTTTTAAAATGCAGGGGCTTTTTTCTTTTTGCAAAACTTTATGGAAAAAAGGTGCAAAATATGCTGCTTTCTGCCAAAATGTTGGGAGTGTTTTGCACACATACAAAAAAAATGCTAATAAAGTTTGCACAAAATGGCCTAAAATGTGAACAATCTTGCTGTACTTGACCATTTTCTCAACTCAGCATTTTGATGCATTAAGACACCATTTCTTCTCAGAGAAGAAGCATGATCTGAAGATTCTTTAAATGTTTAGTTGAGAGAGACTACTTAGCAGCAATGGAGAAGGTAGGTGCACCACAGAAAACAAGGTAGCTATCCTGTTCTAATGCACAGATACAATTTTTGAGGTGGCATATGGTAAGGTGTTAAAAGAAAACATATTGACCCACCCACTAGAAATTCAAACAACTTTAGGTACACTGAAGAGTTAAAACTGTCTTCAGGTGTTCCCAAGGGTATAGCTAAGAGGTCAAAATCAGAGCAATGTCTCTTAAATCTCTGCCACTGAAATGTTCCTTCATTTCCCAAATTTCTAGCATTGTAGAGTAAGAAACATAAAATTGTTCACATCTAGAAGTCATATTTGCTGTGTTTGCTTTCTCTTGGCTACTTTGCCTTCATCTCCTTTCTTTGGATGCCTATATTGCAACATGTTCAATTGAAGTTTTAAGTTGCTGCAATGCTAGAAATGTGGGCATCAGAGAAAAATTTCACTGAAGAAACAGAATTCTTGGTGGAGGAGCAATATCCTCAAATACCTCCCAATAAGCTATACTCCCAGTTTCTCTTTTCAAATTCTGTATGCAGGACTGGCCAACAGGAAAATTGTCATCCCCTCTAATTTTGAGCTCACGTGCTTGGTGAATGCCAACAGGACTGCAGCCAGAACAATGCTGCTGAAGGACAAAAGGCAGGTATGAACCTGCTCTGAAGAATTCCAAGTTATGCAAAATTATAAAACTATCTCTTCACATAAGGAGGGATGAGCATTCTCAGCATGTCAGACGAGTAAGGAAAGACAGAAAACTGGTGGACATGGAGAGAGGGATAGGGAAGAAAGAGTGAACTGTCTTGCTTTCTCTTCATATAGAAGAGCTGGTAAGCTACGAATGACCTGGAGGTTGCCATACCCAACCTCTTTTCCGATACCTGCACTATTGCATGCCACACCAACCTATATTTTAGAGCTATCACATACAACATTGTGTTTTTCTTTCTTTTTCTGAAAGGAAGACTATGGATGAAAAATTATGTGACTGTCATACTTTGGCTATACCATGAGATGTTGTGGCTCATTGGAAATGATGATAATGCTCAGTAAAAGGGAAGGCTCCAGGAAAAGAGGAAGACTGCACTGTGGGTAGATTGACTCAATCAAGGAAGCCAAGACCCTGAGTCTGCAAGACCTGAGCAGGGTAGTTAATGACTGGGGAACTTGGAGATTCTCGTTCATAAGTGCACCATAATCTGAAATTGATCAGATGGCAAGCAATAGTAACTATACTGTATACATTAATGTAGCCATAAAAACCAGGATACTATGTGCTTTTTGATTGCTTGATGGTGGTATTTTTCAAGCAGAAAATTTGATCATAAAAACAGTGTGTGTGGGGGGGAGAGGTTTTCAATCTCTTTATCACTCATTTCAAATCTGTTAATTTTTGAAGTCAGTAAAGAAAAGATACATGATGTGATAAATGCACCCTTGATGTCATACTACTTGGAAGTTCTTTCCACGTTATTCACCTGCTTTAAATTGGGGACAGTGAAGATCACTTTCCTTGTTCTTCTTGTTTGATCTGAGGTTCACGAGAGCAGGGGGCACCATTTCAAGTTTGGTTGAAGCAGCAAAGCAACTTCAGTGGGAGGCAAGGTTCAAAAAGGTACAAAGGCCCACTCTTAGATAAATTTGGATTTCACATGCAGCTGGAGAAAAAAACAACATTGTAAGTGGATTATTTCTTCTTTATACTTCATGAAAATTATAAAGCGCTATAAATGAAGCTATAGAACAAAGAAACATCAAAGTATTGTGTGACTTTCTCAGGCAGGTCTAGGCCACTGGGCAACTTACTTGTATTATAAATAACTCAGAGTGTTTGGAGGAAAAAAAGCATTTGGAAATACAGGTGATCTTTTTATGAAGAACAGGGATTTCAATTTTGAATTTGATTATAAAGGACAGGTGAGAACATTGCCCCCTCTGCCCTTTCTAAATAACCGAGACTGGAATTACAAAGGAGAACATGACCGGCTTCTTGCTGTAGAGCAGGGAGTGACAGAACTAATGCCACCAACTCCCTCTTGAATTATTACTTCTTGCTACACTGGTGCCGCAGCTAAAGGCAAGGAGAGATTCATACAGCTGAAGGACAACCAGGGTGCCTGCCCTGCCTGAAGGCCCCTGCTCCAAATTGGTGACACTTCTCTACCATTTTCCAGACTGCTTGACATGAACGAATTCTGGGTGCATAGGTGCATGAAACGGCTTTCTCTAGCCCCTGTGGCTGAATAAAGTTAATGAACTGGAAAACTGATGCTGATAGAAATGGCTCGACTTATCTGTGGGATACATCACATCTGAACCTCTCAGCAATTTATACTTAACCTGATTAAAGCTAAATCATCCTTACTTTCCATCCTATTGTTTTCCCAACAATACTATAAAATTGGCCTCTTATCGACCAGCCGTCCCAACATTTCCCCAAAGGTCTCCATTCGGTGGGCAATTTCAATGATAGAAGATTTAAAAAATACATCCAGCCCCCTGTGAAACAAAACTCTTGATGCAATGTTGGAAAAGCACTGAGCTATTTTTCTTCTTAAAAAAAAAAATCTACAATGGAAAAAACTAAGAGCTACAGAGGGCAGCTTAACACTTAATAATGGGTTGTTATTGTTGTTTTGGTTATTTCCCCACACATGGAACAGAAGTTCAGAGTTAGTTGGAAAGGGCATATCCATGGGTTATTCAGTGTGTACATGTCCTGTGGGAGGTTACGCATGATTAGTGTGGCCTTGTAGTCCTCCTGACAATGGCAGAGGGACAAAGTGGTGTTAATATAACCCTTCTTGGAAGTGTAGGCACTCATGCCAGACTGCTGAAAAAAAAAATGGCATTAAGGTAAGCTAAGATCTGCATTTCTTGCCCAGCTGTGGTTCCTTTGTTGTAGAAGCAGGGCAAACCAGTGTCAGTAAGAAAAGAGCAGACCCAACAGGATACTCAAGGACAGGGGTTTTCTTTCATTTCTGACAACACAGAAGGCTAGTCAGGCTAGAAGAAACTTAGAACGGCTAGAGCAATATTTGAATGGAGAATATTTGCACAAAATATAATGATTTTTTACCATCACTACCTCCTTCCCCTGTCTTCTTATAATTGCCACTAAGAAGTCTGGAAATGTTTTTAAAAAATCCAAACACATGCCAAAACTATTGCCTGTTTCTAGAGTTTTTCATGGAAACCAGTTACAGCTTCTGAAAGATCAGGTCTCATGAGATGTGTGACCATGAGTTCTACTTTACAGACTACAATCCTCTATTTTAGGCATGGGAATTGTGGGGCCCTTGCAAATGGTTTTGGATTACAACTCCAAACAGATATAGCTGGCATAGTCAAAGGTGTGAAAGGCTGCATGATTCGCACCACTGCTCAGTTTGAAGGGCGATAAGAAGGAACTTACCTCTCTGAAGATGTCTAAAGGGCTATCCAGTCCAAGTTTTCTTTAAATATGGGGGGGGAGGGTAGCTTAAAGATGCACAATAACCATTAGGACCTGGACAACAGATTGAGCAGGTACACAGTTCACTTGATCATCATCTTCCCTAGTGGGGTATTTCTTCTTAAACTAAAGTATAGCAACAAAAGGAATATTTACCATTTTAAAGGCCTCTACAAGATAGGCTATCTTAGCATGCTGAGATACCTGGTTGACAAAAAATTGTCAGTCATCATGAAATTTTTCATGCTTCTGCAAAGAGCAAAAAGACCAGTGCTCCCCCCCCCCACATTTTTGTTGTCTTTTGTGAAATAAATAAATAAACCTGAAATTCTCCTCTTTTACTTACACAAAACACGATATTTGATGATGGAATATTTTCACAAAATATATTGTTCTTTGACCACTCCTACCCCTGTCTCTTTAAAAGTGCCACTAAGAAGCTTGGAGGTATAAAAATCCCTTGTGCCAAAACTCTTACCAAATGGGGGGAAAAAATCTCTTGAAATTTTCATTCTGGTTCATGAGAAGCAAATAAGTGATGTATTACATCCCCATGACAGTATTTTTCTTAGTTTTTGTTTATAGATGTGAATTGGTACATGTACATTTTAAGATAATCTGTGCTCTTGTTTTTGTTTGTTTTACTGACAACACGTTTCTTCTGTTTTGGTGATGCAGAACTAGTCCTGTATGAAAACTTAAGGGATGTGCATTTAGGCCTCCATTCTCTGAGTTCAGTTAGAGTAAGATCATGGTTTGGTTTGGAGAGTCAGACATTCAATGAAAGCTGGCTGGAATACTCTGGCACAGTTTATGTTATTTAACTTTAAGTTAACTTAGGCCATTTCTGCACTAGACTGTTATAGTGGTATTATTCCGCTTTCAACATCCCATGGAATCAAAACTGCAAACCCCAGGATTCCGTGGGATGTTGAAAGTGGAATAATACCACTATAGCAGTCTAGTGCGGAAATGGCCATAAAGATGCTAAGAACCCCGTATGATGGAGTTCTGGGGTTGTGGCTATCTTAAGTGCCTGAAAGCAGATTGCCAGGCAACCAGAATAGCTTTTCAGGAGAGCAACGCAGTCCAGCGGGAGGGGCCGGTGGCTGAGAGAAAACATTATATAAAGCCAAGTACCTGTATTCTTTCATTCAGTGAGATCCTAGCAAGGAGCTAGGAAATGGAGTCCCTTAGGCAGTCAGAGAGTGTGACTTGTGTTGGGAGGTTTAATTCTCAGTGGAAGTCTAGTGAGAGGCAGAAGAGTAACTGAACCCGAGTATAATTTAATCAGAGACTGACATACGCCATTTCCGCACTAGGCTGTTATAGCGCGATGATTCTGCTTTCAACCTCCTATGGAATCCTCGGGTTTGCAGTTTAGGGAGGGGCCAGCCGGCCCCTCCTGAAACTGCAAACCCCAGGATTCCATAGGATGTTGAAAGTGGAATCATCGCGCTATAACACTCTAGTGCAGAAATGGCCATAGACTGGGTGCTGAGCCTTTTGTGGAGTTTAACCAAAGGGCTGTTATATTATATTTGGGCTTTATATGAAACTCTAAAGATATAAGTGAACTGCCTAAAAAGTGCACTGAGAAAATATGTCAACCTTGACCTGTATTTGAAATCTGGAAATGCTACATTATTCTGATTGTTATCTTAATGTTACAGTTCATTTTTATAAATACTGACTTGGCTGAGTTGTGTACAATATATAACTCAGAAATACACTACCATAAAACTGTTAAGCGGTTCTAAACAAACATTGAAAACCCTCACCCTTTTACACAAACGTGGTGCTATAAGTGGGAAAGCAGAGCTGTGTGGTAAAGACAGGGTGCCTTATCAGATTGGGAACTGCCATACCAGTCTGGGAGAAGTAAGGACCTATCACCCTGTTAGTAATGTATGAAGATACATAATGAGAGACTGGCAAGAATGTCCCAATGCGCATCAGCACTCACTGGCTGGTGTCTTGATCCACAACAGGACAAATGCACAGCAAGACTGATGCACATTGGGACAGTCACTTTGCTGGCTCTCCTACATAGCAATCTAATAGCAGCCCTTTAGTGGATATGGGTGTTACAGAAGTACCCAACTCTAATTCCTGCAGACATAAGTCTTCTCATGAAAACTAAGTCCCCAAAAGAATTCTGGCCACTATTTTTAATCAAATAAAATACCACTTCAATTATTATAAAAATAGCTGGATGCAGTGCATAAGGAAACGATTTTGCTGTTTTTTCTGAGTATACTAAAACCAAAGACCAGGCTTCAACTATTCGAATGAGTATATAGTAGTGAGATGCTTTCCTTGGGAATGTGCTTTATATGAATGCACTTGCCATCAAAATGCATCAAGATGTTAGTCACCTGCTCACAATGCAAATTAGCATTGTAATGTCAATAGAATTTTATGTTTCTCTTATACCAGAGCTGAGCTGGTTGAAAAGTATGAAAACTGCTTAATACAACTTTAATGGCCTGAGTCAGAACAACTGAAGTTTCAGCTTAATCAAAAATGGAGAGAAACCAGTCCAAGACACAGAATAGATTGACTTCTTCCTTATACTCTATGATAGCCACCAGAAACACTAAGCTCCGCAGTGGAACATTAGATTTTTATATAAAATGTCTCAGGTTTAAATCACGGCATGGCAATTTCAAAGGGGTATCAGGTTGTCAGGGATTCCAGGCAGGGAATCCTGCGAAAATGATCAGCCCACTGCAAAGATGTTGCATCATGCCCCAGCTGTGGGTAAATGCAAGGTTGCATAAGAAACTGGGGTCGTGTGCAGATGGTAGAGGGAGGTGTGCAAACCTCTACCTGATTGGTTGTAGATATGTATATAACAAAGCAACACCAGTCTGTAATTGTCTGTTGACCAAACCTGGTGCCTGGCGCAAGCTTTTGTCCGTCTGTCCTATGTTTTGTATATAACGGAACTTTGCTGCAAGATAAAGTGCCTCCTGTTTTGGAAGAAACTCCTGTGTGTGAGTATCCTTGCTGGGAATAAGGCTGCTGCTGTTGGCTCACTGAACTCTGATTTTTCCGCTGCGTTTCCGTGGGGCTGAAACTCCTATCATCCCCAACACAGGTAACAGAGCTCAGAACAACTCTAGCATAAAATCATGTGGAACCACCAATCAAAACAGATTACATTAGCCTAGATGGACCAATTTTTTCATATTGCATAAGTGAGGCTGCTTCCTATATAGTATAGAATTCAATGTGAATTCTGACTATTAGAGAATCCAATGAACCTAAAGCATTTGAAGAAGGAAGAGAAGAAAAGAGCAAAGAAAAGCTTTCCTTCCCAGTTTACTACATATTTTTTTTCCATTCTTCAATAGGAATACAATAATAACCCTTCAGGTTTTCACCTTGAACTAAATCTCTATAACTAAACTTTTTATGAGGTTAGAAAATGTTGCTTACATTTCTTCCCCAGATACTTTGGCAGTTCTTATTTTGGCCAGAGGTTAAAATGCTGAAGCTTTCACAAGAGTCCCTTACACTGATAGGTGGCAGGTGCCTCTAGCAGAATGAAGGAAGGGAGAAAACACAAAATGCTACTTAACCTGATGGAAAGAGGGGAAATAACTGGCACATCATGTCAAAACCTTGCACTAGGGAACTGCAGACATTTTTTTCCCCCAGTGTCTATCCACTTAGTAACAGTCCGGCACCATAAGCCAAATAGATATCTGGCTTTTTCTGTGCAAGGATATATGAAATGTTCACTTTGAAAAGACTCCCTGTGAAGTTCATCATGCTGTGAAGGTTGTCCACAAACCACCCACAGAGAACACCTGAAATTATGTTTGGTAGTACCACCAGGGTCATACTGTAGAGCACTGGCCTAGAATGCTCTAGCCTGGAGAGTCTCCAAACAACAGTTTCATACCTTTTAGAGAAAGTCAAGCTTATCAGCTCTCAATTCTTCATTTTCCCATATGCTGCACAGAAGCAATCTGGATGGTGAGGATGTAGGTAAATGCGTCAAATTTCATTCCAGCATGCTTTCAACATGATTGTGAAATGTAAAAGAACTGTTTATCTTGTTCCAGACAACTGCTCAATGACGGGTCACTCACTTTGCTTCCCTCTGCTTACTAGTGGTGAATGCACATTGCAGAATTCTAGCTTCACTTTAATTGCTATGGTCCTCTCCTACAAAATTCCAAGGTTTGTAGTTTTGTGAGGCACGGGAGGGCTCTGGTTGAGAATTCTAAATGTCCCTCCCTAAAATTAAAATCAGCCAAAATATTCTAAAGGTAACAAATCCCACTCAACCTTGGAAGCTAAGCAAGTTCAGCATTCATTGGCCAATGAATACCAGGTGCTGTAGGTTATATTTCAGAGGAAGAGACTGACAAAACCATCTGAGTATCCCTTGCCTAAAAAACCCTATGAAAAATTCATTGAATTGCCATAAGTCAACAGGAAACTTGAAGACACATATAGAAACGCATGTACCCCAGAATTCCATAGGGTAGAACTGTGGCAGATAAGATGGAATAGTAGTGCTATAACTCTATAATGTGAGTAGGGTCCTGGTTCCATGGAAGGAATGAACACAATGACCACATCTTCATCAAAGGAGGTCAGTCCTCACAGATAGCATTCGTATAGCTGCCACCTACTTCATCCAAGAATTCATCAAAATGGTGCTGTTGGAAGGGGTACATCTACTCTTGCCATGCAGATTCCAAGGTGGGCCTAGCTAATCACCACATTTGAAATAAATGAAGTAAAAAAGTAGAAGAAAAGCAACTTGAGCAAGGCAATCAAATATCACTGGTGTAGCTATGATCACATTATAGAACACATTATATCTCGATTTTAGTAAGGCTTTTGACAAAGTTCCCCATGACATTCTTGCAAAGAAGCTAGTAAAATGTGGACTGGACAGGGCTACTGTCAGGTGGATCTGTAACTGGTTGACTGACCATTCCCAAAGGGTGCTCACCAATGGCTGCTTTTCATCCTGGAGAGAAGTGACTAGCAGAGTGCCACAGGGTTCTGTCCCTGGGCCCAGTGCTGTTCAATATCTTCATCAACAACTTGGATGAAGGAATAGAGGGCACGCTCATCAAATTTGCAGATGACACCAAATTGGGAGGGGTTGCTAATACTCCAGAGGACAGGATCAAAATTCAAAATGACCTGGACAGATTGGAGAGCTGGACCAAGGCTAACAAAATGAAATTCAACACAGAAAAATGTAAGGTCCTACACTTAGGTAGAAAAAATGGAATACAGAAATATAGGATGGGGGACACGTGGCTGGATAACAGTACGTGTGAAAGGGATCTAGGAGTCTTAATAGACCACAAGCTGAACATGAGTCAGTAGTGTGATGCGGAGCCAAGAAAGCCAATGCAATTCTGGGTTGCATCAATAGGAGTATGGTGTCTACATCGAGGGAGATACTGGTACCACTCTACTCTGCTTTGGTTAGACCTCATCTTGAATACTGTGTCCAGTTCTGGGCACCCCAATTCAAGAAGGACATGGTCAAGCTGGAGCAAGTCCAGAGGAGGGCGACCAAAACGGTGAGGGGCCTGGAAGCCATGCCCTATGAGGATAGACTTAGAAAGCTGGGTATGTTTAGCCTGCAAAAGAGAAGGTTAAGAGGGGACATGATAGCCATGTTTAAATATATGAAGGGATGCCATGTAGAGGAGGGAGTGGGCTTGTTTTCTGCTGCTCCAGAGACCAAGATGAGGAGCAATGGATTCAAGCTGCAGGAAAGGAGATTCCACCTGAACCTCAGGAAGAACTTCCTGACAGTCAGGGCTGTCCGGCAGTGGAATATGCTGCCTCGGAGTGTAGTGGAGTCTCCTTCTTTGGAGGTTTTTAAGCAGAGGCTGGATGGCCATCTGTCGGGAGTGCTTTGAGGGTGTTCCTGCATGGCAGGGGGTTGGACTGGATGGCCCTGTGGTCTCTTCCAACTCTACATTTCTATGATTCTGTGATTCTAACACGTACATTTACATAACATAGCCTGTGAATTTTCACATGTGAAAATCCGACATAGTGATTATCATTCTACTCAAAATTGTATATCTGGAGTATGGCACTAATCTTTGAATTTAGTGGCATAGTGATCTCTTCTGGTTTCACCTTTAACATGCAAATATTAAAAAAAGAAAAAGAAAGAAAAAAGAAAATAGGGTGGGGGAGAATACAAGTTGAGTTACTGATGCAAAAGCCTGGTCATTTTCTAATCTAATAAAAAATAAAACACAAAGACAGTAAATACACCCCTTTGTCTCCAATGCATGTCAGAAAATTGAGCTAAATAGATTTAAAACTCTAGTATTACAGTCAATGAGATTAGAAAGCCATTAGTAGCTCTATGAGTATTGGAGCTCTAAATACCAAAATGCTGTCATGGAGAAATTTCTTGACCAGATAAAAACATATTGATACTATCCTTCTTCTATTATTCAATAAAGTGTTTTATTTTGAGCCCTGTTCTTTGTACATTATCCCTTTGTGTAATGGAGCCAATAAAAGAAAACTTTCTAAATTGTGGTATTTTTACCGCAAAGAAACAAAAAGCTTGGTTTCTTCATTGACATTGTTGAACTGCTCTCATAAGGTTTGAAGTAGGGGCAACAACAACATCGACAATAACAACAAGTGTAGCTATTTAAGATACCCTTATATCTGCTTCTTATTTTTATCCCATCTCTCACTAAAGCCCAACTCTCTTCTTTGCCTGGTTGTACCCATTCTAACCAAACATGTTTAGTTTTTTTCCATTAAATAAAGACCATGATATGGTGAGTGTATTTCAGGGAAGGCTTTTCCCAAGTAGCTTAGGGAGGTAGGTTATTGGTAAATTTAGGGAGAGAAAAGAAAGTTTTGAAGGTACGGTGAGCAAAGCAGTCAATTCAGTTTTCATTTTCAGTATGCAGAGCGTATGGGACTTTGTAGAAATATCGGGTAAATGGACTTTCTAGAAATTTGGAATGATTAGTACTTGGTTCAAAAAAGACAGTTTCAAATCCAACCCTCAGACCACCTCACCAAATTGTTAGCAATTTGGTCAAGCAGCAGACCTCAGCCTGAGGATGCATGAAAAGGAGAAGGAACTGTGATGCTGTGGACTTCTGGTATCAAATGTTGTTTAATTTAGTATATATACACATTAATATAATCTGTTTATGTATGCACTGTTTATTAGAGATAATAAGGAAAGGGCATTATTACTTTGGAGGACTGAGACAATGGAATGTTGGGTTAAGTAGTGATTGGTGGAATATCTGAGGGTATTTGAATAAGGTTGGTAAATGGTAGTGGATATAATCAGTTAGAGTAGTTAGAGACAAAGAAGAAAGGAGTGAGTGAAGTGAGGATTAGGGTTAAGAAAGCCAGTAAGGATTAGGAACAAATTAGTCATGTTTAAGAATCTGACTAGCTAGGAATAGAGTGTGTGAGAGAGAGTAAGCTGTGTTCTGGATGTGTTAAATAATTAATCTGTTTTGTTATGTTCAATTTCTGTTAAGTATTGTTTTTGCATTTATATGCATTTGGCCTCTTGGAACACCAGAGCCCTGGTGGTGCAGTAGTTAAATGCCGTTGTGAGTTCAATCCTGCCAGGCTCCAGGTTGACTCAGCCTTGCATCCTTCTGCAGGTTGGTAAAATGAGTACCCAGCTTGTTGGGGTCAATTAGCTAACACATTGTAAACCACTTAGAGAGCACTTAGCTGATAAGTGGTATAGAAATACATATGCTATTGCTATTGCTATATTACAAAGCTTGGAATCAGACAAGGTCTGTGGTGACAGCAGTGAATAAAGAGCAGTGGTGTCTAGTAGGGATAGAATTTGCATAAAGTTTCCCACGGTTACCTTGAGGACATCTAGGAGATCCATATCACTGGTGGCCACAACAGTACAACAGGAGGTCCTTACATCGGTGATAGAGGTGCAGACAAGAGAAAGCCCTCACTTTTGCTGGTAACCATGAGATTTGTGGAAGCCTTCACGTTTGGTGATAGTGGAGATTTAGGCAGACTCACACACCTGGTAAACATGTGGTGGGTTAAGTGGTAAACTCCCACAAGCGAGATTTAGACAAAACAATCCATCCCAACTAGGCACTCTAAATGATGATGATGATGATGATGATGATGATGATGATGATGATACAGTACTAAATCAATGTATTTCATTCCAACAAAATAAGAAACTGAGAGGTACTGGAAAGGGGGTGGGAAATAATTAAATTTAGAGCATTAAAAGTAGAGAAAAATTATTCCCTCTGTATTTACATAAAAGATTACTTCTACACTGGGCATAATTAGAGTGTTGAAAATAAAAGTCCCAGTTACAGGCCTTTTACAAATCCATGGGGTGACAACATGTGGAATAATTTTGTTTAATTCTTTTCAGCACATCTGAAAAAGGAGATCATAAAAATGGAAAAGATGAAGAAAATGGGAACCAAAATTATCAAAGGACTGGAGGAATTGCCCTAACTAGACAAGTTGCAATGGCCAAAGCTGTTTAACTTAGGAAAAAGGTGAGGAAAAGGAGACATGATAGTAGTGTATAAAATATGATGCTGTGTAGAAAGTAGACGAGACTTTTCTTTTTCTCTTGTAATATTAGAACCAAGGCTCACCCACTGGAGCCCTAAATAGCAGGAGGTAAAAAGAAGTACTTTTCACACAACACATAAACAGTGGGATTTCACTACATGTTGTTATGGCTGCTAACTTGGATGGCTTTAAAAAGGAATTGGATTTATTTGTGGAAAACGGGGCTACCCATGGCTATTAATTTGTTTGTTCCAGCACGGTATTTTCTCCACCTGTGTATCCTGTATTTAGTACCAATCATGGGAAAATAGCAGCATATAAAAAAAAATCTGATGATGATGATGATGATTTTACCTATTTTGTTTTATGATTTGTCACTAGGAATTAAACATATGCATAGTTTGTAAGTCTAATTGTTTAAGCACACATTTCTGATAAAATCCCACTGTGGGAGGGCAAATGAATTAATTTTAATATGCATATTACTAGTCTGACTTTAAGTTATACAGGGAATAAAGGAAATAGATTTTAAACAGAGAAAGAGCTAAAAAGTGTCAACCCCCCTTTTTTGCGTGAAATATTGATATCACCAGGAGCTACAGACAAGCTTTGCAAGAGTTACAGCAATACACAGGTGGTCTATGCTCTTGTTGCTCGTGTTGTGTGCCTTCCAGTGATTTCCAACTTATGGCAACCCTGCAGCAATCCTATCATGGGGTTTTTGGGGGCTGAGAGTGCGTGACACACCCAAGGTCACCCAGTAGGTTTCTATAACTGAGTGGGGAATCAAACCCTGGTCTCCAGCGTCATAGTCCAATGCGCACACTACTGCACAATGGAGGCTCTGTCCCTTCTCATGTACTGACCCATTAAAGGATTGCCTTCACTTTTCAGCCTCCTACCTGATCTCTGACTTTCAGATGTGACATTCCTGATTGCTGTCCCACCACCAGTGTAAATGTGGTCTGGGATAAGGCCTTCTGCATTTTAATTCTCTAGTTGTGCAATTCCCTGCCATGACATGTTGGCCATTGCTTTGAGAGTCAACTTGATTCTCGTGGCTTTAGGGGCAAATCCCTCTTCCATAGAACAAATGTAGGCATTTAGTTTAGAACAAAGTTGGCCACAACTTTTATTGGTTACAGCTCCACATATGCTTGGCACATACAGGGATTCAGATCTGAGCATTGGCTGAGTCACTTGCCAATTGCAGAACTACAAAATTTCAGGGGGTTGGACTGGATGGCCCCTGTGGTCTCTTCAAACTCTATGATTCTGTGACTCCATGATTCTATGAAAACCTGGCCTGCCAGGTGACCCCTAGGATGACAGATATGGGATTCTACATGGGCAAATACCAATGCATGGTGCCCCTGCCACCTAGGGATGAGACAAAGGTAGACCCATCTGAATTGGGCCTGATGTTTTGGCCAACTCTCCAAAGTTCCATAAAGTGACCCCTTTCAGTACAGATGGGCATGTGAACCCTGAATACCTTCCTCCTCAATCCAGATCACACGCCAAACCGCTCTGGAATGTTGTGACAAAAGGAATGCACAATCACTAACTTCAGCAGTGAATACAAATGACAACATTGAGTAAAACTGGGTAGAGGAAAGGCTGAGAGAAGTACAACTAAGGCTGGAGCATCAAGGAGCCACTCTTAACTAATTTGACACTTGGCTGGTTTGAAGCTTTCTTTCAGGCTACTCCAGTCCCTGCCTACGAGCCAATGACCTCAAGCTCACTGGCTGGAATTGTTCACTTCTTCCCAAAACCCACACAAACCACCTGGGCTTCTGGGAAGAAGAAGCAAGATTGGTGCTCTTGAAACCTGGTGACCAGATGCTCCACAATGCCCTGATCCACAAACTCACCCTGCTGCATGTTGTGGAGCACTCTTCTCTGATGGTATTTCAGTCAAAGTTAAAGTTAATATTGTTCCATGAAGCTTTTACCTTGCGATCTGAAATCCCTTCAATTTGATACCAATATTGCTTTGTTTTATCATTTCATACTGATGCATTTTGCATTTTGTCTTTAAAAGCTTTTATCATTTTTATTGCACCACAGTTATTTTAATGTTACAGTGTTAAGCCACATTGAGGGTTTTTCAGAACGGAAAGTGTGGATATAAATATGTGAATGAATGAATGCATAATGATGGATCTTGCAATATCTTGAGTAGCTACCAAATCAGATTCCATACTCAAAGTCATCCCTATTCACAAGCATGGATTTTAAAAAAGCTGAAAAAAAATGAGTAAACTTCAGGCAGCCAAATATAGATAGGAATCATAGCAGTTTTAAATTGATCAATCCTTTCTTCAGCATATAAATGTTTATGTGAGCATGGGCTTCCTGTAGATATGAATGAGTATTTGCACTGCATAGTAATTCATTATTTCCAGCATAGCTCCTGTGATAGTATGATATTACATTTCTGTATTTAAAAATAATAACTTTCACCTTATTCATATTTTTTTTGCACAGTTCACACCATGGGATCCTTAGTTATGGAACCAGTTTTTGTACTGTGTCCATATCAAAGTCTTATTACCGTCTGTAAGAATGTCTGTTTTCTTCCTTAAATCTGAAAAATAAACAATGAATACTTGTCTTAAAATGATCTTATGCCATAATAAATGTATTAGATTTTAAGATACCACAAGATTATTTATTGGTTTTCTGAGGTACAGGCAATAAATATGTAATCTCTGTATCTTTTCCTCCGCAAAATGGTACATTTGACCAGAGCTTAGAATGTGAGGCTTTAAAATTGTCTCAGGAATGTTAAATGTTAAACATGGGGATGTTAAACACCAGTAATTGAAATTATTTAATTGGTTGTGCCATGATTAATTAACATGTTATTAAAAATGTTACTTTGGGAACAGATCATGGGATTTACAGAGAATGGTTTGGGGACTGTTAACCATGACCCTAGGGGCACAGTTTTCTTATTGCCACCTTCAAATGTTCCAGTTGCTTAGAATCAGATAGACATCTAAAATGTCTGTAGGTTTGTTGTCTGAGAGGTTCCCCTGATGCCCTCTTCTCTGCCAGTTTGCTCTCCTTTCGCACTGAACAGCTAAAACTGGATGAGTCAGAAGAATATAGTGTGCATACCACCCTCTCTTTCTCTGCATGTGTGTTGTGTTATGATTTCTGCAAGTGAAGGTATTATGGATGTGTCTCCTCTGCTTGTACTCTGTATTCTAAAATTGCCATCAGACTCTCAGGAATATGATAATCCATCCCATACAAATGGTTTGATTTTGGATCTCTTGTACACGCTAAATGCTGAAGCTGTTCAGATCACTCAAATATCCAGCTGCTAGTTGAGAACGTTGGAAGCTAAATCTGTCTGGCTCTTGCTAATTTGGGGATAGGTGCCTTTTTCAGTGAATCAGGAATAGATGAGCAGTAGGCAGCTTTCAGTTTATATATACCCCTGTCTGACTAACAGATGCTGAAGATGACTCATTCATTATCACAGCTCCTGGAAGGCTGTATAGTGAATTGGTTCAGAATGTGAGTTATGGACCGGAAGGCTTTGTTTCAAATCTTTCCTCAGCTGTAGGTTTGCAAGGTAGCCACAGGCAAGCCATTGTCCCTGAGCCTCAGCAATCCGTCTTCAGTTTTGAAATAAGAACACTGATCTTCTTTAAAGACTGTTTCTGAGGTTTATTGAGCTGTTATATATACAAAGAACTTTCAATACTTAGCAAAGATTCACGCATCAAATAACTAGCAGTGGATTATATTTTAATACTTTCCCTGGCCTATTTCCAGGAGAGGAAAATGGACCTTTTGGTTCTCCAGATGTTTCACCGGGCCATTTCCGCACTACATTCCACTTTCAACATCCTATGGAATCTTGGGGTTTGCATTTAGAGAGGGGCCTTTAGAATTCTCAGCCAGAGCGCGCTTTGGCCTCAGCAAACTACAAACCCTAGAATTCCACAGGATGTTGAAAGTGGAATAATAGCACTATAACAGTGTAGGGCGGAAATGTCCCAACTCTCATAATCTCTTGTTGTTGTCCATGATTCCCGTGGCTTCTGAGTGATGAAGTTCAAAATGTCTGAAATGCCAAAGGGTCCCCAACTCTACTTCAGGGAGTTTGTGTCAGAACAGATTGTTCCTACAGCACCACACTAGGTATCACCATCCTATCTTTCTTCCTTGTTAACTCTTAGTAGACAGTTAGTAGACCAAATGTTGCTAGGGTAGATTTACTACTGTCTAACCTTGTCTAACCTTTCTTATAATGGGTATAGATAATGTGTGGACATCCAAATTCTCAGCATCCCTCATCGCTAGCTATGCTGCCTAGGCAGCTACAGACTAGCAACATCTGACAGCCACTCATTCTCCAGCCCCACCTTATGGTCTTATTTCAGCTACGGAACAAAATCAAATACACATAACTTAAATGATAGAAATAGACTTGGCAGCTATGACAAAGAATATAATTTTTTTTAATGGTTTGCTTTAAATGTGTGGTAATCCCTGAAAAATTCATAGAAGTCATGGAAAGTCTAGCCCAATGATAATATACTTTGTCAATATCTAAGTCTTTTAAAAAGACTACTGCAGTGGTCACTCACTGCCAATTTCTGTTTCTTTCACTTGCATAGCAGACGAGGGGTGTGTGTGCTTTCATTCTGTAATAAGTGGGGGCGGAGAAGAAACAGCCAAAACCCATGTGAGTTATTTGTTATCTGTTGTGAAACAAAGGCCATAGACATCTGTGGTTCCAAGTGGACATATACACATTCATTTCTTTTGTTTTCATTTCCCCTAGCAGCCAGAAGAGGTCAGCCTGAGGTTACTGGGCATGAAAAGAGAGATCAGAAAGAAAAACTGGAAGTGTTTCTGTCCAGTCTTCAGCTTCAAGCTCAAACAGATGTCAGTCAAAACATCCAATGACCTAACAGATTTTCATTTCAAGAAGAAACTCAAGGAGATTTGTCCTTTACTGTGGTAGCTCTTATTAGGACTTTTCTGTGCTGATTTTTCCTTTTAAGCATTCCCTCATAATAATTTCTGTTAGAGTTCTTGCAGCTTGACAGCCTTCTACAGCTATTTACCTTTTCCCACAAGCTCATCCTCATTTTTCCATTTCCAGACAAGCAGAAAAACCAGAGGTTTGTCAAAGTCTTGCTGGACCATTGTGTAAGATTGTTGGACTGCCTTTGACTTGGGGAATCACAGCTAGTGTAGGCCTGATCTAACAGTTTAACCTTGTCACACACCAGCTTGGAAATCAATTCCATTGAAACTGTTGCAAATAACAGTGCAAATCTCCAAGTGCTTACTTGGATATACCTTTGTATTTAATTGGACTTACTTCCTAGAACATGTGGTTAGGGTTGCTACAAAAAAAAAAGTTGGCTAGGATTTTGCATTTTGTAGGAACACTTAAGAATGTTAAAAATTTCTCCTTAAGTTTTGTATTTTTTAAAAAAAATGTAGAAATGCGTTTCTTAGAAGATGCCTCCCTGATCCAAGTTGTATTTGGAAGTATTGTACTTCTGTTGACTATTGGGGATGAAGTTAATTTAAAATACATGTCAACAGCCCCAAATCAAAATGCACTCAAGATGCTATGCATATTTGGTGTGCATAAGTATACACTATAAGGTTACACTGGATTCCACAACAGTGCAACATATTGCAGAACAAGGACCATGGCCTTGAGCTCAGTCATTAAGCAACAGTCAGTTAGACCTCCATTCACCAAGTCAAAAATAAAAAAAGGGTATTGTGAACATGCTTGCAGAACAATTGGCTGAGTTAGTGACTGTACTTGACACAGCCTTTAAAAAGGCACACAACTGCTTGTGCAATGATTTTGTGCTAGTATATGCCCCAACAGGATTCTAGCCTTCTGCATCATCCCTCCCTCCTCCTCCTCCTCATTTTCTGATGCAGGGCTGAATGAAATTATGTATTTGAATTAAGAAACTGTGTTTGCAATCATCCTCTGTCTTCCCAGTGGAAAGCAAGGTAAACCATTAACAATCTTAGCAGACAACAAACCTATTCCTCCCCTCTCCCATCTGTTTAAATATTCAGTGATGTTCAAAACAATGGAAGAACTTGTAGGTAAGTGACAGGGGAAGACAGATAATATCATTTTCAGGCTACTTTTAGTCAAATCTCTCGATGAATGAATTTCTACTCTGAAGCCCGAAGACATCAATGTGTGAGTCCCATTGGCATAATGAATGCTCTAATTACAGTCAAAATAAAATGGGTAAAATGCCTTTCTGCTGTCATATAAATCAGATGACAGAGAAAATGAAAACAAAGGCAGTGTATCTCATGTCAAGGTCACAGAATCACTGCAAGAGAAGTCTATCACTATATTTAGATTAATTTCATCAGATCCAGAGCTCAATCAACATGCTTATATGTATTTGGAGTCAGTCTACTCTGCACTTATTATTATCATAGCAGACACAAACCTACTGATGTTCTTATAGGCCTTCCCTCTGAAGTGATTTGGTGATATGCCAAGCCCTGATCCTCACATGTAGGACCTTTTGCGGGCTGCAGGTTAGCATATAGCTGCAGGGAGCTGCAGTCTTGCCTGCCAGCATATCATTCTCCTCCCCAGAAGCCTATGTGCCATTTTGTGGGCCTGGAAGACAGACTATTGGTGTTCAAAGAAAGTTTCACTCCAGACTGTTCAGGAAACAAATACTCTTCACAGCATATGGGTTTTAACCACCTTCCTGCCCACCCACCCTCTATTTCAAATTTTTAGTACAGTATTTTGCTTGACTTTGCCCCTTTCCGCAGGGCATCATAATCTCACATGGGGGAGAGAGAAGGATGGGACCGAGATGATGGTTCTGTCCCCTCCTTCTCCTGTCCCCAGGCAGTGTGATCACACAGTAAATCATTGACAAATTTTACCCATCAATGACTGGTGATTGCACTACCATCCCACCATGCTGTCAAGGTCAGAGACCTGGGCGGCGAGCCAACCCAGAGAAGGGATTGTGAGAGCCAGCAAAGTCCAGCCAGGAGGAGACAAGCAAGCACTTTACATGAGAGAGTTCATTTACCAGACTGTCAAGTGAAGGCCGTAGTCAGAGTTCCAAAAGCCGAGGGTTAAGAGTCCAGAGATCAATTCAAGGTAGCAGGAACCAGGTGCTGGGAGCAAGGAACAGGCAAGAGGGCTTGAAAGAAGTTTGCCACAAGCAAAGGAAAGCTTCCAGGCGGGCAGTTACATAGCCCAAGACACAGGTTTGGCTAGTCACTGGTTCTTGAACTTAATCAAGGAAGCCTCCCTTTGCTCAGCAATCTTGAGTCTCCGCCTTGTTTGTGGGCTGATTGACACAGGCTCCAAAGCATCTTCAGAATCGGATCCCTGTTGCCCTAAAGGAGCAGGCAGAGGAACGTCCGCGCCTGCTTGGTCCATGGCAGCAGGGGGAGCTCTTGAGCTGCAGGACTCCGCTCCAGCCAGAGCCACAGGGACCCACAGCTGCCGCTCGCCATCAGCAGCTCTGACAGGGGCTGCAGTTATCACACATGCACCCACGCTTTTCTTAGGTGAGGAGGTCTGGAAGTGCAATGGCTGTGCTTTCTATCCCAGCACAGCCTGGGACAGTACTTGGCTGTGCTGTGGAAGGAAGAGGCAGCACCATCGTGCTTCCTCCATTCCTGGAGGCAGCTGGTGCAGAGGGGAGTGCACCTGTCATGCTCCCCTCCTGACAGAGACAATGCCAGGACCTGCACTGGATGCTCCTGGAACAAGGTAGGCTGTGGAAATGGCATTAATCTTTTGTCACAACTTTAGTGGGTAGCATGGAGCAAGATCCATCTTTTGAGGGGAGGATCAGGTGACCCTTTCTTACTGTGTTGGGGGTCCCCTTAAAGGATTTTGAGGGCATGGGCATGCAAGATCAGGCCCAGCACAGAGAAACAAGGTGGCAGGGAAACCATGTACTAACTTTGGGTTCCTCAGCAGTGTTTTTAAAACCTCCACGTACTTTTGAAATCAATATTTCAAAGGAACAGCTAAGCTATAACTTCAGGCAACTGGCTGGCTGTGGAGGGGAGTGTTCGTATTGTGCTCCCATGCCAGCAGCGGCACTGCTGGGATCATGATGGGGCGAAACAAAGACAGGTAAGGTGCAGAAATGGCCTATGTTAAGTTTCCATGCAGACGAAAGTAGAAAATTTTAGTCTACATCCCTGAGTTTGTCAAGAAAAGTGACTATGGAGCATTTATCCCCTGGAAGATAGCAGCAAACCATATTTGATTACAGTGATGATGGTGTTCATAGGAGGTGGGAAGACAGATTAGCAGTAATTCATATTGCATTCTGTTATACAAGGAAAGAGGACATCCTCTCTTTGTCGACTACTAAGGTATTTGCAGGTAAGAAGTGATAAGGCAGCAAAAGCGAAGAATACACCACTAATCTGATTAATATGCTTTGGCAAAAGTGACTTCCCACCTTCCTTGTGCTGAAAGCATTTTCTAGTGCTGCATTAGTAGAAACAGTCTGATTTCCAAGCAAGCTGGCACTTCACCAACATACCTTGTTAAAATATTTGAGGAATTATTATCTAATCCTGGTAGTGCCTAGTCAGGGATTGTTCTTCTGAAATCTCTTGGATTACATGATATTAAGAGTCTTATCCTGTATGTTCCTAAGAGAACATAAGATTTCTAGAGCTTATAGGTTCAGGGGTGTATCATTGGAAGTGGGAGTGACTAGATTCAACTTCTGACTGGTGACTGACTCGTCACAAATGATGGCGTCAAATTTCAGAGCTGGGCAATTAATTCAGCATAAGAACAGATGAGAACATTTCCATCAAAGTATTTTTTTTTTTTTTAAAAAAAGAGATTCCTCAATATGTATTTCCCAAACCTGAACACAAAACTGTATGCGATTTGCTTCTAGAAATCTGTACCTTTCCACACTTGCAGTATATTCTGTGAAAAGGGGAAAAAATGTGCTCGTTTGTAAAATGTGCAAAGAAGATAGTTCAGTTCTAAAATGTACACACACTTTAGCCAGTGGGTGCATATGTACAAAAATGCAGACTTTTGAGAAAGACACAAAAATGCATTTGTTAGGAAAAAAAAATCATACAAAAGATATTCGTTTCTGCATGGATGAAAACAAAAAGCTTGTATGAAAGAAAAAAAAAGAACTCCAAGAAGGAAACTGTTAACCACAACAAGCCTTAACTTTACAGAGCTGTATATTCCTAGTTGAGAAAACGAGCTTTCCTAGTACAGAAATTCCCACCACATTGTGAGACAGTATGAACATCCAATTCACACTCTGCTTGTAATGAGTTCAGCAGCAGCAGCCAGCTATCCCAGGGCCACTGAGCCATGTGAACTTGCTTCCAGGACTAATTCGGATTGTGATCCTTTCTCTAGGAGCATAGGAAGCTATCTTATTCTGAGTCAGCCCACCAATCCATCCAGCATCAACAGTGTTACGTAGATGTATCCCTCCAAGATCTTAGGGAAGATTCTTTCCTATTCCTGTCTTGAGATCCCTGGTATTCACTGGTAGTTTTCCATCCAGGTATTAGCCTGCCCAAACATTGTTCTAACTCATGTAACCAAATGAGATTGGATGTGTTCAGGTTGGTAAGATCATCAGTTTCCCCAGTATTGTTGGACAAACAAATGCACCTATAGTCTAAGAAGGTCAAAGATGAGGTCCTCACTCAAATCTCTTTGTATGGAATGAATAGCTGCCTTGTAAATTATGGTTTTGGTACTGCTGAAACAGCACATGGCTTTCACTCTGCTTGAGTAGCCAACCACCAGGTAAGTTTATTGATCTGGAGGGAAGAAAAGGCATGTCCTACTGAGCTTTCAAGGGAGGGTGAATCTCGTTACTGTGTAATTAACTCACAATTATGTGGGCAATAAAGATATAATTTGGGATTATTAATATGTTGAAATTGTAAGGAATTTTCTGGCATTTAATTAACATTTTCCAAGGCAGTCTATGGCAAATTAAATATCAATTAATAAAATAAGTGACATTTAGATAGATACTCTATTAGTTGTCACAATTATTAACTTGCTATTGCTGGCTTTTTAAATTCTAATTAAGTATCTAAATATTCCTTACAATTTTTATGTGTTGAAAACCTAATTATATTTATGTCTTATAAATTTAAACTTGATTACACATCATCTTTCCTATTAACTTTCAATAAATGCTCTTTTAGCTGTCAATTGATGCTTAATTGACATAATGGTCTTATATAATGGCAGACATTTCTCTTCTTAAATATAGGCACACACATAGCTGCAGATACACTCACAGTAACTTCTGTGTAGTAAGTGCCAAATTCCTAGGCGTATTGCCAAGTTGTGCTTTCAGTTTTTTTGTTTTGTTTTGTTTTTCCATTTATGATAAGTATATAGGACCTACTACTTATGAAGACTGGTTAGTGTCCCATATACATGGAGACTTGCTAATCCTGTTAAAGTGTTCAGTAATCCACTTTAAGTAAATGAAAGACAAGAAGGAACATGCTACCAATACCTTTATGAACTTATGTGTGGAGGGTCTCAGGGAAATCATAAACCCTGAAAAATGTACTGTAGAGAAGTAATCCTCTTCTCACTGTCACTCTGCACATAGACAGAAGTGATAGCTGTGGGGAGGCCTGGAATGCTTCTCTACTTTTTTAAAACTTAAAATAGATTACTGAATCCCTGAACAGAGCTTCTGAAAATCTGTGTGCCTTTACAAACTATCCTTCCATGACCTGTTTACTTCTCTGTACAGTTGGCTCTCCACATTTGTGAGTTTGAATTTCCCAGGTTTGATTATTTGTGAGTTTCTCCAACCCCTGCCCCTCAACTTCAAGCACTCCTTTTCCAGGGCAACCTTCCCTCTCTCTGATCTGGTGCAGCCCTTTAAAAAAAAAACCAAAAGCCCTGTTCCTCCTCCTTCTCCACCAGCTGCTGCCTAGCCAGCTGCAAATGGCTCACAGCCCAATTTCTCAACACCACAAGCCAGAGAAGGAGATGGATGTGACAGAGGAAGAACAAAGCCACCATACTGACTCACCCCTTTCCCTCTCCTTCTCCTGACCTGTGCCCTTTCCGCACCTTACCTTGATAGCTTGATGAACTAGAGCCTTCGCGATATTGCCAATATCGCAAGAAGCCCAGTAGAGGGCCCCTTGCAGTCTGCACGAAGTAGGGCATTTGTGAGAGAGTACCCATCCCCACCTGGTGCCTTGTCCGCATGTCGGCATCCTGGGCCACGCCCAGGTCCCTCCCTGTTCCCGCCCCACCACCCCTGATTGGTTGGTGGTTTTTCTTTTTTTAATTTTTTTTGTTGGCTATCGTGCTAATGTTAGCATGACAGATCCTGCCAACAGGCGATCGCAACAGCCCCAAAGGCAGACCGGAAGCAAGCCCCCAACCCCCGTAACAGGCTGCTCCGGAAAAGGTGGAGACTGGCAGGACAGACTATCTGCACTATTGACAGCCCTGTCAAAACCCAATCATCTTAAGCACTGACCTTTCGGAGGCTTTGTTTCAACTCCGAAACCCATTGTCCTCCCCGGGACCAGACTACCCTCCAGGCACGTTTTCCCCTATAAAAACCCCTGATTTTGAGCACTTCCCTGGATCGCTCTCAGCTTCCTCCCTGTCCTGCTGCTGCTCCCCACTTGCCTTCCCCTCAGCTTCCACGTGCTGAGATTCACCGCTCCTGACTTTCTGGCTCTATTTTGGCTTCCTGGGCTACAGGATCAGGTGTACTATTCCCCCGATATCCCTCTTTAAATCCCCTATCAATTTTCCTCCCTTTATTTTTCTTAGGTCTGTATGAGTGAGTGCGTAAGCGTGCTATGACTTAGGTTTTAAATAAAGAAAATAATTATAAATTTATTTTGTCTGGGTCTTGACTCGGCCTGACCGCATAAAAGCTGGATACAAGGTCTCACTAGGTTACCCTATCTCTCTGGTGTGCTGGGCACGTGCTTGGTGTGACTTGGAAACCCCCTTAAACCCGGGGTCAGAATAGGTGTCCTTTGAGGGATCCCACGGAACTTGGGCAGTGACTGGGACTCCCGAAAACTCCGGCTACATATCTGGTGACTGGGACCCCCCCCCCGAACTTAAAATCATTGATTTGGTGACCGGGACCTCCTGGATGTAAAGTAACTATTTCGGCGAGCGGGACCCCCCAAGAGCCCCTGAAAATTAGGGTAACAGATGTCAGATGGAAGCCAGCATATTATTGGTAAGCATCTTCTGCGCGGCGAATGGGATCTGTCCAAAGACCACTGTGAGGGATCTTGATCTGTACTGATTCGGTGGGGTACTTTAGGGCTGAGCCATTGGCATTCACACAGTGAGCGTCATGAATGGTTACAGGTCTGGTTCTGGATCCCTCACTGTTTGGGTTCTCGGGTGTAGGCTGGCGACCTGTTAGTGACATATGCTGGCTTGATGCAAGTGTATGTCTTTTTATTGCAGATGGAGGAATTCACTGCCTCCATTATGCACTGACCCACCACTTGAGACTCACCATCCTGGTACTCCCCACAACATCTCTTCTGTTCATTCCTCCAAATATTTATGTCCCACCCCATATCTGACAATCTTCGAGTGGCTGACAATGGAACCAATGGAAAGAAATGAATGGTAACCCTGATTTCGAATGACCCACAATAGATTGCATAGTTCATCAATGGCTTCATCACTTTAAAACTGGTGGAAACTCTTTCCATAGTGCATGTAGCGGCCAGGAGTGGTTGGGTGAGTATGCAAAATCTGGCAATGCTACTTTTGGGGAATAATGGCCACTCGTCATGTCATGCTGTGATTTTGGAAGCCATTGTCCGAACAAATTAACTTTCTGAAGCTCTGTGATTACGTGGGCCGCGGGAACCCACTTGTGTTGCTGTCAGCTTTTCATTCCATCCACCTGGCCTCCCCCAGAAACTATGTGAAGCACAGCAACGAATGCCAAGCTATGTGCTTCCCGACCAAGTGTTGCCCACCCTGTGTGTGTGCAGTCCATTCATCCTGCTGATGTGTGGAGCACTGCATTTCTCATTGAGGACATATGTGCTGGGCATGTTGGCTGGCCTCCCCGATGTGTCAACCATGTTTAGTGGAGTTGGAGGTGTTCGGCTGTTTGGGCGACGGCCATGGGAATGGTGGGGGGCTGGGGTTGTCGGTCTGCTGTGGGAACTGGGCTAGCCCTCGGCCCTCAGGGCATGCTGATTCATGCTACAGTGCATGAAGCTACAGTGCTAACGTGCTAACGATAGCGCCGGGTTTTTTTTAAAAAATGCCAGTCGGCCAGACCTTGGAGGCGGCTGTCATCTCGAGTGTGGCGACGCGACCCCGGGGTGGCCTCTTGCGGCGACTTGTTGTCCAGTGTTCCCTCCTGCAATGGGGTCAGGGGCCTCCCTGCTGCTGGGCAGAGCTTCCCCGGGAGTTGCTGTGTGAGGGACAGGCAGCAGGGACTGCCCACACCCCACCCAGTCTCGGGTCCTTCCCAGAAGCACACCGGATGACGGCTCCGCAAGCCCTCTGGTTGTGCAACTGATGCGTGAACGGGAGGTTATTTTCACCTTTCAGGCGAAAATAAGAAAACTCGCAATCAGCATTATCCACGGCCGTGATAGCACCTGGTTCGCCAGAATGTCATGCAGTACGGCGGCTCCTGAAAGGGGGAGGGAGCGTGCCTAATATGCTTTAAAAACACCATGCGAAAAGGGCCCTGGTTTGGACTGTGAGTGCTTGTTCCCCAGAGCCCTTCCCACACAAACACACACACACACATTTTGATATTTGTGATCTTTTCCATTTTTGCAAAGGTCTTATGCCCCTAACCCTAGCAAATATGGAGGACCAACTGTAGTATATACACAGCCAATGAGCACTGCAAATGTTCTTTGAGGAAAAAGCTTCCAAAGACATAATTTCTATTGAATATTAGAAATGGTATAGCCCATATTAAAAGCTGCTGTTGTAGTGTGTCTTCAAGTCATTTCTGACTTATGGTGATCTTAAAGGAAACCTGTCACAGGGTTTTCTTGGTCAGATCTGTTCAGAGAGGGTTTGCTTTTGTCTTCCTCTGAGACTGAGAGAGTGTGATTTGCCCAAGGTCACCCAGTGGGTTTCTATGGCTGAGTGGGGATTCCAAATGTGGTCTTCAGAGTCTTAGTCCAATGTTCAACCACTAGAGCATGTTGGCTCTCACATTAAAAAAGCTTGCTAATTTTTTTTTTAAAGATAATATTTTTAAAGGATTTTTAATAACTCATTCAGGATAATTACCAATGCTATTTACTATTTACTCCAAATAGTAAAATGGACTAGAGTCTCTATTGCATCCTTAAGAAAGTTATGGCTTTAGGGAATACAAACCAATAATGTGGCAGGATGGCATATAAGTTGGAGCCTACATATGCATTTTTTTTCGGAGTAAGTTCCAATCTATTCAGCTGAGTGACAGTAAGATCTGCTCTGGCTTGGGCCATTTCGGCAGTAGACTGTTATAGTGCTATTATTATACTTTCAATGTCCTGTGGAATGCTGGGGTTTGCAGTTTAGGGAGGGGCCACCCAGTCTACTGCGGAAATGGCCTTGGTCTCCCTAGTGTACTGATGCCCTAGTGTACAAGGCCATACCTGGCAGCCTTGAGCTCCCTCTGATATGCTCCCTCATGGACTTACTCAATGGCAATTCTGAAATAATGAATGAGCAGCCAATTGGATTCTCATTAGAACAGGTATATTTGTCCAAGGGTATGAGATAGCCACTGATCTCCCTTGCATTTCATTAAATCGCTCCTGGACATTACCCAGCAGCACTGTAATAATGGGGCCAGGTAACATTTAAGGATGCAATTCTTTGCTAATTTCATTCTTGAAGTAAGCAACAATTAATTTTAACAGTCCACTTCTACTGTGAAACAGTTTTCAAAATCTCTGTAGGACTTATTCTTTAGAAAATTCACTCGTGGTCTTTTTGCACAGAAAGCAGCATTTTCTATGGGGGAAATACACACTAAATAATATTATGGCACAGAAACATATTTTCTCCACAAAAAAAAAGTGTGTGAATTTGGTATAGAACAAGCCCTGAATGTTGAAGATTCTCATCAATCCAGGATTCTCCTTGTCAAGGTTTCCTGAGACTCAAAAGAAACACATTTTTGACCATTGTTTGAATATTATCAAATATCCTTTCTGTCTCTACTGACAAGCAACCCTTCTGTCCCAAGGTGAGCCTCTCAAGAAATAAGAAAATGGGAGGAAAAGATGGACAGAAGACCCAACAGCACTGTCACCAATGCTTACTTTCTGTGGGAGGAAGTCAACCATGAAGGCCCTGAATGCAAATGTCAGAGCACACCAGGTACCATTGCCTGAGCATTGTGAGTGCCATTGCTGGGCTTCATGCCATCTTCGGGCTCTTCTGAGAATTCCAACTTGACTCTATGCTTGTTTAATTAAACAATTTTGCATTTCAAAACAAAACCAGATAAAGGTCTTAAATTATACTATTAAAAGGACGGGGGGAGGAACTAAAGACAATATCTATGGAAAGGCTGGGATACATTGCTCTGCTTTCTTTACACCATAAACGGTTATTTAAAAGAAGCATAAGCTAATGTAATTCATAAATGAAGAAACAAAGAAACTTTTTTCTTCTTCTAGAGAGTTAAAGACTATAATCATCCCCGTGAAGGATATCTGGAATAAATAAGCAAAGAGAAAGAAATTAGGGTTATTAGACTTTGATGCTGACTACTATGTATCAAGCTCATGAAAGTCAAAACTCACTTTTCTTGAGCGTGGATTTTGTAGAAGCTTTTCAGCCGCCAAGAGATAAAAGCTGTAATTATCACGGTTAACTCAGCCCAATCTATCAATCAGCAAGTCCAGGCATACGCTGCACAGAAAGCGAAAAGGAAACCCAGATCTCTTTCTCCCACTCCTTTGCTGTGCATACTAAAGGGACTATGTGTGTGGTGAATGTCTAAGAGAGTGGAAGAGAAAATACGTTTCTTGGACATGGAACTACTTGTGGTTTTCTTTGTTATTGAGATAGTCTGCTAGTTTTAGGAACATAGGAAGAGCCAGACTGGAGCAGACCAAATGACAGATAGAAGTCCAACATTTTGTTCACACAGTAGCCAATCAGCAAAATATGAGTACAGTTGAGGAGTGTAAAATAGGGAGCAGAGAACAAAATGAGGGCATTACCCTCCCCATAAAGATTCTGCCTTTCAATGGTTTTTCTATCAGGCCCCAAATTTCTAGCACTGCAGAGAATAAGACACTCAAAATTGCCCACTATATTTGCTTCCTTTGAAATTCCTTGTTAACTTTGCCCGTTTTATTTGAATGCCCAACTGTATCTCTAAATTTTCACCTTAAGTTACTGCAATGCTAGAAAATTGGGGACCGAAGGAAAATTTCATAAGGAATGGGGGAATTCTTTTTGGTGGGGCAATGTCCTTGTTGCCCCTTCAACCCCAAACTGTGATAGAGTTGCATTCTCCATCTTTTTTGTTATTTTTTTTAATATGATTTTTCTTTTCTTTTTTTCCTGTTTTTTTTAAAAATAAAGCTTGAATTTCACTGGTATTCTCAAAATAAAACAATCCTGAATATTTTCTTGGGAGTTCATTTTTTTAATAAGCCCATGCAAGAGGTTCAGAAAAACAAAAGTCACATTTTATAAAGAAAAATGAAATACAAGCCAAAGCCTCAAACACAGTGTGACCAACAAGTCATTAGGAGACTATTGGTCAAAATTTGATGGAACGCAATACTAAATAACTAAACAAATGTATGACTAGTTTATGTAAGTTTTTCAGCCAATATTTTGTATATTTGGGCTTATTGCAAAGTTTATTGAATTAAACAAATATAAACCACAAAACACACAATTTTTGCAGACACTGCAAGCAGGCAGTTTTGAATGGCTGGTGTGCATTCACAGAAAGAAGGAAGGAAGAAGACAAAGTCCCACTTGGCAGTTTCTGACAGATCACCTAAAGTGGCCTGACTGACAGTATTCTTGCAAACAAACAAACAAATAAATAAGAAAATAAGAAAATAAATAAGAAAATAAAAAATAAAAAATGCAGGGCTAAGGAGACTTTTCTGATTATCCAAGGGACTTCTTATGTCCGTGACAATAAAATATTATGCTTTCACTGATATGTATAAAGTACTAAGATCCAAACACGTACATTTCCTTTGTAAATTAGAAAAGAAATGATGAGCCACAGCCGTTTAAGTCATTATTTCTTTTTTAAAAAATAGCTCATGCAAGACAGGAGTTGGTCCACCTCTTCTGTAGTCATATAAATCATTGACTCTGGGTCATGGTTTGACAGAACAGAAACCTTAACTACTAACCAGTAATTCTTTGGAAGAAATAAGCTGTTCCTGCAATGTTTTCTAGGATTTTACAGGACATATAGCTGGCTCTTGCAAAATAAGTACAGAGGACAATATTGGTTGGTGTTGTTTTTTCTTAAAATACTTGTATCGACCATTTCCTGCAGGTTTAATCAACAGCACCTTAAGAAAGGTATTCATCTTTGCGTATAAATAATTTTCAAAGGAATGACCTGAGCATCTTGGTGATACTCATAAAAAAGGGAAAAGAAAAAGAAAATGTGAAGTCCTAGATAGAAATGTTATGTGAGTCTGCTTTTGCACTAGAAATTTATTGTATTAGGCCACCGCTGTAAATTTTCCCCCTCCAATTCTATAAATTTCCTCTAAATGTTTAATGGTTTATAACTGTAATTATTCTTGTGTGCCAACATTAAACTTTAAAAAGTTTAATTTGGAAACTATTCGGAGAAACTCATCTTTTTTACAGCCTCATAAATAGTTCTTTGATGAAATGAGCAGAGGCTCAGTGTCTGCCCTCAGTGAATACAAATGATATGGTGTCGTTTCTCACTTTACAGAAAAAGGAGCTAATACTTTGATATCTCAAGTCATCCCTTCTTGCACCAGGCAGTGATGTTGGCTTGAAGTCAGGCGTCTAGGTGAGTAAACACGAGATGCGACAGCGGCAATTCCCAAACAGTGTGTCTGGAGAGAAGAACAGCGTATTGCCAGAAATAAAGGACATGAATAATAAAAGGCTGCCATGTGGTTGAAAATCTCCATCCTCAGAAAAGATGGTGCATCACCTCATAGGAAGCTGTCTTGTAAAAGTCTGTCATTTTTTTCTACACAGACCAGGGCTGGCTACATTTAACTGGCAAGGGCTCTCCAGAGTCTCAGGCAGAGAAAGGCTTTCAGATCACCTAAGCTAATCCTTTCTAAACTGCAGATATTAGGGAACAAGTGCTCGGATTGGTACTTTCAGATTGTGGATATAACAGGCTTATCCAGTGCTCAATCTTGACCGAGAAGCATTGTGTGTTATTTTAGTTCAAATAGTCTTACCTCCTTCTTTAGATGGAAATGTCTTACATGTCAAGCCAGCTACGGCTACATTGAGTGCCCTTCCTGTTCATCTCGTTGTAAGGGCACTATTGTCAAGGACTGGATTTGGGACCTTCTGCATATAATTTCATGTGCTCTGTTGCTGAGCTTTGCTCCTTCCTCATAATCCATTGTTTGGGGCTTACCTCCTACCACCCTTACCACACAATGGCCCAATAGAGCTTCATCCTGGTGGAATCCTGGCGGTGCCATTGCCAGGATGGGATTGGGACCTGAATACTCCTCAATGCATTCAGTCAGCTGCTGGCGGATGGGTAGCATTAGCGACGCTCTTCTTCCCTCCACAGTATAGCATGAATGGCGAGCCCCTTTCCTTGCCTCTTCCTGTACTGTGCTGTGGAAAGAAGTGCTATGAAGTGCTTCCACCTTCCTGCATGCCTGCAGTTGATGGGATCGTTGCAGGGAAGGGGGCGATTACCAGATTTTTTTCCAGTAAAGTATAGGGCATGACAGCAGTGGATGGGGATGTGACACCAGTGAGACTGCAACAACATCATGTGATGGCACACGTCCTGGACCAGGAGCAATGTGTTGCCATGCCCGGATGACAACATAAGGGGCTCAGTCTCTGCTGAGGGCCAATATTCCAACCAATATTTTTGGTAATGATAGGGAAGAGACAAATCCAGAATAGTGATACTGCAAAGAGGCAGTAGTCCTCTTTAAGTGCAACTAATTCTGTTCTTTTCATGTAGAACTGGGATGGGGAATCTTCGGAATTCTAGATATTTCTGGACTACGTCTTGCCCTGCAAGAGATTGTGGTAGCTGTAGTGCAAAACATTTAAAGGCCAACAATTCTCCACCTATGCTGTAATGACTGGGACTGGTCATTCAGCCAGAACCAGTCCAGAAACAAAAACAAGGAAGAGATGAATTGGACAGGAGAGTTGAAAGGAAGTCAAGAGTGACATAACACACAGGCTCTTGTGAGGCAGGTAATTCTACTGTCCTCATACAGAGCTACATATTATATCATTGCATGATTCACCACTCTTAGCTTGCCTGTTCCCTCTCAGCTCTTCCAATTCGATTCAAATCATTTTGCTCCTTAATGCAAAGTTGCAGTGATATTTCTCACACTACAAGGAGATTGCCTATTGTATCTCAGTGCAAGTCACTGTTCTATGTTTCTCTCCTTCCAGTCTAGAGGAAGCTCAGAATAATGACTCATGCTAACACACAGCAGGACTCTTCATCTGGACTCCTAAAACATTCTAAAAGTGAAAGAAAAAAAAATCTAATTAAACAAGGGAGCAGTTACCAGCAGTATGGAAAACACTACCATAGCCATCATAGTCATCGTCGTCATCATCACCATCCTCTTTTCTTTATAAAGCTCAGAAGGCAAGTTGATTTGAAATTTCTACATGATAATCATATGTCAAGCCAGATATCAAGCCAACGGTGTTGATGTCAAGATTTCAGGACTGCCATATCCGAGTACCTTTTTAGCACGAACACTGAACTAAATTGCCTGGCTAGCAAATATGCCCCCTCCAATGACTAAACTGCCTTAATAAATTTTAAGAAGAAATAGTATGGGGAAAAAAGGCAATATAGGTGACCTTTACTTTGTTGCCTAGTTGTGTACCATGTCATAATGCATCTATAAGGAACTTTCTCCTGTTGAAAACAACTCTGTACGATCTGATCTAAACTCTCAAGTTATGAAGGTGACACATTGATCTAAACAAGTGAGGTCTGCAGCAAAATGTTGCAGTGCACAGTGCTTGTGTTTCCTATTCTGGGCACCCAGATAGCTAATAGCTTTTCCAGGATGGTTCTTTCTCTTTCGTTTTCTTTTTTTTTTTTCTGCCCCAAATAAATCAGCATTTCTTGCACATTGAATACACCCTATTCTTATGGGGTTGTGTTTTTTCCTCCTGTCTCTTTTTAACTGACTTTTGTAATTTCTCTAAGTTTTCTGATACCTCTTTTCTTTGGATGTATAGTGGTATTTTAGCTATGTAAGAACAAGCACATATACAGAAATATTTCTTTGTTGCCAAGTAAAATTGGAGACAGAAATTGGGATACAAAGAAACATGGAATTTCTTTGAAATTGGGGACATGAGATTTTGTATTTTCTTCATTCTTTATTCAAAATTAGATTTTGTATTTTCTGAAAGATATCTTCTCCATGCCCTGAAGTTCAAATGTGGGAAATTACTTTTTTTAAAAAGTTACTTTTATAAAAGTAGTTGGCTGCTCTTATAGCTGCAAGACTCAAGTACCTATTTACTATTACAGTTACAATGTTTGTAGTGATGTTTGGTTTTCCAATTTCCCAAAATAAAATGGCTACTTTCCAGTTACTTCAAAAACACACCTGAATGCTGCATTCTCGTCATTTATTTCATTGGTTTCTCAGCAACCACAACAGCACATGAAGCATTAAGTGTATGATATTCTGCCTCTAGGATTTAGTGACCATACCCTTGCATAACTATAAAAACCACTTATACCACCAAAGGAATAAAGGTATCTCTTGTACAATTATATTACAGGTAACTAGTTATTCATACTTGTTACCTTCAAGTTCTGGGCAAACTGTTTTCAAATTCATGGGAAGTTTCAAGAGTATGTTGCATTATTATAATAATTTTTTAAAAATCTATACCTAGCAGAAGTTCACTGTGTACACTGAAACACCTCTCTTGGACTCTTTCCAGAGTGTCTGAAAGACTGTTGACTGTGGCATAATAGAGCCAGTATTTATTAAGGAGATAATATTTTACAGAAAGGAATATTGCCCTAAATCCCATAGAACATTAGTATGAGTGTCAGATTTCTGGCTTTTCTCCCAAAGCCTTCAAAACAGTTTTCCTGGCTACTCAGGTAGGACCAGGCTCCTCACACTTCTCTTTTGTTCTATACCTGTGGTGCAGGAGTTCAACTCTGGACCCAGCCCATTGTTTATTAACAAGCATGGACAGTTTTTGTCAGAAGCTTCTCAAGGATTTATTTTTAATCCCATCCAAATGTCCTAAATTTGGCCAGTTCCCAAACATACAAAAACAATTTCCAGTTTGGATTTCCAATTGCAAATAGGGGTAGTGTGATCTATTGTGAATTGCTTGCTATAGTGGGAAGGAAGTCCTCCATCCCTTGAGTTTGCTGCTTTAGTGGAACAGAGTATAATCTTGTATATCACAACACCAAAGAAAGTCCCAATGTAGTTTAATGGAACTTACTTCCAGTCATGTGACCCTAAAGGTGGCTTTTAGGAACTAAATTCAAACAACACATGCTGAATTGTACAACTCTGCCTCAGAGCATCCTCCTGGCTGTAATCAGTAACTAACTACAGAGGCATATTTGTGTGTGTGTGTGGAGGGGGAATAATCTCTGTTAGTCCTGTATGTCAGCAGCTACATCAGTTGGGGAGGAAAAAAAACTTCACCATTCAGAAAGACAAAAGCCTTAGTGTTGAAAGCAGCAGTTCTACAATGTCTGGAAGGATGCACAAGTCCTACTCCCTGTATTAAAACTGGAGCATGGTGGTGGTGGTGGTGATGGTGGTGACGATGATCATCATCATCATCATTGTTAACTTCCATAAAGTCAACTTAAACTTATGGCAACCTTATGAATGAAAGGCATCCAAGTTACCAGCCCTACTCAGGTCTTGCAAACTCAGGGCTGTGCCTTCCCTGATCAATCTATCCACCCGCAATGGGCTCTTCCTTTTTTTTCCCTATTGTCTTCTATCTTGCTAAGCATCATCATCTTTTCTAGTGAACCATCTCTTCTCAAGTGGTGGTGGAGTCTCCTTCTTTGGAGGTTTTTAAGAGGAGGCTGGATGGCCCTCTGTTGGGAGTGCTTTGATGTGAGTTCTTGCATAGCAGGGAGTTGGACTGGATGGCCCCTGTGGTCTCTTCCAACTCTATGATTCTAAGTACTACAGTCTCAGTTTAGTCATCTTTGTTTCCAGGGAGAGTTCAGCCTTGATTTGCTCTCAGACCCATTTATTTGTCCTGGGCATTTGCTGAACTCTCCTCCAGCACCATGTGCCAATTTAGTTGATTCTCTTCCTATCAGGTTTCTTCACTGTCTAGCTTTCACACCACACATAGAAATTGGAAATACAACAGCATGGACAATCCTGACTTTGATATTGAAAAATATATCTTTACACTTCCGGATCTTGTCTAGTTTCTTCATAGTTGTCCTAGTCTTCTTGATAGCAGTCTCCATTTTGATTAATGACTGAGCCAACATATCGGAAATCTTAGACTATCCTAATGTCTTTATTGTCTACTTTAAAGGCTGTGTAAATCATCTGTGGTCATTCCAGAGTAGTTCCAAATCTTTGCTATTTTCTGCTAAGAGTATGGTGTCATCTGCATATCTTGAATTGTTGATGTTCCTTCATCCAGTATTCACACTTCTTCAGAATCTGATGCAGCTTTGTGTATAATACCTTCAGCATACAAGTTAAACTGATAGGGTGACAAAATACAGCCTTTCCTAACCCCTTTACTAATTGGAAACCATTCTGTTTCTCCATATTCTATCCTAATGGTAGCTTCTTGTCCTGAGTATAGGTTGTGCATTAGAATAAACCAAATGTTGGGGCAAACCATTCTTTAACAAAGATCCATTAGTAATAGTAGTAGGAGTAGCAGTGGTAATATTTTATGCATTTATATCCCACTTTCCACTCTATAACAAGACTCAAGTCAGCTAACAAAATATTTAAAAATATTATAGACAAAAACTATACAAAAGCTTCAATAAAAGGATAAATATAAAATGTAAAAAAAAAAAAACAGTTGAACAATAAAGGCCATTTCAGCACTACCCTGTTATAGTGCTATTATTCCACTTTCAACATCCAGTAGAATTCTGGGGGTTGTAGTTTACTGAGGCCAAAGAGCTCTCTGGCTGAAAATTCTAAATGCCCCTCCCTAAATTGCAAACCCTAGGATTACATAGGATTTTGAAAGTGGAAGAATACCGGTTTAGTGCAGACATGGCCAAAGTTAAAATATTAAACATTAAAAATATTAAAAGTCCTTAAAAGACAACACAGAATCATTAAAACTGGACTGGACTGCATTAAAGCCCCACCCTCTTCAGCTTCCAAGGTTTGATGGCATTAAAAAAAATGCCTCTACCTGCTGACAGAAGGAGAACAAGGATGAGACCACTTTGGTGTCCCTGCTAGGGAGTTCCAAAGTCTGGGAGCAGCCACACCACCAAGATGGCTTTCTCCCTTGTTCCCTTGACTTCAGCTGCTTTTTAAAAGCAAATACCATTCTGGAATCCCCACCTAGCACAGGGTAGGTAGAGAATTCTAGGAGTTATAGTCCAGGAAGGTAATTTTGCCAAGTTCTAATTATATTCTCATTTGTTCAATTAATGTACTGGTTGGGGAGAGGGAGAGTTCCATCAGAATATCTGTCTTACGGGCAGACTATCTGGTGTTCTACTCTTTTAGGAAGGCTTCTAGGGAATTCTGTTAACTCTTCAGCTGCCTTCAGTATAGGATTATATCCATCAACCATTTCCGCCCTACACTGTTACAGTACTATTATTCCACTTACTTTCTTTTTTCTTTTTTCTCAGCCAGAGAGCTCTTTGGCCTCAGTAAACGACAAACCCCAGAATTCCACAGGGTGTTGAAAGTGGAATAATAGCACCATAACAGGGTAGGGCAGAAATGGTCATAGTTTCTTTGTATCTAGAGACAAGATAGCTAAAGTCAAGGTAATATGACGCTGTTCCATCAATATTGCGTAGAGCAAAAACAGATAACTTGTGGGAGAAAGATCTAAGCAGACTATATAACAGTAAGAAATGACTTCCTGGTGCTTTGTTAACTAGAGAATAGGTAAGGAGAGTTCATAGAAGTGAGAAATCCTCTTTAAATTAACTTTCTTTTCACCCATGATGCACTGAGAAAGGTTCTGTTGTTCTCTTTTCCCTAATACTTCCTCTTGCCAGTTCCTCTTTGAGTCAGAAAGTATGTAGGACATTTTGCCGCCCAAAAGGATGAAAAAGCACAGTGCTGACTGCATTCCACAGGTCTAGAGTTAAACATACTTCCTGGGATATAAGTTTGACTAAAATCAATGGGACTTACTTTCAAATGAATAGGTTTAGTATGGAGTGCCAATATCCTTAGGGTTTGACTTCAGCTTTGGAATTAGCATCCCTCCCCCTCCACAGTTCACCCTGCTGTTCCCAGCCGCTTCAGGAGTCATTGAGCAGTGTGTGATCTTACATACCATATGTTCAGCAATAATAAGGTAGCTATATACATGGTGAAAAGTTTTTTTTCGCAACATGTTACCTTTCCAAATGCTGTGCTGAGGAAGACAGATGCCAATACCTTTCCACACAAGCCTGACACTAATTAAAAATAATAAAAAAAACCCTTTTGAAATGCAAAGGTTTTTGTTGACTTCAAGAGGAACTTCAGAACTGCTCCCCACTTTTCGCATAAGTAGGTTGTGCAACTGAATATCAACAGGATATGGAAACAGGGGAATCTTCAAAAATCCATCAAATGGATACACCAGGCATCATCACCTTCAGAGGTTAACTGGGCAGAACTGAAGAATGGCAAAGACTCACAAGGGTTTCTGAGCCATTATTGGAAGGGGGGGTGGAGGTAATCCATAGCAGAAGAAAAGAGATGTCTATGGAGGAGACAACAGCTAATTAGGAGAGTGATTTTATTCCAGGAGCCATTTCTCCACTGCTGAAGCATAGCATCCATGCCCTCCAAATGTCCTGATCTGGCAGGTATAGTCCCAGCTAATATTCTGTTGTCCCACTTTTTCAGTTCCTTTTAAATGCCCCAGGTCTTTTCCCCCTACACTGCCACAGTGCTATTATTCCACTTTCAACATTTTATGGAATCCTGGGGTTTGTAGTTTAGGGAGAGGCCTTTAGAATTCTCAGCCACAGAGCTCTTTGGCCCCAGTGAAACTACAAACCCCAGAATTCCACAGGATGTGGAAAGTGGAATAAGAGCACTGTAACAGTATAGGGCGCAAATGGCCCCAGGTCCTCTCTTTTCTTCCCACTTTTCCCTTTCATCATCAGCTTACTTTAGTCATTGCACACTGAATCCAAGATGCAAAAATAGTTTACATTTGATTAACCTAGCATGGGGAAGAGGAGATGGAAGGGTAGGATAATGGTCTTCCAAGAAGGCTCAGGCAAAGCAAATTGTCCTAGCCTGCAAATTGGGACAGTTGAATGGTATGGAATATGTCTTTTCCGCTTAGTTAAACAAAACACACAGAGCAAGTACAGAAAGACAGGAGCATGATTGATCAAAGAAATATAATTAGCTAACTGAGTGCTTTGGCCTTACAGTGGCTCCTCCACATTCACAAGGTTTTGTGGCACAGAACGGAATTCGGGCTTCTGCCACTTCCAGTTGCCATCTTGAGAAAGAGGTAGGAGCAAAGAGAGCACCTGACCAGTCAGCAGCCATTACCCAGCGGATTGTGCAGCCACATGGCAGAGACGACATGCCTCTAGCAGTGGGAGTGGGGCTTTGCTCACCCATAAGGAAAAAACATCCATTTTAAACACAAGACTCCGAAGCCTGGGGTGAGGAATGCAAGGAAATGGGAGCAGGAAAATGCGGGGGAGAGGCGAGCACATGTCTTGTGAATAATCAAATTCACGAAGGTCTAACCTGTGAATTTTGAGTGAGCACTGTATAAAGTTTATGCAACAAACTAATAGATAGATAGATAGATCTGTATTTATAGTACACAATATCTATATTGTGTATATTACACAATATATTACATAATATATATTGTGTAATAATCACTTCTGCAGTTTCTTGGGGAGGGAAAGTAGTTTTTATCTGTTTGTTTGTTTTGTTTTTGAATGAACATCTCATTCCCCAAAATTTGAGATTTTTTTTTAATTCTCATACATAAGCAAGATAAGTAAGGATTTACATCCTTAAAATAAACACAGGACTGCAACCTAAGACTGCAACCTTACTCCTGAAGATAAATTGTTGCTGTTCGTTAGCAGTACCTATGGCTTTATTGGTGAACTAGAATTTAGTAAATTAGAGAGAGATGAGAAAGAACTTAAAAGAACAAGAAGTTGGATTTTCCTTCAGATGAGGTATTTGTGAATCAGAATCTAAGTTCTCCAAAGTGATCTCCTTGCCCTTATGTTTCTTTTAAACCCAGGTTTCACAAGTACAAATCTGAAGAGACTGTAATCCATGGTGTTTTGTTTTTTAACAGAGCAGGAATAGACGTGCTTTCACAGGGGAGTTCTTAGCTTCATGAAGCAAAGAAAACGTCCACCTCTCTGCTCTCTAATCTGCATGAACAAGGAAAATTAAATTAAAAGGTAATTAGTTCAAGTTATTTATTGTTGATGGAGAAAAAATCAGCTCATTAGACTTCTCTCCTCCTTTAAATGATTATACCTATGTCAGAAAAGATAACTAATAGTGACTTGGCAATGAAAAATTTTCTCCAAGATGAACTGACGATACCTGAAATGGCATCATTAGTTTGACAGAGAAATTATGACACAGTTGGCATTTCAGTTCAAATCAGAGAAAAGATATCAGGAGCTTTAGGGTGAATGACAGAAGGTCATCAACAGTATCCTATTTTTAATGTGATCCAAATCATCTCATCATCTGATGAAACTACTATATGGACAAGGCAGGGCTGCCTCAAGGCATTTGGCTGCCTGATGATGAAAGGTCACAGATGCCCCATCCTTTCCGTATACAAAAATTGGCCATAGCGGTGGCTGAATTATTTGGAATTTAACACTAGGAGTGGGACAGTATTCTTCCCCAGCCTTGAGAAAAGCAGGGTAGTTTAAGGGGTGCAGACTGGGCTGTGCAACAATAGATCTATTCTCCAGTACTTCATTGTTTGCTCTTGTTGTTGTTATGTCCCTTCAGGTCAACTCTCACTGATGTCAACCCTATTGCAGGGATTTCTTGGGAAAATTGATTCCCAGGAGGTGAATTCTAAAACTGTTACTTCCTTTAAATGGGAGTGTGATTTGCCCAAAATCACCCAGTGGATTTTTATGGCTGAGCAGGAATTCAAACCCTGGTTATGTTAGAGTGGTAGTCCAATACCAAAATCACTACAATAGCTTCAATTCACTATCCCACTAGCTTCATTTTACCACTACTCCTCTTCACCTGTTAGCTCAAACAGTCACCTGACTGCCTACTATTAGGGCCAGCCAGCAATAAGATCAATCAAGTGGATTTTTCTCGTGCAGTAGTTGCCCTTCCTGAAGGTGGAATAATGACTGGACTGGATAGCAAGATTAATTCAACCACTGGCAACTCATGGTCTGAACAGGTGAGAGATCACCCCAACGTTGCCCCTCTGGTTGGACCACAGGCTGCCTTTTCTTTCAGCTGTCTCTGCCCATGCATATTCACAATCAGTCATCACACAGAAGTAAATAGTTACTCATAACTAATGACCTGTGACTAATTCTTTTTCCAATAATTAAGGAATAACTAAGACCATTTCTACCCTACATTGTTATAGTGCTATTATTCCACTTTCAACATCCTAAAGAATCCTAGGGTTTGCAGTTTAGGGAGGGGCATTTAGCATGCTCAGCCAGAGAGCTCTTTGGCCTCAGGAAATGACAAACCCAGAATCTCACAGGATGTTGAAAGTGGAATAATAGCACTACAACTTTGTAGTGCGGAAAGGCCCTAAGCCACGTTATAATCATAACTTAGGCAGGGGTAAATTTATTTCTTTTACAATATAACTTCAATGTTCTGAGCTATTTTAGTTACAGAAATATGGCTTCATCACATGCTAGAAGAGAAATAGCACATGGTTCATGTGCTGACACATGCTGTTCCTTCATGCTCTGTTGAGGATATTCAGGTAAGAAGAGTTGGATGGAAGGGAATGCGTTTTGAATTGGTGCGTAGCACTCAACTTTCAAACAGTTACTAAAAGGGAACTATGTAATCACTTTTAAGACAAACTACTTGTTGAGCCTTAGTACTTAATTCTAATTACTTTAAAGAGTAACTTTACACATAGAGCCTCACACCATGTACCTGCATCACCACAAGGAATTAGAGATATTTGATCTGAAAAAGTATGACAACACTTGCATCGTTTCTCCAAGACAGAGAATTGATCTGAATGGGAATGTCTTTTCTCAGGCTCTCATCTAACACTTCAGCCTTCAAAACTGCTGAGAAACTTCCTTGTCTTCTGCTTACATGGTAGCTGACATCTATTTTAATTTCACTATGTAAATTTTGCATGCCCGCTTTCCTTTACATCAGGCTGATCAAAAGTCAAATCAGTAATTCAAAGGAATTTCAGATAACATTCATCCTAATTATTAAGTAATGCACCAGTTCAGTTTAAGTATATTATTAATAGAGACCAATATATTTTCATGTCTCAATTTGAGATTTTCTTCCATTCTTTTATGCACTTAGATCAGGTACACCTGGATTGGAAACTGGGTGTGCAAGTATGTCCAGAGCACCTAATTTCCCTGTGTGAGTCTGATCCAAAATATGAAGCTAAGTCAAGAGTTTGGAAAAGTTTGTCACTGGATAATAACTACGAGATACTAGCTAGTGGATTCTGGGAATTTTAATTCAAGAGAAGTAACTTTTGCCAAGCTCTGGGCTACATATGTGGAGGTATTTTCACTATGATCACACAGAACAACTATTGAAAGAAATACTTCCTATGCAAAGGAACAGATTGTCAGGATTTAGGGGTGAGAATTCTGTAACCCTTCAGATATTGTTGAACTGCAGTTCCCAGCATTCTTCAACATTTGGCTGTGCTCACTAGGGCTGCTGAGAGATGTAATCAGCAACTTCCAAAGGTTCACATGCTTCCCATCCGTAGTATATGAAAACCATTCATATTAGCTTAGGGTATAATAATACGGGACTCTTTTAAATTATGAATTCTGCATTTCCTGGATTGTCAGATCAACAAAGATGATGACCTAGAACAGAGGTGGGCAACTAGAAAGAGGCAGAGAGCACAGAGGCAGAAAAGCATGCATGAAAGCTGATTTAGAGCAGGTCTGTGCCTGAGGACCTGTGCTGGTCGGAGTAAAAGAAGCCTGCCTCAAGTTGGAAGCTTTGTAAGTGGAGCTCCCTCATTATTTTCTGTTACATTTTTCATGATGAATTGTAAGGGCTGTAATATCACCTGCTGTTCTTCTGCATGGTCCTCTGTCCCTACGCCTGGTAAAGAGACAGTGAACAGGTAAGGTTATTATCTTAGTTATTTGTGAATTTGGTTCCACATTGAATTGGCTTCTGCTCAGTTAGGTGAGATGAACAAACAGATCAACCAAAACGATGTTTTTGTAGTCATCAAGTAAACACTGTCTCGCATGACAACCAAGGTTGTCAATTCTCTACCTCTCTCACATACACACAACTGCACATACACACCGCCCTGAGACATTTCAAGGTGACTAGAACTACTTGTCCTTCTTTCTGGGAAAAGTGTCACAGGCAAATGTTATCAATGCAGTTCCAAAATAAAGTACATGCTTTATAATCCTTTTAGCTCCCTTGTACTAGTGCTGTGGGACATTCTAATCAAATACAGTGCAAAGCGGTGAGGAAGGCATCCTGGGGGTTGGCTACTGCCATGCATTTTAAAATGATGAAATGTGTTTTCACAGGTGAATGGGATGGGAATGGAGGAGCGTTGGGGACTCATGCCTTGCTGGGCCACATTCGTTTCATTTAGGAATTAAGCTACAAAGACTAAAGAAGGCTAATGCAGCAGTAACAAGACTAATAGCACCATCTGTGGCAAGAATGCCTCTACCCTACATAACAGTTTAATTCAACTGCAATTGCCAAGGCTCCATCCTACAGAATCTTGAGATTTGTAGTGTGGAGAGGTACTTGGAATTCTCTTTGAGAGAATTCTAGTGCTCACTCCCCTAAATGACAACATTAGAGCTCTCCTGCAAAGCTTCTTATGTAACTCACCAAACTACAAATCTCAGCATTCTGCATTAAAGTGCTATACCTATGTAGCAGAAATATACTACAGTATGGAAGTCCCATTGAAGATGAGAACCAGCAGAGTGTAATGGTCTGAGTTTGAGAGACCAGAGTTCAAATCCTCACTCAGGCATGGAAAACCACTGAGTGACCTTGGGCAGGTCACACTTTCTTAGCTGCAGAGGAAGACAATGGCAAACCCCCTCTGAAGAAAGCTTGCCAAGAAAACCCCATGATAGGGTTACTGTAAGTCAGATATGAATTGACAGTGAGGCTTACTAACAAAGTAAGCAGATAAGAGACTGCAGTGTAAACTGTGAATTGGAACACTGATGAAATCTATCTACTTCAGTCAATTCATAAGGCAGCCTCAGGAAAGTCAGTACCTTTAACCTCACCTCATCTTTAGCAAGGGGAGACTGACCTAACTTATCAGATTTCTGTGGGAATTGCTGCAAGAGTGCATATGAAATATTTTGGAGGTATAAACACTATATGAATACAGACAGTGGTGGAGGTTAGTCTGTTGAGCAGGAACTTGAGAGATTGCAGATTAGAATCACACTACTGATTCTAATCTTTATTGAACCGTGAAAGTCACCAGTGGACTATCGAGGCATGAAATTCACTAGTCATGCTCCCTCAGCCTAACCTAACTCATATGAGTTGCCATGAGGGTAAAATGGAATGAAGGAAATCTGTGTTTCTTAGGCTCTTTGGAGCAGAAGTTGGAACGAACAAAAAACACATGCAGCATCATTTGTCATTTTGTTTGTTTTAGATCCTGTCTTTCTGCAAAACCTGCAAAAACAATGATAAAATTCAGATTAAAATCACAATCTCCATTAAAATATAGCATCAAAACAAATCACATAAGCAGGACCTAAGCAGGTAAAAATGCAAGTAAAAGGTAGAAGGGGGTCATCTTGGGGGTGTCAGTGTCAATAGATGTATATTTGGCTTCACTGTCACAAGCAATGGCTTGTGGCAGTTAGAACCACTTGGCACAGGGACATTAAATGGCCCTCCTGGAATTGCTACTAGCTTTTCATGCCATCAACTATGTTGCCTTTCTGAATCATCTCTCTACACTGGCACTTGTGGTAAAACATTATTGTGGTCTCGATCCTTTTAAAAGAAAAATTCCAAAAGGTAGTGCTAGAAGATTCCTGTTCTTTCCTAGGACTTTTTAGATATATTTGGGCTTCACATTTATTCATGTGCTTTCTAACATTTACATGAAAAATCTGGGAGAGGTTATTCAGAGGTTTAGGGCTGAACTGTCATCAGCTTGGGAATAACACACCATTCCACTCCTAGTAATCTAGACGTGATAGAAACCTAAAATGCCTTAGTGCACCAAATTGTCTGAAGGACCTCCTATACCACTAGCTGTATTAGATTGGACTCACGGAAGCTTTAGTGCAAAACTTCTGAAGGCCACTAAGTAGCCTACCATAATTGGACATGGAGGCTCTATTCTCTCCCTTACTTGTCAGGGACTGCTAGTTCTTAGTGGTCACCTTGAATATTCATTTCCAACATTCTTCTGTGCATTCCTACCTAGAAGTTAGCCTAGCTGACTTCAGCATTTATGGATTGCAGCCTTAGCAGATTAGTAGATCTATCTTTCTTCACTCTTGAAATGAAGGGCACCAAGCACACACAGATCTTGTTAGCTTCAGCAGGTGATTACATCACATATTTTCAAACAATACTCTGGGATCTTTGGAACTTATTCTCTTAAAAATTCCATCTGAACTGTCCTCCTAGTTCTTTCTGTGATTTCCTTGCTAAAATGGCTTTCATTTATTTACTAGCTATTGTTTAGAAACAAATATGTTAATTTTTTTGGTACTGGACTGTTTTTGTTGCTCTGAAAGGCAGCTTCTAAATACTATAAACAAATACACAACATCTGCACACCATCATTCTGACTTTATGTATCCAGAAGGAAGAGCACTGTTAAGTGATGTTCCATTTGTCTTTAGAAAAGTATAATCACTGGGGCAAGAGTAAGGATCTTCAAAAATGCGTCAGGGAAGATCTTCAGTGATTATTCTGAGACTATATTCTTGAGCGTTAGAATTAAACTGTTGTAAACTGTAAAGAAACAGTGGCAAATCTTAGACCAGAGCTTTCCAAACTTTGTGTCATGACATGTTAGTGTGTTGGTTGCAGTGTGTAGGTGTGTCATGCGAATGTAACAGGTGGAGGGGCTGCCTCTCCTATTACTGTGGTGGGCCAGGCCCGGGTGAAGGAGCTGCCTCTCCCACCCCCACCCCAGGCCGAGGAAGACCCCAGTGAGGGCAGAAGTTGTGGCAGCAGGCCAAGCCTGGATGGAGAGGCTGCCTCTCCCGCTACTGCCGCTGCTGCCCCAGACCAAGGGGTGGCAGCAGGCCAGGTTTAGGTGGAGAGGCTGCCTCCATTTACTGAATTACTGTGTTGTGAAATGATGCATGTCTACAAAGTGTGTCACTAATATGAAAAGTTTAGAAAGATCTGTCCTAGGCCCTCAGGATGTTCCAAGCTGCAGTTCTCACAATCCCTTAGCTTTGGCCAAGTTGGGTAGGTTGGATGAATGTTCCAGAATGAAGCGTCTGGACAGCCAACATTTGTTCCATACTTTTGTTATAAAGGAATGATGTGGTAGGCATGGATCATTCCATATATTGTTATATATTACAGTTTTAAAAAAGCCACCAACAGTATGTGGTATAAAACTCTTCCTGTTGATTTAGTGTTGTCTCAACACCTACTCCACAACAGGGCAGTAGGCAGCAGACAAAGTACAGCAAGAGCTTTGTGACATTCCTTTTTCATCATTTAGTGTAGACATATGCCTATGCCTATAAAAGTAACTAAAAGTTGCAGCTACCATTCAAAAGGAGCCAAGTTATTCCACACTAAGGCCATTTCTGCACCAGAAGTCATTAGCATGATACACCGTTACAATCCCTGCATTGCTACTCGCACAACGGCAGCAGATGAGGAATGCTGTTTTCTGCACCCTTCTGCCTTAAGTGGGTGGCTAGCGGTACTGACACCAGTGTTCCTTCTGCACTACAGTGTGCTTGGCCACTCCCTTTCCCCACCTTCACCCTACCCCACTGCCCCTAACTGGTTGTTTTTCCCCCTTTGGAATCCGTACTAAACACGGCAGTACACCGTTGTATTTTCACAATGCAATGCCTAAAAATGTATTTAAAAAAAAATAAAAAGTTTAAACTCACAGGAGAACTTTAAAATAAACATGGAAAGTTGATAGCTTTTGAAGTTACCACATCTGGGAGTCACTGAGGGAGGGAGAAGCTGGACACAGCCACAGCTTGCCCATTGCTGGACCCATGACAACAGGAAGTGTTATCAAGTGCTATTATAGTTCTGCAGTGAACCGGCTGACAGGATTCAAGTGCTAAAGGAGACGCTTAATGATTTTTTTTCTGGAAATAGAATACAGCAGTTTTGCAGCATTTGGGGAGGAGACAGCACCTATATGGCAACAACATCGTGCAGTAGCACATCTCCTGACCTGAAAACAACCTGCTGCTATGGCGGTATAACCACGTCGTGCGGAAATGGCCCAAGTTACAGAAACAATGTCACTTAGTCATATCTTCATTACTGGGAAACAAATTAAACACAAGTAACCCATTATTTGTAACTAGTTACTTCCAAACTCTGAAAGTGGGTTTGGGTGAATGGCTGATTTGACAGCCTTTTTCGGCTAGAAACCCTGGTTTCTCTTTAGAAGAATAAAGCATGGTGACCACTGGTCCCATACATCACTTCCCCTCTATTCCTCTTTCATGTATCAGAGAAAATTGGAAGCTTCTGGTTTTAGATTAGACTAATCACAGGTAATCCCTGTAATGCCTAAATTTGGGGACTGTGGTTAATTTAAGCTATGGTCTGAGAACAAGCAAGCCTTTGAACATTCACTTTGATCCTAGATTGTTCTCCCGACTTTTCACAAACCATCATTCGATGAGTTCAGATGTCAGGGGAATACTGTGGTTTCTTTAAAAACAGAGGCCGATGTTTGCTGTTTCCCATGGGCATGAAAGGGGAGAATGTGTGAGCCCAAGGATCAGTATGACCGCTTCAAACAAAAGGGAAAAACAGTGGCTTCCTTTTATGTCTAAACCGGGCCAGTGCAGTCATCTGTAATTTTGTGGACGGAAAGTGAAAAGGAAAAAATGTTTTATCTACTCTGAATGAAGTCCTGTAATATGTGTGTGCTGTTATTTTGAACATCTACCCCTTTCACTGTTGCAAGGTAATTGTAGCTTTGTTTTAGTCACTCCTCTAGCAACACTGTGAACAGGTTTTTCTTTCAAATTTCTTCATCTCTCTCTCTCTCTCTCCTCTCTCTCTCAATCAATCTAGGGACACACGATTGAGTTTGTGGGCATACAAAAGCATGCAAGTATGCACAGAATCTTTGCTACAGTGGGCACTCCGGTTGCTTGATGTGTCAGCACTTAAGGTGAAAACACCCAAGAGTGACCAGAAGCAGCTGCCATTAGACCACAGCAGCCTCTGGTTAGGAACACAGCAGATGTACACAGCAGGTTTATAATCATTAAGTTCAAACAGTAATGAGAATCCATTAAAAATGCAGTCAGATACACAGAAAAAGAAACTTCATAGTTTGCTTAAGTCTGCTGTTAGTCTTCCATATTCAGTCAATAGCCCTCCTTTTGTTTCTCTTTCACCTCAGGTAACCTGTCTAGTCCTGGCCTAAGAGATTTCTATGGGAAACCCATGAGTGGGACATAAGTATCCCATTGGGGTTCCCAACCACGGGCAGTAAAAGGTGTCTCTGATGCTGGGAGAAATATACGGCCCTCATGATGGGTAGCCACTGCGATCCTTTGCCTTCCTGAATTCATTTTTAAAGTCATCCAAGTAGGTGGACACCATTGCCTCCTATCCACCAAACTCTTTCCTAGAGAAAATCAAAACTACGTATCTATCTCTCACTGGGGATATTCAAGCAGAAGCTGGACAGGGATGTTCTAGCTCTGGACATCCTATCTTGAGCGAAGTGTTGGCATGTGATGGCCTGCAGGACTTCCTCTTTCTTCATTATTATATTTCCTGTGATCTTTCTTCCTTTAGATACATCTTCTTCTGCCTTGTGGAAATAATCAGTTTGCTCAAGTTACAGTACAGTGAACATAGCCATCGAAACCATCTAAAGATATTTGCAGTTGTGAACAGGAAAACTTTTAAGTTTCTATTATGTTCAAGCAAATTTAGCCAAATGAAAGAATTGCCTAAGCAATGTTTGAATAGTGTATAAATTAAAGCATGAAAGCATCTACTCCCTCATTTTAATTGCTAAAATGCCTCAAGGGGGTTATATATTAGATGAAGGAGGACCCTTAAAAGGATCTTAATATCTCTTGGGGGGGGAGCTGAGAGCGAGACACAGAGTGATTGTTTCTTTTGTGTTGTACAGATGCACAGAGTTCAGAAAGAATTCTGACAGACATGCCACTTTTGAATCTTTACATTTTTTTCCTTAAAAAGTCCAACACAGTCAAATACTTCAGTAGCTCAGATGGTGTAAATTTCCTGTAATGATTTAGCAAAGAACTTGCATTTCAAAGAATTGAAGAAGTTACATGTGAATTTATCTTCCCCATTTTTTTAAAAAAAAAATCCTCTGCATTGATATCTTGAAAAGAATTTATCAGAGGGTGGTGACTGTTCATCTCTGGAGGCTTCAAAGACACATCACAACTTGGTCTAACCTATAGATTTTTTTGAAAAAAATACCTGGGGAATTGAAACAAAAGAGTTATATACTTCAGTTTTTCAGAGGCACAAATAACACGTCGTTTAAAATGTCATCAGCACATGATACGGAGAAAATCCTCAGAATAAGTCATGAGGTGGAAGGATTGTATTGATGCAAATGGCATTGATGAAAAGGTTAAAATATTTCACAGATGCATTAGACAGAATGGTGCAAATCTGTGTTTGTGTGAAATGTTGCTAAAAGCTTGGTTTGAGGGATGTTGTATCCACAGCCTTTTTTTTTTTTTTTTTGGAAAAGTGATTATCTAGCCAGTAAAGGAATAGTGATTTGTGTGTTGGACTGGTATTCTGAGAGACCAGGATTTGAATCCCTACTCACTTGAATCCCTACTGGCTGACCTTGGGCAAATAGCAATCTTTCAGCCTGGAAGGCAGCAATCGTAGACCTCCCCTGGGTAAATGTTGGCAAGATAACCCCATGGCAGGATTGCCATAAATCAAAGTTAACTTGAAGACACCTAACAAACAAAAGTGAGAGTGAGAGTGTGGTGTAATGGTTTGAGTATTGAACTCAGGTTCTGGGAGAACAGGATATCAATCCACTCAGCCACACAAACCCTCTGAGCGACCTTAGGCAAGTCAGTCTTCTCAGCCAAAGAGAAAGGCAATGGCAAACCTCTTTTAAACCTCTTCCAACTTGCAAAATAAAAGCCCTATGAGGGGTTGACATAAGTCAGAGTCTACCTAAAGGCACATAATGTGCCAGTTGTCAGTGGATGTAGCTACCTAATAAGTATAAAGTTGGGTCATGATGCGGTCCAGGATTTTTCTATAGGCCCTGGGGCTTAAACCAACCTTGCTAGACTTCCAGTGGTATTCTACTGAGTTCCCCATATACCATGATCCTTTTCACATGGCACCTTTTTGAAATGCTTCTCCTAAGGCTTATTTAGCAGCAAGAGTTTCACCTTAAAATATTATGGTATGTTTGATTCCATTATTTTGACTTAGGCACCATTCGTGACTGCAATGCCTTTGACTCTGAGAGTCAATTCAGTCCTCCTTTCTAGGCTGAAAAGGGTTCCCATCCTTGTTACAGATTATTTAAGAAAGATCCTCAAAGCAGGCTATTTTCTGTGCCAGCCTAGCTCTTTATTATGCAAACCATGAATAAAAATCACCCCTGAATATGTGCATCCTTTCTGTAGTGCATTTTCTGATCAGAGAGTATTCCTCCTTCACAGGATTCTGAGTCCCTAAATGGTCTTAAGGAAAAAAAAAGTAGACACACTGCTTGATACACTCAAGTCCTCTAGGAAACGTCTACTTCAGTCGGCCAAAACTAGAATGTAACTTAGAGGACATTTTCTATGGCCACCCCCAGACTGTGGAATGACCTGCCGGAAGAAATTTGTCAGCTTGAGATGCTATCTGAGTTTAAATCAGCAGTAAAGACCAGTCTGTTCTGGAAAGTCTGTCCAGATTATTTTTAAATTATGGTTTTTAAAGTATTTACTGACAGATTTTTTATTTGAATTGGCTTATGTGCCCTTTTAACTGATATTAAGTGATGTGTTGTGTGTTATTTGTTGTTGTTCCCCTCTTTGATCCACAGGGAGAGGCAGGTAAGAAATAACAATAACAATAACAATAATAATAGTAATAATAGTAATAATAATAGAAGACGATGATGATGACAACAACAACAACAATAATAATAGAAAAAATTCTGGTGTACTGCTGTTTCTTTTCTTATAATATGACATTTCTTCTTCACCAAGCTCAATCAACACTTCTTCAGATTCATTTCTTCCTCATCTACCAAATGTGATGCTGTGGTGGAGATTAGAAGTACAAGGACAGTTAGGAGGAAAAAAAAGCCCACTACTTGTGTGAAGGATTTAGGGTGCTTCATACATATTGTCTTACCAAATTACTTAAAAGGCAAAACTTGGTGACCAGGGACTCAGACTAACATAGGAGAATTTTAGAGAGTTACTTTGTCTAATTCTGCTCCATATATGGCTTATCTTTACCTAAGTCCACTACATATATGGCTTACCATATATGTAGCATTTGACTTACATTTGACTTGTGTGATGCCATTCAGTGCCATGAGATTCAGTAGTTGAATCTTCTTGTGCAGTGCATTCAAAGTGTACTTAAAAGTTATATGCATACACCTTCCACTGTGTTTTAATTTTGCTTATACCCCATGATAGAGCAATATTAATTACTTGCAAAGGGTTTTTGTGTTGGCATCACAAAAGTAACCAAAATCCTGTGTTAAAGAGGACCGGGAGGATTAAAGAGAGATGTTTTTCCTGTAACTATCCTGCATTAAGCAGGAAGTGAATTAGATGAGCTTCCTTTCCAAGACTGCTATAGTCCCTTCCAAGTCTATTGTTCTTTCTGATGGTATTGATTGGCATCTGGGCACTCACACCATGGTATTGTCCATAATTGCTGAACTGTGTTTCAGCTTCATAGACGCCTTGTTCCATTACCTTTGAATAAACAAATCTAGAACTTGGGTTCACTCTTCTACCACTGACAGCGATCCAACTCAAAAGTTATAAAGTTGAACTAATAACAACATAAGACACAATAACATATTATGAATATATCCATATTGTCACTTGTTGTCAGTTTTCAGTGAAATGTCAGACACAGCTCATAACCACACAGTCACATAGGGACAGGGGGGCAATGGAGGTGGTTTGCCCCGGCAGCAATGTATTTCGGGTGTTCTGGCTTGTAGCCACACCCCTGTGTGCCGCAGCCATGCCCCCAAGCACCATGGCCACACCCCCATGCACTGTGGCCATGCCCCCCACACTGTAGCTATGCCTCCTCCCACCCACCCCTCCACACACTCCAGGTTCTGCCTCTGTCACCAAATGGAGGACGATGTCAGGTATCACAACAAAGTACCTTTTACCATACTAACACTTAAATCTGACCTAGAATTGTTATATGTATCATATGATCTGCCTTGGCCTTTTTTGTTTGTTTGCTTGTTTGTTCCTGATCTTGTTGATGTTTCCATACTGAATTTCTGCTTGAGATTCCACAGTATCCTGCTGCAGGTTTGAGCATTAATAGTCACAAGAAATGTTTCCTGAATTTAATTCCATATCTCTATTTGAACACAAAGATTTGTTCTAAATAAGATCCAGGAGAAAGTCTGAAATGGAATTTTCTAAGGATAATCTGTGATAGAATTTCAGACTATGGATCACCCTTCAGCTTGTGCCTCTGGCAAGATGTCTGCCCTAAAAATACCTACGGGGTGAGGAACGAAACACAGTGTCAAGGAAAGCAAGTATCTCCAGTCCCAGCTTTCTTCAACAGCAACCAACATTATTTTAGTATTCCTCTTCCACCTCCAATTGCAACCTCAGATGACGGTGGTGGGGCACACACTCATAGCCAATCAATGGCCACTAGGAGTGAGATGGGGTGGGTTAGAGACTCCTGGCACCAGGAGGCATTGGCTTTTTGGACATTCAAGTGAAAACACTAGAGGTCCAGGGAAGTGATGTGTCTTGCTTTTTCCCCAGCTTCAAAGCTGTACTCAGATGGTGCCTGGAATCACCCAGCAGTCACTGATCTACCATTGGAGTGTACCCTGTCACTTTCAAGATGGGGTTGCATGTGGGGGGGGGGGCGTCACTGCAGAAAGAAGTACTGGATACCTCATTCTGCAATGACCTGAAAAGTATATGTGCTGGCTTAATGGGAGGTTGCAATGGAGAATGTCACCAATATGGTTTTGGCCAAAATCTGCCAGTTTTGAGCACTTTACTTCTCCAAAGCCTTACTTCCTTCATGGCCACCATGCAAGTGTCTTTTTTCCTCTTGTCACCACTGATGGTTTTGTGCTCCTGCAGTGTACCAGAAATGTTCTGATCTGTGTCTGCACATGGATTCAGTATGCCAATGATGGGCATAATATGTTGCCTCTTAGATAAACGTAATGTCATCAGGATTGCTGCTCATCTCTGCAGTTCTTCTCAGATCTTTATTTGTATATTTACTAATGGGTTGTGACCGAAGATAAACTGATACTCATTTCTATCTGTACTTCCTTGGTACCAACAAGCAGCAGCTGTCTCATTGCAAAACATCCATTTTTCTTCCCTTGATAAACCCGAAAGTATTATTTATATCAATGCTATTCTATGATTATTTTGCATGAGGATGAGCAAACTCTGGATACACTTTAAAATCAGAAAGTCTTTAGCATTTTCATAATGCTGTACTTTTAAAAAATAATAAAATAACAATTGACCTTTATTTTATTTTATTTTTCTAAGTATAATTGATCCGGCTTACATTTCCACAAGCCAGCAGGCATTTGCCGTGGCATTTGTACTCTTTTCCTTTGGAAAGACAACAACAAAACACACACACCATGTGGCTTGATTTTTGAAGATGGTAATATTTCTACCATGAGATTTTAAGGCAGGGGAGACAAAATTGTGGCCAGATGATTATTTGTTCCTGTATTCCTGCCTGCAGCCATACATTTTTACATATAAACTCTGTAATGCATCTCAAACATTGCTAGTGAAGCCTTTAAGTGGAGCATTTTCTCAGCTGAATTATGCCCTGAGATAGATGAGCACAACTTTTTTTTTAATCAAAGTCAGTGGGTCTGTCGCTCATACATACCCAAAGGCAGAGTTTAATCCTCTAATTTAATTCATGCTTTCCTCATATAAAGGTCATAGATATGGAAGCACTCTTTTTAAGTACAGTGATGGGGGTTGTACAGTCACTTGTTTGGTCTAGTCAGTAAATAAGTCCTATTGCAAGTATTTATTAAATAGGGAGATAACCGAGTAATTGACACAATGGGTCCCAAGTATCCTTTACCTGGGTGCAGAGCATGGACTCCTTGGTTTTCTAAGTAGCTCAGGGGAATGAAACACTTGGGTAGACAACTAGAACAAGGGTGGAGAAAGACTCAGGATGAATCTGATCAAGCAAGGGTTAGGGCCCACTTTAGATCCTACTTTGCAGTAATGAGGAGTAGCACGGCTGCCTCTATTACATCAGCTCAATCTTATTTAGCACAGGATGTTTCAGGCTATGACATCCTAGAACTCAGACGGCTGAAGAGGAGCCCTCAGAAAAGTGCTGTGACAAATTTGCTAAATACTTTGCAGAGAAAATTGCTCAGATCCATTCTGATTTAGAAGCCGCACTGAAAGTAGAGTTTCAGAAGGTAGCTGAAGCATGTGCTTGTCTGATTCTCATGGATGAGTTTCAGTTTGTTCAACCAAATGTGAACTTCTTGGCTGAATATTCCCAGAGGGTGGTGCTGGGGGACTGTTGTTCAGCCTTTCAGTCTTTAGCATGTGGGATTCCATAGGGGTTCCCTTTGCTTTATAACATCTACATGAAGCTGCTGAAATAGGCCATTTTGAGCTTTAAGGTTTGGTGTCATCAGTATGTTGATGATACTCAGCTCTATCTCTCCTTTACAACTGATGCCAATGAGGCTATGAAAGTCCTGAATTGTCATGTACATGCAGTGAGGGATTTGATATGAGAGAATAAACTGAGGCTCAATCCAGACAAAATGGAAGTGTTACTGGTCAGTAGGAGAACCAACCTGGGCTTGGGATTGCATCCAATTCTGGTTAGGATTACATTCCCTCTGAAAGATGAGTTTCATAGCTTGAGGGTGCTCTTGCACCCAGTGCTGCTTCTGGAAGGCCGCATTTCTATGCTGACCTAGAGTGCCTTTTTCTCCCCCTACAAAGCAAGGATATCAGAAAGACTCCCTTCTCCCTTATGGGACTGCCTGAAATTTTTGATCCTCAAGGGTTGCCCTGTTGTGTGCCCCAACACCTCATGAATTTAAGTTTGTATGTTCACATAACAGTGACTTCTCTGTACCAGCACCCCAACTGTGGAACTCCTTACGCAAAAAAGTTAGGTTGGCCCCATCTCTTTTGAGCTTCCAGCAGCTAGCCCAAATGATGCTGTTCCATGTGGCTTTTCATTTTTGAAATTGTTCTGCTTTAAAATTGTATTTTAGGATTATTTTTAGATTGTGTTTAAATGTTTTTAAAGAGTGTTTTCAAAGAGTATTTTAATGTATCCCAAAAAAGTTTATTCTTTGTATTATTTAAATTGCTTTTATTTGTTCATCACTTCAGGAGCCCTGGTGAGCTGGGAGATGATATAGAAATATCTTTAAGTAAACAAATTAAAAAATGCTGGTGATTTACACTTCTTGGCCTCTGTCCGCCTTCTCCTACCACAACTCTGTGAAGCTGGAGAAAGGGCAGCTGCTAGTATAGTGCAGCACAGGATTTTAGCCAGAGTAACCCTGCTTTCCTAACCATTGTGCAGACATTCACAGTAGATCACAGGTTCACTCCCTTCCTCTTACATCTCAGGAGCTAGTTGATCCTGTCCCTATCTTACCAACTTCAAGCATAGTTGCCTCTTAGATAAACGTGTTTCATTTGAAGCAATGATAACCATGGTTGTTACTAACCAAGATTCCGTCTTAACCAGGATTTGCAAATCTTAGAAGTGGATCCAGATAAGGGATAAGAAGGGTTAGCACCAGTGAAGATGTAATGGTGACCTTTTCTTTCTTGGTTATAAAGAATGAGAAGGAGGTTTACACCCAAAAGAAAGTTCAAAGGAGAGGGCAAGAGTGTGCAAGACCTCATTCTGTTCCCAGTCTCTGAATCATAGTTAGTCTACACTGTGCCCAGAAGACCAAAAGTCAGTCCTGGGTCCTGATTTTAGGTTGTAGTCACAAGAAAAAGTTAGAACTCCTTTGCATACCTGCTATTCACACTAAAGCCAGGAGAATGTGCTTCTTAACCAGCGCAGGGCTGAAATATTTGATTCAGATCTTCTAATAACTGAGAGGCTACAGAAAGGAAGATTAATATTAAAGAAAAAGGCCAAGGGTGTGTGTTTTTACAGGACTGTGAAAATCTCTTAGTCTCATTTTGGTGTGTTCCTTAGATAATTTCTGCACAATGTTGTTATACTGCCATAGCAGTGGGTTGCAATGCTACAACATGACATCATCACTATCCAGCTGTCATCCTGTCCTCAGGTGTAGCCAAAGCATCGTATTCTATTTCCAGAAAAAAAATCTGTTAAGCACTTCCATTAGTGCTTCAATCCTGTCAGCCAGCTCAGTGTGGAACCATGAAAGTGTTTGATAGTGCTTCCTGTTCTCACAGATCCAGCAGTGGGCAAGCTGTGGGTGTGCCCAGCTTGTCCCTCTCTCAGTGACTTCCATGGCGTGGTAACTTCAAAATCTATCACCTCTCCATGTTTATTTGAAAGTTCTCCTTAGAATTAACTCTTTTTATTTTTAAATATATTTTTAGGCATTATAGCATGAAAATGCAAAAGCATACGGCCGTGTTTAGTATGGCTTCCAAAGAAATTTTTTTAAAAAAACCCCGAGCCATCGGGGCAGTGGGGCGGGGTGAAGGTGGGAACACAGACTGGCCAAGAATGCTGTGGTACAGAAGGAACACTGGTGGGAATACTGCTACTGCGGCAGAAAGGTGTGGAAAACAGCGTTCCTAAGCCGACAGCATTGTGCAAATGGCAGTGCCACAATTGTAACGGTACATTGCACTAATGGCCTCTAGTGCTGAAATGAATTCTACCAGCAATTCAATCCAAGCTCCGTATTGGATTTTTCTCACTACAGGGAAATGTGTCTCTATTTTTAATATATATTTTACTTGTGCATGCTTTATTAACAATTTATTAAAATATTTATACCCCCCTGTTTACCAAAGATTTCAGGGCAGCATACAAAAAGATTTCAGTATGTCTTCCCCATTGATTAAGTACATATGTATGTGTATATGCATACAGGCTGACCCTGGGAGGGATGCTATGCCATGACATCAAGTTGTTCTCCTTGGGCTGTTTAATTCCCAATGGGAAAAGAGCAATACTGGGCTATCCAGAGTGGTTCCCCAATCCCTGACAAACCCTGGCAAACCACCTGATGCTCCAACATATCCTCAATTGTATGCCCCCACCCCAAAATCTAAGAATTCCCCAACCCTTGAAAGTTGCTGAAATTCCCTCTTCAAGTTTCATAAATTCAAATAGTTATTAGACCCAACTTGATTATAAATCAGCAGCAGATAACGAGTCCCTGCAATACCAGTTATACTGCTTTAGTGTAAAATCTAGTACCAGTTATACAGAAGAATAATGGACGTCTCAGGATTGGTTTGCAAACATACTCACAGCATTTCAGAGCATCGTTCTGTTCCTTAATGTGTTTCTCCCTGTTTCTTTCCCATGCAATAGCTTTCAAGGTTTAATGGCTGATGATAACAACAAGTAATTTTGTGTCACTTACTGAGTTCGCTTTGGGATTAATTCATGCTATTTAAACAAAGTTTTTGCTGGTTCTAAGTGGCTTGCTCTCTTCCATCCTCACCACAAGGAATATTTCTTTTTTTGTCAAGAGTCAAAACAGATGGATTGAAAAAAAAGTACAAGGCACCTGATTATTTTGAAAAGAGATGGAATGTCGGAAAACATTACTGGTGCAACACACAAAGCACTGAGGCAAGAACGGGGAGCTGTCAACCCCACATCAAAAGGGAAGACTTGAATAGAAAAGCAACTGGTAATCACGCATCCCTGAGTGAGTTAAATTGCTTTATTCAACAATGGTTGCATGCTAATTGAGAGAAGCCTAAACTTGGGGCCATAGCAAAGTGATATGGATAGCAAAGTGAAAATGACAGCAAGCCATTTAAATTCTTCTCAAAGCCTTATGTTTTGTGTAAGATATGGGCAAGAAATGATCCATTTGTTTAAACAAGTCAAAGATCCATCACTCTCATAACTTTCTAAGTGTTTAAGATACCTTATTCCAAGCACAGTGTCAGGCACTTGCACGATGCATAGAAACAAGGCTGGATATAGGAACAGACAAGATTGTTGGCCACCTGAGGCATTAAGTCTGGTGGATGGGGCAGTAAAGGTGATCTATTTCCTTATCAACTCAAGAGCTGGAAAATATATACAAACAGTTCATGTTCATTTATAAAGCTGACCTGGGTAGCCATTCTTGTTTTGGCTTCAGTGACAACAAACTAGCTGGAAAAAAATGTGGATAAACAGTTCAACTTCACAGCTCCACAAAGTGGCAGTGCTGGTCAGCATGGACATCATTATATTAAGGATAGTATTCTTTCATATGAATCTGATCACGTGTTGAGATCTTCTAGGAAGGCCCTTTTTTACTCCTCACCATGGTAACAGGTACATTTGGTGGGAATACAGAAGGAGACATTCTTAGTGGCTGCTCCCAGGCTTTAGAATACCTCTTCCAGTTTTTGGAACTGGAGAAAAAAAGGAGAAACTGGCTTTGCATGATATGCTGGACTTCAGTTTGTTGTTGTTTTTCATATTTTTGAAACGGATTTTAACCTTATGATAATTTAATTGTACAAGTTTTTCATCATACACAGCTATAATAAATAACGTCCAACAAATCTTGAAATGAGCAACAAATGCATTTAAAACATGTGAGGTATACCAAAAGCAAATGGAGATGTGCTGAAGATGTTGCTTCCATGGGGTACTATTTGGTTTTTGATGGGGCCTAAATCCTACTAATTAGTTCCAACTAGAATAAACCCATTGAATCAAATTGTTGAATGGTAGCTATTTCCACCCTGCACTGTTCTAGTGCTATTATTTCACTTTCAAAATCCTGTGAAATCCTGCAGTTTGTAGTTTAGGGAGGGGCATTTAAAATTCTCAACCAGAGAGCTCTTGGGCCTCAGTAAATTACAAAGCCCAGAATTCCACAGGACGTTGAATGTGAAATATTTGCACTGTTAACAGTGTAGGGTGGAAATGGCTGGTTATTCAATACATGGGTAAATCCCATTGATTCAATAGGCCTATTCTACTTGAGACTAACAATACAATTCAGACAAGGAACATTCATGGCAAGTCTGAATGGGACCACTATCTCATCAAGCTATTCATTTTCAAACTTCCTTACCTAAAAAAAATAATTTCTAGAACAAGAACATAGGAATAAGCAAGAAATATTTTCCTTTCATAATTGCATTCATTTTGTTTTGCTTCTGAAGAACTCCTTCATTTCACTATTAATTCATTCCAAATGCATTAATTTTGTTAGTCATTCATTTACATTTATTTTCCTAATCGAGATTCCTTCATTAGTTTAAAAAATGGTAATAATGGTGACTATAATTTGCTCTTGTCTTCAGTATGCATATCCTTCAACTGTCCCAATTTGGCAAGGACTGTCCTGATTAATTCCCTGTCATCCCACCTTTTCAGCTGCTTTGAAAATGTCCCAGGTTCTCTCTCCTCCTCCCACTTATCCTCCTTTGTCCTAAACTTATTTTCATTGCAGCAAAGTGAGTTCAAGGTGCAAAAGCAGTCTGTGCTCACTGAACTCAGCTAGAAGAGAGGAGAGGGTAGATCTTGCCTTTCTCAGGAGACTCAGGCAAAAGCAAACTGTCGCAGTCTCTCCTACCTTGTCTGTTCTTCCTCATTAATAACTTCTGCCATCTTGACCACACCCCAGTGTTGCTTGGCCACATGTGTTCATCTGTGAAATGTTGGAGGGTATATGGAGCTGTGGTTATTTTGGCAGTATCTTTTCAAAGCTAAACTTTCATGAGGTTAAAATGTGTGGTGTGATGCCCTGATTTTAAAGGAACTGCTCCAGTGCTTGTCCTAAGCTACTGCTACAGTCTGGTACAATATGGCCTAGCTAAATTTACTTCTATCACTCCCAAGAGATATGATGGCAGTTTCCCCTTTGAGATTAGGCATATCTTGTGTTTCCTAGGTTTAGCCCACACATCTGTTTACAGATATAAAATAGCAGCAGAGAAATAGCAACCTGTACCACCTATACACACCTACACACCAGTGATGTAGACTTGAGTCAATTGACTCATACTCAATTCAGACTTAAGTCATTTCAGTGACTTGACTTGGACTTGACTTGGCAATGAATGACACACTGATTCAACTTGACTCATGACTTTTATATTTTTAGTGACTGACTTGCTATCCTTAGTTCAGTAACATAACACATTCATCCAGAAATCTGACAACTTTGAACAATGTGTTACCCTGTGTACTGGTGGTCCCGAGAGGGACATCAAAATGTGCTCAACTAAAGGTGGGGAAAATTAGCTCAGAGCACTGCTTAGCATTACGAGAGGCAGGGTAACGTAGCGAGATCTTGAACCCTATGTCTATGGGTTCGGGTGGAGTCAAGGAGTACACAAAAGTTAAAACAATAAATGATGTTTATTAAACACAAGCAAAACAGTGTATGCGACACACTCATACAAGATAGCTAAAGAAAATAAAGGTTGGAGTGGTATAGAGGGATTTTTAGAGGGATTGCTGGTTTGGGTGATACTTCACCTGACCTGAAGCCAGGAAAAAATGGAGAGTGAAGCTGGGGTGCGATGTAGCTCAGCACGTGGAGCTGAGGGGACGCTCGCCAAGCAAAGCGGCGGTAAGGCGGGATGAAACTCGGGAGCGTTCCAAGGAAGGTCTCGGAATCAAGGATTTTTATAAGGAGAATTGTGACTGCAGGCTATGCCACACTTGGGGGAAAACAATAGATTTGGAGTTGGAGACAAAGCCTCCGAAAGGTCAGAATCTGAATGATTGAATTATTGTAGCGGTTCTCAATAGAGTAGCCAGTATGCAAATGCAGAGTACTTGTGTATTGTATAGTTTACCCATCAAGCTGCCAGCACAGGGCAGAGGCTCTTTTGTAAGTTGCGTGCATACCTAATTAGAGTACTTGCCTGGAGGTCTCCTAAAGCAGCGAGTCAGCTATTTCTGGCCTGCCTGTATTGTAGTAGGAATATTACGGCTATTAATGGCCGAGCTTGTTTACGTGCTTGTCCGGTGGCCTTGCAAGCATGTGGAGGGGAGTGGAGAAGTGAAGCCGAAGTATGATATCAAGAGGATATCTTTTAATATCCCCAAAGCTCGGACAAGCCAGGGCAGTAGCAAACGCTTCCATCTCTTTTCGCCTACTAGTCACATGACAATCTGTTTCAAGCCCAAGGTCTGGGTGTATTTCTCACAGGGGAACAGCGAACATGTTAGGCAATGGGCTGGAGACAGGGTTGAGGTCTGCTCAGCAGCCTGTCCCTGCTGCATATAGGAAGCTTTCTAAAACTTTTCCTGAGAGTGGAAGACAAGACTTGCCCCCAGAGTGCAGGGTGTGTATCTAAGTGGGAAAAAGAAACTGTGTTAGGCTAAGGGCTTGAAGAGGAAAGATTCTTCTTTCTAAAGTTTTTAGAGCTTCAGTAATGGGAAGCAAGAAGGATCCTATTCTCTGCTTCCCCAAAAAGCCTTCAGCTTTATAAATGGGAAGTAAGAAGGATCCTACTCCCCACTTCTAAAGCTGCAGACTCTTTTATGCCTATTGACACAAAAACCTCCAGCTTTGGGAAGGGGTAGTAAGAAGAATCCTATTCCCCACTTCCAAAGCTGCAGATGGCAAAACTGCAAATGTGGAGGGCCATCTCTACTTAAAATTGTTAACACTGACTTTATTTGACTCTGGATTATAGCTTGGGGTATAAAGTTGGCTCCCAGACTTGAGACTTGACTTGAGACTTGACTGGAAGGTATCCTGCAAGGACTTGAGACTCAACTTGAGACTTGAAGATAGAGATTTGACTTGACACATGGAGTAAAAGACTTAAATACATCACTACTACGCACACAGGGAAGTGGGGAGATTGGTAATGCATTAGGTGGGTTGGGTGTGGAATTGGCAAGACTCTTTGGAACTTGGCAAGTTGCTCATATGTGATTTGGTCTCAATGCCAGTTGTCTTTCATGATCCTCAGGAAAGGTGTTTCACATTCACCAGCTCTGTGGAGATGCCACGAAATGAACTTAGAAACTTCTGCATGCAAAGAAGGTATTTTCTTAGTGGGCTATATTCCTTTTTTTTGAAAATATAATAGACCACTCTGGGCTTTTGTTACAAAATGAAAAGTCAGTCAAAGTCTTTTAGAATGATTTGCCCTCTGCAATGACAATATTGATCCTCTTAGATTTTTTTGGATGTTGACACTTATTTATTTATTTGAAATAAAGCTAATGAATTCCAATCATAAACTTAAAACAAAGCTTTTCACATAGCTGTTTCACACATCAATGCAGCCCTTGTTATAAGGTGCTGTTTGATTTTACGGTTCCCATCATTAACTGGCGTCTGACATTAAATATCATCTAATTACTGTACTACATTATTATAGGCTAGTCACTTATTCTGAACAATACAGATTATGGACTAATACCCTTTGCATTTTATGTGGAGCAGTTTTTTTAAAAAAAAAAGAAACAGAGGACAAAATAGAGTTTGAAACTTATCTCTGGGGAAGCAAAAGGATTTTCTTTCTTTCTTGTGTTAATATTCTGAAATGTTAATGAGGATTTCTTTCATTTGCATGTAGATAATTACTAGACAGCAGGAAACATCTATCATAGGAGAATATTCCTTGTAAAGCTTTGGAGAAAAAAAAAGCGTCATTCTTTCAAACAAAGGGCTTTGGGGGCCAGATTAACTGGTATGTTAGATGTACAGCCCTAGCACAAGTTGAGGAGTTTCTGCAGTTTAGTAAGATGAGCACTGCTCACTGTGAAGATATTCCTTTAGTCCAGCAGTATATTTCTTCCATGAGGAAATTATGAGGTTTGTATCCAGCTTGCTTTTACAGAGCTCAAACTAGTATTGCTGTTCTGTGCACTTTTAGTAGAAGATCTCAGTTTTAAGAAACAAATTCATATTAATTCTAGATGTTTCATTTTATTCTCATCATAGACCCATGAGGTAAGTTAGGCTATTTTCACACTACACTGTTATAGTACTATTATTTCACTTTCAACATTCTGTGGAATTCTGGGGTGTGCAGTTTAGCAAAGGACATTTAGACATTTAGAATTCTCAGCCAGAGAGCTCTTTGGCTTTAGTAAACTACAAGCCCCAAAATTACACAGGATTTTGAAAGTAGAATAATAGCACTGTAACAGAGTAGGGCAGAAATGGCCATTGAGGGACTGGACTCAACAGTCAGACCCTGGGTAAGAGAAGTGTTTGATCCAAGTATCCACCATCCAAATCCAACACATACTCCACTGCAGTGGCCTTTCTACTAGAGCACAGAATATCTTGTGTCGGTGATGGCCTGTAGGGTTTGGGACTGTACTTCTCTCAGTGAAGGAACAGGGCAAAAAAAATCCTTATAGTGCTAGTCAAAACATCATTTCAGAACTGACTCTGGTAGTGCTTGGGTAGCAGTCTTGGATAATACACCAAAGGTGCAGAGGAGGATAGACCCAACATGCTGTAAAGATTTGAGCCACGGAAACCCAAGAATGACTTTGAGCAAGTTACATTCTCCCAGCTTAACAGGAAAGCAATGACAAACCTACTCTGAATAAATATTTTCAAGAAAGCTTTAGGATAGGCTTGACATACGTTCAAATCAACTTGAAAGGGCATAATAACAACAAATGGAGCAAGATGGCCTAGACTTTTGCAGCTAGTTGTGTCATCCAACTTTAGATATCTCTGTGCACAGGCACACTCTCTGAGCTTCTTCACAAATCTGAAGGGAGGCTTATCCCAGAGAGAAGGGATAAAGCACCAAAGGGAACCCACATTCTCCTCTAAGCAGAGCAGGGCTTTGAAATTTTTCCAGGAGAGTGATATTTTGAGACTGAAGCAAGTCTTCATTCTATTCTAGGTAATGGAAAATAGCTGCACAACAAGACGTTTCATCTCTTCTCCATACTTCACCAGCAGTGGGCAAAGTGCAGCCTAGGGGTGCATGAGGCCCCCTAGACTGCTTTTGCAGCCTTCTATTACCCTGATTTCTGGGGTCCCTTGGGGGACACCTCAAGTGCTCCAATTAATGGGGAATGAAAACTAGCCAGAGTACAAGCAATAGCAATACGAGAGGCAGGGCAACCTAGCAAGATCTTTTAACCCAATTTTTACGGGGTCAAGCCAAGCCAAAAACCACACCAAATTGCTAAATAAATGATTTTATTTAAAAATAAAGACCTGTGCATGCTTGCACTTATGCACTCACTCATACAAGAGCTATTTAGAAATAAAAGAGAGGAAAGTTGATAGGCGATTTTGGAGGGTTATTGTCGGGGTATACTGCACCTGATCCTGAAGTCCGGAGTCTGAGACAGCAGCGGAATGAGAGAAGAGACTCAGCATGTGAAGGGCTGAGGGGATAGCCGGACGGAGTGACGTGAAGCTGAGAGCGATCCGGAGCGATCCGAGGAACCACTCAAAAACCGGGTCTTTTTATAGCGGAAAATGTACCTGGAGGGCTAACCCTTTCCCAGGGAGAACAATAGGTTGAGGAGCTAAAACAAAGCGTCAAAATGTTCATGTCCTCTGCCTGATTGGGAGAACAAAGCTCCAAAATGTCAAAATTCCTGGCATGATTCTTGGGGCAGAGGACCCTTTGTGTAATTTGATGTGTGCATGACCGGAGGGCTCCTGGGCCTACGTGACAAATTATTTACTGGCCTGACTGGGTTTTTCCTGATTTCAGCTGTTCAGCCGTGCCTGCCTGCGTGCTCGTCCAGGGGACCCCCTCGGGCATGTGGAAATATTTTTAATATTAGATATTAAATTGTAGACCCCGGGAGAGGGCCAATCTACCACAGTAACACTTTGACTGCTCCAGACTCTGCATGCTATCCTCTTCTGGACAAAAACTGTCTGTTCCAGAACCCTCCAGGGGCTCTTCCATACTACACAATTATAGAACTATGATTCTGCTTGAACTGCGATTGCTAAATCCCATGGAATCCTGGTGTTTCTAGTTTGCAGAGGCACTAGAGGAGCTCTCTAGCTAAGAATGCTAAAAACCATTCCCTAAATTGCAGGTTCCAGGAATTGATAGGATGTTGCTGTGGTCATTAAAGCAACATCATAGCATGAGCAAATCGTGCGTGTGAAAAGGGCACTTAAAAATGGCAATTAATTTTTTTTTTTATCATTCCTACGTCCAGAAGCAGATGAAAGGCTCCCCTTTCATCCTAACTGCCACTGCTGTGGCTTTGGAGGGAGAGAAGAAGAGGCAGTATCTGCTGAACTTAATCCCCTCCCATACTGCCATCCCCTTTTCCTTTTGTGTCATGTCTTAACTAGATTGTAAGTGTGAGGGCAAGGAACATTTAATTTTACTTTTATTTCTAAAGCAGCATGTACAGAGATGGTATGACAATCATGATCGTGATGATCATAATGATGATGATGGCCTCTGACTGTTTCCAGAGGTGTTTCTTTGTTTGTTTGTTGGGGGGGGCGCTTTTTGAAAGTCTCGGGGCCAGGGAAGGTATTGACCTCTAAATCCATCATAGCTGCTCAACCCTACATAAATGACTAACATCCTTTTCGCACGACAGTTTGCAAACGAAAGGGCCCCTTGAGCATCACGTAAATGTGAGGAGCGGTCTGCATGACGCACTCCTATTTATGTGACGCTCAAGGTCCTCATGCGCAGTGAACACGCATTTTTTTTATTTTTGGCTTTTAGCCGAAAATGACCCGCACTTGTGCAACGCTCACGGGCCTGGGCCGCACTCACCTGCTGTGCGGAGCCTCTGGAAACGGGCCGGTCGCTTGTCCTCTCCTCAGTGCAGCCTCCAACTCCCAGGCTGCACTGTGGAAGGAAGGGGCAGGGCACGGGCGGGGCTCTCGTGCGAGCAGGAAGGAGCTGCGGAGCTGAAGCAGGAGGCTTGCGAGAGCGTTCCTGCCCAGGCTTCTCGCGCGAGGACCCCAACCCAGCGGCATTAAAAGGTAAGGTGCGAAAAGAATTTTGTTTCTGTTCATTTTCCTAAGTTATTTACCAAGTTTAACTTTGGTGATAGAAGAAGCCAATGCTGAAAAGTTCATCCAGACTTCAACTGCTTAACTCTTAAAAGTCTGGATTTAAATTCTTGAGAATTCAGCCACGTTTATAGTGCTGAATTAAGTTCTTGTGCTTGTTGGAATTGATGAGAGAGAATCTTAATCCTTTCACATCTACGGCAGGCAATTATACAACAATCATCCCTGTGCTGTGAACAGGTTTTCCTATCAAATTTGTTAGTACAAATGAAAGAGTACTTTATTCATTTCATTTGTGAAGAATTAATCAAAATTCAAACATTTCTTTACATTCTGGATAGAAAGAAAGTCTTAAGAATTTTAAAATTCTTTGTGGGAAAAAGCAAAATTGACAGATCTTGCTCCCATCCTTAATCTTGTGTGCACAAGAAGACATGCTGTCATTGTCATCTACATATTCCCTTTTCAGCAGGCTAGCTATTGTCAAAACCCACATTTTACCTAAATTTTTGTCTTTGTTTCAAGCTATTGTTTCAGGCTATTTCGTTATCAATACATAAGACCAAATTTAAAAATGGGGCAAAATCTTAGAGAAGTTTATTGTTGTAGTGGTGTGCCTTCAAGTCATTTACAACTTACAGCAACCTTAAAGTGAACCTATCATGGGGTTTTCTGGGGCTCAGTGTGTGTGACGCATCTAAAGTCACCCAATGGGCAAGTGGGGAATTGAACTCTGGTCTTCAGGGTCATAGTCCGAAGTTCAAATCTCTACACCACACTGCTTTCTAGAGAGGTTTATAGGAAGGGGGAAATCTCTGAGGATTATAAATAGTACCAGGTGTCACATTGTGAAAAATGTCCAACTCTACCAATTTAGACCTATATCATGATACTTTCCAATTGGCCCAAATGACTACATTTGCAGATATAAACATTTGTATTATATTCATATTTGAATAAATATAGATAATCAATTTAAGGGTTGGAAAGAGAAAGAAGTATACAGAATAAAGACAATCACAACAGCTTCAAAATAGACTTAAACCAATTGACTCGTCAAGGTTGCAACCAATACAAAGAAATTCTTTTCAGGCAAAACTAAATGCCCCTCTGAGAGTTTTAAGTCTGTTCAACATATATTGTAATAATAGCTCTAATAAAACAACATGATGAGCTTCAAAACTATATGAAATAATAACAAGATTCAAAATTTGGCAAATCTCAAGAGATAAAGCTTGTTTGAAGTCAGATTTGGGGATAAAAATATCAGAAAAACAATGGGATTCAATCTGGAAAATGTCACCTTGTAAATCAATATCTGCTCAGATTAGAGAAAATGCATTAAATGCTTTTCATGAATGGTAACATATCCACTAAACATCATAGGTTCATAATGAAGTATCACAACTAAGTTGGCGATGTAGCAAAATGGGCCATAAGGTTAATAATGACGTATCACAGCTAAGTTGGAGATATAGCAAAATGGGTAAGTAGAATCATATGTTGCTAACGTGTCCAAAAATATGTAGATTTTGGGAGGAAGTATTACAATGGATAAGCCAAATCTTGGGCCAAAAAAATCAGTGTAAAGGGGCATTCACTATTTGAATGTGAATGTGTCAAAAAAAGGACCTTATAGCATTTATGTTAAATGCCACGAGACTCGCAATAGCTAAAACATGGAAGCCATTAGAAAATCTCTCAGTACAAAAGTGGTGAAATAGCATATCCATAGCTCTTTCAGAAAAATTGACATATAAAGTAAGGTAGCAAGAGGGGACATAAAAGAAGATACATTTGAAAATATTTGGAAGCCCTTTATACTATTCAAATCAATACAGACTTAAACCTACTTTGGATTAATAGAGAGTTTAGAAAAATGGTTAATTGAGATTATGATTAATATGTAAACAACATGCAATTATTTGGAAGACAGTTTACATCTATGGCAACTGACAGGGATAATGTTTATCATTCCATTACTTGTGAGAGGGAGGGTGGAAAGATAGAGGGAGAAATGTATTTTAAATTATGATACCTGCTTAAGAAGAAGGAATCATCATATGTATCATGACTACAATTGTTATTGTTAAATAAAAATTAAAGACAAATTTAAAAAATAAAAAAATCAACCAAAATGTCCTCTAAGCCATGCAATAAAAATGAAGCATTAAAAACCAGTGAGAAATTGAAAGGTACATTGTACATTTCCTCTAACCAAAGCGTTACCTGACAGCCACTGCAGGGCTGTTCGTGCCAGAGAAAGAATGTTCAAGCATTGAATCATTTACAATTTGAGATCCACTTACTACTCAGCTGTAATTGGTTTTAGCACTTGACAGTGTGTTGGTAGTTTGCACTCTGTAAGTGTGCTTGATGGTGTCAGCCCTTCTTTCTTCACCGTCTACCTGTCATGTCGTAAGCACTGTTCTGTTTTCAAGCAGAGTGGATCTCCATCACACAGATTTGAAGTGACTGCACAGAGGTAGGCCAGAGTCAGTCACTTTGCTGTGCCACCCTTGTTTGCCATCTAGTTCTATTTAAATCATCCGCGCTTGCTTCTTTCCCACATCCCCCCAACAGAACATCAGACTCTCCATTCAGATCAGCCGTGATGGAGTAATTACTGAATGAGAGTGTGTGGCTTGTGCTCTAAGTCTCCCAATCTAATAGGGGCAATACAGCCCTGACCCTCATCCTTCCTAAGTAAATTATGGCCCCTGTTCTATCATACATTTCTTTAAATTCCATCCTTTATGATACGATTTCTTTAGTATGGTTTCCCAATACTGTCTGCCTCCTGAAACTGCAGAAGTTCAGACTGAAGAAAGGATGCTTCTGGAAGCCCTGTATGTAAATCAGGGATGAAGAACTCTGGCCCCCCAGTTGTTTTGTCCCACAACTCCCATCAGTTCTAGGCATCATAGCTAATGGTGAGAGATTACAGGATGCTGTAAGTCCAAAGACTTATAGGGGACCACAGTTGACCACCGTTGTTATAAACAGATGCTATTGTTGGCTTAAAAAATATACATGAGGGATGTTAGAAGATTCCCAATTGTCCTCTTATTAATGTAATTAACAAAAAGAATGATCATCTGCTGTTCTTGACATTCTGTTTATGTAAACTTTGTTCTGTACTGTATGAAAGTATTATTGCTGACATCTGGAGTACACATGTTACATCAATAACATGATTTGTTACATCGGTAATAGCTTTGTTTGTGTACATTTTGATAGTTACACACTGTTGTGGTCATACAGACAGCTGATGGAAGTGTTAGATAAGAAATAACAAGTAGTCAGTCTGAAGTAAAATACTAATCTTGCTGATGCATGTTTTATTCCGCTTTCCTAATCAAGAAAATAATATAAAAATGTGAAGCTTGAGGAATAAAGTTATTCTTCTGGATCACTACTGCTAGTAGGTTGGACTGAACGCAGTTCTGATCATCAGCAGGATCCCTTGACCAAAGAAACTATTTTCTGTGTTTTATTGTATTGTATACTTTGCATTCTGCAAAGTATCTACCCGGTTTCAGAGCTCATCCCAGCACCATGTCCAACTGTTCAGATATGGTGGGTAGGAGATTTTGACCTGCTCACACTATGATGAAAGTACCATATTATTTTATGTTGCAGATTCTGAATAGGGATGGATGGGTCCTTCAGCTTTAGTTTGACATAGCTCCTCATTTTTACAGTCTTAAATGTATTGTGTCTTATTTCTGTATCTGTTGAAGAAACTTTCTTTAAAAAGTCCATGGTGTGTATATGTGTATGTTGTTGCTATTGTCATTGTGCACCTACGAGTGACCTTAAGGGGAACCTATCATGGGGTTTTCTTGGCAGGGTTTGTTCCGAGGGAATTGCCTTTACCGCCTTCTGAGGCTGAGAGAGGGTGATTTGCCCAAGATCACTCAGTGGCTTTCCACAGCCAAGTGGGAATTCAAAGCCTGGACTCCAGAGTCATAGTTCAATGCTCAGACAGAACACAATGCGGGTATCCTAATATACACACGTAGTCTTCATAATATATGCATTTGTTGCAATCGGTTTTTCCTAACAGGCATTTTTGTATGTTATTTTCACAAAATAATCATATTTGTACGCACCATTCCATAATATACACAATTGTGCACATTTTTTTTGGAAACTGCATCACCACATTCAGAAAAAAAGAACGTGAAGTAGAACTGCATAAAACAGGTTGTGAACTTCACTCTTTTCTTCTCTGTCCCCTAATCTTGACTTATATTTTGGACTGTTGATTAGTAGGTGTGATAAATCTGTTTCATCAAATATTTACAAATGGTGATAGGCTATCTGCACGTCTCCACCTGAAAATAGGAGCTGTATCTCTAACCCAAACGTGTAGAGTTGAAGTGATATATAAAAATAAATATAAATTTGCTGGCATTGAAAATAAAACAAAAACAAAGAAATGGCCTGAACACAGAAATCGTAAGTTGGGGTTGGAGGTTCACGTATTTATGGGCTTGTGATGCATTCCATGAAGCATTAAAAATGAGCTTGACATTCATACATTTGAAAAATGTACACAAATGCATTCTACATTTCTAAAATTACTCCTACACATGTTACTCAAAGAGGGCATTTATCCACTGTGTTGGTTATCCACTAGTGCATGGAAATTTATTGTTCCTTGTTTTATATATGCACACATGCATCTGCAAACTCTCACACAGAATTACATACAAACACACACACACACACACACACACACACACAGCAACATGTATAAACCACCATAAAACTAGAATAGAACAGACTGGGAGATGAGAAAAGAAGGAATTCCTCAGAAACGGACTTGACAAACCTGTTTGTTTCATCTCATTGTCATATTAGACAGCAGATTTTCTCCTAGGATATCTGTATGAAAAATATTCAGTGGTAGCCATATTGGCCATACAGCAAAATACGACAAATTCCAAAATCCACAAAACAGCAATACTTTTATTGACCAACAAAAATGCACAGAATACATCATGAAAGCTTTTGAAGATTTCCTGGCTTCTTCATTAGGCAAAGATGTTAAGAATCATGCAATGGAGATGTTAGAATCATAGGCCTACAATTTGTCTGAGATGTTACTTCTGTTTTTAGTAAAGATGGTCTAGAGAAATATCAATCCAGGCACAAATTACTCCCTTTTTTGACTACATGAGGACCAGAGACAAAGGGAAACAAAAGACAGGTAATAAAATTTCAAATCCATTAGAAACAGAAAAGTAACTTTCCTTGAGATCTAGTTTCTACCTGTCTTGCATGAAGCTAACTGTCTCTTTCTTAGGGAGAGAACACTGCATTTCTTTAGACAACAAAAGTAGTATCTGGGACAAAATGTAGACCTTTGACTCTGAGATCATTACTCTTCTTCTCTTGTGTAATTTTTAACATCTTTGCCTGATGAAGAAGCCAGTGATGCTTCAAAATCTTGCATGATATATTTTGGGCAAACTTTAGCAAGAAGGTGTTAATAGACTGGCACTTAATTCTTCAAGGATTTTATCTCCAATGAAAGTAAAACTTTTTAATTTGGACTACCTATACAACACCTAATTTTTTTTCCAGATGTAACAGAACAAAGACTTCTTGAGAACTTCAGTTAATTCTTTCACCAAGAAAAGGGCAATCAGCTTCACACAGGATAGGGACAACCTAGCTCAACACTCAAGAGACACATTTTGACAATTGTTCAAATATCTTTATTATTCTTTCCAAGCCTAGTGGAGAGTGATTCTTCATATAAGTCCTTGGATCATTAAAGTGTATTCCTGTTTCTGCCTATGATAGATTAGGAAGTCTACTCTGAAAAGTCATTACAACAGGGCGAGCTTCAGGTCAGAGACAACTTCCTGGCAAATGGCCTTCTGCTGGACCCGTTTCTTACCCTACTTCTTCCCACCACCTCGTATTACCTTCTAGCAACAATGAATGGCAGGAACAGTATTATAATCTGCATAGGACAGTAGTCAGCTTCCAAACCTCACAGTGTGGGGGATCCTGGACTGGTGCCAGTGATGGACCCTAATGCTGGCTTGCTGAGACCCTGACAACTGAAGGAGGATGCCAAAGAATGATGTCAGCATCACATCAGAAGATGATGTTAATGGCACTAGATAATGTTGCTGCTGCTGTTAACGGCTGTCAAGTTGGCATCAATTTTTGGTAACCCTAGAAATGAGAGATCTCCAGGACACCCTGTCAACAACACAACTTTACTTGCATGGGAGATTAATGCCACATGGTTACTGAAATTAGACCCAGCACTACTGGTTACGTATCCTTCGTTCTTCTCTAGTATCTGGCTGAGTGCCTTCTAAGTAGGGAGTCTCATCTCCCAGACTTTCTCTTGTTTCAGTTTGGATCGCCTCATCACAGAGTTTTTATTGCAAAAGATATTTGGAAGTAGTTTATCAGTGCCTCCTTCTACACAGTACTATCAAGAGTTAGCTAAAGCACCACTGTCATTGTCTCTGAGAAATTCTCTGCCAGTGTCACATCCTGTTACTGCTGCTGCCAAGATGGTGCTTGGCATATTTAGCTTGGCTCTTCAGTGAAAGCCTGTCTGATGTGGGAGACACTATCAGCAGTGCAGCATCTTGAATAACAAGAGTGTGCCATGCCACCACCATGGAAAAGGAGTGCCATGGTGGGGAAAATAAAGTTACACTGTGCACTATTTTTCTGCCTGAGGCCAGGATTGGACAGAATGGTATCTTTAGTAGAGCAAATGAGCATAACTACTAAATTATACTGTTTAGGAGGCTATACTTCACTTATATCCTCTTAAAATGCCTTCACAACTGGTTAGTCACATTACTGTAGTCTTCCAAACATTATCTGCAAGTAACTGCTGCCAACATATAACTGTATGTTGAATAAAATAATGTCAGCTTAAATAAAGAGATGAATAGAACAAAAGCAATGAGATCCCAGTACAGAAATAAAATTCTGACTTAGTTTGTCCTTACATGGTAAATGGGAGCGCACACACATACAACTCGGTGTTATCTCATTGCCTGCTTTATTAAACAGAAGCATCACTGGATGAGTTACTTACATCTTTATGATCAATCCACCCTTCCTTTTCTGCATGCTCTGTGTGTGTTTCTGTGCACACACATATTTGTCTTTTGCACTTGCTCTGTGTATGTTCCTTTTGACAAAAATTATGGGCAAGAAAAGTTCCTCTCCCTCCCCCCAAAAAAAAGTATTTGGGGGCCTTGTGCTACACCTTAAAGTGTTCAGGGGAAAGGGTAGAGAATCTTTCATAGACTGTCTGGCCATATTGAGGCAGTCTGCTTTGACTGAAATCTTTCCTACTGCAGGATTTTTTCCCCACAGTTTTCATAGACCCCCTGCCCCTCACTCAGAGCTGTGAATATTAATGCTCCTGTAGGGGTGTGGACTTTCCAGAAGAATTGAAAAGGAGTATAGGTGGCTCTCATGTTCACCCTATACACGTGTTTTATATACTTAAGAGATACATCACATAGTAACAGGCCATTTACTAGTTAATCAACTAGGCCTGCAGGAAAATAATAACGATAACAATAATACTTCTTTTAGCAGTTGCAGTTTCTCTAGCAGGCTGTGCAAGGCCAGGTCATGCTGAAAGGATAGCTATGAATACATCCACCTTAGAACCATTAGGAAACTGTTCCTTTGTTAGTTAGGGTGGGGTGATTTTCTCCCCCTCTCCCCCCTGACTTGTGAGAGTGTCTCAGCATCTTCTAGGACAAGGGAGAACCCATTGGGCAGCAGCTATCTTGAAAGACTGTTTCGATCAGCTGAGGAACATGAATTAATGTTGCCTTTGCCTTGGGTTTTATTACTGCATCCTGCTTAATATCTCATGCAAGCGATAAAGCATTGTTTTGGTGCATCTGTGGCTATGTTTCATTTTGATAAGCCCCTTGAGTCTGAAATGGCCAGGGAATTGAGAGGATCACATCCCTGGAATTATGACCAGTCCTAAATATACTCTTACTGGCAGCTGGAGGTTTCCTCATCAGTGGGACAGTGAATCCATTCTATGTCTTTGTCCAAACCTCAAAAGAGTTATCCAGGGTGTTGAATGTATTTTAGGATTAGGGTTTACCACCTGCAATATCTCCTTTAAAATTCAAACTAAGCCCCAGAGTGGACTCACTACCCCACTCACATGAGATCTGCCCTCTACCTTGGTTTACACTGTATATAGTGGACACAATATTTGAGGACTCCTCAGCATATGGATTAACTCAATCATATGCAAAATATCCATGCTAACACCACTCACCAGTAGAGTTCTTTCAGCATCCTACCCATGAGAAGTAATGTTTAAATTGACCCTCAGTAGCAACTGGCCAAGTGTGAAATAGTAAAATGATATGGGGAGAAAGGAATGGGGAATTTTTGAGTAATGAAGGGAACGAAATTATTTCACTGTTCCATTGCCAGTAAAGCAAATGTTGCATGTCTGATTAACCATAATATTTAGGATAGGATATACTACATATTTAAATCCAGGACTGGGAGCGCACAAAGATAAATTTATAGCTTTTGCAGTGGAAACTCTGAGAAGCCCAAATTTGTGCTTCAGTTTGACAACGCTTATGATTCCTTTGAGTACTCTGCCACATCAGAGCCATCCTATTCTATTTTTAAGGCTATTCTGAAAATCACCAGCACATAAAATAAGATAGAAATGAATGCTGACACATATGAACTATCTACCCTTTTTTTTTTTTTTACAAAAGAGAGAAATCCTTCTTAGACTTATATAACTAGGTCTGTTTTTCATTCCTAAGTACAAAATATAATCCATTCCATATCAAAATAATGAAATAAGCAGAACACTGCTCTTGTTGCATCATTTTAAACAGACCTCAGTCTAGCAAGTACATGTATGGGAGACTACCTTGGGTGAACAATCCCTTGTATGCTTCAAAAATTTCTGGGTAAAAACATAGAACTTGATTGCTAGAATCCTATTGGGTGTTCTCAACTAGAGAAGACCATTCAGTTTGTGAATGGTAAGTCAACACACAGGTAAATGCAATTGATTCAATGACTCTACTTGGAACTAACAATAGGATTTAGGTAATTGTCTGTTTTTTGTTAGCAAGTTCAGTGGAAGCAATATTTGGGGACAGACACATTTGTTAGACTCCCTTAGGCTATCTGTTCATTTGTACTACAATGAATTTCCTTTAGGGCAGAGGGTGGAAATGTTGTGGCTGTTAGACTGCATGTACTCTGCAAGGACCCTCAGTAGAGCCTGCAGATAACAACAATAATGAAAACTAGGAGCTTCTAGGAGTCTCCGTTTTGAGGCTGATTTTTTTGTTTCAGACCCCCTGAGAACAAACAAGCTTGCTTTTGAATCTCTGGCTGGTTTTTCACTTCGTTAGTACCAGTATACACAAAGTGTAAAAGATCTTATAAAGTTACCCCCCTCTGCCCTGCAGGCTTCCTCTTTGAGCTAATATTTCCCACTGTTGCATGGAAGCACTGGCATTATGGATGCTTGTGTTACCCTGTTTTCTGGGGGTCCCGGGAGGGACACCAAATTGCTATAAGTTGGGGAAATTAGTTCAGACCACAAGTTGGCAAAACGAGAGGCAGGGTAACTTAGCAGGATCTTGCAACCCAGTGTCTACGGGGTCAGGCCAAGTCAAGAAGCAGACCGGTTGGAAAATAATGAATAGTCTTTATTGAATACAGGCACACAATGTATGCAACACAAACACACAGATAACTAAGGAAAATAAAGGTGTGAGTAAGATAGCGGGATTTTTAGAGGGATAGTTGGTTCGGGTGATACGAAACCTGTCCTGAAGTCCGGGAGAAAATGGAGAGTGAAGCTGGGGTTCGATGTATCTAAGCATGTGGAGCTGAGGGGAAGCTCGCCAAGCAAAGCGGCAGCAAGGCGGTCTGGAACTCGGGAGCAATCCAAGGAAGCGCTCAAAGTCAGGGGTTTTTATAAGGAGAATTGTGACTGCAGACTAGGTCGGACTTAGGGGAAAACAATAGATTTGGAGTTGGAGAGAGAGCCTTCGAAAGGTCAGAATTTGAATGATTGAATTAGAGCCAAATTTATCAATAGAGTAGCCAGTATGCAAACAGGGAGTACTTGAGCGTTGTATAGCTCGATCATCAAGTTGCCAGCACGGGGCAGAGAATCCTTTGTAGGTTGCATTCATACCTAATGGAGTACTTGCCTTGAGGTCTCCTAAAGCGGTGAGTCGGCTATTTTCTGGCCTGCCTGTATTGTCTAGGAATATTACGGCGATTATCGGCCGAGCCTGTATGCGTGCTTGTCCGGGGGGCTCGCAAGCACGTGGAAGGGATATGTGAAGCCGAATTAGTGATATCAATGGATATCTTTTTATATCCCAAAAGCTCAGGCTAGCCAGGGCAATAACACTTGAGTCAACCACATTTTAGGGCAACAACAATAATGATGACTGAGGAGAGTGAACGAAAGGGTCTAGAATGGAGTAATGGTCTTAGCATTAGGCAAAAAGGACTGATCAGAATCGTAATAGCTCCCTGATTACTAGGCAGGAAGAGAATAAAGGAAGACTTTGCTGGGGAGTGGGAAGAGGGTTGAACATAATTAGTTTAGTTTCAGGTTCCATTGTCTTTGGAGGTTGAGTCTTTGATGGACATTTGCAAATCCATTATCACTGGAGTTCCCTGAAGATTTCCTAGCTATGACCTGACCATGCCTTGAAGTCCTGTCTGACCTAGTTTTTGCACACATTCGTCCAGTCTTTCCTCTTAGCCAGCATGGCCATGCAGCCATAGTATATTTATGTATATTTTTGCTAATTCATTTGCCAACTAAACTATATCAAAATGTGAGGGTGCCAGCCTGGTAACATTGTCTTTTTAAAATCTATTTCCATCTCCGAACATTTTAGAGGGGGTGAGTTGGAGTAGTCTTCTTTTTTCTTTTTTTCCAAAAACAGAAGCAACCATTCAGTCATGTCTGATTTTGAGAAATTGGGTGGATGCTACATGTGGGGTCTGAGCAATGGAAAACAGACAAGGGATGGACCTTGGACTTTAAACAGAAGCCCACTGTTGCCCCAATTAAAGGGCTGTATCTCAATTATAGACCATTCTTATTGCTTGCTTAAGTTCCCAACTGCATGTGGAGAGTTCTTTTCTCCATATTTCAAAATAGGTCTGGGTAACCTTTGCTGTTTGAAAGTCTGGAAGGTTATAGTTACTGCCAACCAGAGTAGATGGCAGTCCTCCAGTGTAATTACACTGTGGGAATATAATTCTTTGCTAATTTGTTCTCAAAGCAAGGAATGAGTAATTTTAGCAATATTTTTCCTACTACAAGAAAGTCTAAGGAACCTGCACAGTAATTGAAGGCTATTAATGGTTCGGGACTTATTCTGTGCAAAATTCACACTCCCCTCACCCCACAAAATCACAGTGCTGTTTTCTGTGCATACATAGTTAGGTAGCTAGCTAGATCTATTCCATATGAGTTTTGCACAATATAAGTGAAAGCAAAGAATCTTACAAGTCCAGGATTCTTCTCATCAAGGGTCCTGACACTCAGTTGTCAACACAACACAGTACTTTTGAATATTCTCTCCATCCTTTCCATTCAGAAATATTGTGAACAAAACTGCATGCAACCAGTGGTTGCATGCAGTACATTCAAAAGGGAAAAAAGAAAACATTTCTTAGGATGCTAAAACAATGGTCTTTTCTTTGATAAAAGACCATTGCATTTTGACCTGTAGATGTGGTTCAGCTATCCTTCAGATGGCTATATTTAAAAAAAAATCACAAAAGGACAATATATAAATACATGGTACCCAATTTATTTCTCTGTAAAGTCACAACAGGGTTCTATCATGGGGTTTTCTGGGGGCTGAGAGTGTGTGACCGAATGCTTTCCATGGTTGAGTGGAGAATTGAATCTTGGTCTCCAGGGTCATAGTCTAACGTTCAAACCACTATACCATGCTGGCTTTCAGGAGGGTTGGTGTTCCCCTGTATTCCTTGAATGGTGCCTAGCCCCTTCAACATGACTGGTTTTGAGCAGTGAGGTAGCCATTAGCAAAGCTTCCATTTTCACTCCACAGAAATGGAGACTTCTGTCATTCCCCGGTCTGTTTGCGGTGGTAAATGTAGATGGAGTTTTGCCTGGCTCCTCCAAGCCTCTTTAAAATTAAAGATCTACATTTGATTTATATTGTTGAAGCTTTGGTAATTCATGCTACTTTCATACATCACTGCATTCTGTAAAACAAGAGTAGTAATATTGCTATGCAAATACCTGTATTATGTATGAAATAATGTGAGTACGTAGCTAGACCACTGAAATTAAAATCACTAAGAAGAAAAAAGAAGAAAGAAAAATCAGATTGCCAACATTGCCTTAAAGGTCATTATATGGAAGAGGAGAGAGAAATAAATCATGCATATTACTTTAAGAGGGGTGAATATTTTGAAGACAATTTAACAGGAATGGTCCTGTGTTTCCTTTAGGATATTTTCCCAGAGATTTATAACATCTCCATCAAAATATTTTAAGCACATCTTTAAGCAATCCGGCTGCTGCTGACTCTGCAAAGCAAGTAAATGAAATTTTCTAATTTCATTTGCTAAATACGCTATTTTATTGCCTATTTGATACAGCAGCCAAGTTTCTGATTGTTTTCCCATAGTGGACAGAAGCTGCTCACTATTCTGCAAATGAGGTAGTAAAATTGCCTATTGTTCAAAAGAGGCAATTATTCAAAATCAGTGCAACTTATTTGTTTCCTGGGTGAACCTTTCAAAGTCAGTCACAGAAACGAGCATCAAGAAAAGTACACAGGAGCTTTAAAAAAAGAATCTTCCATTTGTTCCCCATATACTGAAGATATAGTTGTATATTTACTTACCTGCAAGGAAAGTCCCTCAAACAGGGTCTTTCCACACTACACTGTTCTAGTGCTATTATTCCGCTTTTGACATCCTGTGGAATTCTGGGGTTTGTAGTCTCCTGAAGCCAAAAAGATCTTTTGCTGAGAATTCTAAATGCCCCTCCCTAAACTGCAAACCACGGGATTCCATAGAATGTTGAAAGTGGAGTAATAGCACTATAACTGCGTAGTGCGGAAAGACCTTTAATTCTAAGCAGCAGGCATGGCTAGAACCATTTGCAATGCTCTGGTTCTGAAAACGTATCCCAAGGCCAAAGGAAGGAGTCAATCTCCCAAAGTCTTAAGTGCTTGAAGAAGCTCCATTCTCAGACGATGGACATCATCTGGTTGCACCTCTGACACAGTATCCCTTGTTGGACATCTAACATAATATCCTTCCTCTTTGCCCCTCCCCACAGGATGGAACCCTGACCCACAGCAGCTAGACTACTACAGAAACCAGTTTTAAAGAATTGTGCTGGCTGCCAATGTGTTTCCAATCTGAATTCAAAGTGATGGCAATAGCATTCAAAGCCCTGAATGGCTTAGGACCTCAATACCTGAGGGAATATGTTAAGCGCAGGGGAAAACCACCGCCTGTCAGTGCTGAGTGCGAAAGGCGCACCCAAGCCTCACACTCAAGGCCTGCCCAGCCTGACACCTCTTTGTGCTCAGAACCGAACAGCCAGGGAGATCTCTGAATCAAGCCAGGGCCAGGACAAACGGGTCTGCCTCAGTTCTCCCTCTCTGAGAACGCAGTCCCTTCCTCACTCTTGTACCCCCCTGGCTTCTTTCTTTCAGGACTCTCCTCCTTTACTGCCTTCCTTAAATCTGCCCTTCTCCAAGATGTAAGGATCAGCAGTGATTTAAAGTTTCCAAGACTGTGTGGTACTGTTGGCACTAAGGTCAAGATGAGATTACTGGTAGCGTGTATATCCCGGGATTCAAAATAAGACTCTGTCACACTGTTTTAAAGAACACAGAACTTCAAATATTTATTGTAACACTGTTGCTTTAAATGTGTCTTGTATCTAGATGTTTATAAACAGCACACCAATCTTCTCTCTCTCTCTCTCTCTCTCTCTCTCTCTCTCAATTCATTCACTATCTTTCGTACGCCCAATTTCTCAGTTCTCTCTCCCACAGAGCTCTTCAAATCTCCAACCTCTCCAAACACACCACAAATCACACTCCCCTTCAGACACACTCCAGACAGTTAAAAACTGTTATTTTCCTCTTTCCACCAGCCCCTCCCCTGGGCTATCCAAGGTCCCATTTCACCAGCCAATCAGCTTAAACACTCTCAGTTGCCGAGGAGGCTCTGTTGTCAAGACCCCCTCCCATCAGGTTCATCACAGAGTACCTCTCCCTATAAATGTCTTTCTGAAAATTAAGGTTTCTTGGAGGGGTCTTCCTCTGTGTCCCATTGGTGGGGGCAATACGTTGTAGGAGGAGCCCTTGTTACAGAATACCCATCCCTCAGAGGTCTGAATGATGCCAACACTGATGTCATTGTGGTGGCAAGTCAAAAATATAGCTTTTTATTAAAATCTCCAGGGCCCAATCAATTTTAGACAATTTGCACATGTGATATGCTTGACTTTATTTTAAATTATTTTAACTGGCTTTAAATGGTCTGCTTTTTAAATGATAAAATATTTAATATGTTTTAATCCTTTAAAAATAATGCTTAGCAATCTACATTGCAGTTATGAATTCACAACCTAGAGTTACAGATCCGTAACTTCTCTGTATTCAATAAGACTATTTAGTCTTACTGTAAAACTGCAGAAATGCCCCTTCCAACCCACCTTAACAGCCAGTAGCTGAATTGGGTGAAGGAGGTGTCTATAGCTGCTGATCAGGGCACTAGGAGGTGGATGATGTCTCCAGTCTCATCCCACCAATGACCAAGGCTGCTACAATCAGAAACAGTGTTGCCCTGATTTCTGAGGGTCCCTTGGGGGACCTCGATGTGCTCCACGTAAAGAAGGGTGGGGAACTTAAAGGAGCACAAGCAGTAGGAGTGATATGAGAGGCAGGGTAACCTAGCGGGGTCTTTTTACCCAGCTTTTACAGAGTCAGGCCAAGCCAAAAACCAGACAAATGTATCAAATAAATGATTTTATTGAATGAAAATGTTCTCATGCACCAACGCACTCACTCACTCACACAAGACCTATTAAGAAGCAAAAGAGTGGAAAAAAATGGATAGAGTATATAGAAAGGGATTGTAGATGGGGTGATACTGCACCTTTCCTGAAGTCCTTGGTCCGGGAAACAGCAAACAAAACAGAACTCAGCAAAGAAACAGCTGAGGGGATTTCTCAACTAACAGAGTGATGGTCTGCTAGCATGACAGGGAGTTTTTCAGAGAGATTCCCAAAAATTAGGAGTACTTCTAGGGCAAAATGTACCTTGAGGGCAAATCCTCTCCTGGGGAGAACAATAGGCACTGCAAAGGAAAGGAAGCTTCACAATGGCAACTCATTTTGCATGATGGTTTTATGATGTGTTGCCAATGTTGCAGGATCTTCGGTTGCAATGGGTTGTAGTATAAATGTATGTAGATGATCCCTGCCTGGTATAATTTTCTGGCACAAGTACTCAACTTGGAGAAAATATGCTAATCCTCTCAAGTTGGCTCCTCTGTGGCTGAGGACCCTTTGTTTACCATAGATTTGCACGGCTTGAGGTCTCCTTGGGCTATGTGACTGGGGATTCTACTGGCCTGACTTATTTCTTGATTGTTCGACTGTTTTTGCCTAAGTGCTCATCCGGGCAACCTCTCTGCATGGTGAATCACATTTGATACTAAAAATTGTAGAGCCCAGGATAGGGTGTGTCAGTGGGGTAACAGCAGGACCCCTGCCACAATTCCTTATCACATCCTCATTTGCTGGTGGGAGTGGACCAGAAACAACATCCTCCTTAAATCATGATCAGCACCAAAATAGACCTTTTCCACCTGATTCATGTGCTGGCTATTAAGGTTGGGCAAGGAGTCTACATAGCCAACATAGAATATTGATAATTATTATTTTATTGACCTAAATAGATCTCATTGTCCACTGATCTGAGTTTCCCAGATATATGTCAGATGTACATATTTTAACAAATAAATAAATAGAAACCTCAGAGATTGGAATCAATTGCCAATGGGCATGGTGGAATACACTCATGTCTTACAAGAACCAAGTTGTCTTGATCAGTGGCATCTCATGGACCAAACTGCTTGGTCCATTAGCTGCCTGTGATCTTGTTGCAATTCAGCAACACAAAATTGGAGAAGCAGGCTTCCCCAGCTACATCCCACTGCTGAACTGCTTTCCTTCTCTGCAAGATATATATATCAGGGGTTCACGTTTATAATATATGTGATTTCTAGAGGAATACAACCTTCCAAAGTCGTCTACCAAATTTTTAAACACAAACATTTTTGGAACTAGCTTCAGAGTTGCACTATAGTTGGTACATATAAGGACTGGAATTTTCCTATAATGCAGCCACATCTTGTACTATCAACATCAGTTTGTACTATCAACATGGGTTTGGATGCAGTGACATCATGAGAAAGTGGGAAAGTGCAATGGTGTACTGGCATGTCAGGCTGTTACAACATTACTGCATTACTACAGCTTCCCCCCAAAAAAACAATTGCCACCCAATCAGGGGTGGTGAAGCAGGGTGATGGTGAGGCACAGAAGTGGCCAAGAACACCGTAATGCAGAGAGAACGCCAGTGGCAATACCACTACACATCTGCTTAAGGGGAAAGGGTGCAGAAAAGAGCATCCTTAACCAGATGGCATCACACAAACGGTGATGCCCTCCATTATAACGGTATAATGCGTTAATGGCCTCTAGTGTGGAAATGACTTGAGTGAAGTTTGTGGAGTGCAAGTTGTCCAGGGCATGAAACCCTGGTCCTTTACAAACTAAATGCTTCCTTCTTAGGCAGACAACATTGTTTTTCTCAGAGTCTCTGTAGTATATCTGGAAAAAACTTTTAGGTGCTTTATAAGCAAACCTTTCCAAATGATTGTCCCAAAGTATAGCCAGTGAAAGAGTTTTACATCTGTTGGAGGTACAAAATTTAAAAAAGTTAAGTCTCAGTCCTTTGGTTCCCTCTGGATTAGGATTCCCCTGTGACTGCTAAATTTGGCATCTGGAAATCCCAGGAAAAAAAAGTATTCAGGAGTAGCCATGTTGTCTGTGCAGGAAAATACAACAAATTCCACAAAGCAGCAATGCCTTTTGGGGGGGGGGGGGCGTCTGAAGCATTAAATACATTATATGTATTTTCAAGACTTCACTGGCTTCTTCATGAGGCAAAGATGTTAAAAATCAAACAGGAGAAAAACAGTGATGATGTTTGACTCTCAGGCATACATTTTATCTGAGATGTTATCAGATAAGATGGTATTGATTGTTGCTTGTGGAAATTAGTTTTTTTTTTAAGGAGTTAAATCATTCTGAAAGCTAGCACAATGTTTCTGTTAATTTAACCAGCTGTTTTTCCCTCTTTGGCACAAGAGTAGGACACCAACAATTAAATAAACCGGTATTCATAGCTCAATAATACACCTTGTGGCAGTTTGCAGCCAAGAAATCTTACTTTGATTTCAAGCATTCATTGGAATGCAGCATCTGAAACTGAAATGCAGCACCTACTTAACACTTTTATAAAAATGGCTCTTGATACCTCTATTCTTGTTCTTTCCATTTTGCATAATGGCTTACAAAGATTAGCAAGCTGCCTTATCAAGGGATTCCTGTACTTATCCATAGGAAGAGAGGTTAGCAAAGCAACCAGATTTGTAACAGACAGCGATAGCTTTAGCTGCTCATATGTCCTGGCCTGAGCGCGTCAGGCATGTGAAAATCTAGAGAAGTAGCTCTGTTGTTTATTTACTTATTTGTTTTTTAAAAAATTGTGAATCATCCCTCCAGCTAACAGATGTTTGTTCTAGCCGGTATGTAGCAGCAAAAAAAAAAAACCAAAAGAAAAACCAGTTGTGCGGCAATTTAAAGCCTCGTCTGAATTCACTTTCAAATTATTCTTTTTATGTCTCTTGGCAGTCCTTTCTTTCCTTCCATGCCTCACTTCTAGCTCAGTCGTGGCCCAGTTATGTTTATGTTATACCATACTCTTCTATCTCTTTTATTTATTTATTTTTTCAAAAAGTGATCATTACTATGCTGATAACATTGGATTTATTCTCTTTTTCTTTCTCTCTCTCTCTCTCTCTCTCTCTCTCTCTCTTTTTTTGTGAGATGCTTGACTGTACTTGCCTATCCTTTCGCTTGCTGAAAGTTAATCTTGACAAATTGGAATTCCATGTTTTTCTTCTGGTTTCTGGTCTTCCTAGAGAGCAAATTCTTAGGGAGGCAGAGATTCCTTTCTTTCACTTGCATAAGCAAGAGCTCCAAAAGTTATCTCCTTGCTAGGGAAGGTGGTGGTGGTGGTGGTGATGGTAGTGATGATGATGACCTTTATTTATACCTTGACTTTTCCCCAAAACCAGGACCCAAGGTGGGCTGCAAATTAAAAACTCTATTGTAAAAAAATTACAATAGAGTTAAAAACATTCAAAAGATCATCCTTAGAATAGTAGATTCATAAATCTGGAAGAGACCACAAAGGCCATCCAGTCCAACTCCCTCCCATGCAAGAATGCATAAACAAAGCACTGCCCAACAGATGGCCAGCCAGCTTCTGTTTAGAAACCTCCAAAGATGGAGACTCCACTACACCCTGAGGCAGCACATTCTATTGTTGAACTGTTCTTACCATCAGGAAGTTCTTCCTAACGTCCAGGTGGAATCTCTCTTCCCGAAGCTTGAAGCCATTCATCTATGTCCTAGCCTCTAAAACAGCAGAAAACAAGTTTGCCCTGTCTTCCATAGGACATCCTTTCAAATATGTGAATATGGCTAACAAGTAACCTTTTAACCTTCTTTTCTCCAGGCTAAACATACTGAGTTCCCTAAGCCACTTCTCATAGAGCATGGTTTCCAGATCTTTTACCATTTTGGCCACCTTCCTCTGGACCTGCTCCATTAAAATATATTTAAACTATAAACAATATTAAAACAATTTAAAAGCTGTGAGCAAAAATAATAAAAAGAAATAAATAACAATGCAGTTAAAAAATACAGCACCCTCTCAAAAACCCTTTCTTTAAAAACCCTCCATTCTGAAAGCTTGTCAGAATAACAACAATAACAGAAACTTTGCCTGCTGGCATAAGTCTAGAAAGGAGGAAAGGGAGTTCTGGAGCCTGGGGCAGACACGAAGAAGACCCTGTCTCAAAGCCTCACCAGCCATCCTTGTGAAGCCAGTTGGGCTGAAAGAAGGGCCTCTCACAATAATTTCAGGGCAGGCTCACATGGGAGAGATATGGTCAGTCAGATCACAGAATCACAAAGTTGGAAGGGATAGCTTGGACCTGAGCTGTATGATGCCTTGTACATCATAACCACTACTTTGAATTGCATCTGGAAACAGACTAGCAGATTTTGCCAGGTTTTGCACCTATTTAACAACTACCCATGTTGTGTTACTTTCTTGTGATTCATGTGCACAAAAATTGATTTTGTGCAAAAAGCTACGCAAAATATTTTTTCTAGAAAACACTGGTTTTGTGGCAACTTTTTTCTGGTTGATATGTTTAGCAAGGATCTCAAACACTGTTTTTCAGTGAAGAAGATAAAATGTGTAAGTAATCTTCACTTCCCTATATAGTACCTATTACATAAAACAAAGTGTTACTTTTATGTTGTAGGGGAAGCTTAGGACCTGACCTAACACAGGGTGGTCAATCAGATTTGTCTCTTCTACCAGTTTCTTACTGATTCTGCCCTTTCCCTGACATATGTTCCCCAAGATGCTGTTTGAGGTAAAAAGAAAAAAAAAGTGGCAAAGGCCCCGACCAAGATGAGAAGCAAACTTGGCAGATCACAGTCCGTGATGGCTTTTGTTAAATAATAAATTGTAGAAAAATTAAATACACATTTAAAAAGTATTTTGAGAACAACATGAATGTAACATAGTAGCACACCTTTCTTGAGGAAGCAAAAAGTTGAAAGTGATGCTCAGTGCACCTGCAGTTTCATGGATTAATGGACACACAGTTTCCATGTATTTTAAGGTGTTGCTACTGATGGTCAAATCTGTTATTTTGTGCAAGTGTGTAAACTGCATAAACAAATTGTTGCTTTGTTTTTCATTTTTCCATGTTCATTTCACTGTGTTTCCATATGAGTTATTTTTTAAGAAGTCAAGAGGAAAATTTGTATGCATTTTTCTGCATATTTCTCCCAATAAACTCATATTTGCAAGTAAATTTCCCTAAAATAATGTGATTTTGTACATTATAATCTCAAATATAAGCATTTTATATGCCAATATACATATTTTAATGTGCCTTTTTTAGTGGAAGAAGTGTATTATGAAATTCAAAACATGCAGTCAGGCGTATATGCATTTTCGTTTATAATAAAGCTGTAAAGTGAGAATTAATAAATTTACATTAAAATGTGAACAGGGAAAAAAGATATCTTATACTTGTAAGTTTCAAAGAAAATTTTTCTTTTCTGGATATTTTTCATACACTCTTGAATGCTGTGGTAAGTCCCTTGTTGTATTGTTTCTTCCTTTGGGATATATTCATACGGTGTTTTAAATGGAAATTCATTTTCTGTGTGAAAATATGTTAGATTTGTAAAAAAAATAGTATATAAATTATAGGTTTTGCTTGAAAACACCATACGTTTTCTAATAATGAACACTCGATTAGGGTTAATACACACCCCACTGTCACAGTATCAAGACTATTCTATGGAAGAGTTAGTTGTCTTCTTGTTGACATATATGTGTAAAAACAACTCATGCATGAAGTACAGCTTAATTTGAAGGAAATGGCTGGAACTGGGGATTAAGCAAACAGATAATGAACCTTTTAATTCTAGTTCATTGGTTTAAATAGGCCCAGGGTGGTTGTAACCACTGTTGTGCAGAGAATGCGAGTATGAGAAAGCTCAGCTATGCAAAAGTTGTATTCCATTTGAAGAGCTCAAAAGTTGATCCCTACCCACCGCAAAAAAATGTGTAGGAAGACCTGTTAATTTACATGTTCATGTAGCCAGATGAGGGGGTAGGGAGAGGAAGAGGAGGAGAAGGAGGAAAAAATGACATGGGTCAAGCCATTCATCATTACTTAACGTCATTATTATTGGCACTAATGATATGTCTTTGACTATGATGGCTATAGGGGTCGCTGGTGGATCTGTTGCCTACAGAAATAATAATGTGCTTTCAATCTTAAATTTGCTTATCCTGCAGCTGTTCCAGATTGTATGGAACCATCCAGGAGAACTCTTATCCAGTCTGGTTTTGCTATAGGAGGAACAACCATAAAGCAGAGTGGATTCACTGCAATGGATCTACCAGCCACCACTGGTGGCCACACTCTAAAGGAAAGGCAGACTGATGAATTTCAGATGCCCCTGTAGAGATTCCTAAGTTTCTTCTTATGTCTTTTGCACAGTGACAGAGTACTCTCTATGCATGTCTGATGGATTAACCAATGTCAAGAGCAACCAATGTACAACATCATTTCTAGAAACAATGGTTCCTCCATCACTTAGTTGTAAATGATAGCCATTCATTTCTGCAGGCTTTTTGCAATGTTTAATCAGAAAGTGCAGGCAGCACGTAGTGCAGATTGTGATGATATATAGCATTTGGGGCCATTCTTAAGAAGTTGATTCAGAATATGGAATTCATGTGTGAGAATTTGTCAGATTAAAAGCACACACAAAAGCTTCAGTAGCTTCCACTTTGTATCCAGTCACAATCCAAGCTCCTGGGTTTAACTTCTAAAGACCCTTATAATTTGAGATCAGAGTATCAGATCATCTGCCAGCTCCCATTGTCAATTGACCTCCTGCATGTGTCTATATCCTCTCAGGCTCAATGAACGGCAACTGGAAAATGACTTTCTGATGGTGGCACTCAGGTTCCGGAACTTTCAGTTGGTGCCTAATTTGTTAACCTTGAATTCAACTGGTAGAAATATTCATATTCTCCCAAGCTCTTCATACCAGATAAGATTTTTTTTAACTGCTCTAGCTTTTTTGTTTATGTTGCTCATTTTTGTTTTGTTTTTTTGAGAGATGTACCTGTTCTTAATTCCTTTAGGTTCTTATTTTACTGCTGTTTTTGTGCAATTTCCAGCATGTTCTTCAGTTCTGCCTTGGAAGCTTTTATGCTGTAAGACCTCTGGATTCTCTTTCTATGATGCTCAACAGTTACATATTCTTTGAAATACCATGGCATGGCAGAGTGTAATACTTTTATGGGTTTGAAAAACAGGGGAGACACTTGGATTTTGCAATTTCTTTCTTCCCTTCCTTCATCCCTTTTTACTGGAAGATCTATGCATGGTTTCTCAGAAACATGTCCCATTGTGTGTAGTGGGGCTTCCTTCTAAGTAAGTATTAAGGGATTTCAGTCTTGTGTATGTCTTTCAGTTTTGTCCTGTGCTTCCTCTGAAAAGCTTTGGGCAACATGCAAGATACTCTTTTATTGTCATTGTGGGAAGTGAGACTGACTGAAAGTCATTGGTCCAAGTCCACTCAAGTGGAAATGTAGCCCTACCTGTATGCCCTTTGATGTCATCAACAATCTGACTCTATAGTTGCATTGTTTGTATTCTTTTCTTAAAATATTGTCATACATATAGTGTTCTATCTCCTCAACCATTGGATCAGGGTTGGACTAAAACATTTCTGTCTAAAGCAAAAGAAAAGACTAAAGAAGTTGACTAGACCAGCAGGTAAACTTTCAGATGAGATTGCTTCCTCCACCAGAACTAAGCAGGCAGGTTTAGGCAATGTAGGACAGGTTGTACAGCTGTCTGCCACTTTTCAATGCTTTGACATTCTGCTCTTTTGACCATACTAAATTATAGATGTACATTTTTTCAATGTGGAGTCCACTCTTTCATCCGTTTTCAATTGGTAGGCACTGTTGAAGGAGCAGCCCCTGTGTCAAAAGAATGGTACATGTCTATATATATATCATGGTTGAAAGATTAAGGCTCCACTCAGGATTTCCTATTGGGAGGTTACCCAGAAATACTTTCATTGGCTCCTGGAGCCATCTGTCTCACTGTAGGCCCTGTGAAGCACTAGCCTATGGAGAAAGAAGGTGGATGACATAGCCTACCCATGGGCCAGCCAGCCAACCACCCAGAGAGAGGGGACTGAGGCAGGTCCAGTGCATTTGTGTTGCAGACAGCATGGGTACTGATGTTACCATGCCCTCAGGAGTATATGTGAGAAAGTGTTTTTGTGTGTGTGTGTGTGTCTTGGCTGGAGGTGAGTCTGAGTGTGTCTGTCTGTCTGGTAGGGCTGGAGGAGCGGGCTGGGGTGTGACAGTGAGTGAAATTCCCAGCTGAAAGAGAAGGGAGAGCAACCCTGAGGACTGAACAGACTGAACAAAAAGAAGATACTCAGTAGATTTTTTTCTGCATTTTGATGGTGCTCTGGTTGCTAACCTGTCAAATAATGGGGAAGTTCTTACAACAAACACACATTTCTCACCCAGAGCCTTTCTGCCCTACACTGCTATAGTGCTCTTATTCCACTTTGAACATCTTGTGGAATTCTGGGGTTCGTAGTTTACTGAGACCAAAGAGCTCTCTGGCTGAGAATTCTAAAGGCCCCTCCCTAAACTGCAACCCCCAGGATTCCATAGGATGTTGAAAGTGGAATAAGAGTCACAGAAAGGCCCCCAGTTTCTCACTCTTGCTCTTCAATATGTGCTGTCTGAGATGACTGCTCAAAATCTGCCACCTGAAGTTGCTGGCTCGCTCCAGCCCTGTACTGGGGACAGAAATAGTAGTCCACACAAATGAAAAATAAGAATAACAATAAAAATAATTTTAAAATGCTCCTGGCCAAGCATAGTTAAATATTCAAAACTATTTTCGGTTTACACAGTTAAGCTCTTTTGGTCTCTTCTCTTCTCTCCTCCCCCCTAGTTTAGAAAGAGGAATGCAGACAGAAACTTTTATTGAGTTGTGCCTGTGTTTGCCTCCAACCCACCATCTGCTAATTGAGTTTGGTTCAAATCTGTTAGGTCACAGTGGACCAATACTTCATTGAACAGACTTTTCAGAACAGAAGGTCTCTTATTTTTCCTTACCTTTTGTTGTGATAAAATGGGCTGTATCAAGAAAAACAACTAACTTGTGGGTTTAAGAATAAAAAAGTTCCTAGGAATGACTTTTTGCTGGTACTTTTTAATTACTAAAAAAACCAAATAATAAAAGGGGGCAGTTGTTAACTAAATTAAACCCTTTTTGGTTTACATGGAATTTTAAAACTAATTCTGATGGCTCCACATTACTTTTATTTCAATAGATGTTAAGAATTGAAGCATCTACTAGTTTGCTTTGGTTGTTGTTTGTGTAGTTATTTAATTCATAAGTCACTGTCAGAAGTAAAACAAGAAAATTATGACATTAGCCATTTGTACTCCTGGATATCTATTCCATACATTCAGACAAAAAGAAAAAAGAAAAAAAGAAAGCATCTGTCTCTTTATATCTGCTTACTGTTACTTAAATAGAGTTTAAAACGTGCCATGTCCTTTTTCTGATACTTCTGCAATCTCTTGGGCCTATCTAGCATGCTAATATCCCCCTGTTTTTCTCAGCATTCTCCTCCACCTTCATGTGTGCTCTCTTTCTGTCTACACTCACCACCTGAGTTTGCTAGGAGAAAATATGACTAGTTCAAGATTCACTACGGGTGCCCCAAATTGATTTTTAAGCTGTTTTGGGTCCCAAGTTGTGAGAAAAGTGGGATATAAATCAAATAAATAAGTAAATAAGTTTAGCTTAGGAATGTAAACAATATTTAGAGCTTTCTCACCCTTGACCAAAGCAAACAAACAGACTCCATCAAGAAAGTGGTCAACTGCTGTGAGATACCTTGTAATTAAAGAGTTTCGTTAGGGGAAAAAGGGTTTTTAAAAATACTTGCTGTTTGTTTTATGCCAAAATGTTGTCTCAAACTGTGAAATTGTACAAACTCCTGAACTGTGGGAAATTATCCAAAACTGCACAAAAAAACCACCCAGCTGGGAGAAATCATTTGGTATTATTCAATCATGCACAGAAAAAAACAAAGCAGGTGAAAATTTACATCTCTGACTCAGCTTCAGCTTGCAATGGAACTATCTCAGGGTAAGTCATGTCCTACATATCCACAAAGCTTGTTTAACCACTGCTTCACAAGAGTTGTGGCCAATCCCTCGAGTTAAAAGGCCAGTCAAAACACTGATTAAATTAATTTGGAAAAGGATGGAGTGGGCTTCAATCTAGTAATGTTTTATTATGAACCATCAGAGGTATGGGCAGGCAACTATAACATTAGATCAACTTTTCAAAACAATCTCAGCATTGTCAATGGAGAGATCAGTGCTAAAGCAGATGGCAATCTTTGCAGCTTTGGGATAGAGTTTAGGCACATATTTGCCATCTGCCTGCACAGCATTTTCTGAAACTTAGCATTTAGGAAAGTTTATTGCTGTAAAGCTTATGTGCATTAGGAGACAGATTACAGAAGCCTTGCATTCCATCAAACACTTTTTAAACAATACATCAGGAACTTAGCAAATGCAATGAGGATGCGCAACCCCCCTATTGTTTTCTCCTTAAAGAAATGCTCCCCTTGATTCTCAGAATCATCTCTCTGCTTTTTTGCTGAAGCACAAAAGATACAAACTACTCCTTTATGGGACTCAGTGGCTTTTTACAGGGTTTTGTGCAGAAATGCATAGAAGTTAATGGAGCTGTAAGAGCTCGCTGATGCTGTGGTACCTGTTGTTTCATTTCCCCACTTTATTTAATAGATCCCCCACACCCCACCCTAGGAGAGGTTAAAAAGAATTGCTGCTGTTAAAACAGCTGTTGTCAAACCGTTTTGTGAAACACAGAACAACCACAAAAAATAGGAATAGCAAAGAACTGAGACAGGCTGACCAAAATCCATTAGGCTGGATACAGATTAAGTTAGTCAGATTTCATTCTCATTGAAATCAATGGGTATAAAAAATGAGTGACTTGTCCCATTTACTTCATTGAGATCCTGCATTCAAGTAAATTCAACTAAGTCTCTGGATCCAACCTTCTGTTTCCAAAACTGGTGAACCACTTGGCTCTGAAAAGCCAAGTTCACAAGTTGGATATGAAAGACCTCAGAACTTGGAATTGTTTCGGAAGGGTGGGGTGCTACAAGTTCTAGAATCTCCCTCTACCCAGTTGTAGTACAAAAAACAACATTTCTGGGATATAACCATCTTCTAGAATTTGTCCTCATCCTTATGTTACAGTAAATAATCAGTACAGTACTACCCTCACTGCTGGGAAATCCCTCTGTTCATATCAAAACTGTTTGGACTTTTCCCAGATACTTCTCTTGAGAAAAAAAATCCATACCTACATCTACTTTAAAAGAAAGATCTTCATCTGCTTTAACATTTCAGCAACGTCAATTCCACTGACATTCAACCCAGGGATGTGTGGATTCTTTCCTGAGAAGCTTTGCTATATTTTTGAAATTCATTTGATCATCTCAGATATTTTAGATGTAGAAGAACATTCAACTCCTGTTCAGAGCAGTTTTCAATGAAATGCTGGTACCAATGCTCAGAATTATACCAGTGGTTTAACCGCCATGATTCGTATCCACTGGTAGAGCTAATCACCATGACTTTGCCCAAATCTTTTCAAAATATCTGTGCTAATAACAAATTTATTGAAAATATTTATATGCCACTTGTCTGCCTGATAGCAGACCTCCAAAGGAGCGAATAATAAGAGAAAATTAATATATAGTACGTAAGTAACATACAAAAAGATTTTTAAAAGGTCATAATGACTTATGAAGGCCATCATAGTTAGGATACTCTGTTTATGAAATTATCTTGCCAGAGAACCAACATGGGATAATGGAGATTCTTTGACTGGATGATAGTAGTGGTGGTGGTATGATGAAGAGGGATGTTGAAGATTTTGGGTGGATGGTGCTGGAAAATTCCTTGTTTCCAGACCTTTGATCTTGCTCTTCATCAAAACACCATAAACTCAACTCAACTACAACTTGCTGAGCAAAATAATCAATGCTTCTAGAAAGAGATGCCCATATTCCTAGGGATCAGGAGATCTACTCAGTCAGTCTTTTGAGACCTAACTGAGCATTGTAATGCAGATCTACATGAACTGCTGTTTATACAATCAGAGTTACCTTGAAGGATCTAGGCAAGTGACATTTTCACCCAAAACCCATATTAGTATTCATATTTTATAAATTGTACCATATTTACTGGTACAATAGTGTAATTGTTGTTGTTGTTATTGTTGTGTGCCTCAAGCCATTTCCGACTTATGGTGACCATAAGGCTAACCTATCACATGGTTTGCTGGGGCTGAGAATATGAGATGCGCCTAAGGCCTAAGGTGTTTCTGTGACTGAGTGTGGAATTGAACCCTGGTCTCCAGGATCATAGTACAATGCTCAAACCACTACACCATGCTAGCTCTCAACAGTCTAATTAACAAGTAGTAAATTCATGTGCCATGTTTGGCCAACTCAATGGCACAAAAATGTGTATATTCTGAGATCTTCACAAAAGAAGAAGAAAAAGAAGGAGAAGGAGAAGGAGGAGGAGGAGGAGGAGGAGGAGAAGAAAAAGAAGAAGAAGAAGAAGAAGAAGAAGACGAAGACCAAGAAGAAGACGACGACGACACCATTGTGGGAAGTTTTTTTCCAAAAAAACAGAAATCTGACTTGCTGTTGAAGTCACGGGCCATTTCCACACAATGGGGCTGTGCCACTTCTGGGACAGGATGGCAGCGGTCAGCAGCTTGTGCTTCCACATGACGTCATTGCTGGCCTGCTGCCATTCATCCCCAATCATCGCATCCAAGCAGTTTTCACAAAATGAGAAAAATCGGTTTTGTGCCTGCAATCATGCAGTGCTCCCATCACTCCCAGCCATGTGGAAGCCACAGAAGTGCAATGACGACACTTCCTTCTGTACTGCAGCAATAGAAAGTACCCACTGTACTGTTGACAGAAGAGGTGGTGCCATTGTGCCCTCTTCCACATGAAGCAAGCAGGTGCGGAAGGGAGCATTGCTGATGCACTCCAGGATTACAGCACGACAACCCAGAAGAATGTCATTGTGCAGAAATAGCCATGGTGTCTGCATGATGTCTTGAGATGAAATGAGTAACGAGGCATATTTGAACAATTCAAATGAGACACTAGCAAGTGTTGTCATGGGTAAGATTTCACCTGGTATAACCCTCAGACATGCTAAGAGTGAGGGAACTGGGTTGGTTAGCCATCAATAAGTTGTATACAGGGCTTTCCCCCCTAGCAGTAGAAAAGAAAAGAAAAGGTTATTGCACATTCAAATATATCTCAGTAAAGTCCAACCCAGTTTTTTTTTTTAATAACATCCAAGGCCAACGTGGTTAAGTGGCAACATAAAACACTATGTTGGTGATAAGCAGAAAGCTTTTAACACCGTAAGCAATCTGGCAAGAGGAAAAATGAAGAGCACTGTAAAAATAAGTAATAGGAAAGAAAAAGCTGGTCCTTTTCATTAGGTACCAAGTGATATTTCTTAGAGTGACTCAATAGGAATGCTAAATAAAGGATGGGGAGAACAGCTGGTGTAAATGAGAAAAATGTCTCTGATTCTGATGGTCTTGTGCTAACAAGAGAGCTTGAGAAGAAAATAGGTATGGTTACATCTTGAAGGCCCCAAAGATCGTTAACTGCTATTATAGTTATTATAGCTATAGGCTGAGATCCTACATTAGGGTTGAGAATGTGGAGTTACACACTGAATGTTCTATACAACCCTAGTGTTTTTATTTAAAAAAATTAACAAAAGTACAAAAACAAAGAATACAACTATAAAACACAATGAGAGAGAGAGAGATGGGAACTTCACTGTTTACACACAACTCTTATGTTGAATGGCAAAGTTATGCAATAGAATACACAAGCAAATGCACATGGGCTTCAGGTGTACATATGCAAGTACAACACAAGTACATCACATTGTATACGCATACACGTCTGAAGGCGAGACAGCACTTCATGCACAAATTCCCTTTCTAAAACTTGATCAAAATAAGGATATTCCCCAGCAGACAAAAATGTCCCAGCTACTTCCAAAGGGGAACTGATTATGTGTAAGTCACCAATAGGATTCCAGCCACAACATTTTAAAAGGTAACTACTTCCCTATTGTTAACAGCTAAGTAAAATAGTTAATTTGGAGGTCCCCCCCCAAAAAAAAACCCTGAATGCTATAAGCTACTGATCTGTGATATATGAGGCCACCCCATAACTCCAAAAATAACTAAAAACAGTTGCAATTTTGTTGAAAAAGGAGTGACGTTATCTTTCATCACGTTACAACCAGAATGCAACTTAGGGCCTTTCTACACTACATTGTTATAGTGCTATTATTCCACTTTCAACATCCTATGGAATCCTGGGGCCTGCAGTTTAGGGAGAGTCATTTCGAATTCTCAGCCAGAGAGCTCTTTGGCCTCAATAAACTACAAACTCTAGAATTCCACAAGATGTTGAAAGGAGAATAATAGCACTATAACAGTGTAGTGCAGAAAGACCCTTAGTTATGCCTGACAAAGATAACTATTTGACCCCTTCCAAAGCGTATCTGGGTCCAGGGTGGTCCCAGCATCATCCTGGCAGCGGCTTTGCCAAGATGGGAGCATGGACACCAACGCTCCCCTCTGCACCTGCTCGTGTGGTGCAGGAGGAAGTGCTATAGCCGTGCTTCTTTCTTCTGCAGCACAGTTGGGTATTGTCCCAGGCTGTGCTGGGGATGAAAGTGCATCCATTGCACTTCCAGGGTCTCTGCAGCTTAGGTAAGTACGGGTGCAAAGTGGGATGGCAGCACAATTACCAGTCATTGATGGGGAAAACTCATCAATGATTTGTGGCACAATTGTACTGGCTGGGGACAGGAAAAGGGCGGGACCATGACAACATCATGCATTAGTGTTGTCACTGTCCTGTCCTTCTCCTGTCTCTATAGAGGGTTGGAAGGGTAGAGCGGAAAGCATCTTTGTTTGTGACTAGTGACTTCCTAGTTCTGGTTATAACACAACATGCAGGAGTTTCAGGCTATAAACCTATTCATGAGGGAATAAGCCCCATTTACCACTGTGACAGTTTGAGTTAAGAGGAATAGGTTTATGCTGTTAATGACTCACATTGTGTTTTTTGCCTTTTCCGGATGGAAGATTGGGAAGGAGCTTTGCCTGGAGCCTTAGAGAGGTTCTACTATCAGAGGAAAGTACACTCTCCCAAGAGAGACAGCCCAACACTATCCTGACTCTGTGTAAGGTAGCTTTGCTTATTTATGTGAATGAGCTGTTAAATAAATCCCTTCATTTTGTGATGACATATATATTAAAGAAAAGGAAGAAGTGAGGGAAACCTAGAAAAGTCTACATCAGGGATGGAATAAAGAAACAATGAGATCAACAAGAGGTTTAAAAACTCCAAGCAAATTGATGTGGACTGTTCTTAAGACAATGGCAGCTGGTAGCTTCCATGTCAGAGATATTATGGATACACTTTAGGTTTTAGTGTGAAGTTTAACAGTGCTGTCTGAAGGACTGACTCTTGTACCCTAAATAGGTTCAGTATCTTGGGTAGCTCCTTTGAAATTCACACTAAAAACTGGCATGGATTTACCAGCCCTCTGATATGAAAACTTCCAGCCACCACTGCCTTAAGATGATAAAAGTTACATGTTAATCTCACAATGCTGTTGCATTCTTTGGAGAATAAAGCAAGGTGCTGGAACAATTATAGCTGCTGGGACAATTACAGCTACTGGAACAATTCAATGGGATCTTGCTACAAAGGATGTGAAGTATGGTCAGCCTTCCACATTCACTTAGTTTAGGGGTGCAGGACTCTTGCTAAAGTGGAAAAATTGCAAATATCAAAATGTATGTGTATCTGGGAAGGAGCTTAAGGCATGTTCAGGGAGGATGGGCAAAGTAGAGGGAAAAGGGGGTGGGTTGGTGTGGTGGTCCTATACTTCCTCTTTCTAACCCATCTCCTTCCTTGGGTGTGGAGGGGCATCAGAAGAGGCTTTGAAGTGCTGAGAAATTGCTCTGCAAGCCATCCTTAACTAACCAAGCAGCAGTTGATGGAGGAGAAGGTGGAGCAGGGATGGATTTTTTAAAGGGCTATGGGGCCTGTTTGGAGCACCAAGAAGGAAGGGTCCCCCAGAAAAGAATCATCTGGGAGGCATCGGTTGGGGAAACTCTCAGATAATCAAATCCATGAAAGTTAAACCCACAAATCTGGAGGGTTGACTGGATGACATTTATTTTGATTAATTACTGTTCACTGACTACTGCTATCTTGAAGATGAAGAAATAGAACTGTTAAAGTGGGCAGGGAGAAGATAAGGATTTAATGTAATACTTGCTTATTTTTAATGCAATTTGCACTATATTTTGGGGGGAGAGACACTTTAGTACTAAACTAACACAATAGTTACAACAAAATTGAGATTCAACAACACACAAATGATTATAATTTGAGTAAAACTCACAGCACAATCATGTGCAGTTTGATTTAGAAGTAAATCCTACCATGTTGAATGAGACTTATTCCCTAATAAGTATGATCAGAACATCAGCCTTTGAAGAGTAAGTACTTCTGGCATATATTTTTAATATACAATGGCAATGTTTTATTACTATTCTGGAATGGTCTGGCTCAGCAATACTATTTTCCCAGTCTTCAATTAGAGGTGGAAATATTTTACGAAAAGCCAGAATGATAAATTACAACGTACTTCTTGATACTGTTACATGTTGTGGACACTTCCTCTAATTTTGAAATCTTGATAAATTTTGAATACTTGAAATCTCTGAGAGTGTTATTTAAGGAAATAGTAATTCAGTGAAAAAGCCCATTATTCAAAAAACAGATTAGAAAGGGGGAACAAAGGATTTGCTTCCAGCAGTGTTTTCTTTGCTACCTGTTCTTCAGCATCCTCTAATTTCAAATCAAACATAAAAATTGCAGTTTCCAAACAAGAGGGCCACACTGTTTTATGAGGTTTATAATGAGCTTAGATCTGTGGCTTCTAATTGGAACTCTCAGATTGTTCATCTGTCCTTTGCTTGGGAGGTTCTTAGAAACATTGATCGGAATTCAGGATCAGACTTACAGAGGTATAATGTGGAGTTACACATCCATAGCAGGCCTCTATTCATGGTTCCCATGTAATCACAATCATGGCACTACTGCCACAATAGTAACTGTTCCCTCCCGGACCTAGTTTGCTGGGCATCATCCAAGTGAAAAGAAACGGGTATTCTGCTGCTGATCAAGGCATGAGTGGATAGTGTTTCAACCCTCCTCCTTCCTCCAGCCAGCAAGGCTGTGGTGATCATAAGCAGGACTCTGTCACACCTCACTGGCTGCTGGCGCTGGTGGTGGTGGTAAAAACATCATCTATTCATGCTGAGTTGCCAACAAATTGCCCCCCTTGTCTCTGCACGGCTGATGCCCAATAAAGTGTGTGTGTGAGGGATCAGACTGTGGGATACTACTTGGCTACATTAGTAAGGTAATTACGTAACTAAATAGTGTATGTAGAATTCTGGCCATTGTAATCCTCAAAATTAACATTTAATGCTGTGACTCATGGTCTGTTTCAGCAACTATATGGGAGCTATCTCTAAAAAATGATAACCCGGTGATGTTTAACACCTGCAAGATCCCACCATATGTCTAGCAAAATGTCTCCATTATCTTGATATGGAGGTAAGAGCCATGGTTTTTATTGGTAGTTGTGATGAATGAGACAATGTGCCAAGATTCAGGAGAGATATATTTCATGTGATATCTCTGATTATTTATGTTCTATCCTTGATTATTTGGCACATGATTGAACCTAATATCAAATTACTGCTAACAGCATTTGGTAATGAGAGAGAGAGGGAGGGAGGGAGAAGACTCAGTAACCTTCTTGATGGTCACAGCACAGTTAGAATTAACAGAATTCTGTCCAACCAAACATTGCTCTGCAAGGAATATTCATTAAAATACCAAATCTGACATATTAAAAATGCACCATAAAAATCACATGCTGAAAAAAAAACCCTAAATAATAGCTTCAGTCACAGAAAATGGGGAGTCTGGAGAGGTGAGGGCCTACAAACACAGCCTTTGTGGATGCACTTTGCCCACCTCTACCTTAAGAAATCATCGTCATCATCATCATCGTCGTTATCGTCATATATTCATTTAATTTCATCAATGTGTATAGCTCTTTATAAGTCAAACAACCAAAAACAGTGAGTCCTACTGAAGGTGTACAGTTTAAAATATATGTGTATACGGGGGGGGGGGGGGGATGGGGGGCGGGAAAGGAAGGAATAATAAAAATATAATGCTAAACAACACAATTGTAAAATAAATTGTCCAGATAAAATACAAAAGGTACGATACCATATAAAGCAAACTGACAGATACGTAGACTCAAAATATAAAAGATTATAGAACAATATAATCATTAATTAATATTAATATCATGGCGGTGTCCTTTCAATGCCCAGACCTGCTCAGGGGCCAGCATGCCTGCCTCACACCCAGTTTGGACATGATAGCCAACAAAATCAGTCTGTGATTGCCTTCCTTTTTATATTTCCCTATCATGTAGGTTGATCTGCATAAGCCATAAACAATGAAAAGCTGTGACTATTTAAAACTCATATTCTATCTTGATGTGCATATTGAATCTACACTGTGAGCCCAACACAATTTGATTCAGAACCAGGATAGTTGAAACAGTTAAAACAAATTACTCCCACTCTGATTCCCTTTACTCCCTCTACTTTCACTCCTCCCATCACTAATGTCAATCAATCAATCAATCAATCAATCAATCAATAATTTTATTACGGTCATAGACCAGCATACATCACTACTGTTACTATGAACAACTTCACCAAGTGTTTGCGTTACTTAGGCCCTTTCTTCACTACATTGGCCCTTTTCGCATGGCATTTGCTATGCAAAAGGGCCCCTGGAGTGTCGTGTGACTGCGAGGAGCGATCCACATGACGCACTCCCAATCACGTGACGCTCCAAGGGCTGGCAGGTGCCGATCGTGCACTATTTCATTTTTGGCTTTGAGCCGAAAATGATGCATGATCACGCATCGCTCCGGGGCTCCGCATGCACTTGCTGTGCATGCAGAGCTCCAGAGCCGCTGCACTCGTGCTTCCTGCCCCAGCGCAGCCTAAGAAAATCCCAGGCTGCACTGCGGAAGGTAGAGGAGGGGCTCTCGCGCTACCTGCTTGTGAGCAGGCAGCAGTTGTGGAGCTGAAGCAATGGGGACGCAACAGCCGCTCGCAAGAGGCTGCTCGCGCGATCCCTGCAACCCTGCTCCGCAAAAAGGTGAGTTGTGGAAAGAGCCATTGTTATAGTGCTATTATTCCACTTTCAATATCCTGTGGAATCCTGGGGTTTGTAGTTTACTGAGGCCAAAAAGCTCTCCGGTTGAGAATTCTAAGTGCCCCTCCCTAAACAGCAAACCCCAGGATTCTATAGGATGCTGAAAGTGGAATAATAGCACTATAACAGTATAGTGCGGAAATGGCCTTAATCTCGTAGACCTTGTGTCCCCCTCTTCTGGGATACTGCTTCTTTTCATTATACTACCAGCATGGTGGAATTGTTTAAGTGTTGAATTAGGACTCAGAATTGGAATGCTCACTTGGCCATGGAAGCCCACTGGGGGACCATGGGCAAGTCAACTCCTCTCAGACTCAGAGGAAGATGATGGCAAATCCCACTGTAAAAACATCTTGCCATGAAACTCCTGTGAGGGGTTCACTTTAGGGTCCCCATAAATCAGAAATGAATTGAAGTCACAAACAGCAACAAAAACATCTGTGACGTAACTCCATCTGATGTAGGATTGTAGTATTGTTAATAAAACAAAACATATTGGTTCCCAAAGACAGTAATACTGAGCAGAAGTGTGAGGAAATGAGTTTGAGGACAAGGAGTGCAAAGGAAAAGGAAACTGGAGGTGAGAAGAATAACACTAAAACCACACAAAAGTTGTTTTGACACTGACAAAACTGAATACAATGCGAGGTAAGTAGTTTTGACTCATCCCTGTTTTAATACACAAAGCACTGTTGAGAGAAAAAGCACCAGATGCTAAATTACAGGAATTATAGCTGCTGTCTTTCTGAACCCTTCTTTAATGGGAAAATGCAACCTTGATTTGCATTTTGCATAGACTGTTGACTGATACATGCAGGTATGCGCACACACGTCTGTGTGTGTGAGTGTGTGTGTGTGAGATAGTGAGAGAGAGAGCACAGACAAAGCCCTTTGCTCCTGTTTAAGATGCACGCAAAAAAGATAATCAGAGGAGCAACACAGCATCATTTTTCAAATGCAGAAGCAGTGAGGCAGGCAACACCCCCTGCACCAAACTCAAGCCTGTAGCACAGAAATTAACTGTGCCATCTTGTAGCCCTGAATGCACATGTAAAAGTCCTTCATGTATTTTACAATGGATGCAGTGCCATACAGCAATCTTTGGGAGAAAAAATAATAATAATGATGAAGCTAGTCATGCTGAAGTGCATCATCTAGAAAATTAAACCCTCAAGACAACATATAACCCTCTGTTAAAACCGCTTCACTGGCTACCGCTTCATTTCTGGACACAGTTCAAAGTGCTGGTTATGACCTATAAAGCACTATATATCTTGAGTCCAGACCATCTGAAAAACTGTATCTTCAAATATGCGCCTGTCCAAATGTTAAGATCCTCATGGGACAGCTTTCTCTCAGTCCCACTACCATTGCAGGCCTGTTTGGTCAAGACATGGGAGTTTTCTTGGTGAGTGCTCTCAAAGTGTGACCAAAAATTGTGAACTGCCTTTCCTGGAAGCCTCCAAGAGCAGCAATTCATCTTTTCAATAGGTTTCAGGGTTACGATGCACTGTTCAATAACAAAAATGTCAATGCTGAAAACCAGAAGTAGACTTCCAGACACTTCCAGAGTTGTTTTGTTTTGTTTTGTTTTAGAGGGGGAGACTTTGATAGTCCATGTAGCCATTGGTCTTAAGGACAGAAAGCTGGCTTCTAAACTGACTGCAGTTGCCCACCTCACTTTAAGAAGTTCATTTAATATGGAGCCCACCCATGGTTGCCCTTGCTATGGGCAAAACCTCCAATGCCTACCAAATCTGAAATGAAAATACAGGATTGAATGACAAAATCTCCATTTCATTAAAGCATTTTTAAAGATGGGGGAAAATCCTTCTGAGTCCTGCCCCACCTGCTCCATCAACCTAGCAAATAAGTTTTGTCTATGGCAGGGGAAAAGTGCTACTAGATAAGGGAAGATGATAAACTTGGTCGAAGTTGTGGGCAGGCTTACTTTTCAAGGCAAGGATCAGACCAGAAGGGAGAGATTTTTCTCTGATTCATGCTAAGGACTCATTCCTAGAAAGTGCAGCTAATTGGACCTATAGTCAAGAAGCAAGCAAGTAAAGATTACTGCCCAACTTTATTGATCCTCCCTCAGCCCATGATGATCATGAATGTGGGTGATGGTAAGTTAGAGAATATTTTATGCGATCCTAGTTACAGCCGGTTTCTTCTTCCTAAGTTACAGAAAATAAAGTAGTAGTTGCACAAGGAAAGAGATGCTTGTTAAATAAGTTAATATGACCTGTCTTTTTTTTCATTATGCACATTTGAATGACAGATTACTTATGGTAGATCAAAGCCTCATGACAATCTCTCTGTTGGTTGCCTTGCAATCAACTATATTTCTTCATTATTTTAATGGTATAGATGGTTGAGTGAATATGCATAGCTCACCACATCTGCAAAAAGCTTTTAAAATGAACTGAAATTGGCTGCTGCAAAGTGTGATCTCAACATATGTTGGGCATGTTTAACTCCAACAACTTTTCAGAGGCAACATCAATCACTGAGGGGCTTGCCACCTCAAAATTTTGGTCTTTGGAGGAAAATAACAGTCTTTTGGGATGAATTTACAGACTGGAACTGGGCACAACTGCCTCAATGGGACACATGAAAAGTCAATCTAGTCCAGTACTTTATGTTCAAAGTTAGTTGGCATTCAAAGGGGAGAAGAAGCCAGATCCATTTGAAATTAATCTGTGGAGAAACTGATTAATTATTGGACATTACAGGTAAGTAATTTAATTTTCCTGGATTAATTATAGATTAGACTGTGAGGTAAGAGGAACTGTCCATCCACTAAGACAGCTGCCCCTTTGCTAAAGGAGACCAGCTCAGCGCATCCAATTTTTCTGTTCCCAATAACTGTATGAAAGATGTTCAGCTGTCAAACAGAGATTTGATTAATGACATCCAATAAGCTCTACCGTAGAGTGGGAATTTGGATCAATGTAATAAACGTGAAGCTCGGTGGGTATCTTAATCCAGCTTTCCAGACAATACAAAAGGCTTCTTGTTGGATAGGAGAGGAGCCATTTAGTAGACAGATAGACTATGAGCAGGTCAGTAGAGATTGTTACCTCAGCAACTTTCAGGAAGCAAAAAATCAGTTTATGTACTCAGCCTGAAAGTTTTTCTTCTACATTTCAGCCTACAGATGTGGAAAAAAAATCTCACCATCTTGGCATGCTAAAGCAACCTACTAATGGTTGGTCACGCTCACCTTCAGCACCAAATGGATGTTTTAAATATCAAGTTTTCTGCATTTTGTGCATAATGTCTCTGTCTAAAACTTTTCTGTTTCCCCTCTGTGAATTTTAGTGTGTGCGCGCGCACACACACACACAGATTGCAAGTACAAATGGACCAGTTGACCACTCACAAAGATACAGACAACTCAGCCAATATTATTACTTTTACTACTCTGCATAGCAGTTACCACATCCTTCAATCTTATGAATTTTAGATAAGTGATCCTCCCCTCAAAAAATCACCCTCTTCTAAAAATGCTTGTAATCTCCCTGTGACTGAAAAGGGAATCTAACCATCTCATGGTGAACAGAATTTTTGTTTGTGTGTGTTGTTCCATTTACCATACAAGGACAAATACAGTCAGGATTTACACTCCTAACTCAACTTTTTTACCAAGAAGCACTATTCTGCTTCCATTTTGCATCCCCACACAATCACTTTGACTCAAAGTCTCTGTTTTGTGTGGAAAGTTTGGCTGGCAAGGTTTTTAACATGCTACGACAAAATACGTTTACAGCTCCTAGTCACATTTTCTGTTGAAGAGGAAAAGGGAATGCCTCCACCTCTATGCATGGGCCTAGGATATCTTAGATTCACTAATGCCTAATCTTTTCCTGCTAAACATGCGTTTGTGCAGAGCTCTGAGAACCCTGAAAACATCTCATATATACTTGTGCATTCTCTAGCACACTTTTCAACTTATATGGCTTCTCAGCTTATTTTGGTTATGTAGCTTGACCCAGCCCTGAACCTGAAGACCCAATAAAGCAACAAGAAATTGTACATATTTTCTTCTTGCTGTGAGGAAGTCCAAGAGTTATTCTGTGCAAAATCCACACACTTTTTTTTCCCACAGAAATTGTGATTTTCTGCTCAGGCAACAGCATCTTCTGCACAGAAAATAATACCCCTGTACAGCATTGTCACCATCTGTGAGTACAAAATTCACAACGCTATTTCCGGCATAGAAAATGCTGTTTTCTCTGAAGATGATCATCAGAATGTAAGGCATATTCCCTAAATATTTCACCCTCAACAAGAAGGTGGTGAGATGTGTTGTTGTGGTTCTTTTCGTTGTCAATTCATTTATATTTCACCTTTCTCCCTGCCCCCTGGAACTGGCAGTCAAGGCAGCTTAAAAAAATGAAACAAACAAAGATAAAACAAATAGAGAAAAATAGATTAAATGCTGTGGGCAAAATGCAATTAAACCATATACAGCATTAAAACAATATAAAATATTCCCATTAAAAATAAAAAGCAGTAGAGCAAGACGCTATTAACAGCCCTTGCAGCCCTCAGTTGGAATAGAAAAGTTTTCTAGAAAAATAGAAAAACCTACTGATGGAGGGATAACAAGGAGAAAGCCAATCAAATCTCCTTAGGAAGGGGGTCTAGCACTTGGGGGCAGGCACCAAGAAGGGTCTCTCCTGTATACCCACCAAATGTTCCTGTGAAAGCAGCAGGATTAAGAGGAGTGCCTCCCCTAAACACCCATGTAGGCTCATATGGGAAGATACTGTGTGTTGGACTTAACAGGATTCCCCACCTGTATGGCTTTGTGCATCATACAAAGCATTTTGAATTGTTCTTGAAAAAGGTTTGGTAACCAGTGCCGCTGCTGTAACAATGGAGTAATGTACTTCCTCTAACTGTCCCAGTTAACAATGCTGTTCCAATTCTTTGGACCACATGAAGTTCTGAACATTCTTCAAAGATAGCTCCATGTAGAGTACATTGCAGAAATCTGAACTTGCTGAAAAAAACTGCAACCACAGCAAAGTGTGAGCAAAATGACACATGCTGTCCACCTGGTCAACATCTCTACAATAGAACGAGAAGCAAAAACAAACAAACAAACAAATAAAAAATCTCTTTCCACCCTGTAAAGCAAAGCACAGAAATGCACAGGAAGCTAAGGGTGGATTTATTGATCAATCCAGCCAGTTACAGATTCCAAACAACTCACCCAGTGCTTCTGTTTTTCAAATAACCATGCACTCTAATCATAATTTCTGTAAAAATTTTGTTTTATAATCTGTTTTATAATTGTGTATATTTTGATTATACTATACTGCATTTTTGTGTTTTATCTGGATAATCTGTTTTACAATTGTACTGTATAGTTTTATATTTTTAATATTCCTCCTCTCTCTCTCTCTCTCTGTGTACATATATTTTAGATTGATTGTATTACTTCTAAAGTGCCATGTACATTGATAGCATTATGTAACTAAATGATAAATAAATGATGACGATGTAAAATCAAAATTGATGTGAAAATTATTTGCTACGTTTATAAAAAAATTTGCTCGACAAATGTGGATATTTTTAGAAAATGCACAAAAACATCTCTCTGTCTCAGGAATATTTTGAGATTTTTTGTTTACCCCTGTAAGAACAAGAGACACAAGGACTTACATACCCAAGGGAAACAGAGGAGTTCCATCAACTTTTTCATTAAGAATGGCCGTCAAGCATACTCGTTGTTGTTGTTGATCTTGTAATCATTCTGCCTGGTACTATACCACCTACTTTTCTCAGCCTTTTAATTTTTCTACAACTCCAATGACTCTAAAGCAGAGGTGGGCAATGTTTAGGAATCAGGGAGCTTCACTGGCCCTCCAGGAAAACATTTTTTTTTTCAATAGAAAGTGACTCAGAAGTTGTGTTTCTGATCATTTCCTATTGAGAAAAATCTTCTCCTGGGCCAAAAATTGTCCCAGGACCCCAAAACATGGCAAAATTGCCCCCCTACTATCCCAGATGGTGTTTGGAGATGTTTGAGGGCAAAATTATTTTTACCTTCGGGATGAACATGTGTAGTCCAGAAGCTGTACTTCTCCTGTCCCTAATGTAGAGCCTTGGAACATAGTAACAATTTCCAGTTGTGGTCCATCTTGCATAAAATCAGCCTGGCTAAATCTGGGCCTCATGGCTCTGAGTGTCCATACCTGCACCCAGCCATACAGTGATATCCACCTTGGCAATGGGACATGAAGTCCACTCTCATTTAGCAGAGTTCCTTTTCTGACAAAGTGTGGGAACCTCTGTTGTTAAAAAGAGAAGACAGGAGCAAATAATGCATCACTCTTCTTATGCCCAAATACCTAAGTAAGCAAGAAAGTCAATTGCAGACATCTTCTTCACTTTTCCAATGCAGCAAAAGTAGATCTTTCTCCAGTTGCAAGGCCTTTATTGATGGATGATCAGTGGCTGGAAAGATTTGACTGACAATACATCCCAAATGCCTCTCTGCTCTGCCTCATTGATATCAAGTGGCACAAGCAGCTGAGCACTCAGACACTGAAATGTTCACTCATTAGCTAAAGGATCAAAGCCTGCTAAATTGTCCTAAATATAGACAGATTAACACAAATTCTTTAGCAGATCAAGGCAAGTAACCAGATTAGCTTGAAAGCTTTTACAATTGTTCTGTTCCACTCTAGGTTTTCAGCTTGGTGGGAAAAAAAGAAAGTGAAAGGAACACCATAATTACTGCATTATCTGCTCCCTTACAAGGAATTAGTAGAACTGTTTCCTTATAAACTTTAAAGTGCTCACTGTCAAATTATAAAGGTGTGAACATGTTATTATATAGTCAGATGCCATACAGTTAGGCTACTGATAAATACAAAGAAAGCTGTTTAATGTATATTTCAAATCAAATTTTATTTGCATTAAATCAGTGGACCCAGCAATTCATACAAATATTGTATGTGCCAATGAACCAAAATTTTTTTAAAAAAAGAATCTATTAACTACAGAAATACATATGTACGCTAATGCTAAAATAATAACAATAACAATAATAATAATAATAATAGTAATATATCAGAACTATATTTCTGATAAAGATATAAACAAAAAGGACTTTGTCAAACAGATAAAACTGTGAAATTTATTTAAAGATAAAATAGTAAATATGTACAATATTTTATGAAGTTCAAAATTTTGGTGAACACTGACATTCAAACGTTAATTTTGACATTCCCAGGTTAACTAGACAGCCTTATGTATGTTTACTCAGAAGTAAGGACGCTGAGGGAATTTATCCAGAAAAATTTCAAAAGGCAAGCCCGTGTTTGGTATCTTTACAGTAATGTACAGATAGGAACACGGATTTCTTTCATAAATTAAATTTAGGAGCAGCCAGCCTTTTTCTGAGAATGTCCCAGGGACAAATAACAATTAGGAATATAAATCTTCACATATTTCAATCTAACATGCAAGAACAAATAATTTATATAGCGTTACAGGAGACAAATCAACATTTTTGTCCAGGATTAACCCACACTCCCACATCGTGATGTATTCTGTGCAGAAATACATGTAGTATTTCTGCACAAACCCTACATTTTTTGCACAGATGTTTTATGTGTGGTTTCTTGTGCAGAAAACATATTTTCTGTGCAATGTATATGCATTTTTTATGCAGAAAAGACAAGTAGTACTCGGCAGAATAACTGTCTTCTTCCAGGTAACTCAGTTCAGTTCTTAATCCTCATTGAATTGTGGAGAGATGGCACATCTTTGTAGGTTTATCTTCTTCTGTATACCATGCACCCACCATATATGCAGGTATTCTGTTTCAGGAACCCCTGCATAAAATAAAAAATGCAAAGCATTGCATCCCATTATAGTCAATGGACACAATGTGCACCTGTCTGCAGCAGCATGGACAAGCACTCACCACCTCTATTAAGTATAATGGGACACAACACTTCATGTGACCTCACATTCATGCATGTAGAGGTCACAAGAGAGGAAGGTCCACTGTATCTTGACATCATCTTGAGGAATGGTTTCTTGTGATCTAAGTAGGATGGTGGGAAGCTCATCTGATGTTGGTGGCATTAGATGCTCCCTATCGGTTGGATCACAATCTGCAAGTACCTTACAAACCTCTTCATACCTGAGGATGTACCAGTCTCATTGCATTTCTTGGAAACATAGTTTGGCCTGCATATTTCACCTTACCCAGTTCTGTACTGAGTTGCTTCGATTTTTTAAAATTCTTGCTTGAAAATTTGTGCATGTTTTAAGTCAAATCTTATAACAAATATGCATCTAAAGTGCCTTTTTTGTGCTAATGTCAAACTGACACATCCTTTAGTCATGAACGTTTCTTAAATCTACACATTTTTTGCTGAGTAAATTACAACATCAACTTCAGAAATATAACAATTTCCAAGGTGAGATGTGTTTTGTCCTACTCAATCTCAGAATGCAGCAAATGGACATCATCATAGAAAAATGCAAACCTAATATTTTCTGTTCAAAGCTGCTGATATCTCCCACTTCTGCAAATATGATGCCATTTTTGTTACATATGGGGATGGAGTTCATTGCTAATTTTGTTCTGAAAACATGCAACACGTAATTGGAGCAATTTTCTTGCTTCAAGAAATTCTTCCAAAATACAGTTTTTGAAGATTTTCTCGGAGTAGATTTTCTTGAATTTTGCCTAGAAGTCATAAAAGTTCATAGTTTATGACTTCTTCTAGGCAAAATTCACATGTGATATTTTTAGTGCAGAAAATGCTGCACAGAAAATGCCATAGTTCATATTGTGTCTGTGCAAAAATATCATGTGCAAATTTTCCCCTGCCTGAGTCCCCCACCAACAGCATTTTCTGAACAGATAACATAATTTTCAGTAGACAACTTCCTGTGGAGAAAAGGTTGGATTCTATATTTTTGCACAGAAATATTATTACCTGTGGGGGAAAAGACTGCTTTCTACTCTGTGCAAAATTCACATCCGGTATTTTGGCAGTCATGAACTACAAAGATTCTTGTCAGTCTAGGATTCTTCCCATTAGAATTTCATGAAACTTGAAAAACATGCTTGTCAGCTATTTTTGAATACTTCAGATATTCTTTCCATCTTTAATTATGATCACAATTCAGAGACCAGAGATTCCTATTAGTCTCTTGGACTCTGTTGGTGGAACCAGAATTCAGAAGGATTGTCATCCAGGAGAGAGAAACCCACTGATCGATGAAAAAGAAAAAAATAGAAAGGAGGAGAATATGATATGCCAAATTATCAATGGTTTAAAAAGAGTGTTATAGTTATTTTCTCTCATACGCATCACAATACAATACATGTTACATCATTAAATTGTTTGGCAATAAGGTCAGGAGGAATAACTAACCTAATAGAGGCTATTAGCATGATATACTGTTAAAATCCAGGCATTGTCACTCACATATGGTAGCAGGTTAGGAACGCTGTTTTCCACACCCTCCTGCCTTCAGCGGATAAATAGTGGAATTGCCAGCAGTGTTGCTTCTGCACCACAGCAACCTTGACCACTTCCTATATGTAGGCTATCTCTTTGTTGTCTGCACTCAGCAAAGTTAAGTAAGTTATCTTCTGTTTTGGAAGAGGCAGGACTCTGTGCTGGAGCTGGCACTGCACCCTGTTCTGTTTGTGGCACTGTAACCTCTTCCTGTACAGCAGGTCCTGCCATGCCCCCTCTTTCAGACTCTGGCTCAGAGTCCATGTTCTAGAAGCAGGGCATGACACCATCATAGCAGCTTCCATCTATGTTTTAGAAAATCTTTGTACATTAAATGCAAATATGTACATTGCTTCACACAGAAAAACTAAAAGCATGGGCAACTTCCTCTCATTTCACAATGGTGATGAGAAAACATCTCCCATTGCATCTGAGTTCAACAGGCCAGGTTAGGAAGTGGAGGGTAGGTTGTATAGCACATATAGCTCAGTCCTTCCACGTCTTGTTGAATCTTTCCACAAATGCCCCTCACCTGCTTCCTGAAGCAGCCATCTAACTCTGTCTAATGGTGGGGCTGGTACCAGAAAGATTGTTCAAGTTATGGACACAGGGTTTCCCACTTCTGGCAGGGTCTTCTGTCATTTGATAATGTCTGGAAAATGGAGTTGCACAGACATCCCTGCAATGCAGCTGTCACCATCACAGATGGCATCCACCAGATGTCCCATACTGGCATATTTAGTATGCTCTGTAATCTACTCAGCCACATCTTACCAAAAAGCAATGGGATCTAACAGGCAATGGTTGAAAAGAACACTTCTATAGCATGTATATTGTCCTAGAGAGAGTGTCTAAATTGGATCCAATCAAGTTTGCCACATGTCTACACAGAAGTGATTCTTACTGTGTACAATGAAACTTACTCCCAAATAATTCTATGATGGATCGCAACCTAAAGTGCCTATTTCTTTCTACAGCATGCCTCCTCTCCCACAAGAAAAAAAAATGCTGAATTGCTCTGTTATTTAAATTTTCAAACTGAACTGGGTGCATGCAAATCAGTGCCTTTTTTATGAGGAGAGAGGTTTAGTACAAGTGCTGAAATTTATGAAGCCATATATTTTTCTTACTTACCACTAGCCAAATAGGCATTTTAACACATATTAATTTTTAATAATGCTGCTGTTTGCATTTCTGTGGTCACTCACTTCAAACGTTGGCTCTGTTGGTGTTGTTAAAGGATCGTCTTTCAAACTTCTGATACTCCTCCCTCCCCCCGCCGATTAAATTGGAACCACACTTTGCTTGTAAAGATAGCAATGTTTATTTTTCAAACATTTTTTAAAATATCCAAGGAACCAATTTGTAGTGTTTCATCATTAGTGACTAGGATGAAAGTCACTTCCATTTGTGGTATGTGTGGTCCGTGTGTGCACAGATATAGATACAAATATATAGATACAGAAAATAAAAACAGTTTTCAGACAAAGCCTGGATTTCAGAGTGATATGGTAAAATTTTACATTGATTTAATAAAAAATAATCCAATTATTGAAAACAGATGCTTATGGAAAGCAACATGCAATTCAGCTTTTTAATTCCAGCTGCATCCTGTGGCAATTGTGGAATATCCCAGGTCTAAGAGTGGAATTCAGAGGGCACTATTAGAGTAGGGATGTAAGTCTTCATCTTGTTTCTTCACAAAGGAAGCAACAGGTAAGGTCAGTGATTTTCCAAAGAAAGTCTTCAAAGACCAGACAGTTTTTGAAGACTATTTGTAACTCAGGACTTATGTAGAGCAAAATTAATGTGTGGCTTTTTTGAACAGAGAACAGCATTTTCTGCATAGAAAATCATATTCCTACATAGAATCATTATTTTCTGTGAAGAAAATGTATATTCTATGCAGATCACCCACACACAAATTCTGCAAATAAAAAGTCCCCAAACATAGCATTTTCCATACAGAAAACCGCTTTTTCTGCACAGGAAATAGTATTTCTGTATAGGAATAACAATTTCAGCACAGAAAACGTTTCCTGCTCAAGATCACACCATTCAAATTCTGTGTAGAATAAGTCCCAAACTGGATTCTTCTCATGAAGGCTACATGACACTCAAAAAAATATGCTGTTGACCATTTTCCCAATAGTTTTGAATATTTTTTTCATTCCTTTGCTGGAGGCAAGAGTGTCATTGTTCTCCAAATTAAGGCCATATGTCATCAAGGTGTCAAATCTGTAGAGACAGAAGTTTTCTGTTTTCTCAAGTATTTTTGGGAAGCAATTTCTCACCCACCTCTGAAGCATAGCATAAAAGCCATGATCTGGATTCTGGTGCACATTCAGAAATGTGAAAAGGGTAAATGTTAGAGTGAGCAATCTTTCTACGGTAGTGCTCAGTAATTCCTAGTTGGCATGTTTGCTAACTTCCTGTTTGTTTGTTTTTCTCTTCCTGTATCTCTCTCTAACCTGCAGCTGCTTTCCCTCTTCTGCTCCATAAGACCATAGAGAGATCTTGCAACATCAGAAATAACTACAACATTGGAGTTCCAAGGCTATAGTTGCATCTGACAAGGTTGCCCCCCGCCCAAACCTGTACTTTCATCCTGGCAATACTTCAGCTGAAGGATTTCCAAGGCATTGCAGATAAAGGTGCTGGGGAATGATATCTGCAGCATTCTCCTCATCATGGGGTGAGCCGAGGACAGGCATTTGGAGAGACCCCCTCAGGATCCTGCCACAACTGCTTGTCTCAAAGCCCCCTATAACCACAGAAGTTCTATAAACATTATTTTCCAGTGCCCCGATTAGCAGTGCCTCAGAAACCCTTTGGTCAAGGTGCTGCCAGGCTACAATGATAGTTTTTAGAGGGTCATTTTCAGTTGTTAATGACTATAAATGTGAATCCGCAGCAGTTACGTGATCATACACACTGAACAGGATGCCAGCCCATGTGTCTGACTGCACAGAAGGTCTGTAAGTAAAGTTATTTTTATGTTTTACAAAAGAAATATAAGTTTATTTCTTTTCTGTGCTAGGCCTTGTGTATATGGGAGTGTTGGCATCAGACTGCTTGCTGTTCGATTTCATCCCTATCAATTTCATTACTCTGTCTGTGAGGTCCAGTACTATCTCACATTTCGCAACAGTAAGTTCAAAACTGAAACTGAAGCTTTTCTTTTAGGACCCATGACATTGAAAATATGGGGTAAAATCACAGTGTGAGTATGGGAAGAGACACGCTACAAGTTTACACTGCTGCCTTCCCTTACTGCTTGGGCCCTGTACTGAAAACTCTAGGCAATGAAAAGAGAGGAATAATGGAATGATACAAAATGCAGTGGTGGGATTTTGACAAAGTAAGGAAAAAATGAGAGAAAATAGAAAAAAGACGCAGATGTGGCCAGAAGTTTCGTATGGGAAAGCAATTGAAATGCACATACTGATTTAAAATAACTATCCAATTGTGATCCTGACCGTCTAATGTAAATCTTTATATCTCTCATCCTTGCAAGAAAGAACGAATTATTCTCTTCCTATTCTCCACGTTGCACAAGAATTTTTTTTTTTTTTTTGGCACTGTCTTTGAGTTCATGCTACAGGAACTCAGAAATAAACCTTTTGTTCAACATAAAATAGGTTTGCTACTCAGGGAACAGACTCACTGCACAGAAAGCAATGTTTTCTCTTCAAAATATGCTGTTCCCTGCACAATTTTGCCCCCCCCAACACCCCATCTCAGATGTTATTTTGTAAAGATGAAGACTTGATAAGAAACTTATCATGAAGGTGGTGGGTGGCCCCTTTCTGAAACAGATCACAGAAATCTCCAAAAAGCAAGAACTGGTAGTTATGGGGGACTTCAATTATGCTGATATCTGCTGGGAGACTAGCTCTGCTAAGCATAGAATCTCCAACAAATGCCTGAGGGACAAGGGGATCAGCAACCCTGGACTCGACCCTAACCAACAGGAAACAGTTCATCACTGGAAACATTGCTGTTGGTACTTTAAGGGGGAGTGACCATGTAATGCTAAAATTCATGATTATGGGACAGAACAAAGAATATAATCAAACACAAACCTTGGGTTACAGGAAAGTTGATTTTATCAAGCTTAGGGAAATATTGGGCAGAACCCTATGATTACAGATGTCAAAGGGAAAAGATGCTCAGCATGGGTGTGATTTCATAAAGAAAGAACTTTTAAAAGGACAAGCACAAACAATTGCATGAAAGGAAAAAAAAGGGAAACATCTGAAAAAGCCAATGTGGCTGCACAGTAAACCCAAGGAGGAAGTGGGGGGAAAAAAAGATCATATACAAAGAATGGAAGGAAGGATGACTCATCAAGGGAGAACACAGAAGTGCAGCCCAAGCTTGCAGAACTAGTGTAAGGAAAGCTAAAGCTTAAAATGAGTTGAGACTGGCTAGGCAAGCAAGGAACACTGAAAAGGTTTCTAGACAATATGTTCAAAACAAGAGAGTGATGAAGGAAATGGTGGGCCCATGGTAAAATGCTAACAGATCACAACGATAAGGCAAAATTGCTCAATACCTATTGTGCTTCAGTTTTTTTTTCACCAAAAGAGGACTGCGTGCTTCCATGCATCAGCAGATGGCTGTCATGCCCTGCTTCCAGAGCATGTACTCGGAAGCAGAGGACATGCCAGAAACTGAAACGGGGTCATGCCAGGACCTGCTGTACAGAGAGAGGTGACAGTGCCAGAAACAGAACAGAGGGCAGTGCCAGATCCAACAGAGAGTCCTGCCTGTTCAGACACAGAAGAACACTTACCTAGACCCAGCTTCACAAAGCACACGCAGCAAAGAGAGAGCCAGTGTCGTTGCTCTCTCAGGATTTATAACTGGCAACAACCAATCAAGGCACAGCTGCACTAGGCTTTGGATCTATTTAGCTGGTGTCCTTCCCCTCCAGGAGTTGTCAGAGCTTATCTGACCTGCTACCCTGCTCGATGCCTTGACAAATGCTTGGATTGAGCTTGGCCACTCCCTTGCTGTGAAACCCTGCTGGACTTTGTTTATGTTGGACTTTATTTTTGACTCCTTGCTCACTGCCTGGAAGTAAGTAACAAGCTGGAAGATATTCAGTTTGTTTTGTTTGATTTATCAGCTGTACCAGTACTGAGATAGGACAGGCAAGGAATTCAAGTTGCAAATCATTATTGATAAGGAGTTAGTAGAAAGTTACCAGTTAACCTAAATAAGGTCAAATCTTCAGGGCCAGAAAAACTGTATCCAGAATATTGAAGGAACTTGCTGACCTACTCATAGAACCAGTTGCCATTTCTGAGAAATCTTGAAGAACAGATGAAGTGCCAGAAGACTGAATATGAGCAAACATCATCCCTTTCTTTAAAAAAAAAAAAGGAGGGGGGGTCAGGAACCTTCAGGTCAACCAGCCTGACTTCAATACCAGGAAAAATATTAGACTGGATTACTCAGGAATCCATCTACAAGTATCTTGATGACAATGCAGTGAACAGTAGGAGTCAATATGGGTTTATCAAGAATAAATCCTGCCGCTAACTCTATAGCTTTTTGTAAAAAACATCAGGGCATTAGTTTAGTACATGGTGGGAATGTGCTTTAGCTGGATTTCAGCAAAGCATTTGATAAGGTCCCCCATGAGATTTTGATTAGCAAAATAACTAAATATTGACTAGATGGAAATGTCATCAGATCGATATATAACTGGAAAACCACTGTAAGGCCCTGCTTTGGGGGTCCCCAATATCAGTATGGTTTGGATAGCCACCATACCTACTTGGCATCATATGTAATTGGCAACACATTTTATTGACTCTGATATCAAATCCAAGCCTGAGAGGTGACAGAGAGGTCAAACTGAGCGAGAGAAAGAATTTGCCTGTAAATGTGAGAAGCATAGGTCAACTCCAAAATTCCTCCAGGTAAGACTGAGTCATTTGTCAGGCAAATACACACCATTCCTGTGGATAACAGGCTTAAATAGAAGCTGGAATTTTCCAGGGAATCCAACTGTGAGGAGCCCACCAGGACACTGATTGATGGATATCCATCCCTTGTACACCTGGATTCTTTCCTCTGTCCTCACAGCACCCACAATAGACAGCTATTACAACATTCATCATATCTTTGTCAATCAAAGCACTAAGCCCATCAACAGGCGAAAGACCCATTGTCCACAACAGGTTCCCTTTGTCTTGCATCTGAAACCTTCACAGCCACAAGCCATTTTCAGGGTACAAATACCCCTGATTTCAGGATGCCCAGTGCAGTCTCTTGAAGGTCTACTCGTCACTCTGTCCGTCTGGCTCCTGAATGAGAACTGTCCTTAGGTCCTACCCAAGCCAAAATACATTTCTGCTCTTCACTACTCTTCTGGACTGGTAATTATAAATCCCCCCAAATCCCTCAGCCTCTCTATAATTTTTCCTCCCTTTCTCTTTTAGCTAGCTCTTGTGTGACTGTGTGTATCTTGTGCACATGCATGAGTGAATTCCCCTCAATAAAATCATTTATTAGACAATTCTGCTTGGTTTTTGGCTTGGCCTGACCCCATAAACATTGGGTAAAAAGATCTTGCTAGGTTACCCTTCCTCTTGTAGTGCTATAGCTTGTGCTCTGGCTAATTCCCATTCCCCATTATTTGGAGCACATTGAGGTGTCCCCTATGGGACCCCAGAAATCAGGGTAACACCATGCTCAAAGAGTTGTCATATGTGGCTGTGCTTCAGATTGGAAGGAGGTCTCAAGTGGCCACAGAGTTTTGACTTGGGGACAACACTTTTTTTTAAAAGTGATTTAGATGGTGGGGTGGAGGGAATCCTTATCAGATTTGCAGATGATACAAAAACTGGAAGGTGTAGCTAACTCACTAGAAGATAGGAATAGAATTCAAAAGGACTTTGATAAAGTAGAAAACTGGGTTAAAATTAATAAAATGAAATTCAACAGAGGCAAAGGAAAAAATTTACATTTAGGCCACAAAAAGCCACCTCACAGGTATATGGGGGATACATGGCTCAACAGTACTACACGTGAAAAAGATCTTGGGATTACTGTTGACTATAAGTTGAACATGAGAGAACAGTGTGATGCTGTAGCAAAGAAGGCAAATGCTATTTCAGCTGCATTAATAGTTTCAAAGCTGAGGGAAGTAATAGTCTCTCTCTATTCTGTTCTGTATTGTGTTTAGTTCTGGGCATCTCATTTTATGCAGGATATAGACAAGTTGGAATGAATTCAGAGAAAGAGAATGACAATGATAACAGAGTGACAAGTTGGGAGAGTGACTATCCTAGGTGTTAGAGAAACTACCCAGCAACAGGTTGATAGCCAACTAGAATGGCCAGAAAGAAACCCAGCCCATTTGGGTGAAGGAGGGGTTGGAAGCTGAAGAGGTAAAACGTATATATAGCACGCGCACTGAATTGCTTTGGGGTCAGAATTCCAGAAGAGGGGCTAAAAGTCAGTCCTTCAGACAGACAGTTTTTCAGTCAACCAAAGGAGATTGAATGAGAGAGGTGTGTCTTCCCAAAGACAGCCTAGAGAGAGGGGCAGAAGAGAAATCAACCCACTTTTGAATCTGGTCAGATAGAGTGACCTTTGGGAACAGAGCCTTTGGCAAAAGGGTAGCCAGAGGGCTGTGTGTATGTAGGAGACCTGTGCCTTTTTGCTCATGTAAAATATAAGAAACTGTTTAAATGCATTCTGAAGACCTGTTTGAGCTTAGACATACATACAAGACCAATACTTTGTTCTGTTTGTTATTTTTTAAAAAAATTATAGTATATTTTTATAAACTTTTGACTCACCTGAATACTTTTCACTAGTTCTAACCAAACAGCAACACACTACCATAGATCATGAAATAAGTCTAAATAACAACTGAAAGACTTTACCCTTTTTACATCAAGGTGGTGTTTTAAGGGGAAAGGCCAGAGCTGTGTAGAAAGTGGCAAGGTGCTTCAGCAGACAGGGGCAGGGGAAGCTGCCATACCAGTCTGCAAAGAGAAAAACAGGCCTTGTCACAAAGAGGCATAGAGAACAAACGTAGGAGAGGTTGAAGAAGCTGGGCATGTTCAGCATGGTGGGGACAAAATTGAGGGGTGTCATGATTGCTTTCTTTAAATACCTCGAGGGCTGCCAGAAAGAGGAGAGTGTAGGCTTGTTCTTTGCTGCCTCAACGTGTAGAAACAAGCTCTAACGGCTTGAAGTCACAGGGAGTGTAGATTTCAATTGACAGAGGGGTGACAAGGTCTCCTTCTCTAGATCTCTTCAAAAGAGGCTGGGCATGATGGGGATGCCCTAGCTGGAGATCTGCCTCGAGCAGGGGGTTGGACCTGAAGGCCATGAGGCCCCTTCCAACTCTATGGCCATTTCCGCCCTACACTGTTATAGAGCTTTTATTCCACTTTCAACATCCTGTGGAATTCTGGGGTTTACAGCTTACAGTGGCCAAAAAGCTCTCTGGCTAAGAATTCTAAATATCCCTCCCTAAACTGCAAACCGCAGGATTCCATAGGAAGTTGATAGTGGAATAATAGCACTATAACAGTGTACTGCAGAAAGGCCCTGTGACTTCATGACTTTGCAAAGTGCAGTGAACCTCACAATTGCCATTATTTTACCCCATAGAATTGCTTGAGCATTAAAAAAATAAATAAAGGCTATCTCAAAAGGAAAATAAATTAAATATTCTTTCCGTCCCTAGTACCTGGTGTCCAAACAGACGTCTATAGTCTGCTGCCTTTCTGTTACGTAGCTATCTCTTACATCTCTTTTTACTATGTCTTCTGATCTAGTCTTGGAACTCATCCTGGAGCTGACTTTGCCCCACTCCATAGGAGCCTAAACTGCATAAGAAAATAATACATGAAGCTGTTTAAAGAATGTATGTGACTGAAAGTATCTCTCTCAATAATATAACTGCCTTGCATAAAATTGAATTTTTCTGAAGGATTAGCTTGACTGGCAGAGGAAACAAACGCTCCAATTACAATGAAGTCCTTGAAAAGACAATCTCAGCACCATATTTTTTTTTTTTACAAGGTAACGGCCGCACAACCCCAATGCCTCACATCAATAAGCATTTGAGGAGCAATTCTTGGCATGTTGCTCTGGCTTTTAACTGGGGGTTTCATCTCTCACAGAAACAGTGCAATTTTTGTTAGTACAGCTCTCTCAGTGTTCCAGTATTCCAACCCCCCTGCGCCGCCTGCTCCCACAATAAAATTATATTTGGATTATACATTCCGTAGTAAAGCTTTGGTAACTATACAAATGATAATATAAAATTATTATACAACATGTTTTACTTCAATGGGAGCTTTGTTTCTGTCGTTACCAATACCACTTTATTATGGTGATAAATATAAATAAAATATACTGTCGGTTCTTTTATTGTAGCTTCTCTATTATTTCCCTAATTTGCTTGTGAGAACAGTAGTTCTTGTCATTGGTGCTTTTTCAAAAAATCTGATTTATTCATTTTGTAAAATACTGACCTGGGAGATTTTTTTTTGATTTTTTTTTTGACTGAGGAGGAAAATTTATATGCAGCCCTCAAATTAAATGACACAACATGCAAGTGTCTCACAAGGGACTATGTAGTGTGGATTGGGATGGAGACATCAGAGTGTTATCAAACTTTGTCATTTCTGCATAGTATTTAAAACCAGTTTTCATCTTGTTTCCATATTGATCTGAAGAGTTTTTTTAAAAAAACATGAAAATACTACTACTACTAATAATAATAACTTTTATTGCATATCATTGTATCAAACAATTAATAACTATTACATTAATTATTAAATGTATCTAATTATGATGATGATAATTCAATACACACACACACACACAAATAACAATTATCAATATACATTTTGAGGACAAAATATCACAGATCAGACAGTCAGAAAGGGTTAATGTGTTTAATTAATTGTTAATAAACTAAAATACGAAATCTCAGGCCATTTCTGCATTACACTGTTATAGTGCTATTATTCCGCTTTCAACATCCTGTGGAATTCTGGGGTTTATAGCTTACAGTGGCCAAAATGCTCTCTGGCTAAGAATTCTAAATACCCCTCCCTAACCTGCAAACCCCAGGATTCCATAGGAGGTTGAAAGTGAAATAATAGCACTATAACACTGTAGTGTAGAAATAGCCCCAGATGTGAATGTCTGGGTGAGTAGCCAGAATGCTTGTATTCACACACCAATGAAGTTCTGCCTCTTTGCGGATTAATGTAATGGAAGAAGTGAAGAATACTAACTCCTCACCTTTGCTTCTTTGCTGTTGTGCATCAGTATTTGATGACAGTCCATCTTAGAAGCCCTTTTGGTTGTTTTCTCAGAGCGACATCACCTTCCCTGCAGATACACACATATCTGCACCTCCTTCTTAGACAAATCCAGTTTCTTAGTTCACACAGGACATGAGTGCATGTGGAGAGGGTACAGTCTTGCTCTGAGGAAACAAACATAAGAGCTTGCAAAATTTACAGTGTAACTATAGAGAATTTTTTTAAAAATCTCTAGCACAGTGGTTCTTAACCTGGGGTCCAGGAACCCCAGGGATCTGTAAAGACCTCATAGGGGGTCCACAAAGCCCTGCTGCTGGATATCAACAGCAGTGGTAGCAACAGGAACATGGAAGGGGGGTGCAGATGCCATTTGCAAACAAGGGAGCAGTTTGGGCGTGCACACATGCCTACTCCTGTGTCCTTCAGTGCCCACAGCACCCCCTGCTGCTGCATCCGTGACAAACGGGACGTGGCAGCAGGCATGTGTGCGTGCCCAAACTATGACTCTGGAGATCAGGGTCTCCAGTTGGCCATGGAATCCCACTGGCTTACCTCAAGCAAGTGATATTCTCTCAGCCTCAAAGAAAGGCAAATGCCACAAATCTTGCCAAGGAAACCCCCATGATAGGGTCACCTTAGGGTCACTATAAGTCAGTTTTCAAAGAGGAGAGACATGATGACTGGAAAGAACCTTCCCTTGTCAGTGGGACTTTGTTGTTGTGTCCTTCAAGTCATTTCTAACTTATGGCAACCCCAAGGTGAACCTATCATAGGAGGGTGGCGAGATTTGTTCAGATGGGGTTTGCCTTTGCCTTCCTCTGAGAGACTGTGACTTGCTCAAGATCACCCAGCATCGGAATGCAAATTTGAATCCTCATCTCCAGAAATCTTAAATAAATAAATATTTGACTATTTAAATAAATATTTGACTATTTAAATAAATATTTGAATATTAAAATCTTGAGTTAAATCTTGCAGTCCCCCAGCAACAAATGATATTTACAGCGTGTCCTTGGTAAAGAAAAGGTTAAGAACCACTGGTCTAGCACATTACTTGCAAAAGCAATAAGTTCCTGAGTTTAGAAAGACCAACCTCCACGTGCACACATTCCCTGAACTTGAGGAAGGCTTCCTCTGAAATTCCCCTCCTTTTCCAATCTTGCAGTTTCAACCCAAATTGAATTTATTGCTAAGGATCTAATGAGAGTTAATTTTCTTTTTTTAAATGAAAGCAATAAAAGGATCCACAGGAAATAAGGAAGAGGGTGGAGACATCTGGAAAACCAAGAGCTGTTCCTACTTCAATTGGCATGATTCATATAACAACCAAATGTATGAGTTTTAGGCCATTTCCTCACAAGCCTGTTACAGCGCTATTATTCCACATTCAACATCCTATGGAATCCTGGAGTTTGCAGTTTAGGAAGGGGCCATTCTATAACAGTCTAGTGCACAGAATCAGAAACAGAATCTTGCCTTTTGGATTGGAACAAAATACATCATAATGCTGTGAGAGAGAATGAGGAATAGGCTGAAACATCCCATGATTGGCCAAAGTCTTTGGGATCTTTTTTGAAGAACGTCAAATATACCGCAACAAATACCACTGCCTTCCAACATACCTGCTCTCACTGGCAGAGTCCTTAAAGGAGAGTGTTTCCATGAGTTTCATTGACACTACCCAGTAAATACACATCACATTCTAATCTTAGATTCATATAGTCATACAATTTTGATTATCAGTGTACAGACATAAGAATTCTATCCAACTTGGAAGATGAATGCAGAATGTGAATCATATATTGCTTTCTCCTACCAACAGAAAATCATAGGGACTAGTCCCATGGTTAAGTATTAAAATCAAACATATACAAACTTTGCTGGGTAGTACTTAGGCCTGCTGTTTTATAGCCCTCTCCATCTATTCCTACAGCTGGGAAAGTCATTTTTGGCTCATGAATATATTACCAGTTCCCCCTATGGCACCATCGCTTTGTTTTTACAATATTTTATATTACGATCCAATTAGCTCTACCTCACACAGCACCATTTGGTAAGTGAGAATTTTGCCTTCATTACATTTTCATCACATTTCCAATAGTCTCTTATGCAACAGAGAGGTCGTTTATAGTATGATCAAAGACCTTAATGTACCACCTGTTCTGGGCTGTAATACTTGCCCTGTTTAATGGAATAACGGTCACAGTGGGAATTCCTTTAAACATCCAAGAGACATTCATAAAGACAGTACCATATACCGCAGATTGCACAAGGTACCCTCCTCCCCATCATATATACCCTTTTCTCCTTTCCCTTTTGTGCTTCTGGCTTCTCGTTTGATCTCTGTGAGATAGTGGTAATGATGTATTTCAACATGGGATTGAGGTAAAAGTTCTACTCCTCCACTAAAAAAAAATTATGCCAAACTGCTGCAGTGGAATGGGAACAACCTTGAAAACTTTTGTACATTGGAGACTACTTTAAACTATTTCAAATTCCAGTATTTATTGGAAGATTGAAGTACCATAGGTATATATCTTCATTTTTCTCCCCTTTTGGTGCAACTGCTCCAGAGATTTCAGGAAAAAGGGAAAATTTTGCTTTTTTTTTCCTTAATCAGAAATTCATGCGATCCAGTAATTCTCTTGCTTTGTTCTGGGGCAATAATCACGTGCATGCAATACAATACAATAATGGATGTTTTAAAGCTATAATATTCTGCGGCAGGTTGGGGAAAGCATGGGTTGTATGTAGCCTCCAGAACCCACATCTTGCATGTAAGCTCACCTCAATCACCAACTGTGGCACATGGTTTGTGTGATTTTTGCCTGAAAACTTTCTTAAAGTACCCCAAATGTTTTAGAATTATTCCCCCCAACACCAAACATGTCCCGATACCTCTAGAAACCTCATCCCACATCCCACATTCTTCAGCTGCATCCTGGCCAAATTGATGACCAGAAGTGATGCAACATCTCTTCTGGTCATCATTTTGGCTGGGATAGAGCCAAAAAAGAAAAATATGTTTGACCTTCTTTCAGGTTGTGGACTGGGGGTCGGGATCAGACTCTAAGGCCCCTGCGGTTGTCTACCCTTTCCTAAGGCATGGAATAGAGCCGAAAGTACATAAGGATTTATGAACCAATCTGTCACTTTTCAATCAGTTGACAACAATTTCTGTTTCCTAGTTGTTTATCCATGGCGACGACAATAGTAAGGTTCACTCACCCCTAATTATACTGATCTGAAGAAATATTGAGGGAAGGATGGATTTTTGCTGAAGATCTGTAACCTCTGATCTGTCCTGGTATTCAAAACCAATCCATTACTTTAGTTTCACTTAATTCTAAGGATTATAGCCAATTGTTAATCTGAACTAGAGTAGGCCTATTGAATCAATGGGAACTTGGGAAGTCAGCATTTGCATAAATCCATTGATTCAGTGGCTTTCCTATGGTTAGGAGTAACTTAACTTAGTTCTAAATGTGTGGGTTTTGCACCAGGCTGTGGTCAATGGAGATGGTGTAAACAAGGGAGATCTCCAAAGCCTGAAGCTTGTCATTTCTGTTCTAGAGTCACTGCTATTGTAGCCTACTAGCTCTCCCTTTGGTCTTTCTGGATTTTACTGCTTTTGACCTTATAATTATTGCCTGGCTCCTCTTCCTCCATTGTTTCTTGCCAGGGGAACAAAGGCCAGCAGAATCTCCTATCCATAGCTCAAGATATCCATAAGTACCAAAACAGTCTTGTGAGAGATCCCAGGCTTCTCTCAAGACTTCCCAAACTTCTTGTAGTTAAGTGATATTCCTGCCAACATGGCAAAAAGGACTTCACTCAAACAGCTGTGGAAAACTGCATGGCCCCTTAAAGGAAGTGAACATGCATCCACTGCTTCTGAGTGGATAGAAGGAGCAACTAGGCACCATTGACTGCTTCTCTGCCAGGCTCTCATGGAAGCCTTTCATGAAAATGCCTTCTGTTAGGTGTGACATTGTATTACATCTATCCAGTGGATGATATTTAACAATAACACATACAGACTAGAGATGAGTTTGGAAGTAACTAGTGAAAAACAACTGGTTATGATTAATTCCATTTCCCCATAGCAAAGGATATACAGTAGTAAGCTAGTGAGGAATGAGACTTCTTCTTTTGAAATGCAGGTATTAAAATTACTTTGGTAGTTAACAGGGCTAGGTAATGGGGCAAGAATCTCACATGGTTCATGCATTGGTCATGCAATGCCTTGTGCTTCTGGCCCATGCTTTGTTGGAAATGCTGAGTTGATTGAGAGGAATGTGGCCCTTTTCGCACGGCATTTCCAATGTGAAAGGGCCTCTTGAGAGTTGCACATATGTGAGGAGCGGTCCACACGACGCACTCACATTTGCGAGATGCTCAAGGGCCTGACGCAGACCATGCACTCATTTTTTCATTTTCAGCTTGAAGCCGAAAATGCTGCACGATCGCGCATTGCTCTGGGACCCCGCATGCACTTACCTTGTGTGCGGAGCCTCGGGAGCTGGGCCGGTTGCACTTCCTGTCTCAGTGCAGCCTTGGTCCCGGGCTGCACTGCAAAAGGAAGAGGCGGGGCTCTCGCGCGAGCAGGAAGCTCGTGCGTAGCTGAAGGACCCCTGAAGCGAGAGCCTCTCTCCGGAGGCTGCTCGCGCGAGCCCCACACCCCAGTACCGTGAAGAAGTAAGGTGTAAAAAGGGTCTGTGTCTTGCATCAGAGACCAAACACTTGTAGTATTTAGATTGTTAAAAAGAGAGAGAAAGAGAACTACAATTAACATGTATGTGCTTCTGAGAAAGAGAAAGAGAATAGAACTCTAACTAATTACATTTTAAGAAAAAGTGTGTTGTTCTCTAGTGTTTTTCAAAAGTAATCCCAATAAATTCAGTGGATTCATTTCCAGATAAGTGTGCATAGTACTGCAGTGCACATTCATAAACCGTTATTATTATTATTATCATTTAAGAAACCCTAATCTTTCAGTCAGGCTTTCTTATCATTTGAGCCAATAGTGGGAAAAGCAGAAATGGACACCCTCCAGAACCCACTGTGATATAGCACTCTGTTTCTAGTTTGCCTGGTGCTCCAGAGAGTGCAATGCACTGTTATAACTGCTATTTTTCTTGATTGAAAATGACACAATATCACTTCTGAGAGTTTTAGAGATTTTTCATTTGTTTGCTTTGGGCTATTTTGGGTGGGTCCTTGATGAATTGTCCTAATCCAAGACTATTTTACTTAATACCAACAAAATCCAAATTTACAAAAGAGTGATATCTTTATTGGCCAAGCAAAATGCAGAAAATACATCATGCAAACTTTCAAAGCTTCACTGACTTCTTAATAACGCAAAGATGTTAAAAATAATACAGGTAAAGAACAATGATGATATCAGAGTCACAGGCCTATATTCTGTCTCAGATGTTACTTCTGTTGTCAGTTAAGATGGCCTGGAAGAATCTCAGTGCAGGCAGAGGACGCCCCCCTTCTTGGCCATGTGAGGGCCAGGAACAAAAGAAAATAAAAGACAGGTAATAAAAATTCAATGTCATTTAGCCACAGAACAGTCACTTCCCTTGAGATCCAGGCTTACTACCAGAGTGTGGGGTGGGAAGGTTTTTTGTTTTGTTTTGTTTTTTTGAAAAAGAGGTTTCAGAGTGAAAATGAATGGGCTTCCAGGAGTTCTTGGGCTGTTAAGGGTCATGATGCTGCCCTCCAAAGTACTTCACAGTCCACACCCCTAGAGTGGTTGTTGCCAGGTGCTGTCAAATCAACTTTAAGACCCTTCCTCAGGTCTTGCAAATTCAGGGCCACGGCTTTCTTGATTTAACCTATCCACCTATAATGGCATCTTCTTCTTTTCCAATTGTCTTCTACCATATCTAGCATTGTTGTCTTTTCTAATGAGCCATGTCTTCTCATGATATGTCCAAAGTGCAACAGTCTCAGTTTAGTCATGTTGGCTTCTAGGAAGAGTTCAGGCTTGGCTCCTCTTGGACCCATTTATTGTCTTTTTAGCAGTTCATGGGATCTACAGAACTCTTCTCCAGCACCACATTTCATATGAACCAATTTACTTCCTATCAATTTTCTTCACCATACAACTTTCACAACCATACATAGAAACTGAAAAAAAGAAAACATGGACAATTCTGACTGGTTCAATGATATATCTTTAGACTAGAGGATTTTGTCTAGTTCTTTCCTAGCTGTCCTTTAAAGTCCTAATCTTCTCCTGATTTCTTCATTGCAGTCCTCATTCTGATTAATGACTGAGTCAAGATATGGAAAATATTTCACTATTTCAATGCCTTTATCATCTACTTTAAGGTTATACAAATCATCTGCAGTCATTTTTGTTTTGTTTTGCTAATGTTTGGCTGTAAACCTGTCTTTATGTTTTCTTCCTTGATTTTCTTCCTTATATAATGTCCACCCCTAGAATAGACTGTTAAATAAGGATGAGAATCTAATTCTGTTTCATTCAGAGCTTTCCCTAAATTCGCAGATTATTTCATGCATTTGAAGGAAAACTTTATGGAAAATGAAACTGACACTTTCACTCATTCAGTCAGATGGCTTTGCATGCTTAGTTCTTATGTGCTTTTGTTCAAATCCCTGTGTACTTAACTAGGTTTATGATGCTGAATTGGATTCATCTCTTTTTAACAACAACTTTTAAAAGGTACAACGATGGTGTCTCCATGCTGAGGATCACCTAATGTATTGAATTTGGCCAATGCAAATAGATGAGAGCTTCATTTATTTCATTATAGATAAGACCCTAACAACATTCAGAAATTTCTTTATAAATGAATGGTGAAGAACTTGAGAGTTAAACAATTTGAATATAAGAAAAAATAAACCTGACAGATTCATCCATTCCTCGTGTTGAGTTTTGACAGGGGAGACTTGGGTTCTATTCCTTGCTCAGCCACAAAATTCCCCAGATGACAGTAGGCCAATCACTGTCGTTCAGCTTAGCATCGTTCACAGGTCTGTTGCAAAGATCAAAACTGGAAAAGTTATATGTATTCCATCCTAAGCTCCACAAAGAAAGGGAAGGATAAAAATGAAATCAGCCGTTACAACTGAGATCAGCAAAAGCAGGATAAGAGAGGGGAAAGGAGTAGAACGTATTATTGTGTGCGTGGACTCATTTTGCTGCATCCTTCTTGCCTTATTGGAAACTTCTTAATTGATGAATGAGGACTTTATCAAGCCTGGCAGGAGTCGTTATGTCTGTGATTTTCCTTGAAATGCATCTGTCATGCAGCTCAAAATTGAATAGCCAGTTTTGGGCCTAACCAGAGACATGGCACTGACTTAAGGCACTCAGAAAGGAATGAATGATTAATGTACTTTATAGACAGGGTAGCGCTTCCTCTGTCTCGTGTGCTTTTTGTATGTAATCTCCAGTGGTTCAACTTCAGATAGATCTAATGAAAAAGGACTGGATGTTTTCCACCTTCCCTTCTGAGCATGCTGTACAATTTATCCACTGACAAAATGTGCTAATGAAATGTCACCTTGGACAGCTTTGCTAAAGGATTGATGGGCTGAAAGTTTTGCACTTTATTTAACTTTTGCAGGAAAAATGAATAAGTCCTCCAAACTCAGTATGATATAGAGATCCATTATAGTTTGTGAGCCAGGAAGGAGGCACTGTGCTGGGACAGGAATGGGAAACTCCCACAAATAACTTCGAGGGAAACTGAATCAATGAAATAACCACTCGAAGGTGTAGGGGTTAATGGTGCCTTCAGTTTGACTCTCCCAGGGTTTTCTGTGTAAAAAATGTTGGGGAATTGAGAGATTTTTGGTAATGAGACTCTCAATCAGCAGAGTATCTTAGTAATTGCACAAAGATGGAAGTTGAACAGATTACCAGTCCCACTTCTATCACTCCACCCCAAACACACTTAACCTAGCTCAAAATAAACACAAAAAACAATTTGGTTAAAAATATAAAAGAATTTACTCACAAAATCTTGCGCATAGTCTACACAGGTTCAATTCTTGAAGAAGGCAGGAAGAAAATTAAGCACTCACATGCTTGCTGAAAATAATCCCTGTTAGGAGATCTCAGGGCATGCTTTCAGGACAAAAGGCGAAGTCAAAAGGAAGGAGTAAATGGCAAGAGAACCTTTTTAAGACCAAAGAATGTGTACGTGCTGGAGGAAGAGGTGTTGACCAAAACAAACAGGAAGTTTTCTCTAGGCTATCTCTCTATGCCTACAATAAACATGCAAACAAACTAGCCAGTTAATTAAGCATGCAAAGGTTGCCACTCCCAACAAAAAGGGATCCCTTTGGCCACAGCATTCCATTGCTGGAATCAGGGCAGTCACAGCATCATTTGATGTACTTTTACTCTCAGTTCCAGAACTAGAACTTTATTCTTTTGAGGTCGGAAATGCGTTGTCACAATGACATTCTTGCACTTCTGAAGTGACAGAAGGAAACCTTCATAAACCTTTCCTCTCCTGACATTTTCCCAACAAAATTACAAGCGTGCACACACACACACACACACACAGAGTTACTTTTACTTTCTCAAGAAATGTGAGTAGCCTCAGGATGCTTGAGGCAAATCTGGCCTTTGCAACTTCCTGTATGAGATGACCCAATCCACTTTGACCAAACTACTAGGAAGACCAAAATTTAGCTATCCACTTCTGTGAATACCATGATGGAGTTTCCAACAATTTAAACATCTTAAAATATGCATTTAGTGTAGATGCATTTTGATAGAAAATAAACAGCAGCAAGCAGACATTCCTTCCTGTTTAGAAGGGATTATTTCCACCTTCCATCTATGTGAAGAGTGACTCTCTTCTGGGGCAATAAACATAAGTTTTCTGCAGTTTGCAGGGGTGTCTCTGCAGTGTGTTAGCTGACTTTATGAAGTGGCACTAAAAGCACAGCAATCTAGCTTTTTCTTGCTGTTCCAAGACTGTCCGGCTGTATTCACCCTATTGTTATGTGCCTTCACGTCATTTCTAACTTATGGCAACCTTAAGGTGAACGTGATGTGGGGTTTCTCAGCAAGATTTGCTCAGAGGCTGTTCTGAGGCTGAGCGAGTATGACTTGCTCAAGGTCACCTAGTGGGTTTCCATGGTCAAGTGGAGATTTGAACGCTCGTCTCTCAGAGTCAGCACTCAAACTGCTATACAACCCTGGGTGTCTCAATTTATCCTGTCCCCTTTATTTTTCAGTTCCTTAAAAAGGAGCCTTCTGACTCTCCCTGGTCTCCTGCGATCACCTGCAATTCAAGGAAATGCAGTGGATTCAGGCTTTGGCAAGTCTTATGGTTATTTTTGTGAAAGAAAAAAGAAGAGAAATATAGGATGGCTATAGATGCAACAAATAGCTGCCTTCCCTCCTTTTAATGCAGGTATTGAGGAAACCCTCCTAGCTCCAAAAACAAGGGAAATAGTGGTGGAGGGGGAAGGAGTTAACATATTGCCTCCTCATATGAAAGAACAAAATAGCCCTATTCCAGCAATTTTAACAAATGTTCCCTGAAATTGAGCTATATAGCGAGAGATATATATATATATATATATATATATATATATATATATATATTGTTTTTCAGGTATACTTAAAGTTTGCATGTGTGAAATAGTTATGGTATCTCATAAGAAAGTGGATTGTGCAGGTTCTTTTTGCTAAATTACAAACCAGCCACAAACAACTAGGTGAAGTGTATCTACCTCTGTTTCCCGTTGGCAAGCACCTAAGGGGGATATGTCCTTATTTTACCTACTACAAACCCTTTCTGCCAATAAAGTTTTACTAATTTAAAACTGATGGGATGAGAAGTTGAGCCAGAACTCCTGCTGGGACTGAAATTACTTTTCTAGAAGGCTAGTTCTTTGAGACCAAATACAGCCTATGGCATTTACTGTATGTTCTCAATGACAGCTATACATTGGGGAAGCTTGCCTCATTGTACTATGTGGTAAAATACAAAAGCTGAGTTCTCACAAAGATGGGACACTTGTGTTGGGATGGAATGAAAACAGATGCCGGCAGAGCTGAATGCTTATGGAGGATGGGTGGTTGTGTATAGGGCATAACACTGAAAGAATTAGCACTGGTTTTGGAGGAATACCTTCCCAATGTGGATAAGAATACTTAAGGAAAGGGTTAGTCCACTTTCTGAAATCTCTTATTTCAAGGGAGAGAAACATGCCACCCAGGGTGTGCATGCAGGCCCCTGCCCATTTTGTCTCTTCTGGAACCCCACGCTTGCCAGGAAGGAAGGAAGGAAGGAAGGAAGGAAGGAAGGAAGGAAGGAAGGAAGGAAGGAAGGAAAGAGGGAGGGAGGGAGGGAGGGAGGGAGGGAGAGGAAGGAAAACAGGCAAGCAAGCAAGCAAGCTAGCTCTCCTGTGCTACTGGAAGATTCCAGAAAGTGTGATCCAACTTGTTGAAAAGATGTGGGATCCTACACATCTTGTTTTAATGATAAGTGTAGATATAAAAAATGGAAGAGACCTTCCCCTCCATTTTCAATAAGAGGGGTAATTATTCTCCCCCAGGATTTGGTCCACCCCTAACTTATTCCAGTCCTATTGCCATGACGACACATGAACTCTGTTTGTTCTAGATCACCTTTTGTACCTTCCAGTAGCTAAATGTACAAGTGGGATAGAGAATCCCAACCTTGGTTTAAAAAAAATAAGATAATACATTCACAACTACAAAATTGATGGGGCAAGGCAAGACGGTGGGAAACGAAACTGAATTTGTTTATCTAGATGGATGAACTTTTGTAGTAAAAAGCCACCCAAGAAGAGAGCATTATGTAACTTATGTTGTAATTGTTTTGTCCACAGAGAAAATTCCATAACACCCTAACCTGTCATCAAATGCCCATGATAAATTATAGACAAATTTTGTTTACATAAAAGAAAGGAGATTGATTGAATGCAGATACACAGGTCTCATTCTTTGGGCCAAACCTGATTGTACACAGAACAGATGGCTCCAAAAATAGCAACCATGCGTGTCCTTCCCTTCTACAACATCCCAGAGACTTTACTGGTGCACTGACATTACATTTATCATCTATCCATCCACCTGCTAGTGCAACCAGTGATGCAGAATGTGACCAAGGAAATGCAAATTATTGTGGGACTGGGTCACAAGCAAAATTAAATTAGGTGTTACAAAGGAAGAGTTAGATAGATGGATGCCTGCCATTTAGAGTGGTACCATTTATTTATTTAGCATAAATAAATATACTTGATTTCACTGCTTCATAAGATAACTGGCTGAAAGAGAAAATTGGCAAAATATTTAACCAAACTAGGCTGAAAATACAGCTACTATAGTAAAAGTCTCACCAGAAGCAAAACGTTCTCAGAATCTGAGTTATGCAACTTGGCTACACATTTTTCAATCACTTCCAAATGCCCTCTAGAAAAAATATGTTTTTACTAGTGAGTCTAAGGCCATTTCCGCACTACACTCTTATAGCTTGATTATTCCACTTTCAACATCCTGTGGAATCCTGGGGTTTGCAGCTTAGGGAGGGGCCGTGTGGTTCCTCCCTAAACTACAAACCCCAGGATTCCATAGGATGTTGAAAATAGAATAATCGCGCTATAAGAGTGTAGCGCAGAAATGGGCTAAACGCCAGCAAGGAACAAGGAACAAACCAAGCTTCCCTTGCAAGGAGTAATGGGCTCTTTGGCCCTGTTTCCTGCTGTTGACTAGGAGAGGGGGCCATCAAACATTACCTAGTTGCCACCACCCATTGATTTACCCCACATGATGCAGTAACTTTGTGGGAAGTTACTGAGGGGTTTAACTTGCACCCTTCTGCCTCTGAAAAGACTTTCTGTCCCCTTCCTGCGGAGATAAGAATCCTATGTGCGTGCATGGCAGTGTCCACGGAACAAAGACACAAGAGAAGAACATTCAAAAAGAAAGAAAAAAAGATCTTTAAAGGAAAGCTTTTATCCTAAGCAAGTAATCTTACATAAGCAAAAAGGTATCTTATACATGAGGGCATCTTCCTTCAGGCATTACTTTAGAGGAGTGAAAAAGTTACAAAAACAGCTTGAGTCCAGTCACGTAGGGATGGGGGCGCGATGGGGACAATTGTTTGGGGGCACCATGGCTACTTGCTCGCCATCCCCCCTGTGCTGTAGCCCTGCCCCCGCAACACATTGTAGCCCCACCCTGCCTGCCATAGCCCCACTCCCACATGCCACAGCCACGCCCCGTGCACTGCAGCCGTGCCCCTATGCAGCATAGCCACACCCCACTCTGCCCCGCCACCACTCCTCACACACTCCAAGCTCTGCCACTGCTTGAGTCATATTTAGTGGAGGTTAAAAAGAACCATAAGCCCCAACGTGACTGGTTGAACACTCCTGTTCTACTCACAGTACAGATGATGTTCTGGGTCTTGGATGGTTATGGGAAGCTGGGAGTCTGGACTCTTCTCTTTAGCCTACAACCAAGCTTCGTTAGGGAAAATGATTCATGCATCAACTTCACACCTCTCCATCAGTCCCAAAGTCTCAGTTTCCTTGTCTCTCTCTGTGCCACGTGGAACCCCAAGCTTTTATAACCTCTCACTTGGAAGCATCTCAAAACTTCCAAACTTATCTCCAAACTAGTCATCCTTATTGAGCAATTTGCCCTCTTGATCACTGTTACTTCTCTGTGATGCTGATCCCCAACAAGCGTAACTTAAAAACATCCGATCATTAACCCCTTGTTTAACTAGAAGAGAGGCTATACCTACCCCCCCCCAGCTGTTTTGTCCAGGTAATGAGAGAGCCCATTACACACAAGAGAATGGTACAACCTCAGTAACAGAATGTTTAGTATCCTATGTAGTTTGGTCTTTGTTTCCTTATAAAACATTCCTTCCAAACGTCTTGCTTCTTTTCCTGAGAATTACCGAAACTCAGTGGCTGACCTTTGGCAAGTCACACTCTCTCAGCCTAAGAGGAAGCAATGGTAAACCTCCTCTGAATAAATCTTGCCAAGAAAAACAAACAATAGGATTGTCATAAGTCAGAATTGACTCAAAAGAACATAACAACAATGTCAAAAACTGAGAGTTCTATACGTTTAGAACTCTCTCTCTGTTCCTCCTTCTCCTCCTCTTCTTTCTTCTCCTGGCCTCCTGCCATTTTGAAACTAATTATTGGAACTATTTCCCTCCTTACTTATTTTGTTCAACATGTTGATTTTGAGAAGCAACAACTTGTTATTTTTGTGTATTATTAGTCACTCTTCAGCGTAGCCTATTTTATTGCTGTTGAGTGAATAGACGTTTGAATCATTCATCACTTCAGGTTTGTGAATGGAATACAAAATTAATAAAAACAAGACAGCTAAAGGAAAGAAGTTTTTTTCTTTTCTTTCCATAACTAGAAGCACCTGACTGGCAAAATGACTATGCCAGACTGAGATGTATTTTTGAGGAAAGCTCGGTATGAATATTACATCAAGTTGTCTCTTTGCCTGTACTCAAAATCATCAAAGAGAATTTGGCTAAAAACTAACACAGAGACAGAAGGACACATCCATGCTTCCCTGGAGGATTATGCTACTCATGCACATATTTGGGAAAGCAGCAGATTCTACCAATGTGGCAAGAGGTTATGCACATGTCTCAGCAACTAGTTTGCCTGTGCTGCACAAAGTTCACCAACAATGGCTGAAGGTTTGAGTGAGGGGATTTCTACTACTTCTAAGCTCATAAAAGGAAAGTTCATTCAAATATCAGTACAGTTAATGACCTCTCTTTGATGAAGAGAAAAAGTGTGTGATTTATGCTGTCTTCAGATGAGAAATAATTCTCCTAAGTGACTCCCAAAAGAAACTTCAGCTAGAAATACTTGTGTAAGAGTTACATACTTTAATCCTTGCTAATCCCACAAACGGTAATGTTATTGTATAGGAAAGACTGGATGATTCTATGAGTAATTGCAATAGGTCACTAGCCATGAGGCAAATCTCTACTTCGTTCATTCTTTCAAGAACACGTAAACAATATCAATGGTTTATTCCTGCTAGGTAATATTGTGAGAGTTTTGGAACATTTTAAAGATTTTTTTAAAGAGGGGGGCTTTGCTTTTGTGCAGAAATCAATTCTTTTGCTTTAGCAAGTTTATTATGTGGAAAATATCCTCTTTTCTCTTCAAAATGATTATTCTGCACAAGAGCAAGGCTTTTGCACAGATGATTTTTTTTTCACAAAAGGTCCTAAAATTCAAAGCTCTAATAATGCTTTAAAGTGGGGTATTTCAGTGTCTTAAAGAGACTTTTCTTGTCAAGAATGAGACAGTTTTTGACTCTGTTCCATCCTTTATGTCATTAATGCCTTAGTGGTACTAAATAGTCAGCATCTTAACCCTGGTACTAAATAGCTAGCATCCTGTGTCCGTAATGGCTTACTATTTCCTAAGTGGACTCAGTTGACTATCTTTCCTCCTAGGTTCTATGGCAGGATGGTGACAGGGTCAGTCACTGCATGGGATAAAATGCTATTTTGTGTATGGGGTCCATACATGAGTGATAGATAGAGTGAGCCTTTTCTCCTCTTTTGGTAGGAAGTAACAGTCTTTGAAAGCTTCAGATATTCCCTTACCTTAACAGTGGCAGAGCTTGGAGTTTGGGGAGGGAGGTGGGGCTACAATGCGAGGGGCAGGACCACTGTGCATGGGGGCATGGCCGTGGTGCATGGGGGCGTGGCCAGGTGCATGGGGGCATGGTTACAGGCCAAGATGCCCAAAAAACATTGCCAACCGGGGTGAACACCCCCCCCCATCCCTACATGACTGTACCTTAACAGAAGTCAAAGGCCCTTTCCGCATGAGGCTGATGAATCGGTTTGCGCTGTTTCTTACCAGATTTTCTGGGCTCGAAACAAGGCAGACTTTCCCTCATTTCCTTCTGCACAGCTACTGCATATGTTCCATTCTGATTCGGAGGACTGCGAGTTCATGAATCCACACTGCCTCCGCCGTGGCCACTCCCGCTACTCCCCTCACCCCGCCCTATCGGCTGTGATTGGCCCCCCCTTTTTTTGCATGGTTTAGTGTATCATTGCGTACGTGCATATGTGCGTAAGTCCGTACCAGCCCCTGGCCTCTCCCATGAGCCCTCCCCTGACCACCAATTCGCATTGGCACGAATGTACGTGTCTGCACCACTGTGAAAGTACGAATTGGATCGATCTGGAAAATTGGAAAACCAGTTTCTTCCAGTTTTCAAACAGCATGCTTTACCACTACATGGGGGCGCATTTAGTCAGAATTACATGCAGAATGAAAGTAAATAAACCGAACCTAGTCTGCTCCAAGATGCAGAAGACCTCCGTGGCAAGACGCATTGGCCCACCTTAATAACCACGTGCAGAAAGAGCCTAAGTGTCAGTTCTTTTGTTTGCTAGCTTTCAATTTTTTCCCTTCATACAAGACCCTTCCAAATGATATAGAGTTGGAAAAAAATACTCTAAAATATTCAAAATTTGTTCTAAAAACATGTTAATTGAATATCAGGAAACCCTGATGAGAAGAATAATGGACTGATGAGAATCTTTAGGTATGTTCTTCATACATTTTTATTGTACAAAACCCCCAACATTTTAAGCCCAGAAAATAAAATGCTGTTTCTTGTGCAGAAAATGGCATTTCCAAGTGGACATATCATGCAAAATACCATCACAAATTTCATGCAGAATAAGTCCCTGATTACAGCATCTTCTGTACAGGAAAGAACATTTTCCATGCTGATCTTTTTTTTTTCCTGGGCAGAAATATTATTGTCTGGGTAGAAAATGCTGTTTTCTCAGATGTTTTCTGGGCAAAAAATACCACATGCAAATTCACTGGATAAATCTCCAGCTGCTAGTTATCTTTGAAAACACAGTGGCAAGAAAATTGCTAAAATTACCCATTGCTTCCTTTAAGAACAAAATTGGTAGGGGGAGAAAATCATCCCAGAATCAATGCTATATCATGACAGATGGCCATTCCATTGGCATACTTCAGTAGACAGATAAGGCCCTATTGCTGGAAAGACTCTGTAGTAAGACTACAGAAAGAAAAAGGGAGAAAAGGAACTACTGTAGCTGCTGTTGCCATGGGCAGATCTTGCAAAGTTACTTTTCCACACTAGTTAGCTCTTCACTAAATGTCTCAGATGACCACAAAGGATCCACTCTAAAAATAGTGGGGAATAGTAGAACATTACCAAAGAATCCAATATGTATAGATTACTAGCATATATATCTAGTGTTGCACAGGATTTTATTTTCTCATATGAGGTCTAAACACCCGGGCCTCCCAGACATCAGCAGTACTTTTTCTTGAGTTATAAAGTTCTCAGAAGGAATTAGATGCAGTTGAAATACACAGATTTTAGATTCTGCGTCTCTAATTCCCCAAATTGTTTTATCCAGTACCTGCAACTTTCCCCCCATCCAATCTGTATTCAGAGTTATTAACATACAGAGCTTGGTTTCCTGAGGGAATACACTGCCCCCCTCCTTGCTGCTAGGCCTTGTCTTCATAGCAATAGCCTATTCTCTGGCTGAGAATTCTAAAGGCCCATCTTTAAACGGCAAACCCCAGGATTCCATAGAATCTTCACAGGCAGCCAGTCATATGTGATCTTCACCTGACACAGACAAGGAAATATACAAACTTTGACTTTTTTATAGTAGACAGATCTTCCCTGTGGGCTTCAGATGGGCATTTGCTTACTCACTTTGGAAACAGATTTTGGGAGCTATTTGAACTTATCACTATAGTACATCTTATGATGGCTGGGAGGCTACCAGGTTATACAAGGGATTTATGGAAAGAATTGCCTCTGAATTCTGAATTCTGAATTCACGGGATTCTGAATTCAGAGTGGAGCTACTAGTCAGAATTGGCAATACAGGACTAGTGGTCTGACCAATACATAGAACAATATTCTGATTCAATATAATAATGCTTCCTATTTTCTTATGCTCCCTTTGTTTTTGGACATAAAATTATGAAAAACATTTTATATCCTGATATAATATTAGTATCAGTATTAGCAATATTATTATTAATAGTAGTAGTAGCAGCAGTATTATTCCACAGTGTTCTTAGAATCCTTGATGGCAATCCAGTCCTTAGTAGTAGTAGTAGTAGTAGTAGTAGTAGTAGTAGTAGTAATATTCCACAGAATTCTGAGAATCCTTGCTCATAATCCAGTCCTTAGAAATGTACTACATATGTAACTATGAACAGATGTATCAGGTGGAACGGTGCCCCATTTTCAGAAATGCTGACTTCAGTTATTAGTTGTGGGATTTATTAGAAAGTGGGCACTATATCCCATTTTTCATTTGTTAACTTTGATTTACCACGTTTCATTCCTTTCCTAGAGTGCCCTGTATGCCCCTCTCAGCCAGATCTGCTTAATGTTTCATTATATACATGAACTACAACAAATTAAACCTTGATATACTATAGGCTCAAGAAATGTGTATTAAATATTTACCTCCACTTTATTTTTACACATAAAACACAATATATTCTAACAGCAATGGACTAACAATTGCTTCTGGAGCAGTTCTGCTGACACCCAAAGGAAAAAAAAATTGGATTTGTGATTTTTTATGTACACTTGTCCCTATTTCTGAACACCATAGGAAAAGGAAAATTTGATGGGAGCTTCCAGTAAAAAACCTACTGGGGAAAAAATCATTTATCTTATCCCTGCATACTTCCAATATTGCAAGGGTTCTGGTATGTCATATGATGTTTCATATTATTATTGGTATTAAATGTGTTAGAATATTTAAACAGAAGTAGGTCACCTGAGGATATGAGGACAGTGTCACCTCTCTGTGTTCTTGACTGACAATATAATTAGCAGTCTTAATATTGTTTCACTGTCAGTCCCATATTCTTTCTAGAGGGAATAAAAACAAAACAGGATAAGAGCATTCGGCAACCTTCAAGTAAGGGACTGTGTATCCTGCTTAATGATGGCCAGTGTCCAAGTAAGCATAGCTACAGTTCACAGTAAGAGAATTTTGAGAAACCAGGCCAGTCCCATGTTACATGCAGGGTTTCAGCAAATGAATTTATTTTATTTATTTATTTTCCACCTTTTCCCCCAAGGTAGGACCCAAGGCACCTTCCAAAAGGTTAAAAAAAATTAAAACCATAACAATTAAGACATTAAAAGACATATAAAATTATAAAACTAACAATAGATTTTTAAAAACAGCTAATAAATAAGTAAACAGTTTCCAGCAAACCCATTAAGGACCTGTTTAAAAAGAAATGTCTTTGCCTGCCTATGAAAGGAAAGCAGGGAGGGGGCTAGCCTAGTCTCCTGTGGAAGAGTGTTTCACAGGGTGGGAGCAACCACCCAGAACGGTCTCTCCCGTGTCCTCACCAGGTGAGCCTGGGATGGTGGTGAGATTGAGGGAAAGCCTTCCCCTGCAGATCTTAGGGCTCTAGCAGGTTCATATAAGGAGATATGGTTTTTCAGATGAAGAAACACAATTCAGGCAGTCCAAGGTCCAAACATGAAAAGCGGTCTTAAACAGGCTCTAAGCCCGTAAGAGAGTCCCCAGAAAATGTAATTCAAGGTACATGCTTAAATTCAGAGATGCATAAAGCCAGACACCACAAACAAGGTCACAAAGGGAGTATTGGAAATGATTTGTTTGCATCAATGGAATAGCTTTGGCTGAGCTAATTTATAGCCAGCTATATATCAGCCCAGCCAATCTAATTAGCTCAAGGTTTTCCTTTTAAAGCAGATTAGGGAGTCACCAGTTCCTCTGTAACTCCTGTTTTAATCTATGACACCTTACAGATTGAAGTGCCTTGGTATGTTCCTCATGAGCTTCAGGAATTTCCTGTGATGATCCAGGTTCTGCTTCTGTCAGTAGTATGAAAAACTGTGAGCCTCCTCTAGCTCTGGCTCTGACTGGAGCTTGTTATCTTGGTGGTTCTGATTTTTCCCTTCCTTGTTTGAGAAGGCCTCCGACAGGTAGGCTGGCTGGCTGGCTGGCTGGCTGGCTGGCTGGCTGGCTTTCTTTCTTTCTTTCTTTCTTTCTTTCTTTCTTTCTTTCTTTCTTTCTTTCTTTCATGTATGCTGCCTTTCTCCTGGCATGGAACCCAAGGGGACTTCCAACAACAAATTAAAACATCAAAACATTTAAAAACAATCAAAAACATAGAAAATCATTAAAAAAAACCATAAAACAAGATTTGGTTAAAGCAAATTAATAAGTTTGTAAAGCAAATTAATAAATTCGGTTAAAGAAAATTAATAAATAAATCCTTGGCTTACATAAAAGCCTGTTTAAAAAGAAATGTCTTTGCCAACAAAAGGAAAGAAGGAGGGAGCCCATTTAGCCTCCTGTGGAAGAGCACTCTACAGGGTGGGAGCAGCCACTGAGAAGGCTCTCTTCTGTGTCCTCACCATGCGAGCCTGGGATGGTGGCGGGACCGAGAGAAAGCCTGTGTTCATGTATATACATCAATGCCCCTATGTCTAAATCATATCAGTGTTAGTTGGGGAGTCTATTTGGTTCAATATGCACATGCTTTTATGTGGGTAAAACTAGGGATGCAAATCTTCACCTATTTTTTTCTTGCACGAAGAAGCAGTTTCCAGTTTTCCCCTCCTCAGGGCAAGGTTATGAAAAATATCTGTCTTTTGGATGAGTTTTTGAACCTCACAATTTTCACTAAAAATGCGTTTCTGCAAAGAATGTTTTTTGCACAACAAAAAACATGTATTTTGTGCTTTCTAGGAGTTTTGCATGAAGGAATTTTCTTAATAAAGTCCCCAAATGAATGAATGAATGAATAAATACACACACACACATACACTACATACATACATACATACATACATATATACGTGTGTGTGTGTGTGTGTGTGTGTGTGTGTGTGGCTTGCAACAGAGGCATATTTTCTGGAAAGGGCGTTACCATGTGCCCTCCCTTGTTGAGTGTGTGACATTCATTACTGTTCTTTACATTGCTAGGTAAAACCAGCATTTCCAAGTCAAGAAGCAGGCTTGCTTTATTTCAGTCATCTATGTATTCTTCTGACCATTATTGGAAGCAAAGCTCCATTTATGTCATATCTATACCCTTGTTATGACTTCCCAAACTAAGACACAACAAGTAAATATGTTCACCACCATTCTATCACAACTTTTGGTAACCACCAGGTCTTTCTGTCTGTTGGTGTCTGGAAGAAGAGTCAAAGCTCATCTTCTCTCGGCTATCAGAACCTGAGAGACGTATTGGCAGAAACTTACACTATACTGGTGAAGCGCTGTCTGCTTCAAGAGTCTCTCACTATCCACTCTCCTGGGTCCCATGTAAACCTTCATCCTTGTAAACAACTCCACTAGCTGCTATTATTCCACAGTGGTGACAGAGAAGCAAGAGATCTTCACTACTATTGCCACAGAGTAAGCTAAAAGATGGTTTTCCAAATGTGGTCAGTCAGGTTTATGATAAATCTCTTGACATGTCTATAAAAGACAGACAAATCTGTCAGCTTCTCTCACTTTCTGTCACTTCTCACACTTTCTCAGATTTCCACCTTTCAATTTGTTCTGTCTAGATTCCTTTGGGATATTTTTTTCCCTTTTTCCCTCTCATTCTCTCTTCCATCATTTTACTTTTTTTTCTTTTTTGATCTAAATTTCTCCGCATGGGAATTTGTACACTTTTGTCAATAGCTTGCATTCACTTTATCAATTTTTTTTATTTTTATTCTATTTCTATCCTGACCTTTGCCATTATCTAGCTGAAGACCCATGGCAACTTACTACACAGAGGAAAACAAAGTACAACTAAAAGCTCAGGCAGACTTCTTTAAAGAGAGATGGGCTGGCATCTTGTCAGATATTTTCATCATCATAAACTATCATGTGATCAAGTGAATTGCAATGTTGAACAATGTCTTCATGCTCAAAAGGAGAGCAGAGGTCTTTGGGACATTGTGTGAATGAATAGTATCACCATTTCACAACAGTCCTGATGTGCCATGTGTCTCATTAGGATGTGCATTGGGACATGTTGTGCAGTGGAAGCAGATGTGCAGTAGTACATATTGTGTAGCATCTTGTTGTGCATCATTGCAGTTCACTAGTACTGTTGTGCATCGTGTCACTAGCACTGTAAAGTTTCCACTGGAAAGTTATTGTCATTGTAAAGTTATATAGCATACCCTTTGATACAGTACTTCAGCCATGGTCTTCTGCCAGTATACACACTTTTGGAAGCAGTTTCCCTTTATAGAATATTAAAGAGCATCCTTTTGAACTGGTGATAGCAAGACTTCTCTATGATTTCATATCTGTCTTTGACAAATATACATTTTTGCACACCATTTCTCCTTCTAAGCACATTTTTGTTCACATATTTTTGTGCTCAACTTCACACAACTTATGCATTATTGGCTCTGACTGACATACACCAATGTTAATGCAGACCCTGGAAGATTCATTGGTTAGCTCATTCATTTGTTATAACCTTTAAAGTAAATCATTCCTTGATTTCCCATTGGTCTAGATCAGAACTTTCCAAACTTTTCATGTTGGTGACATACTTTTTCAACATGCATCATTTCGCAACCCAGTAATTCAGCTTTACTAGCAAACTGGAGGAAGCCAGAGGTGTATCTAGGGTGGGGAAAGGTGATCCTCGCTGCTATTGCCCTTGCCAGGAAAGGTCCCAGCGAGAGCAACAGCAGGGGGAAAGACAGCCCCCTCCCACTTGGTTGTTGCCTGCTGCTGTCATTCTTGCCAGGGAAAGGCCCCAGCAAGAGTGACGGCAGCGGGCTAGGCTTGGTAGTGGGGTGTGTGTGTCTTTCTCAGCTGGGGAAGCAACACACCAACACACTACAGGAGACACACTAATGTGTCATGACACACCATTTGGAATGCCCTGGTCTAGATGCTATTATAGCTCTCTCCTTAAATTTTTAATATTTTTATATTATTAGAAGCAGAGTATCTCTTCTTTGGAGCCGCTTAATCACAGGAGCCCTCAGGTAACATTTTTAAAACACGTGGCAACCATGAGCAAAGCTGCTTGCTTCTTATTCAGCAATGATCTAATTTTTTATAAATTTTTCTTGTTGTTCTGTAGGAAAGCATGGTTTGCCAGTATACCAGTTTTTTAAAAAAAAAAACCTTTCAATCAAACCTTATTATAGTTGGTTATAAAGCCAGGAATTTTAGCCTCCTTTCTTTATACAGCTTCCAAAATGTTGTTTTGTCAGTCTTGATGATTTTTTTTTTTTTTTTTTTTTTTTTTTTTGCCAAGTACTCAGTGTTATTAATCTTAGGAAAACATTCATTTTTAGTGTTCTAATCTCCCTTCTCTAAAATCTTTTACAATAGAAAAAGTCATTTTTTTTCCTAGTCTACCAATGTAATGTTTATCAGAGATAAAAAGGTTAACTATGAATATGTTTTGCATGTTTGATGTTCACTGAATACCAAATTAGTTAACAGTTTTAACTCCTCGGATTAGACCATAACATTATCTAATACCATTTAAAAGAGAGAGAGAAAGCATTTCAGTTTTTGTTTATTCTATCTTGTATATTGAAACACAGCTATACAGTTTTATTTAGTTTAGGACTTCTTAGACTGATTCTATAAGTTAGTGAAAACACGATATTATCTCAGAAAATCTTTTACCCTCTTTTTACTAGTGAGAATAGGGATGCAGGTAGGTGGAAATCTTCCAACAATATTCCAGATCTAAATTGTAAGAAGTGCTTAGAAGTTATGGATTCTATTTTAACTCACAAGAATGAATTAGATCAGCCTTTTTCAATCTCACAATTTCAGAAATGTGAGACTCCAACTCCTATCATCCCCAGCTAGCCTTCTGTGACATGGAGACTAAAAATGATAGGAGCTGCCATGTAACATGTCATGGATACTAAGTCTTGCTGATCATTCAATTAGCTCTAAATCCTTATACTTCTATGAGAGATACAAAGAACACTTGTAAATTTTCTCATTCTCACTGAAAAAGGGCTGCCTCAAAACTTGATCCACTCTGCTTTTTCTCCAGAAAATTTGTTTGTGATAAAAGGCATGCATTTTCTTCTAAGAAAATCTCTTTTCTGCAGAAAATTAGTTTTCTGTTCCCAAAGTAACATATTGCACAGGAAACAGCGTGTTTCATACAAAGTGAACATTTTCCTGCTTAGAAATGCTGTTTGCTGCATAGACAGCAAGTCTCTGCCCTCCCCCGCCCCCGGGTCAGGTTTTCTGCAAAAGCAAAAAGTGCTTTTGTACACTAGGGATGTAATCCTTTGTTAATTTTCTTCTCATTGTGAGAAGGTCTTCAGAAACTGCAGCTTTTGAAGACTGTTTGTAGTTCAGGACTTAATCTGTGCAAAAATTTGCCTGTGGTTGTTGCACATAAACTGCTGCTTCCTGCATCAAACAAACAAACAAACTTGTTTTCTGCACAAAACAATCATATGTAAATTTTTTTTCTTAGAATAAGTCCTAAACTGCAAAGATTCTTATCACTCCAGGCGTCTTCTAATCAGGGCTTCTTGATGTTTGAGAAATCTATTCTTTTCAACCTGTTTTGAATATGTTCAAATATTCTTCCATTTCTAAAGCATGAATAGTCTTGCATTTCTCATGCAATGACAAGCTCAATCAGCAAAATGATCCTGATGGCCTTCATATAAAATATAAATTAAAAACTTAGCTTATTCCTGAGTGTCTGCCCTACCCTTATTTTTCTTATCTCCTTTATGTTTTTTCAGGGGTTCTGCAACTGTTGCAAAGTTGCTGTATAAAGAAAACACCCTTGAACTTGCTGAGGCCAGGTGTTAAATTATTGGGGACATAAAATAAACATCATTTCAGATCTGTTTGTACTAGGGTACCTTATTACCACAGATTACTCAACCTATCAGAGCTGTTTTCAACCAAGCTTTCATACTGAATGCTAATAAAGGTGTTAAGGACAAGGTTATTAGTTAGTACTGTACTATATTTGTTTTTATAGCCAAGGAACACCTGGCTTCATCACACCCTTTCATCAAAGTGCAGAACTTTAAAGCATTGCACAGATTGTTGTTGTTCTGTGCCTTCAAGTCACTTCCAAACTATGATGACCCATGGGGTTTTCTGGGGGCTGAGAATGTGTATTGCTCGTAAGGTCACCCAGTGCGTTTCCATGGCTAAGTGAGGAATCCAACCCTGGTCTTCAGGGTTGTAGTCGAAGATTCAGACCACTACACCATGCTGGCTTTCCGCGAGTAGTTCTTGTAAAAGTATACTTTGAGCAGTTCTAAGCTTTCTCTCTCAAAATGCATATGGTAGTATTGGAAACTTTAAAGGGCGGCAAACACAATCATCAGTTGAAGGAAAAGCAGAGCTAAAATTTCTCATAAAACATTTGTGCAGGAAAATTTTGGAGAATTTTCATCCCAACTTAACAAAAAAAAATTTACAAAATTTCATAGAAGCTTTACCAGTATGTGTATGTGGGGCACACGATTATTGTCAGGGATTCCAGGCAGGGAACCCTGGGAAAATGATCAGCCCACTGCAAAGATGTTGCATCATGCTCCAGCTGTGGGTAATTGCAAGGTTGCATAAGAAACTGGGGTCGTGTGCAGATGGTAGAGGGAGGTGTGCAAACCTCTACCTGATTGGTTGTAAATATGTGTATAAGAAAGCAATCCCGAATATGTATTTGTCTGTTGACCAAAACGGTGTCTGGCGCAAGCCTTTGTCTGTCTGTTCCATGTTGTGTACATAACGGAACGTTGCTACAAGATAAAGCGCCTCCTGTTTGGAAGAAACTCCTCCGTGTGTGAGTATCCTTACTGGGGAACAAGGCTGCTGCTGTTGGCTCGCTGCCTTCTGGTTTTCCGCTGCATCTCTGTGGGGCTGAAACTCCTATCATCTCCCAACAATTATTCCATCCAGCAAAAAAAGAATTACAAGGGTACACAAGTCCTGTTTCTTTAACAAAAATAAAGGGAATGCCCCTTTTCCTATTTTTGGTTCCAAGCAAGCAATACTAATATATATATAAACCACTGAAGCAGTTACAGGAGGAAAAAGAATGAAGAGATGTACCTAGAGTATTTCAGTTTTCCAGTATATGCTGGAATTGGAAATATTTTAAAGTGGTCTCCAATGCAACAAAGGAAACAGGGAAAGACAAAAGAGGGATCCCATCTGGGTTAAAGTCACTGTGCAGTTCCCCAGAGCTTTGTGTGAATCAGGTCCCAGATCTCTGAGCTCATGGTGTCTTTGAATGCTTCCAACCAAGGTCCTTAAAGGAAATTGCACTAGTGATGACCAGTATGCAGTCTCCAACTTCTGCCCCAAAACTGAATCCCGCTCTACGCCCAAACCACTCTCAAATTATATGATAACATAATTCCAAAGGACATCAACAAAACTGAAAGACATTGGTGTGCATCTAAAACTGACTATACATAAACCACAAAACTGAAGGGTGGGTAGGAAAAATCCCAGAGCTCTAGTGTGGTTTGTGGGCCAGAGAAATGGTTCTATGCTCCCTAGTGGACCTGACAGGAGACTTCAGGTGCAAAGTCCACTGAGGAAAGACCATCTGTAGGCCCCTGCTATCTGTGATTGGCTACCATTCATGTCACACTCAAAGACCATCAAAAACTAACATGCAGGCTATCAAGAAGACACCATGGGCATGCCAAAAATAATGGAACCCCATTGTAGTGACAGTACTGCTGCAATCTCAGATGAGAATACAAAGCAGTTACAATTTCCTAAGTATAGCAGGATGCCAGCCATTATATTTACATTTGTTTGCAACATACATATACAACTAGAGCATCTAGCATACACATTCATCACACAAGTTTTCCTAACACACATATTTGTGTCACAATTTGCCCTAATGTATTCATTTTTGTGCAAAAGTTTTGAGCTGTGAGTCACATCACAATATTTATAAATTATAAACCCAAAGAATAGTAGTGTTCTGATCATATATTAGTTGGGGAAGTGCTGAACAGACTGTTCCACTAAAAAATGAATTGCCCTCCCGACTCTTTTTCCTGGGAGTGGAAAAATTTTTTGTTCTGTTTCTCACTGTCAGCTGCAGTACACCTCCCAAAACCTGATGTATCCCTCTCCTCAAGCATTCACACATTTGTGATAGCATTTTGGAGAAATAAATTGCACAGAAAACAGTATGGATATTTTAAAATGAAAATGGTTAAAATGTATATAATTTTAAAAAATGAAGAAGCCTGTTTCAGTCAATTAAAAATTAAAAATTAATGCATAAATTATCTAGATTATCTAGATTATTTTTCAGTTGTGGTCTTTAAAGTATTGATTGATGGATTTTAATATGTATTGCTTTTATGTCCTTTTTAAACTCAAGCTATGTGTTGTGTTATTTGTTATTTTCTTGCTTCAATCTACATGAAGAAACAGGTAACTAATGTTGTTGTTGTTGTTATTATTATCAAAATCAGGAGAAATATTCAATGTGAGAAGAACAATGATACAGAACAAGAACAGGAAGAAAATGTAGGTAAGATACAGAGAAGGTTAATGAAATCAAAACTGAGAGATTTTCACATTCCTGTTTTTACAATACTGGCACTTGAGTTTTATAGGGAGAATTCATACTGTTTAGGCTTTAAGAAAGGACTTTTTAAATGAACTGGAGAGAGCAGTTTATTTATCAATATTCCAGCCCAGATGTCCTGTATCCAAGTAGACCAATCTGGTATTAAAGCAAGCATACAACTGACCATTTATAGCAATTTTGGAAAGTCTATCCAGCAACAACATGTTAATGAATCATTAAGCAGAAATCATTAAAATGTAATGGGAAAGAAATTTATGCAACTACCAAGTAAACCATGCATGTTGAACTTCTCATTACATTTTAGATTGCTATTGTTATTAGTAGAAAGTAAGAGTTGGTCAACAGTATAGTCAGAATGCACTGGAAATGCTTTTTTCTTGAGATTCCCAAGAGCTTAATGACTCTGAAACTTCTAAAACTTTCCTTGGTTCAGGATATGTTTTTTACAGTATGGCTGTAGAAAACTACCTCATTTTGGCTTTACAATTACCTCTGATCTTTCTCTTCATTTCACCCAGTGAAATTCATTGGCTTTAGAGTGAAGTAAATAAAAGGAAGTACATCATACAATGCTCACCCTGATTAGATGAAGGTCACAGAATTTATATGACACATTATCATGTAGTTCACATGTATTTAAATCCCACATCTTTACGTACTATTTGAGCCATGCTATTCATTTTCCACTGCTTCTGCAGGTAGATAATTGCTGAGTTTTCTTGGATGACCTTTATGATTAGGATGTTAAAGAGGCTTGTTTCAACAAAGGTGTGACCCAACCAATTAGCAAACCTAAAGGGGATGTTAATTAAATGCTAGGCAAAAGAAAGATTCTGCAGCTGAACTAATGGTTATCTGTTTGTGCAGGTGAAAAGCAAGCAACATGGAGAAAAGCAGTAATTTAGAATTATAGAGCTTTAGGAAATGAATAATCCATGTGGAGTTTGGCTCATCATCATGATCATTACCATCATCAGAAGTGCCCTAAGCTTATACATCAGAGTAGATGTACACAGAATTAGAGAGGGTGATGAACTTCTCTCAAGTCTGGTTCAGAAAAGATCCTGTACCAAAAGAGAGATGGATGTGCCTCCTTCCTTCCCATAAATGAAATCTAAGAGGGAGAGGAGGCACAATTCTACATCAAACTTGTAGAGCATAAACTCTTCCACCAATTAGCTGAAGTTCAGACAGGCAATGACTGTTGTCTTCTCCCAACTGCAGAACTACTGACAGATGCTGCTTTCCCACCTTCCCTAGCTGTGAGGACCTGCTCTGGTGTGTGAGGCTGCCTTCCATGAGAGGGGACTTTATGCAGGGAGGTACAGAATACCTCCTTCTCCTCTCAAATGTCATAAACTGCTGTAATGCCAGGTTGCACGAGTGCATGGCACCAACAGCATTCTAGAGGGTCCCCCTCCTTCTCAATTTCCCCATCTTGAACATAGTGGAGTACAATGTGGAGTGGCTGGGGAACAGAAAAGAAATATAGGTGGATGTGAGAAAGGAAAGCATCACTTCCTGCCAGCTTCCCCTCTGTAAATGTTTCTGCCTTAGGGTAGTATCATATCAGGTCAGTAGTAGAGTCAAATGTTTTTTTGGGGGGAAACTGAGCACTTTGAGAGTGAACTGGGGAATGTTCACCCATGCCATCTTCTAAGGAAGATGAGCAGAGAGAAATATAACAAATAAATTAGCTATTTCAGGATAAAACTCAATGTCTTTGCCACAATTAGCATTGCATTGCCCTCCATCCCAACCTTCACCCAGACCCAATCTACTAGGTCAAAGAATTAGGAACAAGGACAAAGGAGAAACAGTTGGACAAGGAGGCTTTATGGAGTGGTTGTGTCCCCCTACTGGAGCATGGGCCCTCACAGATACCCTGTGATACTGCCCATTCCTGAATGTAGCCGTACTGAAGTTTCCAGATGTGGGTCATATCAGATGAATTCCCAGAAGCCAAAGAGATGCCTGTAGATGTTCAGGGGAAGAGTTCTAGTTGCTCTGTCCAGTTGTCCTCTTATCTCAATAACAGGAGTAGAATGAATTATCCAATATGAGGGAAAGCTGCTTAATTTGTATAATTTATATAGGCAGCAAGATTTGACTTCCCTCAGTGGAAAATCTGGATTGTTTTCATTGTTTATTTTAGGCTTGTAAGCCTGTAGATAGATCATAAAAAGACAATCAAGAGAGACCATCTGGTGCAGAGAGAAAAATAAAATGAGAAAAGAATAAGGGGAAAGAGTAATTCCAAAATATGCTTTCATTTAGCTACCAGAAGACTGAAGGCAAGATCGCACTTATCTCAAAGGCCTTGGCCTAAGATTTTAAAATGTCTCAATAAATTTGGGGAAAAAAACAGAGTGGCTCTCCACTTTTTGATTAGTAGAAGCAACATGCTTTAAAGCTAAATATCAGTGTTAATCTCTTATCTCTGACTTGTGAGATAAAGGGAAGCCAGACTGATTGACATCTTCTGCTTTTCTTTGTCCAAAGCCTATTTGTACTGAAGTGTGTTCACTTCTTCATTACAAAGTCTCATACTGAGACCACCCACTATTTTTCTAGTGGAGGGGTTCATTACAGGCCCAATTTCTTGCAAGTACAGCTTTTAAAGCTGCCAGCAGGGACAGGTCTCGACCATGCAAATAGGGTTCCACCATCCAATTACACAGTCACAGTGTCTTCAGAAATCAAGAGATCCGCAAATTAGCATGCCCTCTAACTTTTCACAGGTGAAAACTAGGACACGTGTGCCAAGCAACATAAAAGTGTGGTAAAGCTGGCAAAAGTTATTAATGGGGAGGAACATATGAGCTAGGAGTGACTATATCAACTTCCTTTTGCCTGAGCTTACTGGGAAGAGAAAGATTCCATCCCCATCTCTCCTCTCCCCCTGAAGAGTTGACCAAATACAAACTACATTTGCACACTGAAATCAGTTTGCACCAACTATAGTATGCTGAGGATAAAAGGAGAACATGGGAGGAGGAGATAGAAACTAGGGAATTTTAAAGCAACTGAAAAAGTGAAATGAGAGAAGAGTAACAGGATTCCCCTTGCCAAAATGGGATAGTTGGAGCCTATGAATTAGTACACTACTTAAATATTTCTTCAGAACTCCCTGCATCTTATCACAATGTATGGAGTGGAGAGAGAAATAGGATTACCTCCTTGCTAATTGGTTTTGGTCTTGTACCTTTAAAATCAGCCCCACTACTCTGAAATTAAGCAGATGGATCATATCTCTTGTAAACCTCTCCAGTTTTACTACTTTTAGGCCTGAGATAGTCCCTTTCCTCTCATTATGTTTTATTAATGAAATGAAAGCTCACTTGAATATCACTCCTGGGCATGATAGGTGTATGAGGACACAACTCATGCCCAGCTGGCTGAATCCAAGCTGTTTTCTACTAATACAAACACATCCCCAAACAGGAAGTGGTTTTACTTAGTCTATTTATCTTAACCAAGGATTTCTCTCTCAGGGAAGTACTGATATTGGTCTGTGAATATGTTTAATGAATTCTTATATGATCTAAATTGTTATTTCCAACTAGTGGAAAGCCATAGAATCAATGGGAACTTGGAAGTCAACACTTATGCTGATTCAAAAGTCTGTTCTAGTTGGGATTGACAACTGGATTGAGACCGCTAAGGTTTATATACTATTGTGGTATTTTCCTAGAAAAAATCTTTAATAGTAGAAATCATCATCATCAATCATCATCATCATCCCACACAGTAATGTAACATCTTCTACCCAGACATGTCAGATATTGAATCTAGAACTTTTTTTTACTTATGAAGAGTGAAGAATTTTTTACCTGTGCAGGTATATTTATTCAAGAATGTATATTTTGCACACCTAATACATATGCATTAGTCAGAGTGGGCTCAGCAATTACAGTAACAGTGCCTGGGTAGAAAGAACACAAGAAAAATCAATATAAAAGCTCAGCCAATTAAAAACAATGTTTATGACAGGAAACATTACCTATCAAGGAAAAAGTGTGTCAGAACAAAAAAGTTTTCGTTAAATGATAAAAGTTGTCAAGGGATGGGGACAAATAAGCTTCATGTGACAAGATATCCCACAATCAGAGTACTGAAAAGACACTTTCTTTCTGAACAGAAGTGACTCATGGGGCACCTCAGAGTTCTGTCTTGATCTGGTGCTCTTGAACATCTTTATAAGTGACCTTGATGATGGAACAGAGGGCATGCTTGTCAATTTTTCAGGTGACACTGTATTAGCAAGAATTGCTAGTACCTCAAGGTACAGAATGAGGCTTTAAAATGGCCTGGATAGATTGGAAGTCTAGGTCAAAACTAACAAAATGAATGTCAACATGTAAGGTATAGCATTTAGACATGGAAAATGAAATGTGCAAATAAGATGGATGACACCTATCTTGACAACAGTAAATGTGAGAACAACCAGGGGATCTTAGACCACAAGGTAAACATGAGTACACAGTCCAATATGGTGGCCAAAAGAGGCACTGGAAGTCTAGGCTATATAAAGAAGAGTACAGTGTCCATACAGAGAAAGGTAAAGTACCTCTCTTTGATCAGATCTCATCTAAAAATAATGTGTCCAGTTGGAGACACCACAGTTCAAAAAAGATATTGATAAGCTGCAGTGTGTCCTGAGGAGAGTGGCTAAGACAGTAAACACTCAGGAAACCAAGCCTTATGAAGAGGAGGTTGGGTATCTTTAGCTTTGAGAAGAGAAGACTGAGAAGTGATATGATAGCCATCTTTAAATATTTTAAGAAGTGTTTGTAGAAAATGGGGCAAGCTTGTTTATTGCTGGTCTAGAGACCAGCACACAAACCAATAGATTGAAATTGCAAGAAAAGATCCAAACATTAAGAGGAATGTCTTGATGCTACAAAGAGTGGAACAGACTGCTTCTGAAAGTGGAGGAATCTCCCTCTCTGGAGATGTTTAAACAGAGGTAGGATAGCCATTTCTTAGGAGTGCTTTTAAGTCTGTATTCCTGCATGGCAGAGGATTGGACTAGATGGCCCTTGTGGTCCCTTCCAACTGTATGATTATATGATTCTCTTTACACAATCAATCACTCTTCCATCATAACTGGAACACAAAGAAGGGTGTCTCCACCAGACTCAAGGAGTGAGCATTGTGGTACAGGAAGAGATAGTCATGAAGGCAAGGATGGAGTCATGCAGCCCTTCAGATGTTGCTGGACTCAAGTCCCAGAAGCATTAAACAGCATAAGCAATAGGGAGAAATGTTGGGAGAAATTTCCACCTTTGCTATAAGGTATTTTGGCCTGAGTAGAAACAAATGGATAACCGGTGTTATTGCTGTATGGCCCAATTGATGAACATCCTGTTGGGGATGATAGGAGCTTCAGCCCCACGGAAACGCAGCAGAAAAGCCAGAGTTCAGCAAGCCAACAGCAGCAGCCTTGTTCCCCAGTAAGGATACTCACACACAGAGGAGTTTCTTCCAAAACAGGAGGCACTTTATCTTGCAGCAAAGTTCCGTTATATACAAAACATAGGACAGACGGAGAAAAGCTTGCATCAGGCACCAGGTGTGGTCAACAGACAAATACATACTGGCGTTGCTTTGTTATATACATATCTACAACCAATCAGGTAGAGGTTTGCACACCTCCCTCTACCATCTGCACACGACCCCAGTTTCTTATGCAACCTTGCAATTACCCACAGCTGGGGCATGATGCAACATCTTTGCAGTGGGCTGATCATTTTCCCAGGGTTCCCTGCCTGGAATCCCTGACACATCCACCGTCATTTTCCAAACATATTCCAATGGATAATCATCTAATAACACCTTTTCATAAGTTATGGCTACCGACTTACAATAATTCTGTACTGTAACAATGTAGACCTAAAGAATTATGCTGCAGCAACTGGAGCCCAATGTCCTGTAGCCCAGGTGATTTTAATGGCAATGCAAGTGGACACTGAGAAGTGTGTGGAAGAAAATCTTCAATTTGGGACCTTCCATGAAAAATGAATGCAAGAAAAAAAAAATTATTGGTGATCTTTTAAAGAGGCTTCATGACTGACCATATGGTGCTAATACTGTATGGAGACTTATTTATTCTAATCTCTATTCCTAACCAAGAAAAAAAAGTAAGGGTGCAAAGCAAAATGTCTAACAATGATTCTCATATTTTTAATAGTATGTATAGAGTTAGCATGGTATAATGATTTGACTGTTGGACTAGAACTCTAGGAAACTGGGGTTCAAATCCCCACTCAGCTTTTGAAACTTACTGGCTAACTTGGACAAGCCACAGTCCCAGCCTCAGAGGAAGGCAATGGCAAACCTCCACCAAACAATTCTTGCCAAGAAAGCTACTTGATGCTCAGTTTAGAGATGTCATAAGTCAGAAATGACTTGAAAGAACTTGATAATTCCCTCCTTCTCCTTTCCTTCCTCCCTCTCTTTTTATGTGTGTTTGTCTGTGTTTATATGTTGTATCTTCTTTGGTTGATTTCTTCCTAGTAATAAATCGCAAAGCATATTTTAATGACATTTTTCTCCTCTGGAATTCCCTTCCATGCACTTAAGCAATTAACTCTACAGGGAATAAAATAATTGTTGAACTCTGTGGTGAAAAGCCACTGTGATAATAATTAAAATAATAACATTTCTCATCCTCCTTGCCTTCTTCTTCATGAAATAAAATTAACACAAACTAGAAAAAGTAATATAAAGGTTAGAATGAAGCTATTTCCCCCTGCAGAATTTCATACTGAATTAATGAATTGGCCAACAACAGGTATAAAGAACTTCGGAACAGAATGATTATAATTTGTATCATGTTTGTGAATCTTGATGGATACGCTTCCCTCATGAAGTACATCAGTAAAGTCCTTTCCGTTCTTCTTGTGACCACACAATTATGGCCAAACTGTCGAGATGAAAACATTGGGCAATTTTGTTTGGTTATGTAGGCTAAACTTGGTGTTGTACTAGCAGATGCTCACTGGTGTGAGGTGATTTTCTTTCCCTCTGTTAGCCTCTGAAGTCCTCTATAGTAGTTGGAAAACTTCTCTGAGTCTGGACAGCTTCCCAGCCTACTACAACAGATTTTGAGGATACATGACATATTGGAGGAGGAAGGATGAATTTCTACCACCACAGATCCACTGGAAGAATATTTGTCCTGCATCTTTCAAATGGGAGTACAACATGCAGTACCTTCCTGAGAGGGAAAAGAAGACCTGATTGTTTGTTACTGATCATGTAAGAACTGCTAATTGGTTCAGCAAATAAACTCTAATTTTGAAAGGAAAGCACCTGTTCTTCTGCATATAGCAACCCCTGCTTTGCCCAAAATCTTGATAACATGACCAAAATAATTGATGAGGGATGGATTCTCCTCTACTACTGTGAAAACCTTTGGCCTCACAGTACTAGATATTCAGGGCTCTAACACACCCCTTTGCCTTTTACAGAAGTTGTGAAGAAAACATTTAAGCAGACTGTTGGTGTAAGTGCTCAGTGGCACTACTGCAGCATAGTTGACAGTTTCCTTGCTTACCCATTAACTACATCTTGTGTTGACTTCCATTAAGCTTATTGCAGGAATTCTAATTTTATCACAGAAGAGGAATAAGCTGTGTAAAAACATCAGTTCACGTCAGCCTATTCTGTTTCTAAGAGTCATATGGCCCCATACTTGTTTGCTATACAGTGTATTTATGAAATGTAACAGGAGGCAATGCTGCAGGCTTTTCAGAGCTGTTGCTGAGGAATGTACCCAGCTGCTCTGAATATTATTATAAATTATTATAAGTAAGAAAATGATTGTGCTGGCTGCTCCCTGAATTGTACTATCGTATTTCTGTAGAAGCAGAACAGAAAGACAGTAGCCTCTTTTCCGCTGTTTTCCCCCACCAGTTGGTATCCATGCTGCCTCTGTAGAGTCAGATGCCTTACACTGGAAAAGGCTGAGATTCTTTTCTCAACCAAACATGGGAATAACAAGACCAGACACAGAACTTAGGTTGAAAATGGCCCATTTTATTTTAACTACAACCAGCAACCAGTGTACTGCAAGTTGACTAGTCTAAAGTGGAGGTTTAGATTCCCTATTTCTGCCTGGAGGGCAAAGGTGTTAATGGCTATCTGGCAGAGTAAACAATGGAATCTGGAGAGTGATCAATGGGGTCTGGAATGCGATAACAGCATTAGGTGACAAAGGACTGATGGGAATCATGATAGCTTCTTGATTGCTGGGCAGGAAAGGGAATAAAGGAAGACTTTGCCAGGAAGTGGGAAGAGGATTGAAGATCATTAATTTAGTTTCGGGTTCCATTGTCTCTGGAATTTGGATCATTGATGGACCTTTGCAAGTCCAATGTCGCTCGAGTTGCCTGGTGATTTCCTACCTATGACCTGGCCAGGCCTAGAGGTCCTGCCTGACCTAGTTTCAAAAAAGGCCAGAAGCAGTGCTGCATCAGAGAGAACACAGGGGGTTGGTGCTTCTTTTAGGTTCTACTGGGATGGACTAAGCTCTGGCCTTTTGCCATTCTATTCAGGGAAGAGGATGGTTCCCTTTTTGGTAAGAGTTAAGGTATAGTACTTACACTGAACCGTGGATGAGTTGACCAAGGTTTTGGGGTCAATTTTTTGACCAAAATTTTTAGACGTATACATGAGTATATACAGTAAATTTGCCAACTGTTCCTTATTTCAAGGATCTCTCCCAAATGAGAGAAGAGACACCAAAATGGCAAATAAGAATCAACTTGAAACAACTATGGAAGCAAGTTGGGACCAAAAAATCCCAACTTCACACATATATCAATGAGATCCAGGCTGACCTTGAGTAAACTAGAAAGGGCTGTGCTACATAGTGAAAATAAAGCAGCCAATGCCATACAGTGCTTGCACAAATTGATAGTGCAACACTATCTGGACTGCTGTATACAATTCTAGTTACCACATCTGGAAAAGGATATTGTAGAGCTGGAATAGGTGTAGATAATGGCAACCAAAATGATCAAAGGACCACAGGAACTGCCTTATGAAGAAGAGATGCAATATTTAGCTTAACTGAGAAAAAGGTTAAGGGGAGATATGTTGAAATGTATGAAAATGAGCATGGTGTGAAGAAAGTACCTTATCCTTCTTTCATAACTCTAGCAATTGGGGCCATCCACTGAACAAAATGGTGAGAGATTCAGGGCAGTAATTCTTTACAGTGCATAGCTAAAACTGTACAATTCATGGCCACTATATGCACTTATGGTTGCCAGCACAGAGAGCTTTAAAAGAGAACTGAATAAATTGATGGGTGTGTTACCCTAAAAACACGGGGGCCACAAGGGCCAACCCATGATGCCAGTAGCTCCTTGCCAAGGTGGGGAATTAATTAGCTCAATGAGGAGACTAGTGAGAGTGGGGCAACTTAGTGAGACCTTCTACCCAATTTTTATGGGGTCAGACCACGCAAAAACCAGCCAAATGCCTCAAGAAACGAATTTTATTAGCAAATATGTTCACTTGCACAAATGCAGTCACTCACTCATGCACACAAGGACTATCGAGATGAGAAAGAAGTGAAAACCTATAGGGGATAGAAAGAAACTGGTGTAAAGGCAGTAATACTGCACCTGTCCAGAAGTCTTTGGTGTGTGAAGTGGAGAAATGGAAAGAACTCGATGAAGTGAGGTGGCTGAAGGGAGCTCCGGACTAACAGAGTGCCGGTCTGCTAGCATAGTGGGGGAGTTCTCTAAAAAAGGCCTCAAAAAGAGGGACTATTTATAGGGCAAAATGTACCTTGGGATCAGACCCTTTCCCGGGAAGAACAATGATGGAAACAGAAGAAGAATATGCACAATGGCTACTTGATGGCTTGTATGATTGTATCATGTAAATGGACCTTGCCCTAGTCTGTTTTGCTGTTGCAAGTGTTGCTCAACAGGGGAAAACCCAGTAAACCCCTCAAGTTGTCTTTGTGGCTGAGGACCCTTTGTGTGGATGTGCCTGCCCGAGGTCTCCTTGGGTAAACGTAACTGGGGACTTTCCTGGTCTTGACCTTTGCTCAGTCATTAACCTATTTGTCTACGTACCCACCTGGTCAACCTCTCTGGCATAGCCGATATTTTTGATATTAATTTGATATCCCCCAGGACAGGGTCTGCTAATGGGGATTACAGGTGATAGGACTATCAATGTGTGTGGCCACAATGGCTATGCATCACCTTCAGTATCTTAGACTGAATCAAAGTACTAGTTGCAAGAGAGTGTAATGAGAAGGATGCAACTCCACTCACATCCTGCTGGTGAGTTTCCCAGAAATAAGTGTCTGGCCTTTGTGTGAATAAAATGTTGGACTAATTAGTACTTTGGTCTGATCCAGCACGCGTCTTGTTTTGTTTTGAGGAAATGCTTCTTATTTACAAAGTTTATTTGTTTAGGAGATATATCACAATGGTAAAAAAGCAACTTAAACTTCATGTAAGTACATCATAAAGACAATATGTCCTAATAAAGTGCCCCTAATGTTCTGACGCATGCAATGCAATTTTTTTTTAATGTTTATGTAATGTGCTTGTTATTTTAGAGCTCTTAAAGTGACAGACAAAATGGGGATATGTCTCAATAAGCATTCATTGAACTGTAGGATTGGGGGCATATGGGGGTTAGATGAAGGGGGAGCTTATACATTAAAAAGCCCCCCACACATGCACAGATACATTGGTCTGTATTTCAAGCTGACTCTCCCTCTGCCCTGTTTACTCACATAACTGCCATTTTTAAAAAGTGGCACTTGATTTGCATAGTAATTACAAAGCTTAACAAACAGCTTTAATGTCTGTAAGGAATGCATACTCTATTTAAATTAGTCAGCATTTTCATTACTCATTTTTGAAATGCAACTTGGGGTGGGCAAGGAAGGAAAAGAAAGCTATTCCACCCTAATGTACCATACAGATTCTTGAAGCTTAGCAACCCTGACATTGTTGGAAGGTAGGGCACAATTTTCTACCTTCCCTATACAACTCCTGCTCTTCAGGGACTTCCAAAATCCTATTCTTAAATGCTGATTAGTCACTATTAACCAAAGGGTGCAATGATACCAGCATACTTTCCAAACTGGGGTGACATTAGAAATGACAGCATATTAAATCAGATCCAAATGCAGCTCTACAAGAATGATCATCTAATCATTGATACTGAACTGGGATTCAGTTTGTTTTATTTCACATGGAAATGTCAGGATATAGAGGTTCAAGAACAAGAAATGTATTAGGAAATTTGAAAAAGAAAGAGGAAAGAATACTGGAAGAACAACTAGACTGGGGATATGGAATGCAATTGAGAGGAAATAAGGATGTCTCGTACTTTTTTCACAGTAACAACGTACACCTGGAGTTCTAGGTTGCTTTTTCAATAAAAAGAATGTTAAAGATCAATTTTCTCCAGTGGAGCATCCTGCAGAAGATCTTGACTTTAACTCACATTATTCCTCACTGGCCATGCTCTCAAGGATTCCTGTGTGTTGTAGTCAGAACAATCTGCAAGGCTCCACACTAGGGAAGGATATTATAGAGTAAACAGCTTTTAGCTCAATGGTTTTCCAATTTTATATCTCCAAGGAACCCATTGGGTTTTACCAGAAACCCCTTGCACATTGTAAGGAATTTTGGGATGTAGAATTTTGCGGTGAGTTCATATGGGGCAAAATATTATCCATGTGGCTTAGCTCCAGGCACACTGGATGTTGGGTAGTTCCACTGCTGCTCCATAATACTGATGGAACATGTAGTAGGAACAGTTTGAAAGCCATTGGGTAAACAGTGCCTGGTACCAAAGGCTGGAATGCAGCTATTACTGATAACAGAAGTTTCCCAGGGAGTTCAGGAGTGGGGGTGCTAGCTGGTAATGTTAAGCTTGCTTGCTCTATCCTTGCTCTTCAGACTGATCACTAAAGTCACTATATGTATCACACTGCCAAATAAACTGTTGCCAATGGACTAAATTTGCGAGTGGATTCTATTCTTGACACTGAAAATGCATCCCAGAATAGAATCATCACCATGTGGTTGTGCACTGCATGGTAAAGGTCATAATGGTAAACTGCTTATGTGAAGCTTGCCTGCCATTGTTCTTGTTTGCCTTCAAGCCATTTCCCACTTATGACAACCCTAAAGGGAACCTATCACTGTTTTCTTGGTAAGATTTGTTCAGAAGGGGTTTGCATTTGCTTTCCTCTGAAAGAGTGTGACTTACCCAAGGTGGGCTTCCATGACCAAGTGGGGATTCAAACTCTGGTCTCTAGAGCCATAGCCCAACACTCAGACCACTACACCACAGTGCCCTCTTGCCTACCAAATTTCTTTTTTTTAATAAGTGTCTGAAGAAACCAAAGGCTCTTAACAATGCAGTTTAAAAATTACTATCATTATAGACCTTTACTTTGGTAATCTGTCAGAATCTACCTTAATTATCTGAGTGAAAAATCTCGTAGTCGGACCTCTCACCTGAGCACTGTTTTGCTTCCTTATTCCAGCAATAATACATTCAGATGGGCTGCATTTTTGGACAAAAAGGTAGGAAGAAACTTCTACCTGTCATAATATATGATGGTGATTAGGTGTCATTGTTCTGTGTGCAATCACTTGCAGCCGTCTCCAATACGTGGCCTACATGGGCAGGATTGAATTCTTATGTATCAATTATCAATCGGCATGTCATAAAAATAAATTCCTCCATAGCTCCAGCAAAATATCTGGTGCCTGTACCAAAATCCATGCCTGTGCATTTAATCTGCTGAAGTTTCATTCCTTTTTTTTTTACTATTATAATCATTTTATTCAAAAATTCACATATAAAACAAACAATTATAACTGTCAACTTAATTGAAATATTTCTGATCTTCCACACTGATCTAGATTTCATTATCAAGATTTCTTAATGCTTAGAATATTGTACAGCATTTTACTGCTAATATTACTTGTTGATTCTTGCATTTCAGTCTCCTGAAGTTTCATTCCTAAACCAGGACGTTCCTCTAGAATTTATGTGAAAGAGCTATGTTTTCCCAGTTTCCTATATTCTTTAGTTACTTCATACTAAACCAGCTCTGTTATCATTATATAGATATATTTTAATGCTGCATGCACAACTTCAAACCTTTTCTTTGATCTCAGCAAATCATGGTTAAGGATGTAAAAATCTGTTACTTCTGATTTATCTCACGTTCACTTCTTTTGTCAAATTCTTTCCCCACCATTATAAAGAAATTTGCAAATTCCAGCGATCTGCTGTCAAAGCCCAAAACAAACCAAATAAATTTCTCACCCATTTTCACTGGCTAAATTCCACAGGCACAACTATTCCCAGAATGTAGCAGGTCCTGTTGTGCCTTGCTGCCAAGTAGTTTCTAAATAATTCTTAAGGTGAGAAGCCTCTTGATCAGTTATTCTTTTCTGAATGAACTGCAGGTGTAATGAATCAGGTATGATAATTCATGCCAAACCAAGTTATACACGATGTATTTTATGTTTCTAAAGTAACAAATATTTTCAATCTGTAAATATTGTACTTCTCAATTTTTCTGAAAATTTCCATTTTTCTCAATGGCTTCAAGATTTCTGGACATTTTACATCTCTACCTGAGGCAGACCATGCTAACCAGATCCCTAGCATACCGCAAAGGCTCTGAGTCTCAACAAAGAAAGAAATGACCGTATCATCTATCCATGACAATGCAACTACAAATTTTCTCCATTCAAAGACCATAATCATCCCATCCATAATAGAAAAAGAGCTTCTGAGTGTGCCTGATGATATAAGTGGGGGCAGACACCACATTGTTTGTCCTCTGAGAAATTTAACCTTAAGACTTACATAAATCCATAATACAGCATAGCCTAGAACAAAGAAACTATTTGACTTTTAAAATAAGTATCATTAAAAAGCATTCTTTTTGAGGTGAGGTCTTCTCAAGATGGTTCACAAAACAAAATAGCTAAAACTGTAAAATATAACATCCTTTAAAAAAAAAATCAAAGCAACTAAACAATAAAAAGAACAGCATAAAAATGGACCTATATTTGATTAAAAGCAGAGTGGAACAGCCAAGCTGTTAAGATCCATTTAAACACAGTCAGGTAAGGGAAAACTAAATGTTTATAGAGCTTTATGACTGCACAGCACACAGTCTACCTATGAGTAGAAAATGCATGTAGGAAAGCATTGGAGACCTTTAACTGAAGCAACTCATAACATCGTTAGAATGGTACCATACTATATTCAAGGAGGCAGGACCATTTTCTAAGATTTAGCTTCAGAAAATGGATGTGGGTGGGGGAGAGAAGGGGAGCACCCCTCTTGTGAGTGTAAATGTTTGGTTTTTATAGAGCTGTGGAAAACAATTAGGCAGTCTTTCTTCTTGAGCATAGCCAGCTGATTTTAAATATGTGCTATGGTGCAATTAGAGTACACAATAATGCACATAATCAGCATGTGGAAATGATTACTGCATGCAGTTGTCACAGCATCTTCCCATTCTACTGTCCATTTTCCAAATAGCCATATAATAGTACTTGGATCATTGAAAGACAGGATGTTTTAAAATGTCTTTTCTTTTTGGATATCATCAAAACGAAAGAAGTTCTAAAAGAAGTCCTTGTATGCATTCTGTTTCAGCTTTCAAAGGACTCCCAATGACAGCCATCATGTAACTCTCGCTGACGGCTGAGCAAACTGATTATTTAATGAGTCCTTGGTTGTTCCTAACCAAAACTTTCTTGGACAGGTTTGTTTGCAATGCTTGAACCGAATGACCTTCCGATCTCGTTTAATGGCCCCTGAATTGTTGCAAATATGACCTGACATTTCCTTATGGGTGAGTTATTGAATTATACCTGGGAATACAATAACATAATTTTCTTTCAGAGCCTAAGTGAAAGTGATAGTCCAGCAGATTAAGATGTAAAATTCCTGTGGAAAATTAAGTTATTTATAATCTGATGCATATATCCTTGTTTTATCTGCCATATAATACAATTATTTTATACGGTACAGTAGTTGTGTTCACCAAGGATGCTGACACAACAGAAACAGTGTTGTCAGGGAGTCAAGAACTTCAGAGGGCAGTTGCCATGACTTCTAAAGTTATATTTCTACCAGAAAAAAAAATTGCTGTTAATTCTGTCACTGCTGAAATATGTTATCTCTGTAACACTTAACTATACTTACTAGCCATATAACCATGTATCATTACAAGAGCAATAGCAGAACATTATTTATTATAAACACATATGTTTATTTAACAGTACTGAGAATTGAATGTTACAATAAGTCCTTTTTGAATATTCTCAATATATCACAGGCAGATGTAAAAATATACTTGCACTGTCCTTTGAAGCCAACTTATTTTCTGTTTGTGTTAAATTGCCCCATGTTTTGCTGTGTCTTGACAACACTACCATTCCAAGGGGCTCAGCGAAGTCTAGAGGAGATGGACTAGTGGAACAAACACAGCAGAAGGCAGTGAGTATCTAGATAGTGGTGGCTAAGGCTAGATCAGTGAGGTATTTCTTGTTGTACATTTTGGCCCTTTCCGCATGTGGGGGGGGGGAACGGCCGAAAGCAGAGCTTACCGGCTTTGTTTTCTGGCGGCCAAGTCCGTCGCCAGGAGGAGCAGCACGAGCTCGTCGCTCTGCACTCCTCCAGCGTCCTAAATGGCAGCTTCTGGTTGGTGGAGGCTCTCCACCAACCAGAGAAGCTCTCCAGCCAGAAGCCCGCTCCCTGCAGATCTGCAGGCACGCACTTGCGCGCGCCTGCAAATCTGCTCCGGAGCCGGGCGACGGAGCACCACGGGGTTGCGCACTCTGTGGTTTTTAAAAACCTCTAAAAAGACGTTTTTAAAAACACGCCAAGCGACCAGTTCCGGTCGCTCCGGAGTGGACTGAGGTATGGAACTACAAAAAGTAGTCTGCCCCAGTCCACTCTACAGTGTAGAAGACCTCCGTTGGAGGTCGCTCTACACCGTTTAAATAGCCCGGTGCGGAAAAGGCCTTTATCAATAGTTTAATATTTCTTACTCCATGCTTTATAACAAGGACGTGACCATTGTTTTATCAAACACTGTGCTAATTTTGCTACAGTAGCTGAGCAAAATACCTGCTGATTAGATTTCAGTTCTCTGCAGATGTCTTCTAGAACTACTCATCCCAGTGAAAATACTTGTGGAATATTTTGATCCCCATTCTCACCATATTTTTTCTTTTTTTCCTTTCCCTGATAGGTTTTTTTTTTAACACACACACACATACACACTCATAACATTGCCCCATGATATAGGCCATTTCTGCACTACATTGTTATAATGCTATTATTCCACTTTCAACATCCTATGGCATCCTGGGCTTTGCAGTTTAGGGAGGGGCCTTTAGAATTCTCAGCCAGATTGCTTTTTGGCCTCAGTAAACTACAAACCCCAGAATTCCACAGGACGTTGAAAGTGGGATAACAGCACTATAACTGTGTAGGGCGGAAATGGCCATAGTCACAGCATGTCAGTGTCCAGTAGTTCTCTCTGAGACTTCTTTGTGTGTGCAACTGTTTCATGGATTCTAACTTGAGAGCTTTCATTATCTGCATCTGATGTAAATTACCTTTACATTTTAAGTTGTTTTATGCATCTGTTTCAGGATTGGAGCTGTTCTGAGGTATTTTGCTGCTGGAAAAAAAAAAAAAATTCCTCCCCATCCCAGTCCTATCTGCAGAAACTGGACTGGCAACTGAATATTAGTTTAACACCAGCAATGAACTGCACCTTCCATCACAGTTGAAGTTAACGGCTCACAGTTGAAGGCAACAGGGTATTTTATTTATTTTATATCCCACCTTTCTCTTGATATGGTAAACAGTTTAAAAAATTGGCACCATGCCTTTTTATGTAGGCCAATGCAGGTCAATCATCTCTGTTCTTTTAGGGAAGGGAATGGCTTGAAGAGTCATCAGGAATTGTTGTAGGGCTGTTACTTCTGCTGACCAGCATTTGCTGCCTTAGGAAGTTGGCTGGTTCTATTCAAGAACTTCAGGGCTTTGAAGATCTCTACTGCTCCTCTTGTAGACAGCTCCATTTCAGAGTCATCTCTATACAATATGATGTATACACTGGCATTTAAGCGTGACTGCTGTTGTTTCTAAAGACAGTTCTAGAATGGAGCCAAGAAGTGGGAAAGGGGGCTTTATCTTTCCTCTGTCTACTCCATTTCTAGTGCATTGTCCAAGCTACTTTGCCCTGTAGAGTTTCAGATTAGTGTTTACCTTGCAGACTGAATTATGGAACACTACAAGAGAAAGGAGGCATTGATAAGGTATTATATAAAAAACATAAGGTGGAGGAAATATTAAACTGTCTCTCCCCCTGCTTTTCTGCTGATAATTGTTTTACTACCAAACTAAGGTCCTCTCGCACCTTACCAGTTTCTGTCACCATCCCATCATGAGCCTGGCAGTGCCACTGCCCAGATGGGACTGCAACCCGAATGCTCCCCTCTGCACCTAGGCAGCTACCTGTGGAAGGCTACAATGTGGGACATGCCCCTTCCATCTGCAGTGCAGCCGGTCATTTCTCATGTTGCTGTTGGGAAGGAAGCATGTAGATTGCGCTTCCATAATTTCTGCACAGCCGCCAGTGATGGGAGCATCACACAATCGGGGGCTATTACTGTTTTTCCCCCCATAATGGAATATCCTGTGGTTGTGACAGGTGGGAATGTGTTGGCAACAGGTCTATGATGACATCGTGTGAAAGCACAACTCATGGACAAGCAGCAATGCATCCCCATCGCAGGACAGCAACGCTGTGTGGAAGTGGCCTAATTTTCTCCAGAATAAGTACTCATTGCAAGTTTAATGTATTTATCATTGGCAGGTAAGGAGTAGTTTGATATAAAGGAAGAATACTATTCTAGATGGAACAAAAGGAACAAACAGCAGTGGTTATGTGATTATATAGAAGATTTCTATCTCTTCTTTCCACTGACTGATCTTTAAGGTGATTAAAATGTGAAACAAAATATAACAATAAAATACAAAAGCACAAAACTAAAAATTGAAAAAAAATCCACAGACAGACAAAACATCACCACATTAAGTGTCAGACAAAATTTTAAAAGAAGTCTTAGATTACATGCCACCAGAAACCGAACAAAACTGGGAGACATTAACCTAATGTCTACAAGGTAACCAAATAAATGTCATGTCAATGTGTTTGGGGAAGATAGTCCTCATTTGAGGTAACACCATAGAAAAGGCTTTGTCCTGGCTGACCACCTTTCTCAACCTTCAAGAGTGGGTCTCCAAAGCAGGGACTTTAAAAAACCAAAAGGCGCCTATCAATTTGGCCAGCATGGAATAGCGGTTTGACTGAATGATTAGGACTCTGGAGGCGCAAGGTTGAAATCCCTACTCAGCCATGGAAACCCACTGGTTGACTCTGAACAATTCACCCTCTCTCAATCTAAGAGGAAAGCAATGGCAAACTTCCTCTGAATAATTCTTGCCAAGTAAATTCTTTGATAGCATTGTCCTGTCAGAATCCACTTGAAGTCACATACAATAACAATAGCCTGTTGTGTATTTAACAGTATCCCAGAAAAAGGGTTCACTTGGGCCCCTGCATGCATGAAAAGAACAACTGGGGACAACATTATGGAGTTGTATTTCATAGTCAACATGTTTGATAACCCTTAAGAATGTAGGGGGTTCATTACATACATACTGTTACTCCGATGGAGAAACCGTAGCCTGGGGTCTACAATTTTTAATATTAAAACATGATTCCATGTGCCTGAGAGGTCACCCAAATGAGCACAGAGGCAGGCACGGTCGAACAACTGAAAACCAGGTCAGGCCAGTAAAATCCCTAGTCATGTAGCCCCAGGAGACCTCAAGGTATGTAAACCCCCAATAAACAAAGGTCCTCAGCCCCGAAACGCCAACTTGAGGGTATTAGAAGGTCTGCCTCAAGTTGAGCAAATATCCCATCAAGCGAGGACCATTTACATGAAGTCACACCACAAACTAACACAGCCAAAGATCTTGAGACTTTGGCAATCCTGGCAATCCCATCACACAAAGGAAATTACCATTGTGGAGCTTCGTTATCGCTGCAATATCCATTGTTCTCCCCGGGAAAGGATTAGTCCTCCAGGTACTTTTTCCCCTACAAACAGTCCCAGTTTTTGAGCATTCTTTGGATTGCTCCCGGTCTTCCCAGCAGACCATCACTCCGTCCGTTGAGTAATCCCCTCAGCCCTTCTCATGCTGAGTCTCATCTCTCTGCTGTCTTCCCAGACCAGGACTTCAGGACAAGGTGCAGTATCCCCCCAACTACACCCCTTCAATACTCCCCTGTCCAATTTCCTCTCTCTTTTTTTTCTTAATAGCTCTTGGGTGAGTGTGTGGGTGCATTGGTGTGTAAGGCTTGTATTCAATAAAATCATTTATTGGACATCCTTGTTTGCTTTCTGGCTTGGCCTGACCCCGTAGACATTGGGTAAAAAGACCCGCTAGGTTACCCTGCCTCTTGCATTGCTATTGCTTGTGCTCTGGCTAGTTTCCATTCCCCATCACATGAAGCACATTGAGGTGTCCCCCAAGGGACCCCCGAAATTAGGGTAACAGTACAGATACTCACACATAGAGATCATCCATTTAAACAAGAGAATCCTGAGTGGCCCGAGATCACACTTAAAATGGAGGACCTCTACAAACAAACAGAAGGCCCCTGGCTGCACAATAGGTATGACTAGCTTGCACATGGGCAGTGCAGGAAACCACTATTTTGCATAATCCTTCAAATTGCATATGCACTGTTTCAAGATAGAGGAATATTCAAGTAACAATCCTCTGCGCTGAATATTCAATTATTCCTTTGTGGAAAAGGGGCTACAGGTGGTGCAGGCCTGGAGAGCATATTTATCCTTTCATCACGCAAACTGCAATGTCAAGCAGCAGTGCAAGTAGGCAATTATGGGTCACATTCCCATATTGGGCAGCAGGGTTTATTGTTGGAGTCCTCACACATGTACTCAACATTTCTCTTTTACCTCCATCCCAACATTCCATGCTTTACAATTGTGTCTACATTCCTGATAAGTTAGCACAGCATCTGAGCACCTGTAACCTCAGAGCCAGGCTCACCATTAAGCAGACTAGACAATAGCGGTGAGTTGTTGTTTCCATTGCATTTTTACTGCCAAAGTATAAGAGAAGGCAAAGAACTTGACTGGTTTTGGAAACTATGCACCTTGACTTGGGGTGCGGTGTGTCATTTGCTGTTCTGCTGTCAGTGTGCCACTGGTGTCAGACACAGTATGTGCTCAAATTGCACCTTAAAGGCTGAATATAAGCAAGGTTTCTCCACTGAATCATCCCAACAATGCTAAGTACACAAATGCAGTAAATGCTTCCATTCAGAGATCATGCAGGGAAGGGATGGAATCACACTGTCCTTCAGCTCCCAGTAGCCCTAGCTAATGGTGAAGAATGCTGGGAGCTGAAGTCTGACAACATCTGGTGTGCTGAATGATTGCCGTCCCTGGTTTGAAAACAATTATATAGAGCCATAGAGTTGGAAGACAGCACAGGGGCCATCCAGTCCAATCCCCTGCCATATGTTACTTCATAATTTGCTCCCTCCCCCCATTGTGTTGTGCAGTGACGTGGAGGGGGAACGCTTTTGCTGGCTTCCCCAAGAAGAGACACCAGGATGTGATGTCATGGCACACAGCACTGTGGCAGACAGTGCAGAGGCGGAGCAAAGCAACTACTTAAAGCAGAGCCACCCCTGCCTCTCTCTCTTTCTTGCAACTAACATGACCCGTCCTCCCATCTCTAACACAGTATAAGCTTGGGGCCAAGGAGGATTTTTTCTTTTCTTTCCATGGGTATTTTCCTACCCCACACCACTGCTGTGGACTGGGAAACTGGCTATGGGGTAGTGTCTTAAATATGTTTCACTGGAAGGTAATGGGGGAAGAAAGTAGAACTTTGGTGAACACCTATGATGGTGAAGGATAAGCCTTTGGAGCTCCCCTTACAAGTCCTGAGAGAGGGAGATGGGTGAGTAAGGACTCTTTTCTTAAGAAAGGCCTGGGGGGTTGCCCACACTTCTTGTCCTATGACAAGGAGGGATGTGCCTTTAGGCCTGCCCTTCCATAAATGGCCAATGAGATTGTAATCCAGTTTCATGGGTTTGCCTCGGGACCTTGGTGTTTCACCCAGGAAGCTGGGGGAGAGGTCCAGGGGAGACCACTTGCCTCAGCTGCTCCCTCCCTAGTTCTCTGCCCTTGCATTTCCCTGAGGATTGGCCTTAGTAGGCAATAGGTTAAATAAAGTTGTGCACATTTACCCAAGCCCTGTGCATGTGGTCTTGTTATTTCACGGGCTGGACAAGCAAAAAAAGCCAAAAATTACTTCTTTTTTACACCTACTTTCTAAGACATGAATATTATCAGATACCATTTACTTCCCATATGACTTTCCCAGATTCTTCACTAACATTCTCTGTTCTACAGCTTTCTTGTTAGAGATGGGGATTTGGGAAGGGAGTTTCCTCTTCTACACATCCCTTAAAGGTACAGGAGCCCTCTCCAGTTTTCAATAGGGCAACCCTACTGGGGAGACAGAATGTTTTCACACTCCACTTTTGCATTTTGCAGAGGAAAAAAAAAGGTATCTTAGTCACATGGAACACATCTTAATTGCTTCATTATATTTTTATAGAGCACCTGAATTAGTTGGAAGCAACTTAATTAAAACAGTTCATGTTTTATCGGCGAAGGAAATGCAAAAAAGAAAAAAAAATGAAGAAATGAGTACGGATTCTTTACCACATCTATCACACCTCTTCTTTCCCCTGTGGTGCATTTAAAGCCAGCATAAAGCCAGCAGATTAATAAGGCACTAAAATATTTGAGCAATGCTGTTAGAATTTAGAACGGCTGTGGGTTAGGGCTCCATTTTTTCCCTCTCTCTCCTCCTTCTTCCTACAATGAACTTCTAAAACACTCCCCTGCTGTGGCCATCTCCCTTTTAATGAAGACCTGTGCTCAATTTCTTCTGTGCACTGGGTGGCCTGCTTAGGTAATAAACTTTGTGTGTATAAATTAGGCCACTAAAAAATGAGCACCAGCTATCCTCTGCTTTACAAGAAAATTGATTCTAATCTCATCCTGTTCTAACTGCTTTCAATGCAGATTTCTGCGTAAAAAAGAATATGTTCTTTATCTTCTACTTCTGTTTCTTAATTTCTTTTACTATTCAAATCTCACATATGTCAAGTTATAATATAAAGAAAATCATACTTTTTAAACACAGCAATGTCTGCTATGCAGTATGTGAGCTTCTGTAGCTAACTATGGCCATTTCTGCACTACACTCTTATAGCACGATTATTCCACTTTCAACATCCTATGGAATCCTGGGGTTTGCAGTCTGCAAACCCCAGGATTCCATAGGATGTTGAAAGTGGAATAATCGCGCTATAAGAGTGTAGTGCAGAAATGGCCTAAGTCTTCCAAAAGATTGTCCTTCTATCCATCCTCTCTGCTTATTTTCCAATACAGGCTGAAGAAGCAACACCTTGGAGTGAGTGGAGGAGGATTGCAGAACTGGAAGTTTTCATAAAGTAGGAAGAAAACCACCCACTCACAAAATACCTCTGCCTCCTCACAACTGCAGTGTTAATCAGAGATAAATCTTCACTGATTTTGTTCTTGAAGGAAGGGATGACTAATGTTAACAACTTTAGCAATGTTCTTCCCATTGTGAGAAAGACTTTTTGCATCTCAGAATTCATTCTGCAGAAAATTTGCACATTTTCAAATGCAGAAAAAAGCCATTTTTGGCAGAGGAAACTATATTTTTCTGTGCAGAAAATAACATTTCTAATCTAAGCAGAAAAGCTGTTTTCTGCGCAGTATTTTAAGAAGGCACCATGTTTTGTGACCACATCCTCCAAAGTTACAGTCCTGTACTCATCTTAAACCGACTTATGCATCTAGCTATCGATACAACTATCAATACAACTTAAACTAAAGAAACGCAAACACTGGCATGCTTGGAAGAAAAATATCAAGAAGGAATGCAGATAAAGATATATTCCACCTCTTTGCCAGAAACAAGACTCAAGGCAGCTTACAAATTATCAATAAGGCTATTAAAACTATTCAAAGGGTGAACATTAAAAAAAGAATTATACCTTAAAAAGTAGCTTGAAAACACTAAAATCTAAACAATACAGTATCTTCTTAAGACTCTTATCTTTACAAAATGTCAGTCCTAAAAAGGATAGAAGGAGAGCAAAGAGGGGACCTTTCTGGTTTCCCTAAAAAGGGACTTCTAGAGCCTAGGGGAATAAACTGAGAAGACCCTATCACACTTCCCCACAAATCATGCATATGAAGATGGTCAGATTGTAAGAAGAGCTTGGGTAAATTCATGTAGAGGGATTAGGTCTGTCAAATACACTGGACTAAATTGTGTAAGGCTTTATAGATTACAAGCATCACTTTGAAATGTGCCCAGATACAGTTCCAGCTGATGGAACTGTGGTAGCAAGGAAGTTGTGTGGTCCCTGTAACCAACTCCAGTTCTAAATATTAATAATAATAGTGGTAGTTACAGTAAACATGTTAATAGCAATAACAGTGGTTGTAACAGAAAGAGGAGGAGGAGCATCAGCTATTAGGAAACCCACCAAAAATCATCTGTTTTCTTTGATCTTTCCTTGTTTGCATTTTATTGGACTTTGTTTGGTCTTTGTAGCTGCAATTGCATCTCAATTTTTACTACTGACTGAGCTAGATATTATTATTGCCTGCATTTGTTGATTTTATTAATTTTTGTTGGTTTCTTATTATGTAGAATTTAATTTTGTAAGCCACCTTGGGAGGGCTTTAAATACATACATAAATAAAACAGCAAACCCATTTCGGCGCCAGCACAATTTGCATTCCCACTTGACAAAAAAAAAAAACTCTCCCATGTTGAACGTGCAGATTTCAACATCAAAATCTGCACTTATAAAAGTTTGTCTCTGTTGTTTTACATGTACATTTGAATGTATTTCTTGTGATCTTTCAGCAGCAAGTGATGGGTTCCCTCCAGGAACACCTTTCAGAGATTGAATGCATAAAAGCTCAAAACATCCTGCTTTGTGACTGTCACAGTAAGTTATAACGCTACCTACTATTTTCCCTTTTGACTGAAAGTAGCACAAAAGGCAGGCAGGAAGGAAGTGCTGGAGGTATTAAAACAACACATTTTAGCATAGATCTTCATACGTAAAGGCTAAAAAGTCATTAGCATGGTGACAGGGTAATAATGAAATTAAATCACCACATTTACAGTCTTTGGAGAGCTGGGAGAGAGAGCTTATGTTGTGGTGTGCCTCCCTTCCATGCATTGACAACTGCTATTTTTAACTCCATTCCTGTTGAGACGAGGTCATCGGGCTTGCAGTTATAAAATAATGGCAAATAATGGCCCGGCAGTCAATTAATTAAAAGTTGCTGATGACCTACTGGAAAGAAAAGAAAAAGAGCAGCAACCCTGGGAGGAATAAGGCACCATGTACTGAGCAGCCAGCAGAATTCCAAATGGTTCTGGCCTCTTTGGGAAAATGAGGCTGACAGTTAGCAAATGAGGAGCACCGTTGACAAATGTAAAGCATTTACCCATCGGTCTCAACAGCCAGACAAGTGTAATGGTAAGCACAACACATTTGAAATAAAAATGAATAGGATTGCAAGACAGGGAAACTGTGCACACACAGGTGGTGGGGAAAGGAGGAGAGAGATGTCCTTAAACTGTCCCTCAGCAATGCTTGAACAGGTGCCTCAGTGCAAACAGTGAGAGAGGAAGTGAACCCAGTGCTATAGGGGATGGGGAAAAAAAACTTCAGTGTTCAATTCATTTCCATGCTGCCCCACCTCCTGTAGTACACATCAAGTGACTGCCTTGCAGACAGTAACCTCCAGGGATAGTGCCCTCCTTCTATCTCTGTCACACTTTTTAGAGAATCAACCCTTCCCAGGCAAACGTTTTTTCTAGGATCAGCATACCCTGGTAACAATTCCCAGTACTTAAATGCACTCACATGGCTTACTCGTGGCTTCCCCAAACTATAAAGCAAGCCAAACAAAAATAGAGCATGTTAGTCATTTTTCAAACTGCCTTGGTAACACAAATCATTTATAAAAGTCCCTCTGTGGACACACCATTTACAAGAGCTTCAAAAAGAGACTTACCAAACATTTTGATTTCATTCTACATTTCTACTGTAATGCAGTAGATTCTCCTCTTGGGGAGAGATCTTTCTCACTACACACACAACTCAAGATAAGTTTTAATCTCAATATATGTCAATAGTTATGTTACCTGGCACCTATGCAGAATCATTTGAATAATACCGTATTGAAAGCATATTCTTCTGACAGCAATTGTAGTTTGCATGTCATTAGAGCAGTGGATGCTTTGGGTTTTAAAAGACTTATTTGAATTATTGAATCCTAGCCCCCAGCTGGCTCAATATCATGTAACTTTGCACTAAAACTTAGGGCCTTTCTGCACTACATTGTTATAGTGCTATTGTTGCACTTTCAACATCCTATGGAATCCTGGGGTTTGCAGTTTAGGGAGAGGCATTTAGAATTCTCAGCCAGAGAGTTCTTTGGCCTCAGGAAACTACAAACTAGGGATAGGACGAATCCAGAATTTTCTGAATCCGAATCTGGATTTGAATCCCTGGAAGGTTCTGGGAATCCATGAATGTCACAAATCTCAAATCTCTAGAAGCCTTTTTTTAAAAAGGGTTTAAAAAACAACTTTAAAGAAATTAAACTTTTAAAAACTTTTTAAATAAAACCACTATTTTTGGTTGGTGGATTTGAAAGATTCGGTCCACCTATTTTTGCATAGGGATTCAGATTTGTGAATCTCGAATCCTTGCTGAGATTCAGTTGGCCTATCCCTACTACAAACCCCAGAATTCTACAGCATGTTGAAAGTGGAATAATAGCACTACAATAGTAGTGCAGTAGTGCAGAAAGGCCCTTAGACAAAATTCAGGACCCCACCAGCATGGGGAGCCCCTAGCTGCCACTGTTTTGTCAGCACAATCTATGAGTAATTTCTTTACAATCTCCATTCAGATGCATGGTAGTTCTAAAAAGAAAGCACTGTTCTTGTAATAGGGTACGTGCTTCCAGAGAACTTTCCAACTGATGTTGCCCTTGGATGTTCTAATGTTTTAAGTACAAAAATGCAAAATCAGGCTTGTGAATTACACACAACTAAGTGCTTTTAACTGTTACTGATTTGGATAAATAAGATGGAAGCATGTGTTCAACTCATCGATAGAATAATACAGGAGTCAAAGGTGAGTTGTTCAAGGCAATTACCTATATTTTCCCATTTAACCACGATAAGGATTACATTTTCCCTCATGTAAACAGAAGCCAGCACTTCCAGACTGTGGTTTTGGGTGGAAAAGCTACCAGCAATTACATCTTAGGGGTTCCATCCTCAGCATGACCATGACCAAATGATAATAAAATCCAATGGGACCATTTCCTTTGCACATTTTCTCAACTAAAAAGTGTCATAGAGAAATGTGAACCAAAAAAAGATGCAAAAGACTTTATGATTGTCTCTCTCTTAATTACCAACCATATCCAACATTAAGCTAGGTGATTACAGGCTCACAGTGATTTTATTTTTAATTGGAATGTATTGACTTCACTCCATACATTCACGGTATTATTCCATCACCCCAAGCTTTCCCCAACACACTTAGACCTTCTCAAAAAAAACACTCTCCTCTCCTTCACTCTGATATTTGTTTAAGTCAGGGGTGGGAACTGTGTGGCTCACAAGCTGCAAGCAGATATGAGGAGCAAGTCCATGCAAATCTTAGGTCTCACCCAAAACCATTGACTCTTTAACTTTTAAAAGTGTAAGGTAAAAACATGATTTCACAAGGTCTGATTTAGCATTTTAGCACTTTTTAACACCCCCCCCTTCTCAAAAAACTCCCAAATCAATTGGAAGTTTTTTGAAGTACAAAAATCTTCTTGAGGAACGCTAGGAACTGTAGTCTAAATGTGTCTTCTGATGGAGACACTGAATGGGAAGAGGCCTCTTTTGGGTCCAGTTCCCCAAGTCACTCAAAGGATCCTATACAGCTGTGAGGTGGATCATTCCATTAAAGGACTACGGACAGGGAGAAGGCACTGAAATTAGTCTCGGGAAGCACAAACAGCCTATTTGTTTCCCTCTCACCACCAAAACCACAGCTCTACATTTCTACATTTTAATATTGTTTATTAGCCCTTGCAGCTGGATAATTTTGCTTCATTTTTTACATAAAAGATCAATCCCATTTTTATCTCCTCTAATTTTTCTGCTAAAATGGACCACCTAGGATTACTCAGGGCAGATTAATTAGGATGCATTTCTGCATCTGTGTGTTTTGCATCCCCCGCAAATGACTTGGTTGGTGATGTATTTGGGCCTCTTCTGCAATGAATTTCTCCATATATCCTCTTCCTGCAGTATCTGCAAATGCAGGCACTGTAACAGGGGAATTTTAAAAGGTCTTTGCTGTACTCTGCACTTTTCCAGGTACAGCCTTGTAAACCATGCTAATTTATGAATTAAAGTCTACTTATTCTAAAGCGCTAACTAAGGGGACTCAATTGGCAATGGGGAAGCATTGAATTTTGAGCTGTGCTCTTGGGAAGTTTGCCAGAAATTATTTGCCCCATTCTCATGCACTAGTGTTCATGAAAAGCAATACCCAAATCAAATGGCAGGCAATTCTGATTAGACATGAATAATATGTACTATTGGGGTCCCATCACCCAAGCATAGCAAAGGCAATGAAGAATTTAACCCAGTGGGAGAGGTCTGTATCAAACCAAGAAGATCATGACTAGTGCAATTTGGAAATGTCTGTAGGCATCCTAACATGGATGCTTCCTGTAAGGTAGAATAAGGCAGGGACACACTAAGAGGTGGAATGAAGAGCAACCACTAGAAATTATAGTGCAGAGTCCTGTTTGTCACTCAGGCTGCCCCGCCCATTTCAACCTAGTTTGCTGTCCTGAAATGGGTAGAAATCACACTCTCATCACCAGGGTTGAGATATGATTTACCAGTGTGGTAGTGTTGGTTTGAGGACTATAAGTCTGGGATACCAGATCTGAATCTCCTCTCAGCTCTGGAAATATACTGGGTGACCTTAGGCAGTTCACACTTTCTTAGCATCAGAAGAGGGCATTGGCAACCCCCCTCTGAACAAATCTTTGCCAAAGTGTCACCATAAGTCAGAAGCAAAGTCACATATTCCCCATTCTGTATATGGAATGTAGACGTGCTACCTTTTGTCTCAGGCAGCCAAACGTCTCAGTCAGCCTGGCCCCTGTTATAGTGCTCTTATTCCACTTTCAACATCCTGTGGAATCTTGGGGTTTGCAGTTTAGGGAGAGGCATTTAGAATTCTCAGCCAGACTTATTTGGCCTCAGTAAACTGCAAACCCCAGAATTCCACAGGATGTTGAAAGTAGAATAAGAGCACTATAACAGGGGCCCTTTTCGCATGGCATTTTTAAAGCATATTAGGCACACTTCCTTCCCCCTTCACGAGCCGCCGTACCGCATGACGTTCTGGCGAACCAGGTGCTATCACAGCCACGCATAGTGCTGATAGCGCGTTTTCTTATTTTCGCCTGAAAGGCGAAAATAACCTCCCTTTCACGCATCGGTCGCGCGACCAGAGGGCCTGCGGAGCCATCGTCTGGTGTGCTTCCAGGAAGGACCTGGGAGTGGGTGGGTTGTGGGCAGTCCCTGCTGCCTGTCCCTCATGCAGCAACTCCCAGGGGATGCTCCACCCAGCAGCAGGCCAGCCGCTGCCCCCATCGCAGCAGGGAACACTGCACGACAAGTCACCACAAGAAGCCACCCCAGGGCTGCATCACCACTCACACTCGAGATGACAGCAGCCCCCGGGGTCCAGCTGACTGTGGGTTTGTTTTGTTTTTTAAAAAAGGTGCTATCGTTAGCATGTTACCAACGTAGTAAGAAACAGCCTGTTGGCAGGATCTATCGTGCTAACGTTAGCACGATAGCCAGCAAAAAAAGAAAGAAAGAAAGAAAGAAACACCACCGCCCAATCAGGGGTGGTGGGGTGGGGACAGGGCGGGACCTAGGCGTGGCCCAGGATGCCAACATGCGGACAAGCCACCGGGTGGGGACTGGTGCTCTCTCGCCAATGCCCTGCTGTATGCGGACTGCAAGGGGGTGTCTACTTAGCCTCTTGCAATATTAGCAATATCGTGATGGCTCTAGTTCGTCATGCTATCAAGGTAAGGTGCGGAAAACTAGAGTGCAGTGTAGAATAGCCTTGGGTTGGCTAGAACCTTTAGGTGCATTTCTGTTCATTTATGGGGTTGGGTTATTTTGAGAAGTTACGTCAAAAGGAATAAAGAAAAGAATAATTGCATAATAAGAAATAGTAGCATTGGCATACTTGACATCCTGAAAGCAGAGCACCACCTATGGCTGGGGCAGCAACAAGGCTGTGTGGTATTTCATGTACATCAGGCCCCAGTTGCCATATTCCTTCCAAGAACCTCCCTCCATGTCCCCCTTCCCTGCAGCCTAGCCATTGCAGTTCATGGACAACTGAGGACCCAGAACAGGCCTATACAACTGCCATTAGGAAACAGGTCTTGTTAGAATTTTTTCTAACTATTTTTTCTAATTATTTTGACAAGCTTTAATTCAATTTGCCGTTGTTTGGTCAAAGCGTGTGTGTGTGTGTAAATCATTTTAATTAATTTATGGAATGTGTTTAGTATATCTAGTTCATTTAATTCCTCGTTTGAAGATGAAAGGAAAAAGTGAGACAAAGTGAATTGGCAGCTTTCAGAACTTTTCAATGCATCGCTGATCCAATCAAGAAGCACACCCTGCGGCATGTTAGACACCATCAAGCAATCAAAAGTTCCATGAGTTCTGTAGCGCCTAATAAACATAACAAAATTATGGTGGCAGCTCAGTTTGTGACATCTTTATTAGATTCTTAAAATAATATAAATTAATTGCCTATGCATACTTCCTTTCTTACACCCCCCGCACTACTACTACTACATTTCTTTTTTAAAATAATAATAATAATAATCTACCTAGGTACATCAGTCTTGAACACCCACTTCTGTACCCAATTTCCTTTGCAGGCAATGTAAAGACAACTTCACAGGAAGCTATGCATTTTGGGAGATAGTAAGGGCTGCATTTCTGTTACAAAAAGTGAAAGGTGGTATTGGATATCTGAAGCAGAGTAATTGGCAAAGGAGAAAGTGAACAACCACTCCCATGCCCACCCTCACACCTACACTTATAAGGTCTAACAGAGAAAAGAAATGAATTTAAGTCTTCTTTGTAAAACATATAAAAATAGCTTTATGTATAAAAACTTGGCATAATCGAACATATGATCTAATAGAGGAAAAAGAAAAAGAGAGGGAGAGAGAAGGAGAGACGAGTGGCTACAGGTTAGAGTGATGCAGAAAGAGAATGTGGTAAAGCAAACAAACAGGAAGTCAGAAAACAATTCAAAATAGCCATAAGTGGGTATAGATATGGAAAGTTTGCCAGCTCTTCCCACACAGACCAACATACCAGGGCTGGCCCTACTGTTAGGCAGAGTGAAGGGAAAACCACAAACAGCGGATGTTAGTGGGCAGTGGTGGAAGACTTTTGTTTGTTTCTCCTGAACTCCGTTGTTGTTCCATCTTTTTTTTTTTTTTTTTTTTTTTTTGAGGGGGTACAGTGTTGTCCTAAGCCCTCTTAATTAGTTCATAACTTCTGGTGTGTGGTTGTTGTTCACTGTTCCATTGCCACTATTCAAGCAGAGTCAACTGCTAGTCCAGTCAACATTTGCATATGTACTGGGGAGTGGGTATCACAATATTCTTGGGCCAACTGCAATACAGTCAAACAGGTGCTTCAAAGTAGAGTAGAACTTGCAGTCAGCATGTAGATTTCCAATTTTATTTTCTTACTTGAATAACTGTTTTTCAAAACTCAAGGTGGCTGTCCACAAGAGACTCTTCTGTATGTATAACCAACATGTGGATGAAGGAATGGACTCGACCTGTTAGGTCAGGTTCTGATGTCTACAAGTTGGGCAAGAAGTAGCATGGCCCCTCTCACTTTGGGAAATACGCATTCATGCTAGAGGCATGATCTTACAGCTCCCTCCACATAGTATCAATGGATGGGGAAGTGTCTCTTGTGAACATCTCTAGTTTAACAACACAGGCCAGAATCAAAAGAACAGCACTAGTACCTCCACATACCAAAATGAACTTTGGACTTATGCTTCTCAAGCACCAATGTCTAAGGTTTCATTGTTCTTGAAATGAAAGGGACTGACAAAAACAGTTTGTCATATAGCAAGGTGATCTGTAGGTCAAAAGAAAGAAGAGTCAGAATAGCACTGGGCATGTAGTTTGCATACGAACTGGACACACCCAGCTCTTGGGTACACCTACAGTGAAAATTATAACTGGCCATAATATTTTCCTCATTTTGTGTTTAAAGCAAGCAGATGAGGTAGCTTAGACTGATTTTGCTTTCATTTAGTTACTTTCAACTAATATTTCTGTCCTTCATTTCCATATGTTCTAGGCCATTCACATTAATTTAAAGGAGTATCAAGGAAGCATATTTCTTAATGCTAAACTGAATCTATGCTCTATAATTTATTTGTCAGTGTTTTCCTACTTCCATATTCACTTGAGGATGCTTTTTATTTAAAATAATAATAATTAAAAATACATAGTAAAACAATATCAGAATCAGTACAAAAATAGCAATAAGAAAATTAACAGTTATAAAACACAAGGCCTTTAGCCACAACTTCTGCCCACCCAGATTATCCTAACAACATTTACCAGTATCAAACTGAGACTCCTCAAAGTGGTTATTGCCTGGTCCTGGTTATTACATAGCTCTGAAGCCTCGGTAGCAAATGTTCCTTTTAGAGCAGGTATGGGGAGTGTGTGTGTTACCCTGATTTCTGGGGGTCCCGGGAGGGACACCTAAATGTGCTCACAACAATGGAGAGGGAATTAGCACAGAGCATAAGTTGGCAATGTGAGAGGCAGGGTAACGTAGCGAGATCTTGAACCCTATGTCTAAGGGGTCGGGCCGAGTCAAGGATGAGGCAGATGTTGAAATTCATAATTGTTTTAATAAAATACAATCACACAATTGTATGCAACACACTCACGCAAGAAACTATAGAAATAAAGGTAGGAGCGGACAGAGGGATTTTTGAGGAGGTTAGGTATAGGAAATACTATACCTGTCCTGAAGCCTGGTTAGAAGCAGAGAAGCTGGGGAGCTTGGATCTCAGCACATGGAGCTGAGGGGAAGGCTCGCTGGACAAAGCGACAGCAAGGCGGGATGGAAGCCAAGAGCAATCTGAGGAAACGCTGAAAGTCAGGGGTTCTCATAGGGAAGACTGTGGCTGCAGGCTAGTTCGTACTTGGGGAAAACAATGAGTTTGGGGCTGGAGACAAAGCCTCCGAAAGGTCAGAATTGAATGATTGAGTTATAGCCAAATTGTCAATAGAGTAGGCGGTATGCAAACGTGGAGTGCTTGAGCATTGTATAGTCCGCTCATCAAGCTGCCTGCGTGGGGCAGGGGATCTTTTGTAAGTTGCGTGCATACATAATGTGGTACTTGCCTTGAGGTCTCCTGAAGCTGCGAGTCGACTATTTCTGGCCTGCCTGTATTTGTTTGGAATATTACAGCGATTATCGGTAGAGCCTATGTGCGTGCTTGTCCGGGGGCCTTGCAAGCACGTGGAGAGGAATGGGTAGAGAAGGCCGAATTATTGATATCAAAAGATATCTTAATATCCCACAAGCTCGGGCTAGCAATGGCGGTAACAATCCCCCCCAAAAAAATGGGCGATGTTGGGGACAATACCAATCATTTTCTGATTAAAAATCAAAAATAGTTTTAGAGCCAAATAGGGGTCTACAGGTTCAGAGGTACTATTTCTCCATAGGGCACCGTCTTAATTGTGACACTGGTAATTGTAAAAGAGGCCATGGCTAGCTACGGCTCCATCACAGTTACCATCTGGACTAGAGAGAAAGGTTCCCCGGAGGCACATGGGTCCAGGACCAGCCTCCATACCGAATTGAGAATGTGGGTCCCTAACCAGGAGCAGGCGCTGCCACTCCTGCCGGTAATTCCAGAGACCCTGCAAAAGGAATGGAAGGGTCAACCAGTTGATCCTGTATCGGTGGTCATCCCCGAGCCGGACAATCCAGGCGCCAAAAAGCCCAACGTGCGCCCAGTAATTTGGCAGACTTCCTGAAGTCCCAAGGAAGTACCAACCGTTAATTTGTCCAAGGTGTTTGCCTCCATTTACAAGGCGTTTGATAATGGTTGAATGATCCTTGTCTGAAGGGAATAGAGGCGGGGTGGCGACCCCTCTGGATCCTCTGATACTGTAAATAGTTCCGCTATGTAAATAGTCGTAATAGTGATGTTATTTTTGTTGTGGATTGTTTTTGAAATTGAATGTCCCCTTGGTCTAAAAAGCCTATCCGAAGGCGACCATCTTCCAGGCCTCCCTTCGGAGTCCAGCTTATATCTGTGGGCTAGTGGTGCTGCTTGCTCGGGGCCAGCATCGAACCATCGGTACTAGGTTGTTGAGCCGCCCCAAGCCCTCGTTAACATCATCAGGCTTGGAGCTTCGGCTTCGGTCTGAGTGAGGAGGGTGCGAGCGTGCAAGTCCATGTTATACAGACCGGAGTGCGAATGGGACCGTCATAACCAGAGGTTCCTCTCGTGTTGCTGGGAGGTTAACATGGGCGTCTCTAGACCCATGAGCCGATGCGGGACCCGAACCAGCAGCCTCACTATCCTGACCAACGGCCCCCCTAAGGCCAATACTGCTTTACTCACAATAGCTATTTATATCCCCATGGACTCTTAGTCTTTTCAGTCGTGAGGACCCAGTTTCAATTCGAATTCCCAGTAGGTTTTGAGCTGGCCATTTGCATTTATGGTATACATTGGCTACTAATCATGTCAGTTTTTCTGTTAAAACTCTAATAGGTCAATTGATCCAGAAGATTAGGAAGATCTTGAGGTCGTACCATCGCCCCCGAGTACCGTGGGGGAGGGGTGACGAAGAAAGTTGTCACTCCATCAGATGGCCGAGACTTGGAGAGTCCTGGTTCTTCGATGACACCCGTGACTGTGAGGGAAGGTGACCATGCAGCCTTCCAATTGCAAAAACGGACTTTTTGCCATTCCTGCTACCATTTGATGATCCGAGGAAACCTATGGACTATTCCAGGCTCCAAATTCTGCAAAGACTCTTTGCTCCTGACTTGCAGCAAGCCAGGCTGCACCAACTTGGACATTTTGTTGTTGTTCCTGCTCCATTGCCTGAATGGACTTATGTTTTGCTCCTTCACTCCAGCTAAAAGACTTTTCCTGTTGCAAGGGGGATGCGAAGACTTTGGCTTGCACCTCACCTCCCCCGGACTATGAACCTTCATTCCACATTGAACTGTTTGTTCCTTGGATTGCCTTCATTGCCAGACCATGCATTGGATTTACAGTATTTCATTGATTATTTCATTAATTTCATTTGGATTTAACTGCCATTACTCATTCTTTGACAGTTCCCTATTGGCAGGACATTGTTTATTGTTTATTGTTTAATTGTTTATTATTGCATTATTGACATTGGTGTGTGTGTGTTTAGGGTTAGGTTTTAGTTAGGAATGTCTTTATAAGATAGTAATCTTTTGCTTTCCCCCAAAATTCCCTTTCCTGAGGAGTGATACGGCTACCAACCTGCAAGCCCCTATTAGACTCTAAATTGATTTTTGATTTTAGATTGGAAAATGTCCGATATTGTCCCCAACATCGCCCATTTTCGGGAGGGGATTGTTACTGCCCTAGCTAGTCCGAGCTTTGGGGATATTAAAAGATATCCTTTTGATATCACAATTCGGCTTCACTTCTCTATTCCCCTCCACGTGCTTGCGAGGCCACCGGACAAATACGTAAACAAGCTTGGCCGTTAATTGCCGTAATATTCCTGGACAATACAGGCAGGCCAGAAATAGCTGACTCACTGCTTTAGGAGACCTCCAGGCAAGTACTCTAATTAGGTATGCATGCAACTCACAAAAGAGCCTCTGCCCCGCACTGGCAGCTTGATGGGTAACCTATACAATACCCAAGTACTCTGAGTTTGCATACTGGCTACTCTATTGAGAACCTCTGCGATAACTCAATTATTCAGATTCTGACCTTTCGGAGGCTTTGTCTCCAACTCCAAATCTATTGTTTTCCTCCAAGTACGGCATAGCCTGCAGTCACAATTCTCCTTATAAAAACCCTTGATTCCGAGACCTTCCTCGGGACGCTCCCGAGTTTCATCCCGCCTTGCTGCCGCTTTGCTTGGCGAGCCTCCCCTCAGCTCCACATGCTGAGCTACATCACACCCCAGCCTTACTCTCTATTTTTCTGGGCGTCAGGACAGGTGAAGTATCACCCAAACCAGCAACCCCTCTAAAAATCCCTCTATACCACTCCAACCTTTATTTCCTTTAGTTATCTTGTGTGAATGTGTTGCATACACTGTTTTGCTTGTGTTTAATAAACATCATTTATTGTTTCAACTTCTGTGTGCTCCTTGACTCGACCCAACCCCATAGACATAGGGTTCAAGATCTCGCTATGTTACCCTGCCTCTCGTAACGCTAAGCAGTGCTCTGAGCTAATTTTCCCCCCCTTTAGTTGAGCACATTTTGGTGTCCCTCCTGGGACCCCCAGTACACAGGGTAACACCTATATTCATAACACATAGGATTTCCCTTGGATAGAGGAGTTCCATACACATACATTAGTACATGTGTAGCCCTCCTTTCTTACTTTGTGACCAGTTGGGGCCGTGGTGTATCACAGCGAGAGACAGGGCATGTGAAACCCCACGTTTAAAGAATATATTGCACTGCAGAGCTTGTTATATTTAGCATTCCAAAGTGAAAACTGGAGACAAATCTGGAAATCCTAGTTTAGCTGAAACATTCAAGGCCTTTCAAAGGACTTCACCTATAAAAAGCCAAAATAGAAGAAAATAGTCAACATGTATGTTTTAAATATATTTCAAATGTTTTAACCATTTTAATCATGTTTTAATGATATTGTTATTTAATTATTTTTAATGTTTGTAAATGAATGTTTTAGCTTGATCTTTTTTAAAAAAAATATTGTAAGCTACCTTGAATCCCAGAGAAAGGCAGGACATAAATTCAATGAATGAATGAATGAATGAATGAATGCATAGTTTGAAGTTTTGATAAGATGGCATCAGTAATAGCTACCCCCTCATCCTCCAATAAGACGACTTTTTAGCAGAGACTGCTTAGGAGGAGACACCTTCTTCATAGGACTCTCACTCTTAGCTCTCCCAGAACACTTCTTAGAAGCCATAACATGGCCCAAAACACTAGCCTCAAAACAAGACAGGAGAACAGTAGAAAGGAGAAAAGAGTGAAAAAAGAGAAATGCACAAAAAAATTGGTTCCCCAAAAAGGAGAGCGTTAAAAAAAAATGACATAAACAAGGAACCAGAGGTCAAAACACAAATATTCATAAGGATGGCAGTGGATGTCGCTTGAGATTTAAAAAAAGAAGAAGAAGAAGAAGAATACTAGGCATGATAACACAAAAGTGGCCTACAGGCCCAAAATGCACAATCAAAAGCACATAGGAAGGAACAAGAGAGATTGACTGCCTGTGCAGGCCCACTGGCCTATGAAGTCTGTGTGCCTAGACCCAAAGCCACATGCTCTGAGGCCCATCCAGAAGTTGATAAAAACAAGCCCTTCACACAGCCCATGGCAATCAACAGCCCAATACCACCTTTGCCACAAAAAACTAGTCTCAAGAACTGTGTATACAAAGAAACAGGTGGGTGGGAGGAATTATGCATGCAGGACTAATGGGATTGTGCGAATAGGCCACCAACCAAAACTCAACCAAATTACCCAGACTGCTCCCACACCATGCACAGGCCTCCTAATCAGGTCGCCAACCTCGTGGCCTCTTGTCGCCTCTGCATGAACAGCCATGCAACCAAGCAAAGTAGTCCTTGTGCATCTGACTCAAAATAGAAGCAGGAAGCTCTCTGGATTTCCATTGATGGGACAAAACTCTTGACACAGTGAGCAGCAATGACTGAAGCAGAACTCAGGTGATGCAATTCCTTGACTTGCCAAAGCAAAAGAGGCAGAGTAGCAGGTGGCATGAGCCTATTAAAAACTCTGGCTCTTCCCACCCACTCTATATCGTGCCCTATGATGCCAGGAAGTCATAACTGCTGGCATCTATTCATGCAAGACCAGCAAATGCACCTCCCCGAAGCGACGCTGAACGATGCCCCGAGGGGATGTGAAAGGTATCTAAAACCTCCCTTATCAGCCAGGCAGTTGTACCAAATAAAGGAATTCCACAGTGCTGATGAGTGGAGTGCTGAAGGATGATGCATCCAGCTCCCTCCTGCCAACAAGGAGAAACAGGAACTCTGTGTGGTCCCATGGTACCTACTTGTCACACTGCAGCTTGCTGACAGGAGGAGGCTGGATACATCATCCTTCAGTGCCCCACTTACCAGTCACATACCTCCTTCAATTAGTGTGGCTTCCAGACATTTAAGGTGGGTTTTAGGGGGTTGGATCATGAGGTGGAAAGTAACTATGACATCATAGCTCATCCATCCCATGCGGGATCTCAGCCAATGTTTTCTGTGCAAACAATATTTGGGACAAAATAATGAAATGTAAAAACTAATTGAAAAAAATGCACAAAACTGTAGCAATATCATCCAGTGGTGAGAACACTTCTGAAATTATTCACTTTTACGTTCAAAAATGAAATAGGTGAAGACTTAAGTCCTTAAACCTTGGACATGGTCAAATTAACAACAGGGCTTCAGTCAAAAGGATGTTATTTAGCACAAGTTACATTTCCCTACTTGAAAGTAAAACTAGAGAGGAATCCTGATTTAACCATACAAACTTTTTTCCCTCTTGCTCCCTTTTTTAAAATATTACCATTTTAAACAGTTACCTATTTTATAAAGTGTTAAGTGCTACCAACACAAGGGAACTGAGGCAGAAGGGGAAAATCCTACTGGTAGTTATGCCAAGTACAATACAATTAAATATGGTCTCTTTATGGTTTAATTTTGTTCTTCCCCCTAGGAAAGATCTATTTATCATATTAATGCATGTTGTAATACAGTACAGTAAATATTTTCCAAAAGGGGAAAAAAACTTAACAACTCGAGGACATACAATCAGAAACCTCTTCTTTTTGCAGCTTCCTCCTTAAAAAAAAACAAAGCTTTGTTCTAGTTGCATTAAAACTATTTAAGGGGAAAATTAAAGTTTTTACATTCATCTCTGTTGTGTTTCTTTTTTCCAGTGAGTTGGTATCACAGGACACTTGGAAGGCAATATTATATGGTCATAAAAGCTTGAATTGCAACAGGGAATTTTGGTTGTGTGGAATGTAATATTATACGGTTATAGGAATTCAAATTGCAAAATGGAACGTAATACTATTTTGTCATAAGAACTGAAATTATGCATATATGGGTGATCTTGAGAGCCAAAGTATAGATTACTCACAAATGCATAGCTATCAGATAGCCATTGATTTGCTTGATAAGCCTGTTTCAGAATGGTCAGTGAACAGCAGGAAAAAAAATTGATTAACGTATGATCTTAACATAACACCACATTGGATTTAGTCCGCACAGAGACACAGAGCGTTCCTTAAAAGAATAATGAAATCCTGTCATGATTCCTCCTTTCCTCTATAGTGTTCGGACACTGTGAGCTCATGTGGAAATGGAAATATAAATATGGTTTATTCCTCTCATTTGTTGACCGAGGGCATGAGGAAGATGCAACAAGTGTGCACAGGCCTTTCATTTTCTATCATAGCCTGAGAAGTTACCTGTGCATGTGGTAAGTGAAAAGCATCAGGGGGAAAAAAGTGTTAAATGATGTCTTATAGCATAGCTGGAGAATTCTCTGGAACTTGTTGGGCTCCAATTCCCATCAGACCCCACTAGCTGGCCAGTGATAAGTACAAAGAGAGCGGTAGTTCATCAATATCTATTAAAGTATTGATAATCTCCACTGACCTATGGGATTTTTCTTTATTCAGATTTGGCAGACAATCATCCACCCTGGCCATTTTTTAACTGAAGGTGCTTCCTTCCCCACCTAAATTAATTTTAAAAATTCATTAGAGTTTAACAGTTCAAGGAATAAAACCACCTCCACGTATTAAATGTGTACAATTTTTTCACATTGTACAAGGGCAAACAATGCAATGTGTACAGCTTAGTATCAATACTTACAGTGAAGAGAGCCACTGTGGTGTAGTGGTTTGAACATTAGACTATGACCCTGGAGGCCAGGGTTCAGTTCCCCACCCAGCCATGGAAACCCACTGGGTGATCTTCGGTATATCACACATTCTCAGCCCCAGAAAACCCCATGATAGGTTCACCTTAGAATCTCTGTAAGTCAGAAACAACTTGAAGGCACACAACAACAGTAACTTACAGTGAACAGTCAGGCAGGTCCATTGACAAGTAAGTCCCACAGAATGTAATGGGGTCTATTCCCATTGTGAAAAAGGTCAGGACATTGGGCTGCCTGGTCTCAACTGAAACACTCAGGCCCTTTCTGCACGCAGTTATTAAGGCGGCCCAATGCGTCTTACCACGGAGGTCTTCTGCACCTTGGAGCAGACTAGGTTTGGTTTGTTTACTTTCGTTCCGCATGTAATTCTGACTAAATGTGCCCCCATGTGGTGGTAAAGCGCGCTATTTGAAAACCAGAAGAAATTGGTTTTCCGGTTTTCCAGATTGATCCGATTTGTACTTTCACAGTGGGGCAGACATGTACATTCGCACCAATGTGAATTGGTGGCCAGGGGAGGGTTCATGGGAGGGGCCAGGGGACAGTATGGACTTTTGCACGTACACATGTATGCTATGATGTACTAAACCATGCAAAAAAAAGGGGGAGCCAATCACAGCCGACAGGAAGGGGTGAGGGGAGTAGCAGGAGTGGCCACGGCAGAGGCAGTGTGGATTCATGAACTTGCACTCCTCCAAATCAGAATGGAACATAGGCAGTAGGGGTGCAGAAGGAAATGATGGAAAGTCCACCTTGTTTCGAGCCCAGAAAATCCGGTAAGAAACGGCACGAACCAATTCACCAGCCTTGTGTAGAAAGGGCCTCAGAGCTCTTGGAATGCTGAGGGGGTGGTGAGAAGGAAGGCTAAGGGTAGAGAATATAAAAGAAATTTTGACTGCTTAACTGTCAGATGGGGCCAGTTGGAGACAAAGGTAGGGATAGTGGGAGGTAGGTTTGGATGGAAATAGAGATTTAGGCCATTTCCACACTAGACTGTTACAGTGCTATTATTGCACTTTCAACATACCATGGAATCCTGGGGTTTGCAGTTTAGGGAAGTGCCATTGCTGGGAAGGGAGCACAATAGGAATGCTCCCCTCCACATCTGACTGGCTCCTTGCAGAAGAGAGCACAAGAGAAATCCATCTGCCTTCAACAGCACAACTGGGCTTTTTTCCATGATGTGTTGGTGAAGGAAGCACTGCCATTGCACTTCCTGCCCTTCGACATGGCAGGTAATTACAGGAGTGTTGCATGATCATAGGCACTTCATGGATTTAATCTGTTAAGCAAATATTCCATCGTTGCAACGCATGGGGACAGAATGGTAATGGGACTGCAACAATATTGTGTGAAAGCATGACCTGCAGAGTGCTGCCATTCTGTCCCCGTAGCTGGACTGTGACACCATGCAGAAATGGCCTGAGACTGACTTAGAAAGCAAAAAAGGCAGCCAGTTTCAGGTTACAAACTTATAAAAGTTTACTAATGATTTTTACAATCACGTATTCATTGGAGAGCCTAGATCTTAACTAGTGAACAAAAAGATTAGGTAAAATAATAGCTTCATTCTTAACTTACCAGGTTCTTGGTGGAGAGGTGAAGCATAGTCAGAGAGAAGGAAGTAGAAGCAAAAATGACAAAGAGGTTAAGGAGAGAGAAGTCTGAGAAGTGTGGTCTGTTATGTAAGGTCGATGACTCCAGGGTCTGTCCTGTGTCACATGGTCTGGCCACCTGGATACCATGGCTATGTATTTAAATAACAGAAAGAGCAAGTGTGAGGCTTAAGGTGAGAAGGCAGAAGGCTTTGACATGCAAAGGAAAAAGAAACTCTATGCTAGCTGAGCCCCACTTGTCCTAGAACAAGAGGAGGAGGAGAAAGATTGCCAGAATTTTCCAACAAATCTAGATTAGAATCATGATGCATGTGGGTGGACTAAAAAGACAACCCATAGTCAATTTATATTTTAAAAAATGCCCACCATAATCACCCATCTACTGGAACTAGGGAAAATCTCCTTGATGACTTTTTTTTTAGCCCCTCAAAGAGTTTTAAAAAATAAACCATTTTAGCAGCGGATGTTGAAATCTCCCCTACCTGTTCCTGATGGTCCAAAAAACACTGGAAATGAATGCTGAATGCTCCTATGAAGCACACCTTTCATAATCGCTTAGCAACCAACAATAGCATTGTATAGTGAAGATGGAGAATACAAACTGCAAAGGAATGAGTCAAACTACTTCTAGGAAATTTATCAGAAGAGAACACCTGAATAAGGGAAGCCACCTTGAGTTCCACTCTTGGAAAGAAGATAGGATATAAATACAGTGGCTGACTGGTTGACTGAACGGAAACAAAAATTCCTGCTTGAAGCCATTCAATTCCCCATGCCTTTCCCCCAACTTCTTATTTACGTCACCTTTGCTCTGCAAATTTTTTGCTGGAACAGGCATGGAGTTCTGTTACAGCAGTTAGCAGTGCAGCCATCATTTTAGGAATCTTAGCATCCACGACAGTGCTGATCAGACATCTAAATGGATGGCCACTGAGCCTATGCAGCATCATTCAAGATGACACAGCTCTCTGCTAGCCTTGCCAAGCCATTTGTTAAGAACACCAGCCAAGGAGCAGAACTTGGTGTGTCAGATTTTGTGAACAAGCCAAATGTGTGGCGATTCTTACAGGGTGGATAGGTTCCATTGAAATCTCTTTCACACTGCACAATTATAGCAGTACTAGCATATTTACCCGGTGTTCCCTCTGATTTTATTTTCTCATAGATAATACTTGTTAGAAATACCTTAGGAATTACCTTACCTTATCTTACCTTAGGAGTTGGATGCAGTTGAAATACACAGATTTGAGATCCTGTGTCTCTAATTCCCCAATCTGTCTTGTCTGGTACCTGTAACTTTCCCCCAATTTCCCCAATCCATTCTGTATTCAGAGTTATTAACATACGTAGGTTGGGTTTCTGAAGAAATACACTGCTTTCCTTCTTGCTGCTAGGCCTCATCTCCATAGCAACCGTCCTGAGCTCCCTGGCTCAGAATTTTAAAAGCCCTGTAAGGTCCCGCTTTGGGGGTCCCCAATATCAGTATGGTTTGGAAAGCCACCATACCTAATTGGCATCATATGTAATTGGCAACACATTTTATTGGCTTCGACATCAAATTCAAGCCTGAGAGGTGACGGAGAGGTCAAACTGAGCGAGGGAAAGAATTTGACTGTAAATGTGAGAAGCATAGGTCAACTCCAAACTTCCTCCAGGTAAGGCTGAGTCATTTGTCAGGCACACACACCTCATTCCTGTGAATAATAGACTTAAATAGAAGCTGGAATTTTCCAGGGAATCCAACTGTGAGGAGCCCACCAGGACACTGATTGACAGATATCCATGCTTTGTACACCTAGATTCTTTCCTCTTTCCTCACAGCACCCACAATAGACACCTATTACAATACCCATCATATCTTTGTCAATCAAAGTACTAAGCCCATCAACAGGCAAAAGACCCATTGTCCACAACAGGTTCCCTTTGTCTTGCATCTGGAACCTTCACAGCCACAAGCCATTTTCAGGGTACAAGTATCCCTGATTTCTGATTTCTGCACTACACTGCTAAAGTGCTATTTTGCCTCTTTCAGCATCCCATGGAATTCTGGTATTTGTAGTTTACAGAGGCCAAAGAGCTCTCTGAGGAGAATTCGAAATGCCCCTATCATATGGAATCCTGATGTGATGCAGTTTAGGGAGGGGCATTTTGAATTCTCAGCCAGAGAGCTCTTTGACCTTAGAAAACTTAAACTACAAATCCCAGAATTCCACAGGACGTTGAAAGTGGAATAATATCAATATAACAGTGTAGTGCAGAAATGGCCTTAGTCTGCAATACTTTAAACTTAGCTGCACACCTTTAGCCCCCTTTGTTTGGACAGCAGTAGGGTTTTTTTTAGCACCTGTGCTATTTCCTTCCTCTTTTCTTTTGAGAAACAGCTGGTATTGACCTCATATTATTCTGTTGAAATCCAACAGAATATGTTTTTATCTGCTATGTTTTTATCTTTAAATAAAGAAATAATTACATTTCAAAAGAGGCTTGTCTTTAAATTGATTTCCTTTTCTTTCCTTGTTTTTGCAGCAATTCTGATTAATTGTCCATTTTTAAAACTTACAGCCTATAAGGTTCTGCAGAAAGAGAATTAATGCCTGCAAGACCTTTTTCCCAAACCAGCAAACCCAATGCACAGCTCTCATCACAATTCCCCTCCCCCCTTAAAGTTCCCCTCCAAATGGGAGAGAAATTAAGTTCTTCCACCATTCTAGGCACATTTCAAAGGCCATAGACATGTTACCCCAAAACCATGGGACCCTATGAGGTCCTATATCAGAACCCTCAATTAAATGTAAAAATGGGAAATTAATTAACTCAAATTAAGAAGGCTTGCAAGGGGGAGGAGTAACTTTAGGATCTTTTCACCTATTGTTACGAGGAACTGCTAAAGACACCAGCCAGAAAACTTAAAGTGCAATTTTAAATGTGTTTTATTGGGGCAAGTATACATGCACACACACACACAAATAATCACACACACAAGCAATCAGACAAGGCTAACTGAAAAGGAAGGGAGGAAAATTGATGGAAGGAACAGAAAAGGGATTGAGTTATAATTACCATCCGGAGATAAGCAGAGAAGTGGTGATGTGACTTGAACTGATGTCCAAAGTCAAAAAGATACACTGACTGGGAGGACCCCTGAAATTGAAGTGCTGTGTGGAGGACCCAAAATCAGGGTCCTTTATACCCAAAAATGTGCCCTGGAGGTGTGACTTTCTGCTTGAATAACAAAGGATTTCCAGGGTGACAGGATGGATTAATGGTTCTAATGTGTGGAAGAAACATGTTGATGATTTTTAACATGTGGATGGCAAAAGATTTCAATGACAGTATGATCAGAGATTAAGAAAAGGATCTTAGGTGTGAGGATGATGCATTTACGGATTTGTCTGAAATCTTCTTGTTTTCCTAAACCAGTGCTATCAACCAAGCAAAAGCTCTTTGTTTTGAAGTTTCCAACAAATGGGTGTCAGATTAAGGCCATTTCCACACCTTACTTTTTCCAGCGCTGGGGTGCGAGGATCGTGTTAGCAGCCTCTGGCGAGAGGCTCTCGAGTCCCTGCTGCTTCAGCTCCACACAAGCTGCCTGCTCGAGTGAGAGCCCCGCCTCTTTCTTCTGAAGTGCAGCCTGGGAGTTTCCCAGGCTGTGCTGGGGCAGGAAGCGTGACCGGCGAGGCTCTGGAAGCCCTGCACTCCAGGTACGTGCGCGCGGGGCCTGGAAGCAATGTGTGATCGCGCACCATTTTCCGCTTCCAGCCAAAAATGAAAAGGTGCACAATCGGCGCCTGCCGGCCCCTGGAGCATCGCGCAATTGTGAACGCGTCGTGCAGATTGCTCCTCACAATCACGCAACACGCCAGGCACCCTTTCGCATGGCAGACGCCATGCAGAAAGGGCCTAAGTTGGTAGCCGGTTTTATGGCTTTGTCTTCCATAGGATATGCAAACTACAGGGAGTTACTTGCTCTTCTCAGAGATATCTTTTGTTTTTCCTGAAAGAGCCACTAAATCAGACTCAGTCATGTTCAGGGATCATCTCTGACCTGTTTTTCCAGTCAAACTTCCTCCCCCACATGGCTTTATATCTATAGGATTTCTATTTTATGCTAAGTAAACATATCTGCCAATTAATATATCTTGCTAATAAAACCATCAGAGCAATGGAGTTACAGATATGGTAGGGCTTTAGATCCTACAACTCCACAGACTCTTCTGACACACTGAGGAACACTATTGAATTCCTTGTTGACTCTTTTTTTGTCCTCTCTGATACCAGAATTCCTATTTCAGAATAGGTAACTACTATGTACATTTGCAAGCCTCCCAAAGGAGTTTAGATCTCCTGTCAATGGAAGAGAAACAATTTTGGCTTCTGTGTCACTTTCCAAGAGACTCTCAAGCTGCAGCTTTAAGAAGTAAAATGAAGGACCAGAACATCAAGGGAAAAACAGCATGAAAAATATGATGAAATCTGTTTTGATTTGAACTCTTAACTAGGAAAGAAGTCTATGAATAACTTCCTACTTATGAGAGAAGCATCAACATTGAAAATAACAGTTCCATATAGGGATACTAAACATTTCATTGGAATTCTTTCTGTTGTTTTCTTTAAACACAGTCTGTACTATTTTGGTAAATGGTGGGAACAGCTGTTTCCATCCTGCTTAGTTATTGTATTTGAAATAATCCCTGGCAAATTATTTAAAGTGGGCTTGAAAATTTTCAGCTGAAAGTGAATTCACCATTAATACATCCAGGCTTGCTGTACTGCTAGATGGTGGTGATCTGTCCTATGGATATTAGAAAATGCCCTTTTTATAAACAGAGATATGCCTTGACACAGAGATACACTTTGTCTGTGTCTCAGTTTTGTCATTTCTATTTCATATAAAACCTTGGATTCAACATTTAGAACACCAGTTGATCCAGATAAGGTAATTATTTTTGACCTTCTTAGGAATGGAACAATCTGTCTTTTTGGTTGCTTTCTGCTTCTCATTTTTTCCTGATTTTTAGTTCATTTTGCCATGATTCAGAATGCTTCTTTAAGTCTACAAAAAATATCATATTCATTTCCTAATTTATACATTCGTCACTGTGCGTATTTTTCTTCACGTATATACTTTGTAAGCAATTTTCAATCAATCAGTTTATTCATTTACATCCTGCCTTATTCTCCACAGTGGGACTCAAGGCAGCCTTTTTTACTTGTACAATGCATTTCTTGTTTCCTTCCCTGTAATGTGTCTGGTTTTGTGTGCAGTTTTTCTCATGTATGTATTCTTATAGCATTTTTAAAAGGGCACATTGGGTATGAAAGTTTATTCTTGTATGCAGAAGAAGGAGATATCTGAAATTAAGCTACATCCTGTTAGTGCCAAGGCTAGACAAGGGTTATGTGATAGGAAGCATAGAGTTCTCCTTCTTCCACATACCAGAATGGACAGAATGGTAAGTATCCAATGTGCCATTCTCTTGTGCAGCAAGAGACACATCCAATTATGGGATATATCCAAGCTGACATAATCCAGGGCAGAACAGGAACAAGCTAGCAAGGAAGAACCTATTAAAGGACCCTCCATAGAAGCAGGCCAGTCTAATTTATTGTCTGGTGAGAGTAGAAGGATCCAACCACACTGCTGCCCTACAAATTCCTCTGAGCACAGCATTAGTAGAAAAGGTTGCAGATGTAACAGCTGATCTGAAAGACTGAAAGACAGCAAAAGAAAGGATGAAGCAAGAGAAAGAACTGGGTATGGAAGTAGGGGCTTAGGAGTACCTTTCTTTGCTTCCTGTCATATGACCCATGCCCAGCCTAGGTATTTGTAGGATATAACCAAATACTGGATGCATACAGTATCACAAAAATCTAAGAATGTAAATGACTCTACTGTGGTCGAGATTAGCTGTAGGATTTGGCCAATGTGAAATAATTATATTTGTGGAAGTGTGGTTACACAGCTGTGAATTGCTAGAATTTAAGCACCAGATGTTCCATCAAAATCCATTAATGGTCCTATCAGCGGCGCATTTTCTATCTTCTGCCCACATTTAGTTTAACCATGCCAACAGCTGTATGATAACCACTTTTCCATAACATGTTCTGTGAAGCTCTGTGTGTGTGTGTGGGGGGGGTGTATCTCAATTCTGTGTCCGAGACCAGATGTTGATTCAGAAGTGGAGCAATAGGGGGAAGCAAATGGAGGTATCATTCCCACAAATAATAATTCTGTCCCCACAAATGAAATTTTCTTTCCAAATTTCTAGTTGCAGTTGAGTAGTTAGAAAAAGAGTTTAGCCATCCAAAGAAAATAATATGCCAGATTCCTGTAAAATCACAAAGCCAACACTTCATGAACTTAGTAAAACATCACACTTGTACAAGGAAGCCTTTCCATGCACTTTGCATGCGGCAGGATTCACTGTTGGTGTATCTACAGCTTTGTGTGAAAATTCATTCTCAACTTTGACACACAAGCAGACACTACACAGATGTTCAATGCTTCATCAGGCAACAGCACATTTAGCAGTCTTGGCTTTTGAAAAGGAAGCCATTTGAAGGGATTTCAAGTGGACAGTTTCTCTGCAAGTCCAAAGAGAAATCTTGGTGCATTAGATTTTATTAACAGTTATAGTAGAATATCGCATTCTTCATTATAGTAGAATAATTTGCACAATATTCATTTCCTTCCTAATCACTGTTATTTAGCTGACACACCTATTTTGCGTGAGGAAAATATTGTAATTTAAATTAATTTGGTTTTTTTTAAAGCTTTATGACATTCTATTAAAGCATAATGCATTAATCAAGGGTTATTTTTGTCACTATCTATACAAACTTCTTTTACCACAGAAACCTCTTTCATAGTGCCCAGTGTCCAAATCCTTCTACCTCTGCCCCAAGTTTTGTCTCTGCTCCTCAGTGAAAATTATGTCACTTCAACATTCATACGAGGAAATTCCCATGAGAAATGCATTTGGTTAGCCATGCCAGCATGAATGTATTAGTCACATAATCCTCACCCAACCACCATGTGCTCTTAGGTGGCTATAGATATCTCCAAAGGGCACCACAGACAAATTCGATACAGCAAAAAAAAAAAAAGTCCCTATTTTAATGTTCCTCTTCTGTCTGAAAATGAGGTGGTATGTATTTATCAGACCTGTAAAGTTGGTGCTTTGGAGGCTTAATGGCCCTGAATATATCTCTGCCCTTCCTTCTCAGCACAGAGAGATTACACATTGATCTCAACACACTGAGTACGTTGTACAGCCTGTGTAGGTTATTTGAGCACCTATTTGTTTTTTGATGGAGGACAAGGAGTTGGCGTGTGGACCAGTCATCACATGTTAGCAAGTCTTGCACTTCTACTACTTTTGATTTTCCTATGCTGACCACTCTTATCGAAAAGTTGAGTGATCCCAACTTGAAATTTCTGGCTGTGGGCCTTCTAAATCTCTTACACATTTTTTTTCACTGAAAGAAGAGAATGAATTAGAAACATTAATAAAACTTAAGGAGTGTAATCATCCATGTGATCCACTGGGGTTAAACTCATCTCTCCCTCCTGAAACTCAAGTAATTAGGTTTTGTTCAGAGAAGTGGTGTATGAGGTAATTAACTAGAATTTGTGGAGTGTTGCTCTACAGAAGAGAAATTCTTTTGGTTGTAAGAACTCTACTAATCTTTGGAGGCAAATACTTGCTGTTTTATGAGAGAATCAGGCAAGGCACAGACTACTTTCTGTCCTAAGACCAGGATACAATGGTACAGCTCTACAAAGACAACAATTCCAACAGTATCCATTGCTCATCCCCTTGCAGCACCTTCAATATCAGCTCCAGAAACTAGCAAAACCATCCAGAGCATACCTTCATATTATATAGAGGAGACAGGAGGACAAAGGAAGAAAAAAAAATGGCTGAGGATGCACAAGGACTAGGGGAAGGGCAGCTCACCCATTCCTTGAACAGACATCAACAGAACTACACCATTAGATTCTAATTAAATACACATTTTGAACTGCCATAGTTCAAAGAAAACTAGGAGCTGTGATGGTGTAAAATATATGCACATGAGAAAGTATTGTAATCCAAAGGCTAGGGCCCTTTTCACATGGCATTTGCCGTGCAAAAGGGCCTCCAGAGTGTCATGTGATTGTGAGCAGCATTTCAGATGACATCCTCGCAATCACGCAATGCTGCCAGGACCGGCAGGCACCAATCACGCACTATTTCATTTTCGGCTTGTAACCAAAAATGGTGCGCGATCGCTCATTGTGTTGGAGCCCCACACGCACTTACCTTGTGTGGGGAGCTCCGGAGCTGGGCTGTCACGTTTCCTCCCCCAGTACAGCCTGGGAAAATACCCGGCTGCGCTGTGGAAGGAAGAGGCAGAGCTCTCATGTTGCCTGCCAGCTGGCAGGCAACTCCTGCCGCATTGAAGCAGTGGGGACATGAGAGCCTCTCGCAAGAGGCTACTTGCATGATCCCCGTGCCCCAGCACCAGACACAGGTAAGGTGCGGAAAGGGCCTAAGTTTCTGCTAGATTTCAAGATAGTTCATGGAAAGTTCACACCTGTGCATCTTTGAGTGGGAAATCTGTAATTATTTGGTTTTGAGTGGGAGAGGTTTTATTTTGGAAGAAATAGATGTATCCTGCGTGGGTCACTCAGTTTCTAGCATGTATCAGTTTCAGATATATTCACCCATTAGAACACTGTCACATTACTTCATTAGTTTATATTTTTAAACAATATTCACACACAAAAAAATGTATTTATAGATGTGTTCAAATTGTATTTTAAAAGCATTTTATCTTTTTCCTTTTTTAAAAAATTCTATTTTTAAATATATATTGGGACCACTGGATAAGGAAAGTGCAAGTAGTGGATGCCAAAGTCAGAAGCTACTGCATGTTATGGAAATTTCTCCAAATATTTTACTTTGGTAAGACGCTGGCAGCCTTATTTTGCAAAAATTGTGGTTATATTTTGCCACAAGAGTGAAGAATTTGGAAATTTTACTTTGGCCATGCTGCCTGAGGAATTCTAGGAGTTACTGGCCAAACAAGTAACTTTTCCAAGCTCTCGGAGTACTAACAGAAACTGCAATTAGGTATCTAACCTGATTTCAAAGGTATAGCCATGTTATCAGGGAAGTAATTTGTTATGTGTATGAATTCCTTCCATGACAATAGAAGCATAACTAAACTACATTATGATTGTACTATAAGAAGGCATGCCAATCCTTTTGCGATCAAACTGAAACTGTTGTCAGTTACTTTAATATCAATAGAGCGTCGTGGCTGTATCAGAGTACAGCAACCTGTAGCATTCCATTAAAAAGGGTAACTAAAGGTAACTATTCAAGTTACTCTTGAATAAGAAGAAAGCAAAGAGTTATTTATTAAAATTGTAGTCAAAACAGTTAAACTGTAATTAAAGCCAACGACTTTTTAAACATAGCAACTAGAGCTGTAAGAAATATTCAGTAAGAGTCCCATGACTCCTCAGTACATAACACATTCTCTGCTATAACACATTAGCTGGGCTTCCAGGTGTCACATATGAACACATTGTAATTTAGTAGTGGTGTCCAGATTTTCTACCTAAATGATGTCCTTTTGATAGTAATATGTCTGCTGCCAGTCATCTAGTACAAAATGTCTGCTATTCAGCGAGAGATCTTGGATTTGTTTTCATTAGGTATGCAAGGAATATTCACCGGCAAGAATATTTGCAATGCAAAAGGGAGTACAGAAATGTTTCATCTTGCTGAAGAAGGTGAGTTTTTGCACATTTTCTTTTTCTTTCTCTTTCCTTTCCTTTCCTTTCCTTTCCTTTCCTTTCCTTTCCTTTCCTTTCCTTTCCTTTCCTTTCCCTTCTGTCTTTCTTTCTTTTGTATTTTGGAACATATTTTATGAAATGTTCATTTCCACAAAAAGGATTATTTTGTGCAAAATACTTTTTTTTTTTTTTTTGCAATAATCAGCAAGAACATTCAAAAATATAGAAGTTGTCAACAAAAACAAAAAATATTGGTAATCTCACCCAGAAAGAGTGATTGTTTTCATTCTCACAGAAGGGAAGTAAATAAGTGAAGATTTACATCTCTAGGTTTGGGAATCATGCTTAGGGATGTAGCTACAGAGAGGCAAAATTGGGAACTGACCTCTCCATGAGAATTCTCCCACCATCATGAAATGTTCTTTCACACACAGAGAGACACAAACACACACACCAATTCTAGCACTGAAGTAACTTACAACTTCAGCTGAGCATTTGAAAATACAGTTTAGGCTTCCAAAGAAAGAGGGAGGCAAAGTTAAGAAGGGAATGTAAACCCAAGGAATATAAGAATTCTAGGCATGAGTGATTTTCAGTGTTTCAGTCTCTGCAGTGCTAGACATTCGGGAAGTGAAGAGAACTTTCATTTGAGTGGGGCAGAATTCTTATCTGGGCAGCTGTCCTCATTTTGCCTTTCCTGTACTTACACCCCTGAGCATGCTTATTTTACATCACCACATTGGGTTCTAGATCTGAGCATGAACAGAGACTGCCTTCCCCTGCAACATAAACATGACTCTCCTGTGACTCATTAGGAATTGCAGAAGTACATCAGTCCCTATAATTTGCTCTCTTCTGTGCCAGGAAGATTGTCTACCATTACAGATCTTCTCCCTGAACCCCCACCCCCACCCCTGATAAGCCCCAAGGGAATCCCTTAGAACACAGCTTGAAGGCCACTGGTCTAATTCATCATTCAGAGAAGTGATCATCTGTGCTTCAGTTTAAGCAGAAAGAAGAGTAATGGTGGCTGATTAAAAGAGGTTATTTTTCCCTCCTGGAGATGGGAGAAAAATCATATGCAGTCAAAGCCCAGGCAGTGTGCTGTTGATATTTGTACCAGGAGGTTAATTAGCATTAGCAGAAGGATCAGCAGCGATGTAGAGTTAGTCATATGGTAGTGTCTGCTCCCAGCAGTGTTGCAAAGAGGAAAACAAGTTAAAAATAGGGAGTCCCTCCTCCTCCTCCTCTCTTTTCGCAGGAAAAAAACCATTTAACAAAATAAACATAAAGTAATTGGATTCCTTTTTTGTTGTTGTTTGCTTTCTGTGTCTCCTCTCCAGCTAAGTGTTTGATTTAGTCGCTTGCTTTGCTCTCTTCAAGTTGTATATGTGCTGAGTAATAATAGAGGTAGTTGGGAGACTTTGCCTTTTCTCTCTAGCATCTCTCCAAAAGCAAATTGCCAGTTCCTTCAGTGTAAATGAATGCCACAGGCATCATAGGGTGACTCTGGCAGAATCTGATAAAACAGATCAAGGGCCCCAATTAGTCAGTGGGGTTGCTCTGATTCTTTTCTAGCATCAGCTTTTCAAATCACAGAAGCCTCTTCATCTCCTCCTACTTTGGCATCACCCTAGCTTCCATTCTGCTAAGTGTTGACTGCCAAGTAATGCCTTTTCTAATTCTGTGAGGGAAGTAGTGCAAAGTACTGATGGTAGAATGAATTTCTAAGCACCTTCAATATGCTACTCACATGACAAACAAGTCACAAGGTACCTTTCCCAACATACCACATTTGGAGGTCTGGAAAGAGGAAAAGATTGACTGACCAGACTGATGGTTGAGCTGGTCAGTGGTGAGACAACAAGGGATCTCAAGAGAAACAATGGTGAGTCTGAGACCAGTTCAGACTATACAGGAGTGAACTAGCCCTTCTTGGTGGTGAGGCCCTGTTGTGTATCACACCCGCAGAGAGGTCATTCTAGTGCTCCCCATTTGCTATCTAAAAGGAAAAGATCAGCATTCTGAAGTACATTTATAATCACGTTGACTGTTCTTACTGGTACATTAATACAACAATATAAGACATGACATGACATGATATTTCATTTTGTTTAAATTCTTTTCATAAACCAGAATTGGAATGTAACTGAAGGATGGTATTAAAACTAGTGCTATGTCCAAACTGAACCTTTCTTTTCAAATGCTCTTTGCTTCTCCACTAAAGGGGCTGTTGTTTTTTCTAAGAAATGATCTTCAAGGATAGTATTTCTGGGGTTAGCTTGGGGGAGGGACAAAGAATGTGTGCTCTTTATGTTACAATTATATGGCATTTTCCTGCACTTTGCTGTCTTTCTAGCTGCTTGTACTTCCCAGAAAAGCCCTTAGAGGGCTTAAGATTATGATTGCAATTTCCTACCTTGTGTCTTTTCATTTCTGTTGCCTGGTAAGTACCTAGAAGATGTTGGTATTTGTGTTTCTTGTTTTGTTTCATTTTGTTTTTTTAAAAATGAGACAGATGAATTTTAAAGCATCCATCAGGCAGCAGCACTGCAAAGTCCCAAGGGAGAAGTTCAGGAAATAAGTCATCAAGAGGGCTTTTCAGGAAACCACAGGTTGGGAAAGCATTGGAGAATGTAGCATGAGTTTCAAAAGAAAAAGAACATCCTCTACATCTGCTTCATTATCAAATAATTATAACTATATTCACAGAAGCCCTGTACTCTGAAAAGATTCCAGGAAAACTTTCACCACAATTTTCAGAGGCAGTTTTTTTTTCCTTTTCACCTCCTCCAATAAATAGTCAAGATTAAACACACAGAAAATTCAGAGCAAATAGTTAAACAATATATTCATCACACATGAATAATAAAGACATACCTCACTGTCTGTTACCTAACAATTAGTCCAGTCTTGCAATAACAGGGAGACCACTGAAAGACGTGAGCTGTGGAATCTCTATCAATCAGGCTTTCATAAATGGCCAGGGTAAGGTGTTCATTCTGGTAGGTCATAAACTGTTAAAGCTGGATTGTTTTTGTTTGCATGTTTGCTTTTGGATATGTAAATGCATGTGAAGCTTCAAGATGAAATGATGGATTCCCACCTCTCAGAAAACCGGAGCAAACATTAGAGAATTTGGTGCAATTCACAGAATCTTGATCACACCTATTACTAATTCAGATTTACTGTCTGAATGTGACTGAATATGACAGTTACAAAGACAAGGTAGATTCACACACACTGGAAATACCTAAATAGCACATATGAGTCATCCTTTCTGTTTACATCTCAGTGGGCCACTTGCTGCCCACATAAGCCCCCTTGACCATCTCCCATTATACCCCCACACGGCCATCTGCCATTGCCACCAAATTTGCCCTGCTCGTGACAAGGGAAAAAGCGTTCCCCCTACTAAAAATACTTCCTCCCAACAGGCATTATTTGCAATTGAAATCCTGTTTTTGTCTTTTAAAATGAAGTACATGTCTTGTTCACGAGATAAACTATGCTTCTAAAAAACTCCCAGAAGCACTATTGGATAAGTTTATAGCATGTTGTAAAGGGCAAAACCTACTTTCAAGCAGAAACCAGGCAAATAAGTGCACACCTTGATTTAAAGCAGGAGTGGGGAATGCGTTGCACACAGGTTGCATGGTTGGCCCCAAACACCATTTTTTCTGACTCCAAAGTCCCCATCAATTCTCAATGTGTCTTTTTCTCAGACCATCCTCTTTTTAGCAGTTCGTTGCTAAAAGAGGCAGTTTAATTCCATTTCTCTCTGAGAGCCCACCAAACTCTTTTAGCTTTTTTGGGCCAAAAATTGGGCCAAAATGGTGACTGCAAGTGATGTGACATCACTTCTGGTTCACTGGGAAGCACAAATGTGGCCTGTAGGGAGGAGGAGTTATGTGGTGAGAATTGATCCCCACCCCCTGTAGTTTCCCACTTCTGATTAAAAGGAAGAAATGCCTACACACAGAAACACACACACATCACCATCATCATCATCATCATCATCATCATCATCATCATCATCAGTGCAGTGGCAAGTTCAGTAGTAATGAGACAACAATGCTGCATTGGTAGGTTATCAGCTCTGGAGGTTCTCCCCTACTGATCTATACTAATCTTCTGAGATCCCTGTCCCTTATTCACCATTTGGAAAAACACACATCATCCTCTGTCCACATATGTCTGCTGTTTCTATAATTTTTAGTTGACTGAAAAAGTATGTACAAAGCAGAATTTGTGGAAGATTGTGGTAATTTTTCCCTTAAACTCCTAAAAGGTGTGAATTATGTTCCCTGTTTCAGTATTTCCACTTAATACCACAGCTTCCTATCACTTTAAATCTTCCCAGATACAACATGTCATTTAGCATTATTTAACTTATCATTCACAGTTTGTAGCCCCCTTGACTTCAAATCAACCTCTTTTTTGTCCTGTGTACAATTCTCTCAAAGAGGGGTGCAAAACCTTACCCCGTGGTATTTTACAAACTGTGTTGCAAAGCATTTACCACTGCGTTATGATCTGTTGCATTATCATAAATAATATAAACCAAATTATATTTGCCAACTGAAAGAACAAAATTCATGTAATGATGGATTACCCTCAGTATGTTTTATTGTCTTTGTTTTATTGCCAGCTAATTGGTAAAAATTCAGTAATTCACAGTAGATTCTCTCTGATCATTAAAATGCACAGCTACGTCTTGACTAGAAGCACCAAATTTTCTCTTCTGTTACTGTTATTTACAACAGCCAGAATTTGTAATAGCACTGTATAACTATGCATATGCAATTACCACTTCTCCTTTGTTTGCTGATTGAAATTTCCTCCTCTCCCTGTTTCTCAACTCTGTTTCTTCTGATGCACCTTATGGTGCTTACAAACATTATGCTTAATAAGTACAGAAAGGGAGAAAAAGCAACCTCCTGTCTGGAATTTACTGGCAGATAATGAGCCTAAGCAGTCAATGGTGGACCCTGTGGCAGAGAGATCATACAACCTCTAGATGTTAATTTGAGGAGAACTCTTTGGGGCAAAGGATAAGGATGCTCTTGATTTGTTGTTGTTATGTGTCTTGAAATAAAATCTGACTCATGGCAACTTTCTCATCAGGATTTCTTGGCAGTAATTATTCAGAGAATGTTTGCCATTGCCTTTCTCTAAGGCTGAGGGAGAGTGACTTCTCCAGCATCAGCCCATGGATTTCCACAGTTGAATAGAATCTAATTCCCCCGGGAGTCCTACTCCAACAATCAAGCCGCTACACTATGCTGGCTATCATGCTATCTAATATCTAAAATGATATTATCAAGGAAATCAGTATTTACTACATTTTAAAGAAGAAAATCATTAACATACATTCTGTATACATACATACATACAGTCCTCCCTCCACATTTGCAGGTTTGAGCTTCACAAATTTGATTATTCATGAGATGCATGCATGCCTTTGCCCCATCCACCAATTTCTTTGCACTTTGCTGGGCACAGAGAAGGAAAGTAAGCACTTGGACTAAAGACAAAGGAATGAGGGGGGAGGCACATACATACCTTCCTTCTTCCCTCTAGAACTCCCTCCTCCCACTTCCTTGCCTGTACCCTCCTGCTGAGAACTTGCGCCAAGGCAAAAGGCAAGGGAATGGGGAGGAAGGCATGCATGTATATATTTTCCTTCTCCCCACCAGAGCTCCCTGCTCCCATTCCTATGCCTCTGATCCTGGCACTGAGAGCAGTAGGCAACGGAATGGAGGGGGAAGGCTAGTGCGAGCCTCCCTTCTCCCCTTCAGAGCCCTCCTCCCTTTCACTTGTATCCGGCTCCAGTGTGCAAAAGGCAAGGGAATGGGGGGGGGTGGAGCCTCAGAAGCAAATGGGATGGGGGATCATGGGGGGAGTGATTCATGTTTTTTCGACTTTCATGAGGGTTCTGTGCCCTGAACCCTTGCAAAATTGGAGAGGCGACTGTACTCTGAGCAGAAATGGTGGTTCCTGTGGTTATCTTAGCCCCTTTCCACACTGGACTGTTATAGCGCGATGATTCCACTTGCAACATCCTATGGAACCCTGGGGTTTGCAGTTTGGGGAGGGGCCAACTGGCCCCTCCCCAAACTGCAAACCCCAGGGTTCCATAGGATGTTGCAAGTGGAATCATCGAGCTATAACAGTCCAGTGCGGAAATGGCCTTAGTGACAAATTTCCCCACTGCTTCACAAAGGCCACAGTGGTTTATAGTATGATGGAATACTATCATATACTTATTGTGCTTAAAAAAGGCAAAAAGAATCCAGTAGCACCTTTAAGAGCAGTGGTCTGAGCTTTCCTGGCTGTTAATCCACTTCTCCACATGTAGGCATTCTGTGGGTGTAGACATCTGGATTAATATCCATGAAAGCTCAGACTAGAGTAAACCAGCAGTCTCAAACATGCTATTGGATTCTTTTGGACTCTTTCATGATAAAAAGATTAACATGACTATTGGTTTTGTGTGTTAAGATTAAGGATGGGCAAATCCTTTTATTTCCATTTTTCCCATTATCTTTGTGATTTATTTATTTATTTATTTATTTGGAAAAATTGTGGTGAAAAACAAATGAAATTAAATTCTATCTGTTTCAACTTATTCTTCCTCATTCAAATTCTGTGATATTTTGATGCATTCTGAGTAAACAAACAGAAATGAAATTATCAAGTTTAAATCCAAAAACCATTGTCTTTTTCTCAATATTAAGATTGTTCCATCCCTTATCATGCATCACTTTAAGATTTCTTATTTCTAAAAACCCACAAACATAATTCATATGCACGGATTTGGGAATGATTTTTTCTAAATATTCATATCTACAAAAGCGATTTTCTCTAAGATAAGGTGATTTTTCTGTGAGTTTCGTACAAACACATACATTGTGCATGCCTTACATGCATTTTATATACCTTTTCTTAATTGGCAAACTGCATCCCAAAATTTATGAAAGTGAAAATGCTGCTTTATAAATGCATTCTCAAAACATATGTGTTTGAGAGGTATGAATCTGATAGGTTTGCAGTACAGTGCAAACCACATGAATTTTTCATCCCTTGCTAGTTGTGATTTTTCCTTCTCTCACCCTGCTTCACTATGAAAGGTAATGGATCAGTAATATAGCACAGACAAAGTATTTACTGTTCAATCTCTGCTCTCTCCAGTTAAAGCCAGGGACGATTCTTGTTTAGATCATCTCTTTTGGTCAGGATAAACATTAACTGAGTCTACAATCTAAACTTTGCTGACTTGGCCTAACACAGTTTCCTTTGAAGCCACTGACTAGCCTTGCCACAAGAAATATCAGGGAACCCGGTAATAGCCTACCCTACTAGTAGGAGCTGGCTCAAGACATTTGCATGTCTTGAGCAGATGATATGCACATGACAGCAACTACAATGAGAATCATCATCATCACCATGATCTGCCAGCAGTTGTAGTTTTTTTTTTATCATAACATTATTTCTGTTCATGGTAAACTGCCAGCTGTGGTTAAGCTAGGATTGGACCACTGCACACCACCAGTGTATGTTGGTAAATAATCTTCCGGACAATAGTAGGGGACAGATATAGCAGCAAACAACCCCAGCATCAGCACTTGCTTACTTACTTAATTTCTTAATGTCCCACATTCTTTGTTGTACAAGATCCAAGAAATATAGAGACATGTATGTGGTCAAAGCTGTGTCTTTTACTATTTTATTTTTAATGAAATACATATATTCTACATCAAATTGTGCTTGTTTCCAAGTAAATTTGTTTCACAGCTGGGGAACAGAAGCAAATTCAAATTTTACATTATTCCTTGACTCATAAAAAGAAGTGGAAAGAATATTGGCAACTATTTGAATCACACACCAGAAGGAGATAATCTGAACAAGATAAGAATCTTTGCAGTTCAGAATTCTATGGCACTTTCTGCTCAGGACTGTTCTTCTTCCTGCAGAAAATCATGTCTTCTGTTACATCTCCACAAAATAAACCATGTGTTGTGTGTGTGTGTGTGTGTGTTTAGAATAAGTACTATTATCAAATAGCATGTATTATGTAAATCATGGAATGGCAATGGGAATGTATGGGAGGGCAAAGAGAAAAGAGTTGTTAATTGTGCACTTCATAATGGAAATAATACATATGGCCCCCTTAGAGCAAGCTGTAAGGAAGACCATTATATCCAGGGCAACAGGATCAGACATCAGGTGCTGATTCCTACCTTACACTAAAGAAAACAGAGGGTCCTCTGATTATTCTGGCTTCTTTGATATACCAGGAACATAGGATACTGTGTTATACTGAAGCCAGTACTATTGGCAAGGATGGGCAGCAGCAATCCAGGAGCTTAAGCAGAACCTTTGCTGTACCTGCAAATATTGTTAATTGAACCTGGGATCATCTGCATGCCAGGTGTGTGCATGAAGCTGTGTAACTTGCACAAATAGTTTGTGCTTCTATGTTGCACAATATTATGTTAGATGGAAAGCATGATTGGGAAAGCATATGATGATTAAGTGACCAGAGGTCCATTCACAAACCAAAATTAAAGCTCTGTTACTCCACTTTAGCTGCCGTGGTTCTACCCCATGAAATCCTGGGATTTGCAGTTTAGGGAGGGTTTTTTAGAATTATCAGTGACAACATTCTAGTGCTTAACTAAATTAAAAACTCAAGATTCCATAGGGTGGACACAGTGGCAGTTTAAGTGGAGTAATAGTTCTATAATTCTGGAGTGTGAATGGGCCTCAGGATAGAATGTTAGATGAATTTGCCTATGGCTGTTGATTAGTGGAAAAAGTGTGAGAGGTAAGGGTTGTGAGGATGAGATTATGAGAGTTAGAAAGATGAGAGTCAGATAGAGTTAGAGTTCGGATGAAGTCACTTAAAGAAGGAGAGTCTATGTGCTAAAAATGTGTCTCTGTAAGGGTATAACGTTTTAAAACTAGCTGGTTTACAGCTATTAAAATAAAAAGTTGCGTGAACACATTAAACTGTATTTAATAAAATTATATTATTTGTTCAACATAAACATAAACATTTGTTCAACATAAGTAGGGTTAGATCCTAAAATCAAGAGAACAGTAATTATGAAAGGAATAGCTTTAGATGAAAGTGTGAGGAAGAAGATTCAGAGGAAGCTGGATATCAGTAGGACAGTGAATCCACTCCATGTTTTACTCCAAACTTTAAAGAACTACACAAGATGCTGAACCCTATCCCCAAATAGGTTCAGCCTCTTATTTAATGTTTAGACTAAAATCCAGAGCAAATTCAATGTTGCACCGTCATCAGAGCCACCAGCCTCCACTGAGTGGATCCAGCAGACGATCGGGGTGGTATCACACCTTTGGGAGGAATATGGACATTTTTAGGTGGGATCACCATAGATGTTGGTTAGGAGAGTGACTACATCAGTGGGATTATCACAATGTGTTTTACAAATGATCAACAGCATCTCTTCATTGCACGTCTCCATATCATTGAGTTATAGTAAGAATGTTTTCTTTGCTTTTTACCACAGATATGGACACCTGCATTAAGGTACCCTAAAAACCAGGTTTTTTACTGCTCCAAGATTTTCAGCCTGGGTTGCCTGTTTCCAGGCCATACAGTCCACACTTTGATATGGTTTAATTGGCAAAATATGATTTCATTTGAAACTCATATTAATTGGCATCAACGACAGGAAGATGCAGGCCGAACACAGGCACTACAAAGTAAGTCAGAGATCTCTTCTAGGCATAGCCAGGTGATTGTCAGGAAATCATCAGATAACTCCAGGCTTAAGCTAGCTATAACCACTCTGCTCTTCGACAATAGCCATGAGGAAGTTCCCACCAAACTGCTGATTGTTTCAACCCTTCTTCCATTAACCGGTGAATCTCTCCATTGTCCCCACACCTGTCCAACCATTACAGATCTATCATGACATCCATTAGTTCTTTTTTACCTAAGATTGAGATTGTTAGCTTATTCTAGACCTCATTGTTCACCCTGAGAACTCAATTGTTTAAATGGCCAGACAGCCATTCACACCCATGCCCTCCTGGTAGAAATTGTGTACAAAATAACCCCATTTTTTAGAAGCTAGGTTGCAGTACTTCACTTGCTGGTAGTTACACTGTCACTCCGATTCCTGAACAAGTACTGTCCTTAGGCTTGAGTCTAAGCCACATTGCTGTTTCTTCACTGTCTTCTATCGCCTTCATCACCCTTGAAACCTCACTATCAACAATTTTCCTGCCTTTCTCCTACAGTTAGCCTTGTGTGGTTGTGTAAGTGCCTGCTACTTGCATTTGATTGTTAATTCTCTAAACAAAACACATTTTAGTTTACCTTTTGAATCTCTAGTTGGTTCTTCCCTGGGAAGATCCTATAAACATTGGTGGAAAGATCTCGCTAGGTTGCCCCCCTCTTGCAGGCTTCCTAATTTTGAGCTGATAATTCTCCCCATTTGAGGTACTGGCAGTACTGAGTCACCCACATTTTGGGGTAACAGCCTTACCATAGGATAAGTGAGTGAGGGGACAGCCTCAAGCAGCAGATACTTGGAGCTGCAAGAGCAGCCTCTTCTCCAGCTTCTCCTCCTGACTCCCTTGAAGACAAAGGTTTCCCGCAGCCATCTCATATCTCCTAAATTGGCCTGCCTCTTTCAGATTTAATGGAAGACCCAGCTCCATTGCCAGTACTGACAAAAGGTTCAACTGCCCATTCAGTTGGCTGATGTACATCAAATGTGGGCTGCCATTTTGTCCTTTGCCATAGGCAGGAAAATGTCTGGGCCTGCCATGTTACCATCCTTTCTCTCATTACTTTGCAATAAATAGTTGTGTTCTTCTTCAACACAAGATTATTTCCCCCCTCTTGGAGATATTAGGGAATGGGATGGATCTAGGATGTGAAGAATTAGTTGTGGTTGTTTTGAAAAGGTTTTAGAATAGGACACCATTATTAAATACTTTATATTTAGAAACTATTAGAAGAAATGTAGAGAATTCATTGCCAGCTGGAAAAGCAGACAGAGCATTGGCTATCTATTTTCATTTATTAACTAGTGCACAGAAAAGGAGAAGATGCAGAAAAAAAACAAGTTCTCTTCACTTCAAAGGATTTTCAAATGATGTAGCCTAGCTGATACCATCTTAAATTGGCTTATACTGTGGGGATCAATTAAAATATAATCACTGATAAATTGCTGCAGGGAAATTGGAAGCCTGGGTATGTGTAGCCTCAATCCACCCCATGTGCTCTCCCCCCGCAACCTACACAGAACTTTTCTGGTTTGCTCAGAGGAAAGAAAAATTGTGGGGATGTTGAGTTTTTTGGGCTATTTGAAGTTATTTTGAACATATATTTTATCAGTGTGTTCTCATTTGTTTGGGAGGAGCATCAGCATCAATATGACAGTGCCAATACGCCCCACCATTTTACTTCACTGGTTAATTTGATGATAGACTATATGCAAGCAGCAAGCCTTTCTAAGTAATTCTAGGCAGGCAGGATGGCTCCAAGTTGCATTTTTGAAGATACAATTCAGTGCTTCTGTTTCAAAGTCAGCTTAAGATACTTCAGTCTAAGTATCTGTGAAATGCAGAGACAACCATATGCTGGCCTAGGACTCTGTGAGTCCAGGATTCTAATCTCTACTCTGCCATATAAACCCAGTGGGTGACCTTGATCAAGTCACTCTCTCTCCACCTCAAAGGAGGACCATGGCAAGCTAGCTTTACATAAATCTTGGCAAGAAAACCACATCATAAGGTCACCCGAAGTTGGAGTTCACTTAAAGGCACATAATAATAATAATAATAATAATAATAACAACAACAACAACAACAGACAACAAACCTGTGAAATGAAAGCTGTAGGACTTACAGTGAGCTAGCACAAATTTGTTACATTGCCTTGCTTAGCATTGTCTGTCTTTCTTTCTTTCTTTCTTTCTTTCTTTCTTTCTTTCTTTCTTTCTTTCTTTCTTTCTTTCTTTCTTTCTTGTAATTACACAGAGAATTTTACTGGCAGAGTACAGCAGGTTAACTCTACGAGCTTATTGTGGTGAAACAGGAGTAGTCACTTTAGATATTCATGGTAAAGAAAAGGGGGAAATCTTGGTTCGTCGTTTCAAGAAATCCCTTTGAAGATAGCAAAGTCCCTAAATATAGCTACACAAATGCCTAACTTCCATGTATATAAGTGTCCTCAGACAGCCCTTGTTACTGCCCTAGCTAGCCCGAGCTTTGGGGGATATAAAAAGATATCTCTTGATGTCAATAATTCGGCGTCACATACCCATTCCCTTCCATGTGCTTGCGAGGCCCCCGGACAAGCATGCACACAGGCTTGGCCAATAATCGCCGTAATATTCCAACACAATACAGGCAGGCCAGAAATAGCTGACTCGCAGTTTTAGGAGACCTCAAGGCAAGTACCTCCATTAGGTATGCACGCAGCTTTCAAAAGATCCTCTGCCCCACGCTGGCAGCTTGATGATCTGACTATACAACGCTCAAGTACTCCATGTTTGCATACCGGCTATGCTATTGACAATTTGGCTATAACTCAATCATTCAAATTCTGACCTTTCGGAGGCTTTATCTCCAGCCCCAAATCTATTGTTTTCCCCAAGCCTGCAGTCACAATTCTCCTTATAAAACCCCCTGACTTTGAGCGCTTCCTTGGATCGCTCTTGGCTTCCATCCCGCCTTGCTGTCGCTTTGTCCAGCGAGCCTTGCCCTCAGCTCCACATGCTGAGATCCACGCTCTCCAGCTTCTCCGCTTCCAACCGGGCTTCAGGACAGGAGAAGTATCACCCAAACCGACAACTCCTCTAAAAACCCCTCTATCCCACTCCAACCTTTATTTCTTTAGTTATCTTGTGTGAGTGTGCCGCATACACTGTTTGATTGTGTTTTTAATAAAACCACATTTATTATTTCAACTTCTGTGTGCTCCTTGACTCAGCCTGACCCCGTAGACATAGGGTTCAAGATCCTGCTAAGTTACCCTGCCTCTCGTAACACTAAAGCAGTGCTCAGAGCTAATCTTCCCCACCTATTGTTGAGCACATTTTGGTGTCCCTCACAGGACCCCCAGTAAACAGGGTAACACCTTCATAGAGACTTCATATGCTGTATCTCCTTCTCCCTAGCTGGTAGAACAGTAGCAAGGAATTACCTCAGTGAAAGGATAAAGGAAGTGGAGCCTAAGCCAATCAATCTACACACTGAAGTATATGTCTGTTGTGCACATGCAGACATGCGCACACACACTGGTCAGATTACTTGCTATAGTGTTAGTACTTTAATTGTCAACATTTCCATTGCTAGGCACATCTATCCCCTAAGAAGCAACGCACTACTAGGCCCATCTATTTCATACCTGTTTTTCCATGCAGATTTTATATATGATCACACAGAATCCCTAGTGCAGGCTAACTTAATTGTGTGCTAAAGGAAATTGAACTTTACATGCAAACTGAGCAAATTTGCATGGTTATACTACTTTTGTATAGAATGTATAATGTATAATTTGTCCAAGTTCAGTCCCCAAATGGCAATGAGAAAAATTATCTGTCATTTCTGAAATGCATACATTTCTGAAAAGTGTCAACAAACAAAACATTCACAGGGGCGAGATACGCATGCAACCATACATGCATTTGACTTTTTTAAATGTATTTTTGATTGACTTTTATGTTCTCAATACAAACATATTTTTTAAAAAAAGAAAAGAAAAATGCACAGAAGCATGCTTTGATCAATTGGGAAACACACATATTAGGGGAAAAAATACAAAATGTGGTACTTTTTTAAAAAAAATATGAATTTCAATATAGGAAGGAAAAACTAATTTGCAACCCCATATAGTACTAAGCCAGGATGGCAAGCTGAGGAAGGGAGGATTTTGAGCAAGAGAAGGAAAAAGGTGACTTACTGGCCTTCACATCCCTGGGCAGCATGGACCAATACTGTTTCTTAAAAAGGGAGCATCTGTATTTTCCATTTCCCATCTACCTCTCATTCTCCCATCCATGGTATCTCCAAGAATGTGCTTTGATCTGAAGAAAATAAATGTCCAGGTAGAGAACTGAGCTGGATTTTACAGGGAGGGCTGAAGTAGGAATCAGGAAGCATATCTGCCTCCCATGGGAGGTAATGGTCAGGGAGGCTGTAGTGGTGAATAAAGAAGAGGAAGAGAGCAAGGAGTGCTCATTTGCCCTGGAGCCATATCTGCCCACATTCCTTGTCTGAAAGATTATGGTTTCCACATTTTTTAAAAAGCCAGTATTCGGTATCAGCTTCTTAGCTTAAGTGATTGTGAATACAAAACAATTACAGATGAGTAAATCCAGGTAGATGTTTTGCATCCATGATTACTAGTTAGCAATAGTTATGACATTATTGCCATGATAATAACTTCCCCCAAACCTACTTTATTGGACACCAGCTGCATAAGGAGAAGAAAGTCCTTCTTCTTGCTGGTGAGTGGAGTTTGGGGATGGTTGGCCAGGAGAGGTTACTTAGGCCATTTCCGCCCTACACTGCTATAGTGCTATTATTCCACTTTCAACATTCTGCGGAATTGTGGGGTTTGTAGTTTACTGAGGCCAAAGAGCTGTCTGGCTGACATTTTTAAATGCCCCTCCCTAAACTGCAAACCCCAGGATTCCATAAGATGTTGAAAGTGGAATAATAGCACCATAACAGTGTAGTGTGGAAATGGCCATAGTTAAGTGTGCTTAGCTATGTAGCTTATAACAAAATACTGATCAAAGTTTCTCCTGAAGCATAATCCTGCTCTCAGTAGCATATCCTGCATTGCTACAGGATCTTGGTCTCTTTCTGTTTGATGTGTGAAACCATTTTCATTGAATGAAACCATTGTTTCATTTATTTGAAGCATTTTCACTCTGCACTTCAGCAGAAGAGAACTCCCATAGCAGTTACAGATCAATAGAAAAGAAGACAGCCCCTCTCTTAGAGCTGCAGTTGAAAATGTTTGATACAAAATTAGAAGGAGATAGGAGGAAAGAGGAAGACATGCAAATTCCAGGTTAAAATTGCTAGCACTTCCATTAAATCATTTGGACTTATATAAGTGTTGATAAATAAAAACTCATTATTTCAATTAGTATATGCTATTTGGGGCTAAGAATTGGACTTGGTCCTCAGTCACTTAGAAGCAAAGTTCTTCCAATTCCCATCTGAACTGAAATAGTTCCATAGTACAGATATCTTCCCTACCCATAGCTGCAAAACCAACTGTGCCATGGATGCCACAATCTCAGTCTCACATTATGATCCTTTACAATAGGCCATTTGCTTCCCATGCCCCAAGTCAAAAGGGAAGTGTGTGTGTGCTTGTGGAGTGATTGGTTGTACTAGGGACCTCACGCCACCTCTGAGAAAGTACCACTACTTGGGCAATATTTTTTATACTGGCATATGAACCTGACAGGATTCCAGGCTTAGATCCTTAAACTTGTTGGCTAGAAAGGCTAGTTGTATTGCCCTGCATTTTCTTTACTGTAGCACTGAAGCAGGTCAAAATACTTCAGGCTTCTCATACTATTTTAAAACAATGTATTATAATACATGCATTATTTTGTCAAGGTAAGCATCATTATTATTTACTGTCTTTATATAATGGCTAGGCATTTGGGCTTCATTTCTACATTTTCTTGAAGGTTTTTAATTTTTATTTTAATCAGCTTCTTCAACTTTTATCTTTGCTTCTTGAGTTTCTTCCATTAAATCTATCTCCTTCTGCACATTTTTTGTATTATTCTTCTAAGCTACAAGGAATACAAATCTTCTTCAACTTGCCTCCCGGCAAGTGTGTTGTCTGCAACCTCTGTCCCCCACAACCGTCCTGACATGCTGGCTGTGGATGATGGGACTTGTGGCCATAGACATCTGGAGAGTTCCAGGTTGGGGAAGTCAGATCTAGATGGTTATCCTCAAAGCCCCCCCTCAAACCACAAACCCCAGGAGTCCATAGGACGTTGAAAGTGGAATAATAGCACTAGTGTGAAAATGGCCTATGAAAAAGCTGGTTGAATAACCATAGCACCATTTAGAGCTGAAGAGTTTACATTTCTATCCACTGAGATTTGCTCGTTTGAAGGATCTGAGGAAACAAAAAACCTAATGTCCTGGTTTTGAGAATCCTGAAAGTTAAAACTCTCGTGGGCCTCCATTAAAAATACAGTTGATCAAGCCCAATGTATCATCAAATGAAACAACCAAAGAGATGGGTGCAATTAGTACATTTTCAAGCTGTGTGTATAACAAATGAAAAATACCAACTCTGAACTGGTCCCACTAGTATATATCAGAGAATAAATGAAAGTGGTTGATATAAAATTAATCAAAGGAAACCCTCCAAAAGTACAGAAAAAAGTTTTTTAAAAAAGGCATTCTTACAATACATACAAAAAAATAATAAAATCTGAGACCGTCCAACAAAATTGATCTTATTGTTAAAGTATCTCTTTACACCACGCATAGTAGAATCATAACAAGAAATATATTGCCATAAGATGAGCAGCTTTTTGAAAACAAAATGACACCATTATTAGGAAAACAGATCCAATTGATACAACTGGCCATGTCAACCATGTTTAAACTCTCTGGGTTGGATACTAAATTACTCTTCCATCAGTGTAGAAGGGTGATATTTCCTCTTGACTCCCTGTGCATCTGTGGTCTCTCACAATATCCCACACTATCACCAAGACTGTCCCAAAATTTTAGAAGGAAATTTTCCAGCAGTAAACTGGACTAAAGAGATTTAAAAGAAGAACCAGTGGTGGTTAGTGACTCCTGCATTAGCTCTACAAATTCAGAAATTTATGTTGAATTGAATAGTATATCATCTTGATTTTTTAAACTTGAGGAGGCAACAGATAAATCCTGGGAAACCCTTTGTCCGCAGCCAACTGAATGAAACTGATGTAGAAGATGGAAGCTAAGAGATAAGAAGAAAAGGGCTGAAGAATGCAATGTTAAGACATGAGGCATAAAAAACTGTGGAATACTGGACATTTTCCTCCAACTCAAGAGTCTATTACAAACCTGGAAATATTACTGCTGGGAAAAAATTGTCACTGACCATGAAAGAACATGGATTAGCAATTAATGTTTAAATCATAAATTGTTAGATGATGATCATGGCTTGTACTTATCCTTAATATTAAAACAACTACTCTCATGCTGAGCATGACACATCAATTTACCTCAGCAGTACCATTAGGATACTTCAAGAAAGTGAACAAACATGATTTGGTGGTGATATATATTCTCTGCTGCAATTCCTATCAGAGAGTAGTTCTAAATATACGTAATGAGAAAAGATTAGCAGATCCCGCCAACATAGCAGAGAGAACATATAAATGACCACATCATCTGGTTCTTTTCCTCAGAATTAAACATCAAGGCAATGAAAAGCTTCCATATGATCAACTCCACCCAATGATCTTTTTCATTTAGGCTCAATCCACAACTCTGTGGGGCCTGTTCACTGAACAGTGGTCTCTGTGCACTTAGGAAAGCATTTTAAACAGCTGGAATTTGGGACAAAATTCCAGATTCTGGGAAAGGTATATAAATGTATGGTCCCACTATATGACCAATGAGTTTTGTCTCTAATCTAGATTTCAGGGAGGAAAAAAAAACATGTGGGAGAAGGTCAAATACAACTTTCTTCGACCTGGTACCATCTGTATTGGCCACACTAGCTGGGTTGGTGAAGGCTATAGCTCAAAACCTCTGCAAGGCACCAGGCTGGGAAGTATCAGTCTAGTAATTGTGAAAGCTGATCTCCTTTGTACGAAAAGAACAGAGTTAAGTTTCAAAGGGTCTTTCCATACTACACTGAGATAATGCTACCATTCCGCTTTCAACATCTTGTGGAATTCTAGGGTTTGTAGTTTACTGAGGCCAAAGAGCTCTTTGGCTGCAAACCCCAGGATTCCACAGGATATTGAAAGTGGAATAATAGCAGTTATAACAGTGTTGTGCAGAAGAGGGCTAAAGTACCGGAGTCTGGTAGCTGTTCATGGTGCTGAACCTAACCATTAAATAGGGGCTCAGTACTTTGAATAGCTCTTTCAAAGTCTAGATTAAGAAACTAGAGTGGATTCACTATTCCATTCACATGGAGGCCACAAGCCTCCACTGCTTTAGACAGAACTTTGTTCTTTTTATGGAAGATAAGTCAGGATTCCTTTTTCTGCAACAATCTTGTAATGTCATCACATGCACCCAAATCATATACAGAAATATGTATTTCTTTTATGTACAGTTTCCCCTAAAATATACATATCTATACATGATTGCCCCTGCATTATGTTTTTTTAATCTAGTTATCCCTAAAATCCATGTATTTGTATGCAATTTTGCATGAAGCACCACATCACAAAACTCAGAGAAGTGTGTGACCTAAGCAGTACCAGTGTTCTTATGCACATATTAGTTTGGGAAATGTAGATTAGGTTGATTTACTTTAAAATGAGAACCAAACAAAAGCGTCTCACATCCCTAATAGGAACACCATTTTCACCAGTGTCATCACTGCCTTTCTCTCCCAAAGGACTGCTCTTGTTTCAGGTCTTAGTGTCTTGATCACTGCTGTTTGATGAATCAGCATTCTTGTTAACAAGAGAAGCAGAACTATCATCTAATGAAAACACTCTGTATTTTATGGCTCCCTAGGCTGTAGTTCTGCATATTAAAATAGAATTTCAATCTCAGTGTTAGAAATAAAATCAAACTTCGCATCTGTGGTTTGAAAAGAACTGATAGAAATTGTGTTCATTTAATTTTAACTATTTCTTTTTGGGGACATTAGAAGGCATTAAAAAGACTTGGGTTATTTTTTTAAAAAATGCCCATAAATTAGAAATAAACAGATAGAAATCTGCACAGTATTTCAACTCCTGTTCATTACACTGAATGGTGAAATGACCCAGTGATGCACACTACTCTTTGAAAAAGGAGATGATTCAGACATTGGGGGAGGGTTAGCCTATATTGGCTAATGTCATTCACACAAGTCCAAAATTTGAAGCAATCACACAAGTTACTGAAACCTATTCCCCAATAATGACTTGGCATTTTTGGTAGCTCCTTTAAAGTTTGGACTAAAACACTGAGCAGCCACTTTTCATGTGAGTAAAGGGGAGGTGAGCAAGGCTATTGGACTCTCTTCCTCATACGCTTGGTCTACTCATATTCAGAAATTCTGAACAGGTCTCTAAGAGGTGTTAGGGAAGGAAGGTAAATCGTTGGAATCCAGATTAGGAAATAACATAAACATGTAAGTATATTGCACTTAACCCAATAGCAAAACAAGGTTAGCATAAAAGCAGTGGGCTCAGAAGTTCTTGTCATAGTTTGGCATGGGCATGCTACACTCTGGGCCATCCCTGACATATCACAAATGTCCCATGAGCCAATAAGGTAAACCTGATGTGCTCTCTCCACTCGCTTTGTTAAATTTAAGCTTGCTTCTCTCTTCCTCTGTGGCAACCTTTGTCTTTCCTGTTCTCTCTTTGCTTTCCTCAGACAGCAAGGGATCCAAATCTTTCCAACCACTAATCCCTGCCATTTCAACCTGTTGTGCCATAGTGTTTCTCTCCTGTACAGTCTCACTCCCTAGTCACTTTGTAGCATCTCTACTCCTCCATTCTTCTGTTAAGGGACTCTTCCCCTTCCCCACAATTTTTCTCTCTCTCTTTCCAGTCTCTTCACTAAGACCATTTCTTCTGTTCAGCTGTTCGTGGTTCATAGCCAGCAAGCCCTGATCTTTTCCCACTGATCTTTCACCTTAGAGCCATTGCTCTTCTGCTTAAAACTACAACTCATTTTTTCCTCCTTCTTACCCCTTCCACCCTCTCTGTCAAGCAAATCCAAATTCTGTAGTTTCCATAGTTTGCCTCAAGCATCTGTTTTATCTTTGGGTCGTTCAAGCATCTGTTTTATATTTAGGTGTTTTATCATTGGGTGCTTCAACCCTTTTTCATTTTTGAAAAAACAATAATCTCATCTATGTTTGGAAAAAAGTGTTTAGATGTCAAAGTGCTATGATGCAGGTCGATGGGGTCTTCATTGGTTAACAGAGATCACCTGAGCTATGACAAGTTTTCCTTATGTCCTTTGGCCCTCCTGGATAATCCATTTTCTTTGTGAAGAAACCATGGCTTGAGATTTTGCTTTGCTAGGAAGTCCATGCTTATATAAGAGCTATATATATAGCTCATACACACACAAGCACACACACACCTCTCAAGCCATGGTTTCTTCACAAAGAAAATGTATATATGCGTGTTGTGTATATTGCTGTCAGTTATCTTACAATATCTTTGTCAGTTTACACTTTCTCTTCCTATCTTGTAAGTTCACCTCCATATAATTTGGTGTGTGTGTACACGTTATTAGGAAGAGCCTTCTCCTAAATCCAACATCTGACTGCTTGGTTATTGCTACTAAACAATAAATACTGATTGACAAACCTTTTTATTATTATTATTATTATTTTGCAAGTTTTAAGAAACCCTGATAAGCAGAATCTTGGAGTGATAAGAGTCTTTGCAGTGTGGGACGTCTTCTGTGCAAAATTTTGTCTTGTGCAGAAAATAACATTTTCTGTGGAGGAAACTGCTTTTTGGCTCAGAAAAGAATATCTGTATGAAGAAATATTATTATCCATGCAGAAAAATCTGCCTTGTGTGAACTGCATGTTTCTGAAGACATTCTTATAGCAGGAAGAAAACTGCTGAAACTACTTGGTACTTCCTTCAAGAAGAAATTTAGTGAAGAATTAAATCTCTGGGTATAAGATGTGTCTCTAGTAGCCTTTAAGAAGTACAGTTTTCCTTTGAAAGAAGAGGCATCCCCACCTTGCATCTTGTTTTGATGGGAAAAAAAGTTTTTCAGGAAACTTCCTACCACTTCAAATCTGGGAAAAGTGTCCAGCCGTTGGGTGTATTGTGGGGGGTGGGGGTGGAATGGCCCCTGGACACACCAAGCTTGCCCAGTAGAGTGAATGTCCTCAAAGTTCATGAAGTAGATGTGTTGTGGATACTAGCCATAGGTAAGGTATGCGGACCACATACTGGAGGCCTAAATGTATGGTGGAGATGGAGAACATACATGCAAACCCTGCCCACAATATCCCTGCACATTTGATTTCTGTAAAGCACTTTGTACACTCTTCTGTTGCCTGAAATAGGTTTGTAAGCACACTTAATTTGGGATGCTTACAAGCCTTCTTGTGATGGGAAACTCTACTCGGAAGCATGAGCACCAACATCTCCTACACATGACTGTCTCATGTGTGAGAGTTTGTATGTGACAGCATATGCTTGTAGTTGTATCATTAGAAGAAATTCCCATCATGCATAGTGCTTGTGTGTTCCATTTGTGGATGCCCACTTCTTTTCAGTCTACTTGGGGAAAAACCTGGGGAAGGCACCATCCAGTAACTGACTGATGTTATCAGAGTGGTAAACCATAAGAAGCATTTGGTAGCAAAAATGAAGCACAAATGCACAACGGGACAGGTTCTAGGCAGAATACAGCTATTGTTCTTGCAAAATAACCCTGCCAAGGACACAGCATGAAGGTTGTAATACTGCTGGTGGAATGAAATACTGGTTGTTTATATGGAGCTTTGGAAGTATCAATTCCCATCCCTTCAATTAAAAAAAACCTGTTGTTAAAAATACATATTTTTCCATTTTCTAAATGGGAATCCAGAAACTCCCTGGTACCCAATAAAGAAATAAATGTGTCACATGTAGATCATTTTACTGATGGTTCTAAATAGCACTATAAAAATATGCTTTATGCATTCAAATCTGTTTTTACACAGTACACCCGAGTCAGCTTTTCTTTCTGTTTAGAATCATTAAAAATATATATGCTTTATGCAAACAATCCTAGTCGACTTTTCTTGTTCTGTTATGGATCTCCATGGTTCTTGCACTCTCTCGGGTTTTGTGTATACAGTTTAAATAGCAAAAAGCTATTGAACTAAGAACAGAGTTTGACAATTTAACCTGATCTGTACTAGAGTCTTTGAGGAACTGGACACATCTTTCCTCAATTCATTTTTCCAGGCTCTGGCACTGAAAATATTACTCAGTGTCATGGAATAAACACATAGGCCACCACAGAATAGGAGCAAGCAAGCCTCTGATATCCAGACATTTTGGACTTCAGCTCCAATAATTCCTAACCAATAGTCAGGAGGCACATGAAATCTGCAGTACAATGCCAAGGCTTCAAATATACATGCATTTAACAGGGCGTGAGAACAGAGTATAATCAGATGCAGAAAATGACACTTATATTACCTTTTAACAATATAATGCTCACTTTCTGCATCTGATTATATTCTCAACTTTGTTTCTCATTTTTAAAATGCCCACAGATATGCTTCAGTCAGTGGAAGGGAAAGAAGTAAAAGTAGAAAAACACACACAAATGTACCTGGATAACTGTACTGTGGGAAGGGACTGATAATTCAGTGAGGACCCAAGTCAGAAAGAGCTTCAAAGTGGCATCAGGAAAACCTCAATAGTTTTACTGATTCAAGTAGAAACAAACAAACAAATTGTGGTTATTACTCAGCCTTTGAAATATCACACGCAAACTTTCCTTACTTCAATAAAATGTCCTTCACCTTATCGGGAAATCTGCCAGCCATCACACAAATGCTAACACAATAATGTTGTCTTACCATCATACAACAGCCAAAAGAATCGAATACTTTTGATGTCACTATCTTTTGGATTGTTCTGGTTGGGATCAGTCTGCTGCCTACATCAGGCTTGGAGGGCATAAGATGTGTATCTTTTAAGGTTAGGTATTTCAAATGTCTAAGCTATTATTTTGTATTGCCCCTGCAAGCTGGCAACTTGGGCAAAGGAAATGAAGGAAAATAGCTGACTGAGATAAAGGTAAGATACTGTGTAACTCAGATTCAGCACCATGGCAAACAACCCTGGAGTGAAGGAAATGCTTAGAAATCCCACTACTGGATGAGGGCAAGTGGTAGATTTTTATATACAAACCTGGTGAATCCTTCTGAGAATTCTACCTATTCAGGTGCTGAACCTGGCTCTCAAAGCTTCATGTTGATGGTTTCTTGTGAGGGGAGAAATTCAGAGGAGCTGACCGGGGAATGCTTCCTACTCTCTGGAGGAATCTTGAGGTCTACTCCTTAGACGTCGAGGGCACTGGCACATGTAGGGGAGAGAATGATGGAGCTGAATCTGAGTGATCTATGAACCGGAAGATCTCACTTGAGAAGGACCAAGGACTGGTTCTTACTACTCCTTAAAGCCACTGCAACTGGAAACCAACCTATCTCTGAAGTCTTTCTCAGACCTGGACCATGACATGATAGTGTTACCAGGCCATACACCTCTGCTCCATGATATGGTTTGATTGGCAAATATTAATTGACATGAAATATAAATTATATTCTGCCATGGTTGGGTAGCCTGCTGGCAAAGAGGATTGTGAAACTAGGTCACATGGGGACCTCAGCATGGCTAGGAAGCTCTGGTGAAAATGGACTTGCAAATGTTTCCCAACAACTCGAACTTTAGAAACAACAGTGCCTGAAACTGCCTCCACAGAATGACTGATTGTCTTTAAAGCTCTTCCTCTGTCCACCAAAACTCCTCTTTTGTCCCCTCACATGTCCCACCATTAAGGAGCTATCACAATTCCCATCTGTCCTTTTGTCACCTAAAGCCATTAACTTTTTCTAGACCCCATTTTCTACCTTGCCAGACAGCTATTAACACCTCTCCCCTCAGGCAAAGAAGAGTATTTAAATCCTGGCTCCAAGACAGACAACTTGTAGGAGAGTAGTACATAGTAGGTGATCTTCTGCTACTCCAGTTCCCATTCTTGTACTATCCTCACTATCCAATTTTTCCTCCCTTTTCCTTCAGTTAGCCTTATATACATGTGAAATTGCATGGATCTTGTGTACATGTGATTGTTAAATCCCCTCAATAAAATAAATATTCTCTGAATCTCTGTTTGGTTTTCCTGCATTAGTACTGGTATACACAGGTGTCAAAGATCCTGCTAGGTAACCCCCCCTCTCGCAGGCCTCCCTTTTCAACTAATGTTCCCCACTGTTTCACAGAGATAAAGGCATCACAGGTGGACCTCATTGTCACCCATATTTTGGGGTAACAGTAGGGTGGGATCTCCAGATGTCCTCCTCAGTATTTGTGTAGAGAAATATGAGATGTTGAGTCTCCTGACTTTTCTCCTGGATGTTGGCAAAGTCTGGGGAGCTGACATGAGTGGAATAGTTTCTTTCTCAACCTGGTCACAACCTGTTTCATTTGCTGCTGGTGCTGCTACTGTAGCTGGTGTCAATATGGAGAGAATACTGCACCCATTCTTAAGGGGCCTCTAGAATCTCATGTTTTACAAGGCCCTGGGGATTGTGCTTTGTTCAACTGAGGATTAAAAAAAAACCTGGGATAGCTTCTCCTAGGTGTTTGAATAGAGCTAAACAGCATAAAGATACAGATGTCACTCAACTCCAGATTTTGACAGAGCTTCATGCAGATGTTAAACAATTTTGGAAATAACACAAAGTTCTGAGAAATACTTCAGGTTAGTCACTGAAGTGCTGAACTTGCCGCCCAATTGGAATTTTCTGAGCATAGCAGAACAAATGGTTTAAACCAGGTGAGTTATAACTGTGGCCCTCCAGATGGCTTTGGACTGCAACTTTCAATAATCCTCATCTCTGGCCACACCAGCTAGAATTTATGGAGCTGCAGTCTGGACAGCTGTTACACTTTAAGCTATCAGAGCTCCATATATGATATTCCAACCAGATGTTCAGGATGGCTGGTAGAACAGTGAGCAATCACTCTTGCTAGAGGTTTGCACAGATCACTTACAGAGATGTTTTGAAAGCTGACCAGGTGCCATCTGAAATTAGTCTAAGTCCCTCATATCCACACTTTGTGTATGATATTTTAAAAAATCTCTGAGAGGTATAAATAAGTCAACAGTTTAGCAACCAACATAATTTCAGTTCCATAACCGGGTTGGAATTCCTGTGGAAATAACAGAAGCCTATCCATCGAAGCTATCCGAAAGCTACTTAATTCATTTCATTTTGTATGACTATCCATTTATACAACTTAATCAGAACCTATTGATACCTTTATGCATTGACTGTCAGCTATATACTGACATCACATAATACTATTTAGAATCTTTCTAAAGGAAATGAAAACCGGGGATGCCAAGTCTTTTGGGTTTTGTTTTTGGTTTATCTTGGTTTTGGCTTCAAGCAACCACCCACTATGTCATCTGGAGGATTTCTCTGTTTACTGTAAAAGTTGCCAAATGCAGGGGAAAGTATGTGGAATCCATTTCAGTAGCTTGTCAGGAACACCTGAAAATATGAGAAATATTCCTGACATAAAGTTATATCTCTTACCAGTAGTACTGTGTATTTCATAAGTATTTTCCTCATGTTAATAACATTTTTTTATAAGCTGTGTGTGTGTAGCATTCACCTCTTATTAACTATTCATTATCTTTCTGTAAATCTTGTTATTTTCTTTTAACCTGGTGTGGTCCATGGGTTAAACCAATAAAAGTTCTTCTTTTGCTGCTGCTGCTGCTGCTACTATTACTACTACTACTACTATTTTAAGCAGAGCTTCTGTTTTCCCTCAGAATATTGGCTCTTAAAAAGATTTCTACTCCATTACTGTTTGCTTCTGCAGCTGCCTTCCCATATCATAGCATTATCACATCCAACAGTATTAGTCATCATTTGGGCTCCCCCCTTGTTGGTAACACTTGTTAATTTGATGTAAGGTTAATGTGGTACCACAGACATTATGAAATCAGATTTTGTTGTTATTAGCAAGAGCCATAACAAGAACTGCGGGATTTCAATTTGAATCAATTCTCCCACCATCACCACCACCCCAGATTAACTAGCTATCATAAAATACTGGCTGACATAATGACAGTCAGTTCCCTTGCACCCTTTTCTGCTGCCAGCTAGACATCAGACTTCATATAGAAAAAAGCTCCCCATTCCAGAATATTGTAGAATTGATTTCTTCTAAATTCCATGCCTTTCCCATGCACTTATACATGTGAACATGTACATTTGCTTTAATGTGGCTAATAAGCACATCAGGCTCCAGCAGAGGCTTTATTATTGCCCAAAGATATGCCAAAGCTGTCTTTGCACCTCTCCCCTATTAATGACACTAATCAGGTTTGAGGTCGTCGACTATTGTGCTCATAGCACAATTCTTCTTACATACAGTTCAAAAATTAGAGAATCCTAATTAGTGTTCTTTGGGAGAAGTTAATCTTTGATGCAGTGTAGACAAATGCAAATGCCTATATTCAGTTCTAGAGACTAGTATTTAAGTTCAGCAAGCTTTGTCTCCCTTGAAGCATTCATCGTCCTCAATTATTCTCCTCCTGTGTGTCATCTTCCTCCAGCATCTTCTGCATTGACTTTCACACAGAATGTTTCTGACAGTGGAAAATAAGTCAGAGGAGGCAATTTTTGCATATTCCCACTTCCTCTGCAGCTCCCAGAACCATCCTTTCCAAAGTAGTTTTTCAAAGGACTTGATGGTCTGTCCACCTTGGGATGAAGGAATCAGCAAAAATCATATCCTCCCATGTTTCAACAAGGGAAATATTCTCTTGAATCTAAGATTTTCTGTTAGATATGGTGTACCATTATCACCTTGGCTTCAAGAAGTGTGCAGCACAACTTCCCAGGCTGTGCTCTTCCGGCTGCTGAGCACCGGCTCTTCCAGGAACGCTCTCCAGTCCCCCTTTTGTTCTACCAGCGGCCAGTGAATTCGAAGTGCCACTTTGAATTCATTGGCTGGTGAATTAAGACTTGGGTGAAGACTTGAACTCTTCACTTAGGTCTGCTCTGGGGGTATATATTACCTGGATCCTCACTGCCTGCCCAGTCTTCTTTTGGTGGCAGCCCACCCTCCCTCACTTTGTTTGGTAAATTGTTAATGCATGCATTATTCTTGAATTTGACATTTTGTCACAACTGTTTTGGGCAGTTGCATGGGTAGTGGAGCTGGGGCAGTTGGTATCTTTTCCCTTGGTTGGGGGATGTGTCAGGTCCCAAGCAGTTTAGGAGATACATTGAATGGTGGTTATGCCCAGCTTGGGTGGGCATGCAGTGTGCACCCCCTGGTGATTGAAGGAAGATGTCCAAGTGGTCCTCTCTAGGCAACTGGCCTCAGGCCAGTGGATCAAGCTTATCAGTTAACAGGTAGTTTGATCAATGCCTGGATCCATACCCATGCATACATCAACCCATCTTTGCATCTGTACCTAATAAACAGTTGTGGCCTTTTCTCTCCAGATCTGATGTCTGTCTTTTTTGTTTAGCAATTCCATCCCTGATCATGCAAGTAGGACTCAGAGAAGGAGGATACCATGTACTGGATATCCCACACTCCACAGACTTCAATCTGAGGTTGATAGTAGTTTTATTTGTAGAAATGCAAGCAACACAGCACATTTCTTCTAAAGTTCTTGAAACTAAAGCATATATGGAGCCACACTTTTTATAGACACAATTCAAAAATTTAGGTACACAACTGTGATTGGAGAGGTTCTTCAATCTGAACATCACACCACTTTTCAGACAGTTCCCAGACCCACGCTTCATTCATACTTCTCACCATCCATGATCAATTTGAGCTGAGCACATATTTCCTCCTCTCCAACTTGAGCTGAGCACATATTTCTTCTCTTATAGGAACCAGGTTCCCAAATACACAAACCTCTTCTGACTACACTTCCATTTTTGTCTGGTTCTGATCTTCTCCCCTCACCAGATACATTGTAGCAATAGGCAATTAAGCAATTAACTATTGATATTTTGTAACAATCCAGGCAGACTCAGAACAGATACACTGTTGCAATCATCAATTTACACTGGATATTTTATAACAGTTACAACTAGGCTTAATGGCATTCTACAACAGCTACTTCTACACTGGTTACAATACACTGTTTCAATACACATCCAGCAGATCAACACATCCTGGCAGGGGCTACACATTCTGACAGAAGAGAAGAAGCCAACTGATTCTGTGTCTACCAGCAGTGATCCAGCTAACAGCCAGATCATGGTACTAAGCTGAAACTCAAGAGCCAAATTATCTCTGATCCAGGAAGCCTGCATGAGCTGACTTCCCAAAGGACTTTTTCACCATTCCAGGAAACTTCTATTTCCCAAGGCCACTCACTGAAGTAAAGAGCATATTGACTAGGAGGAAATGGTGATATAACATATTCCTCAGCCCCAAGCCTGATTGCCCATTTCTTCAGCAAGCAGGTAGCATTTGCAAGCAAACCTTGAGAATAATGCAATGTATCAGGAAGAGGTGAAAGTGAGACTAGACAATATGGTCAACAGATATTTAGAAGAGGACTTCTATCAAGTAGTGAAAGAGATCTATTTGTCATGGCATGTGACTACTTCCCCCTGTTTGTCTTACATGTAGTGTGCTTGTTTTTGTGATTGGTCTTTGGAAGGTAAATACAGGCTTAATTTATATGTTTGTTTGCTGAGGCACTTGCCATTGAGAAAACCCTGTTGTGAGAAGGAAAGTGCATTACAGAATACACACCTCTTTTAACATGTGATTTGACCCTGAGACTGATGGCTGGAAAATGAGTGAGAGATCTGTCTATTGTCCTGTAACCGTTTGTCAGACCCCTAGCAAGTATTCTTTAGGACTGTAAATTCTGTAAATTCTTGCTTGTTTCATTGTCACACAGGAGTCAAACATTTTCTATAGCCTTGAAGACAGGGAGGTTTTCTTCCCCATCCTGATAATAGTTTCCAAATTCAGAAGACCAATTTTTGATGAGATCAGTTTTTGTGCATAATATGAAAACTTCTGCCTTGGCATAGGTTTTAAAAAGTAGTTGCACTGGATGGCTTGTTGACACCTTTCTGACCAATTGGCCAGTCCTTCCGTACTTGCTGTGTGTGTGTGTGTGTGTGTGTGTGAGTGAGAGAGAGAGAGAGAGAGAGAGAGAGAACCTTCCACCTTTCTTAATTCTTTGCTAATTTTATTCTTGGAGGAAAGAACAGATTTCTTCCGTCTGTGAGGAAGTCTTCAAAAACTGTAGTTTTCAGAGATTGTTTACAGTTTGGGACTTATTCTGTGCAAAATTCACAAATAGCTGTTTTGCTTAGAAAACAGTATGTCAAACAGTATGTTCTATGCAGGAACTAGCATTTTCTACAAAGAGAATGCTTGTCTCTAAACATAAAATGATGTTGCTGGGGACTTATTCTGTGAAGCGTATTTTGTCAGAAAACAGTATTTTATGTGTCGTTAAAAGCATTTTCTGCAAAGAAAATAGTATTTCTGCATATAAATATTACCTGCTGTGCAGACAAATATTGTTCTCTCAAAAGTTCTCTTGCTTCATCTACTTTCCAGAACATTCGCCTTTCTTACTGGTGTGGCAGCAATTTAACAAAGTCTCTCATAAACTCTAGATCACATCCCAAAAGTATCTTGGCTGTGTTTAAAAAAAAAAAAAAAGCATGGTTCTATTTCCCTGCAACTTTCTGGGGAATGACATATAGATGCTGCATAGCTGTTGAGGAGGGGAGATCAGAATACTGCAACGATGATGATGACGGTGATGCTGATGATGATGATGATTTACTGTTACGATGCTAATTTCATTGAGGGCTTGGGAAAGGAGGTGCCCAGCTAGCCAACAGCATGATTTCCTGGCCCTGCAACCTTTGCTTTGCTTATCAAAGAGCCCAATGTGGGGAAGAAAGATGGAGCCGATAATGTGAAATGTGCTGAATTTACAATTATTTTTAAAACGTTACCTTGTGAGAATTTTTTTCCCTCTATTCGTGTGTGTCTGCATGCGTGTGTTTCCCTGCAGAAACTGACATAGTAGCAAGGCAGACTTTCCCTGGCATAGTAGCAGGTCAGATTTTTTGGGGGGGAGTGCGGTTCTTTAAACACACTGTCCATCTTTTTTTCCACCCACTCTTGTTCATAATTAATCTCTAGATTCATGTAATCCTCTTTTCTAGTATTCTAGTCATCAGAAATGAGTTCTCCAGAGTGCTATACATCTCAGAGAAGGAACAAAGGCTTTGCATTCCGCTACCTATATTAGAGAGCGCTGATGTGATTCTCAAGAGCTGAACTCCTTAGCAAAAGAATCTAAGGATTTATAGCCCTCCAACTTTCTCAGCTAGTAAAGCTCTTGAAGGCTTTCAAAAACTGACCTTCTTCACAGAGGGATTGGATTCCTTTAATGCACTCGCTTTTTAGAGGGGGGCCCTACCCGTTTTCCCAAACAGATGGAGAGACCATTAGAAGAGGTTTCCATGGATACGAACATCGGTGGAGATGAAAGAGGACGATCCACTTTTCTGACCACTGGAATACTCAACTACTGCAGTAGCATACCTGATAGGTGTTGTTGTTGTCCTTTTTTTCCCCCCTTTGATGGTGGATATTTTGATGCCTTATGACCATAGTGGCAAAATTATCTGTATGTTGCTTTATATCACAGGTGGGCAAAGTGTGACTCTGGGACTGTATGCAGCCCTCCCCAAGCATGTTTTTGTGGCCTTTGATGCTTCTGGAATCTCCAAACCAGTTTGTTTGGCCTCTAGATGCAGCAATTTACCCTTTGAATAGATCTCAAGCCTTTATCATACTGTTTATCATTGAAACTGACACATTTTTGAGAACCAGAAGTGATTGTCTGATTATTTTGGGGTTTTTTGTTTTGTATTTTTGGCATGAAGGGTCTTGGAGTGTAAAAGTGTCCCCCAGACATGCTGCAGTTGCCCACCCCAGTTTACACTAACTAAACAATTTGCCTGCAGTCCTCTGTGCACCTGCATTTGTGTGAGCACTAATGCACATCGATGAAACACTCAAAGGAGTGTGTTATTATGGTATAAGGAATTTACACCCTCCTGATTTACATGAAAGAATCAAAATAACAGTCCTGCATATCAAATGCTACATTTTTGTTATATTGCGTTAAGTTAAAAACAGACCTCAGATTCCCATAAAGGTCTTTCCCTACGGGCTATATGCAACACTGCGTGAATGGACTTCTGCTTGCCCAACTGGACTTCCCCTTCTCCACTCTGCCCAGTGCTCTCTGGAAGGTTCCTCAACCCTCCAGGAGCAGATTTGAGGGGTGATTAAAGGGAAAAGGGCAATCTATTCCACTAGCAGTGTTCATTCTGCTAGGCGATACACACCACTGAGCTAAAACCTTGGTTCCTAGCAATATTCATTCCACTGGGGTTATACACCACTGGGCTGAACGCTTTTCCCACCTGCCTCAATTCAGTCCTGTGCTCGTTTACCAAAGATTGATAACCTTGTTGTGAAACAGGGCTAACAAGACCAAAGACTGACCACAACATTACAACACTGAGCTTATCACACTGATCAGCTGACAGCAAATTTCCACAGGGATATAAGATGTCATATAAGATCTGGATGCAATGCATGTCACCCTCTTTTTCACAAACATTTTGCTTATGATATTGATAATTGATACAAAGCATGAGCTTGCTGAATTATATCCCTGGTGAGTGAAAGGAGAAAGACTCTGCTTCTTGGTCTATCTCCTGCCCACCATGAAAACAAAAAAACAAAAACACTAGGTTCTAGTCTTCTAGCCTCTGAAAGAAGCATTATTGTGGCAGCATTGAATGTGATCTGGCTCTTCCAGCTTCAATAATATATTGAACAGGAACAGGAAGAATAAAACCGTTCCTTCACCTGCCAGCATCACCAAGTGCAAGATGAAAGATGTTTGAGAAATTCCAACAAACAAACTTTTGACGTAGATCTTCCTTGGTTCCCAAAGGCTTGAACTGGATTCAAACTGTATGCAGGTTGTGTTATGGAACCCATGCTGCAGTCCATGGGTACATTTAAAAAAACTATGCACATTGAAAAAGTGTGTCTAGATTTTGGATGTGAACAAAACTTCAGTCCAGACAGCTATTTAATCAACTAAGGGCATGTGTGGGAAAAAATAGCAAGACTTGAAAAATGTACACATTTGCAATATAATATGCCACAAAAAAGAGGAGGAGGAGGAGGATTTGGCCTTATGGGAAAAGAATTTGGAAACAGCCACGGTGGAGATAAGATAAGCCATGGTGGAGAGATAGACATAGCTGGAATGGGTTAGATAAAATTTTCTTTACAACGTGACCTTAGAGTCCACACAGTGGTTGGGGAGCTAGACTTGAGCTAGAGAGACCCATTTTCAGTCCTACCATAGGCATGAAACTCTGTTGGATCAGCCTCTGTAGCTCTAGTTGACCATTGTGTCTTGACTGGTAAAACAAGTTGCCCTGCACTTCTCTTATGTAAACCCAAGTTGGCCTGCCCTTCTCTTGCCATGGGTTTGCACTGAGTAGCTCCAGCCCAAAGTTGCATCTACCAGTTAACCCCATTCCACAGCATCTGCGTATACAGCATGAATGTTTGCATGGAGTAGATCTTTGTGCACAGAACTATACCACTGTATGGTTGTGCCACTGTCATACTGGCTGGGAGATTCTTGTAGTTTTTTAACAAGTAACATACTTATCCTCTGAGGTGTACACATACAGCCTTCCACATTTGTAGCAGAAGGCAATCTCCCCACAGATGTTTGTGCTGTGAACATGAATGCTGTGTGTGTGTGTGTGTGTGTGTGTGTGTGTACGCACACCTGGTTGGCAGCCATTATTCTCCCAGACCTCCACATAAATACACTGGCAGAGGTATATGTTCTGCCAGTGTTAAATAGGATCCCAGATATGGCTTTTTAAAATCATTTCCAGACACTGATACTCAACACTTCTGGCCTCAGTAAGAGATGGTTTCCTTCTGAAAATACGTAGCTGTACATCAGACAAAAAGATTCCTTCTTGGTAACCATAGATATTTGGAGATGTGCAGAACTTTAACTGGAAATAAACCAGCCTTTGCAAAATGTGAAATTTATAGCTCATACCTCAACACACAGAAGAAGCCAAGCAATATTTGGTGTGTGGGGCTGGAGGACATAAAACTTAGATTGGTAGGAGAAAAAAAGTGATTCTTTGCTAAACCTATCTGACCAAACCCCACAACAGAGACATTATTTTATCATCTTCTGTCACCTGGATTACTTTCTCCTTTGAATCATCTGTGTGTATTTTATTGTTTTATTTCCCGTCTTGGTTGTGGAGGGCACATTTATTGTTTAGTAAGCAGACTTTGGGTGGTTGCAGTTTACAGTCAGTGGCAGTCAAACAATAAGGTCAATGTCTATACCATCTTGGAAAAATTGGGGTTAGAGCGGGTGAAATTATCATACTATTTGGTTTTTATGGCTCTAATAGAATGCCAGAGAGTCCCTGACCTTGGCTGCCACTCATGTCTTACTCTAATAGCAATGTATAACCTTTGACACTCAATTAAAACAGGAAATAAGGCAAACAATGGGTCAATATGCATGTTTGGCCATTCGGGCCTCTGAAATAAATTCCAGAAGGCCTTTCAGCGGAGTAATAGCCCTTATTCATTTGGCACACAACCATTAAAGTTATGGTCAGTAAGAAAGACACGCAACCCCACATCATTTATTTTCCTGCTGACTTCAAGCAACACAAAACACTTTGCAAGCTAGTAATTCAGATTTGAATTCCTCTCTTGCTCTTCCTTTCTCTCCTTGTCTCTCACCAATGGTGTCTGGTCTTGCCAACTGGCTCACTGGTATGTGAGATGCTTTTTGGAACAGAAGACTGCAGATCTTAACATCCTGGACTTTTAAATTTTGTGCTGGTTTATGTACCATACAGATTCAAAAAGACATTCAGCTTGCAGGTTGTCAAATAGGAACGCTGAAAATGCTCCACTGAATATCAGAAGCTATCTTCTTTATGTAAGATCGTTAGTCCATTTTGCTTAGTACTGCCTATATAGACTCAAAGAGCAGGGACAGGGTTTCAAATAGGATTCCCTCCCAACCCTTCCCGGAGATGCCAAGGCTAAACCTGAGAAACTGGCAAAACATATGTTCTTCCTGTGAGATAAGCTGAAGATACTCATTATAGGGCTGAAATGCAAAATGGACCCATTTGGCAAATGCCAGTGATATAGACTCGAGTCAACTTCAGCAGTTGACTTGGACTCAACTCAGCAATAAATGATGCACTGACACAACCTGACTCGACTCGTGACTTGTATATTTTTAGTGACCAACTTGCTGCCCTTGATTCAGTAACATAACACATTCATCCAGAAATCTTACAACTTTGAACAATGCTTTCATCTCTTTTTGCCTACTGGTCATATCATGATCTTCTCAAACCCACAATGTAGGCACATTTCTTGGAGCGGAACAGCAAATGGGTTAGACGATGGGCTTGAGGCAGGGTTGAGGTCTGCTCAGCAGCCTGTCTCTGACACATGTCAGAGGAGTTTTCCAAAAATTTTCCTAAGAGCGGAATGCAAGACTTGCCCCCAGACTGCAGGGTGCATTTCTTAGAGGGGAATAGTAAATGTGTCAGGCAATGGATTTGAGGAGGAAGGATCCTTCCTTCTAAAGCTCTTGAAGTTTTCATAAAGAGGAGTAAGAAGGATCTATTCTGCATTTCCAAAGCTGCAGATGGCAAAATTAAAAAATGCAAAGGGCCAACTCTATTTACTGTACAAATTCAAAGATTGCAAAAAGTTCAGAAATTTAGGTGCTTAGTTCTCCCTGGTTTCTTGGGTTTTTTCTTGTTGTTAGTGGTGTCATTATACAGTTTTGTTCTGGGTTACTAGCAGTCACCCAACCAAAATGACTGATCACTGAGTTTACTCACTTGCTGTACGAGTCAAGCAAGAAGAAGGAAGGGCTGTTGGAAACTGGCAGCTTCACAATGAACAAGAGCTCGACTAACAGGCAGTAAGGCCAACAGGCATGTCACATGGGTGTTATAAAAGAGACAGCATAAGGTCAGCTTGGGTCTGTTTGGTTAAACCTCTCCCATCCTGAAGAGTATTTTGAGAGACTTTGTTGGTTAAAGCTGTTGTGTCTGTTGTGTTATGGCTGATTGTTTGTGTGACCTGAGGCAGACTTGCTTATGTGCTCATTAGGGCTCAATTGTTCTATTGTGTGTTGGCCAAATGAAGTGAGTCAGAGACTTGGTTGGTGGAGGAGCTAGCAGCCACTAGCTGTCTATATAACTGCAGACACAGTCCATGGAGCTCAGTGAACTCAGCTAACAGGCAGCAAGGCAAACATGTGTTTTGCATGGGTTTAGGTGAGGGAGTTTTCAGGGAGGACCTGGAGTTCTGCTTCATTATTTACTTATGACTACTGAATATGTATGGAGAGGAAGCTGCCTCAGTCACCTGCAACAACTGTTGTATGTTTGTGTTCTTGCCAGAGAATGTGGGTAGCTACACCTGCAGCAAGTGCAAGGTGATTGCCCTGTTGGAAGAGAAGGTTCAGCAATTTGAGGCCCATGCATCTACTCGTCAGCATATTAGGGAGCATGAGGCATTTTTGCACAGAGTGGAACAAATTGCCCTGGATAAGATACGCACAGGGGATGTCTCTGAGGAGGAGATCAGTTCCCAAACACAGAAGGCAAACATTTAGAAGAATGTGACACATAGAAGTAGAAAGACCAGGAGTCTTTCTGTAAATTTGGAGCTACAGAATCAATTTGAAGCTCCCTCCCTTATCAATGAGGGCAAGGAACAGGAACAAGAGCAACAGTGTCATTCCTCAGAGAATGTGTGGGTGACTTTGGAGGATTTAGCATGGATTGGCTTCTGCCAATCCCCAGAAAAGATAGGTTGTGGTGGTAAGAGAATCCCTGATGAAGGAAACGGAAACAGTGGTTTGTAGGCCTAACAGGATGCCTTGAGAGGCATGCTGTCTCCCTGGGGGAAAGATCTGTGATGTAACAGGGAGACAGAAACAACTCATCAAACTCATCGACCATTTCCTCTTTCTTTTGGTCCACATCGGAACCAATGACACTGCAAAGCACAGCCTTTGGGATATCAAAAAGGATTATGAAGCTCTGGGTAGGAAGCTGAAGGACTTCGATCAGAGATTATCATTTCACTTCTCTTCCCATTAGAAGGACATGTCCTGGGAAGGGAGAGTAAAACAGTGGAGGTGAATCATAATTCAAAATGACTTCAACAGAATTGAGAGCTGAGCCGAAACTAACAAAATGAATTTCAACAGAGACAAATGTAAGCCTACTACACGTCATCAGGAAAAAAAAATGAAATGCAAAGATATAGGATGGGTGATACCTGGCTTGGCCACAGTACATGTGAAAGGGATTTAGGAGTCTTAGTAGCTGAACACCAGTCAACAGTGTGATATGGCAGCTAAAAAAGTCAATGTGATTCTAGGATGCCTCAACAGAAGCATACGGTATAGATCAAGGGAAGTGATAGTACCCATTGTGCCCATTGTCAGACCCCACCTGGAATACCGTGTCCAATTCTGGGCACCACAATTCAAGAATGACATTGACAAGCTGGAATAAATCTATAGGAGGGCTACCAAAATGGTAAAAAGCCTGGAAACCATGCCATGTGAAGAGAAGCTTAGGGAGCTGGGTATGTTTAGCCTGGAGGTGAGAAAGTTAGCAGGTGACATGATAGCCATGTTTAAGTATTTGAAGGGATGTCATATGGAGCTTTGTTTTTTGCTGATCCAGAGACTAGAATGCGGAGCAATGGCTTCAAGCTGCAAGAAAAGAGATTCCATCTAAACATTAGGAAGAACTTCCTGACAGTAAAAGCAGTTTGACAATACAATATGCTGCCTCAGAGTGTGGTGGAGTTTCCTTTGTGGGAGGTTTTTAAGCAGAGACTGGGTGACCATCTGTCAAGAGTGTTTTGATTGTATATTCCTGCATGTCAGAGTGTTGGACTCGATGGCCCATGTGGTCTCTTCCAACTCTATGATTCTATGATTTAAGGCACTATTGTCTGCCTGCAACCTAAATCTAATACCCATGGTACACTGTTGTAGTACTGCATATATAGCATTGCACTCCCTAATGAATATATTCCATCCTGCACATTTATTTGATCAAGCATCACAGTTTGGGGCATTAAGGTTTCCAGAGTGTTGTTCCTATTTTTGTATATAACACGTTAAAAACCTTTGAAGAAAAAAAACCCACAACACCTTGTGTTCTATATTTCAACGTTCTTTGCAGCCAGCAACTTGACTCGCTGATATCAAATTGAAGTAATGAAAAATGCTCTGGGTGAAAGTCATCTGAAATGGATGAGACGTGTGAAACATTTATGCTCTGATCACATAAGACTGCGATAGCTCAACTGTTCTATTTGTCAAAGGGCTCCCATTGTCATCAAAGACGGGGCAAACATGGTTGTGTGATTTACAGATTAAAAATGAGAACAGGGCTTTTTTAGAAGGAGGAGGATAAGGAGAGCTGGAGAAGAAAAACTTGATAATTGTTTTTTCCCCCCTCCTATTGAAAGGCATAAGTTGAGAAAATAAAGTAGGAAAAGGCAGCTAAGTTTAGAGAGAGAGAATCATTTCAAAGATGTAACATGCCAGGAATAACTGTTCCAATTTGATTTGACCAGTGGAAATCTTGTTTTTTGTTTGTTTTTGAAGAATTTACCAAAATTACATTTCTTATTCAAGACAGAAGGAATGGGAGGTTTTCGAGTCAAATTCAAAGCCAATCCAACAAATCCAAAACGATTTTGATTTTTTTTTCCCTTCTTTAAATTCTGAAATTTGCCAAAGTGGACCATGGTAAATTCAGATCTCAGCCATTATGCTGCAGTTAGCTTCCCAAAGAAATGTAAGGTTTCGTATAGCAGGTAGATTGTGTTGTTGCTGTTGTTGTGTGCCTTCATGTCATTTCTGACTCACAGAGATCCTAAGGTAAACCTATTATGGAGTCTTTTTGGCAAGAACTGTTCAGACAGAGTTTGCCTTTGCCTCTCTCTGAGGCTGAAAGAGTATGACCTGCCTAAGGTCACTCAGTGGATTTCCACGGCTGAGCGTGGATTTGAACCTTGGTCTCCAGAGTCTTAGTCCAACACTCAAACTACTACATCACAATGGCTCTCTAAAAAGATTCTGTACTTGATATGAAATCTGTTCAAGTTTCCTCACAGAACCAAGATACAGTCCTCTCTCCATATTTGTGAGGTGCTCCTTGCTTCCCCCATTCTCTCCCTGTCATCCCCCTGCCTTTTGCCCAGGTGCACATCTTCCTTCCATGGACCTCAGCAAAAAGCAATCAAATGGCAGGGAGCAGCCTTGCATGCATGACTTCTCCAGGCTTGTGGCTGCCTCCTCCCATTCACTTGCCTATCACCCAGGTGCCTGGAAGACAGTGCGCCCAAGCAAAATGCAAGCAAATGTGAGAGGACCCCTGGGAGGGAATGCGAAGGAGAGCACTCACTTGAGCAGGGTGGGGGTTATTCACAGTTCTGTTTTTGCTTTTGTTTTTTTAACTTTAGTGAGTTTGCTGCCCCCGAAACCTTTGTGAAAGTCGAGGGGCCACTGTACAACTGTCATGAGAAAAATCTGGCTGTATGAAATGAATGTGAGATGTGAAGAATGTAGGGAGGCATGTGTGTATTTCTAGGTTAAAAATGGCCATTTTAAAAATTAGATGGGAACTTTTGGGGCATTTGTGAGGCTGGGAAAAGCTGGAAGAAACTCGAGTCTGTGAGCCAAAATGATTCCTATCCCTTTTCTACACTCTCCGTTACCTGATGGCCACTTTATATGGTTGCAGAAGGGATTTATGCCAGGACTATCAGTAGAATACCAGAGACTGAAACTAGAGCCTTTAGCATGGAAATTGTGCAACTGTTTTGCAGGCTTCCCATTAATTTTGCCTTGACAACCACCACAGCTACAGCTTAGGAAGGTTAATTTTTTTGACTATACCTCTCAAAATGCCCCTGTGAATATGACCAGTGGTCAAACTGGTAGAGGGATATTTGGATGGCAGTTTTTTTAGAAAAGTAACAATTCCATGTTTTGGTCAGTGTAAAGACTTGAGATAATTCCTCAGAGAAAGTAAAATCAACACGACTAGTCCATAAATGCTTGTTGGACAATGGTAAATTGGAAGTTAATATAATTAGTTAATATAATTAGAATGTCATGGAATACAGAATTAACTCATTCTATACAAATTAACCAATGGAAAACTGCCCTTCCTTCAATATCTAAATTTTCTTTAGATTTAAAACTTCGTTGGATTCAACAAAAATTGATGTTTTAGGTACATTGGAAATCATTACACCGATATAGAAAGAAATTATCTACTTTAGGTAAATGTTGGTGATGGAGTACTGATAATGCTTCTCTGTGCCATATGATGTGTGTGTGTGTGTGTGTGTGCTCAGTGGTTGCCCCTTTTAGTTGAATGTATTGTAATATATCAGTTTTGCATTATTTACATATATAAAATCACACTATGCATAAGGGTCAAAAAATCACCATTGTGAAACAGACATGTTCTTCTGGTAGAGGTAGAAATGGTATTGTATAGAAGTTAAGTTCCTCTGTGCTTTGTCTTTGCATGTTGCAATGCAGGTATCCTATATTGCAGTAGTGTATTCCTCACTGCAGTAATATTATACATTGTGCACTGTGCTTTCTGCAATCACACCTAATCACTGACATGTGTTGTGCAACATTGCTGCTCTATATGAAGATTGCACAGTGCCCTGCAGCATATATCTCAGCATATGGATATTTATGCTGCATTGAGGGGATATTGGATTGCAACCATATTCTTTTAAATCATACCCCTGAGATATGAAGTTTAACTAATTATCAATGTGGTTGGTCCAATGTGGTTTTGCTTTTATATTTGCCTTGCAGTTCAAGGCTGGAAGAATAAACATTCCCCATCTATTGTTCAATGGTCAGATGATCTCGCTGCTTTAGACACTCAATGAACTTCCATTTTATAGATGCCAAGTTCAGGAAAATACGTTTTCTTTGAAATATAGTCAGCTTACATTAATATATGTGCCTAGCCCATACTTATCTTTTATATACTTCTTCTGCTCCCGCACTGCTAATCGGAGACAAAGAAAAGATGGAAGTAGTTTTGTTTTCCTGAATCATCTCCCAAAAGTAAGACAGTGTTCTACCTGGTAAGATTAGAATAAATGATGCATTAAGGGAACTGCAGCCTAGAGTTGGTAAATGAAGGACTGCCCAGCTATTCTAAATGAATTCAAGTCCGCAGGACCAGGTCCAAGAGTACTAAAAGAATTTGCAGATGTAATCTGAGCCACTATCAATCATCTTCAACAATTCTTGGAGAACAAGAAAGATTCCACCAGATTAAAGGGAGGTTAATGTTGTCTTCATCTTTGTGGGATTCTGAGCAACACAAGACAAATCAAAGTGACTGATTTTCATATCCCAAATCCTAACCAGCTGGGATCAACCCTGGATTTTCTTTGTGAATTCAGAAGTTCAAATTCAAAACAAAGCTTTCTAAACTATATCAGTACTCTATTTAAGGCCATTTTTGCACGATGTCACTATCCCGCCATGGGAGTGGGCTGTCTCTGGGTCAGCAGCTGTGCTACTGCACAATGTTGTCACTATCCAGCTGCTATTCCATCCCCAAGCATCCCCAAACGTCCATATTCTATTTTCAGAAAAAAAATCTGTTAAGAGCCTAATTTAGTGCTTCAATCCCATCAGCCAGCTCACTGCAGAATCGTAATAGCGCTTGATAGCACTTCTTGTTGTCGCAGATCCAGCAGTGCAATAGCTTACTGGTGTGTTTAGTATGACTTCCAAAGGGTGGAGGGGAAACTGTGACCAATCAGGGGTTCTGGGATGGGCTGAAGGCAGGGAAGGGAATAGCCAAGGACACTGTAGTGCAGAAGAAGCACTGGTGACAATACCACTACTCACCCACTTAAGGACTAAGGGTGCAGAAAACAGTATTCCTAACCCGCTACCATCATACAAGTGGTAATGCTGGGATTGTAACAGAAGAACATGCTAATGGCATCTAGTGTGGAAATGGCCTAAGCCTTTTATTGGATCTACTGCCATTTCAACATGTTTATCAGGACTATTTAAAAAAAAAATCTGAGCTTTTTGAAGAAATTCTGATTACTTCTGATTACTTTTGTTGTGTTTTCCTCAAGACGACATCAACCATAACCATCATGTGGTGGTTTTCTTCATCAACATATTTCCAGTGAGAACTATGAAACATCATTTGCAGCATGTTATGGATGCCATTTTGAACACAGCAGCTTTTTGGCAGAATCTTCACATTTTTAAAGACAGCTTTCAAAGTTCTGCTCCAGCCATTTAGAGCATTATTCTAAAGGGAAATGTTAACTCCTTTCTAATCATTCTTCCCTCGCAGCCCTCAAAATCAGCTGAGTTTGCAAATGGGGGGGGAGGGGAAGAGATGAAGAACAGTATATTTTACTTTTATGCAATATACAATCCAAATGAGAGGTTGCTATGATGATGTATTGGACCATGCATCATCAAAACCAGTTGTCATTCCAATGATGTATGACTGCAATAAATCATCAGGAAGGGCACATTGATAAAGTATTACTCAAAAGAGAATTGTGTCCTACGGAGAAGTGGCCCAGCATAAAATTCAGACCAGATCTTGCCAACATCAGAAGTTGCTTTCTTATATGAGTTAATCAATTAACATCCTTCTATTTAGTGGAGGCATACTTCTGAAGTCGCTTCTCAGTCAGCACTCCCATTCAAATAAATTGGCAATTTGCAGATCAAAACACTGCAAAATTGGACCTGGAATCTCTTGAAAGCTGTTATTTCTGGACAACTGTAGATTACTGTGATTTCATTCATTTTAAAGTTTATCCTAACAGATTCATATAATTTCCTAAATAATCACTCTAGAGTTGTCACCTCTACCAGAATTGAGGGGATAGCAGGGGAGAACCACTGCTGAAACTTAGCATGGCTTTGCATATAACAGGTATAGCTATCACTCTAAGGTTGCTGCTGGAATTTTATTACACTGAACTCAGTGGGACTTAGGCCCTTACCACAAGAAGTTGTCATCGCAGCAGAGGAAGACGTTGCTGTCAATCCAGGATGCGTGCCATCATACAACAGTGTTGCAGTCCCGCTGCTGTCGTGTCCCCATCCACTGCTGTCGTGCCCTTTTTCATTACCAGAAAACATTCTACAATGATCCCATCAATTGTGGATGTGTGGAAAGAGCCAGAGCACTCAATAGTGCTTTTTCCGCAGTACAGCACAGAAAGAGGCAGGGAAGGGGACCCATCATTCACACTATACTGCAGAAGGAAGAACAGTGTTCTTGATGCTACCCATCCACAGTAGCCAACCAGGTGCAATGGGGAGCATTCAGGCCCCAATCCCATCCCAGCAATGGCAATGCTGGGATCCCGCTGGGACAAAGCACTATTGGACCATAGTGCAGTAAGGGCCCTAATATTGGTCCTTCCCACACCTTACCTGGTCATGGAGACATCCAGTGTGGATCCCACCATCGGCTCTGCCAGAAGAGGAGCGTGACAGAAGGGCTCCCCTCTGCAGCAGCTGCCTCTGGGATCCAGAAAGTGAGATGGCCCTGCCTCTTCCTTCTGCAGCACAGCCAGCTAGTTTCCCAGGCTGCACTAGAGCAAGAAGCACAGCCATTGTGCTTCCAGGGCCTCCACAGAGAAAGTAAGTCTGCAATGGTGGCGTGATCACCAATCATTGACAGGCAAAACCCGCCAATGATTTGCAGCACAATTGCATTGCCTGGGGACAAGAGGATGGGACTGCAACAACATTGTGCGTAAGCGTTGTTATGGCCCCATCCTTCTCCCTTCCTTACAGTGGTTTGGAAGAGTGGAGGGGAAAGGGCCACTGAGTAGATTGGGCCATAATTCAAAAGGATGGGCATAAATGGGAGTACTTTAAGCCTATCCTTTTTCAAGATGGTACAACCTACTCAATACTAAGTCCCGTTGAGTTCAGTGAATATTCTTTCCATCACTATCCTATGCCTGCTAAGTATAGGAGTAACATGAAGGCAGAGTATTTTACATCATTGGTCAGTGGCTTATATGCTGAATTTTACAAAGTAATTTACAGTAGCTACTAGTTACTTTCAAGGAAAATGAAACTAAAGAGTTATCTTTAAAACAAATGCCTAAATCCAATTAATAGTTCCCCCTAGAAGGCCACAAGTAAATTCATTGTTAAATGATAAGTCAGTGCTTAAATCTCATTGGTTCAATTATGTCTACTCAAGTTGGGACTAGCAACTGGGTTTAGCCAGCTGTAGCTGTTGTATTATAACAGTAAGTGCTCTGAGGTGAAGTCTACCTAATTAAAAAGCATTGCTTAAAAAAAAAGCATTGCTCCAAACTCTGTCAACAGGTCTCCCAGCTTTCAATGCTTGGGAATCACTAATTGCAGAAAGCCTGATTCAGAGCTTCCAAGTGTAACCTTCCCATTATATCTCTATTGCTGGGCTGTTACATTTTTCACTGTGGGTGAAAGGAGGATCAAATATTTGAATACTTGCATACACAATGCACACAAATCCAGCCTGCTACAGTGAAGAGTGTGACAGATTGGCCCCACAGTTCCAACCCTTGGACTCTTGTCATTAACCTTGTCCTCTTGCCGTCTTTTAATCCCTCTCTAGATTGGATACTTGGCCCTCAAGATGACCCAATGCGTGGACCAGTGGCTGTGTTGTTCTGTGAGTTCACTGTGGAAAGTGTGAATAATCTATCTGACAAACTTAATAGGAACAGCCAGACATAGCGGTTAAAAAGAACATGTAGAAGTGTATAACACTTTAACCCCTAAACTACATAACCATTTACAGCTCCCCAAACCCCTATTCTGTTCTTCCCTCTGGTTGACCATCCTATCTCTATTACAGCTTTTCCCTGTCTCTAGGCCATCTTTCCCCATCTGTCTTCAATCTTTCCCTGTCTCTGGGCCACCTTTTCCTATGTCTAGGACATCTTTCTCCTATCTGCCTTCTGTCAGAGACAAGCCTCAGTTTTGCATCCTTTCTCCCCTATAGGCCTCCCTTCATAGCATTCCCTGAGCTGTGGTTGGCTAGCATCAACCAGACTTGCCCAGGTCCTTCTTTTACAAAGAGTATTTCCCAGTTTGGCATATGCATTGAATATTTTATCTGGGGATACATCCAAGGCTTCCTCCCCACCACCCTGTGCATCAGTCTGAAATGCTCACCCAGCAACAGATGTATCAGGTGGCAGTTTGGTTGTTCTTTTTCAGTTCTAAGGCAAAGATAATACCATACATGGTAAATGCTCTTATTTAATAGGTGCAGCATTGATTTTCCCATTATGAATTCTGTCTGCAACTGTGTACTGGAATCTGTACCCGATACTGGAGGCAAATGATGCACAGAAAGGAAATTAGGGAAATATCTTCTTTTCCAATAATCGGTCCTTGTTTTCCCTTGTTCTTGCATATGTCTCCAGGACTTTTAGTTATAAACTGGTGAGTTGCTACATAAAATGGATACAGATCCCTAACCCCCCACCCCCGATCTTATACTAAAATGATGCATATTGGATTGGAGTGGCTGTAAAAGCCCCAAGAAGGGATGACAAATAAGTAGTCATGTTACATTGTGACTGTAACTTAAAGGGGAACGGCTTTGCTCCATTTGTGGTACAAATTGTTATGTACACTACTTGGCCATGGTGGGGAGTTGGGGAAGGGCAGAAGTGCATCTGAGTTACTGTCCTCCCACCATGCTCTGATAGCCAGTGCATGACCCTTCCTGGGGATCCCCAAGACGAGCTGGAAGATGAGGTCATTGTTGCGTATCAAACCATCAGAACATTGTCACATCATCCTCAGGTCCAGACACTCTATAGCCATGTCAAAAAGGGCACAGAAAAACAGTGAGTCTTGGGGAAACTTGCCTAACTTCTCTAGATGCAGGATCTTAGGGACAGGGCCCATGCACACTTCACTATTACAGTGCTGCAATTATACTTTAATTACCATGGTCCCCTCCCATGGAATCCTGGAATTAGCAGTTTAAGATTTTGGCCATTTCTGCACTACAGTTATAGTGCTATTATTCCACTTTCAATATCCTGTGGAATTCTGGGGTTTGTAGCATACTGAGGCCAGAAAGCTCTCGGGCTGAGAATTCTAAATGCCCCTCCCTAAACTGTAAGTCCCGGGATTCCATAGGATGTTGAAAGTGGAATAATAGCACTACAACAGTGTCCTGCAGAAATGGCCTTAGTGTCAGAAAGAATTCTCAGCCAGAGAGCTCCAGTGTCTCTGACCAAACTAAAGACAAAAGTTCCATTAACGATGTAATTCTTCACTAAGGCCCTTTCCGCACGAGGTGAGGGAATCGCTCCGTGCCATTACCTACCGCTTCTTCCGGGGTCCGAAGCAATGCAGACTGTCCCTGAAGCCCTTCTGCAGGGCTCCTCCTTGGTCCAGGGCGAATCGGAGCAGCGCGAGGTCTGTAGATCTGCACTGCTCCGGCTTGCAAAATGGCGGCTTCCAGCTTCCAAAATGGTGGCTTCCGGCTTCCAAAATGGCGGCTTCTGGCTTCCAAAATGGTGGCTTCCAGCTTCCAAAATGGTGGCTTCCGGTTGGTCATGGGTCCTGACCAACCACTGAAGCTTGCCACGCCTAAAGCCCACCCTCCGCAGATCGCAGGCTCGCATTGGGGCGAGCCTGCAAATCTGCACAAGGGAGCAGGAATGCAATGGCACGTTCCAGGAAAATAAAGACCTGTTTTTTGCAGTCTTTAGAAACCACGCTGGAGTGGTCACTGGGGGTCATTTTGGAGCAGACTGAGTCTGCTCCAAGGTGCAGACGACCTCCATGAGAGGACGCACTGACCCGTTCTAATTGCCTGGTGCGGAAAGGGCCTAAGTTTTTTCCAAAGGTAGCAATGAGTAATTTCAGCGACTTTCTTCCTGCTGTGAGAAAGTCTTTAAAAAAACACATTATTTTCTGTCCTTTTGTACAGGAAAAAGAATGCTTTTATGTGGAAAACAGTATTTCAATACAGAAATATTAATACCTTCATAGAACATGTTGTTTTCTATGCAAATCAACCATGTGTAAGCTTTACACAGAACAATTACAGCTTTTTTTTTCCTTGCAGGAAAATATCATTGTTATGTACACTATCATTTTGTGTGCAGGAATTAATATGTCTGCATTGAAATATTATTTTCCACGCAGAAAATGCTGTTTCCTGTGCATGGAATGCACTTTTCTGTGCAAAACAACCACATGCCATTGCAGGTGATCAGGTAAGCTCTAAAAAATCTCCTTAAGAAACTGAAAAGAAATTCCAAAACACTCTGAGAATAAAGCAGGCGGGAGGCAGGGGATGAAAATACTTTTTGTGAGCGAAAAATTAAGGAGGGAAAGTGGAAAACAGATTTCAACCAGACCAAGAAATCACTCCAGAAATATTTTATATGCAATGAGACAATATGCACATGGGGGCGGGGGGAGGGACATTGCCAGAACGGATAGATTGCATGCATATGTGCAAAATAGAACAACCTCAGTTTTCACAGACTTGAGAATAAAATTCTGGGATCCTTAAAGGAGGGGGATATTTTGACTTCGCTTGCTATGGCATCCCATATTCTTCTCCACCCCAGATGAATATATCAAGCTGGCAATAATGTACTGTCGTCTACCTGCTCCACACATCTGAGGAAAAAAAAAATCTGCTTCCCTCCTCAATACCCAAGTACGAGGCTGAAACTAAACAATACTTGTGAATTAAGTTGAAGATTGATAAGACTAGTTGTAAGATTCTTTCTATATGTTAGACCAATCAAATGGGGTCAAGAAGGTGGGTAGGAGAGGGCATTTAATTTTCCCATCTGCTCACCCCCATCCTCTGTGCATGTCTCTGCTTACAATTCCCACCAACCTACCACAACATAGGCCCTTTTCGCACTTTACCTGATGCCACTGGCGTCGCGTGGGGATAGCATGAAAAGCCTCATCTGGGAGGCACTCACATCCCCTCCACTTCCCCTCCACACCAGCTCCATGCTGGCCGGAAGGAAGTGTGAGTGCTCCACCGCTTCCTTCCACAGTGCAGCCGGGTACTTTCCCAGGCTGCGCTGGAGAAGGAAGAATGATGGCCACATGTCCAGAGCCTCTGTATGCAAGGTAACTGTGTATGGGGCACAGGAGGGACACGCAATCGTGCATCATTTTTGGCAACGTCATGTGGAATGATCCTCGCAACCATGCAACACTCCCGAGGCCATTTCGCAACAGGACCGGCATGCAAAAAGGGCCATGGGTTCCCCCGGAGGAGAAAAGAGAACACGTACCACATCTTTCCCCAGTTAGGATTTCGATTGTGATTAGCAGCTTTGGATTGTGATTTCGATTGGGCAAACAGCCAGAAAGGAAATAGTTGAGTAAACTTTTTTGTGCAAAGGGTCTTCTGTGGTTGTTTTTCATTTAACACACACACACACACACACACACACACACACAACTGGAGACTATTACATGTGTCTAATGTATAACATCCTGTTTGGCCATAATTCCCCTAATGTTCTCAGTAGTCCTCACAGAAACCTCTGATAGAGGAATGATGCCAAACAGGTGAGCAACAGGCAACAGAGCAAACCACCAAAAGCAAACCAAGAGAAGCTGGTAATGAAATTAACTCAAGTAAGATAAGGCAGTAAATTTTTCAGGATTATTGTTAAGATATAAGCTTAATACAGACATTAATTACTTCGCAGCAATGAGCCACTATCCTCCTCCCCTCCAAGGTTTCATTTTAAGATCTAATTGTAAAGAAATGCAGTTTTAATTATAATATTGATTTTACCTCTTTGCTAGAGTGAAGCTTTATTCAATTATTTCTAATTAGGTGAGCCGAGCAGCCGGGCCAATCTTAAAGGCTCATGGGTTTCTCATTTCATAACACTCTTTCACACAGATAAGTAGAAGGATGGGTCCCAGAAAAGTAATAGAAAACAGGTTTAAGATAAAAGGAAGGAAATGATTTCATGTTTTCAAGTGCGGAGACTTTTTTAAAAAAAGGTTTGTGAAAACTGGCACACAGGCCTAACTGAACAAACATGTTTTGTAGGCAAATATAGACAAACAGAGAGAGATACAACTACTCCAAGACAACTGACACAATGGGTGTAGACTGTAGTATTTAAGATGATTTTGTAGTCAGTTACAATTACCTTGCATATGCCAGTCATTGATTAATGTGATCTTTTTAACATATCAAGTTCTTACACTCCAGGCTGGGTATGATGTATGTTTAAATGTGTTGTTATTTTGTGCCTTTAAGTTATTTCTGACTGATAGCCACTCTAAGGCGAAACAATTGTACGGTTTTCTTAGCAAGGTTTTTTCAGAGGGGGTTTGCCTTTTTGCTGTATGACTTGAGGATATGAAGGTATGACTTGCCAAAGGTCACCCAGTGGGTTTCCATGGCCAGGTGGGGTTTTGAACCCTGGTCTCCCAGAGTCCTAGTCCATCACTCAAATAACTGCACCATGCTGGCTCCACATGTTTAAATAGGGTACTGGAAAAGCTGCCTTTGAAAAGAGAAGTACCCAAGAAGCCACAACAGAAACACCATAAAGATCCTGACTGAAAGAATCAGTGGCCAGGATTCAATAGGTTCACACCCTCCAACATTTCACAGACAAAAAATAGGACACATGTGGCCAAGTAACATTAGAGGGTAGTCTAGATAGGGAGAAGTTATTAATGAGGAAGAACACACAGGCTAGGAGGGAGTGGGAAATTTTGAAAAGCAGCTGAAAAAGTGGCATGAATAGAGGAGTAATTGTGACTATTCCAGCCAAATTGGGACTTTTGGAGGGAATGTGGGTTTGGTTCCACTGAAAGGCTGGTTCCTTAAATGGAGATTGGAGAGAATAGTTCTCCCTCCCCTACAAAATCCCATGCATCCACAAAACCTGTTCCAGAGAGCTAGAAAATCTGTAGAGCACATTTTAGAGAGAAATGCAGTGGACTGTATGCATGTGTGGATGAAGAAGTCCTTCATACCAGTGGTCAGATGCTAGAATGATGTCAGATTTAGGGAAGCCAACCAGAAACCAGAAATCAGGATATGACCCTGACTTGATTTGTCTTCATGCAGTAAGAAGGAAATCTTCAAAAAATTTCTTCTGCGTTTGAATCTGCATTAGACAGCAGGCTTTTATTTTGAGAGTCTTTGGTTCCACAGACTAATAACCATGTTATTGGACTTACATGGGTTGTTTGTGTGTTGTTGTTTTTTTTATCAGCCTGTTCTGTTGTGGTTCAGAATGGGAAGGAACACCAAGTTTGCTCAGCAACAATTTTACACAAATAATATTTTAAGCAGTCTATGAAAACCACATTTTTGAAATGGTATTTTGGCCTCGTGCTGGAGCAAGATCTCTCAGTGGGGCTGGAGAAGCCTTGAGGAGATGTCTCACCATGCTAGCACAGCTAGTCATAAGTCTTGGAAATTGTAAGATTTTTTTCCACATTCCTAATCAGCATTTCTATTCCTTCAAATCCGAATATGAGTAAAATAATCATTTCCTTCATTTCTCAAATTCTCACTGTCATTTTTTAAAAAATTATTCATTTATTCCAACAGACTCTAAAGGCTATGTTGGGAGCCACTCCTCTTTTTAAGCACTTTGTACCTGAGCATGAATCCTTGAGTTCAAAGCACATGCATGAGAACCTGGATTATACATGTTTAGTTATTGCATGTGTGAAGTGGCTCCAATAGGGAAAAAATTGAAATGCTATCTTTTCTTTTTCGTTATATATTTGTCACCCAGCTTATAATCACCAGATGTCATGATCACAGAAATCTGCAAATGTGATTGAAGGTGCACAAATGTCTAAAAAAAGGCAAGCATCACGTTTTCCTGTGGTGGAAATGGTCGCTCTTAGATGGCTTTCTAAAGTTTGCTCTACTGGACCTGATTAATTTCTTATTTTTCAAAGGTAATATGATTCATGAGCCAGTGTGGTATAGTGTTAGACTAGGTATAGTGTTAGACTAAGAGTTCAGGAGACCAAAGTTCAAATCCCTGCTCTAACATAAAAATCCACTGGTTGACTGTGATGGTATGGGTTTGTGCCTGGTGAATGATAGCTGGTGAATAACCCTCGGGAGCTCAATTTGAGTATAGAGTTAGCCTAGAATCTGGATAAACTCCAGTTAGAAAAGGGTTTGAGCGAGACCAGGGTTAGGTGGAGAGAAGGGAAATTGAGTTGAATAAAGGTAATAGTCTGAGTTAGCTTAAGAGGAATGAGAGTGAGTGAGTGTGGTATTTTAAATGTAATAAAATGCTGTGTTGTGTTTAACTTCTGTAAATAAAGAGTTGTTCTTGTTTTCATACACTTTTGGCTTCTGGAAAGACTATTTATCTGAGAGCCTAGATTCAGACAAAGTGTCTGTAGTGGCAGCTTTGAATACAGAGGAGTGGTATCCAGTGAGGATAGAAGTCACATAAATCTTTATAGGTATATTGAGGAAATTTAGATCATCCTAAAGTTGGTTTCGTAACAGCAGGGTTCAGGTAAAACCCTCACTCTTTGTAATTGCAGTGAGCATCATGGAAGTCTTCACAGCTGGTGTGTTAAAGGGTAGAGATCACACATTTGGCTAAAGTGATGGGATTGCCTTATCCTGTTCCACAGCTGGTAGGATAAGGGTTGGAAAGCCTCCACATTAGAGGAGAAACCTCCACATTTGGTGACATCAGTGGGATTGCCTAAGGTTTGGAGAAACCCACAGTGAGCTTGGGCAAATCATACACTTTCAACCTGAAAGGCAGCAATGACAAACTTCCTTTGAATAAATCTTGATGAGAAAACTCTATCATATCATAGGATCAGCACAAGCCAGAACTGAATTGAAGGCACATAGCAACAACAAATATATCTCAGTTCCAAGTACTCTGTTAACTTTTGTATGCCAGTTAATTTATTTTTTTCATGATCTTTATCTGTCACTCATCTGCAGATGCCTTAAATTGCATTCTTGACTGTGTTACTTAAGTCGTACAGGGCAGAATAAGAATTTTGTCAGATCAATACATTGGTTTTGGAATTGTTTAAGCTGATTCAGAGTTGGCTGGGCTAGGATATGATAGGTCTCTGACAAGAGGTGAAAATGTATCTGGTAACTGTCTTCTTCAAGATCCAGAGATCTTTGAAATAAGGACTGGAGTTCTAAAATGGAGCCCAGAGTCAACAAGCAGGTGATTCTGTTCAGTGTACTGAACAACAGCTGAACAGCAAGGTCTTACCATTTATACTGGACTTGGCCAACCCAGAAGCATTACATTATTGCCAACCAATTACAGGAAGCATTATTCAGACTCTGATTCCATTCTCTGCCTGCAGATGAATCTAAAACCAGAGAATATACAGAGAATATAGAGTTCCAAGTAATCTCAAACCAGTTAAATAGCTTTTTGGCACATTCCTGTTACGTGATTCAATGATACATAAAAAGACTGATTTAAATAAGAACAACACCCCACAGCAAAGCCAGTTTTGTGAAATAGTGATTATCTTGATGTCTTTGTTTTAAGGAGGGGTTTATTGTCTTTTCTTTTTTTTTTATTTAAGGATCTCAGTAAAGTGCTTATGCAAATAGGAACATGGTAAGTATTCCACAATATGAATGAAAGGGTGAGAGAATGAAATCACTTGGCTGAATTAATTAAAAGATAACAGTGATAGAGGAATGGGCCAATGCCACAAATAATTACCACTTGAGATTACACAGTCAAAAAGGACAATTAAGGCACCAAATATTGCTAATGAGAAATCTTAATTGATATTTTGTTTTATGCAGTTGGACTAATCTTATATTCTACCCTCAATCCATTGCACATACCGAAAAGAAAAAAAAAAGACACCACAACCATCAGCGAAAGTTTCTCCCAAGTGAATTTCTTCAGGGTCCGCAAAACAGGTACACCATCTGGAGAATTGTAGAATTGTATTTTCAGCTTCTGCAAAATAAGTTACAATAGTAGTACCAACACCATTAAAAGCTACAATGCAATAATATTAACAGTACACAAAAGCACTAACTAAGCACTCCGACTTTATATGTAAGTGTTGACACAAGTGTTGACAAGCAATTCCAAAACACAGCAAAACGCAAGGTTCCTTTTGCAGCTTCATGTCAAATTGTCAGATGTTTGAAAATATAGTGGACCCTCTGTATCTGCGACCTCTGGATCCATGAAATCAAGTGATGGTGGAGTGCTGTGTTCTGCATCTAAAATAGAAGAGAGGTGAATAGAGATGTCCATGAGCATATTGTCACTCAAACATCCATGAGCATATTGTCACTGTTTAATAATATGAGATGTGAGCTTTCATGTTTTCTTCCAGTCACGGGAAGTCCTGGAATGGAACCTCTACAAATACGGAGGGTCCACTGTATGTTCCAGGAAGGTTTGACCATAGCAAGTGATTGTGATAGTTCGGGATCCTGTCACTGACCCAACTGCTCTGTATTATCATCTGCTGGAGGGGAGGGGTCATTTTTCTTTCATAAAGTTGTAAAATCACACTGTCTAATCCAACCTTAAAGTGGCTTCATGGTGTAGCTTGTCATGTCTTATCATATCTCATTTGTTTAGATGTTCAAAGGCGGAAATGTGTCCAATTTTGCTGTATTGAGCCACTAATTGGCATTCTCTTTAATTGCATGAGGAGACTACCAATGTAATGACAGTCAGCTTGTTGTGGGTCACTGGGCTACTAATACTCTAGGCTGTGTAACATAAACCCTCATTATGGTTATAATATTATTTTAGTGTGCATTAAAATTTTATTTTCATATACTAATTGGTGTCCCCTTGAGTCAAAGCACTGGAAAAAGTCAATGATGGCACCAGCCGTCTTGTTTATTCTCCATTTTTCTTGGAATCTCAGAGTCTAAATTAGTGCTTTCTATGGCCAATTATGCTCTTCAGCACTGCACTATAAAACCTATGCTATCTAAGCTTGTGTTTGCAGCCTCAATCAAACCTTTAACATTTTGTCCCTTAATGTAATGGCACAGATGCCTAGAACACAGGTCAATGCACTCAGAAGTCACTTTAGATTATCATCCTAAAAACAGTTAAATTTAAGGGGCTTTACTCTTCAGTAAAAATATACAGGATATCACTATTAGGTTGTAGTCTATACATACTGGCCTGGGTGTAAGTCCTGAGGAATTAACTAAAAACGAGCTACATTTGGGACCTCATACGACCATGCTGTTAGTCTTTTATATTTTCATACTTTCTTTCATATTTTCAAATACCTGCTTCCATATAGGGATGTGAAAAACTCTCAGTTTCCATTATATTTGTTTGTTTGTTTTATTTACTTCTATTTCTCTGAATTCTACATTTACTATCCTCCCAAGCTTTGCTTGTATCAGGTTGTGAATTTCAGGGTTTTTTAACATGGCAATTCATATATATTTTCTGTAAGCATTTTGCACATGCATTTGCCATAATTTGTTTCTTTATTACTACATGTTTTCTAATATAAGCATTTTCATAAACAATTTTTTCTGTTGACTAAAGTGGGATTGTGGATATCTGAATCATCCATGCCATAGGATTTCCAGTAGAGATGGGACGAATCCAGAATTTTCTGAATCCAAGGCCATTTCCACACGGGGTTTTTAAAATGGTGCAGCGCATCCTCCAGGGAGGACGTCTGCACCTGGGAGCGGACTGGGTCAGACCTACTTAATGCAGATCTGCACTCCAGCCCACTCCGGAACGACCCCCAGTGGTCGTCCAGCGTGCTTTTGAAAGACTGCTAAAAACTGGTCTTTCAAAAGAATGGAGCATGCCACTGCGAGCCTGCTCCCTTATGCAGATTCGCAGGCTCGCATTGGTGCGAGCCTGTGATCTGCCGGAGGCGGGCTTTAGGCTGGCGAGCTTCAGTGGTTGGTTGAGACCCTCGACCAACCGGAAGCCGCCATTTTCAATGCCGGAACAGTGCGGCGTGATGAGCACGCACTGCTCCGGAGCGGCATGGACCGGACTGGGAAGCCTTAAAGTCCGGTAAGTAGTGTCACAGGGCCATTCCCTCACCCCGTGTGGAAATGACCCAAATCCGGATCCAAATCCCTGGAAGGTTCTGCAAATCCATGAATCTCATGAATCTCGAATCTTTCAAATCCTTTTTTACAAAAGGGTTTAAAAAGCAAGGGAAACAAAGCACTTCTACTGAAAAGTGTTTAGAAGCAGAATTTGACATCTTTGTTTAATGAAAAACAAATTAAATAATAGTTTTCACTTTCAGGAAAACATACCCATATACTTCTTATTAAGAATTACATGTACTTTGGAAGTAGCTCCAGATGTTGGAGTTGACTTCTGGGTTGACTATTACAAAACAAACCAAAAAAAAAAGGGCAAGGATAATCTTGGGAAAGACACACTCTCTCAGCCTTAGCAAAAGCCTAGGCAAAGGCAAACCTCCCTCTGAAGAAATCTGGCCAGGACAATTGTCGTAGTTTTACCTTAGGATCTCGCCAGATTGAAAATGACATGAAGGACCATTCTACACAAGCAGGAAAATGTGGATTATTAATCTCACATTTTCCTGCCTGTGTAAACAGGGCCACATACTACAGTACAGAGATAATCCAAGTCAAAACTGGATTTTTCTTTGCATAGCTCCTTATGGCAACCTGGGGTTTGTAGTTTGAGGACGTACTAGCACACTTTGGCAGAGAAGGCTGTGATACCTTGTCCAACTACAAACCCCAGAATTGTGTATGAAAGAGTTTTGCAAGGGAGCCATGCAAAGGAATCTTCTTCAGCTGTCCTTGAAATCTCAAGAACACTGTACTTTCCAGGCAAGTCTCAAGTCCTGCAACAAGGAAGGCACTTTAAAAACACAAAAACACCAGCCTTTAGCCCAGTCTCAATTCTCTACCATGATGTCCAGTCTCAAGTCCTAAAACAAGGAAGGCACTTAACAAAAACAAACTAACACCACCCTCTAGTCCAGTCTCAATCCCTACCCTCCAGTCTCAAGTCAAAAGAATAGGAAGAAGAGAATAATTATCTCGCAGAGGGAGGCAGCCACAGAGGCAGGCAGCAGAAGCAAGCTTGATCAGGGGCTCTCGCACTGGCTAGGCCTCCTGGCATGCAGGAAAGTGACTCTCACCAGCCCTGTGCACCCATGGAGGCCTGATCTGGGGCTCTCGCACTGGCTCAGGCCTCCAAGTGTACAGAAAAGTGGCTTTTGCTGGCCCTGTATGCCCAAGCAGGCCTGATCCAGGGCGTTCAGGCCCCAGGGCATGCAGGGATTCGAAAGATTTAATTCGCCTGTTTCGGCTCAGGGATTCGGATTCGCGAATCTCAAATCCTTCCCAAGGATTCGAGGATTTGGTTGGCCCATCCATAGTTTCCGGTTTCTATGTATGGTTGTGAAAGCTCGACAGTGATGAAAGCTGATAGGAAGAAAATTGACTCATCTGAAATGTGGTGCCGGAGAAGAATTCACCAAATTTCATGTACTGCTAGGAAGACCAATGAATGGATCTCAAAGCATATCAAGCCTGAACTCTCACTAAAAGCGAAGATGACTAAACCAAAGTTGTTCTACTTTGGACATATCGTGAGACAACGTGTCTCACTGGAAAAGATGGCAATTCTTGCTAAAGTGGAAGCAGTAAAAAAAAAAAAAAAACTATACCACAGGTGGCTTGATTCAAAGAAGGAAGCCATGGCTTTTGACATAACCCCCCTGCTTTTCAGTGCTTCCCTATAGAAGAATTTCATTTCTCTTCTGATTAACCTAACCTAACCCATGCTATGGCACAACCCCACATCGTCCTGTCGTGATCCCAGCAATGCCACTGCTGGGATGGGATCAGGACCTGAATGTTCCCTACTGCACTGGTCAGTTGCTGGCACATGGGCAGCGTTCAGGCATGCTCCTTCCTTCTGCAGTACAGCCGGCCTCTTCCTGTGCTGTACAGGAAGAGGCCGGCTGTACCTTCTCGTGCAGAAGGAAGCACCTGATAGCACTCTGCCCTTCCTGCATACCTGCAGCCAACAGAATTGTTGTGCAAAGGGAGGCCATTGCAGGACTTTTTTCTAGTAATGGTATGCAGTGTGATTATGACGACTGGGCATGCGACAGCAATGGGACTGCAATGATGTCGTGTAATGGCACACTTCATGGATTGGAGTCGCACTGTCTTTCAATAAGAGCCTAAGATGACCCAGAAATGGAACTCTCACTTATAGGTGGGGGCATCCATATTCTAAAATTACTGATCAGGGTGATAAGAGAAGGCAAAAGTGGGAAGGTAGAATATTCTTAGAATACTAATACTGAAGAAGAAGGAAAGAGACAACTTCTCTCAGCCAGAGAACAAGGGGTCGCCACTTTTTTGAGATCGTAACTAGTACTAAAAAGAATTTGTCCCCTAAGGGAAAATGAGCACCTTATTAACTATAAAGAAATTGTTCAAAAATGACACAGAGAATAGTTTAGTAGAAAAATAATAATTAAAAGCCGGAATTTTAAAGATTGTACCTGATTCATCTTCAGAACCAATTAGAAAGCGTAGGCTATTCAAATATTTTTCTAGCTGAATCACGTTGCACACATTAATGACCCACTTAAGTAAGTGAGTTTTTAAAAAGATGTTAATACTAGTAGTTTATATAGACTGAGGGACATATGTTTATTGATCACCTTAAGCTAAAACAACAGAGGATAGAAGCTGATTCCCATCATTCATAGATAATAATGATTTGTTGGTTAATTCGGGAAGAGCTATAATGGATGAGATTTTAAGGACAGTGAATAATGACATTTTTGATCATTATAAGAATTGTTTGTGACATGCTAGCTTGATTAAATCAGTTATTTAATGATAGGATTCATGCAGAGATTTTCATTAGCTTTCTCTCTGATTTGGCCCGGTTTTACGTCTGTGTATACTGTGTGTTTGTGAATAAATTTTCTCACAGAATGGAAGATGAAAGTGATGAACGTCTCTGTTGAAAGCAGTGTGTGTGTGTGTGTGATTTTTCAGGCCAAGAGTGACCCAAGATATTCCCTGGTGATGTCATGGGATGGACCCTGCTGATATTATTTTATTATTTACAATCATATTCCCTTCCTTCAATGAGTTAAAAGCTGTGTGCATGGCTTTCTTTTCTCCAGATGTATAACCCTATGAAGTAAGTCAGGCTGAGAGAGAGAGACCATCCTAATGTCACCCAGTGAGTTTTATGGCTCACTGGAAATTTGAATCTGGATCTCTCAGGTCCTAATTGCCTTGTTAATTGGATTCAACCTATCGTGATCCTATATGAATAAGAGATTTCCAACAGCCCTGCTCAGGTTTTGCAAACTCAAGGCTGTGGCTTCCTTGGTTGAATCGATCCACCTGTAATGCAGTTTTCCTATTTTCTTACTGCATTCCACTTTACTGAACATAATTGTCTTTTCTAGTGAGTCATGTTGTATCATAATATGTCCAAAGTACAATAGCCACAGTTCGGTCATTTTGGCTTCCTTGGAGAGCTCAGGCTTAATTTGTTCTCAGCGGCATTCATTTGTTCCAACATTCTAATTGCTATCATAGCCTTGAGAACTTCCCAAAAAAATTTTTTTGTCTTTTCTCTGCTTCAAAACTTACCGCAGTGCAATTGGTTTGCAAAATAACTCTTGAAAAAGAATATTTCTAAGCGGACTCCCACATTGTTGTTGTTGTGTGCCTTCAACATGTTACCAACTTATGGCAACCATAAAGTATCATAGCATTTTCTGGGGCTGGGAGAGTGTGACATGCCCAAGGTGACCCAGGAGGTTGTCGTGGCTGATTGTGGAACTGAACCAACATATAAACACCCATTACTTCAATAATGATTTAGCTGGGATCAAACTTGTCTCTATTTTTATTCATATCTTAAGGATTTTTTTTTAACTTGCACAGTGAATTTCATGTGTACAATGATAGAACTGTATTGTCATGTCCCAGTCCCAGGACTCAGGTATGAACACAGACAGAACCCTCTCCAACAGCCACAACACAGAGACATGAACAGGACAATATTTACTGCAGCCAAAATAGATGAAAAAGAGAGAGCCCACAAGACTCAGAGCATTTATATAAGGAAGATGAATTAATTAGGCAAACAGTCGAGGAAGTTTCTCAGCCCATAAATACAGGGGAGGGAATGGGGAAAAATCTCTTGCAGACAATGGTGGAAGCAACATGTCCTACCTTCAGATCTCTGACTTGTGTTTCTGGAAACCTTGACCCTCTCCTTCTGCGCTGATTTTGCTACTTGATACTTCTTTGGATTGGCATTCTGAATTTATTACTGACTGGGACTTCTGAAACAACAAACAGTAACTGACTGACAAACTGTAGTAAATTGTGTCTATGGCTGTTGATAAAAACTCTAACTGGAGAGCTATGAACCTTGGTGGGCTGCTGGCATAGGTTATTGTGAACGTAATAAAAACTACTGTACAACTGCTACAAACCTTGAGTTAGTATACTTTTGTAGCTAAATCTGCACTTCCCCCATTCAACAAATAATCTCTCAGAAATGAGAACAGTTCACATCCTCACACACATATTTTTGGGAGCTGGCTTGGATGGAGGCAGAAATTTTGTACTTACTGTGGGAATTAGCACAAAGCTAGATCTTCCACTTTCACTATCGCTCTCTGCCTGTTGTCTCTCACTTACCCTATGTTTTAGTTACATACCTTTGATACCATTTTTTCCCATTTAGCTCAAGGCAGCATACTTGGCTCTCCTCCTTACATTCTCATAACAACCTTTTGAAGCTGAGAGAGAATGACTGGTGGAAGATTATGGCTCAGTGGACATGTGGACTCTGGATCTCCCAAGCCCCAGTTTAACATTGTAACCACTACATAACACTGTGTCCATCTCCTCCTTTAAAAACCCTGGCAAGCCCGGCTGATGAATGGCCACTAGAGAATTCCAGGGCTCTGAGTTCCTCCTATCCTCTGCTCTGAAGCTAGCAGCATGCAGAGCTCACTTAGACTCCACTCACTCGCTCTCTTCACTTCTTCATCTGCTGCATGTTCTCCCCTTGCCTCTCTCCTAATGCGTGCCAGAGATACATCAACCAATGCCAGGAGTTCATTGGAGCCTCCTCTTTCCCCTTGCAACAACAACACTATGACTGCAGCCTTACCCCTGCCTGAAGTTTGAGCAACTTTGCCAGGCAGAGATGAGACCCAAAGACTCAGTTAGGATTTTAATCTAACGTCTAATTATAAATAAAGGATCAATAATGCTGATTTGAGATCAGGGTAGCTTTGTACTTAAGATCCTGATTATCAACATACATAAACATGTAATTGAGAAAAAAAAGTGATTTGCATCCTGGAACTGGTGAATAACTGGAAAATATGTTTTAATTTCACAGATAGTTTTCAAATCTCACACATTCGTCTTTCTGAAAGTGCCAGCTATCCTTTTTTTACACCTAGTCTGTATGCTTCCAGCCCTTAAGGCTCCAGCAACATCCATAGAAAGATACATATTTACATTTTAGAAGACAGATGTGTGGCTGAATTCCAGCTGCTGAGGTCGGACCCTTAGGCTGCAATTCTTTACATACTTCCCGGGAAGAAAACACCATTGAACTCAGTGGGGCTGTGCTTCAGTGACCTGTATAGTCACCAGCCCTTGACTCGTAAAACTCAAATAGATTATGCATAATAGAAAGAACTGGAAGATGCCTCGGGGGCAAAAGAAAAGAAAAGATAACACATTTGCATTGTTTATATCATTTTCAAAATCGGCTTCTCCTGGTGTTGAATTTGGATTTTCTGGATACACAGTCTTTTTGCCTTTAATGCAGCAGAGAATAACCGCAATGGGATGTTGGTATCCAGCAGTTGACCAGGCAGACTGCTCCATTTTCCCAACACCTTTCAAAAATTCAATCCCCACTTTTCTCCCAGGATGGAGGGAGAGCTATCAATAGAGAAAGTGGCTACCGTCAAATAGTCATCCTATCAAACCACTATATGCATTCTGACAATGTATTATACATGTATTTTAGTTGTGATGTCATACTATATTGACCTAAATCAAACACTCTGTCAATGCCTGTTCACTAGAGTGATGGGATTTCCCACCACCACCACTGCCTCCATCCTCTAGATGGTTCAAAACACGTTCTGGTGTGTTTCCAAGACCCTTGGAGTAGGTTTTTGTAGGGGAACTGTCCTTCTTCTGCTTCCGTTGATAGAAGAAGAATCTTAGACACTGTACGTTAACCATTTGGATATGTTATTATGTAAAGTGGTATTACAAATAAACAAGGAATAAACAAGGCTGTTCAAAGCAGCCTTTGACTGATGATTATCTTTTACTGATGATTGATTACTTGCAACCTTCCCATAGTTCTTTTTCAAAAGTTTATCTCAATCCTTTATTTAAATGGGAATGAAGTCCTCCCATCTCACATACTTGGGGGAGCTGCCATTTTCTTTATTTTATTTTTTTGAGAAAAACTTTCCAGATATTCTTCCTATCACTTCTGAGCAAACTTACTTTTCCAGTGTGAAATGCCTTTCTATTGCAAAAGTCATTATCATGTCATCTCTCCAATATTAATGTTTTGATTTCCAGGCACTGTAATGGTTTGTACCTAAGACTTTCATTTTAAAAAATCTGTAAAGTTAGCCAATCAACAAGACAAATAGTATGCAGCCTATTTTTTTTTCCTATTAGCACGCTCGCCTTACTCAACTTCTTCATTTATCCTTATGTTTTAAAAGGAGCTCTTAATTACTTCCAGTCCCATTTCAGTTGTAAATGCATCTTTATTGCCATTCTTTCATCATCATAAATCCTTCGGCCTACTCAAAGAACTGACACTTCACCACTGATTTACAAGTGACCCATTTTTATTAATCAGATGTTTGCCCTGACTCTATTGTAGCTGTAACATCATTACAGATAAGTTCTGACAAAAAGCCTCTTTCCTATACATCGACAAGAGCCATATTCTTCATCATTCTTTTGCTGGCTTAAAATAATGCATTGCCTTTTGAAGAACCTGTTTCTTGTCTTACAAAACTCACATAAAAACATCTTACATTCTTTCATATAATGTTCTGTGTTTACACATTTATATCTATGGAAAACTGTCAAGACAAATGGACTATTGTTAACTTTAGTTCTGGAGAATTCATCAATACCACACAAAATGTTGGACCAAAAGGCCATTTACTTCAGCAACTGAATGTTCCAACATGTTCTGTTCATGTATTGCAATGTTATAGCTTGGCAAGAAATGAAACAAGGCTGATGAAATGAAAAAGAGACTTTTAGAGCAGGGCAAATAAAGCGCAGAAGGCTGAAAAAAATGTAGCCGCCCAGTATCAAGTGGGTAAACCTGAAGTAGATTCATATAATGCTTTAGTAAGAAGCCCTTTGTGTTTTTTTGAGAAGGTTACGCCCAAGCTTTTGGAGTCATATGGTATGCACTCCGACAATGATACACACACCTGGGCCACCTATCTATACGTGGGGAGGAACTGGGTCATATTTCTTTTCTTTTTGTCATGTTCTTTCAGTGCCCTTCAGAACATCATGGTCTCACCGTAACCCACCTTGTGGTGTTAAGAAGATGTTATAATCATCCCTCCATATTTGCTAGATTTAGGGACACAGGACCCCCGCGAAAGTGGAAAAAATGTGAATAACCCTCCCATACCATATTTAACACACACACACACAAAAAGCATGATCACCATATTCAACCCACTGTACATTCTTTTGAGGCATCAGGGTTCCTTCACAAGGTGGAAGTGGGTGACTGGTGGGGCTTACTGCCACCTCCACTGCTGCCCCCCACCATTTTTAATAGGGATTTATAAGCCTTGCTCACAGTTTCTCAGTCTCACGAGGCTTGCAGTCCCTATTTAAAAAATGGCATAGGGAGGCAGCAGAGGTGACAGCAAATAATCCGTGAATAATCAAATCCACAAAAGTGAAACCTGCAAATGTGGAGGGCTGACAGTATATGGTTTGTAAATCATTTTGTTCACTACAGGCTGCTACAGATATCCTCCTCCAAAGAACTAACTCCAAGGCTCACCTGGAGCAGACCCACTGAAATAAATGGGACCTCAATTTGAAAAGTCTCACCCATTTCAATGAGTCTACTCTAGGTAGGAGTGATTTAGCCTTAAGCATATTACTCGATAAATTTAAACAGATTTTAAATTTAAGCAAAGATGCATATTACAAGAAAAACTATCATGTAAGTGCTCTTTTGCAATATTAAAGATAGTGACCGATAGCTTTTCTCAATTATATGGTAAGTTATCTCCTATCGTTACAGGGAAAGGACATATTATTTAATATTTTGTTTTCAATGTCTTATTAAAATGACAAACCGGTTCCAAAGCAACTTCAAAAAAGGAACAAGTACACCATCACATCTGAGCTCCACAGCCCAAAACTGGTTGTACTGAGGATATAATCCCATGTACATTTATAGTACTCAGGAATAAGCTCTATTAACTCAGTGGGACTTACTTCTTTGCATTCATAAGGTTGCGTTGTAAAAGCATTAGCTTATTAGATCCCACATAGTCTACAGAAGCATTTTAAAAAAACAGTCCAATGTTTCAGATGAAGGTAAGTGGGAAGTAAATTTGGGGGCTGTCTCTCTAAGATGAGACTTTATTATCAATGGAATCCAGTTACATTCAGATAAGAGTAGCAGAATTTCTCCAAGATATTATGTACATCCTTAGGTTGTCATTGGTACTTGACCACTCAGGAGGGAATTGGAAGTCTTCCCATTATTGAAAAGTCAAAATCAGCCATTTTGTCTTATCAGGTGACAGTCTTCTTCCAGCTAAGGCCATTTCTGCATGAGAGGGGAGGAGCAGTTCACTGCATGTCAAGAGCGGTGTGTTTATACTCTGATTCAAAAACTGAATTCAGAAACTGTGCTGTCTTCACTCCCCCATTTACATCGTACTACTGTGGAGAACAGCGGTTGCTGCATCTGCAACAGCAAATCCCTGGCCACTCCCATTCCCCTCTCTCACCCCACCCCTCCGTTGCTGATTGGTCTGGGTTTTTTTTTTAAAAAAAAAAAGGCACACATTTTTAACACATTTCTGCATTGCTACATTTGTGTATAGGAATGTATGTTCGTTGATACGTGGAAAAAAAGTCTTAACAGTCCATTACCAGATCCACCCTCTTCCTGCTGTCCGTTCAATGCATGAAGACAATAATGACGGCAGCCTGTCCCTTGATGGGTGGAGAGAGATAGGGATGGAAATGATGGAAGGGACAGCCTGGGAACGCCCATAGCCAGCCACTTCTGCAGCGTGAATTGATGCTACGTTTCTGCGTGTAGGTGAAAACCGAAGCAGAACCGGTTTGGGAGATTTACATTGGAGTTTTTCTGTTTTTCACATACTGCAGTTTCTCTTGCAGTGAACCACAGTGAACCGTTCTAGGAGTTGAAAATGTGCAGAACCACAAAGAAAACTACGACACTAAAACAGTACAATGTGCAGACTGGAGGGCAAGAATTCAACACTGCTTCAATGTATCAACCTCGTGTGGAAATAGCCTAAGACACACTGAGCAATTCTTGGCTCAATGGCCTTGCCAGTAGACACTCAGAAATTAGTAGCAATGAAGAAAAGGGAGGCTCCTTTGATAACATGCAAAAGAAATTGGACATACCTCTCAAGATGCGCAGTTGAGGGAAGTTTCATTGACTAAAAAAAAAAGCCCAATCCGTCTCAGTCTGTATTGCTCTTAAGGCCTTCTTCAGAAATTCTAAATCTGAGGACATTTCCACACTACACTATTCTACTGCTATTATTCCACTTTCAACATCCTATGGAATCCTGGAGTTTGCAGTTCAGGGAGGGGCATTTAGAATTCTCATCTAGGGAGCTTTTTGGCCTCAGTAAACCACAAACCCCAGAATTCCACAGGATGTTGAAAGTGGAATAATAGCACTATAACTGTGTAGTGCCCGAAACTCTCACATCATTTACTAGACAAGATGGTTTCTGGAGCTCAAACTCTCTGATCATTTACTGGACAAAAAGAAAAACATGCATTAAGCACTTTGTGATATATCTCTGGGTTTCTTTTACACATCCTAGTTTTTGCTTCCTTTACCTTTGACAGTATAGGAGGAAGAAATTTCAGGCCTGGAATTCAGTTGTTCGTCTTTAACTTTCCCTGCCTGTTCCCAGTTTGCAGATATGGCACATTAAAAAAGAAAGAGAAAAGGCCCAGAGGCAAAACTGAAGTTACTTCCACACAGTATGGGCAAATGGGAGAGCTGAATGGCATTTCACCTGCTGGCCATTACAATTCAACCAGTGCAAATGGCTATGCAAAATAAGTTGTGTAAGTGCCATTTAGCTCAGGGAAATGTGAAGAAATTTATTGCAGGACCAGCTGGTGATGTTGTAAGTCTAAGCTCTCCAAAAAGTAATTGGAAATGCCGTACAAAGCCCTGACACAGTACATGGAGTTGCACAGATTGTCATCATGCCCTAGATAGCCATTGCTAAGACACATACATAGAGGGGTCTCATAGAAAAACAGGATGCCTCAGAGCTTTAGATGGCCTTTGTCGGTAATCCAAAAAGCAAATACCACAGGTGGGGAAACATGTTTGAGCCTAAATTCTTTAGTGCAGACCTCCATTCCAAATCTGCTGAACATTGCTGGTAGCACAAAAGCATTTTTGTCTTAAGCTTCCCTGTTGCACAGAATGTTAAAATACTAAGAGTATTCTCTACTGCTTTTTCTTGAACATCCTGTGAAAGCAATCCTCTTTTTGCACATGCATGTTTGTGTACACACACATACACACACACACACCAACCTTTTAAAATTAGGACCCTGAAAATTGATGTACCTTTTCTCCCCCTTGCAAATATTTACTGAGAATGCATCCCACAGAGATGGCCATCACTGCACTTCTTATCATTTCATTATCTGCACTTGGGATTGAAACGTACTTTATGAATCACTCCATTCAGAAAGGCCCAGCTCCTCCTGGGAAAACAGTCATGTGGAGAAAGAAATCTGTATAAAGCTGTTTTCTGCCTGGCACTGAACTCCACAAACTGCTAAGTAGTGATTTCTGGAAAGATGATTTCAGCAGAGAGGATCTTTGTATCTCCTGAAGTGGAGCTATGCAGCTTGACGGAATGGGGAGGACAGAAATGAAAGGAGAATGCTTGGGTATTCTAAATGACAGAATACTCAAAGCACTGACAAGAATTCTGGTAATAGACATAGAAGTTTTTAGTGGGAATCCTCAAAGATTTTGTTCAGTCTGCATTTTCAAGGGAACTGACCTAATTGTCACTTCCAGGACTAAAGTCTGGATTGGGATATTTTCTCTCCAATTATTTATTTATTATTCCTCTTTAATACTGACATACATAAAAAGAATTATTCCAATAATTAATACAAAACAAACAGTGCTCTACCCACAACCACCAAATTAATTTTCCCAATACAATGGCCCCTCCACATTCATGAGGGTTCGGGGCACAGAACACTCACAAAAGTGGGAAAATTGTGACTAACTCCCTCCAGTGGTGTAACTAAAGCTTTTGCCACCTGGGGCAGCCTGCCCCTGCCTCCCACTACGCTACTGTCCTGAGCCCCTTCACTCCTGCCCTCCCCCTCCCTCCTGCCTCCTCTGAGCTGTGCCACTTCCCTTCTGCCAGGTGGCAGTGCCAGAGCAAGGGGGTGGAGGGAGGCAACTACGAGTAAGGGTCAGACTGGAAAGGGCAGGCTGGTGGGCTGGGAGCACCCCAGTGATTGGGGGAACTACCAGGTGGCTGTGGACTGGTGGGCAGAGCTGGTCCACTGAGCCATGGGCAATGTGCACTGCCCAGGGGCTCCGTACAGGTAGGTAGGGACGGCGGGAGGCAGGGCAGTGGGTGGCCAGGTTCACTTCCTGGTCCCAGGTGGGCTTACAGTTCCTGGGACAGGCATCCAAGCAGAAGCATCCCAAAGAAGTACCGCCCAGGGTGTACCTCCCCCCGACCCTTAGCTACGCCACTCCCCACCCCGATCTCCCTCCCATTTCCTTCTGGGACTCTGGTGTAGGAGCCTTCCTTCTCCATGCCCAGGCCAGAGGCAAGGGAGTGAGAAGGGGGAGCTCCAGAGGAGAAAAGGAAGAGTGTGTGTGCCCTCTCTTACCTTACATTTTGCCTCTGCACGAGTTCTCAGTGCCAGGACAGAGGCAAAGGAATGGGAGAGGAGTGCTTTAGAGGGCACAAGGAAAGCATGTATGCATCTCCCCACCACCACATTGCCTTACTTTTTGCCTCAGCACGCTTGTCTTCTTTCTCCCCACTGGCAAAAAAAAAAAAAAAAAAAAGACTGAGAGGAGGAGAATGTGGGGGAGGCATGAGTGCCTTGAAAATGATCAAATTTGTGAGAGTCAAACTTGCCAATATGGAGGAAGAACCATAAGTAGAATACTGTTTTAACCCTTCCCTCTCCCCACAGGAAAAAATTCAATTTTTATTTAAAACCCCTTTCCTTTAACACGGGACACATTTGTCTATTAGAATATGCAGTTCTAAGATAGAAAAATGTACCAAAATTCTTATTTTTAGATAACACATGTATCAAAATGGACATCTTAGAGTAAAGCACATTCAAAACATGCCTAAGTATTTACATACAAATGTTTGTGGATTTTAGAAATGACAATATTTTGTCCCAATCCAACTGTTACCCTTAATTAGAGTAAGTCCACTGAATCAAAGAGATTTACATTACTGCTTGTATCTAATTCCTCAGTTGTTCCAGTGGATCTACATTAGCCAGGATCAGCAATTAGACTGAAGCCTTTAAAAGAAGATGTGGAAACTGAATGGGTTCATGTTTTACAAATCAACCTGAGAAATTTGCATGAACTAAAGTCAGAATGCTCCATCTATTCTAAATTATTAGAGAAAGTGAAAAGCAAGATTAGGCAAGATTTTGTAATCCCATCCCTGGAATCAGTAACCTGATAACTGATGCCCCTCAGAGTCAAAGTACACAATCACGAAGCTCACGTGCAAACTAATAGGAAAAGGAAGTTCTACATCAGGTTTCTCAATGACAAACTGGTATACCTTGGGAAAAGTATTTTTCCAATCTCTGGTAGCTGTTGTTGTTAATTAACAACAACACACTTTTTAAAGTGTGGGAAGTATACAAAAACACACTTTTTGAAGTGTGGGAAGTATACAAAAATTTGTTTGGTCAGGTTGTTTGGTCAGTGATGCAGTTCAACAATAGATATATCTATCCGCTGACCATGTGATTCTGCTATAAGATGGAAATTACATCTTCAAAAAATTTCGTATAACACAAGTATCTTAGTGTTGTAGGGTAGGGGTGGAATATTAATCTTCAAGTCATGTGCATTATATCTTCCTAGAGGAAATGCCTCTTCCTCATCCCTGTCCCAAATATTCATTATTGTTAGTGCACACTGGAGAAACTTCTCCAAATGCCAAGCTACTAACCTTATAGCTTCATAAACCTTTAGCAATATATGAGATGGTCATATTGGAATTGTGCCTGTTAAAATTTAATATGTGCTGAAGCTTATTTTAATTTTTTTTACCATATGTATAACACTGTTTCTTCAAATAAATTATGCTACAGACTAAATATTCAAATGCCATTACATTATCATTAAAGTCAACATTCTCTGCAATATGCATTTTATGAAAGCAATGAGACTTAATACAAACCCTTAATAATGATGGAGATTGTTTTAGTGGCATATAGTCCATTAAAAAGAAAAGCTTATTAAAGGTCTAAAACAGCTAGAAAAGCATTTGCAAATATACTGGGGAAAGATCTTTCATACAGGACAGCTCTGGATTTTGTCGTACTGTCTAATTTCACCTCCATCAGGCCCAATATGGCAGCTGCTGAAAAATCTTTTCCACTGGATGGATTTGTTGTCATGGCAACACACATGAGCATCAATCATATGGATTACCCAGATAAAACAGTTATTTCGGAAGCCAGCATACATCTCCATCTTGGTTCAATGGTGAAGGAACCAGCCATACAAATGAGATGATCCAAATAGTCATTGGTTGCATATACAATCTGACTTGGATAGCTGCTGGATTGTCAAGGTAATACAGGAATTGAATCTTAGGCAGGGAGGAAGCAGAAAATCCCACTTTTTAAGAATTCATCCCAAACATCATTTGTTCTAAGTTCACTATCCTTAACACATCAGAACCACTATTTCGTATAACAGATGAATGACGAAAGAACGAATGCTCTCCACACTCTATACTGTAATTATAAATGTTTCAAGTGAAGGAATGGGTTTTTTTTAAAAAACAAAAAAAATATTATAAGAACAAGAGACTAGTTGGATCTTCATTTTAAAGTGGCATGTGTGTCCATGTTTGTCTTGCGCTGTATCCTCCCAACTGGGACATAAGAAAGATTGGTATGCAGAAATGTAGCACTCTTATTTTATGCAACTCAGGTAGTTCTCAGCTTAGGGCCCTTTCACAATATAGCACTATGATTCCAGTCTAGCTGCCATGGCAACACCCTATGGAATCCTGGGACTTGCAGTTTAGAGAAGGGTATTTAGAATTCTCAGCCAGAGAGCTCTAGTGCCAATCCAAACTACAGATTGCCAGGATTCTATAGGATGCTGCCATGGCAGTTAAAATGAAAGGGCCCTTAGATGGAAACTTTATGGGAGCCCTAAGTACACGAATTTGAGAAAAAGTGAGATCAAACTATAATAAATGATTATTGAGCCTTCAAGACAGAAAATCATTCACTGTGAGTTTCCTTTATACTGTTACTGAACTGAGCCCCTAGGATAAATAAGGAAGGGGTTACAACTGGCTGAAAACAAAGCGCAAAAAAGTCACTCATCTATTTAACAAAGTTCAGGCCAGCGCTATGTTCTGTAACAGTATAGATTAAAAAGGGGGCTTCTCAACAGATAGATTGTGGTTAATTTATTCCCTTTTTTCCTTTTTCTTCCTCTTTGATTCATCTTACCTATGTGCTTTTAATTATGTGTAGACTATTTTAGGCATTTAATAAAATAGATGTCCATCATGAGGAGACACTTATAATGCATGGAGGCCAATCTTGCATCAGGTACACTTACACCAGTACAAACAAAGGAATATAAATGCATCTGTGAGATTATCTATGTTACATACAGACTGACAAACAAATAAAGATTAAAGAGGGAACATGGCTGGTGCCACCCCCAGTGCCCTTGTGTTTGCTGAATCTCAGCCTTCTTTCTTCAATCTCTATGCACTGAACTGGGAGACCTCTATAGTGGTTGAACTCAGGTTCAATTAAATATACACAGCATGTTCCTCATGAGAGAGGCCCCAACAAAGCAGGGATGGGATCAGATGGGGCAGGGTCACATTATGCAACTTGATTCTTTTCTCCATGTTTAACTCTCTCTAGACTCATACATTGTTGTTGTGTGCCTTCAAGTCACTTCCAACTTATGGTGAACCTATCATGGGGTTTTCTGGGGGCTAAGTGTGTGGGATACTTTTTTGAAAGTCCTCAGATATTTCACTGAAATTTGAAGTTTTGTGTCAGAAAAAAATGTAACAGAATATCATATATACTAATCGGAATCTCTACTGCTGTGGGCCATCAGGACTGGAGCCAAAACAATCAAAATGTTTGGAAACCCAAGTCTGCTGATCTACACAAAGAGAAGAGATTTATTTGGGAGAGGAGGACTCTACAACCCACCTAAATGAGGGATTGAATGCACAAATATCCACATGATGCTGAATGTGTGGCAAGGGGACAGAAAACCAAAGGAATAGAAAGGGATGTCCTGAAAGAAGGCTTGGCTGGTTGGCTGGCTGGCTGAGTTAGTAATTTGAACAGGAGCAGTCCACCCTATAAGTTAATGTGTGTTAATTTAATCTCTGAGTGAATTTTTTAAGGTTGCTTCCTTAACAGGAAAAAGCTCACAGTGGTAGAACACAGGCTTTAAACAGATAAGACTGCAGATTCAAGTCCCATTCTTTCGAGCTAACATTATCTTCAGTATCAGAGCTGAAAAAGATCTCTCTCAGTCTCTCATCAGCCAGAGATGACAATACCAAGCCACAAGGATAGGCAGTCTGAGTAACTAGAAAGCCGCAGTATGTGACCACCATAGAAGTAACACCTAACCCACTATGGTTTGTCACACGAAGGTTCTTCTCTTGTTTTGTACTCACACAGTATGCTTACACCAGGAGGCTAAACTCATTATAGCTTCCTAGTATGTGCTTATATACACAGGAAAAAAGAAAAAAAACCTCTCCTGGAAGAATTGTTCCATATGGCCATCCACAAATGACATGATAGGTCCCTTGTATAAGCAGTTCCTGTCAGATTCCCACACACATAATGTGGTTTATGCTCCCTTTTCACAGCCAATTACTGCATTTTCAGTTGTTGTGGAGATTAGTTCATGATATGTTATTATGAAGGGTGATGTGTTATTTGAAAGAGAGGCGGTAGGATCCTTATTAGAAAAAGCTAACGATTCAGTAGCCTGAATATTCTAAAGGCATCAGGTCCCATCTGATCTTGGAAGCTAAGCAGGGTCAATCCAAGTTAGTACTTGGATGGGAGACTCCCAATAAACATCGCAGGTGCTGTAGGCTATATTTGAGAGGAAGGAACTGGCAAATGACCTCTAAGGATTCTTCACCTGAGAAAACTTTATGAAATTCATGGGAACACCATAATTCAACAGGCAATTTAAAGGCACACATGCATACATGCATGCACAATGACCCACTGTTAAAGGTAGGGCAGAACAGGTTTCGCCTTCCATTCATTCCCTACATTCAAAAGCAACATTTTCAGCTCTTTTCTAGATACGAACAGCAGCCATTCATGTATATGGGAGAAAGAATAAGGAAATAACTAAGAATTCAGTCAGGGAAGTGAGAAAGCTTGCTTCTTGGCATTGTGACAATCACAAACAAACACATTTCATTGTCAGGCATGATTATATCTGAATAGTCTTTTCTCAGACCAGAGACCAACTAAACAATTTCTTAATGAATAGCATGCAACTATGGACCTTGTTACTATTTCAATGTAATACAGATATGGGGGTGGGGATACAGTCTCTGGGAAGGGGAGACACATCTCTTCCTCTCTCTTGCATAAAACACACTCTCCAACTCATGATGAGAAGAATCTCATTCCTACTGATGGCATGAGGAACTTTATTTCTCAATGCTTTAACTGCAAAAGCTGGAAGGGAAGAATGATGTTGGTTCTAGTCACACTACGACCATGCTATATACCCAGTTCAGCCCGCCCCCTTCAACATACACATGTGTGTTGTTAAAGTAAGTATTAAAGTATAACTACATGCTGTACACTAAGGGCTTTTCCACACCACACTGTTCTTGTGCTATTATTCCACTTTCAACGTCCTGTGGAATTCTGGGGTTTGTAGTTTACTTAGGCCAAGGAGCTCTCTGGTTGAGAATTCTAAATGCCCCTCCCTAAACTGCAAACCCAAAGATTCCATGGGATGTTGAAAGTGGAATAATAGCACTAGAACAGTGTAGTGCAGAAAGGCCCTAAGTGTAATATGGCAGCTGGCCCTTGAAGTATATCTGCACTGAAAAGCTGTATCAGTTTCATCCCACCTTAATGATCATGGTTTTATCCTCAAGAGTCCTGGGAAGTGGAGTTTAGTGAGGAATTTAGTATTTACTCCTAGAAAGGTTTAGTGGCTTCCACAAACTACAGTTCCCAAGGTATTCTAAGAAGAAGAGTAGAGGGATTAAGTTGCAATATCTCAAGAACGTTGTTCAGAGGAATACATTACTCAAGCAGGGCTTCTTAGGCTTTCTGATGTTTTTCCACCCTTAATGTGCTAAAGATAGGCACCATGTTTGTGCTCATTGGTCACAACTGTTTCCTGGAAATTTACTACAAACCAGCAGCTAATGGATTGTAGACCACTGCTTTGAGTGATACTGTACTAGACAACAAATCCCATCATTCTGCAAGATGGCAGTTAAAGTGCCACGGCAGTTAAAGTGATATAGCACTGGTTTAACTGTATAATGCAAATACAGCTCTAGTCACAACAATGTGGAATGTTACCAACTGACATATACATATTAGGGATAAGAAATGACACTGAAGGAGTGGTGTTTGACTGTAAGAGTATTCCTGCTCAAATTCCTGTAAGCAACACTGAGAGTGGGCAGGCCCACACTTCTATTCATAGCCATCCTGAGTTGCCATGGCCACCTCTGCTGCCTCCCACATCTTTCTCTGAACAGCTCTATCTGTTGGCACTTTGGAACTTTTCATTATTACTATGAAATGGTCAAAAATCTCCATTCTATTATGCGGTAGACAGAAAGGCATCCATGCATCCAAACAAATTTAGAAAGCAACACAGATCAGAAAGGTGCCCAATATTCACCAGTATCCAATACCATGTAAGCATTTGCAATTTAGATCATTCCACAAACTTATTTCTCAGCTTCATAGGCCCACATGAGACTGCAGCATCTACAAATCTTTGCCTTGGCAACACTGGTGGCCATTTCGATCTATTCTCCCATTCCCTGGGTATATTAGTTTTTAACACTTGCTATTAATTTTAATGAAAATGATTGAAAATGATATTCACTGAATGTTCTGGACATTTTCCAACCTACGTTAATACTTAATTGGAATGTGCCTCAGGCACTTAACATATATTAGCCTCATACTCAGGGTTGTTTAGCTTTGCATAGGATGAAGGGAAATTGTAAATAACCGGATGCCTTTGGGCAATGAGGCCATGTGGTGCGAATCGAAGGTTAATGAAAATGACCTTTTGTGTAAAAAATGTTAGTGCCAAATGTAAAAAGAAGGGCTTGTCATTCTCAATAAATAAATAACATTCTAACGAGCATATTTGTTATTTTCTCCAACCTCTCCTGTACTATTTAGCTTTTAAAAGGGTGGCACTTCACAAGATATGTATATATTCCTCTGCTTTCCCCAGATGTTGTTTCCATGAAATTCTTCTTTCAGACATTTGAGCCATTAAAAGCAAGTAGATGAGGAGCTAAGCAGGCTCTAGGTAAAGTCAACAAGATGTTTATTTGAGGAATGATTCAACATTTGCTCCATTTTCTTTCAGTGCTGAAGGGATCAGAATTTATTTATTTATAAGTCTCTTTTTCTCTCTCTCTCCAGTCACCACAGTGTAGATCAGGGACATTTAAGGTCACAAGAAAATCACTCATGGCTAGCATTGGTTAATGTAAAACTCCATTTATACTCAGTCAAATGATAGCCCAGAATGCGATATACTTCACCCATCTTATGGTAGCATGTTTCTCTTCTGTTTATCAGAGCACTCCACCCCTTGACTTCAAACTATGTGTTAAAACGAGGATGGGAAACACACGGCCCTAGATGTTAATGGATTGAAACTCCTATAATCGCTCACAACTGGCTGTCCTGGTTAGGATCGATATCATAGGGATGATGTCATGTCTAAAATGACACATTTTTCTCAATCTTCTAATTTTTTAAAAACAGTAACGGGAGCCTTCTATCTTAGCATAGTTTGGTAACAGGGACTGATATCTTTTGAGATTGCTTAGAGGTCCACAGAGCCAAAGACTGGAACCAGTGGATAGACAAAGATGTTGTGACATTGTTGAAGCTAAGGGTGAAACTAGAGTTCAGATTTTTATCAAAGAGTTGAAAAGCAGAATGGGGAGGGTATGAACTGTTGTGAAGAAGCAGTAGGTGGAGGAAACTGATTTAACCCTTCCCAACTCAGGCCCTTTTCGCACGGCATTTCCGATGTGAAAGGGCCCCTTGAGTGTTGCGCACATGTGAGGAGCAGTCCACATGACACACTCACATTTGCGTGATGCTCAAGGACCTGACGCAGACCGCACATGCATTTTTTCATTTTTGGCTTGAAGCCAAAAATGCTGCACAGTTGTGCATTGCTCTTGGCCCCCGTGCACATTTACCTTGCATGCGGAGCCTCAGGAGCTGGGCCAGTCACACTTCCTGTCTCAGTGCAGCCTGGGAGGTCCCAGGCTGCACTGTGAATGGAAGAGACAGGGCTCTCGCGCAAGCGGGAAGCTCATGAGGAGCCGAAGAAGCAGGGAAACGAGAGCCTCTCTCTGGAGGCTGCTCGCCTGAGCCCCGCACCTCAACATCATGAAAAGGTAAGGTGCAAAAAGGGTCTTAGTGTTTCACCCTGAAACCCCACCTTCTCATCTGCTTTTCCCTTGTATGCACAACTGTTCTTTGAAATAAATGAGGTAGTACGTATATTTGACACCAAAAGCACCATACCTGAAAGTGATATTCATGATGGTTATTTGTCAGAGCAAGATAAAATCTGACTAGCCTTACAGGACCAGGAGACCAAGAACATGAACTCATTATTAGAACCAGAATCCTTCAGTAAAATAACCAACACCTACAAATTTAATTGAGAGGCAATGGAGGGTCAAATTCAGTAGCTTACAACAGAAAATGTGATGGTCACATTAGCAAGATGGTGGTCATGGGGCACAGGCAGGAAAGGGAAAAAAAAGATATAACTGAGGATTTTTGCATATATTCCATTGCCAAATTGAATCAGCCTTATATAAAACCAGATTATTGGTTCATCTATCTCAGTATTATCCACAACAAGTTCAAAATCACAGGCAAGATTCAGAGTGCCCCGGTCCCACCCACTTGCCTAGCATCTTTATCGGGAGGGGATAATGACTGAATGATGAGTTGGAATTCTGTCTGGTCTGCCTCTTTAAGTGAATTGCGGTAAACTTCCCTTTACAGACTGATTATGTGGGTTGGAGGATCTCTGTTATCCTTCAGACTGTGCACTCCTCTCAGATTTATGATGCAGTTCTCAGATTAAAAAGAACACCCAAAAATGAGCATATTAGGGAATACTGCATAAAGCAATCCATATACTAGGAAACGTGTAAAAATGCGCATAACTGAGAAAGTGGTGCATAAAATGACTGCGTTAGGGAAAACTGTAGAGAAATAAGAGGCACTTTCATGGTGTATATGTGATTGTGTTTGCTTTTTTAACAAAATACATTAAAAAGCAGGCAAAAATTGGAAGAGAAGAGACTGAATGCATGTGAAGCATAGAAAGATTAGATGGAGACCTGGTCTTCTACTTCTTACATGCCACTCTCTGTATGTAAAACATGTATGTTACCGACTAGCTGTGTCCCTCCCCTGGTGGGCATTTTGCGTAAATTTTTCAACTTACTCGCTTTAATGGGACTGTATACATACGGTGAAAATAAAAAACATATTTCTACAAGAACAGCATGAAACACTAACTAATTTAAACAATTCAAGTTAAAAAGTCTAGGCTTTTTCCAAATGGCCATTGTGCCATCAAAGAACTCTCTCATATTCACCTGTCATAGCTGAGATAGCAAGCCTTCTCTAAAGATCTTAAAATATTGGCAAGCACATGTGAGGTGAGCTGGCTGTTCAGGTCCCCTAATTCCAAGTTGTGAAGGTCTTCGAAGATCAAAAACAGCACTTTGAATTGAGTCCCAAAATGGACAGTGTATGTGAATATATGATGGTGTAATGGTGTAACACCAGCCCCAGTAAGTAATCCAGCAGCTATATTCCGAACCAAACACAGTTTCCAAGCTATCTACTACAGCTTAATGAAGCACACAGTTTATGAGTGACATTTTTTAGATAAAGGGCAGGAACTGTGCGGTTCTTCATATGCTGCACTACAACCCCCAGCTTCACTTATCATTGGCTATGCTGACTAGGGCTGCTGGGTCAGTTGTAACAACTTCTGGAGGGCCGCACAAATTCCTGTCCTTGCTTTTAGATCAAGGTTCAGCAATTCTAACACTTGCACACTAGGATGATGTGAACTGCTTGGAAAAGCAAAAAATATCATATGCAGAAAAACCTCATCAGGTAGTCCTGGGTTCCATCTCAGTGAGTTCGAACTTCTGAGGAAAAAAAAATAGTACAAAGCAGGATCAAATTTTGAGTAGACCATTTCCTCCATTTGTTCACAGTGATTGCTTCACTTACAGTTTCATCTTTGCTTCCTTCTAAGGAACTTGCTTCTTTTACTCCATTTAACTTTTCTGCTTGAAGGATCCCTTCTACTAGTTTAGCTGCCTGACTCATGATTTTTCAACTTTTTGCAGGAATAAGCATTAAATGTGTGTGTGCTATTTTGCAGCAAATGTTGCATTTGTAATCCTTGATAAGATCATGTTTCTTATTTAAAAGTCACTCATGGTAAAATGCCATTAAGTTGTAGGTTTTTAGTTAGGCGTTTAGTCAACAAACTTAAAATTGAAAATTAATGGCCTCTGACATCTCACTACTGCAAGAGTCACGGTGCCAGCAAATAAGGATTGAAGAAGGGGTGTTATCTATATTGTATTTTACCTGTGACACACACTGTGGCACAGGCATTGTCTAGTCTTCTCTTCCCTTCTTAACAGGATTGTAGGAACCTTAGATATTTCCAAAAAATGTGGAAAAGTGCTGATAGTGAAGCTACAAAAAGTATTTATGCATTATTCATTTATTAGATTTACATCTCATCTTTTATCCAAAAATGGGACTCAAAGCAGTTTACACTGAAATAGTATTGATACAGTTAATTTGTCAAAAACATAGAGACACTAACAACACAAAGTAAAAACATGCCAATAAACGAAAATACAACATCTGCCCATTTAACACCCACCCAGCATAAGATCAGTTGCCTAAAATCCCCTGGAAGACAGCGAGCAATAGTAGTAGAGGCAAAGGGCAGACAGCCTAGTCTCCCTAAACAGGAAACTCCAAAGACTGAGAGAAACCACCAAGAAAACTGATTCCTCCACATACTCACTGTGGGTCACAACAGCAGACCCTCAGCGTAATGTAGTTCTAGGGACATATTATCATTCCTGTGACCCAAACTCTCAGAGTAATCTTAAGCTAATGAACAAAACCAGAAAGACATTTAAAAGAGTGTGATGTAATATTGGTTGTTATTAGGCATGGGCCAACCGAATCCTCACATCCTCGAATCCTTGAATCCTGGGAAAGGATTCGAGATTCCCGAATCTGAATCCCTGTGCCAAAATAGGCAAACCAAATCTTTCAAATCCGCCAACTAAATAGATTGTTGGAGACTGGGATGCCTGAAAGCCAGAGAGACCAGGATGCCTGAAAACCTGGGAGACCGGGATGCCTGAAAACTTGGGAGATTATATAGACTAGGGAAGATAGTAAGTAGGTGAGGTTTTCCCTTGGAGTAATAATGGCCTTTGCTAACAATTTCACAAACTACATCTGGGCTTGTATTCTAAGATATTTAAATTGAACATTTCATATTGAAGTTCAGTACTTGACTGGAAGCTACAGGCTTGAGATTTCAAGGACAGCTGAAACATTCCTTTCCATAGCTCCCTTGCAAACCTCTTTCAGACACAATTCTGGGGTTTGCAGTTTAACAAGGTGTCACAGCCTTCTCTGACAAAATGTGATGGTGCATCATCAAACTATAAACCCCATGATTCCAGAAGGAGCTTCGCAAAAAAAATCCAGTTTCATCCTGGATTATCTCTCTACTGTAGTATGTGGCCCTGTTTACACAGGCAGGAAAATGTGGGATTAATCCACATTTTCCTGCCTGTGTAGAAAGGGCCTTCATGTCATTTTCAATCTGGGGAGATCCTCAGGCCAAATGTTGCCCCATTGGTAAACCCTGTCCCGGGGTCTACAACTTTGATATAAAATATAATCTAACACAGCAGAGAGGTCACCCGGATGAGCATGTAGGCAACAGTCGTACAATTGGAAACCCGGGTCAGGCCAGTAAACTCCCCTGTCACATAGCCACAGGAAACCTCAAGCTGTGCCAACTCACAGTGGACAAAAGGTCCTCAGCCTTTGAGGAGCCAACTTGAAGGGATTAAAGTACTTTCCCACAAGTTGGGCACTGGTAGCAATAAAATCTTATCAGGCAAGGACCATCTACATAAACTCACACTGCAACCCAAAGTGGCAGAAGATCCTGAAATTTTGGTAACACCTTGTTATCCTCTAATATCAAAGAAGGTGCCAGTGTGGTGTTGTTTTTCTGTTGCCATTCTCTTTGTTCTCCCTGGGAGAGGATTTGCCCTCAAGGTACATTTTCCCTACAAATAGTCCCCGTTTTTGGCTGGTTCTTTGGATAATTCCCGGTCACACCAACAGACCATCCCCCCCCCCGGGCAGCCAAGTAATCCCCTCAGCATCCTTCCACTGAGCTTTACTTCTTTCGCTGCTTTCTCAGACCAAGGACTTCAGGAAAAGATGCAGTATCACCCAAATTACAAATCCTCTAATAATCCGTATATCTAATTGCCACTCTTTGCCTTTCTATAGAGCTTGAATGTGTGTGTGAGTGTATGTTGATGTGTGATATTTCTGTTCAACAAAGTCATTTATTGGATCTTTTGTGTGGTTTTTGGCTTGGCCTTACCCTGTAAAAGTTGGGTAAAAGATCTCGCTAGGTTACCCTGCCTCTCGTAGTGCTATTGCTTGTGATTTGTTGAGTTTACCTTCCCCATCACTTGCAGCACATCAAGGTGTCCCTTGGGGACCCCCAAAATTTCAGGGTAACACAAACTATGACAATTGTCTTGGCCAGATTTCTTCAGAGGGAGGTTTGCCTTTGCCTAGGCTTTTGCTAAGGCTGAGAGAGTGTGTCTTGCCCAAGATTATCCTTCTTTCCCTTGCTTTTTAAAGTCTTTTTTAAAAAAAGATTCGAAAGATTCGAGATCCATGAGATCCGTGGATTCCCCGAACCTTCCAGGGATTCAGATCTGGATTTGGATTAGGAAAATTCTGGATTCGTCCCTTCCCTAGTTGTTATTTGTACTATAATAGATTTTTACATTCATGCTGATTGTGTGACCTGATCAGAAGAAAGAGGTAAATAGAGCCTATAAATATCTGTGCCCCGGAACAGCTAATCACAGGCCAGAGGGGAAGTGACCCTGGGTACAGTCCTAGATGTTCCTGCCCACAAGACCTACTGTAGGTTGAATTGACTGAAAACAGTGACTGTAATGTTACCAAATTTGATTTATATGTAAGTAAGAAAATACCAGAACTCCAAGACAGCTACAAGTATCAAATCTCTTCAATATGCTTGAAGGTTACTCAAAACTACTAGTGAATCATGTATGTGACAGTTAAAAAAATATAGTACAGACTCCAAGAGGTCACCAGTATGGCTAACAGGCTATGTGAAGGAGGCAATTTGAGAGGAAAAAAGAGATTTTCCTTTAGAAACTGAAAGTCTTGTCTTAATGAGGTGAAAAAAAGGGACCCACTACACACAAAGGAATTACATGGGGAAAATCAGGCACACACATACACAAAATTGAGCACATCGTTTAGAATCGAGACCACCTACAAATAGTGAATGTATTACCTCTAGCAGCAGAGACAATTTTGGCTCAGTATGCCAGTTGTTGAGGGCACAAACTGGAGGGTGCTGCTGTGCTTGTGTCCTGTTTGTGAGCTTTCCACAGGCATCTGGTTGGCTTATATGAACCAAACACTGAACAGGAAAATTTTCTGATCTAGCGTTATCCTTCTTAGGTTTTTAACTGGTTTTTGGAACTCCACAGAAGGGTCTAAATCCAATACTCTACTACCAGCTGTCATCAAGCATGACAGAAATTACTTCCCATACCTCCCTCTTCCTGCTGCCCAAAAAACCATCCCAGAGGGTTTCCTAGTCATCCAGGGGAGTATTTGAGGTTGGGGCGTGCGTGCAGGGAAGACCAAATCCTCCAGCTGCCCCAATTTGTCAGGGACAATCCTGATTAATTCTGTCATCCCACCTTTTCAGTTGTTTTTAAAAGGTCCCAGTTTTTTTCTCCCCACCCCACCTCATTCCTCCTTTGTCCTTGGCTGATGTCAATTGCTGCAAACTGCATTCAAAAGTAGATTGCATTTAATTACCTCACTGAGGGACAGGAGTCTCATCCTTCCCGGTAGTCTCAGGAATAAGTAAATTGCTGCAGTCTCTCCTGAAGGTCCTCTCTTGAACTATCAAGAAACTGTTTTCCAACCACTGGTTCCCACAACTCAATCGTTCTAGTCTATCAGCCCAGCAATGGGAATAATCATCCAGTATGTATACAAATGCACTGGCTGAGATCCTATTGTGTCCGGCCTATGGTAAGAGTTCACCATCCTCAGGGCTTATGGTTTTGCTGCATTAACATCCTCCCCACATAATGACCACTCCGTGGCTGTGGCACAGCTGGTGGGTGTTGGAGAAGCATTTGATTGTGTTTCATAGCCAGACACAAACCAGGGTCATCTTCCATCAAAATATGTCAGGGGCTCAGTGGATGCTGTCATTGGTCTACATCTGGTTATGGAGCATAGCTAGACACTTCTTGCTCTTTACCAGCCATGGAATGGCCAGATGTGGGGGATACTGCAGCAAAACCATGAGTCATGAGGGTTTGGTCATTGCAGAGGGTAGAAAGGACTACAACCTCCAAAACGACAAAAAAAAGACATAAGGTGGACTTCTGCTTGCATATGTCACAAGCCATGTTTGCTTAACTATTGACAGGTTATTATTACAGTATAATTTTTTTTCAATCTGACTCAATGTGCCCAATTTTTGCTTCTTTTGGACTAAATATAAACAGTTAGCATAATGGGACTGCTTTGGAGAAGCATCCTTCCAGGATGGCCTTGCTCTGTTTAGGGCAGGCAAGAGACAGTCAACTATATTTTGGTTCCTGAAGAAAAGAAAAACAGTGCTCTCTCTCTCTTCTAGCAAAAGGCAATGATGGCAAAAGACGGTAACAAACTAAAGCAACTGACATCCCAAAATCTGCCACCACTGTTCCACCTAGTGATACAAACTGAACACTGTAACCATTCCTACTTAACTGCTAATACTAAAAATTGCGTGTCAGTTTACGCGTGCGCGTGCCAGAGAGAGAGGCAAAGCATCCGAAAACATCCACATATATTTCCTGTAAAGGATAAACACAAAACAGCTAACTGTTATGACCTGCAATATTCATACTGCCAATTTAATCTCACAGATTAAAAAGCCGCTTTATTTGGTCATTAACAATTCGTACATTCCTTTCAACATTGAGGACTTGTGAGGTATTTCTTCTAAATTAATAAGGTGTTTAAAAACACAGAGGGAGATGCATGCAGACAGAATGAGCTGTGTTGGGTAAACAACTTGATAGCACTCACAAGACCTTCCACAAAACACTGTGTGATCTGCTTCTGCATCAGCAAAACTAGTAATTGTCATGACTTCAAAATCTTATCTCTAATTATTCCAAATTATTTGATTTAGTATCCTGTGCCTGCCATGCCAGTAAATTTGCTGACAAGAAAGTGCTGAACATTATTTCAGGCCGACGGCATCATTATTGCGGTGTATGGAGCAGTGTTTTCTCAACAGAGTTGCTCAAATGGCCCTGTTTATTAAGGAGGAGATTTTTATAAATTTATTTGCTCATAGAGGCAGGGTGAGGGTATATTAAAATAATGTTTCTTTAAAAAACAAAACAAAAACAAATGGACACTTGCAGTACAATAAAAATTATCAGCAGAGAATAGAGTGGCAGATTCTCTACTACTTCCTGCTGGTAGGGAGGAGATCTACAAGGTGTTTTAACACAGCAGGGCCTGTTTATTTGGATTCTTTCCTATATTGAAACAAATGGAAGAAAATCAGGTATACATATCCTCCAACTTTTCACAGATATAAACTGGAATATGTGTAGCCAAGCACATCATCAAAGTGTGGTCAAGACGGCAAAAGGTATTAATGAGGAAGAACACACAAGTTAGGAGAGGCTACAGCAGTTTGCTCTTGCCTGAGCCTACTAGGAAGGGCACAATTGCATGTCCTCCTCTCCTCCCTCCTGAGTTGAGTGCAAACTACTCTTGTGCTTTGAACTCAGTTTGCAGCAACTGAAGTAAGCTTAGGAAAAGGGGGAAGGTGGGAGGAGGAGAGAGGAGCAGGGACAGTTTAAAAGCAACTGAAAAAGTGGAATGACAGAGGGTTAATTGAGGCTGTTCTGACCAAATCAGGACAGTTAGATGGTATGGATATGCCAGTTGTACCCTAGCAAGACTAAGGGGCCCAGTCTAGGAAACTCGGAGCTTTGGATCTACTGGATCCAAAACTATATCTGTCTCACCTTAAGAATAGCCATTGCTTGGGGGTTTACAGCCAGTAAGTAGCAGATTTATTCTGTCTGAGCTTCTATAACAAATGTGTGTATATTAATCTTTTCTCTGACTGCCAAAGCAACCTTCTGCCAGCAGAGGAATGCCTATCGTCCCCACACTGCCCCCTAATTTCATTAACTCCATCAACAAACTTTAGTGTTGTCTCCTCTAAATTCAAGCTAATACTACTTCATTAGCTAGACAGTATCATTTGACTAAGCTCTATTGGGAATAACATTCCAAAAAGAGATGCCCAACTATCTCAAAAACCTTTTCTGACACTAGCTGTCAGTGATGAAAGATCAGCTAATAATTATTAGCTGATCTTTCATCACTGACCGGTAGTGCTTAAGCTTAAGCTTAACAATAAGCTTAACTAAGGATTATCAGCTATATAGTGTTAGCTTACCCTACCACCCCTCCTATAAGATATGTGATTTTCATAAATTAGACTTGTAAATGACCAGAGAACAAGATCAAAGTCATGCTGACCAAGCAACATGGTTGAGGTCACGCTCACCAGAGATATGTTAAGGGTCATGAAGGTTCAGACATGATTATGCAGAAAAACCCAAATGTTGATGGGTTTGTGCTAATCACTTCACTGCTTCAGGCTCTTGGCATCTTTGAATACAATGAAAGATGAACTGACCAGATTGGTGAGCAATCCCTTGATCTTACTCCATGGAGATCTTCCCTATACACGCTACCTGAAGGAATATTAAGAGATTGTCATGAGTCCCATCAATGTTTTGTCATGCCAGAGTTAAGCAATCAGTCCACTCCAGACCTCTTTGTCAGTCCCATAGGAAAGCCATTACAGCTTTGTCAACTCACTCCTGCAGTGTGTGAAATAGGGTATAAAACCCCTAACTTTGACATAAGCCAATTGTAGTACACAGAACATAGCCCAGACTGCCATTCCTCTGTGCTTTCCTCAGACACTGTCTGAACCCCTCTGTTGTGACCTCCTTCTTCAAGACTGCTAACTATCACATTTTTCACCACTAATCTCCCTCTGTCCCTCTGTCCAACCTGTCTGATTTCTTATATGTTTATCAATTCAAACAAAATATTTTGTTTAACTGGAGTCTTCTCTACAGTTGGTACTGGTATACATAGGTGAGAAGATCCTGCTGTTACCCCTCTCTCACAGGCCTCCTTTGAGCATAATTCCCCCAAATTCCAAAGAGATGTTGGCATTGCAGGTGGACCCCAATGTCCCCCACCTCTTAGGGTAACAAAAGCAGGTGGGAGACTATGGATACTTAAAGGTCACTATAAATGTGACCTTCTCTACCATGTGAACAATTTCTAGAGGTTTCCTGAAAATAATGAAGGGAAAACAAAATCCACTTACCACACTTACAAGGCAACAAACCTTCCCAAAGTTTTAGGTCAAGGGAGGTTAGGAAAGTTTCCCTTCTGCAAATGAGTTTCTAAAATAGACACAGCAGTAATTCCATCTGGAGCAGAGTGGTAGCCATGCATGTCAACTTTGTACCAAGTTAGAGTTTAACTTGAGGAAACCAAATGGCAATCTTAAGACTTTTTAAAAAAGTCATCTAAATACTTTATACAAAGTATTTTATAACTTTTTTTCATTATTATATTTTCTCATTTCAACAGTCAAAACTTCAAACGTAATACTAAAGTTGGATTCCACAGCTCACACGCTCTCTTTAACAGCCAGGCTGCAAGTTTCCTTCTCAGCATAACAGAGCTATTCCAAACTCTTAGTAATTGCATTTTCTTATCTTTTCTGGTTTCTACATTTCTGCTACATACATTTATTACTTCTTCTTAGTTTCAGACCGCATCTGATCACACAAAGTTAATCTAAGGATAGATACTGAAAATGCATAAGAGCGATCATGCTGGATCAGACCAAGGGCCTGTCTAGCCCACCATTCTGTTCACACTGTGGCTGGCCAGTTGCTTATGCAAAACCTGATGCCAGAATATGAAAGCAACTGCATCCTCCACCTCACCTTCCCCAGAAACTAATATGCAAAGACATGCTGGTCTTAAACATATGCTGATCTTGCTTATCGAATACCTTGACAGGGAACATGATTTGACTGGGAACTCTCCAGTCCTCAGATGAAGCCTGGAAGTAAGGGTCTCCAAGCAAAGATTTTTAATGTCCCTTTTGCTGTGAATGTAGATGAAGGGACAGAGCACTCAGGGGATTTGCTGGGTTCTGTCGTCCAAAGACATCAAGGAACGGTGCGGGGGAGGGGACAAAGTATCTAAAACAAATGTAGCCATTTCAAATATTAGTCAAATATTAGTCAAATCAATGGAGTCTGCAGTCTATGAATAGTGATAATAACAGGTAGCAACAGAAGATCCAACTCTAGCTATGCAGCAGGCCACTGGAAACAATTACTAAACCTGGCTCCTCTTTTTCTCCCCTTGGACAATAAAATATGCTATTCCAGAGCAATACCTTACCCCTTATCTGGTATCTGTCTTGAGGGTCCTTTTGTGAGACAGAAAAGCAAACAAGTAAATAAATATAACCAGGCTGCCACTTAAAACAGAAGCTCCATAGACCAAGGCAGTGTACCTTTAAGTATCACAGGATGATGACAAACTATGGGAAACAGAATACCAGGTGCAATGGTGATCTTATCTGACAAGAAATGACCATATCCCCATACTTCATGGGGGAGAAGATAGCAGAGGTATGATTGATTTACATCAGAATGCCAAGGGGACTAGATTATATTATTTAATGGGGGAAAGAAAGCTCCTCGATTTCAGGCTGTGGAGAAGAAAGAAACCTAGGCCATTTCCACACTAGAGTGGAGGAGCATTTCACTGCATTTTATAAGCGATGTTTTTTACTCCAATGTCCTTCAGTTTCTGTCAAAGAAAAGCAGAGAAAATCATTTGTAGCTTCTGCATGTCACTTCCCCTGGAACTCTTATTCTCCTTCCTCGGTCTACTCTGTCACCACTGATTGGTCAATTTAACGCTCACCTCTGTGATGTGAATTGATGTAGTGCTTCTGCATGTAGGAAAAAATGCTGTGAACCGTTTTGGCTGATTTGCTGCAGAGTTTTCCCGTTTCTACGTTACACCGGTTTCACAACAACGTGAACCACTTTAAGAGCTAAACATATGCACGACGAACTATGACAGAATGACATCAAACCAGTTTGACATGCGGATGTATTCAAGACACAACGACGCCACAGCGATGTATCTCCTTTGTGAGAAAAGGGCCCTAGAGTAACAAGAAGCGTATGTTTTGTACAACAGTATTGTGAGCTCAGTTCCATTTCTGAAAACAAATACCTGTGCTGAACTTATCACTGAAGGTGCCTTCAAATAATTCTACTGGTGTAAGCTTTTGTTACCCTGTTTACTGGGAGTCCTGTGAGGGACACCAAAATGTGCTCAACAATAGGTGGGGAAAATTAGCTCTGAGCACCACTTTAGCGTTACGAGAGGCAGGGTAACTTAGCAGGATTTTGTAACCCAGTGTTTACGGGGTCAGGCCAAGTCAAGAAGCAGACCGGTTTGAAAATAATGAATAATCTTTATTAAATATAGGCACACAATGAAAGCAACACACGCATACAGATAACTAAGGAAAATAAAGGTGTGAGTAAGATAGTGGGATTTTCAGAGGGATATTTGATTCGGGTGATACGAAAACTGTCCTGAAGTCTGGAAGAAAATGGAGAGCGACGCTGGGGTTCGATGTATCTCAGCACATGGAGCTGAGGGGAAGCTCACCAAGCGATGCGGCAGCAAGGAGGTCTGGAACTCGGGAGCGATCCAAGGAAGCACTCAAAATCAGGGGTTTTTATAAGGAGAATTGTGACCGCAGGCTAGGTCGGACTTTGGGAAAACAATAGATTTGTAGTTGGAGACAAAGCCTCCAAAAGGTCAGAATTTGAATGATTGAGTTAGAGCCAAATTGTCAATAGGATAGCCAGTATGCAAACGTGGAGTACTTGAGCGTTGTATAGTCCGATCATCAAGCTGCCAGTGCGGGGTAGAGGATCTTTTGAAAGCTGCGTGCATACCTAATGGAGGTACTTGCCTTGAGGTCTCCTAAAGTGGCGAGTTGGCTGTTTCTGGCCTGCCTGTATTGTCTAGGAATATTACGGTGATTATCGGCCAAGCCTGTATGCGTGCTTGTCCGGGGGCCTCGCAAGCACATGGAAGGGATATGTGAGGCTGAATTATTGACATCAATAGATATCTTTTATATCCCCAAAGCTCGGGCTAGCCAGGGCAGTAACACTTTCTCCATTTTGATGTGGTCTGCACATGTAGAATGCTTTTAAGAAGAAAGCTCTGGGTAAGGTAAGAAAAAGAGTATAAATGAACTGCCTGCAAGATGGCTTCTCTGACAGAGCAGAAGAACTAAATTCTTCTGAATGAATTGCATTAGATGATCATACCAGGGCACTTAATTCATTTCATTAGACCCCATGGGCTGTTAAAGACCCCCAAAGCCTCAGCAGACCCAGGAAGACAAGCAGAGAAGACAATGCAATATTTAATAAAACTCAAATTAGGTCTCAGAAGAGCAATAGCAAGTATATTAAATATAGCCTCAACACTATGCTGCTCTGCTCATCTGCATGTGTTTGAAAGGAACAGCTATCTAACACACACCATGTTTTAAATGTTGTTACACACAGATTCCACTGCAGCATTCGTAGCATGACTGAGAAGGTGTGTGTAGGTAAAAGAAGAAGAATAAAAGGTTTAGGAATTTCACAGGGAAAATGTGATATAGCAGTTCTCTCAGAGTGCTATAATGAAATGGCACATTTATATGCATGTGTAACATACTGAACCAAAAGCTTAAGCATGCATAAGTGCAGTTATGCATATTCACCTTATCACTTTTCTCCTCACTTTTTTGCTTCCCTCTGTCAAAATTTACACTTTGAGATCTTTCCTTTTCCCTCCATACTATCCCATAAAGCACCATGTCAATACTGTAACAGAAGTAATAATTTAACTGTAACTGCATGTAAGTAATAATTTACGTAACTGCATTTTTGAGAAAAACTTTAAGCACAATATAGGTAGGTCTGATTTATTTCTATAAAAGAAGTCAGTGAGGTTGGATCTCCCTTGAATTCAGTGGACCTCCTTTGATGTACATGCCCTGATCCGAAGTACGTTTCTTTTCAGGTGATCAAATGCATTACTTGCAGTTCACGTTAATATCTAGCAAAGATCTTGAACACATTGGAGTTACTTGGAAATCTCAATTACTTAAATGAAAACTGATTTCCAGCACTCTTTGCCCTGAACATGTTTAGATGTAAATAAGCCTTATAAATTTCAGTTGAAAGTATTTCCAAATAAATGTGATTAGAGTATGAACTTAGTATTCTAAGTACTTGCCTTTGTAAAATACTGCTATGATTCATTATATTTTTTATTTTTAAAACATACCCATGCGTATTGTACCAGTTAATTACTAGTACAGTCAGAACAACAGCAAATTATCAGCATGATGAAAAAGCAAAAGTAGTTGTGTTGGCCATAAGAAAAAATCCAAAATCCGTATTAGGTCAACACTTTTTGTTATTATTTTAAAAAGCTAAGCTGTTTGAAGAGAGCAGGAACTGGTTCCACTGACCCAATGGAATTTGCATTTATATGCTTTTAAAACATTACTTTATTAATTTATTTAGATTACAGTAACATACAGCAACTTTTTTTCTATTAAACATTGACAAGAGCTTTGTAATCAAGTCATACACACTCAAAGAAAGTGCACCAAGAAACATAGGCAGCGAGTTTCAAAGGAAAAGATCCATGAGGTCTGGACGAAAGAAGGAGGAGAGACTTTCATAAGAATTAATGCAACCAGGTCCATGAGTGTATGATAATATAGAAAGGCAGTGTATATATTGCAATATAAATCAATAATTCAGAAAGCATCCCAATATCTAACAGAATCTAACTTGGATGTCTGCAACTTTCTCTCAAAAATACCATGCCTTCAACCTTAGCCAGCTTCCTCATCAGTCCTTTTACTTTGTTAAAAGCCAGACCGAATATGAATTCTGGAGAACTCAAAGAGTTTGGCCATTATTTGTGACCACTGGATGAGCCTAAGGAAGCATTACGTTATTATGGATGTTAGCCAGACCTGAACAAGTCATGGCTACAGGAGCATGATAAAACCGGTAGCTATTTACTTCACCGCCAGTATTGCAACCTATATAGGTGCAATACTATGTTGCACCTATGGGGCTGACTTGTCTCTAACCATGATTTAGCTCAGGTTCAAGACACAAGATCGTGGTTCTTTTTGCCAAAGCTGTCAACCAACATAATTAATATGTGGAGGAAAAGGGCCAGATCCACACAGAAATAATCCTGCTCAATTGGATTTGATGCTGTTATTGTTAGGCATTTTTAAGTCAGCTCTGATTTATAGCTACCATATAGGGTTTTCTTTGCAAAATTTATTCAGTGGTTTGCAGCTGCTGTTCTTTGAGGTGAAGAAAAGGCAACTTCACAAAGGTCAACCACTGGGCTTCCATGGCTGAGCAGCAATTCCAGGCCAGGTGTTTGCCCCACATTTGACACCTGAAATACTATATCTCATGCCTCCCAGGTTACACAAAGACAAATAGGTGTAGAATAACAGTGCCAGCAATTAATATAACATCTATCCTTCTAATAGAGGTGTAGGGGAGAAATAGCCAGTATAATTTAACATGTAGTTTTGGATCCATCTGCTCAGGGTTCCAGAAGCAAAAATGGGATTTGGTACTCTGAAGCACCTGTAGATCCCCTAGCCTTAGCCCCACCCACCCCCTCCAGAAAAGTACTCCTCAAACTCTGCCCTCCTTAGTGCACAGAAGCAGATGAATATGCTTCACCCCTCTCCTCTCAAGGCTCTGAGAGGTGTTGAGAACACAGATGAGACACATGTGCACCATGCGCATCATGTGCACAGCAGGCTGTGGAGGGGCTGCTGTTTCTGTGGGGCTCATGTAGATAGCACCATCAGCAACCCCTCTTGCTGTAGTTTTATGTGGAGGGGGCACAGCGTGGAAAGGGAGTGCTCCGTCTGTGGTGGCTGGCAAGGCTCACTTCAACAACTGGCAGAGAGATACGTGGACCTCGCCACTAGCCACGCTGAAGCACTGAGACTCGGGGGAAGAACATCAGCGGCAAAACAGGTGCCTTTTGGATGAGAACACATGCCTGAGGCTGGAGAACCAGTGCCTGCACAGAGAAAACCAAAACCTCTTCCTCCAGACATTGAATCTTCAGCACCAGCACCTGCATTCAAAGTCAGAAGCGGAGACCAAGGGCAAGGCTTCTGCCCAAGAATTGCGGGAGGGACACAGTGGAGGAAAAGGGGCATAGGTTAGCGAAGGTGGGGAAGGCAAGATAACCAGTGTATCCTGAAACCCAATGGAGACATGTGTCTCACCTGTAATGAGGGCTTGCCTTTCTCTTGCTTTTCATCCTCCTCCATTCAGAATGGTGCTTCATATTATCATCAAAATTCAAAGGCATCTCCTTCAGCCTGACAAGCTCAACATGTCAGATCAGTGTACTCCATTGTTATTTTGCAACTGACAGGGGAAAAATAAATACACCCTTTGCATCTTTGGGTATTACACACCATCATCAATGAGAAAAAGCAAAGGGGAAGCCGAGATTTCATAGCTCCATCTTGTGTTACTGCTTACAGCAGGCAGAGATCCAGGGTTGCTCAGTTGTGCCTAATCAAGAAATGTACTGGTCTGTTTGCATGCTGGCTGGACATCTACCTTTTTTACCATCTGGTTTTGTTGCAAGCATCAAAATATTTCATGAATGCTTTTAATAATACAAAAAGGCTGTATCATTAGTAGCTGATCTGCTGTCAATAGCCTAGTAAAGCGTGAGAGGACGCCTTAAAACAAAAGACTGCATGATGGGCTTTGGTTGACAGTGCTCTTTATAAAACTTGAATTACTGTGCAACTATCCAAAAAATTAAAAAATAAAAATAAAAAACAACAAATGGACCTTGTATAGAACGGCTGATGGCTATTTATCAAATTACAGACAGTATGTGTATTATCTCCGGTTAACAAATCTTTACAAGGTTAAGGCAGAATAAATTTATAGTGTACTGGAATTTTCTGTTGGTCATCTATAGGTCCTGATGTCCTGTGGTACCTGCTTGCACTCTTATTAAAATTTCAGGTTTTTTGCTCCTTGGATATGATAGGTATCATTCACTCAGTTAAGAAAAAAAAAGGAAAGTTAACCACAGGCTATATACTTAACAAATTATTTTGGTCAACATTTATATGAAGCGTTATATGAAGCAGTCTAACCATATTTACTCATCTGTTTTCCAGTTGGTATTTCTGTAAAATGAATGAGAAATTAACTGCAATGCACACTTAACCTCACATTTCCAAAAGTATAGCCATATTTGTCTGCAATTTGATATCTTTAATCATTCATGTTTCTTTCTCCAACATTTCATACCTCCTTCCTCCAAAGCTAATACTATTTTCTGTGTGATAACCCTCTGAATATAAATTAAACAGCTAGTGTGATGAGAAATGTAACATTGTCTAACATGCTTGCCAATTAGAAATAATTCAGCCTCTCTATATTATGCCTTAACAATAGCCTTTTGTACAGAGTACAAGTTACAAATCTGGATGATCAAATGTTGTAGTACTCACATTTCCTCTGTATCAGTCCATCTGGTTTTTGGGGGGAAGCAGAGGCGGTCTAAGCAGTCAAAGGCTTTTTTAAAAAAATCATAAGTAATTTTTATCTGAAACGATTTGGTGTGCTACATAGAGTCATAGAGTCATAGAATCATAGAGATGAAAGAGATCACAGGGGCCATCCAGTCCAACCCCTTATCATACAAGAGTCCACATCAAAGCTCCCCCGACAAATGGCAATCCAGCCTCTGCTTAAAAACCTCCAAAGAAGGAGACTCCACCACACTTCGAGGCAGCATATTCCACTGCTGAACAGTTCTGACCGCCAGGAAGTTCTTCCTGAGGTTCAGGTAGAATCTCCTTTCCTGCAGCTTGAATCCATTGCTCCTTGTCCTAGTCTCTGGAGCAGCGGAAAACAAGCCCACTCCCTCCTCAACATGACATCCCTTCAAATATGTAAACATGGCTATCATGTCCCCTCTTAACCTTCTCTTCTGCAGACTAAACATACCCAGCTCCCTAAGCCACTCCTCATAGTCCCTTCACCATTTTGGTTGCTCTCCTGTGGACATGTTCCAGCTTGTCAATATCCTTCTTGACATGCCCAGAACTGAACACAGTATTCCAGATGAGGTCTAACCAAAGCAGAATAGCCATCATATGCTTTCAATATGGTTTCTAGTGCCTCTTCTTCTTAGACTACTGGTATTTCTCAGTCCATACATGGTAGAAGTCTTTATTGTAAAATACTGAGTATTAATTTGCTTCCACAGGAGATTTATGCTATCATCCAATAGTTAACTACCATCCCTAGTGTCTTCTTTTTTTTTGGTACTGGTATGTGTTTTTGATGTTTCCATTCTGTGGGATATTATTTGTCTTCGTATTTGTTGGCAGATTTTTGTTGGACTTTGGATGTATTCCATCTCTGTAGCTTGAAACAGCTCTATCTGTGTGCCCTCTGTTCCTGGAATTGTTTTCTCCCAAGTGCTTTGACAGCATTTTCAAAAATTTTAGGCTTTTCATCAAAGGTTCTTCTTTGATGGAATCTATCATTCTGTCATCTCCTCTGCATAGTTTTTCAGTGTGTTGCTTCCATCTCCTTTTTTTTTCATTTTGTCTTGATTGTGTAATATATGTGCTGTAGATCATTCAGCATCCCTACTCTTAGTTTATGACACCTTTTTTGATAATTTTTGAAAACACTAAAATTCTACAAATACATGGGATAAAAGAAAAAAAACATAAAGCATAAGAATTAGAAACTAAATAATAAAGAAGAAAAAGAAAGGAAAAAGAGAAAAAGAAGAAATGACTTCTGTTCATCCTTTAAATGATATATAACAATAAAATTGTTTCAAGCCTCTCAAAAGCTAATATCCAGTGATTTTTCCTCCCCTCCCCCTCTTAATATTTTACAATGACCAAAAAAGAGTTAACATATAAAATGATATATCAATATTACATCCTATAACATGTTTCATTTGGGTGATAAATGACATTGTTTTATCTAATCTTAATAGTAAAAAATACTTGCTGATTAAATTAAATAGTACAAATATTCACTACTTAAAATTATGAGTCTGTTATATGTTACATAACATCACTAAATCCAAATGTTTCTATGAAGTTTCATACTGTAGGAAGCTTTGCAAAGTTTATTACCAAATCCAGTTCTCAGTGTCTTATATCTATATGCATTTCGTAACTTAGTTTTAATCAATTCCCCCTTTTTTCCACATTTCATTTTAAATTTGACCCTCCTCTTCTTTTACATCCACTCCATCCGTGAATCCCCACCACTGCTTCTCAGACTCCTTTCCTTATCCTTTATCTTATTTTTATTTTATTTTTATTTTTTTAACACAGATCATATCATTTATTTCAAAACTTTCCTTATCCTTTATCAATATTTCTGAATCCTTCCCACTTGCTGTTTCAAAATATTTGTCCTAAGACAGAGTACTTTTCTTTTTCATCTTTCTCTCTTTCAGTCACGTTGGCTTGGTTTCATTCAACCATCAGTGCAGATTCATTACAGCTCAACTTCAGATTAGCTCCCCTTCCACCCCACACACACACTTGAGCTGTATTCCCCATTTCACAAACCAGAATTTCTTGTCTCTTCATCCCTCAATTCAATATGATTTCAGTTCTCATTACATCTCCTCACAATTCTGCCTTGATCTCTTTGATCTCATTCCTCAGGTTCTCCATCAAATCCCTCTTCATGTTTAGAAGTCCCTCTTCTCTCAAAAAACATTGATCCTCCAGCATACATTGTAAAAAGTCCTGAGAGAGTTCTTACGAAGGCTCCATATTTCATTCAGTCTGGCAGTTAGAGAGTTAACAGTTCCACTCTCCTCTTGCCTAGCCAAATACAGCCAGCAAGTCATCACCATCAAAGAGACAACACCTGCACTTTTTCATACTGTAGTTTCTCCTTGTTAAAGTCCAATTTAGTGATAGAAATGAGATGGAATACTGTCTATCCATGAAAATATTTGCATTTAAATCCTTATTGATTCAAATTTATTAAATTTATTTAACTGCATCAACCCCCAATCTTCTTATTTGTCCCTGTTTTATGGGGTAAATACACTTATTTGACTCTTGGTTGCAGAAAGAATGTGACTGAAGAAGCTTGCATTGTTTTTCTCTTTAAATCAGAAGAATTCTTCATTTTTGTAACTTCAAAGTTTTGTATAAGTTTTCTTTTAACAAAGCAGGTTTTCAACATGTGATCAGATCCTCAGATCAAAGCAGCTGCATTTCACAGCAAGGGCAAGGGATATAAGTCCCTTGGTCATTCTCATCCATTATGCATTCGTTGATGAGTAAACACAAGTAATAGGAATTTTGGACCCTTGTGGGTAAGTTTCCCAGACAAAGATCCCTCTGGCCAACACTTTTACCATGAAAATTCTCCTTGCTGCAGAACTGCAGGAAGAAGCGCCTGACCACTGTCCTACCAGAAGTTTTCTCCTTATCCTTACTCTTAGTTAAAATTTCCCTTTTATTTTTCGGATCTTGTGGAAGAAGTCTCTTGTTTTTCCTTTTTTGTTGCCTTCTAGGCACTGATTGTTACAATAGCTGTCTTCATCCCTACATACAAATTGCTGAGCAGTTGCATTCAGAATTCTAATCCTATTTCCCTCACTTCTTATTTTTAATTGTCTGTCCTTAATAGTTTGAAGAGTTTCATCAGTTGTCCAGTGAGGCTGTTTGTTTGTTTGTTTGTTTGTTTGCCTTTTTGCATTATGGTTTCAAGTCAGTTAGACTTATATGGCAAATTGTTCTTTATATGATCTATTAATTCTTCAGGGATGTTCTTTAAATCCTAGTCCCCTGATATGATGTACCCTCATTTGTTAATTTTACACACACACACACACACACACACACACACTCCCCCTCCTCTGTATTATCAGTTCATGATCTGTGATAAAAACACTCCTGTTTTTGAAAGAGAATGGAACTTCTCTATCTTCCAAACTTTATTTTATTTCTATATTGGCAATCCAGCAACATCCACATATAGCATCATCTGTTTGGTTGCCCGATGAATGTTTTTGTAGTGAACAAATTGTTGGCTTCACAAGATTCTATAGGTAGTTGTCCTGCTTCATTCTTGAACCTAGGGGAATTCTCTGACAACGTGTCGTTCTACTCTGTTTCCTGCTTTTGCACTCCGGTCACCTGTATTTATCCATTTGTCCTTTTTGGGGGTTACGTGATCAGTTTCCTCCAGGAAGCCAGCATGGAATGTTTTCATTTCTTCTATCTTTATTCACATTTGTCAAGGTTTTCAGGATAAAAGACATTCAAAAGTAGTTTATCAGTACTAATAAGAATTAGTGTAAAGCATTACCACTGTTGTCTGTATGAGACCCTCTGCCCTCTGCTTCTGCTGCCTAGTGGAACTTCTTCAATGTCCTCCCTATTGGAGCTATCAGTTCTCTTCTGCCAGTGCAGCCATTTCTCCATGAAAATGACAGATGTATCTTAGTTTGGGCTCCACTTAGTGTCCCCTTTGAGCATTCTGTCTCAGATGGCTCTGCTAGACATCAAGACTTCACAGATTCTAGTCTTTTGATAAAATTACTCTTAACCTCTTAGACTCACTCAAACCCTCTCATGGTGTTAAGGTATGTGTCCAAGAAAGAGCAAATTCATCTTTATTAGTATGAAACTTTCAGAATTGGTGCCTGAAAATGTGTGGTTTTCTCATCCTCCTCCCCCTCCACATCAGCCTTTCGTCTTGTGTCTTTTAGGTCAGTGCTACTCAAACAGGTGGTCCATGGACCAGTGTTGATCTGTGAGGTATTGCCTACTGGTCCACAGCAAGTTTCCAGAAAAGAAAATGGATGGATATGACTGTCTCAGGCTCAATGGGAGGCGGGGGGATTCTTGCTGGTCCCTCACATTAAATAGCTTAAGAAGTACTGTTTTAGCTCATTATCTAAAATTATTTGTTCCTTTTCATTCCGTTGCTTTCGGTGTACTCCTATATATATCTGGTCAGATTTAAGCCCATCATTTAATGAGACCTTCTCCCAAGAAAGTGCATTTAGGACTGAAGCCTAAATTATCACTCCAGAAACCCCCTTTGGGTTGAAGAACAGGCCTAGGGTGAAAATACTCAAAATGGGAGAAAGTAAGTGGACTTTTTTAGTCTCCTATATAACAATGTTCCCTGCCACTGTAGTGGCTCTTATTCTTTGCCTAGGACCTGTTTTTAAGTGGGACAGATTAATCAGTTTATTCTCTGAGATGGATATAGTGCTTTCATAATAAAGAATTAATCACATCTCTTTGAGAACCAGGATAAACATCGCTACCATTCAGAGAGGGGGAGGATGTGACAACATGATGGATATGGTCCCAGTCGCCTTGCACTGTTGACCTTTTTAATTGGGCTTCTTAAATGTTTTATGCAATCAGAAGGAAATTCAATCAGCTTTGGGAACTGCTGATTCCTATGAAAAGAGGGATAGTTTGATAAAGCTTATAATGTCACCTACAGTATCAGTGCACATTAGCCAGAGTGAAAGAATCACAATGTATTTGTCCTCTGTGGTCCTGCATGCTGAAAAGTGCAGCAGTGAATAATGAGGACCTGATTATTCAAAATACTCTTCTCCCCATGGGTATAAATGATAAACTGCTCCATTAAAAACATAATATTCCTCTGCCAATGGCAGGCTTACATCAGTCAAATGACTGGATGCAAAAATCGGAGAGGTATGTTATATTGTAACTATTGGCTTCCATGTCAGTAGGGAAGTGAAAATAGAGGCTGAACACACTTTCAAAATAGGGTTTGGCATCTCAGATAGCTCCTTTAAAATTCAGACTAAAACCTATACCAGATTCACCACCCCACTAACATGCAAGCTGCCAGCTACCGTTGAGATGGAGGCTGATTTGCTAATCTCCTTTTATGATATAAACCTGGCGTAAGAACCTTCTGTCTTTTAGATGTTTTGAACTGCAGATCCCATAATCCCTTGCCAGTGGCCACTGACATACAAAGCAGCTGGAGAGCCAAAAGCTCTCAGTTCTGACCAAGAGTTCCAGGTTGCTTCTGTACCAGAAAAATGCTTGTGATGGGCTTCAAAAACCACAGTGCCATTGCTACATCAGAATTTTAGGCATTATCCCATAGTATTTCTTGCCTTCTGTCAGTTGTCGCTTACAATTCAGACTGGAAAAAGGGTTCTTGCTCATCTGAATCACCTGCTGGAATAAGGACCTGAAAACATTTTTGTAAAAAAGATATGGTTAAAAGAATTCTTGAAGAGATCTTTGGAAATCTTGATGCTTCAGTACTTTAAAGAGATGTACTGAGATAGACATTTAGGACTAGGGTCAATGGTACCATGTGCAAATTCAGAGTTTGGAAAAGTTACTTTTTGGGACTACAAGTTCCAGGTCCCCCCTGCTGGCCATGATTGTGAGAAAAATTCTGGGAGTTGTAGTTCAAATAACTCTTCCAGGAGACTATAGTTTCTTTAGTGAATGAAGCAGATTAAAATTTAGAATATTTGAGGTCATTATGTTTGTGACTTTGGGGAGCTACATTACATTATCACAAAGGTGGGCAATCTGTAGGACTAATGCAGCAGGCAACCTGTGACCTAATTTCCAAAAGCACCCTACCTGCCAATGATCAACATCAGCCCTGTTGCGAGCATGAACTGTCTCTTTCCCCTGGCAACCTCTTAAAAGGAGAGAGAGAAAGAAGGAAAGAGATAAGGAAATGTCTGAAACAGAGAGATATAAGAATGGAAGAAAGAAAGAGGGGAAGAGGTGGGCTTACCTATTTTTGATTCTGTCCCTTTAACCTACCTATTAACGGTATGTGTCCTCTGCCAGATTATCCAAGGAAAAGTGACCGTTAAAAGAAACAAGGTTACTGAACCCAACAGCACAGGTTGCTTCACAGATGCAGATACATCCCTTAATTTGTTATAATTTACTGGCATCAGAATATGTGAAAAGTTTGTTTGTGTACTATCCTGCCTTTTCTCCCACATGGAACCAAGATGGCCCACATCATGAATTAAAACAAAGTACATCCAGAAGTCCTAATGATACACAAGTTAATAAACACTTTAAAACAATCTAAAGTCACTTGAAAACATAACAATAAAAGTACAACACAGACAGCCCATTAAAAGACTTTATGTTACAGTTGGTTTGCCAACCAAGTGCTTGTTCCAGTGAAAAGATCTTTAGCCGCAAATGAAAGGAGAGCGGAAAGTGGGCCATCCTAGTCTCTTGTGGTAGAGAATTCCATAGCCAGTGAGCAGTCAATGAGAAGGTTCTCTTCCATGATCTCACCAAGCTTACCAGTGAGGGCGGTGGGACCGGATAAAGCCCTCCCCTGAGAATCTTAAGACTCAGGTTCATTTAAGCAATACTTTTCAGGTGCCGTTGGTTGATATGACAGTTCTTCCTATGGGTTCATATTTTTTACCTGTGCCTGCATATAAGTCATTGCTTGATGCTATACTCAGTGGGAGATCTGTAATAGCAGAATCAGTCCTGTGTCAACAGAAAGGCTAGTGAATTTGGAAGTACCTCTGAAGTTCTATTAACCATGCAGCCTTCTCACCTTACCCCTAGTTAGAAAAGCCCTTTTCTATGAGCTAAGCTAGGAAAATTTTTAAAGTCCTGCATTCAGATTAAAGAGACCTGATGCTTTCTGCCCTGATCTCCTTGAAAGAAAAGTGGAATGAAAATAATATATAAAGTAGATTTTTAATTGCTACTATTGTCACTATCTTTAGAGCATTTTCTCTACTACTCAGTCAACAGGAGAGAACTGTTTCCATACAGTTACAAACAGCAGGCTAAGGAGGGAAAAATAAGGCATAGGGCAGAAAGCTGAGCAAAATGGCCCCACTTCTGATTTAATATTCTTCCCTATGGCCTCTTGAACAGTCTGCTAATGGTGCCAGTTGACAGAGGAGACCTTAAGAAGGAGGACTAGCTGTCAGACAGGTGGAATGGCTCTGCTGCCCATCTCACTTCTTTCTGTTCCATCCTACTAGAATACATATTTAATTTATTTAAAAGACTTGTGCCTTTTTTTCCATCAAAATTGTTTCACGAAGCAAAGCACAATGTTGTTAAAAACACCAGTATCACTAAGGCAATTTGAATGAGACAGAAGAAAGAAGAAGAAAACTGTCCAGTTTAAATACTTTCAAAACATTTTAAACCATTGAAAAATATTAATAAATGGCAAAGTTTCTATGTAAATTGATTGGCTGGTTGATTGATTAGATATAATATTTATATTGAATCCTATGCCTGCAACGATCTTAGGGAGATGTACAATAAATCAATTTAAACTATTTGAAGCAATTTAATATTTTTTAAAACAGTAAAAGATAATTTAAGCAATTGAAACCTTATGACAATTTATAGTTTAAAACCACGTGCAAGACTACTAGGGCCAACCTACACATCAGATGGCTTCATTTCTCCCTACCTTTTCTTTTTACTGCTAAGTAAATGCAGAGCGCTTGATTTGCCCCAGCATTTAGAGAGGGACTTTAACCCTTTGTCCTTGCTATAGTTCTAATCCACATTCTATGAGACAATGTGACCTGGAGTTTACATTGCCCCAAAACAGATTTGTTGTGTTTGTTTGTTTTTTAATAAATAGCTTTTTGACAATGTAAAGTTCAGGCACAGGATGAGGCTCAATATAGAGCAGAATGAATCAGATGTAAAGCCCCCATCCCTTCCAGTTCAAATCAAGTCCCTTACACTTACTTTAGAATTGTCAGGGAGAAAGGATGTAGCAACCACAAAACGCTGGTTGATGGAATCTGGGAGCTGTAGACGGAAATGGTCCATTTTCCAACCTTAGTTGTTAGCTACTAACTGAGCAGAAATATGCAGAAATAACATGGAGGTCTTCAGAGAATAGCAGGAAACGGTAGCCATTCCAGAAACAGTTGGAGGCTTCGATTTCAGAGTTATGGTGAATTTGATCATGGTTTTATTACACCTCTTCAAGGTGTTGAAACTACTTTGGGTTTGGTACTTTGGATAACTCCTTCAAAGTTTCAAATAAAGCCCTAACCTCTGGATGCCCCAACTCCTTCTTTACCCAATGGCCAAGATCCTGTATCAAGCATGATGCTCCATTTGCAGTGCTGCTGCTTACCAGTTGGTTGGAGAAGCAGGGAGGCAGTACAAGCAATGAAGAAGCAGCTGGTCTCAGGTCAGAGAGGCAAAGAAACAAGAGTGGAATGTACTTTTTTCCCTTCCCATCAGAATGCATACCATCCTAATCATACCAACCTACGTTACTAACAGGATCCCACTTTATGTGTGTTTCTGCTTCTTGAATCCAAAGTGGGTGAAGGCTACAGCCTGAGATTACAGGTTTCTCCTGAATACCCTTCACACATTGCTATTGTTTTGTGAGAATGCTGCCAGTGTTTTCCATTGACTTTGAACTGCTGCTGGCTTTTTCCCTCTTTTCCTTTAAGTTTTTTTTAAAGCCCATAATTTTATATGGCTGCACATCAAAAGTTGCTGTAATTTACATCCTGAGCTATTGTTGCAGCTGTTCCTCCTAAGGCTTCCTTCCAATGCCCAATATGAAGCTGCTTGATTACCAGAAAACACTGTTACAAGCTGCCATGAAGGGCCCTTATTGATACTTGACAGCATGAATTCTCCTTTATTGAAATAATTACTAGCGAGTTAAGAATACGTAATATCACTTGTGTTTTATTTATGCCTTTGAGATGCACCACAGTATTAAAAGCCATCAAGCCCTGACATTGCTATTTGACAACATCATTTAATCTCAAACATGTGTTGCTATAGAATGAAGAGATAAATAAAGGAATTATAAACCAAAGTGTTAATTAGGATTCATATTGCAGTGAGGAAATGATGGCCTGCCTTAAAATTCCACTTGCAAGATAGAAGCAATACAATTATAGAGCGCAAATAACATTCAGCAATGCATATTAGAGAAGGTGTGTTACATTCCACAGCATTGGCTTGTCTTTTGGTACTCCACAATGCAGCTCATTGAAACACTTGGTTTGGTATATAATTGGTATATGTATCTGTGCTTGGTATTTTGTGAATGTAAATTTGCTACATCTTTGCATCTTGTTTACAATCTTATTTTTTGTTAACTAATAAAAATGTCTGTGTGTGTATGCATGCATGTGTGTAAGACACTGAAGCTGTGTGTGAAACTGGATGTATATGAAACACAGCCAGGTAAATCTAAATTTAACCAATATGCCTACTTTCTCATATGCAATTTGACACATGAAAACTTACGTAAATTCATTAACTGGCCATCAATTGTCAAATGAATGAGAACAGCAAATAACTTTCTTAACAAAGATTGTCTCATTTACCTAGTAAGTCTTCACTTTACTGGAGTTGAATCAGAGATGGGGATGGGAAAATTTGTCAAATTACATTTTCCTCCACTCTAATTAAAAAACAAGATGGAGCTCTTTCTGTCCTGGATATGGAAAAATAAAAATACATGGATTCTAGAAATAAACTGAAACTAAATTCTCACCCATTTGTACTGCTCAACTTCTGTTTGTTATCATTGAGAAGACCATAGTGCCCTGCTTGCCATATAGGTCTTGAAGATGAGAAACTTCGCTGAACAAAGCAGTGGGAACCCTGCCTTGAGGATTCAAATCTAAACTTTTAAAGGTTTGCACCAAAAGCCATCTGCTTAGATGAATAAAAAAGCCAGTTTTGGGTTTTTTCCATCCTACATGGTTTTCCTTTTTTTTTTTTAAAGTCTTGAGATTTTTTTGTTCTGAATATGATGAAATTTACAAATTTAGATAGATCTTTTCTTGGAAATGTCAGAGACTGTAGCAGTGGCAGAACTTGGAGTGCGTGGAGGGGGGGCAGGAGGGGGTGGGGCTATGGCATGAGGGCATGGCCACTATGCATGGGCGAGTGGTCGTGGTGTGGGGGGCGTGGCCAGGGTGCACGGCGGTGTGGCTACGGGTTCAGCCACCCCAAAAACATTGCCACCCAGAGTAAATCACCCCCATCACTCCCCGTCCCTACGCGACTGGACTGTAGTGGATCTTTCAAGCAGAGTAATCAAACTGGCAAAGCAGAAGCTAAACAACAGGCAACCCTATGACCATGAGCTGAGAAAATAAATAAGCTTAATATTCTTTGCAAAAATTTGCTTACAATATTTGTTCAAAATCAAGCATATGGTCTATTGGAAGAGAGAGGGAAACAAAAATTTCAGGTTAGAGTGATATAGGAAGAGAAGATGTAAAACAAAAGGAAATCACAAGAAATATATGCTGTTCCTAAACTCCTATAAAGTGACCTATAAAGTAGCAATCAGTGAGCATAGGCATGCAGAGGTTAATAACTCTGACATTCTCATCAAAAGCAAATTGAACTGAAAAGCCACCTAACCCTAACTACAAACGAAGCCAACTGTATACCTAAACTTTAAGAAGATACAGCTGGTATACCAACTGATTGCTCACTGGTTGTCTGCTAGAAAAACTGAATATTTGAATTGCTTGTATCCTGGTTTGAGATCTTTAAACATAGGGTGGAATATAGCTATTTTAATAAAACAAATGCAATCACTGTATCAAGAGTTGTATTTGACCCAGGCTGAACTTTCAAATTGTCAGAAGTGGTAGGACAGCAAAACAAAGGACAAGAGAATAAAGAAGATGAGCTTGTGGCAGCATATAATCACCAAGAAGATGGAGTGGAAGTGGTTTCCTGCCCAAGCAGATCACTGCACCCAAAGGACAAGGTTTACAGCACCTGGGAAATGTCAGAATGGGAATTCTGGGGGCAGTGGCTGATTTGTTCGAATCAAGGTCCAAATCCAATGTTACTACATTTTTTTAAGCATAATTGATGGCTGCCAAAGCATCATCTCCAGGTCTGAGTGACCAAGGATTTAAAGAAGTGGCTTTCTGCTTTGAAACTGATATCACTGAGTAGTCTCTGTAGATTTTGCTATTTCCTGTTTCAGTGAAAACATCCATGTGGATTGCAGATTCAGATTGTTTGGACCACTAACATTTCTTAGTTTAGAATCCAGTAATTCCCCTTGTGTCTTTTCGTCAAAGAGTATATTCAGGATAGTCACATAACCCTCAAAAGGAAATGCATCAATCTCTCATTAAAAAAAGGACAACAAATTTGCCAATTCGAAATGAGCCCAGAAATGAATTTATTAAATATAATTGGAAATCAAAAAGAAATGCATGAAACATAAAAAAGAAAATAATTCTCTACTTAATAACAGCAGTCAGAATACACTTTGCGCAATACTGGAAAGAGTGGATGATTGGAAAGAAAAGATTATGGATACGATATAGATGGAGAAATTTTCCAGTTTGATAAAAGGGAAATCTATTCAGCAGTTTGAGCAAGAATGGAGTCCGATAATGAACTGGGTTAAAAACTAAGAGAGATGATTATACAAGACAAGAGTTAAGGGGGAGAATCTTAAAAAACTTAGAAATCTGCTCATATTGTACGCAATGTTGTAATAAATTATGGGAATTACCGAAAGGAGATTTCTTGTAAAAGAGGTTTGGATAAAAGTTTAAGAAACAGTATATATTTTTGGGAAACCACTAAATATGGAATAAAGGGGAATTAGAGCAGAGGGGGCCCTATATAAATGGTAGTGCAAAGTGAAAAAAAACATGATACGTAAGTAATTTTATTTTTATTATTTGGAACTTGCAAATAAAAAAAATTTAAAAAGAGGAGAATATGATTCAGGCTTCATGTATGCAAATATGGAAATTTAGAAATGGTTAGTACAATTTAAAAAGACATTAAATAAATTTCAATTTAGTGGTGACCTGTACACATGTTGAGTGTCCTGTCCCAGACCCAGCTTTTGATTGGTAACTTTAATCTTAGGATTCTTTGTATCTGAAATGAAATGGAGGGGACCAGACCGGACAATCCTCCGACAATAGAAGTTCTTCTCTCAAGAAGAAGACATGGCCACCCTAGGACTTCTCATAGCTGCATTTACTGTTGTAGATATAATGGTCATACTTGTATTTCCTGCTAGTAATTCAATAGATGTGAAGAATAACTACTTTTGTTTGATAATTTCTATGAAATAGTCATGCAATTTAACACATCCTCTCCTCTACCTTAAAAAAAAATGTTGTAGCCCTCTGATAACCTGTCATCTCTGAATTGAGCATTTCAATGTCCTGATTCTTTTGTAGCAGTCCCTCTGCAAAAGTTTCTCAATGCAGAACTGTTCCTATTTTAGAGTGGTCAGAAACCCTTTATATGTTGATCTCTGGAGTTCTTCTAGAAGATGTTCCATTCAGGCGAGAGGGACAAATGGTTTTTTGCTAAAATCAAGAAAGAAATGGTAAAAAAGCACCAGATTACTCACCCCATATTTGAATAATACACTAGCTGACTTATCATATGTGTGTGTAAGTGCCTTCAAGTTGCCTGTTGACTTATGGTGACCTCCATAACTTTCATAGGGTTCTCTTAGGCAAGAAATATTCAGAGGTGGTTTTTCCAGTTCCTTCCTCTAAAATATAGCCTATAGCACCTGGTATTTGTTGATCTCACATCCAACTTCTAGCAAGAGCTAACCCTGCTTAGCTTGCAAGATCAGACAGGATTGGCTGCCTTTATATATTCCCCTTAAGTGTGATTAGCACAATTTATTCAAAGTGTTTCCAAGATTATGCCTTGATCTGGCTATAGTCTAGTGTCAAAAAAAGGGGCTTAACACGTACATTTGAAAGGGGTCTTCCAGATCAATCTCATGAAGAATTGAAATTATGTCTGTTGTTTAGAAGCTGCATAACAACATGTTCTACTTTATTTGATACTTGTGAGATGCAATAACACACACTGTTCCAGAGGTGATTTAAAATTCAAGGATGGCAGTCAAGATAATCAGTAAAGAGGTCAAAGAAGACTTTCGAGAAATAGAAAATATCATTACAATTGATATCTAGAAGAGATATAAGGAAATTGATAAATATTGATATATAGTGAAAACATCTAGAGGTTAAAGGAGAATAGTGTGATATTAATATTTTATCTAGTTTGCTTTCCAACAGTAACACGGTTCAACATGATCTTTTCTCTCTAGTCAATAATTGATTTCAAAATGAGTTTGGCTCCAATTTAGATGCTTCCTGTCAACATCCAAATACATTGCATATCTCTATTTAAATCCATTTAAGATTACATACATAAAATCTTAAATGAATTATACACATTATATACATACATACATATACGTATCTATATATATTGCAAGCAGTCAGTCAATGGCAATATTTCTTCTTTCCTTGCATAAATTAGTCAAGAAGGAAAAATTAAAACTCCTTAAACAGTCACTATACATCACTCACATTAATGGTATCTAATCTTAACTCAGTTATGAAGATACTTCAGGCACATATATCGTAGTGTATATAGTATATACACAACTTTCTATACCTGTTGTTCTTTGGGGGTGATAGAGAACATTAAAATCCATACATTTTTATATTTGACATTTATTATTATATTAGCATAATGTAAGGACTACTGTTACATAAATTCTTCTTTTCTGGATTGTATTCAGTGGCACCTATCCAACAGCAGATCAGGCAGTGCAGATATAACCCATTTCTTTCTCCCTGCTGCAGCTCCCATGAATTCTTATATCTGGTCTAGGAGGCCAAGGAACCGTTCAGTGCACACTTGGCAGTCCAGGATGTCACAAGTGAGGCAGAGAAGGGGAAATTGTGTTACACATGCAGAAGTCTACCCACACAATGCTGGATATAACTGTTGGTTAATAAATACTACAGTTGTTTTGTATCTCACATGTCAGAAAGGGGAAGTGCATTATTGCTTGTCTAAAGTGATCATTATGAGAGAGGCAATGAGGAGTTAGATAGCCCCTGCAATTTTTTCCCTCTATATTTCTTGGGTATGTGTACTTAGGCCTTATGTTTCCTTCCTACCTGTTAAGGCCATTTTCTTCTATAAGGAAGACAAGTTAGTCTGTTTATTAACTTGGTCTGAGAAGGGAGCAACCATAAGGGGGCTCCAAACCCGATACTGGTTCCTAACTTATCCCCACACATGAAGGTCAGGTTTAGGGGCTATTGTAATGTGGTGTATTTAAATCACTTTTGTTTATCTCTATTGTTATGTTTGGATGAACTTCTTTAAACAATTAACATAAATTATCATGTAACCTTACCAGCATGTCTTAAATAATTATTCCTGTTTCTTCCATAAGCGTAACTATACTAAACTCATTGCACTCTGCCTAGGAAAAATATCAAATATTCTTACATTCCAAACATACAGTTGAATCCAGTATTAGGCCAAAAATGTATGGTCCCAAGGACAGTGTCTTAGGGCACATGGTTTGATATGATCTTTCTCTCTGAGGGCTGAAAATGAGGTTTACCCCCAGAGAAGCAGCTCCAGCACCCAAATCTTTTGTCTCTAATACTGCAGTGACTTTCACTGCTAGTTTTCTCCAATATTGGAACTCCAGTGTCGGCAAGAGGGGAAACAAGTCATATTCTAGGTTTTGCGGTAAGCATGCTGGAAGGTCGATGACCATCCTGGCCTCCAAGTGCCCTATGCTGGCCAGAATTCTATGCCAAACCCGGGGCAGGGAGAGGTTAATTTCTTTTCATTGCTTTCAATAAATGGCAATTGTTTTAGGAAAGTATTAAAGGACCCTTTACCTTGACTAAAGGTGGTGTGAATTTTTCAAATAGACACATTTTTGGTTCTCCATGTTTTTCTCAGAGCAGACATTAATTTGTCAACATTCACTCTAAAACATACAGATTTTGAAAGCAACTTTCTTTCTGTTTGGTGAAGAGTTCTGGGGAGTACAAAATGGATATTTTCATATGGAAATGCAAATCCAACCAATATCTCTCTGAACCTGCAGGTTTCTGATAGCCATCAAAACTCACAAACCACCATTAACTGATCAGTTCCACGTAATGAACTTTGCTATCTCCATGACAATGCTATTGAAGCTAGTGGAAGAACAGATGGGCTTTGAATCAATTGGAACAATTTGGGAATAATACTTTCCAGATTTTCTACACTTAATCCAAATTATGTTGATTTATGGCTTATTCAGTACTGTATGCTTCTCAGTTAAATGTAGGAACTGTCTTCACGAAAAGTGCTGGAAGATAAAAAAGAAAAATATCTCCAGCCCTATCCAGGTATTCATTAAAGAGTTAAGATACATGTGTGAATAGAGGGAGCAAATTAAACCTGTCCTCCTCTCTGTCACTCTCTTTGCATGAACACTCTGAAAAAGAGAACCTCCATTATGTGTGTACTCTCTTCCCACTTGATAAGAAATACTGATTTTTCAGAACTCTGGGCCATAAAGAGAGACTCTATGTTTAGAAGAGGCTCTCCTTTTCAAGTTATCACTTTCCATGTAAAGTCAATGACAATGAGGTGGTGCTAGGTTAGCTTACTCCTTCTCCCCACATATTCAGTCACAATCGTATCTTGTATGCCTAAACAGAGCTTCAGCAGTAGCTATTTCCAGACCTTAAAGTCAGCAGGCAGTGCTGAAAAAGTTATCAGATGGAACTGCACAAATACTCATCAATCTAGGATTATTCTTGTCATGATTTTTGACACTCCAAAAACATGTCTTTGACCATTGTTGATAATTTTGAAATATTCTTTCTATCTTTAGCATATTATGTTTATCTGTACTCTTTAGAAATTCTTATGGGTATCGTGATCAACATTCCCGTCTGAGCTTACTTGGCAATCTAACAGAATTATGAGCATGTACATCTGCTGAAATGAATGATTTTTTTTTTAATAGAATTTTATTAAATTTCACAAATATAAAAAAAGGATTATTTGACTTGTACTTGTTACATGAATTTTCTTCTGTTCTTCCACGCTGTTCTGATCAACATTTCCCGCAGCTTAGTCCACTTGTTACATTAGTGCATCACAATAAATTGATTATCTCATCTGTTCGAACACACATTTCCTTCTCCTAACGATCATAATATAGTCGTTCTGGCTAGACAGTTCCCAACCATCACTCTCTTCTGCTTAACTCAAATCGTCCTGTTCCAAAATATTTCCATATCATTCTCTTGAAGCTTCTGTTTTCTCCTTTCATTTTTATTTATATATATATATATATATATATATATATATATATATATATATTCATTTAACTCTCCATTACCTACGGCCCAAAATCTTAAAATTTTTAATTATTTCTGTCATTGTATATCTGGCAGTCTAAGCAATTATTACTGCAACAATCCCCCATCTTCTTACCCTGAATTCCATTATACTAAAATGTCTTGTTTCTCCTTAAGTACTTTTTAAACCCCTTCTCCCATTCAGCAATATCACAGTGTTCATATTCATAACAATGTCAAAATAAAAATCCATCAATCATCTTCCCGTTCCCCTCTCTCATCTGGTGCCCTGCTGCCCGGATATTCATTTGCAAATTCTCTGTATTCTTAAAGTCCCTTATATTCCAAGCTGCACCGTACCCAAGAGAGAGGGTATAGAATCCTGTGACTTTATCCATTCCTTTTCCCCCCTCCCTTCCTGGACTTTGCGGTCCGGAGTCTATTTCTGAATTTTAACTGTATGCTCCTAGTCGCTTAAGTTCTGAGCCGCTCCGTCCAGGAGAGTGAGGGTCTTTACCTGACTAACTGCCATCACAATCTCCCCATTCCCCCCTCCCATCTTGGACTTCACCACCCAAAATTCATTTCTAAAGATTATCTGTAATTTCATTGTCGCTTAAATTCCAAGCAGCTCAGTCCATGGGAGGAAGGATCTTCCAATCAAGTCTCTTCCACCACAGGTTTCACAGTCTCAACGCTTGACATCACATTGTTTATATTACTGACAATAGATCACTTATAGTAAACTTGTTTGACATTGCTGAAATACATTGCCTCTTCTCAAATCCAGAACCCTGTGCCTTTATCCGCTTTATATTCCCTCCTCCCCTCTTGAAGCTGCCCGGAGTTCATTTCAAAAGATTTGTTGCATTTTCATTGTCGCTTAAGTTCCAGACTGCTCCATCCGTGGGAATGAGGATGTTCTGGATTAAATGACCTTCAGCACAGTCTCATAGTCTCAACAATCCAAGAGAATCAAGAAACAAGAGTCACTCCAGAGGAATAAAAAAAAGAGATGTGCAACTCAATAGCTTTCAATCCCAAAATATTCCTCCAAAATCCAAAATCCAAACGCCTAATCCATAAATCAAGTTCCAGATCTTCTCAGTCCAGCCAAAATATCGAAGTATTATACTGTAGAAAATTTAGTGTCTAAATGGAGATTATAACTCATTTGTAATCCATTAGTCCAAATGATCAATTATATGCCATCTTATACTGTAAGTACCAATTGTGATTCATAAGTCTTTCTTTATACTTTAAAAAATATTAACTTCAATCCTTGTGAGTAAGCAGCACTCCCAGCTAGCCTTTTCTTAAAATTGCAGCCGCCCCTTTAAGAAAAACTCCCAGCCATAACGAACTCACTCAGGCTCAGGGTCCCCTCCATTCTTTCGCTTCTGCCCACCGTTGTATGCCAGAACTGCTGCGATATTGACAGAATCGCGACCAGAACAGGTTAAATGACTCTTATTAAATTCTTACATGTTGTTTGATGTCTTCTTTTAAAGGTTGACGGCGGCGCTTGTGCCGCTCAGGCGGCGATCCCGCTGGCTCCGTCTTGGTCCTTCGACCCCCCTGGCGCTTTCCGCTCTCCCAGCCGGGCAGAGCAAACACCGGTTTTGGGGTCCCCGTCGGACCCGTTCCGCACCCCTCGTACCGGAGGGGTGTTCTGCCGCCTCTGTGGTGGCAAAAGAGGCGGCTGGAGTCCAGCGGGTGGCTGCTCGGAGCCGCGCCATTGCGCAGCTTCAATCCGAGCTGCCACTCGCGCCGGCCATGCAACCGGAAGGGCAATGATTTGAGCAGGCTTAACTCTGTGTCCAGTTCTAGTATTTTTCCAAGTGGAAGATCATCTTTACTTGGTAGAAGAATGTCCTTGTGGAAAATGTTATATAGGAACTCGACTTCAGCACCTATTAATGTGAAGACTTAACTAATAGGGTTTGATCCCTCAGAGAAAGGAAGAAAGATTGCTCAGTTTTGGCACCTGTGTATAGATTGTCCCTATAATATATAACATAATCCTTCATACTATAAGCTTACACTCACACAAGAATCTTAATCAAGCCTTTTTACTGTCATCCAGGTTTCCTCCCTACAACCACATTATTCACAATACTAATAACTGTATACAGTAGGCCATTGGTATCTGCTAGGGTTTGGTTCCAGAACCCCCTATGGATACCAAAATTTGTGGATGCCCAAGTCCCATTACATAAAGTGATGTAGTAGAATGGTGCCCATTATATAAAATGGCAAAATCAAAGTTTAGTTTTTGGATTTTTTAAAATACATGGTTCGTTAAATCCGTGGATACAGAATCCACAGATATGGAGGGCCCACTATGCTTCATTCTCATCCATCCTCATTGTTAGGGATCTCTCCATTCCCCCATCTACCCACACTCTTAGACTTTACAAATTCATTCCTCTAACCATGCAAGAGGCTGCAACTAACTGAAAGAACTGGTAGTGATCCTGTGTCCTACTTTAGAAAGAGCATTACCTTATGTGAATATATTCTCTCTGTGTAGGACTGTGTTTCAAATTCAGGTTAAGGGTAAAGAACTATAAAGCACCAGTGGTCTTCAGGGTTACCCATAAGCAGTTAGCACCTGATCAACAGACTGAGCACATTGTTTACCTGGTAACATTTTTTGCCATTATAGCACACAGTAAATATTTCCATGTTTTACACACACATACAAAGAGTGGTGGGGCATATATAATTTTTATGCAAACCAGTGCTCCCTCTTCCCCTCTTATTTTGGCAGTGTGTTCAGAAACATTTATGGTAAAGCTAAATTGTTAACATTGACATTAATTCAGGAAATAATTGGTTGATATTACTTCATTTAGTGAAAAATAATAAGATTAAATTGCTATGCTCCTTCTTAATATCATCTTAGCAAAATATTCACTTTGAACTTTTAAAAAAAACTGATTCAAATTTCCAAAAAAGATCCTAATCCTCCAGTTGGCACCCCCTCCCCCAGTCAGAAAAATAATATACTGGGAAATGTTGATCTTTAGCAAAACTATTCACTTTACTGTTGTTTAGTGATATAAATAATGACTTTCTAAATTGTATGTGATTGTGTGTGTGTTAAAGTGCTGGAAATGTTAACAAATTAAGAAGCAACACAATATTACATAATAATATTAAATATTAGCAAATTAGATTTTAACGGATTATTTCCAAGCTATGTTCCCCCTTAACTAGAAAAGAGGTGGGCAACTGTGCAAGACATGGGCTCTGGATCCACATCTATGACTTTCAGCATGCCTGAAGTGATGTGATGTCACTTCTGCCTGCCATTTAGACTGTCGTTTTTTTTTTGTTTTTTTTTAAGTGTTTTAGGGAGGTTTGAGGGGCTTTGCAGGGTCAGGGGAAGGAAACTGTTGCATTTTTAGGTAGTTTCAGCTGGTTTCAGAATAAAAATTATCCAAAATCATTCCCTGTTTTCTTTTTTGTGGGGTCAGAGTTTGGAGGGCGGACTTCTGAGTGATCCCAAGGGCTGCATGCAGCCCATAGGCCGCACTTTGGCCACCGTGAAATAGAAGGTGTGCTTTACATGCAAGATTCAGACCATTTCATCTATACCTAAAACAATCAAATAGGAGGTGATGGAAAGACCTCTGCCCAAGAACTCTGAGAGCAGAAAATATTGAGCCAGGTGGATGTTGTATAATTCGGTTCAAACAATTTCCTCTGTTCTGATACTGAAGCCATGGATAGAAGCAATGCTGAATAATGTATTTTTAAAATCACACATACTCATTCCAGTCTAGCTAGCAATCATAGCAATGTGTATAAACAATAGATGCTTTTAGGATTTTCTCCATCATTCCTTGGCACAGATAATACATTTGGGGAAACTGTCCTGCTAGAATTCACCTTAGGATCATAGTATCGTGTTTTGTTTTGTATTTCAGTATTACCAGAACAGGAAGACTGTTTTGCTGATAATTCACTGAGCAGTACAAGTTATAACAAAATCACTGAGCAACCCCTCAATTACTGTGGTTTTACTCAGCAGTAAAATCAGCCCAAGAGCTGGTATTGTTACTGTGGACAGTTGCAAACACGCTTGGCATGTAAAATTTATATCGTTTGCTATAATAGTATCAAGCCTTGAGATGAACAGGGAATATAATTTACATTCCCACTTAGCAGCTGTGTGTATTCTGCTTAAATTATATCAATAGCATCCTTGTCTCTACCCTGTAATGTAACTGCTATACATTAATAATGCCACTCCAGATCCACAGCAGTGCCTCTTCCACCTGCAGCTTCACCCTGCCATGCTGCAAATGAAATGGGTTTTGCTGGTTTAGCAAGTTAAAGACCAACAGTATCCGATGGCAAGGAAAATGAAATCCATGATGAAAAGGTGCCATCATATCTCTCACAGAAGGACAGCACTGATTCTCAAGTTGAAAGAGACAGAGGAAGGGAATCATAGCCATGAATCAAAGAAACAGAGAGAGCAGGGGAGAGAGAGGGAGAGCATCTGTTTGTTTCCAGCATACCTCCAACTTTATGAAACCAAGACACCTAAAAATCAGCAGGACTACTTGGGTGTGTGCCTTGGGTGTCCATTCAAGTGGTAATTTGTTTTTAAAACTGATTAATTAATTTACCCCCCAGGATGAGCTATTTCTTGCTAATGATTCTTGTCTGTTGTTGTTCTGTATTTTTCCCTGTCTGGGACTCAAGATGGTTTATAGGAAACATAGCTAAATATATGCCAAATACAATTTAAAACAAAACAAAACATTACACTATGAATGAAATTAAAACCATGGATATTAAAACAAAACATGGACAGCACAGAACAGTTCAGCAAATTCTAGTTCCCTTAAGCAATCAGTCTTCAAAGGCTTGCCAATTTTTTGTTTAAAAAAATCTTAACCTACCTGCAGAAAAATAGTAAGGATGGTGACGGTCTAACCTTTCTGGGAAGAGAGTTCCAGAGCCCGGGAGCAGCCACCAAGAAGATCCATGTTCCCACAGGATATACTTGGGAGGATAGTTTATAACAATAAATAGTTGATGCTGGGAAATCCATTTTCCCTCCAGCTACAGTGAAGAATCACAGCTGAATTCAGAGCAAATGGGGAGACCAGGTAGATTGGTAAATGATGCCATAGTTCTGATATATCACTGGACCTACCAGTCTGCAGAGTTGGAAATTCCTGGCTTCCATATCTATATTAAATGTAGGACTGCCTCCCCACCCCCACCCCCATTGTGTGGATGTGTACTCCCTACCTTCGTGGAATCTTCTGGAGAACTCAAAAGCTGGCACACTTTTGCAGCATTTTGTTTGGCCTTGTAAGAATCTTGGCCAACAGTGGCTATAAATCCTTAAATTCTCTGGGTGATTACAGAGATTAAAATAAGCAAAGTTATTACTGCCAAATTCTTTCTTATTTGTAGACATACAGGATCTTGCACGCTCTTACTGTTGCTAAAAGACTTGTAGTCCAAGACTGGAAAGATATAGTCAGCCCTCCATATTTGCTGTTTTCACCTTCACATATTTTGCAAGTTTCTGCAGCCCCTGACCCCACCCCACCCCCCGCCTCACGTACTTCATTTCTGGAGAAACTTTTCCTCCTGGTAGCTCCAGTCAGGCCATGCAGCCGTTCAAAACCCATCTCTGGTCATCTTCCTTCTCCACCGGTAACTGTCTGACCAGCAAAGGGCAGCTTGCAGTCTCATCACCGCAAACCATCTCCCAATGCCTCCCATGCACCCAAGGAAACATGGGCAATATAGGGCTACCATGCCGGTCTCCCCTCCCATTTCTTTCTCCTTTCCCTGATCTGGTTTGGACCCATCAGTGCCCATTCTCCCCACCGTGCCTCAGCCTCCTTCCTTCAGACTTACACACACATTTTGATATTTGCAATTTCTTTCACTTTTGCAATGGCCCTTCACCCCTAACCCTCGCGAATGTGGAGGACCAACTGTACAGTATATTCTCCATCTTGTTCAAGGATCAGAAGAACTCAGTGCTGTAGCTACTTATGCATGTGCTATTTTACAGATAATCAGATTCAAGAAACATATTTTCATACTTTTGAAAACCAAAAAATAAAAATAAAGCCAAAAACAGAGCAAGATACAGCTGTTATAAAATATATACATCACTTTAAAACAGTGAGAGTACGAAAAGGAAATTTGCAGCCAAAAGTCCATTTAAAACTGAGATCAGAGAAATAATAAACCAAAATGTTTGAACAGTATTAAAAAGTCTGCGTGTGGCACCAGAATGATATAAATACGGCCACCAGATGAACCTCTTCAGAAATAACTTCCCAGTACCAAAGGACCACTCCTGAAAAAAAGCCTCTTTCTTGTGACCACTTATCATAATCATTCTGAGAAGGGTTTCTGATGACAAATGGAAGGTTCAAGTAGGTGTAAATGGGTGCAGGCAATCTCTCAGTGGTTTAATGATTTGGATGTTGGACTAGAAATTTAGGAGACCAGGGTTTGAATTCTTGCTCAGACATGGACACCCACTGGGTGATTTTGAGCAAATCACACTCTCTCAACCTCAACAAATCTTGGCAAGAAAACCCCATAATAGGTTTGCCTTAGGATCACCGTAAGTTCAAAATCTCTTGAAAGCATGCAACAACAACAACAGCAGCAATCTTTCATGGCCAAACTCACAAAGTTTCAAAATCATGGAGGACCTTGAAAGTCAAAAACAACCATCTGAATTAGGCCTGGAACGAGATTGTGTCTCTGTTGATAAACAGCAGGCACAATATATTCCTACAACCATTAATGAAGTGCTGGCATAATATAGTCTTCTAGCAGCTATTTTTTGTATGAAGTGACATTTCCAGACTATTTTTAAGAGCATGTCCATGTACAAATAATTACATTAACCCAGTGTAATGGGTTAGTGTAATGCCTCAGTAGGACATGGATCATTGAATCCAGGCTATGTTCAGGTAGGGTCATTGCAGCTACATAAGTATGAGGTGGTAAACTGTGACCAGTTGAACTTTGAGCAACAGAGGTGGACTTGTTGAACCTAAACTGTGTGTTCAAGTCACTGTCAATTTATAGAAACTCAGTGTATCCTATAAGGTTTTTCCAGACAAGTAATACTTAGCGGTGGTTTACCATTGCTTTCCTCGCAAATATAGACTACGGGGCCTAGCATTTCTTGGCAGTCATCCATCCAGGTGCTAAACAGGCCTGACCCTGCATAGCTTTCAAGATCAGATGGGATTTAACACCTTCAGTGTATTTAGACTGCCCTAAATTATATACTAGGTTATTTAACGTAGTACCAATCACAAGTGGTGTTTTGTAGCCTGATGTCAGTCCACGAGCTGTTGGCTGCCAGACTGTAATAATTTTCTAGGAAACAACAAGAATGTGATAATAATATGGCATGATAAGGAATATGACTATAATATGGGATTGATTCCTGTGCATGGGAGGGGGGAGTCAGCCTGCCACCCCCAATAGTTTTAGTGGGAGTTCAACTGACCACACAAACAAGTGGAACATCAATCAAGAAGATATGAACCACCCACTTTGTACGTCTGCATATGCCAGTTGACGTCTTTATGGGGGAGCAAGGACCACTAGGTCTCACGTCAGGAATGGTGATTGCTCTGTTTACTCTTGGAACCTTCAACATGGTTATATTTCATACGTGGCCCTGAATGTTATCTGGAGCTAATTTTGGCCCTTAAACTGAAACACATCCACTTTCCTCATGTAGATATTCTCTTTGAGAGGACCTTGTTAAAAACAAACAAAGAAAGAAATAAACATTCTTCTGTATCATTTTAATTCATTAACAGATATTTTAATAGTGGCTATGTTTTGGTCCTTACTTTGTCTTCCCATTGTCTAATGAAGACTACAAAAACTGACATGTTTTGACTGTGTTGAGCTGTTAACACTTGGATTATACTGGAAATGTCATCTCTATAAGATAAACAATGGGTTGTATTTCTACCTCTCTGTCAGAGATTCAACCATCTGTCTATATTAATTGGAATCTCCAGAGAAAATGACTTTTGACAAAAAGATATGAAATCAATCTATGTAAATGCTTTTATTGTTGACAGTGTTTATAACTGTTTGACACAGTTTGATGTTAGTTTTGTTATGTGAAGTTACAACCTGCCAAGTTCCCAGATGTATGAGTCTCTAGAAATGGTACATTTAATTTGGTTTTGAAAGGAATATTTCTCTGAGATTGCAAATCAATCTCTAGGTATCTGCTTATGAAGTCAATGAGATTGGCTACATTATTATTAAAGATAATCTTATGTGAAGTTTATTGTGGAAAATGTTACATTCATACGGGACAAAAATAAGTTGAATGGGAATCACTTTTCATTATATTTAATTGGGCTTTATTTTTATGATAACCTTATAGTTATTTTAAGACTTCTTTTCATACATTCTGTTCTCACATCATTGTAAAATGGAGATTTTACTTAGTTGCTAAAAAAAAATGAAGTCTACTCAAAGTCTGGAAGATGCAATCCAGAGGGGAAAAAAATCAAAATTATAAACAAATATCATGAAATGGCTATAATTTCCATCTAATGAAGGTGGCTTTCACTGCCCAGAAATCTGTTTCATCAAGACTTGTTTATTGACGTGTACTAGTCATTGGGATCGCTCATTCATGCTGAATCCTCCATCTTGGTATATTTTTGTCTGATTCATCTTTCTGCATTGCCAAACCTAGGGGTCTACCTATGTCAGGACAGATTTTCTCCCGCCTATGTTAGCAGAGCTGCTAACTGTTAATAACTGCTAACAGTCAAGGAGTTTTGGCATTGTTATTGTTAACTACTGTTAATTCAACTTCAACTTATGGTGACTCTTTTGGTGACCTTGAAGAGACTTCCTTGTCACCCAATCATCAACAGCCTTGCTCAGGTCTTGCAGATTCAGAGATATGGCTTCCTTGATTGAGTCTATTCATCCATAATGCAGTCTTCCTCTTTTCCTACTGCTTTCCACCTTACCATCATTACTGTCTTTTCTAGAGAGTTCTGTCTTATATGTCCAAAGCACAACAGTCTCAGTTCAATCATCTTTGTTTCTAGGGAGAGTTCAGCCTTAATTTCCTCTCAGACCCATTTATTTGTCTTTTTAGCAGTCCATGGTATCCACAGGACTCCTCCAGCACTGCATTTCAGATGAACTGATTTTGATTTTATCAGCTTTCTTCACTGTCCAGTTTTCACAAACATGCATAGAAATGGGAAATATTAAGGCATGGATAATCCTAACTTTAGTATTCAATGAGACATCCTTACACTTCTCATCTGTCCTTAACTGTTTGAAAAGTTTCATTTGTCATCCTTAGAGGCTTCTCTTTCTTTTTGGTTGCAGATAATAGCTTTTCTCCATGTCTCCCTAACAATGTTTTTGGTTTCAGTTCAGAGTTCCTCTGGTTCCTGGACAATTAGGCTTCATAGTACAAATCTCTTTTTTCACACGATCTTTAAATTCTACGGAGATGTTCTTCAGGTTGTATTTTGGTACAATGGTTAGTTTAGTGTTCTTTAACTTTACTCTAATTTTTTATTTTAGTAGTTCATGGTCCGTGCCACAATTTGCTTCTGTTCTTATTTTTTCAGAGATAATGAAGCTTCTCCATCTGCTGCTTTCAGTTATATAGTCTATTTGATTTCTATTTTGGCCATCAAGTGATGTCCATGTACTCTGTTGCTTCTTTGATTGCTTATAGAATGCAATGAACAAACTTTTAGCCCACAAAATTCAGTCAGTCACTCCCCTTGTTCATTTCTTGATTCTAGGCCAAATTTTCTTGCAATATTTGATTCTACTTTGTTTCCTAATTTTGCATTCCAATTGCCTGTAACTAACAACAACTCCTGTTTTAGTGTGTGATCAGTTTCCTCCTGGACTCCAGCATTGTTGTTTTGGTGTTTTTTTTTGTTTTTGTTTTTTAGTGTATTTTTATTGTGGAAATAGGTTAAACCACACAAACTGGAACTACAGAGTACTTAACACATGTCTTTGTACAAACATAACATACACATACATACTTACAGTTACGTACATACACTTAGTAATACTCAGAATATCAACCCCAAGAAGGAAAAAAGGAAGAAATATGGATAATAGAAAAAGGAGAAAGAAAAAAAAGAAAAGAGAAACAGAGAAAGGAGGAGGGGCTTCCCCCACAGGGAAGAATACGACTTGTTCATATTATTTTTTCCCACCTCCCTCCAAAAACAAACAGAGAGGAGTTTGTAATGAAGAGATTACTGATCAGCTGATTACTAATTACACATTTCCCACTTTAACACTATCAGTATCGTCAAATGACCTCCGCCTCTCAGCTGAATACTATTTCCCTTCACTTCGTAATCACAATATAATTAGTGAAAAGAGAAAAAGAAACAGAAAGAGGAAAAACCCGTCTACTTTTGAAATTGATAATATATATTCCAAGTATCTCCATCTCAATGTTAAAAAAAAACATTTTTGTGGACAACATCTTTTTTACATCCAATTCGGTTCCCAATCTCCTCAACTCTTACTCTGAGTAATCGAAACTATGCTTATCTACCTATCAGTTGACTCCATAATGTTGGTTTTGTAGGTAATCTGTCAAGAGCTGCCATGTTCTTAAATACTTATTGTTAGATTTATTATTTAACATATACATTAATCTACCCATTTCTGCAACTTCTAACAACTTTTCAAACCATTCACCTTCTGTTAGGACCAACCTACTTTTCCAATATCTAGCAAATACAATTCTAGCTAATGTTGTTGTCATATACCATATTAGTCTAGCTAACCTCCCTTCCAAATTTTTTTCCAAATTGAAAATACCCAATAGAAAGAACTCTGGTTTTAAATCGATTCTAATACCCGGCATCCTCTGCATTCTAGACTAGATCATATACCAATATTTCTTAGCATGACTACAGCTCCACCAGAGATGAAAAAAAGGTCATATCTCTTTCTTACACTTCCAATATCATTTCTTAATCTTCTTGAACATCTAAGCCATTTTTACTAATGAGAGATAGCACCTGAACATCATTTTTAATGCATTTTCCTGCAACGTATATGATCTAGTATAATTCCTCTGATTTTTCCAACTTTTTTCCCATTCATCAAAACTCATTGGATGCCCAATATCTTTAGACCATTTGACCATATACTCTTTGACAGATTCATTGGCAAGTTCATACGTTAACAACAAAGTATACAGCTTTGATAATAGATGCTTTTCTCCTTTATGAAGCAAACTTTCAAACTCTTTGACCTCCAGATCAATACCTCCTGTTTCCATGTCCTTCCTAGATCTTTATTTAATTTGTAAATAGCGAAACCACTGTATATTATATCCTTCCTTTTTCAACAGCAACTAGTTTTCAACAATATTTGTTCCTCTCTTTGGCACACTCTCTCTCTATAAGTCACCCATTCACCCTCCCTTCTTAGCCCTCTTATTGACAGGGCTTCAGCTGGGGAAAGCCACGATGGCAATTTTGGACAGAGAAAGAATTTATACTTGATCCATATTTTATACAATGATTTCCAAATTGCGTGATTGAGAAATAACTTCTGTACATCGGCTTTGCCGTACCATAAGTAAGCATGCCAGCCAAAACATAACACATGCCCCTCCAACATCAGAAGCCTTCTATTGTCCAACAATATCCACGGTCTTATCCAAACCAGACAGGTTGCCACATGATACAATCTTAAATCAAGTACACCAAATCCTCCTCTTTCTCGAGAATCAGTCATTACTTTAAATTTGAACTTGGTTTTTTCCCACTCCATAAAACATTTTGAAGGGCTTTTTTGCAGCCTTCAAACCATTTTTTGGGGACAGCAGTTGGGATCATTTGATATAAGAACAACATTATAGGAAGAACATTCATTTTGACCAATGAAACCCTACCCAATAAAGACAAATCTAACCTTTTCCAGTTCTCCAGCTTGTTCTGTACTTGTTTCCAGGAGGGTACGTAATTGTTTTGAAATAGCTGGGTATTATTATTTGTAACCTGGATACCCAAGTATTTGACTTTATTTACACATTGGAGTCCTGAGACAGTTTTGAGTTGCTTCTTTTCTTGGCCTCTAATGTTTTTAGTAAGAATTTTAGTTTTGGATTTTTTAATTTTGAACCCAGCTGCTTGACCATATAAATTAATCACTCTGAACACTTTGGCAATATGGGATGATGGATCTTCCAAAAATAATACACGTCATCTGCGAATGCCTTGACCTTATACACATCTTTACCAATTGTTACTCCTCTTATATCTTGCTGTTCTATAATATCTCTAAGAAGAACTTCTAGGACCAGAATAAACAAAAGCAGGGAAAGCGGGCACCCCTGCCTCGTTCCTTTCTCTATAGAGATTCTTCCTGACTGTGCAGAGTTGATTATCAATCTAGCTCTTTGTTCCGTGTAGATGGTCTTAATCCATGTTGTAAAGACTGGCCCAAAGTCCATTTCTTCTAAAACTTTTATAATAAACTTCCATCTAATATTGTCGAAGGCTTTCTCAGCGTCTATAAAGAGAAGCACACCTTTTTTCTCATTATGTGAATTGAAATATTCCAAAATGTTCAACACCGTCCTCATATTGTCTCGTATCTGTCTTCCAGGGAGAAAGCCGCTCTGATCATTATCAATATAGGTTGCAAGAATCTTTTTAAGTTGGTTGGCCAATATCAGTACAAAAATTTTATAATCCACATTGAGGAGTGATATCAGCCTAAAATCTTTACAGGTAATTTCATCTGAATCAACCTTTGGTATCAGGGCAATGTTCGCATCTATCCAACTCTTGAGAATCAGCCCATTCTCAGCTATTAAGTTCAGCATTTTATGCATAGGTTTAATAAGCTGGTCTTTAAAACATTTGTAAAAACTAGGTGTGAGACCGTTCGGGCCTGGGGCTTTCCCTTGTTTTATTCTGTCAATTGCCTCATTTAATTCCATCAAAGCTATTGGCTTATTAGGATCTCCCTGTGTTCTATCTTAATTTTAGGAAGGATTCCAGAATGCATATATTCATCTAAACTATGGTTGTCCCCTAGATGGTTATCTTGGTATAAGTTTTGAAAGTAATTTAGCAAAATTTTCTGGATTTCTTTGTCATCTGTGATATTCTGACCATCATGTTTAATGTATGTTATAAGCCTTCTTTTCTTCTCCTTTCTTATTCCGTATGCCAACCACCTACCTGGTTTATGTGCATTTTCAAAATGGTTTTGTTTTACATATCTCAACTTCTTCTCAATTTCTTCACTCAATGTCAGGGACAACTGTTTTTTTAGAATTCTCAGAGCCAGGTGTATTTTTTTATTTTGGGTGTTGAGTTTTAATTGGCTTTCGGCCTCCTGAATCTTATTCAATAAATCATCCATTTTTTCTCTTTGTTTCTTTTTTCTTTCACTTGCTTTTTGTATTAAGATCTCTTGCATGAATGTTTTAAGCGTGTCCCAGGCTGTATTTATATTCACTTCATTATTCAAATTGATCTTAAATTTTTTTTTTAATTCTCGCTTACAATAATCTACAATATCTTCTTCCCTCAATAAATTCTCATCCATCTTCCAACTCCTTGTTTTGGTACAGAAATTTAATGCAAGTTTAACAGGATTGTGATCATTCAATGATTTTGGTATTATTTTGACATTTTTTTATATTACTAAACATTGTTTTAGAAAGCCATATCAGATCTATCCTAGACCAGGAATTGTGACAGTGTGAAAAAAAGGTAAAATCCTTAACCATAGGGTTTCTAGATCTCCAAACATCCATCAACTACCACTCTTTAGAAATTTTCCCTTGTTGCTTCTTTGTGACTAGATGCCCAGTTTTATCTAATTGAGGATTAACCACTCCACTGAAGTCACCAAATATTGAAATATCCTCATATCGCAAATCTACCATGCTCCTTTTAAGATCTTCAAAACATTTTTTATCCTCATTACAAGGAGCATACAGACCTACCAGCAGAAGGGTCCAGCCATTACTTCCACACCCAATAATCTCCCTTTGACATCACAAAAAATCAATTTAGGTGCTAAATGTGGCTTGATATACATAACCACCCCTCTCCTTTTGACCATAGCAGCTGAAATAAACATTTCTCCCAAGTGAAATCTGTACAACAAATCTACATCTTTCTTTTTAATGAGTCTCTGTAGACAGCAAATATCCAGGTTCCATTTTTTTACCAAATAAAAAGTTTTCTTTCTTTTAATCACAAAATTCAGCCCATTCACATTCCATGAATAGATCGTACAAGTCATTTTTTCTTAGCTTTTAACTGAATCAACTCTTCTATATCCAAATCCAAATCAATAAGGCTAGTTTCAGAATCCTTTACTTCACCTGCAAATTCTTTCTCAAACATACCTTCCTTTTCTCCTTGTCTTCTGCCTTGGTCTTTTTTTCTTAACTGATTGAACTGGATCTGTTAATCTGCTTCAGTCCTTTACCTAAACGAAGTTATATAAAATGAAATCAGGGAAGGCTAGGGGTGGTGATTTACAAACCAAAAGAGACTCAATTGATGAGCCACCTGAGTATCAAAAGAAGTTTATGGACAAAGTAAGATCCTCCATGACCTATATAAAATAAGATTTAAGAGAACTAAAGTCTCAGTTATCCGAGATGCAGGACATGTTGGATCAGGTTAAAAAAGATGTAGCCTGTAACAGAAAGGAGATTGATAACAATAAGAAGGACATTCAGACTTTAAAACAGAATATGGTTTCCTCATCAAATGATATTGAGAAACAATTGGATAGGCCGGCATTACTAGAACAAAGGCAGATGGTTCTTGGGTACGTATAAGAGGCCTGGAAGAGAGAACTAATGAAAATGTAAGGGAAAGGATTGTAAATTTACTTGCAAATTTCCTAGGGATAGAAGAAGAGGTGATGGACAATGAAACTGATGTCTCTTATAGGGTTCAATCTGCAATGGCAAAGAAGAAAAGTCTTCCTAGGGATGTGGTGGTCCAATTTAGTAAAAAATCCACTAAGGAGAGATTAGTGGAAGAACATAACAGATCTCCCTTGAAGGATCAAGGCAAACAACTTATTCTTTGAGAGAAATTCCTACAAGAATCCTACAGAAGTGGAAGGATTATGACTTTTTGATGTCCAAACTTAAAGTTAACCAGATTATGTTTTGATGGGATCTGATGGAAGGAGTAATATTCAACTACAAAGATCAGAGGTTTCAGTTAAACTCAATTGAAAAGGCCCAGGACTTTCTCAGGAGATATGGACAAGAATTGATGAAAACTACTTTACCATCACAAAAAGGAGCTCAGAGTTACATTGGGGTGAAGACAAAATATCTGGATTCCAGCATTGTTGATGTTGTCTGCCTTCAAGTCATTTCTGACTTTTGGTGACCCTAAGGCAAACCTACCACAGTGTCCTGTGCTGGCAGCCAGCCAAGGCTTCCAGCTGTCTGATTAGCCATTATCAGGAGCTACCAAGCAAAGTTTTCTTGGTCACTTTGCAGTCTGAGTTCACAGTAGAGAGACAGAGTTCAAGTTTACCAGAAGTCCAGAGACAGAGCCCAATGGCAAAATCCATAGACAAGGCAAAGGTCAAGGATTTTAGGAGCTTAAGCTAGGAATGCAGAAGTAAGTTGGACTGCTACCACCAATAGCAGTCAATTATCTTGACTTTATAGTGTCTCCCGCAGGAATGTGTTTTTGTTTTGTTTTTTGGTTACATTGACAATGAAGATATTTTAGTGGTTCACAGTTTAAGCAGACACCAATGGTGCCGTGGCCAAATTTGAACTGTGGTTTCATCATGACCATGCAGAGATTCAAAAAATATGGAAAGCTGTGTGGATCCAATTCATTTTCTCCAGGACTAAACCATTTGTAAAGCTAATCGGTTTTACCTGCCTGTTAAAACCATACTATGCCAGAATATTTTGCATTACACCAAAGATAGCTTACAAGTCACAATAAAACATTGTTGCTGAGTTAATTCATTCTTCATCTCCTCCCTTCTTCTGCTCCATTGTGGTTTGCAGCTAGAGAATAAGGAAGCTCAGGAGGTGAGTGGCAGGTGTCATTGACCCTCCCAATCAAAAGTCTTGATGCCTAATCCTGTGAGCCCGGGGTCCCCTACATCATTGTCAAACACATTAGAATACTCTTACCTAAGCAGTGTTGTTGAACCTTAAGGACAGTCAGCAGTACTTTCAGAGAAAAGGGTTTGATTTCCTAATTGAAGAAAAAACATAGAACATATCTCTCCGAGAACATTTGAGAGAAGAAAACAGAGTGAATCTTGACAAACATGTCCAATAAATTAAAGGTCTGATCAATTTGTCTAGAAACAGGACAAATAGGAACCAGTGGTGAAAATGCTTTGCATGTGGGGGCTAAAATTCTTTCTGAGCAAAGAAGATTACTTCAACACAAGCAAGTTGCATGCAGCACAGAGATTTATCTAAAGTCACTGAATCTTAATCAGATGGCATTTTGTGTTGATCTTCAAAGTAATATAAATTGTTCTTTTCATTTTGAAAAAATGCCATCTTGCATCTTTGAAGTTACCGTATTAAATGCCTTTATGTAAGATACCTTATTTGTATTCTTCATGAGCAGGCCTGTGCAATTACAAGAAGTTTGACAGAATCTCAAATTAAGCCAAACGTGGAAAAAAAAAGTTTTATTCCCTTAGTCTCTCTTGCTTTTTATTGTTTTTTTTTTTGTGGTTGAAATCTACATTCTAACAGGGTCTTTAAAAAACACAGTTTTTTGTTTCGGTTTTTTTTTTTTTTTGCAGGCATACCTCTCTTGAGAATGCAATGGAAGCATTTTAAAAAAAATATTAAAAACAAGAATGTTGGGTATCTGATTTTTAATTATGTTTTAGGGAATCATTTTTGAGAAGCACAGTACTTTCTCCATAGACCATAGGAAATAAATTTGGTTTTGTAATAGCAATGGAAAAAATGTAGGTGTGTACAGGTGTGTGCTGAATGTGGTTCAAGCTGTAGCATAGAGACATCAGGTAAAATAAGTTATGACATTATGACAGCTGTATGTATGTGTTCTACTCTGAGCTGCCCTGGACAGTAATTTATTTGTTCAATATGTATTTTCTGAACATCTGTTTCACTATCGTAGAAGAGATGATCTGGCAGCTTGCAAGGGTAACATCACATCACAACTAAAATATACATTCAAAAGCCTCATTTAAAAAAGAAAGCTTTAAAAAAGAAAGATGAAAACAAAGTAGAAACTGAGAACCAGCAGAAAAATCAAGTCAGCATCTAGGTAGAATTCTGTTGATGTGCTGTGCTGGCTTAAAAGTGCCTGGCAAGAAGACTATGACGTTTGGTGCCTTGGATGTGAAGGAAGTAAGGATTGTAAAATTGGGTTGCTTGGAGCTCGTGGATTTTTGCCTGCCTTTCCTCAGGACTGCCGTATGACTCCAGGTAAAGCATATTCACCATTGATTGTTGTTTCTGTTACTTGTGCTACCACCAACATCACTGGTGCCCCCTGCTGATCATATACATCTCCATTTTGCTGACCACACTAAATACTGCCAAATATCCCTGTTTCTGTCCTTTTCCAGTAAGACAGTGTTGGAAACTTTTTTGGAAGATGTGCCCTGGAAGAGCAGGAGACCAGTGTGTCTTCGTTAAGCTGTCATGGCAGCCATGATAAGAGGGCTCTACCATCTTCCCAGTGCTGCTATTTGCCAAATTGCCTCTGCTGCCAAGAAAATGACAAGAGCACACACTTCCCAGAAATAATTTAGGAAGTGTGGTAAAAATAAATTTAATCCAATAAGCCTCATTTAATTTAATTAGGATACAGCTAAATAGAATACAAAAGAGAATAAAATTTAAATTTTGGCTTGAAATTAATTGAAATCAAGTTACATCAAATTAAATGGAGATGATCATAAAGGCAAGTAACCAAATTTGTGTGTGTGTGTGTGTGTGGAGTGTGTGAGAACATGCACACACATACACATGTATTAAGGAACTGATGCAGCCCTTGTGGGAAGGATCTGCACCCTTACTGTTGTTCTGTTCCTTCAAGTCACTTCTGATTTATGGCAACCCTATGGTGAACCTATCAGAGTTTTCTTGGCAAGAACTTATTCAGAGGGGATTTGCCATTGCCTTCCTCTAAGCCTGAGAGAGTGTACTTGCCCACAGTTACCCAGTGGGTTTCCATGGCTGAGCAGGGATTTGACACTTGGTCTGCAAAGTCATAATCCAATGCTCAAAACACTAGACCATGCTGGCTGGCTGTGCCCTGCTTTATATGTATGCAAGTAAAGGACTGGCATAAAGGATGTGCATACTGTCTTTGTCAGCAGTTTAAGTAAATCAAATCAGATTGTGACACTGCAGAAATATAGCAGAGTGTAACTCACCTACAGGGCAGTGCAACTCACAAACAGCCTCGTATTCAGGATGGAAAGAATTGAGATTTTTATAAAAATGAACATGAGAGCAAATGAAACTGAGATTTTTCTTCTATTCACTTCATTTGGTAAGGGTCAAAATTAGATGATCAATTATCATGTTTGAATAAAGAACTCTCTCTTGTTTGTTAAAAAGATGTGTGTCTGTCAGAGATTGTTGTTTTCCTCAGTTACATATCTTGTAAATGGAAGGTAACCACAGGCTTAAATTGCAAGTCTGAGTGCAGAGGCATGGCTCTCTCAAGAAATTCTGCTGTTAGAGGAAAACAGGTCAATATTTACGAATGTGTATCATCCTCTAGAAGGTCTAGGTCTGACCTTCTGAGTTACTTTCTAAAATATGCATCTACATCTTTTAAAACTCAGTTGCTATTTTCTCTGGAATGGAGGAAGGCTCATTGTGTCACATACTGAAGAAGAAGGAGAATGAACGGCTTACTCCTCGGTAAGTGAGTATAGGATTGCAGCCTTAGTATAGTAGAGTTCAAGTTATTAAAGGTGTTACCAGTCAATGCCAGCAGCCGAGATTGCTATTTAAACAGAAAGAGTCATACAACGACTGTGTCGGTAAATTGGTTTTTGAATCTCCGTTTGAATGAGTGGCAAGGAGTCTCCCAATTGCTGCTCTGTGGCATGTAAAACACAATTACTTCTAACTGTCATCTGCCACCACAGGTGATCCTCAGCCTATTGCTTTCTCTTCCATTACATTATCCTTCTTAGCAGGTGGCTGAGGTAAAACCAGAAGGTTCCACTTGCCTATTAATACTCCAGGGGACAGATGCTCTGGCTCCTGCCCTTTCAAATGTTGTTTGAAAACAAAAACAACAAAAAAGAAGAAGAAGAGGAAATGATTATATGTGCTCTCAGGGCATATATCAGCATCACAAATCAATGGTAAAGAGCACAGATCTCTCCGGGGGACCTTGTTCAGAAAACATTGGGTAGAGGTTAGTTACCTTGTTTTGCATGAGCTATTAAATCTTTCCCTGACTAGAACTGGCTGGACTTTGTTTCATTTTGTCCAAGGGAACTCGCTGCTTTCAGCAGAAAGTAACAAGATGAGATAGAGTCATGGTATTACCTGTAGTTTATTCATTTACAGCCATTGGAGTAGTAACCCACTGGCGGTGTCTCTTTATGCACTTTATTCTCCACAGTATAGCGGTGCAGCTGTAACACTGGATTATCCTAATGTATTATTCAGAGCTTCAGGCTAATGAGTTATTTGTAATGTGTTACTATTGTTGTTATTATCCTCACAATATCAAGGTACATGGTGCTGTCCAAAAATACAGCAGTGAAACAGATAGGCTTTCCAATGGCATACAATCTATTTCTTGAAAAATAAATAGATTAATCTAATATGTAAAAGTCAAAATTTTTGAGTTTTTCTGTGTCAGGCAGATGAGAAGACCTCATATGATTGGCTGTCTGTGAAGATTCTATGGGATATTGAGGTTCGCAATTTAGGGAGGGGCCTTTAGATTTCTCAGCCAGAGAGCTCTTGGGCCTCAGACCGGTTGCTATGGAAATGAGGCCTAGCAGCAAGAAGGAGGAGTGCAATGTATTCCCTCAAGAAGCCAACCTCTGGATGTTAATAACTATGCATACAGGTTGGATTGGGGAATACAGGGAAAAGTTACAGGTACTGAACAACATAGTTCGGGGAATTAGAGACACAGGATCTCAAACCAGTATATTTCAACTGCATTTAATTCCTAAAGTAAGGTAAGGTAATTCTTAAGGTATTTCTAACAAGTGTTACCTATGAGAAAATAAAATCCCGGGCAACGCTGGGTGAATAGGCTAGTATAAATATAAAATGAAGACAATGAAAGTACAAAAAGAAGCTATTCAAATACAGTTAAACTGAGTATACAAAATTATAAAAATTAAACTAAAATTCTGAAAGCTTTAAAAAAAATTAACTGAGTTTTAAAAACAGTAATAAAAGGAACAGTCCCCAAGTATCCCAAAATCCAGTTCCAAAAATATGGAACACCAAGGGAAAAGGAGCAACCTCAGGCCAAAGACTGGTTGGTTGAGAAACATAAAATTCATAGACTGAAGATCCTGACTAAGGTGGTGGAGACAAATGAGAGTTGAAAGATAGGGGAAAGTTAGATCATGGAAGGCTTTAACAGTTAAAGCAAGAAGCTTGTACTGGACCCTAAAAGAAGTAGCAACCAATGAATGGACATGAAAAGCGGAGTGGCATGGTCAAAATGACAGTCCACAAGGATAGTTTCAGCAGCAGCATGTTGAATAGAAACTAGGGGACCAGGATGAGTTGATAGAAGACCAGTCAAAAGAAGATCACAATAATCAAGGCAAGAAATGACTAAGGCATGAACTAAAGTCTTTGCAGAGGATGCAGATATAAAAGGTCTGATTCTAGCAATATTGTAAAGGAAAAAGTGGCATGGCTTAGCTACAGCTTCAATGTGACAAGCAAAAGACAAAGAGAAGGGAAAAATAAAACTAAGGATTATGATAATAGGCGGGGACTCTGAAGACATCAACAATCTGGATAGTTCTTTGGAGAATATGGGGAAGGGGGAGGAATAGAAAAAGTAGAAGAGACAGACATTTTAAAAGTTGATGACAGAGGAGATTTATAAACATCAAGATCAGAACAATCAACTTCAGTATTAAAAAAAGGGAGCAAAGTAATAAGCAGGGAGTACAGGAGAGGAGGTGGTGGGACAGGCTTTTAAAATAGAATTAATGGTAGGTAAAAGACATGGTGGATTAATATGGATCAATGATCTTTAATACTTCTGTTTGACCAAAGATCAGCACCATGAAAGGAAGATGGCCAATTTTGTAATCAAGGTAGTCTGCCCACTTTTTAGTCTTCTTCCACTGGTGTTCACCTGCATGAGTACAGATATGAAGATACCAAAGAATTCCTTTTTTCTGTTTTTAATAATGAAGATATAACATTGCATTGATTACAATTTAACAAGGAATAACTTTGCATCTTTAATGATGTAACTGTAACTTTTTCATTCATTATAGAGTCGCATAGCCTCACAAAGTAGTGAGACAGAGAGAGAGCTGTCCCAGTGTTCAAGTGGTACCTTGGGCCCTGTTTGGTACTATTGCCTCATGCTTTGTTGAGGTGACCGCAAGGTGGCTGGGAAGAGAGTGTTACACAGCAGGTTGTAGCATTCAGATGTGTGTATCTTTTTTTCTAAGTAACAAATTTAGTTGCCCTTTTTAAATGAAAAAGGCTGTGTTAATTTTGAAAAATGCATTAGCAAGAGTAACTAATTACTTGAAAAAGGCTTTAGAACTGTTATTGGAAGAAACTGTTTTCAGAAGTTGCTTCATGTTCCCTTGTAGACATTGAGGTGACAACCATATGGTTTGGAGAAGAGTATCACAGATTAATGACCTGTAGCGTTTAGATTTTAAGTGACTAAAAAGGAACTATGCAGTCACTTTTGACAAACAGAAAAATTACTTTTTAAAATGATAACAAATGGGGGGGGGGTGTTGAAATTCTAACCATAACCGATTGTTCCTAAAAATGACTTTCTAAGTTCTGATATTGTTGTTGTCATTGTTGTTGTATCATTTTATACTTAAGCCAAGCCTAAGGTGAACTTATCATGGGGTTTTCTGGGCTGAGCGTATGTGATGTACCCAAAGTTACCCACTGGTGTTCCATGGCCAAGCTCGAAATCAAACCCTGGTCTCTAGCATCATAGTCCAATGCTCAAAACGCTACACCACACTGGCTCTGCTATTATTAATTCCCTTTGCCTGATGTGAGGAGAAGAGATTGTAAGAATATTTGGCATATTATGCAGAGTGCAATAGAGCTTGTGGTAGAAACAAGAGTAATTACTCAGTATACTCTAATAAAATAAAAAGTAAACTAATATTTATTGCCTCAGGAAATCCATCTAAGGATAGGAAAGGAGATAAACAGGATTTAAGTGATATTTGTTTATAAAAGCCATAAAAGCTGGTTCATGAAAGTTACTATTGTTGCATTGTGAATCCATGCATGGTTGCTGTCTTCTCAGAGAAAGAGAAACAAAGAGATTAACTATCATCCTTGTGGGAGGAAGCAAATGCAAGAGGTAGGAAGGAAGTAAAAGGCCTCTATACATAGATAAAAGAAATAAACAGGGGAAAACTCCAGAGATGTCCTAGTTCTCCATCTTGCCCTTCTCACTGATCACCTTCTACAAGTGTTGAGGTCTCTTTCGTTCCAACAAAGACAAGTTCCTAGGCAAATAGTGGCATCCTGCCTCTACATGTGGAATTCCATTGAAGAGAGACGTGTCAAGAGCAGCTTTTCCATTCTGAAAGTAACACATGGCCACTATTGGCAGGAAATGACTAAAACAGAAGCATGCAGTAGCAGCTTCCATGTCCCAAGTTGTTTATGTGTTTAGATGGGGCTCTGTATTTAAATAAGCTTTTGTGTGTTTGCTTCTTTGTGATTGTGGCCAGCAAATGCATGCCAGGATTATAGCTGTTATGCTGGGTTTTTGTTCTGTTGTGTTTCAAACATTTTAAAATGAAACTTTGAATCATACCAAGAGGGAAGTGCTGGCATGAGTAGTGCCTACCTCATTTTGGCAATCCAGTATGAGGGTCATTCAGATCTTACCAGAGCAGCATAAGATTCAGATACAGACAAGCAGAAACCAGCAACTACCATGCCAATTTATCACTGTATAAATCAGACTGCAATTGGAGAGTGCTTCTGAATCCTGAACTGAGTTCTGAATCCTGAACTGAATTGGTTCAGGTAGGTTCAGGAGATGTTTGCATGCTTTCCACGTGCTTGTGAGGTGTGTGTGAAATGTGACTATCACAGTATCAATTCATTATTGATAGCTCTCTCTTCCAGGATCAGAAAATTAAAACTCTTTTGGTGGAGTCTGTGGGACCTGAGAGGGTGTAGCTTTAGTTGCTTGCTTGGAACATTCTGGATGATAAACTCCTTCTGTGTTTTCAGTCATATGCTCCACATTCACCCAGATCTGGCCTGTTGTACTTTATGTGCCTTGGGTGCCAAGTTCCCAGAAAACAAATAAAAATGCCATAAATTGTTTTTCATTCATTATACCTCCACTGTGCCTCTCATTCAGAAATTTTGCAGGTTTTTTCTCTAGAGACAGCTGTACTACAGATGCCATTTTCATATGCCCAGCTCATACTCCCAAGTGATTAAAGGGCCAAAGGGAAGCAAATCATCAACACTACAAAAACTAAATTGAATGAATCCTTTCTACCCACACCTGTCTTTCTAACATTTTCAGATTCCTTAACCTAGGCCTACAATGGGAATGGGGGCTCCAAAACATGGTAAAAATGCCCCCCTCCCATGGCCACAAAAGACGCTTTGGAGTAAAAATTTGATCCTTGAGTGGGGAGGCTGTGGTGAGGGGATGAGGCCCTCCAGGGTCTCTGGAGGGCTAATGTGGCCTCCCAGCCTTCCACAGTTGCCCATCTGTAACCTTAGGAAGTGGGAAACTTTAGGACGCATCTGCAATGCCAGCTTCTCATTAGAATTTGGGGAAATTGTAGCTCAAAAACAGCCTGCGACAGTCGGGTAATAGCAGGATCTTTTCAGTTATGTCTTACCAGTACTAATGCAGAGAAAGGCTCCAGTTTAAAAATAAACACAATGCTTTATTTGAAATGACAATCACACAAACACAAGAAAATATGCATTCTCATGAACCATACAAGGCTGTCAGAAAATAAGGAGTGAAAGGTGGGGTAGAGAAAGAGATTGAGCAGGCTGAAGCAAGAAAAAAGGTGCTCAGACAATCTTCTGAGGATAGCACATGGACTGACAGCGGTCTGGGATGCCAGTTACCAAGAACTGGGGCTAAAAGTCAGGGTTTAAGTACCTTTTCCCACACTTTAAAGAAGTGCTCTGGCAAGGCTCAATAATTTCTCATGGGACTGACAAAAAGCTCCAGAATAGGAGATTGGTTTGACACTAACAGAATTATGGGAGTCATGATAAACTCTTGAAGTTTAGACTGGTAGAGAAAAAGGCGGGGAGGTGGCAGAAAGATATCTGGGTGAGGTCAAAAGAGATGGTCTCTGATTGTCTTATGGGTTTGTTTGAGAATGCAAAACTCTATGGCCCTTTCCACAATGCACCTTTTCACAGAGCTAGGATGCGTGGATCGCGCAAGCAGCTTCCAGCAAGAGACTCTCTCGTCCTGGTTCCTTCAACTCCACAGCTGCTGCCTGCTCACGTAAGAGCCCCGCCTCTTCCTTCTGCAGTGCAGCCTGGAGCAGGAAGTGTGAGCGCCGTGGCTCTGGAGCTCTGCACACATGGCAAGTGTGCATGGGGCCCCGGAGCGATGCACAATCGTGCACCATTTTCAGCTCAAAGCCGAAAATGAAAAAGTGCACAAGCGGCTTCTGCCAGATCCTGGAGTGTCGTACGATTGTGAGTGCATCGTGTGGACTGCTCCTCACATTCATGCAACACTCGAGGGGCCCTTTTGCATGGTAAATGCTGTGCGAAAAGGGCCTATGAATGGGAGAGAGATTAGCTGGAAACTCCTGGTGCCAGAGTTTCTACTCTGTCCTCCTTTGAATTTTGTGGCCTGATCACATCCTCAGCAGCTTGACCTGACAGCAACCCTTTCTGGCCAGCTAGCATGAGTCCAGTCAGGCATTTCCAACCATAAATACATTTAGATATGAAAAAGCACACAGGGTGGGGCCATCAAGGGTGACAACAGACCCCTGCTCTGAAGGTGAAAGGTGATATTATGCCAATTTCCTCCAGTGTTCCCAAGAAAGAAGAAAGATAATCACCATTCCCAGCTTAGGGGAAAAGGTGAAAAAATAAAGGTGTGATGCACAAACATACTGAACCATACCCTTTTTTCTGAAATTTAGCAGAAGAAAATAATTTCAAAGGAGTCACTATCCTGCAAATTTCATCAAGTTGTAACAAACATTTGTCAGTTTCCACTGATGGTCAATGGGAGACACAAAGACTGAATTTCTACATTGAGGTTTAGACCAAGGTCAAACCAAGGAACCATTGAATTGGTCAGTCAGATCAGACTGGTACTAAATTGGAGTCCAAACCAAACTGTGCTGTTGATTCACACACTTAGACCTTAGTAGCTACTGTAAGGCTATAATGTCCACAATAAATAATTTTTACCACTTCCCATGCAGAAGAATTCATAGACATAAATTAAGAACATAAATTCTCATTTTATGTCTCCTTAAATGTATTATTTTTCCTCAAACTGTTAGTAGAACAAACAGAGATGAAAAACACACTGTCTGAAATAAAATACAGAGAAAAATGTGTGAAGATAAGAGGGCTGGAGGAAACTGAGGAGGAAGATTTATATAATAGAATAGTTCCAACACTGGCGAGATTTTTAGACTGGCCCTCAGAACAGATGGACATGGACTGCATCTTCAGAATAAACTTGCCAATCACCCAAAAAAGAAAAGTTCCTAGAGACATTGTAGCCTACTTTGTATGGGAATGCATCAAAGAGTTGATCATACAACAAAGCTACATAAACAAGTTGATCATTGAAGGAACAGAATTAAAAATATACAGATGGGGTAAATTCAAAGGGGTTATATTCACATATAACCAGAAATGACATGTAATAAATTCTATAATGAAGGAAGAAGATTTTCTGAGAAAATTCAAAGAAGAACATAAGAAGATGCAGGGAAAAGACCAGATGACAGTGGAGGAAAAAGAGAAGACAACAGGTAAAGAATTGAAAAAAAGACAGAGATAGCCAACAAAAGATAGTACTAGTAGAACCAACAAACTATTTAGAAGATCAGACACAACGAGAGTGACAGGAAGACCAAGAACATGAACAGGAACAAGAAGAAATAGAACAGGAAGAATTGGAAGAAGATACATCATCAGAGTTAGAGACTGTAGAATAGAACAATCATAATTAAAATGAGGCTAAAAATACTATCCTGGAATATTAGAGGCATAAATTCAACATCATAAAGGAAAAGAATTTTTCACCAGCTTGAAAGACAAAAGTGTGATATATACTATATACAGGAAACCCATATATCTAGTAAAGAAAAGCAAGTACAAAACAACGTTAAACTAGGAAATTTTTTTTAGTGGCTTCGGAAAAGAAAAAAAGAGGGGGTGGCGATATATATAATCCCCAAATACACAGCAAAGGAAGTTGTAAAAGATTCTCAAGGGAGATATATAGGAGTAGAGGCTAAGGTGCTTAATACAAAGATTTTATTTATTGGAATTTATGGCTCCTTAGAAAATAAAAAAGAATTTTATGAGAAGCTTTTAGATAAAATTAGAGACATTGAATATCAAGATATTATTATTATGGGTGACTGGAACAGAGTAGTGTACCCTGAATTGGACAGAACTACGAAAAAGAAACAAAAGGGAAAAAAAGGGAAACTCCCCAAATCATTCTTTGAGTTAATTGATAATTTGATGTTAGCAGATGCATCGAGAAATCTTTACGGGGACCAAAAAGAATTTACCTATTTCTCAGAAGTTCACAAAACATGGTCCAGAATTGATATGATCTGGACTACCAAAACAGAATTTACAAAAGATGGAAGTTCTCCCAAAGATTACATCAGATCATACTCCACTAATATTAACTTTGGAAGACAAGAAACAAGAATTCATATGGAGAATGAATGAAGAATTATTGAAGGACGATAAAATAACTGAAAAAGGTAAAGAAGTTTTAGAGAGATACTTTCAGAGAATTCAAATAATGTAACCGTATGGGAAGCCGGTAAAGCTGTTATGCATGGCTTTCTTATACAGCAGGAAACAAAAATAAGAAAAGAAAGAAAAGCAAGAGAACAAATTTTAGAAAAAGAAATAAAACAATTGGAAGAAAAGTTAAAAATTTCTGCCCAAAATATAAAGATAATAGATGAAATAAAAGTATTACAAAAACAGATTTCCCTACAAGATACAGAGGAAATAGAAAGTTAAAATTTGCGAAACAAAAACAATTCTTTCTAGCGAATAAAACAAATAAATGGTTAGCGTATAGAATTAGAAAAGAAAAAAGTCTGATTCTTCAGATAATAGAAAATAAGAAAATGTTGATGAAACAGGACGACATTAAAAAAGCATTTGAGAGGTTTTATAAAAATCTCTTCGCAGAACCAGAAACTAATCAATTGAAAAGGGATAGAATAAATGAATATCTAATTAGAGGGGAGTTACCAGAGATTACAGAAGAACAAAGGGAAGAATTAAATAAAACCATTACAAAAGAAGATATTGCAACCTATCGAGAAACAAAAAGTAGGGAAAGCCCCAGGTCCCGATGGATTTCCGGCCTTGTATTATAGGACATTTCAAGAACAACTAATTAACCCATTACATAGCATAATAAATGGGATAGGTAAAAGTGCTTAACCTCCCTCATGGGGGGAGGCAAACATTGTCTTGGTACAAAAGGAAGGAAAAGACCCCCAGGAATTAGGTAAGTATAGACCAATAGCACTATTAATGTAGATTATAAAATCTTTGCCACAATATTTTACAAGTAGTGATAGATACAGATCAGAATGGATTTCTGCCAGGAAGATCATTAAAAAATAATATAAGGACAGTTCTCAACGTCGTGGAATACTTTCATAGACATAACAAAAAGAAAATTGCATTATGTTTTTTAGATGCAGAGAAAGCTTTTGATAGGGTGAACTGGGTCTTTTTAGAAGAAACTATAAAGACCATAAATTTAGGATCAAAATATACAGAGTGGGTTAATTCAATTTACAAGGACCAAAGAGCTCAAATAATAGTAAATGGGGAAAAAACTGAAAATATATCAGTAAATAGGGGAGTTAGACTCTTTTGTTTATATTGGTTCTGGAAATATTAAACAATAGAATTAGACAGGAAACCCAAATACAAGGAGTTAAAATTAGGAACCAGGTATATAAACTTAGTGCTTTTGCTGATGATTTGGCTATTATTCTTGAAGATCCCTTAACAAGTATGGAGACATTACTGGATACACTACTCAAGTTCGGAACACTCTCTGGATATAAAATAAACAAAGACAAGACAAAAATCATTACAAAAAATATGCCTGAATACGAGGAACAAGAATTAACAAAATGTACAGGCTTTACGATAGTGAAAAAAGTAAAATATTTAGGTATAAATATTACAAAAAATAAGGTGGACCTATTCAATAATAATTATAAGAAAGTATGGTCTGAGATAAGAGAAGAGTTTAAAAAATGGGAAAAGTTAGAATTATCACTCCTAGGTCGAATCGCAGCTATCAAAATAAATAGTCAACCTAAAATAAACTTTCTATTTCAAAATTTACCTATAATTATGAATGAAAAACCCTTTAAGGAATGGAATAAGGACTTGATAAAATTCATATGGAGAGATAAGAAACCAAGGATAAAATTAAGGGTCATGGAAGATACCAAAGAAAGAGGAGGAATGGGATTACCCAATTTGAAATTATATTACCATGCAAATTGTCTAGAATGGTTAATTGATTGAATAACTTTACGAAATTCAAGACTGCTACATTTAGAAGGGGAGGGACTCTATTTTGGGTGGCACGCATACGTATGGTATGGGAAAGCATCAATAGACAAAGATTTCAAAGCAGCACATCTTCTGCAAAAGGTTGTTCTGATAGTCTGGTTAAAATATGAAAAACAATTATACTTAAAAATTCCGTCTTGGGTCTCAGCTCATGAGGTTTTTTACAAAAGAGAGATTCCTATAACAAATAAATGGATTATATATGAAGGTATATTGAAGACACAAGGAAATACTACCTCTTTTAAATCAAAGGAAGAGCTTAAGATTCAAGGTTTATCGACCCATTGGCTATTATTAATGCAATTAGCAGGAAGATATAAGGTAGATAGAAAAGGAGAAGATTTTGAGATAGAAGAAAAGGAATTTGACAAAATATTAAAACCGAACTCAGAACATAGACTTAGTAAAGTATTCTGTTATTCTGTTACAGAATTCTGTAAATTCTGTTAAATTTACAAAGTGAACAAGAAGCAGTTAAGCAGACCATGATAAAATGGGCCCAAAATTTTAATTATACAATTACCTTGGACCAATGGGAGAATTCATGGAATACCATTTGGACATTGATAAAACCAGTTAGTTTAAGGGGAAACTACTAAAATGCTCCACAGGTGGTATATAACACCAATTCAGATGTTACGGATCCAAAGTAATGTAAAAGATACTTGCTGGAAATGTGATCAGAAGGGCAAATTTTATCATATTTGGTGTTGCTGTAGAGAAGCAAAGAGGTTTTGGGAAGCTCTGCATGCCAAAATTCAAGAATCAATGAAGGTTAAAAATTCCCATTAGTACCAGAACTGTATCTACTTAATATGATAGACTGTTTACACCAATTAAATAAACCCCAAAAGAAAATCCTCCTGTATATGGTAACAGCTGCTAGACTTTGCTTTGCCCAGGTATGGAAATTGAAAATATCTCCCAGGATAGAAGATCGGTTAATAAAACTATATGATATAGCTGAGGCTGATATAATTATGGACTCTTTAAAAGGTAAGGCAAAGAAGAAATTTATCGAAGAATGGAACATGATATTCCCATTATGGGAATCCTATTGGGGCAAGAATGCTGTTATAAGTTGGAATGGTCCTTAAAAAACAGAAGGAATATAAAATGAAGGAAATGAGATCCTATTTTGATTTGAATGAAATATTAAATAGTAATATAAGAGATGTTTAAGATAGGATATTTAAGATTAGCTGCTCAGGATACTATCATTTGTAAAAAATAAGTTAAAAGTTTTTATAAAAATTTATATAAGTTCGTAACTGTATAAAAATAAGTTAAAACCAACTCTGACATAAGAAAAAGTGATGTAACAAAAAATGAGTGATATAAATTGTACAAAGAATTTGTTTAGAAGGTAAGGTACAGATAGGTAAGCATTCTCTTCTTGAGGTTTGGCAAGTGGCGGGGGGGAGGGTTAGTGGAAAGATATGGCAAAGGATTCCTGTAAAATGGGATGAAATAAGTAATACAGTGGTAATGAAGAGGCTAAATGGTAGATAGTTCAAAGTGATCTTTGGTAAAAAAAATCCAATTAATATATTTACATACAATGTTAAGCTGTCATATATTTGTAAGCATTACCATGATAAATACATAATTGACTAATAGAGTTATATTAGGAAATTATGTTAATTATGTAACATGCCATTCCTTTCATTGGATAGGATCATTATATGTTATTTAGTATATATTGTATGTTTCCATAGGTTATTTTTCTTTTTCTATTTTGATATCGTTTTATTTTCCTTTTTCCATTTATGTATGTTTTTGTGTATTAAGATAGGATTGTGTAAAGTTTGTCTGTCTATTGTTTTTATTAATACAATAAAACTAATTAAAAATCAAATAAAAAAACGTATTATTTTTCCTCAAAAATGCATTTTTAAACATTTTGGTACCCTTTTTAGCCCCAAACTCCTTGGAAAACTTGAAAAAGAAATATAGAAAGTGGTGGATAACTGCATTCTTTCCTGCAGGTTAGTGTGGGAAGTGAAACTGAGGTTAATTTATATCAGAGTTCACAAAGATCATTCAGCTCAAGCATTCCTTATAAGATTGGGAAGATGTCCCTGTGATTGCTGCCCACCCACTGAAATGAAGAGACCACACAACAGGACTTGGGATGAACTATGGGCAATTTATTATTTATTGCCTATTTGTACATGAACTTGAACTTGAACTTGAACTTGGACATGACATTGAACTTAAACTTGACCTCACAGGGGGCTGTATGATAGCAAAATACCTAGTCCCAAGGCAAACCCTTGATCCTGAGTTGCCACCTTGGTGATCCCCTCTGGAAGGTGTGCCCCACGAAACCCACCACCTGCCACAGAGCCCAGAAGTGAGGGCATAAAATATGTGGGAATGCCCCAAGGATGCCCTCCTTCTTCGCCCTTCACCCTCTGCCTGATAACCAGGTGAGTGAGCTCCAGAGCCATATCCTACACCACCTTGTGCCAAAGGTATATCCTGATGCCTTGATGCCCTCCTTCACCGTGATGTGCAAGGACAATCATCCACTTTGTCCTTGGACCCCCCACCGACCACCAGGATGTCCCTCAGGCCAGTCTGTAAGTTTCCAAGGAAAAATTCAGCCCATCAGGTGACAGGTGAACCCCATCCACCTTGTATAACCCTTCCTGGTGCTGTGTTATGTTATGATGATGGATGTATTTGCCCAAGCCCTGTCATAGAGTATTGTGAATCTCAAGGTTGGCTCGCTGCCAAGTGCCTTCAAGTCACCATGGGTCACCACCCCCTAGCCCATAGCTTTGTTGGGATCAAGGCCAACCAGACAATGCAAACACCAGGCCACCTAGTTCAGACAATCCCCATGTCATGGATGGCCTGCAGGACCAATGCTTTCCCTTTCAACAGTCCAAGATCATTAGCTCCTAGATGAATGACCAGCATGTCGAGAGGAGGAGCCCTTTGCTCTTGAAACAACAATGGCAGCAACCCATGCCAACGGAGGCCTCTCCTGCCCAGCCATTCAACAGTGGTGCAATCGCCCAGCCCAAGGTATGACCCCAGGTGGCCACCATGAGCGTGATGTTCTGCCCAATGTACATATCTGTGACCACAAATCAAAACTCGCTTCTGTCCATACGACTGACCATGATCTGAAACCAGAGGGAGATGCATTAGAAATGGAAAGACTGTACATATTGAAGAAAACTAGAAGACCTCCACAGACCAAGCCGCTGTATGCTCTTTGCCCCCATGCAGCTGCTGAAGATGCTGCACCTATGCAAAAGAAAGAATGTGTGCCAAACTTAACACCTTGGAGCCCAAGGGCCGCCAATGCCCTCGATGTAACTGCCCAAAATTGGTGCCTTGTCAGAGGTGATGTGTCAGCGTGACAGAAATGCCACGGAATGACCCCCGTGTGGCCACATAATCAGTGAGGGCCCTGACAGGGCAGAGTGCCTTCTCCTCATATGTTAACAAAGTGAGGACTGAGCTGAGCTTCACCTGATCAGTTTTTGAACCCTTAATTGTGACACAGACATAGCTGTTCCCTATGGACAGGTTTCTGAATCCCAAAGCCCTCCCCAACTTATCAGCCTTGCTTTGAACCACCAGCTAGCCAATCCTTAAGGCTCCAAAGAATGCAGTGAGAGCCGCTGCATGAAATAGGGATGCTTCAAGAGGCAAAGAGCATATGGCTCCCCATACATTGCCCAGGCCCCTGAGGATAAGTGGTGAAAGCGGTTTACACTCATCCCGAACTGGCCCACACTCCCTGGTCCAACCCTCGATAACCTTACGAATCCTAAAATCCCCCGTGGGGCCTTGGTGGCCCTGAACCTTCAACCAGAAGGCTATAGCAGAGAGGGTCAAGTGAATGGTCTACAGGGAAATCCCAGCTTTCCTCAGGGACACACAGAACTGTAGAACATGGTCCACTGGTATCGGCCAAACCTCTCCCAGTCCCCAGCTGGCCCTGAACTCAATAAAGTCCTTGGTTGCCCTCAAGTAACTCCACCCGAAACTAGGGGCTAACGACAAGCTGATGGCCCGCACTACCTCATCCCTCCAAGATTCCAAAGGTCGGGAGGCATCAGTTCCGGCTGAGCTGCAGCCTTGGATGCCAGTTCTCTGAAACGATTCATCTGCATACGGGAAAGAGCATCAGCTAAAAAGTTATCAATACCAGCAACATGCTTAGCTGTGAAAAGAATGTTAAAACGGAGACATTGTAAGGTGAAGGTCCTGACCAAATGCATAACCCTCAGAGACCTGGAAGAAAGGGAGTTAACCACCCGGACTGTGGCCATATTGTTGCACCAGACATGCACAGCCAAGTTGGTGAAGTCCCTAGCCCAGATGTGGACAGTGACCAGTATCAGAAAAAAACTCTAAAAATGTGAGGTCTGCAGTAATGCCCATGTCAATCCATGATCTGGGCCACTTCTGGGTGCACCAGCAACCTCTGAAAAGCATTCTGAAGCCCACAGAGCCTGCAGCATTTGGGGCCACCTGGAAAGCATCTCACACTTTCATCTCCTCCCGCCAAAATGAAATACCTTTAAAGTCATCCAGAAATGTTTGCCAAACTTGCAAATCCTGCCTGATTTCTTGCGTAATTCTTATTCTGTGGCGCAGCTGGCTGACACCATGAAGAGCATCACAGAGATGCCTAAGGAAGGCTCTACCTGGTGCCATCACACGACATGCAAAGTTCAGGTGGCCCAGAAGTTCCTGAAAATCCCGAAGTGTGGGCTTGTGCTTCAGGATGAAAGCTGAAACTCTACATCTTAGGTCATGAACCTTTTGCAACGGGAGCCTGCAGAGCTGGTTCACTGTATCAATCTCAATACCCAGGAAGGTGAGCTGCTGTGCAGGGCCTTCGGTTTTCTCATGTGCTAGCGGTACCTTGAACTCCCCCATTAAAGCTATGAACTCATTAAGCAGAAAAGTGCATTGGCCAGACCCCCCATGCCCAAATGAAGATAAAATTGTCCAGGTAGTGAATCAATCCCTGCAAACCAGTTTTGATCCTGATGGCCCACTCAAGGAAGGAGCTGGAGGCCTCAAAGGCTGAGCAAGAAACTGAACATCCCATTGGGAGGGCTCTGTCCATGTAGAACTCGCCCTCGAATGCAAAGTCCAGCAGTTCAAAGTCATCTGGATGCATGGGGAGCAGGCGGAATGCCAATTTGATGTCACACTTCGCTAACTCTGCGCCCAACCCGTGCCTCCTAACGACACAAACTGCTGCATCAAACGAGGTGTAACGGACAGCACATAATTCCTGGAGAATAGCAGCATTGACTGATTCACCCCTTGGGTACGAGAGGTGGTGTATGAGGTGAAATTTGCCCAGTGCCTTCTTTGGAATGACACCTAAAGGACAAACCTGCAAGACCAGGGTAGGGAGTTGGTCAAAAGGGCCCAAGACCCACCCCTCCCGTACCTCCTTAGCAATCTTCTCCTGGACAATGTGCTCCATGCCACTAAGAGACTTGAGATTGTTTGCAAAGAAAGGCCCAAGGCCCTGAAAAAGGAATCTTAAATCCAAAAGTGAAGCCCTCCATCAAGTATTTTGGTGCAATCTAGTCTGGATAAGCTTGAAGCCAGGTTGCCAAAACCAGAACCTTAACTGGACTAGGGCCCTTTGGGAAATGTAGGGGGGGCTGCACTGCCACGCTGTCACCCCGCATCCCTGGGTCTCCCCCCAGGAGATCTGCCTCTGGGGCAGGAGTGAAAGGAGTGTGGACCCAAGCACAATGAGCATGCATGCTTGTACTTGCATGAGCACTGGTTGCATGACCCCTGCCACCCAAACTCCCAGCAAAGATTGCTCTGCTGCTTGTCCTGCCCTCCTGAAGGGCACACTGTACCACCACCTTTGTTGAAGTGGACCAAATGGCTGCTATCTGTCCTTTCTCCAAAGACAGGGTGTGCTGGACACATGATAGACATCCACAGCTGACTGTGAATCATGTGCCAGTGTAAGCTCTCATCCTCAGCTGCCAAACAATGGAAGGATTCATTGTAAAACAGCAAGGCATAGCCAGCAAAATCTAAACAGGTCCCATATATATTATATTAAAATATGACATGATCGGGGGCAACTTGGCCTGTTGGGCCTTAATCAGCACATAGGAGTACACCAAAAAAACAGACAGCCAATTAACCCAATTCCTATCAACTGTACACTTCTTGATCCTTTCTCTATCCTTTTTGTCTAGATCATCTTTGTCTTTCTTTTCTAACTCCTGTTACAAAAGGGAGAAAAAGTCAACATACTCCTCCTTGAGGATCTTCTCCTTGGTGGCTGGAGCTAAGTGTTTACCCACAGGGACCAGCTGGCTCTTGGGCCCACCCCCAGCACAAGAGTGCCCACATGACCTTGTGGACCCCCCAGAACTGGCCTGAATAGTATCCACCCCCTTCAATGGACTGCATAATTGGCTGTTGCCCCAAGGGGAAGGACATACAAATCAAGGGAATCCATAAGGCATTTGACATGGGCAGAGGGATGATGAGTATGGCCATGGCTGCTGCCCTGCCCACTGACCAGGAGACCAAGGCCACCCTGAGCTAGTTGGACCCCCCAAACTTGGCAGGCTTACCTTGGACAGAGACTATGGACTCAGTGCTTCCCGACTGTACCAGCTGCAAGGATGCCTGACTTGATGAAGACGTGCTGGCATGCCCCACTGATGATGTGTCACTTTGGTCCTCCCTGGGCCTGCTTCTTTCAGACATCTGCAAGTGTGAAAGGACCTCAACACCGCCACTTCTAATGGCCTGCTACTTAGACAACACTGCTGCCACAATGCTATTTGACAACTCATCTTCCAGTGAGGACACCGCTGCCTGGAGTGCTGGACTGGAGGCTAAGGCCCTTTTGGCCGGCTGCTTATCCTTGGCTGTGCTAGCCAGGGGACTGGAAGTGACTGACTGGACCTTCTTAACAGGCTGCTTACCTTTAGCTGAAGGGGTGCCCTTTTTTGGCGCCATCTCAAAAATGAGTCCCTCCCACCAAAGCTGACCTGTAAGCTGTAAATCCCCAAAACGCCAGACTACTGTGATGCCTGAAAACGTGGACACCAGGATGCCCTTAACTAATATTGGAAACCAGGATGCCTGAAAATAAGAGACAGACCCTTTTATTGATGTGGAGACCGGGATGCCTGTAAACCTGGGAGACCGGGACGCCAGAAAACCTAGGGAGACTGGGATGTTAGAAAGCCTAGGAGACCGGGATGCCTGTAAACCTGGGCAACTCGTAACTGGGAGACTGGGGTACCAAAAACCTGGGTGACCAAGACACCTGAAACCAAGAAACCCTCCCCACCAGCGTGCCCACAAACCTGAAGCCCCCAGTGGCAAGAAGTCCAGGAGCCCAGAGGTCAGGCTGATCCCAGGCTGCAGGCCCAGCCACATGGCCGGAGTCAAACAAAGGCAGATGATCAGCCACTCCAGGGGTTGCACTCTGCTTACTACTCGCTTCGCCCCGTAGTCTTGCCTCTCCTGCTTCCTCTGCTGTTGTTTTTTTTCTTTTCTTTTTTTTTTTTTACGGCCAATCTGCTGGCCGAGAAAGCCTGCAGTGAGGACTGGAACAGGACAGAGAGCCCCCAGTTCACCAGAAACAAAGAAGAGGCCAGCGAGGGAGACAGAGCTGCAGTTTAAAGGTCTCGCCTGGCCCACCCCCCTCCCCAGCATCCAGTGCAACCATGGTCGTATTGGTGATGTGGTCCCTTCTCGAAGTGGAGCAGCAAAGTTGCCTCCCCCCCAAGCCACTTGGAATGCGAGCGGGGGGGGGGACAGATTGTCATATCCATTTTCTCTCCCTATAAGTAGAAGCAGAATTGCTAATTTCTTTCTCTTTGAAGTTTTAGCCATTATGGTATAGGTATGGAAATAATACTTGAAAATACTTTTTAAAAAATGATTGAAAAGCATCTTTCATGAAACACGTTTCAATAACAACAAAAATGCAAATTTCACATAGAATAAGTTCCAAACTGTAAGGATTCTTATAGAATCTTTACAGTTTGGAACTTATTCTATGCAAAATTTGTAGGTTTGTTGTTGTTGTTGTTGTTCTGAAAAGAGCATTTTCTACACAGGAATCAGGGCATTTTCTGCACAGAAAAAAAAATCTACACAGAAATACTATGTTCTATGAAGAAAATACTGTTTCCTGTACATAAAATGATGTTTTCTGTGAAAACCACCCACAATAGATTGAAAGCATTTTTTTGTGCAGAAAATAATATTTTTGCTGATAAAATTTTCTGCATAGAAATAATTTGTTCAGAAGAGAGTTTTCTGTTCCTTCTGCTGAAACTGTTTAATGTGCGGCTCCCCATGTGAAATTTTGCACAGAATAAATCCCAAATTGTGAATAGTGAAGATGTCTAAAATTACTTCTTGCTTCCTTCAAGAACAAAATTAGAGAAGAATTTATAAGTGTAGCAAATATAATGCTGGACTAGTATATAGGAGGTTTATAGGAGGCATTTGCACTACTTGGTAATACCATTTTAACTGCCATCATTCCTGGGGTGTGGATCAGTGGAAGTAGACTACAGCTCTAGCAGAGAATTCTGAGGAGGTCTCTAAAGTGCAAATCAGAAGATTCTATAGGATGGGCCCATGACAACTAAAGTGCTATCAAAATGTTATAAATGGGTAGCATAGATACCCTCTGAGCCAGCATGCTGTAGTGAATGTTCAACTACGACCCTGGAGACCAGGGTAAACTCTGATAAGTTCTCCTTAGGATGGCATAAGTCATAAATGAAGGTACACAGCAACAAGATACACTCAGCTCCAAGTTATGTATAAATTATGTGTCTAGAGTATGGTGATTGATCAGAAAGTGTCCTTACTATATGTAATCCGGGTATACCTTTTCATGAAAAGCTACCTCTGAAAAAACCAACCGTGCACATTTGCCATAAAAGTAAGTTATTAGCACTTGTACATTAGCACCTCAGACATTAAAATCTCAACCTCGGAGCTTCAGTTTTGTGTCTTTTACACTCAAAGGAGTTTGTTTTGCCACTTAGTCAACTCTGTCTCAATTTACGTTCTTCCAGATGCATGTCCCTTCATACCCTCCTGGGTGATGGAATACATCAAAAAGAAAATTGGAGAGGCATGAAAAAGCTCACAAAGTCACCTCCCACTTCAGCAAAAACTGTTCATTTTGTGTGATGCCCTTGTACTGATCCCTGACTTTTTTAAAAAAATGGTCCTACTAAGTACATATAAGGGCATTTTGATTTTGATTTTATTTCTTGGCATTTTGTTGGTTTTTCTGACATTTTGTTTGTTTTGCATTTTGTGATTTCTGGTGCAAACAACTTTGAAAGCACAAGAAAAGCACAGGCATGTTAAGTATTATAAGCAAGCAAACACATTTCTTTCTTGAATTTATCCTTTGCTGCTCTTGTCTGTCTCTCATCCATCCCGCAATGCCAACTCCCCAAGCATTTTGTAAAATTCAGGTGCTTCAGAGCAGTTATGTTACTCTGTAAAGCTCCATGTACACTGATTGGAATAGTATTGATGGTAATAGCAGAATACTCTAAACCCAAACATGCAGCAAGTATGCATTTAAAAAAAAAACTTCAAAGGCAAACTTCTCATAAAAGAAAGAACTTACACTGGTGGCAAAAAGTTGCCCCTTACAGACTGGGGTGGGCTTTCTGGGAATGGGTACTGGATGAACCAGGCACACATTTCTGCAGAATTGTCTGAGGTTAAATCCAAGCTGCTAAGTTGAAAAGGGCAAGAATTGTACTCACACCTCAGAGCCACAAGGTGGGTCAACAGCTTTGTACTTCATCTTGACCCCAGATTTCAAGGCTGACATATGTACAAGTCAACTCCCTCTCCCGCAAGAGTCTGCAACCTCACATGTTCTCATTTTTGCCTTTTTCCAAGTTATCCCATCTCAGAGCAGACCAGGGTCAATGCCACCCATTCCCCGCTGCCCTCGAGGCATGCCATTTGATGCAATTTATTTCCCTCCTCTCCCTCTTTGACGGCTGCCACCTCCTGCCTCCTCCTGATTCATGGTATTATAAATCCTGAAAGAAAAGCTTGACACAAACACTTATTTTGTTCTTTTCGTTGTATGCTGTGTTTCCCTACAACTGAATAGTACATGTCTAAAGAAAATACCATGAACCTATTGACTTTTTCTTTTGCTTGAAAGGATTTTTCCACCCCCTCCCCCACCAAGTCTAAATTAGTATTCTCTGTGACATACCTGCAGGCTACATTATTAAAGGTCAAATGAAGATTTGCTCTGTTACTTCTGCTCAGTTTAAAGTAGCAACTTTTCAAGCTAGAATGAGGATCAGCTTTAATAGTTACCATCAAGCGGTGACCAGAAGAAACTTCTTTCAATTCTAGTGGAGAAAATACTTTTGTTGAAGGCATGCTCCAGCTTTGTGCTTTTAAGCTGCCCCTAGTTTCACCCCTTTTCCAGGCATAGATTTTTTTTTAACATCATCTTTCACTGAGTGCCTTCTTTTACTCCAGTGAGAATTCCAGTGTGTTGCTGGATAGTATGCCCATAGGAGAGTTTGTGTGTGCAGAATTGAGGGTATCCCTCAGTACCGAAACGCCAGACCCAAGAAAATCATGTGCTTGCATGAAGTGGAACATTTTCTGACTAAACTGACCAAATAATGTTGGTAGAATAGGAGTGATGCAATGAACGGTGCCCTGATTTCCTTAGCAGAAAGGAAGAATAAATAGCTAACATGAAAAATGAAGTAAACATGATCTCTTTGGCTTTTAAATCAAAAGAATCTGGCTGAATGCCTTGTGAATCTTTGCTTAACACATAGATATGGCTCAAAGAAAAACTCTGTGGTCTACAAACTAATAGTTTCATAGACATGCAACAAAATACAATTAAAACCTACTGAAAACTAGAATGCCATGCGGTTTCTGTAAAGAAACCCACAAGCAAGAATTCAAAGCAACATAACCTTTAAAAATTGTATTCGGTGGGTGGGTGGGTAGAAGAGCATTTAAATGAAAAAGGGGATTATAGTCTAAGTGTTCAGATACAATAATATGCAGATGAGTAACTGTTTCTATTTTGCCAGAAGAAAAATGTTGTGTAGATTTAAACTCTGCACTTCTACCCTTTCTATAAAAATATAGTCCAAGGGGGAAAATTCACCATAAATATCTTTTTTCCTCTTAGGCTGATCAACATGGCATTCAAACTGCTAGACATAAACTGTCATCTGGTTTTTCGTTGCCACATCAGTGACAGAGCACAGCTACTCAACAGCTAAATATCACATTTTCACATGTTATGAAATCTGTCACAGCTGGAGTCAAAGTGGCAGCTAATTTCCTGACATTAGAGTGAATGGTTATTCAGGTAGTATGGAGGTGACAGACCTTAATGGGCATAGCTGTACGAGTCCTGTTGGACTCTATACAAATGGGTTAGACAAGATTGGTGAAAGGTGTTAACAGAGATGTAGCATATTCATATTACCTATGCCCATCACTGAGAAGATATGTGATGCACCATTCCAGGAATAAAAAAATGTTAACAGTTCAGCACATTCTCAGCCCTTACTATCTCCACTTAAATTGAGGACTATGGTACTGGCAATATGGAATTTAGTCTTACTGGAAAAATAAAGATGTCAGATCAAACCTGCACACAGGCAAAGATACAATGAACAATAAAAAATATAGTAGAGTTGCTTCACCAATATCTCAGAGGAACTTCTGGAGAGGTCTGATAAAGTGAAATTTGTGGGTCTTGCTCTGATTGATTCTTATTGCAACGGAAGGCCCCCTCAGACTCATGTTGGGAGTGGCTGCAGGTTGTGGCATCATTACAGGCATCTGGGAGCTGCCATCATCCTTCATTGTCTTTGGTAGCCTCTCCCAGGCACCCTTGTACCATTCTTGTGACTGGAAGAGGTAACCTATCAGCATGTGGAAAGAGATGTGCTTTCTGTGTACTTGACCTGAAGAATGCAGTTTTCTCTCATGTCAGCCTGTGAAACTTTTAAACAAGTTTGCTCCTTGCAGCCTACATCTCAGGATTTTCTGGGGTTCTCAGACATGGTTTTTCTCATAATTAATGCATGCAGAGTGGTTGTCATTTTAATTGTTGTCATCTCTCACACCTTTAGAGTAGTGTGGCATGGGGTAACATCCAAGCACAGGGGAAGTTGGGCCTTCTGGCCCAGCATCCATATCTTCATGGAGTCCCATTATGGGACAGTAGGGATAGAGGCTTAAAGGTAACACCCAAATTAAGGGACACCTGCCTCACCCTCAGATGGTGGAGAACTACACAACAGCTGTGTACCCAAGTAGCTTCTTATTCATCATTTCCTTTGCTTATTCACCAATTCTTGCTCTGGGTCATTCAGGTATCAGGCACTGGATCTGTGCTTCATGGCAGGCCAAACTATTTGGGTGAAACCAAAAAAAGTGATGGGCATTTCCTGCCCAAACTCATGTGGAGTAGTCATACCTAGTATGCAACTTTGCCAGTCAGCACTGATCTCTCACCACTAGACTTGCAAAGACATTGTTCTGTATCCAGGTCAAGATGGCTGTTACAATTTGCTTTCAGGCAATGATGCCAATTTATTTTTATTGCGTATAATTATCTAATCTGTGGTATTAATCTTTTTTTTAAAAAAGCATATCAAATAATGTGAGCAAAATATATATGCCAAAGAAAATGTGATTCAAAATGTTAAGACTTTAAAAGGTGCAAAAGTTCATAGCATCATACCGGACTTGGAAACACATGTGTGTTTTTGTTTCCAAGGGCCAAACTATACAAGGGACACAACAGTTCTGCTGGGTCTTGATGAGATACCAACTGAAATGGGGAAGTTATAATTTCAAGTAGGGATATAAAGAATATTCTGAATATTCTCATCCTCAGTAAGCAAATGTATCTCTGTATGACCCTCACCAGTGTCTAGGCAGGACAGAGCTAATCAGAAATGCAATTTAACGACACACAGAGGGCCACATGTTCCTCATGCCTGTGTGATGCACATGCATTAGCATGTGCTTAGACACACTTATCGTGGGTGCTAATTATGTGGTTAGCAGGGGCTGGCTTGACAGGCACTGTAGTGAGGCAACCAGGTTAGCTGACACCATCCTATGTCCCCTTGTATGTGCTTATTATGCATGGTTGGGGAACACCAAGCCTGGGCCTGATTCTGGCCCACTGGAGATCCTAATATGGCCCTTCAGGATTCCTTATATGACTGTATTTTCTCACAGTGCCATAATCTGGTGGTTTTACAGTTTAGTTTCTGATAATAAGAGCTTTATGATAAATATGCTGGTACTTTCAGCTCAGCCCTTTTGCCTTTGATCCTGTCCCCCCCAGGAATTTCTGTGAGATTGAATTTGGCTTTTGGGTTGAAAGAGGCTTTCTCTCCTTCTTGTAATGTGTGAGGATTTATCTGAAAACCATTTTTATGAATATTGCTTTGAATTAAATATGCTGACCAACAAAGATCATTGCTACATCTTTGTTTGCCCAAGAAATGGGAGAAAAAATCTCTGTTCCATGTCACAAACCTCTTTTGAAATTAACAGGCCTTTAAAAAGCGGTGTGACATGTTATGGGGGTTGTCATTTATAAAAGTGGAAGGGATAGAAAAACTCCACTGCCTGTGTCCAAAACTTTGGGTTCACCAAAAGGAATTCTTTGCACCACAGCTCATGTGGCATATGTTTACACTATTGCTATGAGAAAATGCTAGCATTCTGTTTGCACAATTAGGTCTAAGTAAGAGAAGGAAAATAAGACAGCTAAGATTGTCCATGTGTGCACCTATCTATCTATCTATCTATCTATCTATCTATCTATCTATCTATCTATCTATCACCATTCTCCGTACTGTAGAAACAACATAGACACTATCAAAATAGGACTAATGATCTGAGGTTGCACGCGTGCATGCATACACACACAAACCTTCAAGAATTTTTCCCAATGCAGTTCTGAAAGGTCAAAATTCCTGTGACAATGCTTTGTGTAAGACAGATTTCCTCTGCCCTGATTCTAAGTCTGTATTGCCTACTGTATGGAAGTTTTTTCATGCATACTTTTAAAAAAGAAACATGATACTGGCTCACAATCCAGTTATCCTATTTTCCTATGCCTAGAGCTAGAAGAAATGTAATGCTTCAGCTGTGTGATATGAATTTACTCCAGATTGTATTCACCTAGAAAAGCAGCATTCATATCATGAAGAAATATATGCATAATAATTGACACAAACTTGGGATCTTACAGGGTTGATTTTACCCATAGCTTAGAAGGTTACATTTTTAGATGTAATTTGTCTCCGTTATCCATTGTAATACTGGAAAAAACAATCATCACTAGTCATTACAGCATTGTAAAAGTAATTCCTCGTATCAGTCAATGCCATGTGTTGCGATCATTTATTATTTTTTTGCTGGGGGAGATTTTAGGATTGTTAAAAGAATGGCATAAAAGGTTAAAAACAAGTCAAAATGCCTCTCAAGATGCCTAAAATGTCTTTAAGAGTAACTTTGAAAAGTAGCTGGAATTTTTTACTTCTCATACCAATAAAGTAGCTTTGTTCCCGTATTTGACTCAGAATTGTTTGCCTGTCACTGTTTCAGACAACGTACCTGATCTCTTCTACATTTAGAGCACATGCTGCCCTACTGAGCTGTGCTGTATGTAGCGATGACAGTCTTTGCTTATGTTGTTTTTGCATGCAAGAACAGAAAGTATCAAAAGGTTTCTCCCCACTGGGTCAAATTACAAGAGTTACTGTGCTTTTTCAATGATTTTTCACCTTTGGAGGCTTTGGATGAAAAATTTGCAGAGAGCTTTTTCTTATATGTACAAAACCAATGGCAAGACTGATGTATAGAATACACTATATGTAAGTACTGTAGTTATGGTGCTACACAGTGAATCCCAGCCCAACCCCACCCCTATTCCCCACTTACTGGGAAGCAGCTGCTGTGATCACAGGGGGCCTGTTCTCTTTATTCATAGAATCATAGAGCTGGAAGACAACACAAAGGCCATCAAGTCCAACCCCTTGCCATGCATAAATACACCATCAAGGCATTCATGATGGATGGCCATCCAGCCTCTGTTTAAAAATCTCCAAAGAAGGAGATTTCACCACACTCCAAGGCAGCGTATTCCACTGCTGAACTGCTCTCACTGTCAGGATGGAAGGTTTAGACGGAATCTCTTTTCCTAGTCTCTGAAACAGAAGAAAACAGGTTTTTTCCATCTTTCATATGACATCCCTTCATGTATTTAAACATAACTATCATGTTACCTCTTAACCTTCTCTTCTCCATGCTAAACATACGCAGCTCCCTAGACCGATCCTCATAGGGCATGGTTTCTAAGCCTTCTACCATTTTGGTTGCCCTCTGCTGGAGATATTCTAGCTTGTCAATATCCTCCCCGAACTGTGATGCCCAGAACTGGACACAGTGTTCCACAGTATTTGGAGTCTGACCAAAGCAGGACAGAATGGAGTGGCATTTCCATCCCCTCGTATGAATGATTCCCAGTGAGACAGGCAAAAAGAAGAATCCAGTTGCAATTCTACCACCTGCTGAAGTCTGCTACTTTCTGAACAACAAGGGAATAGACTCCCACTAATTGCAGTGGCTGCTATCTGCTAAGTATGGATTGGGACTTTCACAGTCCCTACATAGCCCCTAATTGAGGACCTATGCAGGGATCACGAACACATAACAGTCATGTGTGGGTAGCTCTAGGTTACTTATTCATAAATGCCATAAAGGATTCTGTACCCAAAAATTTTTTGTTCAAAAAAAGATCCAATAAACATACTAACAGCATTGATACTCCTTCCAGCATGTGTACACCATCACTGAAGCTGAGGAAGGATGCTGCCTTGTCCCCATTTCTCTCTCAATAAGCAACAGCAGCAAGAAGGCATCCAAGTCTGGCTCAGTTCTGATGGCCGTTGATCAGGTACAAGGCTGCACCCCAGGGCATTTCAACTGCTCTTGTGCAAATGGAGAAGAAAATGCTGCTTCTGCCCTAGCATAAAAGCCAGTCCTTCTCTGTCGGGTGCTTGAGGGCAGTTAGTATGCACCTAGATGCAACCTCACACCCAGTCAGTGGCCAGAAGAATGGAACTACTTCTGAAAGTCTTCTGCCTTCTATTTCACACTAGGGAGGATGACATTGTACCAGAAGGCGTAACTCATGTAACATCATTAAAAATACTTGTGTGTGTGTGCTGGGGGCCTTCGTTTCCAAATTATGGTGAACCTATCATAGAGTTTTCTTGGCAAGATTTGTTCATGGGGGTTTGCCTTTGCCTTCCTCTGAGTCTGAAAGATTGTGATCTGCCCCAGGTCAACCAGTGAATTTCCCTGGCCCAACAGAGGTTTGAATCCTGGTCTCTGGAGTTCTAATCTAATACTCAAACCATTACACTATACTGACTGTCTTAAAAATACATACAAATATACATAAACAGTACAGCGTAACTGAGAGCTGGGCTGCACCTGGGGGAGGATATGCCCGTATACATTGTAAAGAGGATCCTGGCGAATACTTTACATAAAAATGTTGGGTTTTGCATTAAAAAAAGACTTATGGTGGGGGTTCCCCCCACAGTTATGATATGAGAAAAATCTTGCACTGATTGACAGCATTTTCAGCATGTCTTGATATGTCAAATGCAGCAATGTGTCTTGATATGTCAAAAACGCGCTCTGTCTTCAAGGATGAGAAAACCTGAGATTGTTCTTTGCATCCCTAGTTATATGGTAATCTCCTCCTCCTCCTCCTCCTCCTCCTTCTTCTTAACCCTAAGTGGCTTAAGTTGCATTTCACATAATTCTCCCTCAGTGGAGTGAACCATGGCTTTTCCAAGGTTGCCTTTCTGGTATAGCTAAGAAAGTGCGTTTCCCAACTTAACAACAAAGCACTGCAGTCTGCCTTCAGTTCTGTTCATACAAATTTAATCCATAATAATGATGTCCTTAATGTATAAATTATATGGTGTGGAATTGCCAATAATAGCATACATTGCCGTAGGAACTAACATATGGGGAGGGGACACACCCTTGGCTATTGTAGCTGTTATGGTGTAGGGGAAAAAAAGTATTATTGCAAAGTGGCACTACTTGTATTTCTTTTTCCGTGAATGAATCATAATGCTTTAATGCTTTCCAGTCATTTGCAATTAAATGAACTCCAAATAAGATCTAAATGACCCACTCAAAGATATCACTGTTCTTAAGAGATGGCAGGAGCGAGTATGGCCAGTGAACCACATTCAGGCATAACAAAGGCTCATAGAGAGTATTTTTTTCCCTCTTGCCTGTTTATTATCTTGATTTGTTTGCTAATAAAATTTTATTGTACAGACTAATAGCAATGTCGTATTTACTACATAACGATGCTGCTGCAAGGTTATCTTATGTTAAATGTAATGATATGTTTAAAATCATAGTGTAATAGGTGTAAATTAAGTTATATTTCTCATTTTTAGAACAGATTTTATTTTCTACTGCCTGAACCTTAATGATACCCTTTGAATTAGTTTTAAATGATTGAGGGTTACAAAAGAATTTTGCTCTTCAGAGCTTATTAATTATAGAACAGGAACAAAAGCTGTCTTCTGTGTAAACAGCAGAGCTAGCCAAGTTACTTTAAGGAGAAATGAGTTGCCTTTATCATTTCAAGGCTCCCCAAAGTAGGTAATTATTGTCATAGACACAATTTTTAAAAATTAACAATTTTATTTTTCCATTGCTGAGAAGTAGCTAAATTTGAGTGTATCTACGCTACATAATTATAGTATTTTGATACCATTTTGTCAGCCATGGCTCCATCCTATGGAATTCTGGGATTTGTAGTGTGGCAAGGTACTTAGAATTCTGTGGCAGACAGCTGTTATGCTGTAGTTGAGAGGAGTATACTAGAGGTAAGAAACTACAAGTCCCAGGATTCCACAGGATGGAGCTGTGACAGTTAAAATGATATCAAACTTCTGTAATTGTGCAGTGTGGATGCATCCTTTGTTGCTTAAAAGCCCCTGGATGCTGTAAGCCCTGGGTCGCTGGTACAAAGCACCCACCCATCTTCCCACCCATCCAAAAGTCATTTCAACAGCACATGAGTCAACAAGCACAAGGCACAGTATGAGCCAGCACTTACACCATGGGGCATTCCTCCTCCTTCATCTAGTGAGGCCATACCCCTGTATTCATAAAAATAACTGAAAAGTTGTATTTACACTAATAAAGGAATGAGATTATCTTCTGTTAATTTTCTGTTATAATTAATTTAGTTATACCTTTGGTAATGTAAAAAAAAGGGGGGGAGGAATTAATTGCACTAACAATGACTGCCATAGTGCATCCATTGGTATTATAATACACTCCAGGTGGGGCTGCCCTTGAAGATGACTTGGAAGCTGTAACTAGTGTAAAATGCAGTGGCTCAGTTCCTGACTGGAATATCATAGATATATCATATATTGTCTGCCTTAAAAGAATGGAACTGGCTGTCAATAAACTTCTGATCTGAATTCAAGGTGTCTATGATGACATTTAAACTCCTAAGGAGCTTGGGACCTTGATACTCAAGGGAGGGCCTCTTTTTATACATACTTGCATGAGGATTGAGGTCTGTTGGTGGCTGGAAGGTTCTACTCTGTGCCCCACTAGTAGGGTCAATACATAGTGTAAGGATGTGAGAGAGGATCTTGCCAGCCATGGCAGCCCAGTTGGGGAAGACCCTCCCCTTTGGAGACCTAAATGGCACCAATTCTGGTTTCATCCAGGCTCCAAGTAAAAACATAGCTATTTAATAAAGCTTTTGGGCCAGGATGCTGTAGTGGTTTGAGCACTGGGCTATGATCCTTGAGACCAAGGTTCAATTTCCTGCTTGGCCATGGAAACCCAATGGGTGGCCTTAGGCACATCACATATTCTCAGCTACAGAAAACCCATGATAGGTTTGCCTCAGGGTTGCCCTAAGATGGAAATGACTTGAAGGCACATAAGACACAATTTGATACAAAATGCTCAGATATATGGTCTTAAGCTATTTTAACCCTTTATATCTGTTTAAATGCATGTTTTTAAATATGTTTTTCATCTATATAAATTATTTTTACTGCTTTAATTTTTTAACCTATTTATGTCAATCTTTTTTGCACACAGCCGAGATGTTGTGATATAGGGATGGATAGAAATATTTAAATAAATAGACAAATAAAGAAGATAAACAAAGAAACTAATAGGCTTTTTTTTAATCAGTGGCATACCAAGGCTTAACAGCACTCAGGGCAAGGGGGCAGGGCAAGTGGTGGTGGGCGGGGAGGGGCGAGTGGCAGGTGGGTGGGGAGGGGCGAGTGGCAGGTGGGCGGGAAGGGGCGAGTGGCAGGGGCAAGGTGAGTGGCAGGTGGGGAAGGGATGACCGGTGGCGGGGTGGCCAGGGGGTCCTCTTTTTTGCATCCCCCTGACATTGGCACCCAGGGCACACACTTCAGTTGCTCCACCCTAGATCTGCCTCTGTTCTTAAACTTACTAAAGGACTGTCAAGATAAATTAAGGAATTAGGGGAAACAGATACACCTGACCAGGCTCCTTGGAAGAGAGGTAGTATTAAAAAAAATAATATTATAATTAGATACTTGGAACCTCCTATATTTTCACCCTTTTTGACAATCATCTTTCATGCACCTTGGTAATGGGCTAGAGGTGTCCACCCTACCTTTTCATATAGTGTGGAGTTTGCTAAGCTTTGCTGTCAGCTCCATTGACCAGCAGTTTTTCCTTGTACTTCACACAGCTCTTGAAAGGATGGAGGCCATGATTAATTTTCCTCTTTTATCTGAAGACTTGCATCTTTTCTCAGAAGATATAGCGTGATTGAGATCCAACAGGTGTTGTGAGCTGTTTAATAATCTAGCGTTATGGAACTTCCAGTGGATGAAAATTCAATTATCTTCAGCTTTTCCCCTCCCCCACAGGGTATGTTTTTATACACTGAAGTTAATTAAATAAAAAAAAATCCAATGGCTTTCTTGGAAATTTTCTTTTTAAAAAGGCAGATAAAGCACAAGGTTCAGCTTCACTTAATTAGTTTGCATACCAGTAATAAACTTGCTGATTATCATTAAGAAATTCTGTCTTCAGCATGTTTCCATAGGGAGAAAAGAAGCCGGAAGAGACACAGAACTTCTCAAAGGTAAAACAAAAGTTGTGGAATCATCTCTAAATGACTCTTCATTGGTGCCAGTCACTGTATTTTCCCTTCACTTGCAAGCAAAGACAATTTTATTCTGCTATATCTGAGCCTACCATAGGATTTTCTTGGCAAGATTTATTCAGAGGTTTGCCATTGCATACCTCTTAGGCCCTTACTGCACAATGTCATCATCCCGGCAGAGCAATGCATTGCTTCTGGCCCAGGATGTCTGCCGTTGCACAACATCGTTGTGGTCCTGCTACTGTCACATCCCCATCTGCTGTAGTTGTGTCCTTTTTCATTACCAGAAAAATCCAGTAATGCCTCCCTTTCCTGCCATGATCCCATCGGCTGCAGGCATTCGGTAAGGGCCAAAATGCTTGATAGTGCTTCCTTCCACAGTACAGCACAGAAACTGACCAATCATGGGTCGTGGGGTGGGGAAGAGGCTGGAAAAGGGACCTGCCATTGATGTACTGTGGAAGGAAGAATAGTGTGCCTGACCAGATGCGGTGGGAAATGTTCAGGCCCCGACCCCACCCCAGCAATGGCAATGCTGGGGTCCTGCTGGGGTCCTGCTGTTGGGGCACAGTGCAGTAAGGGTCTTAGGTTGAGAGAATGCGACTTGCTCAAGTTCATCCAGTGAATTCCATGCTTGAGGAGATATTTGAAATGGGTCTCCTGAAGTCCTAGTGCAACTCTTCAACAGCTATACCACACTGACTCATAACCATTTATCTAATCTTCTAATCTCTTTACCACAGATTATATGAAGTCAAACCTGAGAGTTTAACTTTCTTAAGTAAGCAAACAGGAAAGCAGCCACTACAAAGGGGGAATGTACTAGAGGCCCAAATTATCTGCCTCTACTTCTACTGCTCCCCATAGGCACCTAGTTAGTTTTGTAAAAATAGTAGCACATTTTTCCAGTTCCAACAAAATGATGTCTGGAAATTGAAATTGAAACTTTTTCCATTTCAGTTCAGTTTGGGAAGCTCTCATACATGATCTTTTGCCAAGTAAAAGGATACTCTTGACATTAATTCCAGTTAAGGGTAATTCAATAATCTTTCTGATATCTTGAGTGATCTCCTTTAGGCTGCTTCCAGTTATCCTCTCTCTTCTTTGAGCTAAAGTACATGTTTGTTTTTTAACATATGAAATGATATTTATTTAATTTACCATTTAAGATAACACATAAAACATATAATCTTTCATTACCTGAAACAGGAAGAAAGACAAGGAAGGAAGGAAGGAAGGAAGGAAGGAAGGAAGGAAGGAAGGAAGGAAGGAAGGAAGGAAGGAAGGATTGTACATAACAGTCATACACAAATCCCTTTATAACAAAACATTTTCTATGAATTTAATCTGATTCCTAAGCCCTAACCAAACCTCGCTCATTAAAAAGTCCTCCTGACTGGCTGTAGGCACTAATGTAATCTCCTCCACTGTGACCTAACTCTATCCTATCCTCTGGTTCTCATTATAATGTAAATTTTAAATTTTGCTTTTATATATCAAAACCTCAGATTACTATGTCTCCATTTCACATCTTTATGTACTTTGCAAAAGATTTCCAAGCCTTAAGATAAGAATCTATTGAGGCTTTTTTTATCAGATTTCTTAACTTATCCAATTCTGCCCGGTCCATCAATTTTTGAATCCACACTTCCATTTTAGGTATCTTGTTGTTTGTTTTTAAATGAAAAAGTTATGGGAAGACTGGCACTTGAATTTGGAAGGTTTAAGATGTGTCTTTCCAAACTAGTGGAATCTGTATTTTGAACTCTGATGATTCCTAATCTTTCTGAATTATTTGTGGTCCTGATCTAAAGTAAACTGGACAAGCCATGATGTATTATTACACGAACATGAGAGTATTATATGAAAACAACATCACTGTTGTTGTCATCTTTCCCCATTAATTACACATATTATTATGTATTAGATGTACTTTGGAACATGTTTGTTTGGGATAAATATTTAAAAAGGGAGAAATCGAGTTGCAAAATGCAAGCAATTTAATTTTTAAAGTGATTTCAATAGGCTGCCAATTTATTTCTGGTCTGAAGCTAAGGTGCTGGTGATGACATTTAAAACCTTAAATGGCTTGGGACCTTGACACTTGAAGGAGTGCCTCCCCATATATATGCCTGTCATCAGTGGGGGCAATACAAAGTGGTAGGGCAAGAGACAGGGACTTCTCAGTCATGGCACCCCAACTATGGAATGTCCTCCCTTAGGAAGTCTGACTGGCACCAACATTGTTTTTTTTGGGGGGGGGAGGTGAGGTTTGGGGTTTTTTTTCAGCACTAAGCTGAAACATGGCCTTTGAGGACATTTTTCTTTTCAGATTGGTACTCCCAGAATGCCAGGAGGATTCTGGGACTGTAATCCTAACAGGTAACTTTTCCAAGCCCAGTTTCACTTATGCAGGCCATCCTCCATACCACTGGGGTACCCAATAGTTTATGTCGCTCTGTTTTCAAAAGCTCTTGTCCTTGTTGTCTCTAGATATATATATACATTTCTGTCCTTTTTGGCTGACTCTTTAACTCTGTCTCCTAATAGGCAGTCATCTCATCAGAAAGTCTATTTAGTCGAATGGTTAAATGACTTGTTTGAAATTTCATTTTCTTTTTCACATTTTAAAGATGCACTCAAGTAATTTAAGACTAAATGCTTGTAGGTTTCAAACATTCTGTGTCAAGAAATGACTAGCCATCACCCTTCAAATAGAAAGGAGGAGGCAAATGAGGCAGAAAAGCAAAACCCAACAACAACAAAAAGGCTAAGCGTTTTTTTTAAAAAATGTACTTGATATTAACAAATATTTGTTGTTATTTTTGTCAGCCTTAATTTCACTCCACAGCAGATAGCCTGTGGAAAATGGAATAGTAAATTACACAGTGGCCAAAAACATTTAAGGTCAAGACCTCATTCCCCTACATCCCAATATACGTGTCATTGCTTTCTGTTGTGAATGTGTAAGACTTTGGTCACCTCAATTCTTCCAATGATTTGTCTTGGGATAGTAACTAAGTAGGCATCTGTGGTTTGTGTATGTGCGCACGCACAAGCCTTCAAAGTTGCCTGCTACTAACATATTGCAACTCCCAGGATATTTATAGGGTTTTCTTGGGCAAAGAATATTGATGAAGTGATTCTGTCATTGCCTTTCTCTGAAATACAGGCCATTTCCACCCTACACTGGTATAGTGCTAGTATTCCACTTTCAGCATCCATGAGTCTGGGGTTTGTAGTTTACTAAAGCCAAAGAGCTCTCTGGCTGAGAATTCCAAATGCCCATCCCTAAACTGCAAACCCCAGGATTCCATAGGATGTTGAAAGTAGAATAATAGCGCTATAACAGGGTAAGGTGGAAATAGCCGTAGTCTTACAGCGCTTGATATTTCTTGGCAGTTTTCCACTCGAAGACTTATCTTGCCCAGCTCTGCTTAACTTCCTGATCAGATGGGATCTCATGCCTTCAGGGTATTTATCGTTATCTGAAACCACTGTAAATTTATTCAGAGAACATTTCCTATGGGCCTTTCATCCCCTTAGATAAAAGAAGACTGAAAGAGGTACAACTCACCTTACCAACTGTTGCTTTTATTGGGACTGTCTGGAAAGCTTTTAGCAGAGCTTGGAAAAGCTACTGTTTTGGATTAGATTACAATTCCCAGAACCCCCACCCAACATGAACCCATGGTGTCTGGAAAAGGTCAGCTTTTGAAATGGAAAGAAGGAGTGGGCTGGGCGAGGATATGTTTTGGGAGTGGAAAGAACTTGTGGGGAAGATGGGATGGAAGCTGGGGATTCTCCTCTGACCTGAACTTTGATCTGAGCCAAAGGAGAATTCAGGGGCTCACGAGAAAAGATCAGTCAGGAAAAACATTGTAGCTAGAGAATCTGATTGTAAAAGCTGTTCAAAAGAAATGCAAACTTTTTATTTATTAAAATACTTACATTCCAATAGGGACGGGACAAATCCAGAATTTTCCAAATATGAATCCGGACCCAAATCCCTGGTCTGAGAATCCACAAATCTCATGAATCTTGAATTTTTTAAATCATATTTTTTTAAAAAAGGTTTAAAAAGCAAGGAAACGAATGATAATCTTGAGCAAGACACATTTTCTCAGCCTTAACAAAAGCCTAGGCAAAGGCAAATCGCCCTCTGAAGAAATCTAGCCAGCACAATTGTCATAGTTTTGCCTCAGGATCTCCCCAGATTGAAAATGACATGAAGGCCCTTTCTACACAGAATAGAGATTATTACCCTGCAGACAAAGGCAGCCTGAGCAGGCACAGGCAGCAGCCACAGGCACAGGTAGCCTCCGGCGCATGCGTGCAGCTTTATACCACAATTTTCACATGCCCAGAGGCCCATCGGCCAATCAGGCCTTTGGCAGGCCCCAGAGGCACCCATTTTTAAAAACAATTTTTCCTTTCTGCTACATGTGGTTTGTCATGTGGCTCATGAGAAACCATGACAGACATTTCACTTCTCATCCTATTCTAGCTATAGGTTTACAACCAGGCACTGGTCTTGTGGAAGGAGGTACACTGGCTTCCATGTGGCAATCACTGGATGAGACTGTGTGACCTTGCCCTCTGCCCCACCACTTCTGATAGGCATCAGAACCACTGACCTCAGCATTTCTACATGCCATTGATTTTCAGCACGGAAAATAGTGCTGAACTTAAATACGAAATGTTCAATTTAAATACATTAGAATACAACCCCAGATGTAATTTCTGAAATTGTTAGCAAAGGCCATTATTACTCCAAGGGGAAAACTCACCTACTTGCCATCTCCCCTCGTGTGTCTGGTCTCCCAGGTTTTCAGGCATCCTGGTCTCCAACAAACTATTTGGTTGGTGGATTCGAAAGGTTCAGTTTGCCTCTTTTGGCACAGGGATTCGGATTCACAAATCTCAAATCCTTGCCCAGTATTTGAGGATTCGGTTGGCCCATCCCTATATTCCACTGTTTATTAGAGGACAGCATACAATATAAACAATTTAAAATTCACTTAGATTAAAACCGTCGACCATTTTACCAAGATAAAACATGATAAGAAAGATATTGGTTAAAACAACTTTAAAAGCTACAACAATTTATAACCGGGTACATGTACATTTCAAAATAAATTATTCCAAATTCTGGAATAAGGGATCCCTGCTTGGATTCAGGGGAGACACTTCCATGAGAGTTGGAACTTGCTCATAGGGGAATGTGTTACATGGCTGCGATTCAGCAACAGGGTGTTTTCTTATAGTTGACCTGTAAAGAGTATAGAACTTCTAATTGATTAATTTTTAATCACCTTTAGTGGAAAACTGATCAAAAGAAGGAAGCCTAAGATAGCAGTTTACATTTTAGCCAAGATGCTTACTAGCTTTTATTTTTTATTGTTGGTAGGTCCAGATCCTATTTAGAGTTAGAGAGGAAGCAAGCAGACGGGACAGAAAAGAAGTTAACAGGCCATAATATAAGTAAGAGATCATAGAAGATGATGGAACATACCTGATAAAACCAGGGCATAAATACGGAATTAAAATGTGGAAGCTACCACCAGCCCAATTTCTAATCCCATGACTCAGTGGGGGAACATAAAGGCCAAATTGCCTTTTCCAAATTAGAAAAAAACAAGTAAACACAAGACAAAGGTCCACTTTTACCTAGAAAGGATGACTATAAACAAAAGAACAAATCAATCGTTTCAGTTTAAACATGATCCAGCTTTGTGGTTATTCCTATTGGAAGTAAGTTTAGGAAGAAAAAAGTGAAGAATATTTGCCAAATTCCTTGTCTTCAATGCCTCCTGCATTGGAAAATGAGCATCACTGTAAAAAAATTTTCCTACCTCCCGTATACCAATGAGATGATTAGCACTATCTATCTATCTATCTATCTATCTATCTATCTATCTATCTATCTATCTATCTATCAGTCTGTAATTTGTGCAAGAAGTCTGTCTGCAAAACTAACCCTTTTCTTTTTGGTTAAGTACAGTGCGCACACACATAACAGCAAGCATTGCAGGACATGATTACTTATCCACTCACCCAATGCTTCTACTTTTGACATTTCCAAGGTAGCAGCAATTGTATTTTGTATGAAAATTGTTCAGGCAATTTGTACAAAATATGATCTTGCAAATATGAATACTTCCTTTCATTAAAAACCTTTTGCCATGTCATCCAGAAAGGAGAGGAGGAAACATGGGATTTTTCATTCTTGTCTGCAAGAACAAGATAAGCAAGGATTTACGTCCCTAGTTAGGACTAATTAAAACCTATTGTTCAGGAAATAATGTTTGTCGTCTCTGAAACTTTTGAAACATCAAGTGTGGTTTCAGGAGATCACCTCTTGCCAACCTCTTATTTCAGTGCCTTGTATGTGTTCCTTATATTCTTGGTGGGACTGGGGCATCTGTAGACCTGTCTATTGTTCTTGATTTTCTAAACACACACACTTACAATTCAATCAATCCTGTGTGTATTTTGCTTCCTTAGTGGATAGACTGAGAATCTGAAGCTTAAGGTGATCAGGACAATGTTAGAAGCACTTGTTACTTCATTTGATTGAAAATATTTTTTTTGAAAAAAAAGGAGATTGTAATACAAGGTTTTGTCTGCATCATTCTCACTTCACTTAGCTGCTCCTTTAAAAAAAATGGAGACTGATAGGCTGAAATCACAGTCTTTTATTAGAGCATCACCTTTGGGACTGGACAAGAAATGTGAGATGAGTTTTGTGTAAGCTGTGATGCTGGATAAAAATGAGTTCACACTCCCCCCCTTTTTTTTTCTATATTTTTGTAGTTCTGCCACTGAGCTACTCTTCTGCTGGTGCCACCTCTGCTCCTCATCCCTTGGCTTGTGTTGGTTGAGGAATGTCAGATGGCTGTGGTGTTGCTACTAAATCACTAGGTGGATTTGGATCCATTGCTGCTGCTGTTCTCTCTACCCTTGGTTGAATCCCATTGAATGGACTGTTTCATTGGCATTTCTGGAGACTTCCTTCACAAAAGCTATGGTTTCATTTCATTACCACAATGTCTTTCCATCATCATTTTCTTGCTAAGGTAAATGCTGACTTTTGATATTAATTTTCTTCACCACCCTAAACAGAACAGAAATGCTTATTATGGAATATTGTAGTGTATCAGAGCCTAGGAGATGTAGATGTTCTTCTTTTACAGTTGACATCTCTCCATAATTGGCATGAGGTGCAGCTTATTTACCTCTTACACGGTTTCTTCTTAAGGGCAAAGTTGTTAGTGTTCAACACAACCCCATACCCTCACAGAATTTTACTGTGTGATTGAAGTTTCACAGGTTGAGGTAAACAGATCACCGCAACAGAAATAAATAGGAGTGCACCTGTTGTAGATGACGGTTACCAGAAAAGAAACCATGTTGTTGATGTTAATCACTAAAGGAGAAAAGTACACACATCTAAACTGAGAAAAATTTCATTTTGGAGGATACAAGTTCCTCTTTGTAGATTGTCTTGATTCAGAAACAAGGAAGCTGAAGCATATAATGGTCTTCTAGAGAAGTGTTTGCTTTCTGACTTCCTAAAATGAAGGTTTGAGCCATTGTGGTATAGTGGCTTGAGTGCTGGACTATAACTCCAAAAGACCAGGTTCTGAATCCTTGTTCAGCCATACAAAGCCATAGGATGACCTTGGACAATTCGCATTTTTTGAGCTTTAGAGAAAGGCAATGGCAAACAGTCTCTGATAAATCTTGCCAAGAAAATCCAAAGATAGGTCACAGTTGACTTGAAAGCACATAGTAAAAGTAACGAATTATGATGCTTTGGAATGAAACAGAAGTGGAAAAATGTTAACGAGCTTTCTGTATAGATTGCATTCCTTCAAAAAAATTTTTTTAAATGAGCGGCACAATCATCACTGGTCAAAACCAGTCAAAAATTAAGGGAGTTTAATTGGTGTGATGATCCTGTGGAACAAACAGAAAGTTACAGTTTGCAGTAATGTCAAACTCTTCATAATTTCTGCAATGCTCAGTGATATTTGATTGGTTGGTTGGTTTTTAGACATTTGTACCCATCTTTTAACAGGTTGATAATCATTTAACCAGCACCTTTTCACTAAATTAGCATCAGCTAGTTTTTCAGCATGCTGTAATGGTTTGAGCATTGGACTACAACCCTGGAGACTTCGGTTCAGTTTCCCACTTGGCCACGGAAATTCACTGGGTGATATTGAGGGTGTCACACACTCTCAGCCCCAGAAAACCTCATGATAAGTTTACTTTATGGTTGCCATAAGTTGTAAACAACTTGAAGGCACACAATAACAACAAAGCTTTTCAGGTATTATGCAAAGGATGGAAAGGGGAATATATACAAAAGTCTCAGCACAAACAACATCAGAAATGCTGTGGTTAACCAAAATAGTTTTTTTGGTTTCTGACATGTCATAATCATTTCCAGCTATTTCAGAATCTGCTACCTGAGGCAGATTCATTGCCTAAGAATACAGCTGGCTTTCCACCTCACCAGTCACAAGAGCTATGGAGAGAAATTATGGATTTACATATGGAGACAAAAAACTTCTATGAATTTGCTCCCAAATTGTAGTTCTAGGACCACAGAGCTCCCATTTTTCCAAATATTAGCAGCTTACCTGAGTTTTACCATTGGACTCTCTTTAAACTGTGTTTGGTGTCAAGAATATTACAGGGATGATGTGGATTTTTTTAAAAAGGAGGCATTTTTTCAAGAATCAAAAACAAACCCAGTACTTTTACCTGAACTCTAAATTTTTTATGCTTAGACAGGCATAGGCCTGGGATGTTTCTACATTTCTCTCCTTCTTTCTCTGCATCATAACTACTGTGTGTTGGGTATACTTTTGGAACTTTCTACTCGATCTGTATTCCCTACATGACATACTGCTCCATTCTTTCTCCTCTCTCACCGCTGTGAGACTATACTCTACATTTTTCCATTTATTATTATTAAGTTTATTTCCTATGATTAACACTGTCATTACGGAAAGAGAATTAGGCTCAGGAATCAGGTTTCATTTTCAGCTCCCCTATATTAATCAATGTAGACATACTGCTCTCATCTATCAAACTTTTGCACACACTGCCACATCAATCACACTGATCTACTAATCAGACTCAAGCACACCAAGTTCAGTGCTATGTTTACAGATGTGATCTGGGTTGCTTATCCACTTTGAATATCGTAAGATTACTAGGACTCCAGTCAATGAAGAGGTAAGATTTACAAACCTCCAGACTCCTCCCCCATTCTTTCTGCCCATCATCTTTGACCCCAAACCTTTTAATGGACAACAATATGCAATTGTATAAAACATGCTTGTTCTTTGATATTTAGCAGACCTACACTGGCTTCACTTATTTGCACCCAAGTACTTGACAGCAGTACATTATATTTGGCTTAAATGACACCTTTTCCACACTAGGGCTGTGCTGAATTGATAAAGACCATTTCTTGTGCACTTTGCTCAATCAAAAAACAGAGGGTTGTTTCTACTGTATTTGGAGGTAAGGTGAAATTATTTTGTGAGGAAGAAAACTAGAGTGGGTGCCATTTTGTTTTCACCGTACGACCTGTTTGGAGATGGGGAATTTAAAATGAACACCTATACGGAGATTATTCTTTCAGAGGTTCATTTTGTTGAGAGTTACAGCATTAAATACTCCTCTAGAGAAAAGGCAGTGTGATAAAAGCCCTATCTAGGTTGGCTCTGCAATTCCAGCACCTGGGCTTGTATCACTCAATTTGCCATTTGCCTTCAAAATCCCTCCCTAGATCCAGTACTCAGGCTTCAAGATGACTGCAATTCTAGATGAGTGGTTGCACTGATCAGTGGGGTCAGTTTAGTAAAGCGTGACCAGTTTTCTTTGTCAGTTCTTAAATGAAACCAGAAACAGCTACAAAAATAAATCTACAATTTAAACACGAACTCCCTGAACTCTTTCCATATTCCCAGCGCTCCCAAAATGCAATTCAAATCTTATCAATCTTTTCCTAACCAATCTTCACTCTGTCTCTGAATGCCCTAACTAACCCTTTCTACAACCTCTAGGTTGTAGCTTTCCTCCTCCAACAGCCCCCCTTTGACAAAATTCCACAGGCTGTGATTGGGTGGCTCTAAACAGGTTGGCACAGCTTCTCATTTCACACATGGCAGATGAAGAAAATGTATTGTTAAATAGAAAAGCTGCAGTGTTCCATTCTATGAAATCTGTTTCTAAAGACTACTGAAATCCTTTTTTTTTTTTCATTTTTAAAATATCTTACAAAAACAAAACAAAACTCCATTACACAGATATGATGAAAAATTAGCAACACAGTTTTGAAAAGCAAAGCAGAGTGGTGGTGGTGGGACTCATGAAACAGTTTCTCAATGAGTTACTAGGTCAATTTCTTTTTTTCTTTTTTCTTTTCTTTTTCTGTTTTTTGTTTTTTTGTTTGTTTGTTTTTGAGAGGGGGAACCACTGTTTCTCAGCTCTGGTCCACATAAGCTGTGCTCACAGTGCAAGGTGCCAAAAGTGATTTTGGAAATCAGTCTGCAGCTATAAAAGTGATTCTAGAATGTTAGGAATGGCTGCAGATTGTATATTTCTTTCTGCACACAATTAATACACTTAGGTCTGATATGTGATACTATGTAGTAGACTGTTGCTGATGCACAGCAATTTATTATAATGTTCGTGCATCAGGAGGGTTCTCTCTGTTCATTGAGAAACATTTGTTTTTAGGGTTCACATGGGGTCAAACTAGGTTGAGAAAACCTTTCCATCACCTATATCTGTTCTTCACCTCCATATCTTTCATTTTACTTGTTTTGTTTTGTGATTTGTCATTGGAAGGTAAACATGGGGTTAAGTTGCAAGTCTAATTGCTGGTGCCTGTGTCTCTAAGGAAATACAATTATGGAAGGGAAGTCAACTATTCATAGGGAAACACATTTCACTTACTGTCTAGTTTCGAAATAGAGAGAGCTCTTCAAGCAAAAATCACCTGTGCACATGGCATTTTTTCTTTCAAATGCCTTCATGAATGTCTTTAATTCATGAAGGAACCTCCACTATATTTCTTCCTCATACACCCACTCACCACCCTACATATTCAGTGAATCAACAAAGACAATGAGTATAGAATATTGTCATGTCCTACCTGGAAGAGGCTTCCTCAGGTATCAAAATGTGAAACCCTCTGAAGAAAAGTCCCAACAAGTGACATCAGTATGATTCCCCCTATCTCTATAGGGATTTGGGGGCAGCATGTATACTCATAAGCATACACTTTTGAGTGGGGAGTCAGCATTCACACATCTAACCTCCTTGTCTGACAAACATAAGTGAATGCTGGCTGTCTCATTTAGATGACAGCCTGATTTCTCTCTAGGTTCTTGATCATTCACAAAATGCATCTGGTTTTGTCAACATTCACATGTAAAAGCTGGGATTGACCATATTTCAGACTTTCATTCATAGATAGACAGACAGACATACAGACAGATAGATAGATATTAGCGGCTATGACATACCTTGGGACTCAGGTAAAGTGGTGCCCATTCATTAGTTATTGCAGCTGTAGCCTTCCCTTGTAAATACTAAAACTTGTTCATATAATAATTTTGATTTGATGAGATGAAGATTTTCAGTAAATTATATACTAAGAAGGCATGATATGTTGTTTTTGTTGCTACTTGCTGCCAAATCAACTTCAACTTATAACAACCCTATAAATGTGAGACTTCCAAGTCACTCTGTAATCAACAGCCCAGGTCAGATCTTGCAAACCCAGGGCCATGCCTTCCTTGATTGAGTCTGTTCACCTACAATGAAGTCTTCCTCTTTTCCTATTGCCTTTCACCTTACCAAGCACTATCGCCTTTTCTAATGAGTCTTGGCTTCTCATGATATGCCAAAAGTACGTCAGTCTCAGTTTTGTCAACCTAAGTTCTAGGCGGAATTTAGGCCTGATTTGGTCTAATACCCAACTGTCATTGGGTCAGTACATGGTATCCATAGATGGCATGGACAGTCAGCTTAGGTATTCAATGATATATCTTAGCACTTAGGATCTTCCAATTCCTCATCTTCTTCTGATTTCTTTACTACATTCTCCATTCTGATTAATGACTGAGCCAAGGTGTAGGAAATCTTTAACTGTTCAACTGTTTCAATGTCTTTATTATTTACAATAATCATTAGACATTTGGGTGGCAAACATTTACAGAAATGAATACATAAAGTTGTTCTGGAATTCTGTCTTTTGAAATATGTGAAGTGATTGTGCAATAAATCCAAAAGCTCTCTGCTTTCTACTTGCCTCTTACGTTAACATGGTTCCACAATTCATGAAAACCAGACCTGCATAGGAATTTCCCAGAACTGATAGCAACAAAGGGGAAGGAAAAGGAGGGCAACTGAGAAGCAGGCAAAGAGTTACATTGCATCTGGGGAAAGAAGCCAATTGATTGCCACCTTTTGTGATGAGCTCTGACGCAAGTGAAGGATTTTCACTAAAGCTGTGTCCATATAGTTGCCTGGATTTCATGCAGTTGAGAATTCTGGGGTTTGGAGTCCAAAAAAACAACCTCTTCAGACTTTTCCTCATTGGCTGCAGCCCCTATTAGGTTAACAAGAGGGATATGTGTCCTTCAATGTTAAAAAAAAAAATCTTCCTCCCTGTTTTAGGCAAATGCCTCAACAGAACTCTAGCGAATCTGTGAGAGGAAACAAAAAGTACTCTATGTGGATTTGCTTCTGTTGTCTTATCACTGCATGAGAATAACTATCTCCATTTTGCCCTCTGATCCCCGTATTTCTGCTGTTCCACAAAGCTCTTCTTCTTTGTCTCCCCCCTCCCTTCTGCTTTTATAAAGTATCTTTCTTCTCCATACTCTTCCTACAGTTCTGATCTGATGGATTTTTTTTTTTTAGAAATATATTCAAAGGCGGCTGCTGAGGCATCAGGGAACCGGCTTTTACAAAATTTGACACTTTGCCTGTTCTGTCAGATGCTGCCGCCTTCCAAATGGCTTCTGAATTGATTGTTATTGATTTCAAAGTGCTGCTGACTTCAGGTTCCCGCACCTTCCCACCTTACTAAACATGTATTCATACCTATTCTGTCTGATCTCTCACACTGCCCATGCTGCTTGATGAGACACTGATTATGAAATGGATTCCGATTACTTGACACAAATAGAGCCTTCCTGATTAACTGCTAAGCATGTCACACATAGGTCATGAAGCCACACAGCAAATGCAAGGAATTGCATGGAAATTATTTCCTCACCACCTTTGGGGAATGATTTCAGCTTAATATTAGCAACAGTGAAGCTCTTAAATATATAAATTCTGGGAGAATAGTGTTGCATCTTTCCATGAATACAGATGAAACATTTTTAGAGCGCAGGGCAAAACTTGTCAGGTATATTTGCAGTGTTAAATGCACATAGATGATACCTTTCTTCTTGAAAAGCGGCTTCTGTTATTGGTAGTGTGGTTGACTAGATAACTAGCACTTGTGATATTGCCATCACCTCTGTGTCATAGTGACATCACAGGTGCTTGCCAATCAGTTTCCTAGATGACCAGTTTTCCCTTTCCCCGGAGCATTTTTGCAAATTTGAAAAAAAAAAGAAGAAGCATGAGAAAGTTGTCCTTGAGATTTCTAAATGAACAAACATATTGCTGATGTGTTGAAAAAAAAGAAAAATATTGGTGTTTCACCTGAAGTATGAGACAAGACTCATAGCTGCCCTCATGTTTGGAATTGCTAGTGAAGAGTGACATAACACTTTCTAAACAAAACATAAACTGACAAAATACCTCTAAAAATACCTAAAAGGCTCTTAACAGCACCTTTTCAAAAGGAGCTAGAAAACTTTGTTTAATGATTGAACCTTTGTATGCATTGCACACTGCAACACAATGCATTACACATTACATTACTATGGGAATATCACTTTGTTCTGTCCTCATAGCCAGGAAAAGCAATTTGTTACTTCTACACTTGGAGAGGTGTTAAAGTGAAGCCTTACCTAAACCATACTTGGGGCTGTGGAATGGATACTACATCAGCACTGTAATGTCCGCAATTGGGACCAGTTTGTCCTGAGCAATTGCAGTAGCTCTCTCTGCCCCTCCCCGACTGCTACATAATAGGACGTGCATCCTTGCACAGGCAGGGGGACAAGTAATTGCCTCTCTCCAGAGTCCCTTTTTACAGTGTCTTGAGCATTTTGATATGCTACATTCAAGAAATGTGGGAAATACTCTCACTCCCAACCAATCTTTTCAAGTTCAAGTTCCAGCCAATAGCCTATCTCTTCAGCCTGGTTTTCAAGTAACCTAATAAGTCCTCCAGCACTCACTATTTTAAACAGCCACCTTCCTGCAATACAAACTGCTATGGGATGCTTCTGCACGAAGAGCGGAGTGCAGGTACACTTGTATTTTGCTGTATTATTCAACACAAGCAAACAATAGAGCTATTCGCTGGTTGAGTTGCCGCTATTCAGTGATTGCTGTGAGGGAGCTGTGGGGCCTCTTAAATAAACAATGCATGATTTCCATAGATGCACTGCTGTTTAAGCAACACCGATGACAGATGAGCACATTGGAGGCAAGCGAGCAGCACATTTGAGATTTCCATCAACGTTTGACAGGTCAATAGCAAAGCAGTTTGGGGAAATAAAATAAAGTAAAAGCCGTGCTTGATCAGTGAGAGGACAAGGAACAGGCTGCATGAATGAACAAGTCAATTGAAGAATCATGTGGGAGTCTGATGGGAAAGGTGGGGGACAACATATTATGTCTGGATGTGTGCAGAGATCAAATCTGATAAAAGTTCCCAAACTGCAAGTTCACTGAAGTATGAGCTCCTGCCATAAAACTGACAAAGAGAACACTAATCTCCAAACATTAGAGAACACAGACATATAACATTTAGCTTGTGTATTTGTGTGCACAATGCCACATCATGCCACAATAAGGATGACTATCACCAGTTGAGCTCATGTGGCTGCTACGTCTGTTGTCCATTTACTGTTAACTATTGATGGGAAACCTCAAGGCCCTGATTTTCCTTCTTCTAGTCCTTCAAAATGGACGTGGACTGAACAGACCTTCAAATAGAAAACAAGTACAAATAAAGGACTGTCCTCTGACAGCCTTTCAAATAGATCATTGTGCTCTGTAAACTGGTGTTGCTATGATCTTGTCATCTTAGGAATGGGAAGTAGGACAAAGAGGATGAGGAAAGCTGGAAACAAAACAAAAAAAATACTTAGAACAAGTGACACTGAAACTGAACAAAATATAAGGCCACAAGAAGTAATGGTGCACAAATATTTTTTAAAAAAATTCCAACTGGCAAAAATAAATCTATTTAAAGAAAGAGACCAGCACTGTCCCAGTGTTCCCCTTTTCAAGACAGGCTGTCTGTTGTTTGGCCCTGATGTTGAAAGGCAGAAGATAGAGGAGATAATGCAGCAAGAGCACTTACAAACTAGTCCAGCTGTGGAAGACTGAAAGAACAGGTGGGAATGAGGGAGAAAAAGACCAGTTCCAGCCACTGGAGAACATGTTGCTCTTCATAGGTAGGCTATCTCCCAGGCACTCACATAGCTAAACCATTACCTGCTCCCATAGGGCCCTTTCACATTACAAATTGTGATTCCACTTTAACTGTCATGGTAACATCTTGTGAAATCCTGGGATTTGCAGTTTAAGGAGAGGTATTTAGAATTCTAAGCCAGAGAGCTCTTCCAGTATATCACCAAACTACAGAACCCAGGATTCCATATGATGCAGCTATGACAGTTAAAGCAGGATCATAATTCTATAATTGTGTAGTATGAAAGTGCCTATAAACCTTCCATAATTATGAAAGCACACTGTAATGCTGTTAGGTCCAAACTCACCCATGAACATCTCCTCATTGAACTGCATTGCAGGCAAGCCCTCCTGATGTAGGAGGCATGGTAAGGCAAGATATCTATCATGGATGCCAAACTCCTCCAGTGGCAGATTGACTCCAAGCCCCGTGCAAGTTTCTGCTATTTCCTCCTAAGAACTATTTTAATTTCACTCCATGTTTTGGTGCTTTGTACCACCATTCAAATGTTGAAACTTAAGGCTGATATCCCTACTCCACATTCTGAGCATCAATTGCCCTCCTCCTTCTACTGTCTTTTGATAGATTGTGCCAGGATACTTCAAGACTAAGGCCATTTCCACACTACACTGTTATAGTGCTATTATTCCACTTTCAACATCCTATGGAATCTCGTGGTTTGCAGTTTAGGGAGGGCCATAGAATTATTAGCCTGAGAGCTCTTTGGCCTCAGTAAACTACAAACCCCAGCATTTCACAGAATGTTGAAAGTGGAATAATAGCACTATAACAGTGTCATGAGGAAATCGCCTAAGTCTAAGATGGATTTTTATTTCCTTTTCTAAGGTCTAGTGATTTGCATGCTTTCTATTTTGAGAGCTGCTAGGATTCACTGATGATGGTGAGGGAGCAGTTGCAGTTCCATCTTTTCTAACTGCTGTTCCTTCTCTCCAGAGTCAAGGGGACTGGGTGTCTTAGAGGAGGAGAAATGTTGGTGGGATGACCTCCTCAGGGTTGCTTCATGCTTCAAAGTAAGAGCTGTTACCTTTTGTTTCTTCTTCACCAGATGGTACCAGCAGATATGTCTCTCACCTGCTAATGCAAAGTGACGGCAGGTGGGCATATGAGGGAAAAGATAGAAGGGATGGTTGTGGAGGCCTGCTAACACCCCCAGGCTGCCTCCTTTTGCTCCTCTCACTCATTCATTCATTCACTTACTCACTCCCTGCCTTTTGCCAGCTCTGGAGCTCAGCTTACAAAAGTTAAAACAGATAGCAGGTAAAAGTTTTCATTGCTAAAAGATGCAAAAGTTGAAATATCATTAAACTATCAAAAGAATTACAAGCAATATAAAAACATATAATTTTTCAAAAACATACAGTGTCACACTTTATTCAGAGCACTTTGCCATTGAGCAGTTGGTTCCCAACAGCCTGTCAAAACAACAACAGAAAAAAAGGGTGATGGTCTCTGCATTCAGTGATCCTAATAGGAATGGTGATTTTCCCAATGATTGCTCTAGGACTAGTAGCAAGCACCAGGCTAGATGATTGTCATTGCAATTTGAAGTCATATCATGTTGTATTTACGGTTAAGCCCAACACTATGCTGTAACTATCGGATCAACAGAGTTATTTCCCATCAAAATATTATTTTTCTAGAATGGTTGTAGTGTCATACCTTACCTGGAGAAGTCAGCCTCCTCCTTTGAGGAAGAGGACCAAGATGACAGGCTCAGCAGAAGGAATCAAAGGCTGAACTGAAGGCTTCAGCATGCAGCGATCTTGTGGGACCACTGGAACCTAAGCCAGGGCCCTCCATAAAGGTTTCAGTTCTTTCACAAAATAAGGGAGCTGATGCAGAGAGGCTCCCAAAGCCCACAGGAGAAATGTTGTTGGAAGAGGCAATATGAATGAGCTCAGCTGTGAAGAAGTCCTAGAATCTTGGAGAGCCCACTCAGCAGAATCTGTCTTAATTAGTGTCAATTGGTCACTCTGGACAGCTGTGTATAAGCACACACTCCTGAGATGCTGAGTTGCTGTATTCAGCATCTGTCTTTGCCTGCCTGCTGCCTTTGCCTACTTCCATAATTTCTGCCTGTTATCAGACCTTCTAGACTTCTGTGATCCTTGGCACATTTCCCAGACTCCTCTTTCACCTGTTCCCTACTTTGCATTACAAACCAGTCAGATACTTTTCCATTTATCTGACCTTGGCCTGTTTACTGACGATTCTCTTTGCCTGTTCTTTCAACAAAGTTGCCCTTGTGAATTTCCATGCACTGGTCCAAGCCTGATGCTAATACTTCTTCTTGTTCCCCTGTACCAGTTGTTTGTTCAGTGAACTTTCAGGCGTTGTTCAGTACTAGCAGCCATAGAAATGGATAGGCAAGACCACTGCCTGTTTTGCAAATTCTGCTGTGCTACAGTGCTTCTACTGAGCTTTGTTATTTCAATTATTCTGTGTTATTTCTGTTTTGTAAGTACAGTAGAATGTTATTGCACTACATTATTGCACCAGACATTAAGATGACCTATTAACCTGTAGGATACAGTTGCTGATCTTGGTGGACTTCAATAGCATCTCTGAATTAATATTACCAAACTATAAACAGCCTTCTAATGTTGACCAAGTGAAGGTACTTGTGAGTTGCCCATTTAACTGCTCATTTCTTAAATTGTCCACTCTGCTCCACTTGACTCTGTACTCTTTTCCTTTTTAGGTGATGTGCTGCATAGGAAATGGGCAGTTCCCATATGGCTGAATGTGCCATATAACATATCTAGGAGGACATGTTCATGAGCAATGAGCAGTTTCCATATCACTGAATGTGCCATGTAACATAGCTAGGAGGTCATGTTCATGGCATAGAGAAATTAGATATCTGCTAGATTCACAGGTAGGGCGCTTTGCTCACTATAGACTTAGCAAGGGGATCCCTGAAAGTCTCCTGGAAATACCCAGGAAACATCTACATCCTCAAAAGAGAGGTAGGGTACACATGCCTTCAGTGCATCAGGTGCTTATTACTATAAATTTGTTGGATATGGGGTCTCTTCAGGAAACAGTAGCTGGAGATTAGAACGTCTCATACTCTTCTGTGTTCAGATGTGACAGTTTCTTGGATGCATTGCTTCTTCAGATGAGAAAGTTCATATTGTTCTCCAGAGGAGCAGTTGAACCTGCTGGTATCATAAGTGGCTTCTGTGCCATTGCAAGTGTACTTTACCTGATAGACTTTGTGGACATTGATAATACCCTGTTTATCATTCCTGTAGTAGTCCACTGACTTTGATGATGGAGACAACATAAAGGAACTCAACTGTTCAACTGCTTGAAAATGCAGTTATCTGTGATTTATGACAACACATTGCTAGTGCTTGTTCCTTTTTCCCTGAAAGGACTCTCAATGCCAACACACTGCCAGATTTTGAAACAAGGCTCATGAGAAGAACCCTTTGCCATTTTCATTGGAAAAAGATGGGACCTTCGATCAATTCAATGTAGCATTCTGAAGCAGTTCATTTGACCAAATAATCATTCAAGCCAAGATCTTCGAGCACTGGTTTACTGCTGTTGATGTCATCTTACAGGAGATGAAAACTTATGGCAGGACAAGAATAAAAATAAACCCTCCGTTCATATGGCTCAACTACCAGAAAGGAAATTTGTTTTGATGTAGCTTATGTATTTATATAGGATCTTTACTATATTCAGTGCAAATATCTTGAGGTTAGATGCCTCTAATTTGTTGGGTCACTGCAGAGCAGTTGTGGATGGCTTGCCTGCACTAGAGACTACACTTAGGCAGAAATTCCTAGGAAGCCCAACCACTTATACTACACTTATGCCATTGTAGGATAACAGGCAAAACCCTGATTAGAGTACTGCCCTTATTCAACCTCCTAAAAATGACAACAGATTGCATAATGGCTTCTACAGCATCATAGTACACTAACACAATTATAGCGACAGTTTGAAGTGGTCAAAGGCGATTTCCTCTCTACGCTGTTATAGTGCCATTACTCCACTTTCAACCTCCTGTGGAATTCTGGGGTTTGTAGTTTACTGAGGCCAAAGAGCTCTCTGGCTGAGACTTCTAAATGCCCCTCCCCAAACTGCAAATCCCAGGATTCCATAGGATATTGAAAGAAGAATAATCATAGAATCATAGAAATGTAGAGTTGGAAGAGACCACACGGGCCATCCAGTCCAACCCCCTGCCATGCAGGAACACCCTCAAAGCACTCCCGACAGATGGCCATCCAGCCTCTGCTTAAAAACCTCCAAAGAAGGAGACTCCACTACACTCCGAGGCAGCATATTCCACTGCTGGACAACCCTGACTGTCAGAAAGTTCTTCCTGAGGTTCAGGTGGAATCTCCTTTCCTGCAGCTTGAATCCATTGCTCCTTGTCCTGGTCTCTGGAGCAGCAGAAAACAAGCCCTCTCCTTCCTCTACATGGCATCCCTTCAAATATTTAAACACGGCTATCATGTCCCCTCTTAACCTTCTCTTCTGCAAAAACACAGTGCCTTTCCCTCTTATGCATGGGCTTGTCTAGGAATAGACAATAGCACTAATAGCACTACAACATTGTAGAGTAGAAATGTCCAGTGCCTCAGTGATAATCTTAGATGCCCTGAGTATTCTTCTTAAATGGGTTTCTGCAGTCAGATGGTATATAATCCACTAGCTTTCTCACTTCCATGGTGGTAGAGTCTAGCAAATATATTTTGGATTTTTTTAGGCACATTTTGCTGGCAAGTGGAGCATGCTTAAATCAATAAAAACCATACACAGAGAGAGAGACATATGTACATGCACATAAACACAACTCAGGCCATTTCTGCACTAGACTGTTATAGAGCTATGATGTCACTTTCAACTGCAAACCCCAGGATTCCATAGGATGTTGAAAGTGGAATTATAGTGCTATAACAGTGCTAGTGTGGAAATAGTGCTAGTGTGGAAATGGCCTTGGATGTGTATATGTATCCAAAGCTCCAACCCTGTCATGTTTTCCTCACAACTTCTTGTTACTCATGGGGCAAAAATGAACAAAAAACAACAGTCTTGAAAATTAGTGTGGCAGTCTGAATCTGGGAGGAAAAATCTACAAGGTTGGGTTTCCTGGTGATGATTCATTTTTGGTGCAGACTGGCATGAGGATTGCCTTTTCTCTGTTCCTTATATGACTCTTTAAAGTTTTTATGCTGCCTGTTTTCAATGAAAAATGTTTGACTGAAAGACATTCATTAAGATTACAATGAAAAGTTTTTTTTTTTCAAAGGTAGGAGCTGAGAGGAGAATTACCTCAGATAAGAAACACCAATTAGTACAGGATGAGGAGGCTACTTATAAAAAGGGTAGAGATGTACCATTCAAACCAGCTCACCTCAGCATTGAGGCCCAATCCAGAATTTCATTCCTCCACATGAGTAGAATTGTGCCTGCTGTGTCCCTAACCCCCACTAAATGGCCATGGGGGCATGCAGCAAGAGAAAAGAAATGAAACACAAGTGTGCTTAGTGCAGCACCACGCTCCACCAAGGTGATAGGCTTCAAATCTCATAATCCATCACCATCGCCATGCTGTCTGAGGCTGATGGTACTTGTAGACCAAACTATCTAGAGAGTACCAAGCTGCCTATGCCTGCTTTAAAGTTTTTGACCACTTTAGAGAGTGATCAGCTTGTCCACTAGCCCTGTTGTCTTTTTCCAGATCAACATCTCTGAAAAACTGTTGCTGAACACAATGCATATCTCTTTAGTCTCATTGTCTCCTATGATTAAACAAATTGTACAGACTGTAATCTTAAAGTGTTGAAAATCATCAATGACCATTATTTTTATTTTCTTAGTGTTCACCTGTAAACCTGCCTTTGGACTTTCTTCCCTGATTTTCTTCAGTTTTACATATGATATATCCAGCACATAAGTTGAACAGATAGTGTAATAAAATGCAACCTTGACTGACCCCATGCCAATTGGAAGCCATTCCATTTCTCTGTATTCTGTCCTGGTGGTGTCCACTTGTCCTGAGTATAGGTTACACATGATGACAATCAAAGGTTGTGGCACATCCATTAAGAGTTAGCCGTAACTTTTCATGATCTGCACAATCAAAGGCCATAATCTATAAAGCACAGGCTGATTTTCTTTTGAAATTCTATGGTGCACTCCAGTATCCAACATATGTCCGCAATATAATCCCTAGAGCCCCTTTCTTTTCTGAACCCAACTTGAATATCTGGCATTTCTCATTCCATGTGTGGTAGAAGTCTTTGGGGTAGAATTTTGAGCATGATTTTGCTTGCTTTGGAAATTAATACAATCATCCTGTGTTTATTCTGATCTCTGCTGCCCCCTTTCTTGGGGATTAGAACCTATATTGAGTGTTTCCAATCCATGGGCCATTCTTTTGTTTTCCATATTTTTTGACAGATTTTAGCTAGAATTAGAGTAGATTCTGTCTCTGTAGAGTGAAGTATGCCATCTTTTCCTAGGGATCTTTGTAAAATTGTTCTTCCTTGAATAAAAATTTCACACTTTCATCTCTCTTATAATTTTTCCTTTGTGTACTTTTTCCATCATCTTTTTGTTACTACTCGGTCATACAATGTGTTACCATGCTGGCCGTAGAGCATTCTCAGTTTTGGTTTAAAGTTGCCGTTGATTTCTCAGATCTTGTGGAAGAGGTTTCTTGTTCTTCCTTTTTTCTTGTCACCTTCTATTTCTCTGCATTGATTATTAAAGTAGTTCTCCTTGTCCCTGCACACAAGTCATTCAATAGTTGTGATCAGGGTTCTGACTCTGTTTCTGTCAAATTTTACTTTTGCTTTCTATCTTTCCTTAACAGTTTCAGCCACCATCCATTGAGGCTTCTCCTTCTTTTTGGCTTCAGGTTTTGCCTTTTTGCATTCCGCCCTGACCATGTCCCTGGCTTCACTCCTGAGTTCTCCTGGCTCCTGGTCAATTAGGCTTAACAATATAAACCTACTTTTCTTTTTAGATTTTCTTTGAATTCAACAGGAAGGTTCTTCAGGTTGTATTTTGGCACAGTGATTGGTTCAGTGCTTTTCTTCACCTTTTGGAAACTATAGTTCATAATCTTTGCTGGAATCTGCTTGTGGTCTTGTTTATACAGAAAGAATAGAGCTCATCTATCTTCTGCTTCCAATCATGTAGTAGTCTATTTGACTTTTATATTGGCTATCATGTGATGTCCATGTATACAGTTGCTTCTTGGGTGGCTTGAAGAATGTGTTTGTGATGAGCAAATTGCCAGCCTTTCAAAATTCAGTCAGTCCCTCTTCTGCTTCTTTCTCGATCCAAGGCCAAATTTTCTTGCAATATTCAGTTCTGTGCTGTTTCTTGCTTTTACAGTCAAACACCTATGATTAACACAAAGGCCCTTTTCGCATGGCATTTTGCAAGTGAAAGGGCCCCTTGAGCATCGCGTAAATGTGAGGAGCGGTCTGCATAACGTATTCACATTCACGTGAAGCTCAAGAGCCAGACGCACAGTGCATATGCATTTTTTTATTTTCGGCTTTTAACTGAAAATGGTGCATGCTCGCGCACCGGTCAGGGGCCTGGGGCGTACTCACCTGCTGTGTGAAGCCTCCTGAGCTGCACCGGTCATGCTTCCTGCCCCAGCACAGCCTCCAACTCCCAGGCTGCACTGCGGAAGGAAGGGGTGGGACACAGGTGGGGCGCTCGCGCAAGCAGGAAGGAACTGTGGAGCTGAAGCAGGAGACTTGCGAGAGTGTTCCTCCCAAGCCTTCTCATGCAAAAGCCCCAATCCAGCAGCGTGAAAAGGGCCAAAATCCTGCTTTGGTGAGTATCCATTTCCTCTTGGACTCCAGCAGAAAATCTTTCAATTTCTTCTTCTTCTGCCTCTGTAATTGGAGCATCATCATCATCATCATCATCATCATCATAAAATTTATTTCTATCCCGCCTCTCCACAAGGATCAAGGCGGCGAACAACATAAAATACATTAATACATTAAAAGAGATTAAAAACATACCCAATCCTCACCATCCACCAACCCACCTAAACCAACCCCTTAAAACACACAAACAATTAACAAGCAGTTGACTATTAACAAAACAAGAAGACAATTGATGGGAGGCTATGAAAATGCTAGTCTTGGAAGGCCTGTCGGAAAAGATCAGTCTTGACCGTTTTTTTAAAGCAGTCCAGACTGGTAATATGCCGGGTCTCCTCCAGCAGGCCATTCCATAACTTGGGAGCAATAGAAGAAAAGGTCCTCTGGGTAACCGCAGCCAACCTAGTTCTAACTGGCTGCAGTAAATTCCTCCCAGAGGACCTTAATGTGCGGGGCGGATTATATGGGAGAAGGTGATCCCTCAGGTAGGCTGGCCCCAAGCCATGAAGGGCTTTAAAGGTAATAACCAACACCTTGTACTGTGCCCGGAAACTAATAGGCAGCCAATGAAGAGATTTTAAAATTGGTGTTATATGGTCAGTTTTAGGTCTACCGGTGACCAACCTGGCTGCCATATTCTGAACTAACTGAAGTTTCCGGACTAAGCACAAGGGTAGCCCTATGTAGAGCACATTGCAGAAGTCGAGCCGCAAAGTTACCAGCGCATGCACCACTGTTTTTAGGTGCTCCAGCTCCAGAAAGGGGTGCAGCTGGCCAGTATAAACTTGGGTTATGGTTATACTAATGAGTTTTCCCTAACTTCTTATTGATATGATTGGGTCATACTTTGCATTATATCCTTTGACTGCTTTTGCTACATCTCTCTTCACTATCAATGCCACCCCATTTCTTCTTAGATTTTCACTTCCTGAGTTAAACATTATAATTATTTGATTCAAAATGTCCCATTCCTGTCCACTATAACTGATTCTCCCGAGTATTGCGAGGTTTATACATTTCATTTCTTATTTTACTATGCCTAACTTCCCCTGATTCACGCTTCTCTCATTCCATGTTCCTATAATATGTGTTGAGTTGCTTTTGACTTTCCTTCTACCTCTGTACTCAGAGGTAAATTGTTAGCTGCATCAACAGTTGAATGTCCTTTTGACTTGAGTCCAGTTTGCATCATGAGCCACACAGCTACTCATCATTGTGCTCTGCTCCAACCCAGCAACTCATTGAGTACCATCTGACCTGGAAGTCTCATCTTCTGGCACTAGCTCTTGTTTCATTATTGTCTTGTCATAGGGTTTTCATGGTAAAAGACATTCAAAGAAGGTTTACCATGTATCCTTCTGTGTAGTATTAAGAATTGTTAGCTGCGGTGTCACTGCTAGTGCATCTGAGAGACTCTCTGCCAGCGTCACCCCTACTACTGCTGCTCCCTAGTAGCTGTTTGGCACATTTAGTCTGTCTGATGTGAGAAACCCTACCAGCAGCACTGCTGCCATCGGTTTAGCCTCAGGAGCATATAATCTTATCACCACAGAAAGAGAGTGCCATTGGTGGGTGTATGAGTGTACCACACCACAAGAAGGGACCTTCATAGTCACCTTTATATGGAAACATGTTCTTGGCTTCTTAAAGACAAAAAGAAAATGCTGACTAGACTGAAGCTGGAGGAATATTTTCTTCCAGTGATGAGAAGATACTGGCTCACAGCTTGTCACAAAACTCTTAAAAACATCAATAGTCAAATAAAGCTACAAATTGTCATACAATATTCTTTCACATAATTCTGTATTTTCAACTTGGCAGATATCTTTTCCTTCTCCGTTAAATCTTTTAAAAAAATATCTGGACAACTTTTGAAACTAGGTCATTAAAACTTGCCACAATACACACATTAGGGCGATTACTATCCAACACTTCACTTTATATAACTGTAACTAGCAATGTTAGAAGATCAGCTCACTTTTTTTGTTTTTTAAATGTTCAGATTTCCTCTAGGGAAGGCAAGGATTGCTAGGTGGCTCTTTTTGTCATGTTCTGAACCACACTTAAATTTTAATGTGATAACAAGAAGGAAGATGCTTCCAAACCTGAAGATTTTATGTGCCCAGTTTTCAGCATGCAGTAAATGGCACTACTTGTGAGTAAAAATGAGTGACAAGATTTTAAGTATTTTGTCCAAGCACGCAAGTAGGTCATTTAACACTGTGTTCTGGGAGTATTTATATAATATCTATGTCTGTTTCTCTGTTCTCATTTTTATATTTGTACTTCAGTTGTGACACCTCGCAGTAGCAGTTCTCTCAATCCAATTAAATGAATCATTATAATCATTGTAGAATTCCGGGGAGATGAGAAATGTCAGCTGTATAAATACAGAAGTAACAGGATTATGTTCTCTTTCTTTCGTTGAAGGACACACTTGTCTTTTCAGACTGCATGGCTCCCTTAATATTTTATTGCCATACATTGGAGGAAAATATAATATCTCCAGTCCTAAATTCTACCAGGTGACAGAGCCAGGAAAAATAACAGGGCTGTGATTTGGAGCCAAAGGTTACAAGGATGGAAGGAAGCTTTTTCATTGATCTTTCTTACTCCTTCCAGCTCTTTGTATCCCATTGTATCCACTTCCAAAAAATAAAGGCCTCTCTAGAGGATTAGGTGAGCGTCCGCAGGGTGTAGTGGTCTGAGTGCTGGATTTGCATACTGGCAAACCAGGGTTCAAGTCCCTGCTCCACCATGGAAACCCACTGGTCACTCAGGTCCTTTCTGCACCCTACCTTTTTCTGCGGTCTTCTGGTCACAATCTTGGCAGTGCCTCTGCCAAGAAGTGAGCAGGACAGAACGTTCCCCTGCCCATGTGATTTGCTGCCTCCAGAAGGGAGCTTGACTGACACACACCTGCCTTCCACAGTGCAGCCAGACTCTGTCCCATGCTGAACTGGAGCAGGTGCCTCCATTGAACTTCCTGCCCTTCCATATGCAGATAAGGAGTGCTGCATGATCACAGGTCATTGACAGGGAAATCCAGTCAATGATTTATTCCACAACATAGCCAGCTGGTAACAGGAGAAGGATGGAACTGCAATGATGTCTTGTTGCAGTCCTGCTTCTCTCACATCCCCATGCTGGAACACAGTCCTCCTGTGGAAAGGGCCTCAGCTTTGGAGGAAGCCAATGGCAAACCCCTGTGAATAAATCTTGGTAGGATAATTCCATGATAGGTTCACCTTAGGGTCACCATAAGTCAGAAACAACCTGAAGGCACCCAATTATAACAGAAGTTAGTCATGAGCTATGCCAGAGAGGCTAAAGCATGAAGGAGAAAATACTCAAACTCAGCCCAAGACATCTTCTGATCAACACATTATCACTTTTGGGTTTTACACTGTATATTATCACTAACTTCTCTATTTTGGAATTACCCTTCTATATAGTCAGAGAAAAGAAATCCAAAAGGCCATTAAAACCTTTAATGCAGCATAATTATTAAGAGACCAAAATGTGACCTAAGATATCTATTATTCATTCATTTATATATTTCCCTGTGTTTCTCCTGGTGTGGGATCTGAGGGAGCTAACAGCAAGGTTATAACAAGGTACAGATAAAATCCTGACGATAAAACAGTTAAAACAAGCTGTCCAAAATATTAAAATGCCTTTAATTGTAAAAAGTATGAAATCGTTTAAAAATGTAACAATAAAAATGGAATCAGGTAAGGTCATATAACGGCATACACTATACCTAAGGTTCAAATCCAGAATAAATTCATTGGTATTTGTAGCTACATCAGTATCTCACCACTAGGGATGGAAAGAATACTTGAAATTTAAAAAAAAAAAGTTTGGAAAACTTGTTTCTGAAGTATTGCAAAACTGATGTGGAGAAACCTGGACAGATGAGAATCTTTGCATTTTAGGACTTATTCTGCACAAAATCTATACTTTTTGTGCAGAAAACAGGGTTTTCTATATAGGAAACAGCATTTTCTCTGCCAAAAAAGGCCGTTTCCTGCACAGAAAAAGCTCTTTTCTGCAGAAAAATACCACTTATGAAATTTTCACTCAATAAGTACACAACTATTGCATTTTCTGTGCAACAAACAGTTTATTCTACCCAGAAAATCAGGTCTGCATTGAAGAAGCTGTTTACTGTGCAGAGAAAATTGTTTTTTGTGCAAAAATAACCTATGTGAATTTTGCACAGAATAAAGCTTGGACTGTAAATAATCCTGGAAAATAGCACTTTTTGAATGTTTTCTTGCAGTGGAAAGAAAAATTATAAAATTGCATATTGATTCCTTCAAGAATGAAAAATTCAACAGAATTCAACATCTACAAGGCAAAGACACTGTTATTCAACCAACTCGATTGCATGAAATAATGCAAGCTTTCAAATCTTTCACTGGCTTTTTCATCAGGCAAAGATGTTAAAAATCATACAGGAAAAAGGAAAGTTTGTTAGAGACACAGATATACTTTTGGTCTCAGATGTTACTCTGTTGTCAGTTAAGATGGTATTCAGGGATTCCAGTGCAGGCAGAGGCCAGTCCCCTTCTCGGCCATGTGAGAAATAGGGACAACAAAAGACAGGTAATAAAATTTCAGCTCCATTAGCAATAGAAAAGTAACTTCCCTTGAAATCCAGCTGATTTCAAGAATAAAATTAATATTATATCCCACCTGGACTTGAAAGTTGTAGAATAGCAATAATGGACTTTATTGCAAGGTTGTTGTAAAGCTTTTCATGAGAAGATATCAAGCCCTTTGGGTAAATGCTACATAAATGTAAGTTTATCTGCTTTTCAATCTCTGACTCTTTTATCACCCAAAAGAAGTGGGCATAGGCCTCCAGATTTAGTTTGGACCCTAATTCGTCACTTTGGGAAATGGTCCTTTTCAACATGGACTGATTAAGAATTAATTTGTTCCAAGTCAGGTACAGAACCTGTATTGAAATGTAGAAACACAAAAATTTTGTCCTTCCAATGACCATCAGTAGAAAAACAGAAACAGATGTAACTCTTGTTCTCTTTGTCAATACTGAATGGCAGTTCAAAATCTGTGGACTCTTAGGAGGGAATTAAACCTGTCAAATTTCAATCAAATACATAGATGAATTTTATGTTATATGTCTTTAATTTTTTTTCTGTAGTAGGTCTGCCAATAGTTGTTATTTATTTGTTTGCAGAATTAGATGACATTTGCAGGCATAGCTGCTGTTTCTGTAAGAATTAAGGCTGCCAAGTTTCAAATGAATAGGTGCAGGGATTTTTGTGCAAAAGACTAGTTTTTCTGTTTGGAGGTTATCCAAAAAGATGCATATATTTCTCTTAAAGTCTCTGCAGACCATTATTCTTAAAATAACACACATACAAAGATGGCCTTCTGTACAAGTCAGTAAAATTTCAGAAAGGATTGATGCAGCGGTTCAAGTGCAAAGGGAATCTTCACATTTTGTAGGGTTCTTCAGCTTCTCTGCAAGATACCATGAATCAGGCTCTTTATGTGCCATATAATCAAGATGCCAAAAGTATTTCCCTTTCCATTAGAGCTGCCAAACTGCAAACTGGAGGTGCCTCCTATACCTTCTGTGGTTGTGTAGGAAAGAGAGTTTCAGTAAATGTTGCTTGTCATACTCCCAAGTAACAAGGAACACGTGATGAAATTCCCTTTTCTACAGAATGATTACAGATATACGAGCCATCTCCAGTTTTCCCTCTGGCAACCCTATTTCCCAATGATTTTAATGGGAGAAGAAATTTCAAAAAACAACAAGAACAATGAAGAGCCAATAAAGGAGGGAAGAGTCATGTTTTCTGACCTGGCATCTTATGAGCTAGCAGAACTCTAAATGCTGCAATGACACTGTGATAGTTCTCCTCTTCCACGTCACATAGGCGGAAAGCCTACACAAGTTATTTTTTTAAACTGCAGTTTCCAAAAGTTTCCAACTAGCGTGGCCAGGTTTGGGGAAGGGTGTCTGCAAGTGTTCCAGAAAAGTAACTTTTCTGTTATTCGCTTAAGGCTGGTCTAGCAGAGACTGCCTGAGCTGATTAAATTCTGCCTATTCACAAAGCATATATTTATGCAGCATCCAAATTTAATTCATGGAAAAGCAAAACCTCCATTAACAAATCACTTTGATGATTTGAAGTTCTGAGTTACCCCAGTGCTCTCTGTATAACTAGCCCCCATATCACTGTAGTTTTATAAATAGAGCTTTTAAATATGTTGGATGTCCCTTTAGGCCATTTTGATATATGAAGTTCTACTGTGAGAATTGCAAGTGTTTAATCATTTTTTATTATTACAGTAAATATACAAAATATTCATATTTTGTCAGAGATGAGGGGCTGAAAGCCAAGTTGTGTGAGGAAAAATTAAAGGAATTAGGTATTTTTAGTCTGGAGGAGAGATGGTTAAGAGGCAACTCAGCAGACAACTTTTTAAAAGGAGTAGCTCATAGAGAATGGGGCAAATTTGTTTTCTTTTGCTGCAGAGGATAGGCCTCAAACCAGTTGATTCAAATTACAAGCAAAGGCATTCTGACTAAATGTTAAGAGAGAACTTCCTGATTTGTTGTTCTGTGCTTTCAAGTGGTTTCTGACGTACGACGACCCCCCCTCCCCGAAGGTGAACCTATCACAGGGTTTTCTCAACAAGATTTGTTCAGAGGGAGTTTGTCACTGCTGTTCTTGGACCCTATGAGTGTATGACTTGCTCAGGTTGCCTACTGGGTATCCACGGTTGAGTGGAGACTCAAATCTTGGTCTCCCAGAATCCGAACCCAGCACTCAAACCACTGCACTATGCTCACTTAATAGATACCATTAACCTGAAGAGGTTGCACATACATCTTTCCAGAATGTTTTAGCGGTAGCTTTCTTGTACCTGCAGGCGATTGGACATAATGACCTCTGAAATTCCTTTTCGGTGGTTCCTTTTCTATAAGCTGTATGCAGTTAGACATGTCTTAACCCTCTTGAAATGAATAGGGCAAGTGTGTCGTGTTTCTCTGTGATGACTGTTCACATTAGGGGAGGAATGGGGGTCTAGTTGTACAGAAGACTCCTGTGACACCCATAGAAATATCCATGGGTGTTCATGTACTGCTACCAGTGTCCCCACCAGCTGTGTATAGCACAAGGCCCTAAAATGAGGCATTTCAGGACAGGATAGAGATGGGACAAATCCAGCTTTGGATCCACCAGATCCAAGGTCCTTGGGCTCTTTCATATTATACAGTTATAGCACTAATATTCCACTTTAACTTCCAAGGCTACATCTATGGAACTATGAGGGTTGCAGTTTTTGCAGGGGATTTGTAATATAAGCTCTATTGGCTCACTAAACGAAACCAGAATGAAGCCATAGCAGATAAACTAGAATCATAGTCCTATTACTTTGTAGTGTGAAAGGGGCCCTTTTGTCTAATAGGGAAAAAGCAAACGTCAGCTTTGAGAAAATAAAGGCTGAGTCACACATCCTTCCCATCTTGACCAGTGCAGATTTGGATGTGGCAAATGATCAGCTAGCTTGCACCCACAAACCCCACTTACGACTGCGCTGTGAAGTGCATCAGAGCTTCAAAAAAATATTTTTTGACTACAAGTTACTCAGCCACTGTGACCACCTCTTTAGTAATTTAGTGCGCCTAAATAGATGTGCTCATTTTTTTTGTCTTCATTAAGGTGGATTTGAAGTGTTTTCAGGGCAACTAATGAGAGCCAATGTGGTGTAGTGGTTTGAGCATTGGTCTACCACCCTGGAGAGCAGGGTTCAATTCCCTGCTTGCTCAGCCATGGAAACCCCTTGGGTGACCTTGGGTCCATCACACGCTCTCATCCCTAGAAAAAACCATGACAGGTTCACCTTAGGGTCGCCATAAGTCGGAAACTACCAGAAAGCACAGAAAAACAGCAATGTCTAGTTTTACACCGATTTTATCACCTTTTTTTTTATACATTTTGTTGTAAATGTCTTTATGTCCCAACCATAAGGAAAAGGCAGGATCCAAATAAAATTTTTTTTAAAAAAAAGGTAGCTTTTTCAAGTTTTGCAATTACTCTGCAGCCAACCCTATTCTCTGATTCTATTCTAAGCTTGAGTTCCAGAAAGGCTTTTGCTATTTATATTACCATTGCTATCCCTCCTTCCCTCAACCACCCTGGTCTTGGGCCTCCTGCTGCTGACTCAGAGACTCAGAATGAACTGAAGATGGAGGGACTGATCTTTAAGGAATATTTTGAGGACTTCAGCAGAAAAATCCATCCATGCGTATTTCCATAATATACCATCACCACAACTGTTGGAGGTGATTACTATTATTGTAAAGAATACCTAAGGAAATAATATATTGTGAACATTAATCACACTAGCCATATGATGTGCTTCGTATTTCAAAGTGTTACCAGAATATCATTAATTCTAAACTGTCTATAAATCACATCTTCGCCCTAAGTGACTTTAAGTGCTGTTTCACTCATGTTTTCTAAATAGCACTAAACTAATAATTTATTCTTAGTGAAGCCTATCTTCCCTGAAGTTCTTAATAGTGAATGCACACTCTCTTGACAGTTTCTTTTTTACTGGAATGCAAAAACAAAAAGAAAATAAATCAATAGCTCAGTATTGTTTTTATAACGAACACTACTCATCTGTCCATAAGGTTGCCAGACTGCAAACTAGAGAGGGCTCCTGCACCTTTAATTGTCATGCAGAAGATTAGATTTTGACAAATGTTGCTTATCACATCACCAGGCAACATACAAAGCCTGCTGAAATTGTCTTTTCTATACAAACATAAAGGGTACAGGAGCCCTTTCCAGTTTGTACTCTCGCAGCCCTATCTGTCCACATGCATTCAGAACATATAAGGAAAAAAAAGAATCTTGACTGAATCCATATGACAGAGCTCTTTTGACAGTACAAAACATTATTCTAGCTACTTCATCTTCAAATCCTACGCCCCTGTCCTAGTTGTTTGATATGTTCTGGCTGGTTCATCAACGTACATGATCAGGTACTTCAGGACTGTACCACTTCAGATTGCACATGAGGGATCATATCTCAAATACTTCACCAAGCAAAAGAAGTTCCTGCAACCAGAAAAATTGACAAGTGAAGGAGATAGCTACGTTTAAAATAATCATGCACTACTACCATCACCATCACCAGTAAGAAATGGTATCATCCAGCAAGGGAAACCCAGGAAGTTACTTTATAGGCAACCAGACTATTTCTCCACCCATCTTAGTGTTGTTTACTCTATCCGGCATTGGCTCTCCACTGTATCAGGGAAGTTGTTTCATGTTATCAAATAAAAATCCTTTTTTCATATTCAAGATATCAGCGGGTGCTGCTGGGACCCTCCATATGAGTCTGAACACAACAGTAGCTTTCATGTCCATGAGGCAGTGAATCTGCTCTGGCTTTTAGCCTGAACTTTAGAGGACCTATCCAAGGTGATGATCCTAGTTTGATGACAGCTCCTTAAAGTTCAGATTAAAGCCAAGAATGAATTAACCAGTTCTCTATTTTGGAAGCCACCAGCTGACAGCATAGGACTGTTGTCTGCCACACTGTTGCACCATCTGGTATAAGCAGAATGCTGTAAGTGTACCTGTTTTTGAAATTTGATTTGCCATGGCTAATGCTCAACATCTCTCAGAGATTCAAAACCAACCCCATGCAGAGGTGCAGCGATGTTATGATACCAGTTTGGCACATTGATGTTGAAAGCACCATCTGAAGATTTGTTAAAAGACTCCTGACTCTTTCTTCTGCCCATTGTCACTGTTGTTGTGTACCATCAAGTTCACTCTGAGATATGGTGACCCGCTATCATTAGACGTGCGTGCCCTCCATTATAACTGAAAAAAAAAATCTTTCCTGGATGATGTCCTGTAAATTATATGTGTACAAATTAGGGATGTTATTATCTGCTAATTTCATTCTCAGAGAAAGCAACAAGTCATTTTAGCTTCGCACAGCACTGAAAATGCTGCTAACAGTAGAGAGAACACTATTTGCTGTACAAACATCCACTTGTGAATTTTGTACAGAATAGATCCTGAACTGCAAAGATTATCATCAGTCCAGGATTCTCCTCATGCTTCCCTGCTTTTGAGAAACCTATTCTTGACCATTTTTTAATTGAATATACTTTCCATATCTGCTACAAATTAGATCAGTATATAGTACATCCGTATACACAGAAGTCATATGTTATGCTTCTATGCAGTAAAACTTAAGTATGTTTTTTTTAAGCATATCTTTGCTTGTATGGAGAGCCTCCACAGGTAGATGGGCCTCTCCTCTTCACAACAATGAATGTAATAAGTGAAGGTTCCTAATACCATGAAAGACAAAGAAGGCAACAACTAAGAGTGAACATGATGCTTCCTGGATTCTCATTACCTGCATTCTGAATCAGTGGAAATTAGTGTTTCTTTTAGATTAACTCATGACTGCTTATCAAAGAGGATGTGTTTCTTTTTACATTGTGTGTGCTAATTTTCATGTAAAGCAGCTGCTCTCCTTTCCGCTTATTTCTAATGTTTCTGCTTGTTGTGGAATTAGACAAGTTGGTGTGTTGTCATCCGAAGTAGTTAAAAACAACGTACTCTTCCAATGTGACTCTGTCTTGCAATATAATATTTGATTCTTAAAAAGAAAGAGTATAAAGACTCACTAACTTTACTCCTGCTGTGAGCACACGAAGGAAGAATTCTAAAGAACTGCTCAAATCTGATGTCTATTTAATTAAAAACTATTGAAAAACCTGGAAAGAGTTTAAAGCAGATCTTACAAAAGCCTGGGAGAACTGGGAGGGGCTGATTCAACTGCACAGTCCTTAGCAATATTCAAGTCCCCTTTGCAGGTCGCTTCCCAGCATGCTTTGAAACAGACCGTTATTGTGGTGTATTGCCATCTTGAAGCTTTTAATAAGTTATAAATAATGAGAACAAATTACTTAAATCCCCTCCACCGAAATGTATGCTTATAATGGTAGACTTCTTGTCCATTTCTCTACAAATAGTCTAATTCCCTATAATCCTCTTATAAAAATTCTATTCATACCCATTTGAAAGAAGTATTATTGGTGTTTGTTGTTTACCCAATAAAGACTTCTTTAATGCAAATGGGCTAAAATACCCACAGGTGCCTCCATTGCAAACATTCTGAAAGCCTGCTCTATTAAAAGGATGGAGAGCATTTGTTGTGTCCTTTCTAGCTGTCATTCAAAGCTTTGTAACCCAGTGATCACATACAACACCAGTGTGGGTAGACTTCTATCCCTGTTAGCTTCCATATGATGGCTAGTGTCAGGAGGAAAAAAAAATCATACTACAGTCCTCAGGATCCACAAGCCAGCTGGCTGAAGGATTCTGGGAATTGCAGTCCAAAAGTTAACTTTTTCAATCTCTGGTTGGCATTACATGAAAGATGGAGGTACAGATAATGGGGTTGCTCCTTACATTTCTATAGACAAAACAGTTTTACATGAGCATTTCCTATATATGCAAGAAACCTTTGGATGAGATGATATTTAGGTATAACCCTGAAGCATTATTGTTGATAAAAATATATGGCTTTTGAACATGTATGGATAGTGATCATGTCACATTGCTAGTAAAGTCAGGATGAAATATTATTTGAATCTGGTTGGATTTCTCAGTTTGGTCAAATTAACCTGTGCAGTTTCATCTACTTTTAAAATTTTAAATTTCTGATCCCTCCTACAACTCTCAAGCAATGTTTGATTGTAGCACATTTAATTGCCTGCAGAAGAAACACACACTAGGCAGAATATCAATTATAGGCTGTGGGTCTCAGCTTGTATTATTCTTAATTTGGATTGCCAAATTGAATACAGGCCAGGTCTTCTATTGACTTATCAGATTCTCAGTCACAAAAGCTTGCTGTACCTTTCTGTCAGGAAGAACATCTCCTTCCTCAATCTCCAAAACTCACCTTTTATGCAGTTTCCTCACTGAACACAGATTTTTTTATTGGCTGGTGGAAGGGGGTAGCAAAGCACCCACCTCTCATCCTGCAGTTGGACACATAGCAACAGGCATCTCTGTCATCTTGGAGGTCTCCAGGAGGGCCCAGAACATTATGTCATTTCAAGACACCTAGCTATAGGAATGGTGTTAAATACTTCTTGCTGCTGCACACTCAATGCCCTGTTTTCCACCAACTAACAGATAGCCATTTGTGTTGGTGGGGGGTGGTCCACCAGCTAAAAGGCACTTTGGGAGGATGAGGTAGGAAAGGTGTCACAGTTTTTTTTTCTTGAGGGAACTTTACAGTTAGCCCCCCAGATCAGGGATATGCTAAATACTAAAGCAACAGAAATCCTGTCCCATTATCAACCTAATAAGGCTACTATTAATTAACAAAGTTCCAGAAGAATAGTGGGTAATGTGCAGCCTGTGGGCTGGATGTGCCCCCCGAGGTGATTTTTGTGTCTAACAGAGCCCCAAGATATTTTGCCCTCAAAATGTCACTCAAAAGTCCTCTAGAAGATGTGGGAGGCACATCTGGTCTATTTCTGCTCCATAGACCCTTTTATAGCTAGGAAAAGAGTCTGTGTTCCAACAGGAAGTGATATAGAAGTTAATTTTTTGCATCACTTCAAGGTGGGAAAAAAAGTCTCCTGAATATAAAATCGCATAAAGAGGGTCAAAACTGTGGTGAAATTGCCCACCATTTCCTCTGGGGTGTTGGGAGGTCATGTGGGAACAAAAAAAATTTTTTTTTTTCAGGGTAGAATCCCTGAGTCCTCAACAGTTTGCTCAACCTTTGCTCTGGAACAATTTCTGAATGAATAAAAGGTCAGGCATCTTTGAAAGCTGTCTTCCCACAGTCTATCTACCCTGCCATTTTTTTCGACCATCTGTTGAAATGTACAAATAAATACAAGTTAGGAACCTAGTCCCATTTTTATTGTTTAATAGTCCAGCTTATGGAGAAAGATTTTTTTTTTGCCAACTCTAGAAATATCTACTGTTGATGCATTGAAATATGTGTGTGTGTGTACACACATACTAAGTACTATTAATGTGATTTATCAGGATATTTTATATGAATATAACTTGAAGTATGTGTTGTCCTCTTCTAAGTTTTGAATCTTAATTTATTATTGCTGTCTGTGTTTATTTCTAGTGTAGTCCTAGAAGAAGGCCATGCAACTCAGCGAAAACACACTGGGCTTTTTACAGAATTAGAATGTTCATCAAGGCTTTTGAAAGACCGTAGACCATCAATAAGCATGTGAAGACTTATTTCCTCCTTTGCTTGTGGATTGTAATATGGGCTTTTTCAGTACCACTTTTACTCTAGAACAATTTCTGAATGAATAAAAAGTCAAATGGACGCCCAATCACTGACTGTGCCTGATGAAACCATCTGTCAGTCACCTGTTGGGCAGCCACATCTTGTCTCAAGATCAAATACACCAAGGCTAGTAAACCTCATCCTTTCATTTTTTGCCTTTCATAAATGAGAAATGCAGGGTTCCTGGGCACTACAATTGACCCATTCTGTACATCACCAAATAGTTTAAGCCATAGGTAAGCAACTTATGAGCATCCAGAAGAGACTTTCGTCCTCTCTCAGTTTGGTGGGACTTTGTTTTCCACAAAGAGCAAAAATTGCACCTAGAAGCTTCCACAAGTGTATCTTTGGCTTCTAAGGGTGGGATTTACCACTTTGACCTTTTGCAATGTGCACTGTAATTTGACCTCTAAGCATTTCTAAGCCAAAATAAAAAAGACTTTTTTAATGAAACAAAATGACTATCTGGTCATTTCTGGTTTCTAAAATGGTATTTTAAAACCTCAAACAAGATTGTAAATTCTAAACATGCCCCAGGGACTTCTAAGAAAGCAATTTTTCTTTGGAGGTTCAATTTGTTTGGGAGTGGGGGGGCATCAAATATTGAGGGTGTCATGGACATTTTTGCCACCCGTGGCCTAAATTGTCCTGGGTATGAGTCTCCACGACTTCCAAAACTCTTAAACTTACCAGTAACATAAGTCCTCCTTGTCCCTCAGGATGCTTGCCAAGCTATATTTATCAGTGTAGCACCTGGTCAACCTACAACACAAAGCTCAATGGAAGCTGATTAATCAACTAGTCTTCTCAACCTTTGTATCCTGGAGGAACCCTTGAAATAATTTTCAAGTCTCAGGGAATCCCTTCATAAAAATTATTATATCTACAGCTCAAAATAGATGTGTGGGTTTTTTTCAATCAAAAGCTTGACCTCTCACAGAACCCTGCAGTTCTGAGGAACCCCAGTTGAGAAACCCTGTATGCAACAGTTAAAAAAATGTTTCAAGAAATCCATCTCATGCCCTGTTCAAGGCATCCAAAATATTCCTGCTCAGCCCCTGAATGTGACTTGACAGTTACTGCTACTCAGGGCAGATGTAAAAAAAAGGTGGGATGAGATGCGAGTCCACATTTTTAAGCTGGTGATAGTCTCCAAGCCCTTTCACATCATACAATTGCAACATGATATTCCACTTTAGCTGCCATGGCAACATCGTATGGAATCATGGGATCTGTATTTTGGTGAGACATTAGGGCTGTCTAATTGATCATTCTAAATGTTCCTCTCTAAACCACAAACCCAAAGATTCCATAGGATAGAACCATGGCAGTTAAAGTGGAATCATAGTGCTATGAGTGTGTCATGTGACAAGGCTCTCCATTGTTGGCTGTTCTACAGGGGGATGATTGAAATTGCCAGACATGTCTCATACCAGCATCAAAGCTGTGCATGCATCAGGATAGAATCATCTCCTTTCTTTATCTGGATGAGATTTCAATACCCTTAAAAAAAAGTCTTCTGGGTCAGGCTGCTTCAATCGCTTGTCTCATACTAGAAGAGGCCTTTGAACCATCTGAAATTAGATATGTCTTCAAGTCCCATGTAGCTCCTCAGTTCAATTGTTGATGGGTGATAATTGCTATGCAAGGCTACTCTGAACCCAGGCAGTATGATTTAGCCGTATCCTTTTTAAAATGACTTAAAAGATCAAAGGAGACAGGACCTTCAAAAACATGTTTAGGATCAACAAATAGCACCTTTCTAAACACACATGCTTAGGTTTAGTGGATATTACCCAAGCCCAATCTGGTTTCATCAGTATTTCAGACAACCTCCCTCCACCACAAACATTTGCCACCCTTTCATGACACACCAATTTAATTGGTTCAGACATCAAGGAGGGGGGTGTAGTTGCCTGAGAAAGTATGTTGTTTGGTTGGTTGATTGGTTAACAACTTCAGCAGAGTCTTGAAAAAAAACCTCTACTTTTCAAACTTCATTCAACTGTCATTCAAAAAAAATATTTATTTATTTATTGTAATTCCTTTGTATTTTGGCTGATTTGATTTAGTTCACTGGTGGGTGGATAACCAATTTGTTTTCAGTGTGAGATTTGCTCTGTTTTCTTCTACTATGACTTCAAAATTTTCTATCTGAATGGATTGGAACTTTCAGGCTTCAGAATACTCCCTTCAGGCATCAGTCATGCTGTATCTCAGGAGACTGAACTAAAGGTCTGCATTTGAGAGATTTTTTTTTTTAAGTAACATCTAATAAACTTCATGCTATTTTCAATAGTCAATAGACTAAGTTGATTTTTTTGCACCTCTTCCTCTGGAGTTTGGCATCAAAATAGAAAGAAGTTTCTAGGCTTTACAGAACTCCATAAGGACATTATTCTTGTAGAGGTTCAAAAAGATCAGACAAAGGGTGTCCATGTCAAAGAAATGGGGGGAAAACAATGCCTTTTAGAATTCTCTAAACTGGGTCAAAAGTTCAGTAGGTTAATCAGTCTCTCTATCATCCTGTGAATGATTCTTTGAACTGACATAGAGGTATAACTTTGGAGTTCTGTGTCCAAATGACATGAAGTCTCCAAGGATTCTAGTAGTCCCTCTGGGCATCAGACCTGCCATGTTTTGAAAATATCAACAATCAGGTGCACAACTTATGAGCAAAGAAAATTTGGTTACGCAGAGAAGAAGAGGGAGAGAGAGAAAGAGAGAGAGAGAGAGAGAGACTGCTGATTTCAAAGATAGTTTCCAACACAAAACAACTCAACAAGAATTCTTCAAAATCTCAGCTCTGCCTCCTTTGGCCCAAATTGTGACAAAGGCATTTTATCACATGCCATCTATTAACAAGGATGTTAATTCTTCACAGAGTTCCTTCTCAAAGGTACCAATGAGTGATTTCAGCAATTTTCTTCCCACTGTTAGAAAGTCTTAGAAAACCCACATATTTCAAAGGCTATTTCCAATTTAGGCAAAATTCACATGAGGTTGTTTGGCACAGAAAGTGTCATTTTCTGCATGGAAAATGATATTTAACTGCAGAAATATTAAGTCATCCATAGAAAATGTTGTTTCCTGCAGAGAAAGCTGTCATAGGGAATTTGTTCTGCATAAAACTCACACATGGTTGATTTGCATAGAAAAACTGTATTTTCTGTACAGGAAGCACCATTTTCTGTGCAGAAAATCATATTTCAAAGCTGTTTTCTGTGCAGAAAGTGCTGTTTTCTATGCTAATCAACCATGGGTGAATTTTACACAGAAGAAGTTCCCCATTATACATTTTTGTTCATAAAACATTTTCTCCACAGGAATTAATATTTCAGCATGGAAATATGATTTTCACACAGAAAATTATGTTCCTTGTACAGAAAATTCTGTTTTCTATGCAAATCAACCATGTGCAGATTTTGTACAGAATAAGTCCTGATATGCAAAGATTCTCACCAGTCTAGGATTCTTCCCATCAGGGTTTCTGAACACTTGAAAAATGTGTTTTTTGACCATTTTTGAATACTTTCCAATAGTCTTTCCATCTCTGTAATCAGCTTATCAACACAAAGGTGTAGTTCTTGTTGTTGCTTCTATTGCTGTTGTTGTTATTGTGTGCCTTCAATTAGTTTCCAACTTATGACAACCCTGAGGTGAACCTATCACAGGGTTTTCTGGGGCTGAGAGTGTGTGATGTGCCCAAGATCACCCAGTGGGTTTCCCTGGCCAAGTGAAGAATTGAAACCTGGTCTTCAGGGTTGTTGTCCAACACTCAGACTGCTACACCATGCTGTTTTACCACTCTTTCGATGGGGTCTGTTAAGATAATGATCTCTGTTTATATTTTTTGCATTTCGGTTCCCTCTGAGCCCAGTGATTACAATTCCTCTGTCTACCCATATATATGTATAACAATCTGTCAATTGAGGTGGCCATTCATTGTCATGGTGGGTTGAAAAATCAGGCAAGCTTGTGCCAGAATAAAATGTGTTAGTCTTTAAGATTCCACAAGATTCTTTGTTCTTTTCACTGCAATAGACTATCCTGACTGCCCTCTTGGGAATAATCACAATCATAGGCTCCCATTGACAATCATGTATACTTGTTAGCCAAATATACACCTAATTTTATCTAGCTATTTGCTCCTCATTACTTTTCCCAGGTTGCTTGCTTTTTGCATACCTTTGGGTTTACAAAAGGGAAAAACACGTTGCAGATCAAGATGGGTAAGCTGTCTATTTGGAAAGTGCACTTGCACTTACACTGCTAGGTCACACAACATCTCAAAGCCATAATTAGGATGTTACTGGGACACCACAATGCCTATATAAATATTTAACTTCAAAGTTACAAAGCAATTTTTCCTCACAGAAAAAAGAGAGGGAGGGAGGATGCACCAACATGGAGGCAACGTGTGAAATGGAAGCTGAAAATAAAAATCTAAATTTACTGTAGCACTTCTGCTAGTCTTCTCCAGACTCTTCTACAGAGGTCAAAAATAAAATTCTTGCCCAGTTATCTTTTACTATCTAATTACAAGAGTTCACTTAAACAGTGTTTTTATGTTTAATCAGGAATAGAGCCAAAATGGGAAATTGGCTGGTTCATAAGCTGAATCCCTTAAGTCGGTATTTCCCAGGTGTACAATGAGTCCAAGCTTTGAACTATTATTTTTATAATTCAAACTGAGAGTGATTACAAGTTCATTTATTTGTTCTGCTTCTTCATGGACTGCATGACTAAGCATCTAAATGGTGCCATTTCACCCATGCTTAGGTGTTGGTTGCTGTTCACTCTTTCCTTCTACTAGGAAATTTGAATATCCCAGTTGGCAGCCTTATCAACAGTTATGATATAATGAGCTAGACTTACAATATTGTAACTGCTGGGAATTCACATTAACAGTCATGAAAGATCAAATGTGATCCCAAAAAACCTACCTTCCAACATTTCCAAGGCACTGGAGATTGGGAATGATGTTTGCAACATATGCCAGTATATGGTGCACTTTGAGACAAATAGTTGTGGCAGAACCCTGTGATAATGGGGATTCTCATTATCCAGGTAACAGAGCCGAAGAGAGATAGTTTTCCCTCCAGGCAAACAAAGGGTTAATGAACTGCTGGGGTTAGGTTATGTTTTATTGGGAGTCAGCATCACAAAATGTCACAGGTCAAGCTAGTGGCCCAATCAGAAGGGAAAAGGTGAGAATCTTTGAGATGTTTTAATCAAGAGGTTTTAAAAAACCCCAAGAGACCATGAGAGAAAGAAGAACAAAGGAACAGAACAAAGACATCAACCAGAGGGGACTTATTCCCAGTTGCAGGTAGGCCCAGCTAGGCTCGCCTCCCAGCTGTACCTCAACACACCATCTCAGCACCAGACCAAAGACTTGGGTAGCTAGGATGTTCTTAGATAGTCATGTTAGGATTCCTGTTCTTTTGAGAGCTCTGGTTGATATGATGTAACTGTCTGTAACTTCTAAGCAAGACCTGGGGGAAGGAGCTCCCATGTATGGTGATATTTTCTGCTATTTATATTGCTTGTTCTTAGAATAAATGCTTTCCTTTAAAGAACTTCCTGCTTTCTCCATTTCCATATGCTTGTCAGCAACACACGTAAATAGGATTCTTCTCCCCCAGAGAGGGTGGGAGGAGGAAAGGGATCTCTAAGCTTAAAGATTGGTGGCTTCCTTGTGGCATCCCACTGTGCTACTAAGACAAGGATTTTAATTCAGTGGGTGGTAGCAGCATTTGATTAATGGAACCTGGGGAGCTTCCATCTCTTATTCAAGAGCAGAAGTCAGCATTGATTAGGAGAAAGGTCCCGGGTCCATGACAGAACCCATGAAGTCTCTCCAGTTACCTGTTTTCAAGACACCTTGCAACTAGAAATGTTCTGTGAGCCTCATTGCCTTCATTTCCAGAGCCTAGGAAGCACTTTATTCAGGGTGCTGCCAGGCTGTGAATATAAGTTAGAGTGAGGAAGCATTGTGAGTTTTAACTGCATTGACAGAGCTCCATCATTGTTGTTGCAATGATAATGAAACGCATCAGCCCTCATTTGTAATACACACACGTACATGTGGAAAAGTTTACACTTGTCATGCTTTTTATAAACCAATTACATTAAAAAATTTGACCCTGAAAATTTTCAGCAGCTTAATTTGGGAAAGAAAATAGTAATGTTGGTTTATGTTTAAACACAGCACTCATGTGCTAATGGCCAATGGTGAAGTGTTGAAGGCCATATTGCACAGGTTATGGTGCCAAGATAAACTTGGGTGATATGCGTGAATCTGCAAATTTTTGAGATCTCAAATGAACAGAGAATTTGCACCCAGACTTGTTACAAGCCAAGCCCATTGTGATTTCCAGTAGAGTATGTTTTCCTAGCTCAACTTTAACTCAGCATGACTGGAATTTTACACAGTTACTGCAGAAGAATATGGCCTGTATAAATATTGAAGATAGGGCTCAAACATGCCCCCTCCATCTCTGCCTTTTGCTTTGTGTAGCGAGAGAATATTTGACATAAATAGAAGAATAGAGGGAACATAGTCCTTGACTGTAAAATAAAGAAATGACAGTCTCTAGAATATAACGTATTGATATAATATGTTGATACAGTGGTGATTTTTTTAAAAAAAGAAAGAATTAAGCAGAGAGAACTACTTGAAGATTTCATGAAAAATTGGAAACTGTTTATGGACTTCTTATGCAATAAAAATCCAAATGATGCAATAATTTGTGAGTATTGCTATTAGTAGTTTTGCCTAGCTGGATCTATAATCATAGAATAATATTATCTTTATTCATTTTCCTTTTCTCATTACAATTGTTGGGGAGCTCAGAGACCTTTTGTGTATTAGTGTGTTAGTCTTTAGTTGTTTAATTAATAAGTCAATGTTTTAGTGAGTGTTTTTAGTTTGTCATTTACTATTTTATCTTATTTAGTGTGTTAACATTAGTTTATGTCTATACTAGGAATGTTTGTTGGAGCTCATGTAATTTTGTGTAAAAATTGATAAATAAATAAATATACCAAAAAAAAAAATTAAAAGGAGGAGACCCAACCTGTATAGTGACCCTAGTTTAGGAAACAGATAGAAGGAGTTTCTTAACCTTTTTTCCTAAATGCCTTTCAAAAGAAGACTTTTTTTAGGGCAAATTGCAGGATGGAAACAATTCAGATTATAAGAAGGAAAAAGGAAATACATCTTCCTTCATCCATTCCCATGCTATGATCCTACTGCATATCACGGTAATGGTGGTACTACCGAATAAGAAAAAGAACAGATGCAGCTGCATGATACATATTGGAAGTGATGTACAGATCTGTTTTGATACATTGGTCTGTGAAAATATAAGAGGCCCCTTTCTGTTTCAGACCAAAAAACCCTCTAGTCCACTATCCTGTTTTCAAGTATTGACCAGCCAAATGTCTCAGGATCGGTCAGACATAAGCAGAGCCATGCTGGGATAGGAAATTCAGGGAGATGTAGGCCCAAAAAGTAACTTTTCTGAGTTTTACACAAAAGTTATGAAGGCAACAGCCACCCACAGTTTGTGGCTCAGCCACTGGTTTTCAGAGATATTCTGCCTTTGAAGATGGAATGTCCATTTTGCTACTATGGATCATCTCCAGTGGATTCTCCTACCCTCTTTTTAAGCTTGCCAGAGCATTTTTCTGAACTGCAGTATTATCTAAAATGTATTCTTTCATACTTTATAAAAAGGAAGGGAGTGAGGAAAAAAAAAGAGAGAGAGAGAAAGAAAAGCTCTAAGCAGTGTAAAATCTATTATGAAAACTTCTCCCAGGAAACAAACATTGGCAGTTAAGTACAAAAGGGTAGGAAAGGTTACCCCAGTCCCACCGCTGCTGTCAATATTTTTCAAAGGAATAAACAAAAATGGATGTAAACATTTTTCCAATTTGTGATTCACCAGTCAATAAAGAGAAAATGCTAATCATACTAATTTCCTCCTGCCGGAGAAGGGATGCATCAGTAATCTATTAACATGCAAGGGCCAACAGGGTTAAGCTGTTCAAACATTTTCATTGATTCCTCCGCCTTTTCCCATATGCTGCCTCCTCCTCCTTACTCAGTTGGTACCAAGTAACACTTCTTTGCGGTTCTGTTGTAAAAGTTTGCTCCCCGGAGAGGCTCTGCAGTTAAGACATTAATTACAAAGAGGTGAAATATTTGACTAATCAGCAGCAGGAGTCTGGAGGGGTCCAAAGCTGAATGACAAATGCCAATATCTACTTTAAGGGTTGTTGGATCAACAAACCAATACGGTGAAACTGATCCATCATCTTGTCACCAATTCCCATAGCAGTTTCCGAAGCCTGCCAATTAGAAAAAAAAATGTAATCATTATACATCATTCAGCCACGATTGCAAGGTGCATGATAAATAGGGACCTTCCCTCTCCCCTCTTTCAGTGTCTGATGTCCATGCAGACACACACACACACACAAAATTTCTTGGGTATTTGCAATCCAAGAAGTGTGCTTAAAAGAAGCACTCAATACAAATGAAGGGTTTGGAGCATTCTGTTACCAATTTATCAGAATGGTGTAGAAATTTAGCAGCTATATCTATAGGACTGCTCTTCCAATTATCCCCAAATAAGGTATTCAACTTCCCTTATTTCTTATTCAGGAATAACTATGTGATGATGTGTTGGAAAGCAAAAGCAGCAATACTGACTGGTTCTCAGAAACAAAAAGAGGGGGGTCAAAAAGGGTCCTAATATGACTCATATTGTTTGTACTTACATTGAGGGATGGCCCTCCCATTAGAAAGAGACAACCAGCTGCCTCAAGTGGCAGATGCTAAGGGGTCGAGCCTGTTCTATGCCCAGTAAGTAGTCAGTACCCTTAGGTGCAGGGGAAGATGCTGTCCTGTTGCCACTACTGAAATAGGAGTCAACAGCTACTCCAGTCAAGTAGAATGAGAGAGACTACCTTGTTCTTTGCTTCAGCCAAGTTTTTGGTCAGTCCTGATTGCACTCCATGTAGTTTAATAATTTTCAAAGCCAAGAACCCTAAAATGACAAACTATTGAACTTCCTCACAAGTGGGAACACTGAAATGATCAACCTTCTTCACTTATATTGTCTCAACTATCCATACTTCAGCTAACCTGATGATATCAGCTGGACACGGATGTGAAGTACAACAAGCTCCTCAGTTACCATAAAGAATAATTGACAAGAAGAGTCAACTATCTTGGACATCATCTTCACTAGTAGGGAAGAATTGATCAATGTGGTGACAGTAGTGGGAACTCACAGTAGAAGGGACCATGTCCTCTTGGAATTTCTTACACGAAGGAAAGTTAAAACTGAATGTAGTTGGAAGTACCTAAAGAACTTGAAGAACGTTGAATTCAATAAGCTCAAGGAAATTCTGGGTGAGATCTCATGGTCAGAAATGCTGTAAGAGTTCATGATACATGGAAGTTTCTTAAAGTTGAGACACTGCAGCACACCTGGAAAAAAATCACAAAGAAAGAAAAGTGTGACGCATCTGAAAAAAATAGGAAAGCAATGTAAGAAGGTTACAGATACGCTGAGATTTAAAGGGTGCATGTATGAGAAAGGAAGAAGGCAGTAAATCACCAAGGAGGGGTACAAATCATAGAATCATAGAATTGGAAGAGACCACAAGGGCCATTGAGCCCAACCTCCTGTCAGGCAGGAATACACCATCAAAGCATTCCCAACATATGGGCATCCAGTTTCTGTTTAAAAACCTCCTAAGAAGGAGACTCCACCACACTCCAAGGCAATGCATTTCACTGTTGAACTGCTCTTACATCAGGAAGTTCTTCGAAATGTTTAGATGGAATCTCTTTTCCAGAAATTTGAAGCAATTTCTTTGTGTCTTAGTCTCTGGATCAACAAAAAACAGTCTTAGTCCATCCTTCATCCTCCATATGACATCCCTTCATACATTTAAACATGGCTATGATATCCCCTCTTAACCTTTCCTTCTCCAGGCTAAACATACCTAGCTCCCTAAGCCACTCTTCATAGGACAGGGTTTCCAGAACGTCTACCATTTTGGTTGCCCTCCTATGGACATGTTTCAGCTTATCAATGTACTTTCTGAACTGTAGTGCCCAGAACTGGACACTGTATTCCTGGTGGGGTCTGACCAAAACAGAATAGAGTGGTACCATCACTTCCCCTAACCTAGACAATATAGACCTGTTCAGTAACCAATATTTGTAGGCAGAAGGTTAAAGCTGAGAATATGCTTAGCCTTGCAATAAAAAGGTTTTAGAAAGTGAGGAGGTCCAACTAAGTTCAGAGCAAGAGAAAGAAAAGGAATCAGTAGTTCCATGGCATGTAGGTGATGAGGAAATGAAAGAGAGAAGGTAGAACTGCTCAACATTTACTTTGCCTCTGTCTTCTACCAAGAGAAGCCAAAATCTTCTCAAAAACAAATTATGCTGGACTAATCTTACCTCTCTTCTTGAATGTTGAAACAAGCTTAGAAGATCAAGGGAATGCTGTGGAAGTAGTGCATCTTGATCTCAATAAGCACCCATGGTATTCTTGCAGACAAAGTGATAAAGTAAAATGTGGGCTACATGATGCTAATGCTACATGGTATGGGAAAGAAACATATGCCAGTGATAACCACACATGTCTAACTGACCCAGTAGATGAAATTGTCAATTAGATTTCAAGATCACAATCTGTTTGGATGCTAAAGCAGCAGGAGGGAACCCTGTACGTTAATTACACAAATTAGTAGTTTAAAAAGGGAGAAGACTACTAAATCTAGATGCAGGTCCAAATTCAGCATGCTCAAGCAGCCAAAAATTGGCACTATTGGTTTTCTAAGTGGGTTCCATGCACAGCCAGATCATGGAAAAACTGAGGTGAGCATATCCCCTTCTTAGTCTATGAACTGCCACTGGTCTCATGTGAACAGTCTACAGCATGCACCACAGAGATGCACAACATGTACAGCACAGTTATTTGTCTACTTAAACAAAGGAACTAGTGGACAAACCTTTCTTATGATCCCTAGTATATATAAGTATATTCATTATAAAAAGAAAAGAAAAACCAACAGTTATTGAGTTCACCTCTGTCATTTTGTATCATTTTGTTGCTATATGTCTTCAAGTTGACTCTAACTTATAATGACTCTAGGTGCTACCAGACTGTACACTCACATACTTTGATACGGTTGAACTGATGAAATATGATTTAATTGGCAGGATATGTTAATTGGCACTAGTATAAAATGTACCCTGATGTGACCGTATGGCCAGACTGGACAAGAGGAATACACTGGCTGAACACGTAGTCAGGCCATAGTCAGGAAATCATCAGGTAACTCCAGAGATAATAGGCTTAAGCTAAGCTGTAATGACTGTGCTTTTGGCAATAGTGTGATAGATGATCGCTCTGAGGTCGATGAGCAACTGACTGTGCCAGGAACAGAGCCAGTGATTGACCAAACCAGCTTGCAAATATCCCCATCAGTTGAAAGACAAGCAGAGGCAGAGTTGCCCCAGCCAGCTCCAGAGGGAGAGAGAACCAGCAGTGATTTGGAGGAATTACAGTCACCTGTGCCCCTTAGCCGCCAACCATGAAGGAGGCTGAAACGGACAGCTCAGAGGGCAGCTGCGTTGGCTAGATTAAGGAAACAACAACAAATAACACCTGTTTTCAGTGGCTATTTAAGTCTGTCAGTGTGGTTTGCTGTTTGCTTGTAGCAAATTACTACACAAGCCTCTCAACCCTTGTGCTCTAGTTCCCTTGACCCCTCTGGATGGACTTTCGGCTTCCTGGATCTTTTGGATTAGACCTTGACTTGGCTCAGCTCAGTGTTTCCATTAGTTGTTTGTGTTGGACATTCCCCTCTGCCTCTTCTTCCTTCTAGGGCAAGTATCTTTGCCTCCCCTTCTTTGGTGGCAGAGAGGCACAGGCAGGGAGTTGGACAAATAGTGACAGAAGCTCCCAACAAACCACCGATTGTTTGAAAGCTTCTCCCCACTGACCTGTGCATGTCTCTATTGTCTCCACTCCTGTCCAACCATTACAGAGCTATTAAGACATCCATTAACTCTTTGTCACCCAACACTAAGATCGTTAGCTCAGTCCAGACTTCATTGTCTACTCTATGAACTCCATCGTTTACTCAGCTGGTGAGCCATTCACACTCTTGCCCTCCAGGGCAGAAATTGTGTATAAAACCCCCTGGTTTTGAGCAGTTAGCTTGCAGTACTTCACTTGCTGGTAGCCACACTGTCACTCCAATTTCCAAATAAGTACTGTCCTTAGGCACGAGTCTAAGTTACATCATTGTTTCTTCACTGCTCTCCTGATTGGTAATTATCACCTTTATTGTCCCTGAAACCTCACTGTCAACAACTTTCCTCTCTTTCTCCTACAGCTAGCCTTGTGTGATTGTTAATTCTCTAAATAAAACACATTTTAGTTTACCTTTTGAATCTCTGGCTGGTTCTTCTCTGCGAAGACCCCATAAACATTGGTGGAGAGATCTTACTAGCTTACCCCATTCTTGCAGCCCTCCTAATTTTGAGCTAATAATTCCCTATCTTTGAACAGAGGTACTGGCATTGTGGGTGGACCCCTGAGTCACCCATGTTTTGGGGTAACATTAGGTTTTCTTTTCTCTTTTACCTAGGAGTTTTGCCACTGCCTTCCTTTCAAGTTGAGAGAGTGTGACATGCCCAATGTCATGCAGTAGGTTTCCGTGTCAGAGCAGGGGTTCAAACCCTAGTCTCCCAGAGACACAGGCCAGCACTCAAAGCACTATGCCACACTATCTTTCACCCTATCTCACTATCAGAATTTAAAAGACACATAGCAAAGAAAGCAGAAAATGAATGTCTCAAAGACACTTTTGTAAGGCCCAAATACAGGGCAGATGGGTAATCTCTAGATTATATTGCAAGATCTTTCTTAGATGCTCATTTCAGACTGGCATTTCACCATGTGATGAAAACAATGCCTGTTTCATTAATAGCTACTCTTTCATACATATTTTCTGAAATTTGTTTCTCAAATGTGTATGAAGAATGTTGATTGAAGAAGTAGTCCTGATTAAATATTTATTCCCCCCCCCCCAGGGCATTCATGGAATTTTACAGTCAAACTTTTTGGAGCTTCAAAGAAGTGAATGTGGATGGGGGTGGTGTGGGGATGACAGTTTCATAAATGACCCCACTGCTCACCTTTTTCACCACATCTTCACCACCAGCTTTTCCCCTCAGTCCCCTCTGGATCGACGATAACACATGGTCAATGACATTTGTCTACAAGACTTCTAAAGCCAAATCAGAGTGGGGCTTTCTCCACATAGTGTAGAATCTTGTGATTAAAATGAGGAAAATGTCCAGCATGAGCAGGGAATATGATTGCCATATGATTAGTGAGTAAATGAAGACTTTTCCCTTCTTATAATGATGGTGCTAAAACCAAGAAGAATTTGTGTTTAAAGCTTGTGGACAAACAGGCTGGAAAAGTTATGGGAGCCAATTCAGTTCAGTCCTAATCATAACAAGATGGAAGACATGAAGTAAACAGTGCAGATGTGTAGACACTGAGATCCCAGCACACTGAGCTGTAGATGTCTAGTGCTCCATTTGTGTTGTGGTCAGATTAATACTGGAAACTCCTTAAGACTGGAAGTCTGTTTGATGCCAAAATAGAGATGCTTGAGGAATTCAGTGTTTGTGATTTCTGATACCAACCAAAAGAACCCACAGCGCTAGGATAAATGTCAAGACAAAAACATCAAATTGATCTTCAGATTTTGCATACGTGGATGAAGCAATGCACCAAAATGCATTTGAACTGTGCATTTTAGAATAAACGTCAGAGATCCCTCATTGTCAGACATAACTACAGTGAAGAAGCTCCCTTATCATAGGTATGTATGATGATGTAACCTACTTTTTCTCCCCAACTGAAGGGTTACTGTGGTGCTGCAGATTAACAGATTGGGATATCATATCTATAGCATTCTCCCAGTCATGGGACACATCAAGAACAGGGAGCTGGAGAGACCTGTTGAGGTCCTGGTGCAGCTGCTTGTCTCAATATGTGGCAGACCTTATTTCTCAGTTTCCCTTATCTAGAGCACCTCGTAAACCCTGAAAAGGTAAGGTTTGGAGGTCATGTTCCATCATTAACAAATGGAAATGTAAATCCCAGCAGTTATGAGATTGTAAATCCAGTTTACGATCTTGTAACTGCTGAACAGTATGCCAGCCAATATGTTTAGAAATGCATGTGTGAGAATATGTTTAAATATATGACTTTAAATGTATGCGTGTGTGTGTGCCCTCAAGTCACCTGTCAAATTGTAGCGAACCCATGAATTTTTCATAGGGTTTCCTTAGACAAGGAATACTCAGAGGTGGTTTTGCCATTCCTTCCTCTGAAATATAGCCTACAGTACCTGGTATTGATTGGTGGTCTCCCATCCAAGCACTAACTAGGACTAAGCCTGCTTATCCTCTGAGATCAGACAGGATCTGGTGCCTTTAAGGTATATAAGTCCTATGTATTTAAATATATTCTCATACACACACACACACACACGCACACATGCACATGTGATTTAAAAAAAATCCTGCACCTTAATTTATGCAGAAACATGGGGAAGCAGGAGTATGAATTAATCCCTTTAGAACTAATATGCACAAGAAACTGAATGGTCCACACATTCATACCTCAGAGATAATCTGTTCGTGTATTAAGGCGAAGTGGTCAACATATGTTGCATAGACTGACCTCTAGTAAGGGTGGAAGGCTGGGACACCAGCATTCAGAATCACAAGTCCTTCCCTTGGCACACAAAACCCACTGAAATGACCTGGGACTGTGGGAAAGCAGTGTAGGTCATTTCAATGGGGCTTGCAATGAAGACTCACCCCTCGCCTCAGTGAATTGTGTCTTATTTTAATTTAGTAGAAAGAACTATAATTTTCCTTCCAGGTACCACAATGGAATGGACCAATTCTGTATCAATGTTGCAAGTTTTCCTGACTGAGAACATATTACTGATAGGTTCATCAATTAAAGTTTTTGGACTCCCTGAAATGGCAAGCAGGCATAAGCAAACTCTTGCAAATCATTTCTTTTAATTTAATCTTTTAAAATATATGTATCCTTGGAAACACATTGGGTAGAAATAACTATAAAAGGAAGATGCATGAATTGAGTTTCTATCTTTATGTTCTGAGTGTACAGAAATTTGGAGGAAGAAATTAACATCCATCAGGCCAGAATCTGAAGTCAAGATCTGTAATCTAGGCATTGTTTTTAATCTTTTTTAAAAATCTGATTAGCAATGATGAGCAATACAACATAAAATGCTCCCTTAAACACTAGGAAAGAAACAGGATTTACTTTCAAAGCAATCAGATATTTAAATGTTCACAGAACAAACACAGATGTAAATACATGAAAGACCTAGAAAATTAAAGCAACAGTAATTTGAAGCTGGAGGATAAACACTTCCACAGAGAAGACAAGTAAAGGCAAAACAAGATAATAAAATCATGTAAACAAAAAATAGATGTCTTGTTTCCCCTGGGAGAATGTAATGCACAAGAGAAAATCTGGAAAAGAAACCTTAGGAAAACCAAGTAATTCTGAAGATGGTTAAAAGACTTTTTTAAAAAAAAAAAATAATAGGTTGAGTGCTTTTCCTGAACTTGTTTGGAAAATGGAAAACAGCTGACAAATTTTAAAAGCCAATAACAATTGCTACAATTTCCCTGTCCGAATATCATTCTTAATCATTGTCAGGCTGCATTTCAGATGAACAGCACTGAAAATAATCTACACACCAGGCTTCCAGAAAGGTCCAATGAGAGTTGAGAATAAATATTGGCCCTTTCCACACCACCCTACCAACCCACCATAGGCACAGGAGAAGGACAGGACCCCAACATGGGTTCTTCATGACATTGTTGTAGTCCCATCCTTCTCCCGTTTTCCCCGTCAACAACCCATGATTGCACCACCACCCCAGACTTACCTGGCCTGCAAAAGCCAAAGAAGTGCAATGTCTGTGCCTCCTGCCCCAGCACACCCTGGGAAAGTACCTAGGTGTGCTGCAGAAAGAAGAGACATGGCCATTGCGCTTCCTTCACCACCTAGCCAGCTGGTGTGGAGGGGACCACTCTCTTCACACTTCCCTCCCAGCAGAGCCAACACTAGGATTCCCACCAGACATCTGCATGAAAAAGTAGAGTGCAGAAAGGGCCATTGTGAAATTTCTTGCAGAGAGCTCGTTAATCCCTGTGATATTTCTCAACAGCATGAAAATGAGTTTAGTGGGGATTCCCTCGCCTAAACTGAGGTATCTCCAAACAGTCCCAAATATTCATTTCTTTGACGCAGAATGGCTCATAACACTTACCTCAAACCTCCTTAGTAGCTCTGCAGACAACCACTTCTTCTTTAGAAAAAAGACCTATGGAGGCCTTTAAAAAAGTAAAAAGAGGAAACCCCTCAAATTTCATTGAAATGGTCACCAGCACCCCCTGGAGGCTTCAGGTGGCTCTATGACCACTTTAGGGGCTTCCAGGAACTTGAGAACCTATTTCTAGACCCCCTCAAATTGGGAGGGACAGGGACTGAACATAGGAGTGTGAAAGGAGTTGTCTGGCTGATGACAACCAATCACAGTTCTGAGAATGCTGTGAAGTGGGCCCTGTGGGCATGAGATGTTACAAAACTGAGGCTTGTTTGTGTTAGAAGGCAGGGAAAAGCTGACACAGAGATAGACAACAGATTTCAAAGAGTTAGGAACAGATGGAATAAACACAGGAGAGTCAGGCAGAGGAAAGGACTGACTATAGTTTTGGGAAGCATTGAATGATTTAGTAGTTCAAGGGTTAGCATATTATTTTCTTATGCCTTAATAAACCTCCACTTGTTTGTTTTACCACTGTTCCTGTCTGTTCATACTGAGCTAGGTGGGCAGCCTGGTTATGCTTACTACAGTGAACCTACTGAAACAACATAGTCCACAATGGCGGGGGTCACCTTGAGGCCCAAGTACCCCATCCATGAAGGGATTAAGGTGTGGAAGGGCAAAGTGAGTGACAGGAACTCAAGGTTGGGACAGCCTTGCAGAGGAATCCATCACAAGAGGGTTCAGCCCTCCAGTATCCCACATCCAGTATGCCCAATGCACAACTCCTCCAAGCCATGGCAGCCTCCCTCCCCTAGCAGGTACTGGATTCTAACCTAGCCTAGAATTATTCAGATAGCACTCAACAAGTAATTAGTTTTCAGCTTAATTTCCCAAACTGGATGATTATATTAATAATTATTAGGATAAAGAAATACTATGTGTTTAAGGCCAATTTAAATGGAAGTTGTTTATGCCCTTAAAGCACTGTTTTGTGTTTCATTTTCCTGCAAGTAGTTTGCCATTCAAATCAAATTGCAGTTTCCTCATGTGCAGTGTCAATGAAAGAAGGATCCCACAATAGAGTGCCAACATGAAATATATAGAAGCCAGCCCTTCAATATAGATGAGAACCCAAACACCCCCAGGAGGTGGATGGATCTGGATGAATTCCTGACAGCTCTTTGGGATTTTCCTGTCATTTTGGTAGGTGACTCTGTTGAAGCTCTGGCTGACCTCTGGAATGGAGACATCAACAAGGTGGTGGACACAGTCACTTCTGAGCATCCCATCTCACAGACTGGAGCCAAATCAATGCCTTAGTTTTCAATGGAGTTAGGGGTGATGAAGCTTGTGTGACAGAGACTAGAGCACCATTGATGGAAGACTCAGAGCAAGTCTGACTGAACACTGAAGCCTGTTTGAAGGCCTACTCCATAGCACCGTGGGCAGCAAAGAAATTGTTTTTTGCTGCCACCATTGTATCTACAAGGAGCCATCCAGCAGAGCTGTTTCGAGTGGTCAGAGTATATTACACACTGATCCTCAAGCAGAAAATGCAGGCCACTTGGCAGCCTGCTGTGAACAATTTGCACAGCACTTTGCAGGTAAAATCACTCTGATCTACTCCAACTTGGATTCTGCAGCTTATATAGTTCCAGTGGATGTAACCTTGGCTCCTACTTGTCCAGTGTTATTGGATACTTTTTAATTTGTGGACTCTGACAATGTAGACTGGGTATCTGGAGAGCTGAGAGCCTCCATTAGACTAGCCCCTGCTGACTTATTAAACAGGCCAGATTGTGACTGACTGAGCGGGTGAAGAGGGGAGTCAATGCCTCATTACAACAAGGCAAAGTTCCAACTTTTCTAAAGAAGGCAATTGTGAGGACTTTGTTGAAAAAAATATCCCTGAATGGATATGATATAATGGATATGATATAATAGATATGATATGGTATAATTGGCGAATGTCATTTAATTGACATAAAATTTCAATTATACCCTAACAAGGCTGTCAAATTAAGCTGGTGAAAGATGCATGTGTTCTCGCTGAACTCATGCAATGCAAAGGTAGATCAGATGGGTCCACAGGACATGCCCAGGTCATAGTCAGGGAAGCTCTAGCGACAATGGACTTGCAAATGTCCCACAATAACATAGGGAACAATAGTACCCAAAACTGCCTCTGATTGTCTTCAACCTGCTTTCCCTTCCCACCAAGGTTCTCCTTTGTTTCCTCACTTGCCCAGCCATTAAGGAGCTATCACAATTCCCATCTTTCACCTAAAGGCCATTAGCTTGTTCCAGACCCCATTGTCTACTCTGCCAGTAGCACCTTCCCCCTCAGGGCTGAAACAGGGTATTAAAACACCAGCTCTGAGCCAAATAATTTGTAGCACTCTGGACATAGGCCATCACTCTGCTTCTTTGATTCCCATTCTTATACTATCTTCAGACCCTTAGTCTGAGCCACATCACTTTGTCTGTTCTCTGCTGGATGGGTAAATATCACCCACATCACCCTAATTTCTCAGTATCCAAGTTTTCCTCCCTTTTCCTTCAGTTAGCCTTGTGTGATTGTGAGACTGTTTGGATCTTGTGTCTGGGTTTAGGCCTAGCTTTAAGACAGAGACAGCTTTGGTCGTCTTGGTGGAGGATCAGTGCAGGGAACTGGACAGGGTGAGTGTGTCCCTGTTGATTCTGTTGGATCTCTCAGCAGCTGTTGACAACATCAACCATGGTATCCTACTGGACTGTCTAACTGGGATTGGAACTGGAGGCACTGTTTTACAGTGGCTCTGTTGCTTCCTGGAGGAGTGAACACAGAAGATGGTTCCAGGGGACTCCTATTTGACCCCTTGACCTGTGGGATTCCTCAGGGGTCTATTTTGTCCCCTAACCTATTTCACATATACATGAAACTGCTGGGAGAATCCACAGTTGTCTCTTCAACAGCAGTAGGCATCTTCTGTTGCATTCCACTTATAACATCTGACAGAAATCACAAACTGGGATGAATCCTGTGATACTTAAGAACATGCTTCTGACTGTTACTCAAGCCTTCTCTAAACCTCTCTGGAGCCAGTTTTGTGTCCCAGTTGCCAGACCACCTGCAAGAATCTTCTCAGGAAACAGGTTATTGAGCATATCTTCAAACTAAACTAAGGGCCTTTCCACATTACACTGCTTTAATGCTATTATTTCACTTTCAACATCCTGTGGAATTCTGGGGTTTATAGTTTACTGAGACCAAAGAGCTCTCTGGCTGAGAATTCTAAAGATTCCTCCCTAAACTGCAAACCCCAGGATTCCATTGGATGTTGAAAGTGGTATAATAGCACTATAACAGTGTCATATGGAAGTGGCCTATGTTGTAATAATGTGCTTTAATACTGTGAATAGTTTAATTCTATTGTAATGTTCATACTTTGTATGTTTTTAAGTGTATTCTTTTAAATTGCAAGCCACATTTAGTCTAAATTTTCCACTGGAAAGTGCTTTTCGTACAAATACCTTCAGGTTGAAATTGACATACATGCACCCAGATTAGTTATAAACAGATGTTTTCAGTGGAATCCTACCTGGTGATTGGGGATATAGTGAATCATGCAAGGCCTGGTCAGCTCAAGCAAGGCAAAGTAAAAGTGTCTGCCTGTTGAAATAACACTAAAATATTATTTGATTTTAAAAAAAAACATTGAATCCTGAGTAAACATATGTCAAAGTGACGCAGACCCAAAACAGACAGGTATGTCCATCCCTACTGGAGAGACACTGTAACAATAAAATACAGATCAGAAAATCCCTAAACAAGAAAAACCTTTTTCCACATATTCAAGTTCACACCATAGCATGTTGGGCTACTAGATTAAAACAAAAAAAGAATTATTAGCCACAGTAATATTACTTCCAATATTGCAAGTATGGAATTTACCAGTGCTTCAATTGAATTCTAAATATTATGGCACTAGATATTGTTTGTCCTACAATACCAAGTGGATATATTTATGAAGTTCTAAGCAGCTTAAATTTACATGATAAAAATGTGTGATATTCTCCGGTCAAAAAAAAAATTGTTTCATGACCTTCATGTGGTTTACTTCATCTTATTTACAAGTGCAAAAGCCCTCAGTATTCTCTGAATATTCTAGCCATAGTCATAAAAAAATTGCTCCCAATCCATTATTTATTGGGTGAGTTCAACCTGTTTCTGAGTTCTTTGAATACCAATAGAACAACTATGATGCCTTTGAATACATCTGTTATTTTAATTCATCTGAGCGTGTATTGTTCTGTTAAATATTTACATCTGAACTACATCACCTAGGATTTGTCAGACAAGGGATATTTCATATGTAACAATCCCTGGTCTACTTCTGAGGGCCAAAGCATATTTTACGCCTACTGAGAAATATGTAGGGACATCTCCAATTTTTCCAATTAGAAAATTGGGGTGCAGTTTCTGACATAAATGTTGGATTTATGGGTCTGGATCAAAAATAGCTTATCATTATTATATTAGTAATAATAGTAGTAGTAGTATTGTGCCTCAGGGCAACTCACAGAAAACTCAATTTAAACAGTTTAAAACAACTTTAAAAATTAAAAATAATTAAAGCATACTAAATGTATATTAAACAATGCACAAGTTGAAACAAACCAGTTTAAAAACAGTTACAAGAATTTAAAAATAAAATGTCTGTCCCCTAATGTACATAACAAGTTAGCGTAACTGAGGTACTGTAAAAGGATGGAAGGAATATTCCAAAATGATTGAAAAATGGTTGAAAATGTGTTTCTTGAATGTTAGGAAACCCTTATGAGGAAAATCCCACTGTTATTGACATTGTGTAAAATTCATACATTCCTCCACAGCCAGAAAATAGTACTTTTTTATGGAGGAAATGGTATTTTCAGTGCAGGAAATTATTTCTTGCACAAATAACTTGGGGGATAGATAATACAATAAGAAATGGTGGTTGTGATCTTATATTAGAAGACACAGCCATAAGACAGAGCTATGATAGTTTACTATCCATCCTCCTAACCCACCATTTCTCAACCACAGCCCCCTGAACTGAGCCATTTCTTTATCAGTGAAGAGCAGGAGGGGAACCAAATAATGTCCAGCTACTTTGCTATAGCTGTGGGAATGTACTTCTTTTTTTTCTCCCCTCAATTGTAGGAGTAATTTTAGGAGTTTTCCTCCTGCTCTCAGAAAGTGAGAAACCTGTGCAATATTCACATCTGGTTGTTTTCAAAGAAAGTGGAAAAGAAAGAAGAAAGCATTTTCAACACAAGAAATAACAGTTTCTGTGCAAAAGACGTTTCTATGCAGAAGTACAGTTTTCTGCATGGAAAAAGCTGTTTCCTGTAAGAAAATATTGTTTCAGACATAAAGCAACTATGTGCAAATTTTGTCCAGGATAAGTCCCAAACTGCAATGATTCTCATACATCCAGTGTTCCTTTTATCAGCGTTTCTTAACACTTTTCAGTTTTTACTTTTTCAACATTTTTTCTATTATTTTTTCTACTTATACCCACCTGTAATTTAATAAACAAACTAACAAACAAAAAGCAAGTGTAAACACAAGCTATGGTAACTTCTACACTCAACTAGAAAGTACAGCCAATTCTTAGTCAAGTATATTGGTACCTTTACATTTATATGTCATTCCCATTTTATTTACAACTGTACATTTAAGAAAAAGATTTACACACCAAAAAAAGAATAACTGAAAGAGTCGATAAAAATATGAAGCATCCAAGGACATGTGAAGACGAGTCATATCTACTTTATATCCATGACAGGTTTGATACTAATTGCAAATCTTGTATAGGTCTTCTGTCATGAGAAATAAATAAATAAATAGTTTAAATATTTCATAACATCCTCGTTTTCTATATTACCCCCACCCTTTTTTGGCCTGACTTAAAATTAACCACTGAGAACAGATATTAGCATCATCTGAGATACCACATCACATTACCAATTATGTAAACACAGGCCATTTCTGCACGACGACGGTCTTCTGCATCATCTCATTGCAGTCCCAGTTCCAGAAGGGAGTGCGTCACCAATGTTCTCCTCTCCATCCACTCAGTTTATGCAGAAGAGAATGCAAAGGAGCCATGTCTTCCTTCCACAGTGCAGCCGAGCTTTTTCCATTGCTGTGCTATGTAAGGAAGCATCACCAATGTGCTTCCATAGCTTCCACATGGCCAGAAGTGATGGGAGCGCCGTGCTATCGTAGATGCGAAATGGATTTTTTCCATTTTGTGAAAACTGTGCAAGCATGACACTCCATGACAGGGTGGCAGTGGGATGGCGATGACGTCATTCAGAAGCATGACTTGCCGACTACTGCCATCCTGTGGCAGAAATGAAACAGCATCGTTGTGCAAAAAGGGCCATAGTTAAAGTGACCCAAGGGATCATTCTCAGGAACATACCTTAAACACAAGAAAGTTGCCCTGAGTGTGGGAGGTCTACGAAGGGGATGAATGGGACACTTCAGCATAACTAACCTTGTTCCACCCTCAAGCCACACTATAACAAGCCCTTTCTGTCCCCAAGCCACAGTGTGATGTGCAGATCCTTTGCTAATTGCACCATGGCTTGTGGAGTGAGGATGGGAGCTAGCCAACTCATCATGAAGTGCCCTGCTCACTCATTTCATAAACATGGGTCACTTGTTGCGCCTCCCTTAAGTTTGTGGGCTCTGTGGAGTGTTTGCAATCATGTCAATAATACTACAAATGAATATGTAGCATATTGAGATATAGAGGAGTCATGGATCCATAAATCTAAGTTACAAGTCTGTAACTGCAATGCAGGATGCCAATATTAAAATCTCTGAACATAAGTAACTGCTCTTGGGATAGCTCCCACCTCTGAGGGATTTTTTTTTAAAAGGAAGAATGTATAAGAGTAACTGAGAAGTCATAAACATGTTGCATTGGTTAGGCCTCATTTGGAATACCGTGTCCAGTTCTGGGCACCTCAATTCAAGAAGGATATTGACAAGCTGGAGCATGTCCAGAGGAGGGCCACCAAAATGGTGAAGGGTCTGAAAGCCATGTTCTATGAGGAAAGGCTTAGGGAGCTGGGGATGTTTAGTCTGCAGAAGAGAAGGTTAAGAGAGGACATGATAGCCGTGTTTAAATATTTGAAGAGATGTCATGTTGAGGAGGGAGCGGGCTTGTTTTGCACTGCTCCAGAGACTAGGACAAGGAGCAATGGATTCAAGCTGCAGGAAAGAAGATCCCACCTGAACCTCAGGAAGAACTTCCTGATGGTCAGAGCTGCCTGCCAGTGGAATATGCTGCTTTGGAATGTGATGGAGTTTCCTTCTTTGGAGGTTTTTAAGCAGAGGCTGCATGGAACTCTGTTGGGAATGCTTTGATGGGTGTTCCTGCATGGCAGGGGGTTGGACTCGATGGTCCCTGTGGTCTCTTCCAGCTCTATGATTCTACGATTCTATGTTCTTTTAATTCTTCGGGACAAACATGCCATCCTACAGAATAATTGCCAGGAGCTTAGGAGTGTTAACTCTTGAAGTGAAAATATGAGCTCTGCAAAGCAATTTGGTCAGCCGTACAAAGAATTAACTCATTTGGATGAAACAGCTTTTGTAAGAAAAATTGTATGTGATAGTAGGGGTATTATTACTGATCCCTGCACTGTTGCCAATTAATTGCAGAAATTTCTGAAGCCAGTGTGGTCCTCATATATACTGTGGCTGACAATTTAATTTCAAAGAAGCCAGATCAATAGCTTGGAATTCCATTATTTTTATTCAGATATCAAACATCTTTTATTCAGATGTCAAACATCTTATTGGCTACTCAGTGCAAGAAACTTAATTGTCTATTAAAATGTGGGTCCAAATAATTTAATTGCAGTTTTTCTGCTTCTAGAACGTGGGAGAAAGAATTCCCTTGCCACATTCCCTATGAAAAACAGAGTGCTCTATAGTAGGAAATGCATCAGATTTGGCTGAATCATGAGCTAAATGGACTTCCTTACAATAAGTTCAGAGCCTTTACAGAGGAGGCTTTTTCTCTGAAGCAGCAGGGACCAGAACTAGCTCCTACAAACAAATCTCATTAATAGTTCAAGCCTTAGCTTCTTAGTTTTTATATCAGAGAGTGGGAGATTGGAGAAGGGATAGACTACTGTTCTTTCACTAAATCCTGACAGGTTCACCTTCTAATCATAAGGCATATTTTATTGGCGACACTTTAATCACAGTACTTTGTGAGAGGGATTCCATGGGAGCTAACTGATCTGGCTTTCTTCTGTTGCTAAGTTGTTCAGTACTAAGCAAGGACCAAATCTGGAGCTGCACTTCTGTCCTGGGAAGTAAAATCATGAAGTTGTTCATTATTTCAAAAACTGTTTCCTTTCTCCGGCCTTAGAGAAAGATGGTGGCAACGAACAAGAAGTGTTTGTTTTGACTCTTCAAAAATTAAGCCTTAAAAGATGAGAACCTCAGAGTTGGATTTTAGAATTGGAAAGTTTTGGAAACTAGCCATAGGTCGTTTGACCAGAGAGGAGCTGGATACTTTATATTTTGAAACTGAGACCTTGAAGCTTCTTAAGTTCTTTAAGTTCTTATCTCTTCCACCGAGTGGTGATCGGATTGATAGTGCAAGTTATAATTGCATTAAACTCCTTGAAGTTTTGTGGAGTGGATATTTCTATATCAACAGTATGGTCCAAAAGTGTCGACAATTACAGTGAGAGATAATGGTTGGTTGGAGACATTGCTGCTGATATTCAGTAAGTCAGCCTCTGTACTTACTTCTCTCTGTATGTACTTTTGTCATAATTTATTTGTCCACTCTGCATACAAACCTATTGTAACCAAACTGAGAGGTAGGAGATGAGAAAAGAGAATAACTGGGATAAATGCTGACAGCATGGTGTTTACCAGAAAGTTGTACAAAGACCTAGGAATTACACCTACCTTGCAAAGTAGTTCTCCAGAACCTAGGAAAAGGCAGAATAAAATCACATAGTATTTCCAGCAGAAGAAGGAGAGTGATGAAAATGTGAGTGCAAATGTGTTCTGTGAATCTTTGCAGAATGGCTCAACCTCTATACCTCCTGTATTGGACTGGTCAGTAGATCTTAAAGGGACAATACAAGAATACAGGACTTCAGAATCTTCATTAGATCTGGCCACAGAGTTGAACCTTGCAGAATATATGTCTATTAAGACAGAATCACACCAGGTAGATAAAGCTGAAATGAGGGACAAAGAACTCATCGGAGATCTCATGCAGAGACAGATTACTGAGCTTGCTTATAAGGGGTCAGCCTCAAAATATAAATCTATTTCTACTCAAACTGAAGAAACAGAACTAAGTGATCTTCAGATTCAGGGACGACTCCTTATGGTTAGTAGTGAATTACCTCTTATCAAAAAATTTCTTTCAGAAAGTAATGGACTGTTAACAATACTGGTTGAGAACTATATAACCCAAGAGATGAGATCAGGACTAGAGTGTCGGGTAGCCCTCCATATTTTAGTAATGGGATATGTAGTAGAAGTTAAGTAGCAACTTGCTTGTAACAAGGTATGAGAACCAGAGACCATTAGATAAACAAAAGCTAGGAATGCACTGATAAGTGTAGCAGGGCTGCACCAAGACTTCAAAGTCTCTTGCTGGCGGAAAGATGTACTCTTTGTATTTTATGTTTTGAATCTTGCTAATTGCTTCCAGTTCACTCACTGAAGTCCTGTATGATGTATCACGGTCCTAATAAATAGTGTTTAAGCACTGTTCTATTTGTGTGTGTGAATTCAGTTCATGACAAGAAGGAGCTGACAAATACCCCACACGAATGTAGGTGGAAACAAAGAGCACTATAAGGAGTCATCCCAAAGATATTAATAAAGGGACACATAAGGGAGAACATAAAAAGCAGAAAAAAGTAAAAACATTAAAAATATAAGAAAGCAAGCAAATAAAGCGCATTGTTGTCGGTCAAGGGAGCTAAAGAGGCTGATTAAATTGCTAGACACATATGCAAACTCAAACTCAAATTTGGATCTAAACAAGCACTTTCAGAGGACCTGTAAGAAGAAAAGGAGAAAGAAAAAAGGACCAACCAATGTCACAAATTCACACTAAATGCCAGAGGAAGAAGGCTTGATAGAGGAAAAAACAGCAATTGCCTCCAATGAGGAGGAAATGCAGGATCCAGGGCAAATGTACTTAGCGATATAGGGAAGATGGAGGATAACAATTGTAATGAAAATTTAAGCTCAACACATCATCACATAAAGCTAACGACAGATTTTTACTCAATAAATGCTTGGGACCTGGTGATGATTCCACATAAAATGGTATTTGCCAACTATCCTAAACCTAAAGGTTTTCTTGCACGGAAAGAACATATACTACATTTCCTACACATTTTAAATGCTTTCCTCCCAGGAGCAATGAGGTTTGATGATATTGTTTACATAGAATATCTGTATTGTGATGGAATTAATGCCCAGGCTGTGGTTACATTTAAGGACCAAGATCTAGCTAGCTTTACAAAACTAGGGAGATGTTTTCAAAACATGGATTAATAATTCTAAGATTTTTTTGAAAATCAAGCTCCACCAGTTCCATTATTTGGAGTTTCTGCCACTTTTTTAAAGGACAGTAACTCTGAGACAATGAATAACATTGGAAATCTTATAGATTTAAACCAGGGTCAAGACTCTCCTCCTTCCCATACTCATTCAGAGATCCCAGGTTCAAATCTGGAAGAGTTAGCGATTATTGACTGGTTAAACCAACTTAACACTGAAAGGGTTGAGACCTTTATGCTAGAAGAAAAAGCACTACTTATGTCTTATTGGAGATTGCCATATATTGTTCAGGCAGAGATTTTACAAAGATTAGATTTACTGAGAAATTGTTTAATAGGAAAGCAGCCATATGAAATAGAAGGATTAATGGACTTCAGTGAAAAAGTTAAGGAGCATAATCTGACAACGATAAATGAAGAAAGAGCTGGGGAACAAGAGAAAATTCCAAGTAGTGAGGAAGCTTTGGACAGGGCTGATGCAGTTGAGGAGAAAGGAAAGATCCAAATTGGAAATGTACATGGAGAAACAGAGAAACCTGGCCTAACAAAAAATGATTATTTGAACAATATGGGGTTCCCAACTATTAAAGAACCCCTGGGAAAAAAGAAAGATAATCCTAGGGGCCAGGTTACAGTAGAAATAAATTTAACATTAAATAACATTGAGCAAAATGAGAAAGATATATCCCCCATTACAACTGAACCAAATTCTGGTGCACTCAAACCTTTGTCCTGGACAGACATGAGATACCTAAGTGAAGACGAAAAAGGATCACCACATAAAGGATCCAACACAGTGGACAATTTGCCTGGTATGATACACCCAGTGATCTCAAATGTTAGTAGACTGTACCCATTTATAGAGATCATTGAACATCAAGAAGAAAATCCGTGGAATTCAGCCAAGCCACCCACTACTAAAGAGCCATGTCACAATCAGGTAAATCCCAAAATTCCTTCTACTAGGGCATGACGTGGGCTAAACTACTCCCATGGCCAGCTGAGATTCCTTTCATGGAATATTGCAGGATGAAAGAGGAAACTGGCAGATCCAGCCTTCTTGGATTTTATAAACAACCACGATATAATCTTGGTACAGGAGACTTCGGCTAGGGAAGACATATTTCTAAATGGCTTCACAGCATGCTCACTGGAAGCAAATCCAAGTTCCAAGGGAGGACAACCAAAAGGTGGACTGGTATTACTGATCTCCACAAATATCCATGTCATTAATATCAGACTTGACCCCCTGGCTAACATTGCAAATGCTCTGCTTATTAAATTCAAGTGAGCATGGTTACCTCTTATAAATGTTTATCTTCCACCACAATGCCAAAATAAATTGGTGAAGAATGCCTGGCACAAACTCAAAGACTACATTGGCAATTTAATTTCCCTATACCCAGAAACCTTTGTTATAATGGCTGGGGACTTTAATGCTAGAACAAGACAAACTGAGGAAGATTTATATTCACATATCCACATACCTCAGCCTGTAATGGATGAGGCTCTGAAGTTGCCAATTAGACAATCTAAGGATAAGAGTTGTAACTGTGCTGGGCTATGTCTTACACAAATGATTAACTGGCTGAATTTTGTAATCATAAATGGATGTGTTGATAGTGATAAAAATGGTGAGTTTACACTTCTGTCTAGCCTAGGGGCATCCACAATTGATTATTACATAGTCTCTTATGATTTACTAAGCATGGTCTCCAGATGTACTGTAGAAAAGCATATTGATAGTGATCATTTGCCCTTAGTTTTATATTTAAATTGTGATCTTCAAATGACATACACAGAACAAAATCCAGTGTTAAATGGAGATATTGAAATAAGAGCCTCTCGTGTTGGATGGTCTCCTAAGCTGGAGAATGATGTAAAGGAGCTATTATATTCAGCTAGGTGTCTTCATAAATGAAATGTTCTGCTGTCAGCAAACTGCACAGAAATTGTACTTGGAGAGTTTCAAGAACTGAGTCAGGATTTAAAACGCTTCTTAAAGCAAAAATGCCTGACCAGGAAATGTGTCTCCTCCAATAAGTCAAAACACTGGTTCAATAATGAATGTATTGTAATGAAACAAGCGCTTGTTGAAAAATATAAAACTTATAGAGAGAAAAACTTGCTAACAATACCTTCAGAATAGTTTCTGTTAAAGAGGAAATATAAAAAAAGCTAATTAAGATTAAAAAAAATACCAGGCTCAGAAAGAGTCCTGGGGAGATTTAATTAAAGCAGCCAGGGAGAAGGATACAATGATCTTTTGGAGACTGGTTGCTAGGGGGTGGCCTAACTCCTCAGTCAATATGGAATATTATATTCCTGTAAGTTCATGGGAAACCCACTTTAGTAAGATATATGAAATAGGGAAAAATGGTCCCCAGAGCAAAAAGGACAATATATGTAACTACCTTGAATGGCATCCTGTAACAGCCTTGGAAATTAAGAGTCTTATTTCCAAAATTAAAAGCAGCAACGCCCCAGGAAATGACAACATTCCACCTGAAGTATCCAAATCTAACATAGACTGGTGGGCACCTGTGCTGGCTACACTATTTACAAGCGTTAACCATTCAGCATGCACCCCAGAAGACTGAGGGCTGGGTATTATTATCCCAATCTATAAAAAAAAGGAGAACGGACAGATCCAGCAAACTATAGACCTATCAGCTTACTAAATATCATCAGTAAGCTATATGCTAGCCATTTACTAGAAAAATTACAAGATTGGCTAGAACAGGAAAATATACTTAATGACGAACAGGCTGGATTCAGGAGTGGGCGTTCTACTGTAGACCATGTATTAGTCTTGCAACATCTTGTAGACAAGTATACAGCATCTCTTGGGGGGTCACTTTGTGCTGCCTTTGTTGATTTCAAATCAGCCTTTGATCTTATTTCAAGAGACAAATTGTGGGAAAAGTTTGAAGATACTAATATCGATTGCCGGCTGCTTTCTCTCATTCGTGGTCTATACGAAAATGCTCGACTGAGGATGAGATGCGGCAGTGCAGGCCATTTGACTGGGTCTATTCCCACTTTTAAGGGAGTAAAACAGGGTTGTGTATTAGCACCAACTCTGTTTAATTTTTACATTAGTTCCTTGATCAAAAGCTTAGCAAAGGTGCACTCCCACCATCCCAGTTTGTCAAACAGACTCCTGTCAGTACTGCTTTATGCAGACGATGCAGTGCTGTTATCATTGACAAGTGTTGGATTAAGGCGTTTGCTCAGAGCCCTGGACAGCCAATGTAAAAATGAGCAATTACAAATTAATTATGATAAAACTAAGGTGATTATGTTTTCCAGGAAGAGGACAAAGTATGAATGGTGAATAAATCACCATAAAATTGAGCAGGTGACCTCTTATAAATACTTAGGAATAATTTTTCACTCACATGGAACCTGGAGGGTACATTCAAAATGTGCAATTACAAATGTGCAGAGAACTGTGAAAGCACTTCTCTCCTTCTTTTATAACAAGGGAGGGCAGCACATCCCCTCGGTAATCCAGGTTTTTAGGGCCAAGGTGATATCCCAGATGTTATATGGCTCAGAAGTATGGGGACTTGATAACTTTGTCCCTCTGGAAACTGTGCAGACTAAATTCCTGAGGACAATATTTGGCATTCCGAGCTGTGTTCAAAATGCAATTATCCACTTAGAAGCAGGACAAATCTCTGTGTAGGCCTGCATATGGTTATGTAAATTTCATTTCTGGTTAAAGATGACGATAGCACAGTTGGACTGGCTCCACTTATACTAACCGATTCTTACCAATCAAAGTGGAAAAAGTCATTAATTATGAAATTACAAACCTTAGGTTTTTCAGTAATGGCCATTCAAACCCTAGGGTATACCAAAGCTAAAATAGCTATCTCACAGAAAATTCTAGACACTAAATTTCAACATCATCTAAGCCGAATAGCATTATATCCAGCTCTTAGGAATAATAGAAGGCCATTTATGCTCCCAAATTATTTGACAGATCTGATCATTCCTAAATTCAGAAAGGCATTTACACTAGCCAGATTCAATGTTTTACCATCTGCATTACTGGAAGGTAGATATAAAAAGATCCATTACAGTAAGCGCGCTTGCCCATGTGGGATGGGAGAAGTAGAGACAGTGAGTCATGTCGTACTTCACTGCAATTTTTACCAAGATCTAAGATCTGTTTATATAACCCCAATCATACAAAAGATCCCAGGTAGGCCTGAGGAATTTTATTTAGACTATTTTCTGTCAGACTGGAATCCCAAGGTCACAACTACAGTGGCAAGCTTTTGCACAGCAGCCATTAACCACTGAAAACAGTTACTGGGTTAATATTTTTATATTCTTTGCAGATGGGTTTGCGGTTCTTCTCCCATGGTGGCTGTGTGTTTGTTTCTTAAATATATGAATTTTAGCTCTATCTATTTGTTTCTAATGTCAATTATACTTTATGATTGAAGTTTTTATCAGTATTTTAATAAATTTTAACACAACTCATAGATAGGTTTGTTATCTTTAAGTTTTAAATCTTATAATCTTAAATTTTACAATTCTATCTCCACTTACTTGTTGTTGATTGTATTTTATGGTCAATGCTTTTAACAACTTTTAATGGAATCTACTACTGTTTTAACTTTACCTTTTTGCTGTTCTAATTTGTAACTTCTGCTGGCTGTTTGCCGTAATAAATGAAATGGAATGAATGAATGTTTCCTTTCTCCTTTGATAATATTAAGTCTTCTCTCATGTTGTTTTGGACTGTGAAGACCAGTTCTGTTAATGATGATATCCTTATATTTGCTGTTGTTTTACTTTCTCGGACTGTATTGTTTGTGTATCTTCAGTGTGTAGAAATTATACAATTAATACTTCCTCCCTCATTCTATTTACAAAAAATTAATTTATTTGCATTTGGTTCCTATTGTCCTTTATGTTTTCATGTGTACTCACAAGTATGCTTTCCTTTGTGCAGAACATAGTCCATGGTAGATAGAGCTGGTCCTTCAGTTTCCCATTTCATTTGGTGCATTTTGCATTATATGTTTCTTGTTCTTTTTCCTGGAATCCCTTCCTTTGTCATTGCAATAGAAATTTCAATTTATGACTCCCTACATGGCCATTCACAAATTGTTTCTTTTGCCTCAAACAGTAGTTTGTGTGCATGCACGTACCTTGGCCAATCTATGCTCTATGTGGTCTGAGACAAGCAGCTTGATCCTATCAACACACTTTTTTCCTTGTGAACCAGAACCAGTACATGAATCAGAACCAAATTTCACAATCCCTGCAAAACACAATTTTGAATCCCAACCATGGGTATTCTCTTCTTCTTTTCTTTTGTTCATTTCAGTCAGTAGTAAGAAGACTCAAAATGAAGGAAGGACTGAGAAAAGGACTAATTTGGGAGAGTCAAAAGAGCCACAAGACTACATGTAGTAGTAAGTGATAGGTGCCATAAAGGCTGTGGACTTTGAAAGTTTAACTGCTAGGTTTTGATAAGCAGTGTTGTAAAATAATGATACATGACTATTGGAAGCCCTTGAGCTCAACCATAAAGACTGAGTCCTGTTTCAAACTCAGTATGTAAAAGGAAACTACATTAGCCAATATTTTAAACCAAATGCATTCAACTCATAGTCTGTCTGTCTACTGGTGAAAGCAGGAAAAAATCTTTCCCATTCCAGTCACCCAGAGGAAAGTATGAATAGTAGGTCCCCACCACAACTACTTTTTTCCTTCTAAAATTATATCCACAGTGTTTTGTTTTGTTTTGATTTTTTTAAAAAAGCCTACCTTTGAATGAAGAGAATGTGTGACATGGATACATTAAGAAATATGTGTGCCAAAATTCACAAAAATGTCCAAGTCTCACAATATAATATGAAACAACAACAGGAAGAGAACACAGGCAGGATTCAGAAAGATATTACTAAACCAAGACTCTTAGGATTTTCTCTTCTTTGTCTCTAACTCTGTACAAGTATTATTCTGCTTGTCTTCTTAGTCTGTTTTGTATATAATCTTCATTGTGGACCTCATCTTCTTCCTTTCCTCTGCTTAAAGACAGGGGAGTTTGCCTTGTCTTGTTTCCTGTCTAACCTTCTGACTGTACCATTCCTTTGGATGGCTGCAGTGCTGAGTATGGCAGAGCAGTAAAATTAGAAACTACATAATGGGAGGACATACAAACAGCACCAGTTACTAAACATAAGCATCCCTACCAGCACTTTGTAGGCACTGGTGTACCATGGGTGTGGTGGCCCTGTTACAAAGGAAGAAGGTTCAAGCTGAACAATCAGGAGCTGCTAGTGGCTTCCATGTCAGGTGAATCTGTAACTGGTTGACTGACCATTCCCAAAGGGTGCTTACCAATGGTTGCTTTTCATCCTGGAGAGAAGTGACTAGCGGGGTGCCACAGGGTTCTGTCCTGGGCCCAGTACTGTTCAATATTTTCATCAACGACTTGGATGAAGGAATAGAGGGCATGCTCATCAAATTTGCAGATGACACCAAATTGGGAGGGGTTGCTAAGACGCCAGAGGACCGGATCAAAATTCAAAATGACCTGGATAGATTGGAGAGCTGGGCCAAGGCTAACAAAATGAAATTTAACAGAGAGAAGTGTAAGGTCCTACACTTAGGTAGAAAAAATGGAATGCAGAAATATAGGATGGGAGGCACGTGGCTGGATGGCAGTACATGTGAAAGGGATCTAGGAGTCTTAATAGACCACAAGCTGAACATGAGTCAGCAGTGTGATGCGGCAGCCAAGAAAGCCAACACAATTCTCGGCTGCATCAATAGGAGTATGGTGTCTAGATCGAGGGAGGTACTGGTACCACTCTACTCTGCTTTGGTTAGACCTCACCTTGAATCCTGTGTCCAGTTCTGGGCACCCCAATTCAAGAAGGACATGGTCAAGCTGGAGCAGGTCCAGAGGAGGGCGACTGAAATGGTGAAGGGCCTGGAAGCCAAGCCCTATGAGGATAGACTTAGAGAGCTGGGTATGTTCAGTCTGCAGAAGAAAAGGTTAAGAGGGGACATGATAGCCATGTTTAAATATTTGAAGGGATGCCATGTAGAGGCGGCAGAGGGCTTGTTTTCTGCTGCTCCAGAGACCAGGACAAGGAGCAATGGATTCAAGCTGCAGGAAAGCAGATTCCACCTGAACCTCAGGAAGAACTTCCTGACAGTCAGGGCTGTCCAGCAGTGGAATATGCTGCCTCGGAGTGTAGTGGAGTCTCCTTCCTTGGAGGTTTTTAAACAGAGGCTGGATGGCCATCTGTCGGGAGTGCTTTGAGGGTATTCCTGCATGGTAGGGGGTTGGACTGGATGGCCCCTGTGGTCTCTTCCAACTCTACATTTCTATGATTTCTATATCAGTGGTGAAGCGTGTCTGCTTCCTCAAAAATGAGGAATCACAATTGCTCCTTTAAAATCTGGAATAAAATCCAGCGCAAAGTCACTGCACTACTGACAAAGAAGGCTCTATGTACCCTACTGAGCAGTCTCCTGACCAAGAGATATTTTAACACACACATACAGATTAGGAGCAAAATGATGCATAAGTTCTAGAGTCTTTTTTCAGGTGCTGCAGGAGTCAGTATTCTATTCCTCCTTTTATAGCACCTAAAGCTGCTGTAGCTTACTGAAACTACCTCACATGATCATTCCATTCCATGCTTTGAAGCAAGCAGGAAGAACGGAGAAGTGTCTGGCCATGTCCTCACAACCAGATGCAAAATGATGACCCACCAGAGTCCTCCAGGATCTCAGTGTTGCTGTTGACATTTTGTGTCTGGCTATGGGGACTTAGCTAGGTGGGCTTAGATCCTGCTTGCTCACTGCAAAGCATGGAATGGCTACGTAGATGACTTCAGGGGTTTTTCAGTAAGGGGACAGTACATGGCTCAGTACAGCGTAGACCTACATGCAGATACTTACACTACACTGAAGAGTTGTTGGACTGAGGCCTCAGAATAAAAGTAATATATCATTACTCCTTAAATACAGGGTTTTCATTCCTATTTAATGCAAATATAAGTTTTCTCCCAGTGAGTCTACAAAAGTTTTCCTTAAAACAACACAAACAGCAAAAACTACACAAACATAGCCATGTCTTCTGTATAACTCCAAGCTAAGGTTTACTGAGAAATGTGCTGTGTTTGAGAGCAGAAGCTCACTTCCACTATAAAGAAAGAGAGGTATTGAGATTAGTAGATGGTATGTTTTAGCTGGAGGTTTTTCAAACTTTGTGTCCTGAAGGAAGCTTTTTTACAACAATGTTTCTACTGAACATTCTTGACAGAATGTCTGCATATTGCAGAATATTTTAGAATATGTGTATAAATACACACCCCCATTTTATGCAGCCCAATTGGACCATGCAATATCATTATACTTGAATCACTTTATGGCCTAGAACACACCTGGCAGTCCTCCGTACTTGTGCATTACAGAGAAATATCAGCAATGGTGAACAGATATTCTTTCAAGGAAGTCTAATCTTCAGCAATAAGCTTCCCATGAACTTTAAAGTTCTTTTGAACACAGTAAGAGAACTACTAGTTTAATCGAATTTCCTAAAATAAACAATTCCTTTCATTTATTATATCTAATTGCAATAAGCTCCCCATGAACTTTATGGTTCCCTTGAACACAGTCAGAGAACCACTGGTTTAATCGAATTCTCTAAAATAAACAATTCCTTTCATTTATTATATCTAATTGCATTTTTTGAACCCAGGCAAGCCCACTCCTCAAAGCATTTGCAAACGCTATTGAAGTGAATCAGGTCTTTGCCTTTGAAGACTGCAGCCTTCATAAGACTATATGGATTTTGTTTGTTTGTTATACAAATAATATTTTTCCTCTATCTTAACTGAAGTTGTTTTGATTATTATGAATTGAAGAGTTCTCCTTGATGCATCTTTATTAATAAATATCAAAGCAGTTGGAGAAGATTCAGTAGGATGTCTTTGAATTCGATGAAAACAGTTTTCTAAGACTAATATCATTATTCACTAGATGACAAATGCAGAGTTTGTTTGCTTGTTTTAGTTTTTTAGACAATGAAACATGTATTCTTTTATCAGTGAACAAGCATGTGAGATTATTTTTGAAACATATATGCTCTTCTAGGTAGCTTTATAAACTGTGTTTTTTTGGGGGGGGCAGAAGTGGAGCTGAACTTTAGCAGTCTAGATTTTTTTCTTACACAGTAGCTGTATTCAGGTGTTGAACAGACACAGACTAACATGAGGTATAGAGCAACATGAGGAAGAAGCAAAGTCCAACAAGGAGGTGAACAGAAAAGTTGCAGTCATGCTTAGGGTTGTAAATCTTCTCATATTTTATCCTCATTCTCAATAATAATGAATGTCAAAAATTTCCCCACTGCTGGGTGAAATTACAAGATTTTGCTTACATTTTTAATGAATTTTCATATTTCAGGACTTCTTTAAAAACATCTTTGCAGAAAATATCCTTAGTTTTTCAGCAGACCAAAAAACAATTGTGCACAAAATGTACTGTGCAAAATTGTTGGTTTTGTGCTGTAAAATAAATTAATTTTCCACCAAGAAAGTCTTGAAATATGAAAAATTTCACAGCAACTGACCAATTTCTTGATAGGAAATTTTGATATGTTGAGATACCCTTTCTTATCAAAGATGAGATAATTTGTGAGTATTCTTTACATCTCTACTCATGGCCACTTGAAGATGAGTAGAATCTTTATTTAGTGTTCCTGATTTCCAAATGGTTCTACTCTTGTTCAAATGAACCCATGTAGAAGTCCACCACAGATTTCCCCCTTGGTGCAGAATTAGTGTAGGCAATCCCTTACTTATGCTAGTCTGTCCATTTCAGATATACTTCTTGAATGGGACTAGTGTGGTCGCCTCTCTTATAATCCAGTTCTCAGAATATCGCTGTGTCCCTATGAACAGAGACCACAAGTAGATACAAGTGAATCCCTGAAGCGTGAATTTACTGGGATTCTCCGATTTCTCCTTAAAGCCCATTCCAAACTCAGATCAGAATGCAAGAGTTCCCTCTCCACCGACACAGGAATTGATACACATTCCCATTAACAATTTAAAATATGAATTGTATTTTTGTGCATATTTTTCGAATGCTTACACGCTGTCATTGACTAAACACCCTGGAGTTCAAGTATATATGAAGATACATGCTGCTTTTTCAAGTGTTTGTCAACTTGCATAAGAACTAATGAACCTGCTGATAGAATATAATCCTTTTTGAAAAACAGTTTAGGAATGAGAATAAATTCCTTCTTCCACAACACAGATAACAGGATTTATGCTACAGGAGCTTCCTTCCTTGAACATGATTCTGGAAAGCACTTGCTTTCTTCTTGCATAGATATGGCCTTCATATGAAGGGTTTCCATCACATGTTATATCGCGTGCATGTCAGAGAGGGGTCATGCTTGTCTCCTAATTCACTATAGGAAGAATAATGACAATTTAGGTAAACTTGGGAATGAGCTGTGTTTTAATTGTAAATATAAGCCTGAATCCTATTGGTTACTCGCAAACAGCACAGAATTATTGAATTATTTGTTGAAAGATGACTCAACACATGGGTAAATCCTATTGATTCAATGGGATTCTAGTTGGGACTAGCAACAGAATACAGAAAAAGTTGTAAAAAGTTGGAAGTGGATCTGTCCTCTTTGCTAGCCTATAGGACACTCTTAAAGACCTACAGGACCAAATCCAGTTGTTAGTGCCAACTTGGGTAACTATACGAATCAATGGCAAGTTGGCAAGTTCACAATGATATAATTTCACTTGATTCAACCGATATATTCTAGTTGGAACTAGCAATTGGGTTTATACCATATATTCATGTCAGTATTTGGTTAATTTGGTGTTTTTAAGCTTTACTTCTTTGTAATTTAAACTAACTTGTAAATCCATGTGAACATTTTATTTTGAAAAGCAGTCTTGATATATTAATCAAAGCAATCACCATCCATGCCTGGATAAATCTCATGGCACATAAAGTTCACACACGCACATACACACTGTGTACAATACAAACACAGGATTATATATTTGTCTTGGCATTTCTTGTCAACACAGTTCCAGCCAGCTTTGTTTTGTTCAGTATTGCTAAGAAATAAATGCTTCCCCACAGTACCTGAGATTCCTTTGCTATCCATAAGTAAGAAGAGATGGCTTCTCCAGCCAAAGGAGAGGAACAGCATTTGAAGCTTCTGAGGAGAGGGAATAACTCTGGTATATATAAAAAAAGAAGGTAAGATTTTCATCTGGTACCCATGCTATCAAAATATAGATGATCTCCTTTCTCTAGGAGCCATTTGTATTATCAATGCAAGTTGGGTCTGCTTATATAGCCACGAGTTATACACTTTTGTGGCATAAATAACACTGTTTCTTGGATATTCTTCTAAGGTACTTTTATAGCCACTGATCCTTCCATCAGCCTGGTAATCACAAGTTGTGATTTCCAATGAATCACTTGGTAATAAAGAGGCATGCATGTTACAAATTGGATGATCTTTCCCATGACATAAACTCCTGAAACATATATCATTTCCCTCAGTTTATTGTGTGGCAAATGAAAGCCCAAAGGCCACCACTGTTACATTTATTCTTGCATCTTAAAATTCCTGTCAAACAGCTTTTATGGGCAGTGAGTTAGGACTTTTCTTCCTCTCTTTCAGCCAGTGTAGCTAAGACTGCTGCATTCAAACTACCACTGCAAACCCATAATAAAACCATGTCAGATGGTAAGACATCTAGTCTTGCTGTAAAGCTCCAAGGATAAAAGGGAAATTTCAGTTCACCTGACCATATACTATTCTCATAACACAAACCATAACTGAATGACAAAAGTCTTTGTGGCTTTATTCTGCTTTGACTAAGTCAATAAACTTGGCAGCCAAAATTCCTTCCTTCCTTCAGTCAATCAGTACTGTTCTGAATATATTGTTACTCTTCCAAAAGTGAGGCCTGCTGCACCCTTCTTAGCTTGTGTGAACCTATAAAATATTCCTGTCACATCATTAACTTAGTGTGTAACAGACACTGGGCCTCCAACCACCATTATTTGAATGTCAGGAGAAATGACAGAAACTGCAATGAAGTGAATTTTTATCATCATCATTATCAGTCATTATATTGTAACAATTAGTCTTGAAGAGTTAAAAGGAAAAGACTTCTGTCACCACTTTCCATAATCCCCTGCCTCACATCATCCCACCCAATTTTTACACACAGTCTTTCAGTCCAGCTTAACAAGACCAACAACTTAGAAGCAACAGCAATACCAACAGCATGTGGTGGAAGCCAGGTGCTGACCATCCCTCAAGAGAGCATGGTCAGCATCTCTAGTAGCAGCAACACATCTAATGTGAAATCTACAGTCTGGAGATTGATGGTGTTGCCTGGAAAACATGTCTCACTTTATTTCTGGTCTCCTAATAGCAGCAAAACATACTAGGAGACCTGAAATAAACTGAGACGTGTTTTCCAGGCAACACCATAAATCTCTAGACTCTAGAGTTTACCTTGTTGAAACCTCTACCTGTTCACTGTTTTGTTTTGTGTCTACCTCATGTACAGTTGATGTACTGACCTAGTCCAGCTCCAGAATGTAAAATCATCAACCCTCTCCCTTCCTTCCCCACAATAACCCACCTGCCTCTTTCAGGGACTTACAGAATTATTAATACAATACGGCTGGGATTTGGTCCTGTATGGAAAAGAAGATGATGATGAACTCTCCCTTTGGTGGCCAGGGGAAAAGCTATCCTAACAAGTCCATCTAAAGGTATTTTTCTCCCTAACTGAGCTACAATTTTTATATCCATCACCCTCTGTTAATTCCTGAGCAGTATGAGATGAGCCTATGCATGGCTTCTCAGTGGTGAGTCCAAGTAACCACAAGTACATCTATGTACATCTAATCAAAGGAAAGTGACATAACCATTTCTGTTACCTAGAAACCAGTCTCATTGCCAAGAACATGCATCAGCAAAGCATAAAACAAATAAAGTAATATTGTGATACAGTGAAAGATAAATGGCAATATAAATCATCTTATTTAATTTATATTCTTATGGCCCCAACTTCCTTTCCCAATCCACTTCTTCACTGATCTGCAGCTTTATTTTAACTTGCATTGACTTCTCTGGGGACCACTCATGGCAAAAGTCATTCTCCACTGCCATTATTTTCTATGGATCTTCTGGTAACTCCGATTGTATTTAACAGACATACAGAAGTAATAATAGCAGCAGTAGTAGGATTGTTCCTCAGGTTAGTGTTGGTGTTATTTTCATGGACCCTTTAAAAAAGATTCTAACAACCAATACATAAACTAAAGACGCTTAATACACACACAGACACATACATGCCCATTTATAGGGCTAATCAATTATATTAAATTGGTTAATACGATTCCCACAGATTTCTGAGAGCTGATGTGATGTAGTGGTTTGAGTGTCGAACTAGGACTCTAGGAGACTAGGATTTGAATCTCCATCCAGCCATGGAAACTCACTTGGTGGCCTTGAGCAAGTCATATTCTTTCAGCCTCAAAGGAAGGCCAAGGCAGCCCCGCTCTGAACAAATCTTGCCAAGGAAAACCTTGATCAGGTCATCGTAGGTCATCCTTGACTTGAAGGCACAGACAGCAACCACAACAACAACGAAAAATGTCTTAAGCCAATACTAAAAAGATTATGATCAGGGCCTTCCCTGGGATCCTTGTATCACTCTTTGAACTATACTCAGGAAAGAGATACTTGGAGAAGGCCTCAACTGATTATCCCAGAGAACAGGATGGTCAATGACAGGAGAGGCATTCTATCCAGTACTGGAAACTTGAGCTGCATATAGCTTTATAGGTTAAAGTGCACACTTAGAATTCAATTCAGAAATGCATTGACATCATTTGGGCCAAAATAAGTGTTTTATGGTGACTGTAATCAGTTTGGCTGCTGCATTCTGCACTATTAAAATCCAGCATAACTGCTGCCCTCCACAATCCATGGTTTCTCAGAAGTAAGCTGTGAACATTATAGTACTACTTAGAAGTAGTCAGAAGCATCAGACTGAAGCAGAAGGGAAGGAAAGAAAGCAAAGTGAGCATTTTTAAAATCCAACACATCTGACAAAAGCATAGAAAACAGAATAGCTCATCCCCATTACTCTCACTGTAAATTGACAAAGGCTGAGGTGATCCAGTAGACTCTGGTCAGCTTTCTCTTGCTGTTATCTGTTGTCAAGTCAGTTTCAACTTATGGCAACCCTTTGAAAGAGACCTCCAAGAGCTCCGCTCATCAAACAAACAACCCTGCTCAAGTGTTGCAGACTCAGGGCTGTGGTTTCCTTTGTTGAATCAGGCCACCTACAACAAACCCTAGTCTTCCTGCTTCCCCACTGCCTTCCAATTTACCAAGCATGATCATATTTTCTAATTGCTGTTGTTGTTGTCTCATGTTGAATGTACAATGGCCTCTTCTCTTGTTAACATAGCTTAAAGAGAATGTTGGAGACGGGGGGAGAGAGAGACAGAGAGAATGACCTGAGCCAGATATCAAGCAAGTTATCCTCTCAGAACAAAGCAGTGTATGAAACAGGGATATAAATCTTCAGTTATGTCATTTTCACACAGAGGAAAGAAAAATATCAACTTTTCTTCCCTGCTGGTTGAAATTACAAAAGTTTTTGCATATCGTTCAATGATTTTTCACATTTCAGAACTCTTTTTGTAATCATTTTGTGTAGGAGGTTGTGCCAAAAAAAACAAAAAACCACCCATGTTTCTGTCCCAAATATCACTTTTTATACAAAATAATATGTTTAGCAAAAGCAATGTTTACCAAAAGCAATGCTTTTGGGCAAAACCCCCTCACTTTTGGGATGAAAAGCCGTTTGTAACTTTTTCATTAATGTGCCAAACTGCAAAAAAATCATGAGACAGTTAACTTTTTTCCTTTTTTTAAAGACACCTTGTTGATGACATATGCAAGTGTAAATGCTTTTTTACGGTTGTTGTTGGGGCAGAAGGTATTCACTGTCTCTTTCATACAATGATCCACTGACCACCCCATTCACCTGTGCCCTGTGTCCCCCAAAGATGGCCATTTACTGGCCAGGGGAGGATGCAGAATATCCTATACCCTTAAAAATTGTGTTCCTGTAGCTTGGCACATGACAACATCATCCTCCAGGAACTCCAGAAGAACTCTGTGTGGTCCTGGAGGATGAAGTCATTGTTGTGCATCCAGCTACAGGAACCACAGTCAGACATTGTGTGGACACCCCCCACCCACTGTACTCTGACCAGCAAATGGCCATCTGAAGAATTCAAGAGCAAGGTGAATTCCTTGTGTTGGGAGAAGTGGGCAAGATGTAGCTGAATCTGTTGGAATTGTACACCTCAACAGATAGTGCAGGATTTCAGCCACATTGTTTTTCCAACTGAAGACAAAAAAAAATGTACACATTCTTTATATTTCTTGTGGATGGATGGATGGATGGATGGATGGATGGATGGATGGATGGATGGATGGAAAGATAGATAGATAGATAGATAGATAGATAGATAGATAGATAGATAGATAGGGATATAGCTATTGCTGTAGATATAGATACTCTCTTTCATATTAGGCAATTGCCTCCCTTACCCATGCTTAGCAGCAGCCCTCAGTCACAGACGATCTGAACTTATCAGCTGAAGCACAAGACCACAGTAAAGTAGAATTAAAAGGAAAATGCTTTCTTTCTCCCCCTCCCCTTTTTTCTTCTTTAACTCTTAGCTACTTGGCAAGTTCTTGGGAGGCGAGTCTCTCAGCCCATCATTTCACACAATGCAAATGATGTGGTACAGTTGTGTTCCACATTGTGTAACCCTCATGATATGTTGGACTACATATCCCATCACTCACAACCAGATTGGCCAACATATATCATTATATTATAAACTTGAATAGGTGTAATTTATTCCAGAGCCTGACATTTTGGGGCCACAACATGCAAAATCACCCTCCCAGCATGGCAGTGGATATGATGGCTGGGGGATTTGGGAAGAGATAATCCATCCAAAAATATTTTTTCAAGCTGTCAGTAATATATCGCAGTAATCCTAGTCCTTCTTAAGAAAAACAGACACACAACATCATAGCACCTGAAGTTGTTATGGCTATCATTACTGACTAAGGCAAAGATTAGAATCAAAATCAGACCTCAACCAAAGCTCACTGGCCTTTTTTTTTTTTCTTTTCCACATGGCTTTTCTATCCAAAATTTTCTATCCAGATTGATCCATTTTAGCCCAAGATTTTAGTCCATTTCACCTTATACAAGTCCTCACACGGTTGTTCTATGAGAATATTCCTTCCCCCATCTACCATGCAGGTGACCAATCTGCACAAATGCACAACTCAGAGTTATGGTTATAATCTATAAAGCCCTATATGACTTAGACCCAGTCTATTTGAAAGATCCACCTAAGTCTTAAGACCCTTTGATCAGGGAAACTTGGTCTCATCAAAGGTGGACACAGGAGAAAGCCTTTTTGGTGTCTGCTTCCAAGCTTCCACAGCAGTATAGCCTGGCCCCCGCCTGCAATCATTTCACTGGCAAGCAAAGACTTTTCTATTCAAAAAGGCATTTAATGATTAATTGCTTGTAAGGTTTTGGTTCTATTGTTATGATTTTACCATTTTTAATATTTAGTAGCATTTTAATATGATAACTTGTTTAGTTGTGCTTTAGCTGTTTTATTATCAGGGTTATAGCTTTTTCCTGTACTAGCATTTTTTACACGGGTCCCATGCTGACAGAAAAGTATAATTTAAATAAAATAAAGAAAAAATTATATATGATCAGGAATGAAGAACTTGAGAACTTGCTAGATAGATAGACACACACACACACACACACACACACACACATATACTATAGCAAGTTCTCAAGTTCTTGATGCCTGATCATTTATATCATGTACCCACTGGATGCAATCCCTCCATAGCCTTTTTCCCTTGAGGAAAAAGAAGCACATTATTGGGGACCCTGTACTGTAGACTTCCATTATGTGGATTACCTGATGCATAAAGTCTATGCTCCGTCCTATCAATGCTGTTGTACCTCCACCCAAAAAGGCTTTACAAATAAAACAGCTACATAAATAAACAATGAAGCAGAGCACTCTCTTTGCACGTGAGCAAAGAGTGTGGCAGGTTCTCTGCCATGCCAAAATGTGTATTACATCAGGTTATAAATGAGTGATGGGTAGGGAAACCAGTGTTAGATAAAGTCGTCTACACAAATACATACTGGGTACCAGAGGCAGAGTAGTGAGCATTTAACCAGGAAAATAACTGAAATGGAGATGTGCCACTACAGTTAAAAATTATGGTGGATTTACTGAAACACTTGGCCATAGTGGGGGTCATACATAAAGCCAGTGAGAGAGCTTTAAGTGGAGTAGAACTGATGGATTTTTATGTGGATCCCTTGACTAATAAAGCATTGCTATCAGTAGTTTTTGTCTTACTATGACTAATATCTGCAAATCTATTCAGGTGTATACTTGGCCACAATTAAGGAGCTTCCCCCACTAGTGTATCAGATGGGATAGGGGAGTGGCTTTCATCCCATTTGAGTAGATTTTATAGGTTGATAAAATCAGACATTCTTGTCACCTTCACTTTAGCCAACAGGAAAAAAATAATAAAAAAGAATATGATGGATATCTTCTAATTCAATTAGTGAAAGTTTTGTAAAGTTTTTCATGTTACAGATAGAAAAAGACTTCAAAGAACCCCAGTACTCAGCATATTACGCCATAGTATCATAACTGGCAATTAGGAACATCGGAGATCACCTTTATCAGGGCTTTGAACTACCTTCAAAGCCACTCTGTGTGTGTGTTTGTGTCTGTGTCTGTGGGTGTATACATGTGTGTGTAAGAGAAAGTCCACACCAGTATTTTTCATAAATGCAGCATGCTAAAATTAATTTATGGCACAGTGAAAAAAAAAAGCTAAAGTAGAATAAAAGCTGAGGGCAGAAGTTATGATCCAGAAAATCCCTACTTTAAAACCCAGCTCTGCCATGAATTCCCTGGATTGTTTTAGGATGAAAACAGTATAAGAGTTACATGAGAATGCTAATGGCCAGTCTGATTCAAAATACTATAGGTTGGATTCAGCACTTAATTCTGACAGCACGAACACCCCCTGTGTGAAAGTATCACACAGATATTTCTACTGATAGGGCAGAAGTTGATTTTCCACAGTTATCCATCCCACTGTAACACCCACTACTGAAACCTTTTTTCTTTCAGAGAGTTGACGAATCCTCAGGAGAAGGATTTCAGAGAACACAGGAGGTCACAGAAGAGAAGAGGAAATGCCAATGATAATCTCTTGCTTCATGTTGCCAGGGGAAATGATCTGTTAGATTAGAAACCTTCTCTCCACTCAAAAGGAAGTGTTTCATTGGCTAGATCCACCTTAGCCAATTTTGTTCTTCAGTTCCTTGAATTATAAATTTGAATGAGGGTTAGCAGACTGAGAGCTGTACTGTTTAACAGTCAATGTCTGTGATATGGACACACATGCAATGTCTTCCTTTAAAAAAAAAAAAGCATGTATCTGGACTTGTGCAGTGTGAGACACTGTAAGGAGGGTACTAATTTGATGCCCTGCTGGTGCTTGGCATCAGAATGCAACACATAAGAGGGGTGAAGTGTTAGGTTATAAACTGCCTGTTCACCCCTCCAAAATCCACCTATCTCAGGTTACAGTCGAGAAGATTTTTGAAAGGTGACTGTGGTGCTCGCTTCAGCAGCACATACACTAAAATTGGAATGATACAGAGGAGATTAGCATGGACCCTGCACAAGGATGACACACAAATTCATGAAGAAGAAGAAAAAGGTGACTATGTTGACTTTTTTTTGTTCGCTTTTTAGGGAGCTGGAGAAAAAGGACTGGGAGCATTTAGGTGAGAAGAAGAGGGATAAAGTTAGGAAAAGAAAAATTGAGAGGGCTTGATGCCACTGGGTCACAGGTTTGCTTTATTTATTTATTTATTTATTTATGAGGCATCATCACCAGAATGGGGCTCTGGAGACATCATCCATAGGGCTTATGTTGATTTTGTTGGACCTTCATGGTTGTTGTAGGATGAGGCCTTCAGGATGCGAGCGGCTATGAATTCCACAATGAGGTGGGATGAGGTACCTCCACAGTTGTGGGTCAGTATAATGATCCTACCACAGTCAATTCAGGCCGAAAGGTCCCATAGTAGGCATATGGTACAGAAAGCTCAGGTTGGAATAAATGCCAAGGGCCAAGGTAAGGTTGTGACTACAAGACAGAATAAGCTGTGCTGGGAATTTGGAGTGCAGGGTTTTTGTAACCAAAGCCCATGCAAATTCCAACATCTGCAGTGGGTCACATTCTTTTTGGAATTACTTGAAAGAAATGGTACAGGTGGCTCCAGACACAAGCAGGGAGATAAGGGTGAATCTGGAAATTCCCCTGCACCTCCAGCCCAATTAGGTTGGTCAGACTTGAGTTTTTTTGCACATTTAACTGATTAGGGACTGATTAGGGAGGAAGAGGGTTATCTCAAGGATTTTTTTTTTTTTTTTTTTGGAAGGCTTTCAGATTCCATTTAAGAGAATCTGGAAAACTTACTTTGCTAAGAATCCGCATTCTGTAGATATTTCACCCTTTCCCCCCATTGTGAATCTGAGGGTATCACCTTTGGGAGTAGTTCCAAAGAAGGCATCTGGCAAATATCAATTTTTTCAACATCTGTCTTACCCTATAGGGGAATCCGTTAACAACACTATTCCTGGGGAGTTTCACACTGCGTACTACATGTCATTTGATGCAGATATTCGTGCAGTACGCAGGAAAGGAGTGGGGGTGGAGTTGGTGAAATACACCATTAAGTCTCCATTTCATCTTCTCCCAGTGCATCCTTTAAAAAAATAGTATAGATTTTAATTACCTAAAACTACATATAAGGGTTCTAACAAACATACAAACACAACTAAATAAACATATTACTAAACTAAACTAACCTTAAAATCATTAAAACTAACACAACTACAACAAGGGAGACAATAGTTGACTTCTAATACTTCTTTAGATGGATGTAATTTCCGGATAGGTCCACTTCTTCTTTGATTGTAAACATAGCAAAAGAAAATGAAGTTTAAATTTACCACTAGCTAGGTATTACTAATTATTAATTTTCTGAGAGTAGGTATGATTTCATTTTTACTCTACATATACTAACTATTCTTAAATTACCTCAAAAGTGCAAGGATGACATCTACCAATTACCAATGACTACTGATTAATGAAAAACAAAAATTGACAATATTCCCACAAATCACACAAATGTAACATCAGTTAACTCCAATCTTGCTGAAATCTGCTGAAATTCCCACCTTCAATCAAAATAGCTAATTTGTTCATTTCAGATAAGTCTAAACACGTCAATATTCACTCTTCTCATGACTGGATCTGTGATTCCTTCCATTTTTGAGCAAAAATGGTCTCACTACTGTATACGGTAATATTCTTGAATTCTCAAAACTGTTGTCCATGAAACCCTAGAAAAACAGTTCAGAGTTTAGTCAAATCTTCATCCTCAAGATTTCCTCAATATAATGATGAATCATTGTCCAATATTTCTTTGCCTAGTCCTGTGTCCACTGCATATGAAAAAAGATCCCTTCACTATTCTTACACTTCCAGCACAGATTCAAAGAATCTTTATACATTTCAGCTAGTTTCTCAGGAGTTAAATACCATCCGTACAATATTTTACAAAAATTCTCTTCCAGATCATAATCCAGTGTGAAATTTCACATCTTTACACCAAATTCTTTCCCATTGTTTCATTTGCTTGTTATGGCATCCATTTTCTGCCCAATGAACCATACAACCTTTAACTACTTCATCTTCCATTTCTAATGACAATAACCATTCATACATTTTAATGATCATCAAAACATAAATATTTCTCAAATTCAGAGGTTTCTCTAGATTTAAATATTTAGGTATTCTCTTGACAAAAAGAATTATCTCATGCGGTTGATAGAAATTATAAAATAACATATCAATATACACACAAAAAGCTGAAAGAATGGACTATAGTGCAGGAAACACTATTGGGCAGAATAGCAGCTGTATAAGCTCATATTTCCCCAAATTCTTATTTTTATTTAGTACAATCCTTTGGACAACACAAAGGGAAAGAATTAGGAAATGACAAAAACATATTGAGAATTTTATGGTGGGGGTTGCTAACAGCTCTAAATATGCTCATTCATCGAGAGAGTATTGGCATTACCAAATTTGGAATTATGCTATGATGCTTACCAACTAGTTCAATTAGAGGAATTTGTTAAGGACAATAATTCAGTCACTTGGGTACAAATGAAAAGAAATAAAAGTATTGAAATTTAGCATGGTAAATATGTTCCATAAAATATGGAAGTTATGAGAAAAACTAGAAAATCCATTTACTGAAAGGTTGTTTAGTATACAGTATATGGTTCAAATATAAGAAATTATTAGCTATACTTCCTTTGCCTATTTTTAGAATATCAGCTATTTAAACATGAAGACAGATATAGTCAGTTTAAGGGTTGGCGAGAGAAAGGAATTTACATAATAAATGACCTATTTTCATCAGGAAAGCCTATCCAATTGGATCAATTGAAAAATAAATTGAATCCAATAAATTGATCTTGGTGGAAATTAATGCAAATAAAAACATTGCAGGAAAATACAATTAGGAAAGAAGGTCCCCCAGAACTTTAACATTATTCGCATCAATAAGCAATGGTAATTCAAACCAAAACAAAGGACAAGTTTAAAATTATACTGAGTAATTCTAGAGGCTAAATTTGGCATATCCAAAGGGGTTGAGATAAGCATGGAAGTTGGGTCTAGGAATAAAAATAGAAAAACAAACAAACAATGGAACTCAATTTGGAAAATCTGAAATTATAAATTAATATTGGCACAAATATATTTTCTCTACATATACATGCATAAATGGTATTATTATTGTTAACTTAAATTACATAGGATTAATAATGGGATATCAAAATTATGTTGGAGAAAGTGTGGATAAATAGAGGATTGGGCATACATGTGGCTAACATGTCCTAAGATGCAATGATTCTGGGAGAAATTCCTATCACGGATAAGTAAAATGGTAGGGGAAAAGGTTTATTTTTGATGAGCATTATTAATGATTTCTCTGTTTACAAATGAGAATGATTTACCAAATAAAAGCCTCAGATCACTTATGCTATGTGTGGTGAGACTAGAAATAGTAAAAACTTAGAAAAAATAGAGAACTTATTAATTCATAATTGGTTAGACAAGGCCATTTCCGTATGGGGTTTTTAAAACAGTGCAGTCCATCCTCCAAGGAGGAGATCTGCACCTGGGAGCGGACTGGGTCAGACCTACTTAACGTAGATCCGCACCCCATCTCGCTCCAGAACGACCCCAAGTGGTCGTCCAGCGTGCTTTTGAAAGACTGCTAAAAACAGGTCTTTCAAAAGCACGGAGCGCACCACTGTGAACCTGCTCCCTTATGCAGATTTGCAGGCTCGCCCCAATGCGAGCCTGTGATCTGCCAGGGGCCGGCTTTAGGCTGGCAAGCTTCAGCTGTTGGTAGAGACCCTCGACCAACCGGAAACCGCCATTTGGGATGATGGAGCAGTGCGTATCGATGAGCACGCACTGCTCTGGAGCGGCGTGGACCGGACTGGGGAGCCGAAAAGTCCAGTAAGTAGCAGCACGGGGCAATTCCCTCGCCCCATGCGGAAATGGCCCAAGATATGGGCAATAGTCCTATCAGAGAACTTAACTAATAAATTAAGATTAACAAAACAAGATTATAAAAGAAGATCATTTTAAGATTATATGGAAACCATTTATTAGTTTCATATGTCAAAGCAATGGTGAATTTAAACCACCAAATATTCAAGTTAAATTTTGAGTTAATAATTAGATAAATTTTATGTAATAACATGCAAGAAATAGAACAAATTATTGTTGCAAGCGGTATCACAGAGGAGGATCTTGTTGTGTATTACAAATTGGAGGGGAAGGGGGTGAGCTCACTTGGAACAAGGAGAAAACTTGTTGTCATAGTGATTTTGTAATATTGTTTAATAGATGTAAAGTCAAAAAGAAAAGAAAATATAAATAACGGAATTTTCTCTTTCAAAATCATACAATTTTTCTCTATTTTTAATCTCTCTGATAGTTGTCTATAAGCAAACCAACTTATTCCATTACTTTTCTGACTCAAATATTCTGTGGTTTTCATTTTGATTTGATATTTATCTTTTAACAATAAACCTTTGTTTTTAACCAATTGTCTTTGAATGTTGTTTTCTTTTTTAATAGTGCTTTATGTGGTGAAACCCATAAAGCCATCTTTGTACATAGTCTCTGTTCATATTTATGCCACATTCAGCCTATCATATCATAGAAAACCGTGCCAACCAAGTCTCAGATCAAAGCCCTCCAACTGAAGGAGTTTGTCTGTTTTTAAAGTTATACAATCCTTCAACCATACTAAACAAGTAAGAAAGTAAAAGTTTCAGGTCTGGCAAAACAAGTTCAACTCTAAGTTTGTCATCTTGTGGCACCTTAAACCTTACTCTCAGTTTCTTTCTTCACCATACAAAATTCAACACATCTTTCTGCCATTGTCTGAATGGTAAATCGTTATTCAAAATATAAATTGTCTGAAATGAAAACAACATTTGAGGTAAAACATTCATCTTGATAGTTGATATCCACCCCAAAAGCAAAAGTTTAATTCTGACCATATCTGTAAGTCCTGCTTGATATCCTTCCAAATCCTGGTAAAGTTATTATTAAATAATTTGTTGTTTCTATTGCTCAGAAATCACCTCCCCTCAATACTTAACTTTTTTGGCGATTATAAATTCATGCCTTTCCATCAACATTTTCTGTTCTTCTTTTGTTCTATTTTTAATTGACTTTGTTGTTTTTTCTATATTCACTTTAAACCCTGCCAGAGAACCAAAATCAGTCAAGGTTTTTACAAAGTGTCTATATCTGCTAAAGGATCATGTTTGAGAAAAACAATAAATCATCTGCAAAAACCCTCAATGAATCTTTATTTTCAATCCTTTGATATTTTCATCTTATGTTTTTGCTCTATTTAAAACCTGTAATATCAATACGAAAAAGAAGAGGTGATAACAGACAACCTTGTTTTTTCCCATTCTGTATGTCTCAACTTGTTTGTCTTTTCTCTATTAATCAAAATCTGTCCTTTTTGTTGAGAATATATTTTGTTGAGTATTTAATCCAAATTCATATTTTCCAGTGTCTGAATCATAAGGAGCAAATTCATGTTATCAAAAGTTTTTTCTGCATCAAAAAAAAAAATCAGAGTTGCTTGTTGTTCATTTTCCACTTCCAGATATTCCAGCACATCAGTAACATAAATTGTATTGTCTCTTTGGTAGGAATCTGCATTGGTCCTCATGTATTATCTCATTCAATTGTTTTCATTATTTCAGCAAAAATTGTTGTAAATAATTTGTAGTCATTGTTTAATAGAGAAATCATTTTTTAATAAAGAAATACAGAATAAATGACCTATGATTATTTCTGTACAAATTACATGAGTCACTTCCTTAAACCCTATGCAGGAAGATTTCTTACATCAGAGCTCAACAAATCACTTCCTCTTGTGTCTTTGGCAATAGAGACTGCTTATCTCATCAAAAAGTAAACAATAAACAATCCCTTCTTTCCCACCCTGATCTCTCAATTTAAACTTTTAATTTTCTTGATGATTTAATTCAAAAAAGAAAGAACGGAAATGCTGTACATTCTCTTTGCTTTCCAGTTTGAATTTTAATTCTAAGTCTTCAGAGGTGTGCAAGTGCAAGCTGGGGAAAGTTAGAATATACAACTCATGATTGTCTAACAGATGTTGTAAATATTGATGTTAAACTAATCCATCTCTTGAAGTTTTTCTTACTTGCAACATAGTTAAAATAGGAGTTTTCAAAAGTTGGTTTTGCCCGTCTAAAGCTGCAAAGCTGTGGCAAGACATGGTGGGGTTCTGATGTTTCACCCATCTTATTCTTTGTCTTCTCTGCACTTCCAAAAGGATCTCCTAGGTGCCCACATCAGTTCTTGCAGGACACAGGGGCTATCCTCTGAATTCCTCCTTCTGAAGGATTATTTCCCTGGTTTCTAATCTGGTAAACTAGTTCCTGCCATGTCTCATACTCTTTCCCTTGTGAGAGATCTTGGGGACAGGGTGTCACAGCACCATTTTCCAGTTTAGGGAAGCACATTTAGAATTCTCAGCCAGAGAGCTCTTTGACCTCAGTAAACTACAAGCCCCAGAATTCCACAGGATGTTGAAAGTGGAATAATAACATTATAACAGTGTAGTACAGAAAGGCCCACTGTTTATTTTATTTGTTACACTTCCATTACACTTATATACACACCCTTCTCCTTCCATGTTATCTGTGGAACCAACATGTGAGGTAGGCTATGGTGAGCATGAGAGATTGTTCTAAGATCACAGTATGTTTCATGGTACAGTGAAGACTAAAACTTGGATCACCTTATTGAAATCAAGTCCTCTAGCTACTATACCACACTATTTCTAAACTGGAAGCTTTGAGAAAGAGTAAGCTTTAAAATATGTTGTTTTGATCATAAATCTAAAGATACAGGTGATGAGAGGTAGTTGGGTGCTTAGGAGTGTGAATACATAAACAATCTGCATAGATTCATGCTTTCTGAAGTAATTTTGACTTTTTTAAAAGTATAAACATATTGACTGAAGGTAAATAATTATGATAGCCTTCAACTTTATGAAAACTAAAGGTGAATCTTCTAGAGTCTTGTTGTAAAGACATTGTTTTATGGTAGATGACAGATAAAATTTGTCCTTGTCATCCCACCTTTATAATAGAACATTAAATAAGTCTGGAATTCAAATATTTCTATGTCAATAAACAGTTCTAGAAAATTAGTTTCTTAAATAGTGTATAACTATTTTCAGATGACAACGGCCAGCATTCTACCTTGGCTATTCAATTACGTGGTACCTAACTAAGTTGCATCTCCTGGCCTAACTCCCCCTCTAAATCTACTTTACTGGGCAAAAACAGCACAGACAGAAAGGAGTATATTTTGCTGGTGATAAGAATGTAGTCAGATGGCATTTGTACCTCCCTCTCACCAGTCAGCAAGGCTGAACCACCAGAAGCAAGAGTTCTGTCATACTTCATTGTTGCAGTTTTGCTATCTGGCAGGAGGAGGTGGAAGTGTCATCTACTTGCACCTCAACTGCCAGCTGAACAAACGTCTGTTTCTCTACTTAGGTAGGTTGAGCAGGGCACTTATTATCCTGACAGTAGTGCCACCATTGTGGATATGTAGTAACCATGAATATGGATCTGCTATAGATTCTTAAGGTTACACATCTGTAAGATTGATCGTGAATTCTGGCCATTATCTAGCAAATGACTATATTTTCTAGATGCTTAGCTCTCTTATCACACTAAAATTAGTACACCTGTATTAGTTTAATAATAGCTTGTATAGGACTAAGACTATCATCTATATGTTGTATATAACATTAGTTTAGGAAACAGTGCTGGAACGCCACACTGACTTTCTCACTCTTTCATGGAACACACATGCACAGTATTTTACATCTTTTACACAAACACCCAATATCCATGATATCACAAGGACCCTCCCCTTTAGCCCAACCCAAATCTCAGGTTTTGACCATTAGACCTCAGGGAATAAGAATCTGCTGACCTTACAATCTTATTATCTATCATTAACGGTAGGTTAATTTTGGTGTTTCATTGGCAAAGAGCAAGAGTCAAAAACTGTAAGTTTTGCTATAAGATTCCCCTTCCTTTTTTAGGGGCATTTGTCCCAACCAGTCCCATTAGAATCATAGAATCATAGAGTTGGAAGAGATCACAGGGACCATCCAGTCCAACCCCCTGCCATACAGGAACACACATCAAAGCACGCCCAACAGATGGAGCTTGAATCCATTGGTCCTTGTCCTAATCTCTGGACCAGTGGAAAACAATCCCGCTTCTTCCTCAACATGACATCCCTTCAAATATTTAAACACGGCTATCATGTCCCCTCTTAACCTTCTCTTCTGCAGACTAAACATCCCCAGCTCCCTAAGCATCTCCTCATGGGGCATGGCTTCCAGACCCTTCACCATTTTGGTCGCCCTCCACTGGACACATTCCAGCTTGTCGATATTCTTCTTGAATTGAGGTGCCCAGAACTGGACATAGCATTCTAAATGAGGTCTAACCAAAGCAAAATAAAGTGGTACCATTACCTCCCTTGATCTAGACACCATACTCCTATTGATGCAACCAAGAATCGCGTTGGCTTTCATGGCTGCCACATCACACTGCTCACTCTTGTTCAGCTTGTGATATACCAAGACTCCTAGATCTCTTTCACACATACTGTTATCCAGCTTCATGTCCCCCATCCTATATTTGTGCATTCCATTTTTTTATTTCTAAGTGCAGGACCTTACATTTCTCTCTGTTGAAATTCATTTTGTTACCTTTGGCCCAGCTCTCCGATCTGTTAAGGTCATTTTGAATTTTGATCCTATCCTTTGGCATATTAGCAACCTCTCGCAATTTAGTGTCATCTGCAAATTTGATCAGCATGCCCTCTGTTCCTTCATCCAAGTCATTGATGAAGATACGGAGTAGCACTGGCCCCAGGATAGAACCCTATGGCACCCCACTAGTCACTTCTCTCCAGGGTGAAAAGCAGCCATTGGTGAGCACACTTTGGGTTCAGTTGGTCAACCAATTACAAATCCACCTAACAGTAGCACTGTCCATTTTACTAGCTTCTTTGCAAGAATGTCATGGGGAACTTTGTCAAAGGCCTTACTGAAATCAAGATATGCCATGTCCACAGCATTCCCTTCATCTATCATGTTCGTAACTCTATTTAAAAAAAGAGATAAGATTAGTCTGGCATGACTTATTTCTGAGAATTCCATGTTGACTTTTAGTGATTACAGCATTGCTTTCTAAGTAATTACAAACTGTTTAATGATCTGCTCTAGGATCTTACCTGGTATTGAAGTCAGGCTGACCAGGTTGATAAGTATTTGGGTCCTCTTTTTTCCCCTTTTTGAAGATGGGAAAAACATTTGCCTTCCTCCAGTCATCTGGGACTTCTCTTGTTCTCCAAGAGTTCTGAAAGATTATTGTGAGCAGTTCTGAAATGACTTCTGCCAGTTCTTTTAATAGCCTTCGATGTAATTCATCTGGCCCTGGAGACTTGAATTCATCTAGTTTAGCCAGGTATTCCTGTACTACTTCTCTACCTATTCTGTACTGCATTCCCCCGCCCCCCACTTTCCCACCTGCTCTCTACCCCCCAGGTTGAATACTTATATCCTTTTGGGAGAAAACTGAGGCAAAGAAGATGTTGAGTAGTTCTGCCTTTTCTCTTCCCTCTGTTAGCAATTGGCCATCTTCTCCATGCAGTGACCCTATCATTTCCTTATTTTTCCTTTTGCTGCAGACATATCTTAAAAAGCCCTTTTTATTGTTTTTAATGTCTCTGGCAAGCCTGAGTTCATTTTGCTCTTTAGCTTTTCTGACCTTCTCCCTACATATCCTGGCTATTTGCTTGAATTCCTCTTTGGTGGATTCACCATTCTTCTATTTCCTGTACATGTTTCTTTTAACACTTAGCTCAGCTGAGAGTTCTTTCATCAACCATTTTGGTTTCTTTAGACATCTGCCATTTTTCCTCCTTATTGGCACAGTTTTAGCTTGTGCCTTCAGTATCTCACTTTTAAGAAACTCTCATCCATCATGAACTCCTTTCTCTTTCAGTATTCTTGACCATGGAATTTCAGCAAGTAACTCCCTAAGTTTAAAGAAATCAGCTTTTTTTAAAGTCTAGAATGCATATCTCGCTACGCTTGGCTTCTCCTTTCCACTGAATGACAAATTCCAATAGAGCATGGCCACTCCCTCCTGAGGATCCTGCCACCTCCACTTCATCAACAAGGTCATCCCTGTTGGTCAGGATCAGACCTAAAATAGTTGATGCCCTTGTCACCTCTTCTACATTCTGGAACATGAAATTGTCTGCAAGGCAAGTGAGGAACCTGTTGGATCTTGTAGTCCTGGCAGAGTTTGACTGCCACCTTATATCAAGATAGTTGAAATCTCTCATTACTACTGCATCTCTCTTTTTCGAATGTGTGGTCATCTGCTCCAAGAAGGCATCACCTAAGTCCTCAGGCTGGCCTGGAGGCCTGTAGCAAACCCCCACAATCACATCTCTATTGTTGCTTGCTCCCTTAATTCTTACCCAGATGCTCTTGACATGGCTTTCTGGATTTAAGTCATGGATCTCTTCACAGGTGAAAACATCCTTGACATATAAGGCTATTCCTACTCCTTTCCTGTTTGGTCTGTTTCTGCGAAATAGGTAATAATCCCCCCCCCTTACTACATTCCAATCATGAGACTCATCCCACCAATCATGACACTCATCTCACCATTCCTATTTCCTTGTAGGGCTATCTTTCTTCTCTTTATGCGGTAATAAAAAATATCATGGTGTGACAGGCTCTGACTCAACCCCGTTTTGTGTGACACTTCCCAATCTGATAAGGCAACCTGCCTTTATCGCACAGCTATGCCTCTCCCTCATAACACCACCTTTGTGTAAGAGGGTGAGGATTTTCAATGGTTATTTAGAACCACTGAACCATAATTTTGTGATAGTGTGTTTTCCCTGTTACTTATTACTGTGGACAGCTCAGTTGAATCAGTACGCTCAAAGATAAACTCTAGCATTAATGAAGATAAGAATAAAGTAGCGAGTTAGAATCATGTGCGTTTCAATGTTGATATATTTGTTCAGCGCACTCTCCAGACAGCATTAACAGTTAACTCACTGCTCAGAAACAGTTCAATTATATCTTTCTACTTTCAAAAAAGGTAGAATTATCATATAACAGCCCTTCAGCTAAACTACTACCAAAGGCTGTATGTCACATGCAATTGAACCTACTAAGGTTCAATCGCTCTTCTGCCTGTCACTATTTCCTCTGAAAACAAAACCTTCCAAAACAACCACACTTTTGGGCTGACTGAGGGACTCTAGTCCCTACCTCTTTGCTAGGATCTCACTGAAGGAATCCAAAAACCCACAGGTACATGGCTTTATATAACTTTTTCTCTCAGCCACAAGCCCCTCCCATACATTTTTGGACTGGGTTTCTTTCCTGGGTTTCTGGTTGCCTACCAACCTGTTTTCAAGCTGCACTGGCAGTCCAAAGAGCCACACAACCCTGAACTTCATCACACACAGCGCTTGTAGATGTGGAGCACGAGCACAGAAAACTGTATCCATGGGAGTCTGGCACCAATACTGTTGTGTTAGTTGTCTCTACAGTTGTCTTTCTACAGTTGTCTTTCAAAAATTGTTCATAGCTTCCATCATCTCATAGATGATAATCAGGACACATGTAACCAAACAACATTAGAGGCTAGTCAAGAAAGCAAAAGCTATTAGTGAAGAAGAACACACAAGTTAGGACAGTATGCAGCAGTTTGCTTTTACCTGAGCCCACTGAGAAGGGCAAGATTCCACCCTCTCCCATCCACTCACTGAATGAATTGAGTGCAACCTATTTTTGCAGCTTGAACTCAATTTTCAGGAACTGATATAAGCCAGGTGAGGGGAACAGGAGACCAAAGCTGGGGCATATTGAAAACAGCTTGAAAAGTGGGGTGACAGAGGATTAATTGGGACTGTTCTTGCCAAACCAGGACAATTGGAGTGTATGAGCTTTAACATTTCATTTGTTTATTTACCACATTTTTCTCTTTCTTCCCTTCATACATACACAAACATACACAATTACGTCAAGTCTTTTTCTAGGAGATGTGTATTTATAAAAGTTTACATGCAAGAGTGAATAAGGGGGCTGTTTGATAGTTTGATAGCATGTTTGATAGGATTTTCTTCAAAGAAGTGATTGAAATATCCATTAGATTCACCAGCAGAAATTATTTTTTTAAAATGGCAGATACCATTAGCTTCCTGCTGGGATCAAAACCCCCTCACTAGACTTTCAAAGGATTGCTGGCCACAGCAAGGGAATATTTTTGTTTCTGATATTAGGATGATGATTTACACAGTAGTTTACATTTTCAGCTGCACTTTGTAGATTATTTTGGCGTGGTTTCTTAGGCCAGAAATGTAAATGATTCAACAAGGGAACTGGACAATGGGATTTTTAGAAACACCAAATCTTTAAATATATTCAGCCCATGATAATGGACTTTTGCTCTCCATACTTTTTACTGACATTTCGGTATGTCTCCATATATCTGACATCATTTATTTTCTGTAACCCTGATATCATTCATTATCTGAGTGTTAAGGAATGTTAACCCTAAGCTATCAGAGAGCTTATAAGCCAACAAATGGCACATCATGCAGCTTATGAGCATGGTACATTCAGTCAAATGTTGCATTAATTGTTTTCAATTTTTCTTTTTGGTTGTGGTGGTGTACCTTCAAGTCACTTCTGACTTATGGTGATCCTATGGTGATCCTACCACAGGATCATACCTCATAAAGATATGTTCAGAGGGGGGTTGCCATTGTCTTCATCTGTGACTGAAAGAGTTTGACTTTACCAAGGTCAACAAGTGGGTTTCCATTACTGAGTAGAGATTTGAACCCTGGTCTCCAAGTCCTAGTCCTACACTCAAACTACTATAGTAGGCAGATTCTCTGGTCACTTCTTTTTGCCTATTGACACTTTAGGCAAGCCACTAAAGGTAGATATATTGAGTGTTACGGCCTCCCAACCAAGAACTCTCGTCCATGTATTAACCTAAACTATGACAAGGCTTGTCACATAAAGTAAAGGACAGGGTTCCCTCATTTTTATGGTTATGTAGAAGAGGGGATTTCAGTAGGTGTTGCTTATCACACCACTGAAATTCCCACCTCAGGAGAGGAGCCCTGATTATTAGTTTATCTGGCAGCCCTAACTATGGCTCATTGAACTTTCTTCAGCAGAAACAAGGCTGCACTCAACAGTTGAACAGAACTTAATTTTAAATCTAGATATTTTTAAATCATATCAAAGAACATGTTCAGATATTATAGTCAGGACAAAGTTCACAGTTGTCTCTTCAACAGCAGTAGGCATCTTCTGCTGCATTCCATTAAAACATCTGACAGAAATCCCAAACTGGGATGAACCCTGTGATACTTAAGAATGGGCTTCTGATTGTTACTCAAGCCAGCTTTGTGTCCCAACTACCAGACCATCTGCTACAAACTTCTCAGGAAACAGGTTATTGAGCATATTTTCAAACTAAACTAAGGGCCTTTTTGCATCACACTGTTATAGTGCTATTATTTCACTTGTAACATCCCATGGAATTCTGGGGTTTGTAGTTTACTGAGGCCAAAGAATTCTACGGCTGGGAATTCTAAATGCCCCTCCCTAAACTGCAAATCCCAGGATTCCACTACATTGTAGTGTGGAAAGAAAGAGAGGCACACTTCATATACTCTCTGTTGGAGGTATACAGGTATGAGTTCACAGTGTGCTCTTTCCAGCTTCTACTGTTAATAATGGTGATAACAGTGTTGATAGTTTAGGTGCTCAAAGGCCCCTTTTCGCTCAAGCTGACGCCATTTCCACACGGGGTTTTTAAAACGGTGCAGAGCATCCTCCAGGGAGGACGTCTGCACCTGGGAGCGGACTGGGTCGGACCTACTTAACGTAGATCTGCACCCCAGCCCACTCGGGAATGACCCCAAGTGGTCGTCCAGCGTGCTTTTGAAAGACTGCCAAAAACAGGTCTTTCAAAAGCACGGAGCGCGCCACTGTGAGCCTGCTCCCTTATGCAGATTCGCAGGTTCGCATTGGTGTGAACCTGCGATCTGCTGGGGGCCGGCTTTAGGCTGGCGAGTTTCAGCAGTTGGTCGAGAGCCTCGACCAACCAGAAGCCACCATTTTCGTCCCTGGAGCAGTGTGGAGCGGTGGCCATGCACTGCTCTGGAGCAGCATGGACCGGACCGGGGAGCCCAAAAGTCCGGTGAGTAGCGTCACGGGGCGATTCCCTCACCCTGTGCGGAAATGGCCTGAGTTTCAATATGTGAGATATCTATGATTTCAAGCTATTCCGCTATTGGTACAGATCTCAACTTTTCATATATGGTTAACACCATTTATGATCTGGTTATCACCGTTTATCTTCTGGTGATCACCTTTCTGAATATAAGCTCCTCCAAATTCAGCTAGACTAGTTCTTGGAAGACAAAAATAAAGGCTGAGATGCTACATTGCCCAACACAGCATAAAAGTTCTGTTGGATCCCCATTCTTGCCATCTCCAGGATTCCTGGTTTTGCTATGATAACTCCCTGAATGACATTCTGTGGCTGATGCAGAGCAGCAAGATCAGAGAAGCATGTGGCCATGTCCAGTTGTCAGACAGACAGAGACCAATAGCATCATAGCAAAACTATACTATACAGAGGTATAAAATATATACCAAAGAAAAATTTTCAGAACCCCACCTCTAGGTTCTTTGTCAACACTTTATCTAGTTGGAAGACATTACTCAGGGCAAATATATAAAACAAAGATCCGCATGCCTCATCTTTATCACCTATTTATTGAAAATCTGATTTAAAAAAATTGTTAATTTTATGAAAAATTTTGCTAGTTTCTTTCCCTCAATGTCTTCATCTGCTTCACCTCCAAATATACTTTGAATTTTGTTTTAGGTACAATCTAGTGCTTCCTTAGTAAATGCAAAACTTCCTGACAAACTTAAAAAATCTGACTGAATATATCAACATCCAGAGGTTTCAGTGGAGGGAAAACTCCCCAAATTTGCATCCAGTCTTTCTTTTCACAATTGTTTCCTGGCAATTCTTATTGCTTGTTGATAAGTTCCTAAACATTTTGGAATATATACAGCATGGATTCTTTTCATCAAAGTATGACATCCTCTCACTTTCACAGTTTTGACACACAGCACTGATAGTGATTTTGCTGGATAACTTAAAATGACATTTGAAATTTGTATCACCTTTTAAAGTAGGCCTAACTGCTGGGAACACATTAGCGTCTTGGAAAGATGAGCCAGCTTGCCTGATTTTAGAAAACACCACCCCCTTCAATTTTGAAAAAAACTTTTAGGAAAATTAAGCCAAAGCAAAATTTCATTTGCCCACAACTTTTTGTGTATGTCTGCAAAGGCATCAGAACATTTCAGAAGGATGAGCTGACACTGATTTCATTTGTCTAAGTAGATAAATCATCTGTATTGAACTTGTCTCTGCCAGCATGACAGTGCTTATCCCTGATTCAATTTGCAAGGTTTCTTTTTTCTTCTTCTTTTCTCTTCCCCTCTTTTTTTGTCCTGAAGAACCAATGTTTAAACAGAGAAAATCTGAAGGTTATGTGGGTCATGCATTTTAATCAGTGCTTCTATAGAAAATGATGGCAGAAATATTTCCCACAACAGGCATTCCCCCTGCCCCAATTACTTTCTCTGATTCATTAATCTACATTGACTTTTAGTGACATTGAAGTATTGGAGAAGGAAATGATCTTTTATGGGAGAACTGAGCAGAGAGATTATTTGACTTGATTTTTTCTTACCCCACTAATACAGATAGCCCTTTTATCAGGTATCAGTTCCTGTAAAGATGTTTAATAGTATTTCATAAAGTTGCATCAGAATGGTACCAAATGCATGTACTCTTGAGCACCTAATCCCACTTTTGTGAAATGCTTCCTTATTAAAAAAAGAAAGCATAATGATGTTTCTTCTATAACAAGTGTTTGGCAGTCTATTTGCTTGTCCTCTTCTAACTAATGAATATTGCCATCATAGGTAGCAATATAGAACTCTGAGAAGGAGAAAGAAAACATGGATGTCTGTAAGCTTTCATGAGAGACAAAATCTGCCAGCTGACTTTTTCTCTGGGAACTAGATAGAAAAATATTACAGTTGCTGTTGTTATTCCTGCTCTCTCCTTTATTAGACCATGTATTTGATTATGGCCAGGAAATTTGTAAGTAAAGTTGCTTTCATATGTTTTACAACAAAGATTAAGCTTGCTTTTTGTTCCTTCTGATAAACTCTCTGTGCAGGCAGGTGGGTGAGTGTGATTGGCTGTTCAGTTTCTGCCTTGTTGGTCTACTTACTCTACTTCAGACATCCATTATTAAAATGTCTTATTTTTTTCCAACAATTTTATTCCATTTCAACTGCCTCAGCTTCATTTTGTGCAGTGCTTTGAATTATCTGCAAAAGAGCACTAGACTACTCCCCTGGACTGCAGTACTAGTATCTTCTAGCAGACATTACTAAGTATCTCAGCAAGCTGCAAATCTCAGAATTCTGTAGGATGAAACTATGTCAGTAAAATGGTATCAAAGTACAATAATGGTGTGGTGCAGATATGCTGCTGGTTGAAAGATGTCAACCCTACAGATAGCTTCCTTTCCTTTTTTTTTTTAATGTGTGTGTGTGTGTGTGCCTGTTTATCTTCAAGTCCTCTGTCAACTTATGATGGCTCCATGAATTTCATAGGGATTTCTTAGGTAAGGAATACTCAGAGGTGGTTTTTCTGGTTCCTTCCTCTGAAATATAGCCTACAGCATCTGAAATCTGTTGGCAGTGTCCCATCCAAGTACTTACTAGGGCTGACCCTGCTTAGCTTCCAAGATCAGACCAGATCTGGTACCTATGGGCTATTTAGGTCAGATGTGCATATGAATTATATGTTATTGTGGCATTATTTTCTCTCTGTCTGTTCAGTATTTTTGGACTCTATTTTCTGGTGAGCTATGAATGGCAACTTCAGGCATTACAACAGCAAGGAAATGGAAGGGTTTTACTCTTTCTAATTCTCTGCACCTCCATCTTCTATGAATAAGAATAAAGGGGTTTCTTTTAGGGAGATTGGAAATATTTTTACTATGAGGGGCTCAGCATTGGCAGGCAGATTATTATTAATTTTGACTACTGGCAAGGATGTTTTTACAAAAAAATGGAACAGCAATACACTGCATTAAAACAATCATCATCACCACCACCACCTTTGCCACCATCCTCCTCCTCCAATGGAGAGTGTCAAAAATATGAGTGCTATGATGATTTTGTACACTTCTGACTGATAATTCCTAAGGAAAATCAACTATGTAAGAATCTTGGTGGTCCAATTTTGCTTAATTATTTCGGGAAGGTGGCTCAGCACCCCACCTCACCCCACCCCACCCCACTTGCTTTATTTCTTTTTTGTAGCACCAACAGCAGAGAGAAGTCCTAGCCCACAACAGAGCTTACACTTCCTTCCATGGAAAATAAGTCCATATTGCACAAGTTGGAGGTGGAGAAAAACAGGGAGTACAGGGCAGTAATACTTTCTGTCCTCTTTTATCCTAGTTTATGACAGCTGATGTGGCTTTTATAGTGTAAGCCTTTTAGGGAGTGGGTATTCCCTTTGTGACCTTCTATGTTATTAGGCATATAAATATGGTAAAATGGAGTATATTAAAAGATGCATTAACTTTATATAAGATGGATACCTTGAATTATATGAAAAAAGAAACTGAATAGAGTCACCTTCATTTCTCTTAAATTCACTTTACTGGAACAGTTGTTTCATGCACTACCTTTTGGGGTCTTTTTGTTGTTTTTGTGGTTGCAATTTTTAATGAGAAAGAAAAAGGAGGAGGAGAAGCTGGGAAGCAAATTCATCTCTTTTCAGTTATATCTTAGTGCCAAAATGCAGCATCAGGGGGAAAAAAACATGATGGCACTCAAGTCTTGACATTAAACATAAGTTTATAGTGGTTTACCTAGCTGGGTACATTTTACATGCAAAATGATTTTCCAATTATGTTTAGAAAAGCTAATTTTTTCCACACAGTTTAAGCTGGAAACCATGAAAAATTTATTGTTTTGCCCACATACTGTATTTAAATCCCCAATCATCTGTTGTGCTGTGTTCCAGCAAATGAACAAAGGCGTTAAGAACGGAATACAGAAAATTATAGTTTTTAATTATAAAGCTTTGTATAATAGTTATGATTAGAATATACATAAAGTATTTCAAGGTAATTTTGTATGGGTAATCATAGCTTTTATTACTTACCCAGTTCCAGTCTTTGGGGAAATGATTGCTTCCATATTATAGCTTTATATTTGAACTATAATTGCTTGTTATTACAATGCTATTAATAACTATTCCTTATATAAAGTGTTATTGTAATAGAATGATACAGTTATGAGCAGAGAATTCAAGAAATCTAGTCTAACCAAGTCTTGTTGTATGTAGACTTTTAAATTGAAGAGACTACAGGGGGACTATGCTGTCTTTGTCATGATAGCCATTTGAGTACTAGAGTTAGGAACGCTTCCTCTTGCTTGTTGTTTAGTTTGTACTGTGTGTGTGTGTGTGCGCGCGTGTGCGCGTGCACACACACTTTCAAGTTACCTGTTGACTTATGGTGACCCCTATGAATTTCATAGGATCGTCTTAGGCAAGGAATACTCAGAGGTGGTTTTGCTACTTCCTTTCTCTGAAATACAGTTCTCCCTCCACATTTGTGGGTTTAACCTTTGTGAATTTGTTAGTTCGTGATGTTCCCACTTGCCCCCCCCCCCATTCTCCCTCTTCCATTCCCTGGCCTTTTTGCCAGGTGTGTTGCCTTGCTCCCCAGCAAAAGGCAACTGATGGGAGAGGGAAAGGTTCACGCGCACGCAAGCCTTTCCCCCTCCATTCTCCTGCCTCTCACCCATGTGGACAGGAAGAATGTGGGGCACACAAGCAATGCGTGGGCAAGCAGAGCTGGGGAAAGTGTTTTCCCTTCCACTCACTTGCCTTTCACTTGCACAGGCAGGAGGAAAGCAGGGCATGTAACTGGCTGGCAAGCAAATGGAGCTGGGGAGAAGCGTTTTCCCTTCTACTTGCTTGTCTCTCACTTACACAGGCAGGAAGAACATAGTGTGTGCAAGTAACGGGCAGGCGAACTGAGAGGGGGGAAAGCGTTTTCCCTTCCACTGGCTTACATCTCAGCCATGCAGGCGGGAAGAAAGAGGTGCATGCAAGCAACAGGTAGGTGGACGGAGCAGGGAGAAGTGTTTTACCTTCCACTGGCTTCCCTTTCATCCTCACAAGGCAGGGAAAAAAAGGCAGAGCATGTGGGTGACAGGCAGGAGAATGGAGGGAGGAGCCCCTGGAGGGAATGAAAGGGGGAGTACTCACTCAGGAGGTGGGGGAAGTTATTCACAATTTTTTGACTTTTCCAATGGGTCTGTGCCCCAAACTCTCAAGAAAGTTGAGGGGCTACTGTATAGCCTGGTATTCCTTGGCAGTCTCCCATTCAAGTCTCTACGGATACATAGAGCATATGAATATACACATGTGGCTAGCGATATGACTGATAAATACACAGGATAGTGATGGCAGCAAAATATTTCAAACTTAAGTTGTACTACCATCTTTGAAATATTTTGCTGTCATCATTATCCTGGACATTGAGTGGCCAATCTGCTAGCCACGTGTATACACCATATGTATATCTGTATACTCTATATAACCTTATATACTTGTTCGTTCCAAGACACTTACTCCAATTTCCCAGTACAGGAGAGGTAGGTGGACGGCAGCTGCTAACTGGTGGAGGAAAAGCAGTCTACTGCCAGAATCCTGATGATACTCCCAATCAGAGAATATCACCTCATTTTTTGTAAAGCATAACTTCTCAAGGCAGCACTGCCTTTCTTCTGCTGGGACTGTTCAAGACAAAGCTGATTCCCTCTCAAATTGTCTTTGTCGTAACTGATTCCTCCTTCACAAATTTAATCTCAGAACATGTTTTACATTCACAAATGACATTCTGTATCACACCACTTGAATAGTTTGTGGAAGAGATAAAAATAAGGCTGCACTTTTGCTCCAGCATTTGCTCCAGGACAATTGCCAGCTGTCAAGATCTGGTCTAGAGTGCAGGAACTGCTCTTATTCCCCGAGAATTTTTTGAGAAGAGTACTAGAGATATTTCAAGATACCACTGTGGTCTCACAGAAGCCTATCATCTATAAGGAGGCTTAAGCAGGAAGGTGCAAGATATACAGGCAAGGGCAGAATGTTAACAGTAAAGAGATGGAAAAAAACCAAGAAAACTAGCAAATGATAAATGTTGAAAAATGGAGATATACAGAGACAATCAGCAAAAACAGAAAGGAGAAACTGAGCATTCAATAAAGTTTCCTGTATCTTTTCATAGAAAAATATCTATAGCTGTCTACTGAGACATGAGGCCTCCCTGTACTATAATGGTCAGTCATACATTTTTTCCCCTTAAATTTAGACAAAAGCTTTCAAATAACGACAAGAGAGTAGAGGCGATGTTGGTGATGAAGGTGGCAGTAAAGAACCTTCAGTCGGTGGCAAAAGAAAAAAAAAAGTGTTTGTATAGTTTTGATGACAAATAGTGCATACTACAAGGTCAGTCATAAGCTTTGCCACATCTGGAAGCGTGGGTATAGACACATCTTGCTACTTTCTCAGATTGGATGAAATAGTATGAATCAAATGAGATACATCTTTCTAACTAAAGCAAATTCACCTTCTTAGTCAATTTACAGCAGGGACTGTAGGACAATTTGCAGAGTTGGAGAGAAGGGCTAAGCAAAGACTTGCTCACTGTCCTTGGCACGTAGTGCAGGAGGCAGATTTGATTATTAAATTAAAGGCAAGTACCCTGGGGTAACATTTAGGTGAAAGGAGCTTCTCTGGCTTACTCTTAGGGCCTTGGGGGCCCAATGGTGGGAAAGGAAACTACTCATGTTGGCCAGAAGATTCTGGGAATTGTTTCAAAAGAGTAACTTTTCCAAGCTATAGAATAAAGTTTTCTGTTATGTTAAGATATTGGTGCTTCTGCTAGGACCCTGATTTTGGGAAATTAACTATATAAGTATATATGTTCCATGACCCCACATATAAAATAAGAATATTATAAGGGGGGATATCTAGGTTTGAGGTCTGTCATTATTTTCTTCCAGCTGAGACTAGAGGCCTTTCTGTGTGACACTGGCCATTTCCACACTAGACTGTTATAGCGCTGTTATTCCACTTGCAATGTCCTACGGAATCCTCGGGTTTGCAGTTTCAGGAGGGGCCCACTGGCCCCTCCCAAAACTGCAAACCCGAGGATTCCATAGGACGTTGCAAATGGAATAGCAGCGCTATAACAGTCTAGTGCGGAAACGGCCACTGTTACAGTGCTATTATTCCACTTTCAACATGCTATGGAATCCTGGGGTTTGCAGTTTAGGGAGGGGCATTTAGAATTCTCAGCCAGAGAGCTCTTTGGTCTCAATAAACTACAAAGCCCAGAATTCCATTGGATGTTGAAAGTGTAGTGAGAAAAGGCCCTAGGTCATTCTATTGTCTGAGGAAGAGCAACAAATGGTGTCCTAACCCAGCTCCAGGTAAACAGCATCTAAAAACAGGCAGGTTATTTTTGCATAAAAGGCAAAAAAAAAAAACTCTTCCCACAAACACGCATACACCCCATCTCTGGGAGTAAAAATATAGTGAAAAGCAAATTATGAATAAGCTGTGATTTTTCACCCTTTGATGAAATTCCAGATCTGGATAGAGATGGCTGCCTTACTCTCTAATGGAAGAACAGGTTCTGATCTGCCTCACCCCATCCATCCAATCAGCAGGCAGATTGCTAAAAATGTAACCCCAAAGTGAGAAACCACTTCTCTGTGCACAGCGTAAAATTAACCTTCATGAAGATCATAATTCCAGATCTGCTGTGACTAACAGTTTCCTCCCTGAAAATACAGTACAAACATTTATCTTTGACAAATATAGTTTGTTTAAAAAATAATAACCAAAATGGCTTGATTGTTCCCATAAAAGGTTCATTTAATTCAGTTAACATATTTTAAAAGAGGAAGCATTAACAAGAGTCAGCTAAGAATAGTTTCCTGTAAGTGGCATTACCTCTGCTTGTCCTTCAATCATCTAATTGCAGTTTGAAGGATATTGCTGATAATAATCACATTTGGCACTTGTTATACAGAATCTTTTCACCCAAGGAGCTCAAAATGGTTTACAAGCTGAATGGAATGCAGCTTGCAGTAGATCTATTATGTTGCTAATTATTTTTGTGTGTGCTCTAGATTGCTGCACACATACTGTGTTGTTGTTTTCATTAGCATGGTTTCTTCTTTCACCTGATGATTCAAGAGAACAAAAAATGTACATCAACATATGTATAGTGGTACCACAGACATGAATAGTGAATGGAAATATGTGAATAAGAAGCATAGGCTGGATTAATACACAAACACCAAGATTATTAACCATATAACAAATCAAGGTCAAAGTTGGAAGTCCAAAGATTTTTCAGTCTTTGGCTTGCGATTATGGATTTGAGCTACCGAAAGCCCTAGCCAGCAGAGCCAGCTGACAGGAATTAGGTGACCAGAAGTCCTAAACATTTGGGTAGCCAAAGGCCGAGGCCTTTTCTGCACTACATGTGTTACCCTGTTTTCTGGGGGTCCCGGGAGGGACACCAAATTGCTATAAGTTGGGGAAATTAGTTCAGAGCACAAGTTGGCAAAACGAGAAGCAGGGTAACTTAGCAGGATCTTGCAACCCAGTGTCTATGGGGTCAGGCCAAGTCAAGAAGCAAACCAGTTGGAAAATAATGAATAGTCTTTATTAAATACAGGCACACAATGTATGCAACACAAACACACAGATAACTAAGGAAAATAAAGGTGTGAGTAAGATAGCGGGATTTTTAGAGGGATAGTTGGTTCGGGTGATACGAAACCTGTCCTGAAGTCCGGAGGAAAATGGAGAGCGAAGCTGGGGTTCGATGTATCTCAGCACGTGTAGCTGAGGGGAAGCTCGCCAAGCAAAGTGGCAGCAAGGCGGTCTGGAACTCGGGAGCGATCCGGGGAAGGTCTCAGAATCAAAGGTTTTTATAAGAAGAATTGTGACTGCAGGCTAAGTCGGACTTAGGGGAAAACAATAGATTTGGAGTTGGAGAGAAAGCCTCCGAAAGGTCAGAATTTGAATGATTGAATTAGAGCCGAATTTATCAGTAGAGTAGCCGGTATGCAAACACAGAATACTTGAGCGTTGTATAGCTCAATCATCAAGCCGCCAGCGTGAGGCAGAGAATCCTTTGTAGGTTGCGTGCATACCTAATGGAGTACTTGCCTTCAGGTCTCCTAAAGTGGCGAGTTGGCTATTTTCTGGCCTGCCTGTATTGTCTAGGAATATTACGGCGATTATCGGCCGAGCCTGTATGTGTGCTTGTCCGGGGGCCTCGCAAGCACATGGAAGGGATATGTGAAGCCGAATTAGTGATATCAAAAGATATCTTTTATATCCCCAATGCTCAGGCTAGCCAAGGCAGTAACACACAGTTATAGTGCTATTGTTGCACTTTATTAAAGAGCTCTATTAAACTCTATTTAAAAAAGAGATAAGATTAGTCTGGCATGACTTATTTTTGAGAACTCCATGTTGACTTTTAGCGATTACAGCATTGCTTTCTAAGTAATTACAAACTGTTTAATGATCTGCTCTAGGATCTTTCTTGGTATTGAAGTCAGGCTGACTGGGCGATAAGCATTTGGGTCTTCTTTTTTCCCCTTCTTGAAGATGAGGATGACATTTGCCCTCCTCCAATCTGCTGGGACTTCTTCTGTTTTCCAAAAGTTCTGAAAGATTATTGCAAGTGGTTCTGAAATGACTTCTGCCAGTTCATTTAATATCCTTGGATGTAATTCATCTGGTCCTGGGGACTTGAATTCATCTAATTTAGCCAGAGTATCTGAGTATCTCTGATGTAAAATGCAACCCAAAAGGGAAAGAAAATATAATTGTTGTCAATATATATTTTCATATGAAAATATCCATAAGGAAATATATATAAGCAATATGCGCATAAGACAGGAAACAAGACAAATGCATTTTGCTTCAGAAATCCAAATATTTCATAGAATCTGAGAGTTTGAAAGGACAGCAAGAGCCATCTAGTCAAACATGCTGCCATGCAGGTAGAATTCGAAGAGATAGGTATGTTAGTCTGGATCAGTATGCAAAAGGAGTCTTGTACTTGGGAAATGTTATTACAGGATCACTCACAATATTAGAGGTGCTTTCACTTGCTCGTCCTCTAATATAATATATCCCATCCTCTGTCAACAATGCCCTTCAGCACTCTATATTGGGCAAAGAGGCCAGTGTCTGCACCAGAGGATAAAGAGACATAAAGCAGACATTAGGAATGTGAATACACAAAATTCAACTGTAGAACACTTCAGTCTTCCTGGGCATTCCATTTCGGACCTCAGAACAGCAGACCTTGGACCAAAAAAAAGAGAAAAAGGAAAAAGGAAAACTGGAAAGAGAAACAGAAGAACTGGAATATATCCACAAATTCTGGGATTCCACTTCTGGTAGGCCAGCTCAGCAGACACTCCTCACAGCTGCTCTGCAGTGAAGAGAACTTTCACAGTAAAAGCACCAACCAGAGGGATCTCTGACTGGACAAATTCTCCCCTTGGATTAAAGGAGGAGCGAGGATTACCCATTAGGATCTAGAAATCTCTTTAAAAAAACAAAACAAAACAATAACAAGAAAATAACAATACAGAACAATACCAAATGGTACAGAGAAGAAAAAAGAAAGAGGAAAAAAGCAAAAGAAAAAGCCTTTAATTAAACCTTTTTTAAAAAAATAATTTTATTCAATTTCACAAATAAAACAAAACATTGGTAACTGTACTTTTACATGAACTATTTTTGTCCCTCCACACTGATCTAGATTTCATTTTCTATACTTCTTTTGCCAGTTTACCACAGTACAATGTTTATCTTACATGATAGTTCTTACATTCTCCTCTCCAGATTCCAGTTCCATGGTATATTAACTGTCGCCCCTTCATATATATCCATTACCATGAATTACTCATTTCCATTTGGTAGTATCCAGCAATTACCCATTACAATTTTCCATTTTTTTTTATCTCATCCCCTTTAGTCTCTGGGAGACTATATCAGCGTTTCTATTTTCGACAAATGTTCCCTACCATTGTTCAATTGTGGGTATTTGCTGAGTTTTCCAAAACTCTGTGTATTCTATACGAGCTGTTGTTATCATATACAGTATTATTCTCCAATGTCTCTTTATATCAGTACCTTCAGATATATTTGTCATATTTAACAAGTACAATTCAGGTATCTTAGCACATTCCACCTTCAATACCGCACACATTTTGTTATGTATTTAACTCCAATATTTCTTAGGCATAGGACATGTCCACCACATATGAAATATCGTTCCAACGTCTTTCTAACATTTCCAACAAAGACCAGTACTTGTATTGTAAATCTTTTTTAATTTATCTGGTGTCATGTACCATCTGTGAAACAGCTTGAAGTAGTTCTCTTTTAAGTTCTGAGCCATTGTAAATTTTTGTGTCCTTTTCCAGCTCTGTTCCCATGCATCTAATTGAACTGAATGTCCAATATTTTGAGCCCACAAAATCATAGCTGACTTAATTGTTTCCTCCTGCCTTTCCTGTAGTAGTATTTCTTGATGTACATGGGCCAATAAATGGGGTGGATTTTCAAACAACCATTTAATCACTCCCGTTTTCTCTTTTGATTCTATTCCATATGTTTTGGAGTCCATCTGAAATCTTTCAGTTAATTGTCTGTAAGGGAACCAACTTAGTATTATTCCTTCTTGTTCAAGTTTTTCTCGTTTTAATCTTGAAATCATTTGGAGTAGATCCCTCTAATATATCTTCATATCGTAGCCTTTTATCTGTTTCAGTCCATCTTCCAAAGAAAGCTTCCTGAGGGGACACCCATACGGGGAGCTGCCTTATGTTTTTATTCTTATAGTCGTTCCATATTTTCAAAAGCTATTTTCTAATATAATGATACATAAAGTCTTTGTCAATTATTGCTTTGTCATAGAACATATAGGCATGCCACCCCATCCTCAAGTCCGCTCCCTCCAGTGCCAGCATTCTCGTGTCTTGTAGATCAATCCAATCTTTTATCCAAATGAATGCCGCAGCTTTGTAATATATCTGAAAATCAGGTAGTCCCATTCCACCTCTAGATGTCTGATCTGTCATAATGTTCCATTTTATCCTAGGTTTTTTCTCTTGCCATATAAATCTGTTTAACTCTTTCCTCCATTGTGTGAAAGGTTTACTGTTTGTTATAATAGGAAGATTTTGAAATAGAAAGTTCATTTTTGGGAGTACATTCATTTTTATTGCAGCTATCCTCCCCAACATCGATAAGGGCATAGAAGTCCAACTTTCCGAATCTTTCGTTATTTCTTTCCATTTTTTCTCATAATTGTTTTGGAATAATTCATTATTTCTTTTTGCTATCCAGACACCTAGATACTTTGCCTTCTGTCTTTTATTAAATCCTGTTAAATGTGCTAATTCCATCTCTTCTCTCTCGGTCATATTTTTTGTTAGTAAGACTGTTTTTTCTTTGTTGACCTTAAATCCAGAGAATTCTCCATATTCTTGAATTATTCTATTCAGGTCTTTAATGCTACTCTTTGGTTCATCCAAAAATAAGACCAAATCATCAGCAAAAGCTTTAAGCTTATAATGATATTTCTTGATTTGAACTCCTTTTATGATTTTGTCTTCTCTTATAACATTGTTTAGTATTTCCATTGTTGTTATAAATAGTAGAGGAGACAAAGGGCACCCTTGTCTTGTCCCTCTGTTCAGTTCAATCTGTTTTCTTCTTTCTCCATTGATGACCAATCAAGCTCGTTGTTGACTGTTGATTGCTTCAATCCATGACACAAATTTATTTCCAGCCTGCATCTGTTTAATTGCTGTCTTCATGAATGGCCAACTGATCATATCAAAAGCTTTCTCTGCATCTACAAATATCATGGCCATTTTCCTTTCGTTATGCTTTTCATAGTATTCAATTATATTTAAGACCGTTCTGATATTATTTCTCAAACATCTTTTCGGTAAGAACCCATTCTGGTCTTCATGAATAATCTCAGACAGAACCTTTTTAAGTCTCGTTGCCAGGATTGAAGCAAAGATCTTATGATCTGTATTCAAAAGTGAGATTGTCTATAATTCTTTACTTCAGTTAAATCTCTGCCTTCTTTCGGAATCAACACCACATTTGCCTCTTTCCAGGTGTCTGGTACTCCTTCTTTTATTATCTCATTTATTGTACTTTGCAGGGGGATTGAGATCTCATGTTCCAAAATTTTGTAGTATTTTGCAGTGAAGCCATCTGGTCCTGGAGATTTATCATTCTTCAAATTTCTGATTGCTTCCACTATTTCCATCATTGAAATAGGTTTATTCAAGATCACTCTTTGATCCTCAGTGAATCTCATTTTATTTGTTCTTTCCAAATATTCTTCCAATTCATGTTGCTTTTTCAATTTTGAAATCTTACTCATCAACTTCTCATAATATTTATAAAATACATGTTTTATTCCATCTTGTTTTGTAATTCTTTCTTCTCCACTTTTAATCTCCGATATGATATTCCTAGCCTGTCTTCTACGCAGCAAGTTGGCCAGAAGCTTTGAAGGTTTATTTGCTTGCTCAAAAAAATTGTATCTTATTCTTCGCATCTACCGTTCTATTTCATTCAAATCAAGTTGATTTAGTTCTGCTTGATAAACCTTCATCTGTAATCTAATCTTGTTATCGGACGGATTTTGTCTCATCTGTTTCTCAACTTCCTTCATCTTTGACAGAATTTGCTGTTCAGTATTTCTCTTTTCTTTTCTAATCTCAGTGGACCATCTGATAAAATTACCACGCATCACAGCTTTACTTGCGTCCCAAATACTTTTCATCGACAATTCAGGTGTCATGTTTTCATTAAAATAGTTGATTATTTCCTTTTTTACTTCAGTTACGTACTTCTCTTTATTCAAAACCTCATCATTCATTCTCCATGTTCTTTCTCTGTCCTTGATATTTATCTTTGCTAATAGCAGGTTATGGTCTGAGCAGAAGTTGGGAAGAATGTCTATATCTGTATTCTTCAACAACAACTGTTTAGATACCAACATCATATCTATTCTGGACATTGACTTATGCCGATCAGAATAGAACGTATGTCCATCCAATTGTCCATTTTTATATCTCCATGTATCAAAAAAGTTTAAATCATCTATCATATTGAAGAAGTTCTTAGGCAATTTACCGTTGTTTCGGGGAGTTAACTTCTGTATTGTTCTGTCTATTTTTGGGTTTACAACGCCATTAAAACCCCCCAAAACAACAATGTTCGAATTTCCTATTTCATCTAGATACTTCTGTATCTCTTCATATATTGTGGGGAAGAATTCGCCTTTTGCTCCATTTGGTGCATCTATACCAACTATTAATATTTTGTCCTGTTTGGTAGTAACTTCTACACCAAGATATCGACCATTACTGTCCTGAAAGATTTGATGTGCACCATGTCTTAAATTTACATATATCAAAACTCCCCTTTTCTTTTTGTCGATCATTGCAGCTTAATAGCTTCCTAATTTCGGATTTCAAACATATCTCAAATCTTGAGTCCTAATTCGAGCTTCTTACATACATATTATATCCAAATTTTGTTTTTCCAGCTGATGAAATATTTGTCTTCTTTTGTATTCAGAGTTGAATCCCTTAATGTTCCAAGAGTATACCTTTAAAACCATTTTGTCGAATTTATTATTAGTTTCTTATTTCTATAGAAAAACTGATTAATCCTTTAATAAATCTCCTTCTAACTTCCCTTCTTCTTGTTGCAATACTCCTTGTTCCATTTCACCATTGTCACCCTCTACCTGAAGTTGTTCTCTTTCCTCATCTGGGGATTGCTGTTCCAGATGTTTTTCTTCATCAGAAGTAGTTTTTTGTAGATTTTTTTAAGTCTTTCCATCATCTCTTTTGCTTTATGAACTGAATTAATCCTGTATCTCTGTTTGTAAGTAAAAGAGATGCCCTCAGTTTTTTCCCATCTGTAATTAATCTGATGCTTTACCAGGAGATTTGCCAAGGGTTTGTACTCTTGTCTCTTCTTTAAGATCTGATAAGGTATGTCTTTGAAAATTTTTATGTTTTCTCCTCAATCTTCAATATTCCATCGTAGCTTCATTGTAATATTTTGTCTCTTATCGCTGTCCTGGTGAAAGTTATAATAATATCCCTTGGTAATTTTCTCTCTCTTGCTACTCTGGAGGATACTCTGAACATTCTGTCAATGTATGTTTCCATCTTGTGCTCGTCTATGTCGGTAAATTCTGCCAATGTAGGTATAACTTTTTCATACAAATTCTCCGCTGAAGTCTCAGGAACGCCTCTGAAAGGCAGACATCTTTCACGATATCGCAGTTCCTGCAGTGTAATTTGAAATTCCTCTTCTTGTTGCTTCCCTTTCAACTCCATCATCTCTGTTTCTACATCTTTAACTTGTTGTTTTATTTCTTTAGTATCTGTTTTCAACTTTGTCACATCTTTAGTTATGGTTTCCAATTTCTTCCCCAACTTGTCAATTTCATGTTTCATATCTGTTCTCATTTCTTTCCTCGTTTCTTTTAAGTCTTGTCTGATGTCCTCTCTTATGTTTTTAATTCTTCCATCATTTGCAACATCAGATCTTGAGGTTTCTGGGGTATATCTGTTGATGTTCGCCTAACTGTCTGGGAGGTAGTTGTTGCTGCTGCAGTCGCCGCTCCTCTCCTTGTTCTTTGGTCCATCTTGTATATTTACTCTTTATAAGCAATTTTCTTTAAAATCAAAAGTTTTCTCTTTTTTCTTTCTCCTCCTTCCTCTTCCCAACTTAATTGGGTTTTCTGTTTGGATATAGATGGTCTTTGTACCTTTTGCAGCTTACTATTAACACCTGATTGCTCAAAATACTTAATGCTATAACAATATAATAATGTAGTATATAGTAATAAAAAATATTCAATTCAATGTTATATATTGTAAATTGTATGTATAATCACTTCACTTAATGCTTAAATTCCCTCTATGTATATTATAATCTTATATCCCCTATACTTATTTAATTTACATTGAGTTAGAATTGCAAAACAAAACCATTACATTAAGAAAGTAAACAAGCTATCGATTTCAACTAAATATCAAAATGTAAATTGTATTTATAGTCTAAACAAATATAATGTTTGCATATATATATATATGTATGCTTATATGTCTATATTAAGCAAAATATATAATACAATGCAAGTTTAATTCTATAAATTTCGGTCACTGTGCCTAGGCCAAAGTCACTCCAGCTCCCCCTCCCAACAGATACTTGTACTTACCTCCCTCCTTTGGAGCAACCTCCAGGACCTTGACTGTGTACTTTCTTCTTCGCTGGCGATAAAGAGCCCTAGCTGCTCCGTCACGTGGGAGTGGGAATCTTACTGTTTTCCCTGTTCTTTCAGCACAGTCTCAAAAAACAAAAGTCCCTTATTGAATGTCCAAGACCCAAGTTCTCAAAATCAGAAAAGAAGCAAAAGAAAAAAAGAAAAAAGATATTTCAAAGATTCATACTGATTATATCCACAACTATCACATCTTTTTATAATCCAAAATAATAGTTCAGCAGTTCCACAGTTCCAAAACCCACTGTCCAAAAAAATAACACCGTTGCTTCACAGTTCTTAAGTAAAAAAGGAAAGAACCTAAAGCAAAAGACCTCTATAATTCCAAACACGTCTCAAGTCTTCTAATTTCTTCAGCCACGTTAAAAAATCCCAGTGTTCCAAACAACCTCCAAATAGTCTCCAAAAGAAAGAAAGAAAGAAAGAAAGAAAGAAAGAAAGAAAGAAAGAAAGAAAGAAAACAAACCTGAAAAACAGAGGCTTCTCAAGTCCCTCTTTACCATCCAGTGAATCAGTTCAAATCCTTTACTTAGTTATCAAAAACAAGAAAAATAGACAATAAAATGAAGCTCAAAAGTCAAAGTCTCTCCCCAAATCGTAAAAAAAAATAAAATAAAGAAAAACGTAACGACGCTCCTCCACTAATATTCAGTTCATGTCAAAGTCTTGTCATAATCAGTTTATTTTATTCCAATCCAATCCTTGTCCTTATTTAAAGTCTTATATTTATAAATCAAAATCAAGTTTGGGGATTCAGTTACTGTTTATAAAAACATGTCCTGGCTTCTGAACTTATCAACAGCCTTTTTAAGAATTGTCAACCATTCCAGTATCTACGTACTCACTGTCAGCTGGGTCGATTCGTATTCCCGCTCCTGTGCACCATTGCAGATCAATACTTGTTGTGGTTTCCATGAAATAAAAACTAGATCAGGTTGCTTAATGTTGTTTAAAAAGATCTTCTTGTTTTAAAAGTTGGCGGCGGAGCTTGTGTCGCTTGTAAACGGCGATGCTGATAGCTCCGTGATGGTCCTTCAATCCTTCGCAGTGCCTCCGCTCTTCCCTTTCGGAAAGAGCTCGGCACTGGATTCTGGATCCCCTTCGGACCTCTTCCGCACCCCCCTTACCAAAGCGGTGTCTAGCCGGTTCTGCTGGCACTAGAACTGGCTGGATTCCTTCAGGTGGAAGTTCGTGGTTGCAGAACACTACTCCGAACGACCGCTCGCGCACGCCATGCAACCAGAAGCCTAATTAAACCTTTTTAAGTTACAAAAGTGAAGAATCCTTCTGACTGAAATGGAACAATGAAGCCTACTCACCTATCTTGCTTCTGCAATCAAAAGCTGAGTAAGTCTGTTTATCTACAAGATCAGGACAAATAAATCTAAAAATTCAGGGTTGACATTTTAAAGGAGAATAATTAAGGATTAAGTGCATACACTTTGTGAATAGACTGAATTGCATTTTATTCTTAAGATGGAGTTATAGTGTAAGAAAGTATGGATGTTTTTTTTATTATTAATTTTATTAAATTTTCACAAATAAAAAAAATTCTTTAAATTGTAATTCTACATGCATTGTTTCTGATCTTCCACTCTGATCTGGTCTTCACTTCCCACAATTCACTCCACTTATTACATTTATGTATCACAATACAATGGTTGTCTCAACTGTTTGAACATGCATTTCCCTCTCCTACACAATCATTATACAGTCATTCTATCTTGTCAGTTCCCAGCTATCACTCAATTCTGCTTCTCTCAAATTGTCATATTCCAATATGTTTTCTTATCACCTAAAGTCTTACAGTTCTAAAATATGTCCGTCAATGTATGTCTGGTAGTCTGAGCTATTATTACTGCAACAATCACTTATCTTCTAACCCTGGATTCCATTATAATAATGTCTTATTTCTCACTTCTACTCCTGAGTCCCTTTCAACCCCCTTCAACCCTTCAACAATATCATAATGTTCATATTCATATCAATGTATCGATATATCAGTCAATTGCAAGCTCAATTGACATTGCCAAAATACAAATCTACTCATATAATTCAGGGCCCTGTGGTTAAATCCAGTTCCCGTTCCCCTCTCTCATCTGGCACTTTGCAGCCCGGAAATACATTTCTGATAGCTCTCTGTATTCTCTTAGTCACTTATATTCCAAGCTGCTCCATCCCTGAGAGTGAGGGTATTTTACTTGAGCAATTTCCATCACAGGTTCACCCCCATTGAAAAATCCCAGTATTTATGTTTATAGAAATATGTCAATAAAACACTTAAGCTTAATTAACATTGCTGAAATGTTGCTGCTTATCAAGTTCAGAACCTTAGCCTATATCCACCTCCTATTACCCCCTCCCACCTTAGACTTTGCTGCCCAGAGTTTATTTCTGAAGATTCTCTGTATTCTCATAGTCGCTTTAATTTCAAGCTGCTCCATCCATGGGGGTGAGGGTATTTACTTGAACAACTTCCATCATAACCCCCTCGCATCTTGGACTTTGCTGCCCGGAGTTTGTTTCTGAAGATTCTCTGTATTCTCATAGTCACTTAAATTCCCAGCTGCTCCATCCATTGAGGTGAGGGTATTTACTTAAAAGACTTTCATCATAAGCTTATCAATCTCAATACCCCTTTCAACCCTTTGACAATATCACAATGTTTACATTAATGAAATATATCAATCAAATACATAAGCTTAATTGACATTGCTGAGGTACATCACCATTTGTCAGATTTAGAACCCTGTGCCTATATCTACCTTCTATTCCCCCCTCCCATCTTGGACTTTGCTGCCCGGAGTTTATTTCTGAAAATTCCATGTATTCTCACAGTCGCTTAAATTCCAAGCTGCTCCGTCCATGGGAATGAGGATGTTTTGCTTAAATGACCTTCCAGCACAGTCTCACCAGTCTCAACAATCCAGAGTCCAAAAAAAGTCAGACAACAAGAGTCACACAACAGGAGTTAGAAGGAAGAGAAAAAAACAGAAACCGTACAATTCCATAATTTTTCCTCCCAGGTATTCTTCTAAAGTCCGAAATCCAGAGTTAGAAAACCAAAAATCCAATCATCTCAGTTCAACCAGAAGATTAAAATAAAAAATGTAAAGTATTCAATGTCCAAATGAAGATTATTAAATCTTGTACAGTCCAATCTTTTGCCTTAGAGCAATATCAACTGTTTAATTGTTTAGCATTTTAAATTGTAAGTCCAAATTACATATCAAAAGCCTTTAAATAACTTCAGTCCTCATGAGAAAGCAGAAAAGCCTCATAGCCCTTTCTTTAAATTCAGCCACCCCTTTAAGATGAACTCTCAGCCATGACACACTCACATTTCCTCTGGGTCCCTCCATTCCTTCGCTCCTGCGCTCCGTTGCAAGCCAAATTCTGTTGTGATATTTTCAAAATGAAGACCAGAGCAGGTTACATGTTTTCTTATTTATTCCTTACTTGTTTCTTGATTTCTTGATTAAAAGTCGACGGCTGCACTTGTGCCGCTCAAGCGATGATCCCGCTGGCTCTGTCATGGTCCTTCGACCCCCTGGCGCTTTCCGCTCCCCCAGCCGGGTAGAGCCAAACGCCAGTTGTGGGGTCCCCTTCAGACCCGTTCCATACCCCTTGTACCGGAGGGGTGTTTAGCCACTCCTGCATGACAAAAGAAGCAGCTGGAATCCAGTGGGTGGCTGCTCGGAGCTGCGCCATTGTGCAGCTTCATTCCGAGCTGCCACTCGTGCCCGCCATGCAACCGGAAGGCGAAAGTATGGATGTTGTTATAGTGCAAGAAAGTATGGGTGTTATCAGTTTGATGCTGATAACACTGTCTTGCTGGCAATTTCAGGTAGACGTGAGTGAAGTGAGGTGTTAACCCTGTAACTGATGGGTTAAATTAAAGGTGGAACCTTCCAAGGAACCTTCTGAAGATTTTTTTTCAATGAATCTTGGAGGAGCTACACATGGGGCTCCTAAACTGGCAGAGAAACATGATAGAGGCTGTGAGAAAAGAGTTCTGCCTCAAGGAACTGTGGAGAGATGTAAGACATGAAAGAGGGAGACACAGAAGCCAGCAACATGAAAGTGAAAGAGGACCAAAGCCTGAAGGAGAGACAAATACAAGTTGACTTACTAGAGGGAGTTATTGACATAGGGAAGATTTATAACCAAGAAGCTTGGGCTTGTGAAAGAGAGATTACATACCATGGGGACAAGAAGGAAAAGACAAATCTACAATTGATCTGTAAGCAAATTATTTTAATGGTTGAATGAAATCAAACTGATTTACCCTGTACGATTGCAGGCAGAGACAGAAAGATGTAAAAAAAATGAAGGTGTTGTTTCAGGACTGTTATTCTAAAATGTCACATGAGAGGCAACTTGAAATAGTAATAAAGGGCAAAGAGGGAATCAGAGAAGTTGGGAAGTGTGTAGTCCATGGATAGGATAGCTGTGAGGGAGGAGGGAAGTTCTCAAATTCAAAGTTAAATTCAAAATGAAAAAGATTTAGTTTAAACTAGGTTAAAAATGGTTACAGATATGGGATAATGACAACTGGATTGGATCTATAAAGTCAGTAATGGATTTTATAATATAAAAGGTTTTGAAATATCTAGATTTAGGGATGTCATAAAACTAGTATTAGATTTACAGTTTTAGCTAATAAAAATACTAAGCAATTAAGTCACCAAGTATTATTTAGTAAAATTAGTAGTGTTAAAGTAATTCAGTAGTATTAATGTCATTTATCACATAATGCCATTTATCAAATAAGCAAATTGTAATGGAGTGTAATAAAAAAAATAATATTGAGATATGCTAGATACGTCAACCTTTGGTAGAAGAAAGTTCATCTGCCTTTTTTCTTTTTGAAAGCATGAATTGAGGGAGGGGAAAGAAAAGAAATATTGGATATTTTCTTTGAGAGGCTTGAATCAATCAGATTACAAGAACCTCTTCAAAGGAACAAGGGAAGTTGATTTTTTTTCCTTTCTTTTTTCCCCTTCTTCCTTTTTTCTTTCTTTTGCTCTCCACACTTTAATTTTTAATTCATATGTTTTATGTTTTTCTTTATCGTGTTCTTTTTTTTTCCTTTGTGTATTTGCAGTGTTTTAGTGTTTTTGGAAAAAGTTAATAATTTTTTTTAAAAAAGGAATATATGCACAAACTCCAGTCCATCAACAATGGATTAAATAGAAAAAATGGTGGCCTGGCACACTACACATATTATAACACTAGTTAACAACATGAGGGCTCTTTTGGCCAGTTTATCACATCTCGTTTCTGGTTCCCATACAGCATCATACTACATTCCAGTAACTCCCTCCACTATTCATATAGTTATATACCCACCTCGGCTTTGGGCAACATCTTTCCTCCTGTCTTTGTCTCCCAATTATCATTGTTAAAACTGAACTTGCCACCTCATCACATACCCACAGGTTTTGCAATTTCTATTGCTATTCACACATACAACCTGCTCATTCATAGCTATAAAGGTACGTTCCTAGGCACTTCACTCCATGCATCTGATGAAATTGACTTGTCTACAAAAGCGTATGCTACCAATTTCTTTCTCTCAGTTACTCTCAAAGGTGCTATGAGATCACTTTGCCCCTGCCATGCAGGTGTATACAACTAAAGCACTGTGGAAAGATGCCCATCCAATCTCTGTTTAAGGACCTTCAAGGCAGTCTATTCTACTGTTGAACAGCTTCCACAATGGATGGATGGATGGATGGATGGATGGATGGATGGATGGATGGATGGATGGATGGATAGATAGATAGATAGATAGATAGATAGATAGATAGATAGATAGATAGATAGATGATAGGTTTTCTTCCTAACGTTTATGGGAGATTTCTTTTGTTGCAATTTGAATCCATTGGTTCATGTTCTAATTTTCAAAGCAAAAGAAAACAATCTTGTTACATCTTCTACATGACATCCCTTCAGATATCTAAGGATGGCTATCATGTCATCTCTCACTTCTCTTCTTCAACCTAAATATGCCCAACTCCTTAACTTCTTCCTCATAAGACTTCATTTCCAGACCCTTGATCATCTTGGTCACTTTTCTCTGAACACATTCCAGCTTGTCAGTCTGTTTCATGAGCATTTGAAAGCCTTGTGGTATGTTTTTGCTGATGAAATAAAATGCACACAAAATCACACATACATTTGAAATCCATCTGTTTGAAAAACATGCACCTGTTTGAAAGAAATGCACGCCAATGTCCTTTAGTCAGTGGGAAATAGCCATAAATGTACCCATTAGGGAAATGTGTACAAAAATGTGCACAAATTTCCAGTAGGAAAGTGGAAAGTGGAGGAAGGAAACAGTAGGAAAGTGGAGAAGGTCTTGCAACGTGATATGGAACTCGGACAGGATGAAACTAGCAGTGGAATTCTGCAGAATTCAGCAACAAAAAGGCTAGAAAATATTCACATCCATAGCATCAAGCTTGTCACCCTGTTCATAGGATGTGAAAGTAGAGGCATACACACGGATGAATCTACTTGTTAGGATGCTCATGCTACAGCATATTGGAAGGCTTTTCTCTTCAAAGATTCAGATAGGAGTCTGGATCTCAGCCCCCAGTCTTATTGCTTCATGACAGTGCCATAGAATAGGATGACATCATTATGAAGCCAAATCCGAATGAAGGCAATAGCACAAACCCTCACTCTGGAGGGAAACTGGAGCATATAAGCAGCCAAGAGAATAACTGCTGCTGTCGCTACCACCACCACCAAACAGGTGATGGCAATGGCAAAAAAGTGGTGGGGAGGATAAGAGTACAGCTTCATGAAACCTCCTTCAACCTTGCAAGCCCCATTTCCTCAGAGGTTTGCAACATTACATTTTTGGGGATCAAGAATTGCTAGAACCTCCTTGCCACACTGTCTGGACCACACTGTCTGGAGGATTCTGGGACTCTCCCAATCTCACACTTTCACATCAAAGAAATTCAGGGGTGTAAGCTCCTTAGCTTTCAGGGAAAGGGAACGAGTGCGATAATACAGTACATATGCACTTTTCCTCTTTCTTTAGTTTTTAAACACCCAAGGAATCCTGGAACGCCAAATGAGTGAGGGGATGAATAAAAGAGGGAAACAAAGCATGACCTTCTGATCTACACTCTACTGTCTTTCTGGTGAGGAAAATAAATGGTAGTAGGAAAACAAAAGTTAAAATTCAGAAGAATCCTGAGCAAATTGGGGTTTCTTTGTTAGATCTGACATCTACAGAAGTCCAGCATAGCTCTTCCAGGTTTTCAGCTTGATGTATGTGTTAACCTATATATACATGTGTAGAAGCCTGAAATGAAACTACAAGACAAACATGAAGTTTTGGAGATTTATGCTTGGAGAAAATATGTGAATTCTGGTTGTTAGCTGCTGTTAAGTCAACTTTGGCTCATGGCAACCTTCTAAATCATCCTATCATCAACAGCCCTACTCAGGTCTTGCAGTTTCAGGGCTATGGCTTCCTTGACTGAATCTACCCATCTGTAATGTGACCTTCATCTAATCTAATTTTATGTAAATAATCTGTGATCATTATTATTTTTTCTTAATGTTTAGCAGGCCTTTGTACCTTCTGCCCTGACTTTTTCCAGTAATCACTCCAAGTCTTTGCTCTTTTCTGCTAGTAATAAGGTGTCATCTCCATATCTTAAATTGGGATGCTCCTTCCTCCAGTTTTCACACCTGCTTCCTGTGAGTCTAATCCTGTTTTATGTATGAGCCATTCAGTATACAAGTTAAACAGACAGGATAAAAAAAAAGCACCCTCGCCTGACCACCTTGCAACCAGAAGCTATTCCTTTTCTCCATATTCTGTCCTAACAGTAGCCTCTTGTCCCACATACAGGTTACACATCAGGACGATCAACTGTTGTGGCACTTTAAGAGTGACCCATAGTTTCTCATCATCTACACAACTGAAAGCTTTGCTATAATCTATGAAGCACAGGCTGATTTTCTTTTGAAATTCTTTGGTGTGCTCCATTATCCAATGGTTGTTTGCCATATGATCCTGAGTTCTTCCTCCTTCCCGATCTCAGTTTGGACATCTGGCATATCTTGCTCCATATATGGTAGAAGTCTTTATTGTAGAATTTTATGCATGACTTTCCTTGCAGGGGAAGATAATGCAATGGTCTTGTGATCACTGCAATCCCTGGTGTCCCCTTTCTTGAGGATTAGAATGTATGTCGAGCATTTCTGATCTTTGGGCCATTCTTTTGTTTTCCATGTTTGTTGACAGATTTTGGTTAGAAGTAGAGTAGATTCTGTCTCTGTGGTTTGAAGTAGCTCTATTGGTATGCCATCTGTTCCTGGTGTTTTATTTCTCCCAAGTGCTTTCAGTGCAGCTTTCACTTCATTTTCTAAAATTGGCAGTTCATCTTCATATGGCTCTTCCTTGAATGTATCTGTCAACCTTTCATCTCTTTTATACAGGCCCTTTTCACATGTCGGGGGGGAAACGGGCGAAAACGCCCAAAAACGGAGCTTACCTCCAGCCGGGTAAGTCCGTTGCCGCGTGGAGCAGCGCAAGCTCGCTGCTCAACACTCCTCCGGCGTCGCAGATGGCAGCTTCCGGTTGGTGGAGGCTCTCCACCAACCGGAGAAGCTGGCCAGCCGGAAGCCCGCCCTCGGCAGATTTGCAGGCACGCACTTTAAAGATTCACTTTAGAGCCGGGCGACGGGGCGGCACGGGGCTGCGCGCTCCGTGCTTTTTAAAAACCTCTAAAAGGAGGTTTTTAAAAAACACGCAGCCCAGCTAGTTCCGGCCGCTCCTGAGTGGATTCTGGTGTGAAACTACTAAAAGTAGTCCACGCCAGTCCACTCTACGGTGTAGACGACCTCCGTGGGAGGTCGCTCTACACCTCCCCCCCCCCACATGTGAAAAGGGCCATAGTTTTATATACCTTCAATGTATTGTTTCCATCATCTTTTTGCTTCTACTTGATCAGGTAATGTGTTCCCCTGCTGGTTATAGATCATCTTTAAATTTTATAGGGATGTTCTTCAGATGATATCTTGGCAGAATAGTGGGTTTAGTTTTCTCCTTTAGCTTTACTCTAATTTTTGCTATTAGTAGTTCATATTCTGTGAAAGAATCTGCTCCTGGTCTTGTTTTACTGAAAGAATGGAGCTCCTTCATCTTCTGCTTCCAATTATATAGTCCATCAGATGATGTTCATGTTTACAGTTGACTCTTTGGGTGCTTGAAGAATGTCTTTGCAATGAAGAAACTGCTGACCTTGCAAAATTCTGCTTCTTAATGTTCAGCAGTAAACCTGCTTTAGCACTTTATGTCTTGACTTTCTTCTTGATCCTTGACCATCTTTTCCTACAAAGTTAGACTTTGCACGATATCCTTTGACTTTTTTTGCTATTTCTCTCCTCACTATTAAAACCCATCCCATGTCTTCTTAGATTTTCATTTCCTGAGTTAAATGCTGTGTAATGATCTGGATCAAAATGTTCAATTCCTTCCCACTTTAGCTTGTTCACCAGAAGTATTGCAGGCTTACACATTCCATTTTTGTGGATTTTTTTGTTTGTTTGTTTGTTATTTTGTTTTACTATGCCTAGCTTCCCCTGATTCATGCTTCTCACATTCCATGTCCCAATAACATGTGATGTGCAGCTTTGGACTTTCCTTTCACCTTTGAGCATGACAACAGCTGAATGTCCTTTTGTTTTAGGTCCAGTTGTGTCATCAGCCACAGTGCTACTCATAGCTGTCCTCTGCCATACTCTAGTAGCTCACTGAGTGTTATCCAACCTGGAAGTTTTATCTTCTAGCACTATCTCTTCTTTCATTTTGGATTGTCTCATCATAGGGTTCCCCTTGCCTTCTTCTGCATAGTACTTACATGTGTAAGCTATGGTGGTCCTATCTTTGCCTCTGTGATATCCTTGCCCACCACCTGCTACTGCTGCTACCCACTAGTTGATTGTTACATTTAGTCTGGCTCCACAGCAAAAGCCTATCTGATATGGGAGGCCCTACCACAAGCACTGTTGCTGTCAACATAGTCTCTTGTCTTGCAGAAGCACACAATACCACCACCATGGAAAGCTGGTAAGGATGGATCCTAAGGGTAGACAAAAGAGCTTTTGCTAAGAGTGAAATCCTCCAGGGATTCTTTTCACATATCCTTAGTTCAGTCAGTGAATAAAAATTTGGGTGTGAATCTACATATTGTTAGCTTTGATGAGATGGGATTCAACTGTGAATCTCTAGTTAAGAGAGATATTGAGCTACGCATCACAGGGGGTAACTTTGATATAAGTGAGGTGGTAAATCCTCTCTGGATTTTAGTCCAAACTTTTAAGGAGCTATCCAGAGTTCAGAATCTTGGAGAGCTCCCATAACATTCAGTCTAAAACCTGGAGCCCCACTGACATCTAAGCCACCAGCCACCACCGACTACTTCTTGTATGATGCAGCCAAAAACGATAGAATTGGATCTTTGAATATGTGTTTGTATTATGTATTTGCATTTCTGTGTGCAACTGTACGCTTATGATATGAGTAATTGTGCAACAGCTTTAAAAGCACAACCAGCATAGTAAAGATTCATACTCCCAAGAGGAGATAAGGGATATATGAGTCTATCAACTGTTTCTAGGATCAGGTGATTGGACAACATGATGTGTCAGACTAACAAGAACCAATCAGTTGCTAGCTATAGGCTAGATAGTGTGTTTTTCTCTTCTTCTCCTTTTTCTGCCATTCCTCTAAAAAGGATCAACTGAACCCTGGTGATCTAAAGAAACTGTGAAGCTGCCATATTCTGAAACAGATATGTAACCCAGATCTGACATCAGCTCTGCCAAGCAGTACAGGGTCTTTCATGAAAATCTTTTTGACAGTTAAAATGAAATGTTGCACACATTAAAAATCTGGCCTACACTTACATGTTGAGGTGCTCGCAACCTTAGAAAAAAGTTTGATTAAGCTCCAGGCAATTTTCCATCCCAGACAGAATATCAATTCAAAAGTCAAAAACTATGAAAGGAGCAGAATGTGATGAGAACACTGTTTATTTGTTCCCTTGTATACTGAATATAAGCCAGTGTAGTGTAGTCGTCTAATTGTTAGATTGGAATCCCTGTTCAGCTGTGGAAACACACCGAGTGACCTTGAGAAAGTCACACTCTCTCCACCTCAAGGGAAAGCAATGACAAACCTCCCCTGAATAAATTTTGCCACGAAAACCCCGTGGTAGTATCACTATAGGCTGAAGTCGACTTGAAGGCATATAATAACAATACTGAACACATGGCAAAGGTAGCCCATGGTGGTCCCTCTCAAGGCTGGTCCTACTACTGGGCAGTGATGAGACTGCCTCAGCTAGGTGATGCTGAGAGTTGGAAGCAGCCCTGGATATTCCTTTTGAGATCTGTAACCATTCCCCATTGTTGAAGGACAAAGCTCTGAGTGGTACAGGACTGCATCTCCTAACTCCTAACTCCTTGATATGCTTTCGAAAAAAAACTGAAGTTGTTTTCTTAATTTAGTTCCTGTTTTAAAATGATAGCAGGTCTCACTGTATTTTGATATTATGAATGGCCATAATTTCATAAAAGCATCTCCCCACTTCACCTTTCTTCAGCTGTAGAAAATGGACCATTCAAGTCAGAGGAGAGCAGGGGGAGCAGCAGACAAGAATTCAGAAATTTTCCTGTAGTTGCAGGCAGAATAGCAGGCATCCACAGACACCTCCAGAGATCCCTGCAGATGATATTATTGCTCTTCATCTAGCTATAGGATGACAGCTGGATTCTTGTTTGCTGCTCCTCATATTTCCCTACTTAAAAAGAAAGGTTGCTATGAAATCAGTGGTGAATTCCTCTGAAATGACCAAAACAGTGAGTTGCAATGGTGTAAATCCAACTTATACCATCATAATATTCCAGCAGGGTGCCATGTTTTTATCATGCTGTTACCAACCTTTCCTCATCATATTGGGAAAAATGCTGGATATAAAACAAATAAATAAAGGCATGATATAGAACAGATAGTGTTATCTGAAGAAAGTGCAGTGGAGGATGCTGTCATATCAGCAGTGCTGAAGCAAAGTCTACCATCATTTCAGCATGGCAAATGCATGGGTAGGAAATATTGTTACTGCCCTGGCTAGCCCAAGCTTGGGGGATATAAAAAGATATCTCTTGATATCAATAATTCGGCTTCACATACCCATTCCCCTCCACGTGCTTGCGAGGCCCCCAGACAAGCACGCATACAGGCTCGACCGATAATCGCCGAACTATTCCAAAACAATACAGGCAGGCCAGAAATAGCCGACTCACAGCTTTAGGAGACCTCAAAGGCAAGTACCTTCATTAAGTATGCACACAACTTTCAAAAGATCCTCTGCCCCGCGCTGGCAGCTTGGCGATCTGACTATACAACGCTCAAGTACTCCGCGTTTGCATACTGGCTATCCTATTGACAATTTGGCCATAATTCAATCGTTCAAATTCTGACCTTTTGGAGGCTTTGTCTCCAGCCCCAAATCCATTGTTTTCCCCAAGTCCGAACTAGCCTGCGGTCACAATTCTCCTTATAAAAACCCCTGACTTTGAGCGCTTCTTCGGATCACTCTTGGCTTCCATGCCGCCTTGCTGTCGCTTTGTCCAGTGAGCCTTCCCCTCAGCTCCACGTGCTGAGATCCATGCTCCCCAGCTTCTCCATTTCCAACCGGGCTTCAGGACAGGTGAAGTATCACCCAAACCAACAACTCCTCTAAAAATCCCTCTATCCCACTCCAACCTTTATTTCTATAGTTTCTCTGTATGTTTGTGTGCAATACACTGATTGATTGTATTTGTAATAACAATCACATTTGTTATTTCACTCCGGCTTGCTCCTTGACTCGGCCTGACCCAGTAGACATTGGGTTCAAGATCTCGCTACATTACCCTGCCTCTCGCAGTGCTAACTTGTGCTCTTTGACTAATCTCCCCAACTTGTATAATTTTGAGAGCAGTTTGGTGTTCCTCCCGGGACCCCCAGAAAACAGGGTAACAATATGATCCATCGTCTTAGACAACAAAATATTTTGAGCTACCTTTTTGGAAGAAATGTGAATTGCCTTATCTTTCCACTGCATTTTCAGAGGAAATATGAATGTGACTTCTGCTTGTGTTGGCGTAGGCTGAGATGGAGTCACCAAATGTGATCTTGCTCTCTGTGCACATGTGGAATGTCTATAAGGAGAGGAGAGGAGAGGAGAGGAGAGGAGAGGAGAGGAGAGGAGAGGAGAGGAGAGGAGAGGAGAGGAGAGGAGAGGAGGTTTCAGGAAACCTTTAGCCTTGCCCATGAAAGCAGATCTACAAACTCTTGGCAAGTCTACACCAAGGAATATGGCTTAGAGAAGCTACTTTTATGAAATTATGACCAGAAAGATGATAATGCACTGCGCATTGGTAGCACTTTTTCCAGAAGCATACAGTGATGGAAAACAGATGAAATAATTTCTCCGGTGCCTTCACAGCTGCTGTGCACCTGTCCTTTTTCAACATGCTTCTACCACCATCACCAGCACAGTTATGCAAATGTGGTGATCTGGTCATTTGTGTGTGTGTGTGTGTGTGTGTGTGTCTACATTTATACTAGCCTAGTAAAGAACTGTATGAGAGAAATTTGGGGCGAAGAAAGAGTATTGCTATGTCCAATATGTTAAGCTAAAATCAAGATCAACAGAAAGTCCCATCTCTATGGGTACATCAACTGAGGAACATTAGAAATAATAGTATATCTCACAAGCAAAGTAACTGGTGTTTGCAAGCAGAAGACAAGTAAGATCCAGTCGTATACCAGCACTACTCCCACACAGTCTAGCAGACTTAGCCTTCTTTGTTAAAAAAAAAAAAAACTTAGAAAAACTCCATGAAGTAGCTTTGCTTAGAAATACTACAAGTTCCATAAAATTTCATTATGAGAAGCACTGTAATGCACTGTTCAGATACAGAGGAGAGAAAGAAAACTGCAGACTACAAAACTGAGGATGAATAAACTCAGACTAAGTGCAGGCTAACTGAGGCAGGATGAGAAAGACTGTGACTAAGACCATTTCCACACTACACTGTTATAGTGCTATTATTCCACTTTCAACATCCTGTAGAATTCTGGGATTTGTAGTTTACTGAGGCCAAAGAGCTCTCTGGCTGAGAATTCTAAAGGGAATTCTCCCTAAACTGCAAACCCCAGGATTCCACAAGATGTTGAAAGTGGAATAATAGCACTATAACAATGTACTGTGGAAATGGCCTTAGACCAGCAGGCAAGAAATTGTGTGAATACACACTATGTTGAAACTCTCAGATGTGGAAACTAGCAACTGCTAAGTATATGCAGGCTAAGCTTACTAACAATTACAACATCAGAATTGCTCTGGGAGTGTGCTTCCCTGCACATACCTTGGGACTTCTCCCAGGGGTGACAGAAATTCCAGCAGAAATGATCCAAGCATGAGTAAATACTAAGACATCCATGTAGTAAATCTTACATATACCTGTATGGATCTCGCTGCAATATCTCCTCTAGAACAAAGTGAAGAAAACAGAATTTTCCATATCTAACCTATATCTCTTGCACATGATGAAGAGGACAGGAGTCCACAAAAGCTTATGCTAGAAATTTCTTGTTCTCAGTTTGTCTCAAAGAAGTTATAGGGCTCCTTTATATCTATTTAACCCAAACTTTTGCCTTTTGAGCAACATCTTTCCCAGACTACTGGACAGAAGCACAGTATCATCACCAGTAACATCAAAATAATCTCAAATTGCTGTTTTGTAACACTACCAATGATACAAATGATGAGTTGCATCGTATTATTGACACTATTTCAGTTCTTCAGTAGATATTGCAAGAGCACCAGCAGCAAGAAAAATAAATTGTTGTTCTTTTTTCCTCCCTGCCCCATTCCACCAAATCTTTCCTCATGACTCAATGGAAATACATTATTCAGGAGATAACAATGTCACTGACATGGTGTTTTGAATATACATCCATACTGGAAGGAGGTATACCCTTAACACTTGATCATCTGTATTCACAACAGGTAAGCTACAACAGAAACACCAGCATGGTGTAGTGGTTTGACTGCTGGACTACAACTCTGGAGGCCCAGGTTCAAATCCCTGCTTGGCATGGAAACCCACTGAGTGACCTCTGGCAACTCACACTCAGCCTCAGAGGAAGGCAAAGGCAATACCCCCCTCAAAAATCTTGTCAAGAAAACCCTGTGATAGGGTCACCACAAGTCAAAAATGACTTGAAGGCACACAACAACTACAAAGCTGCAACAGCAAAACATAGATCAGACAAAGTAGGCCTGCTGTTGTATGGATAAATGTCGTGGCTCATGGAAGCCTTCATTCACTCAGTTCATCAACATCTTATGCCACAGAGTTTAGAAATCCATGAGTTAAAGTTTATGTAGTGTTTTAATCTTTACCTCCTGCCTTCCCACAAAAAAACCAAACCCAGAGGTTAGTACCATTAAAAACCTAGACATCAATTCTATTATCCATTGTAGCTGGTGGCTCCCAAATCACTGGAGCGGTGAATCCACTCTGGGATTTAGTCTAAACTTAAACTTAAATTCAAGGTGCTGTATCTGTTTTATTTAAAGTTCAGACTAAAATCCAGAGTGGATTCACAACCCTACTGACATTGGTACCTGCTGTGCTATTATCCCCATTTTATGGACAAAGGCTGAGACCCAGAAAGAAAAGAATACCTAAGATCATCTAGAGAGTTCACAGCAGGAGTGGGATTTGAACTGGAATTTTTCTAGTTTGTCTCTTAGCTTCTGCAAGTTCTTTATTTAGAGAATTAGCAGAAGCTAAGAGACAAATTAGAAAGGGGATTTATTTTATTTGTTGTTTGGTTTGTGTGTTTAAGAAATAATTTGTTTCAGATTTATTTGATCTACATTATTAAGCCAACTGACCTGATTCACACTTCCTGGATTAATATGTCATTTGGCACTGTACCCTTCCCATCACATACCTTTCCAAATTTCACTGTAGTTCAAAGAAATATACCAAAGGTGTATCAGAATGTGTACTAAAGGATAAAAATATATATTTTAATATGATTTCACAAAAGCATTTAAAAAATTGAAAATTAAAAACATTTGCAGATATTTGCATTTTTTACAGAAATGGGCTGGATGAGAAACACCTCAATGAGAAACTGAGTCATCCATTCACGCCAATTTGTGCCGTGATTTCATCCCTTGAAGTGATTACCAAAGCAGCTCACAATAATGACACAACAAAGGTAAACTTCCTTAAAAGGTGTTTCTCATTCTATTTGCAGTTGTAGCGTTCCCCCACTCCTCAACATTCAGTATTCAGTTTTTACTGCCTGCTGCTTTGAGAGGCATCACAAGGAGTCAAGAGGGAGTTAGACTTTCAAAATCTGGCATGAATTTTCAGCAAGATCCTAGGCATCTTTGCTTGGAAGTAAATCTCACTGACTTTCACACGACTGAATCCTGAGCCAAGAGGATACAAATTGCAACTTAAACCACATAGCTCATTTTGACTTAGCTAAAAAGGAGGTTTTCCAAAGGCACAGCTGTGGAGAGGAGGGGTGCAGTGGTGTATCTAAAGCTTTTGCCACCCCGGGGGTGATCTTTGAGTTTGCTGAACCTCTCAATACACATCAAAAATACTACAAAAAGTCAAAATGACGTATAGCAAAATAAATTAACACACTGTGTTAATTTTTTAAGTGAAACTTTAATTCCAGCATTCTAAAATGTTGTTCTTGCTTTTCTGCTAGCAAAATTGTCAGTGACATTGTCCAAGTCTATTTCGTTGCTCAGTTGCTGTTCTATAGACAGTATGGCAAGATTTCTTAAACAAAGGTACTCATTGTAGATCTTAGGTAAATCTTAATCCATTTTACTTCACCACAAAAGAAAAGATTGCAGATCGTCTGTATTATATTACAACTGGAATCTAAACTCAGCTATGTCCCACTTGGGGGTTGCAGTGTGGTGCATCTGGAGTGATAGGAAGTGATCTCATATAACTTCCTGTTTAATTTTCCAAATCCCCCAAAATCTTTTTCTTTTTAATGTTTTCAGGGGTTGTGGAGGCCCAGTTAACCCAAACTGCTACTTTTTAAAAAAGCAGTTTGGACAGTTTTCAGACACTTGGGGGCATTTTTTAATCTTCATTCCTTGGGGGAAAATTTGGAGGTTCTGGAGGCTTGGGGAGCACAGAAATAGAGCAAGGGGTGTATGTGGGCCTCTTTTCCCCACCCCTGCATTAATTACTGCCAGATTAGTTACTTAGTTAATTAGTTACTTTGTAACTAGTTTGTGTGTAGCTAATTGTACCTGGATAACAAATTAGCTATTTGTATCTTTTGTGACTGTAAGTATTTCTTTGGAACTACTTATTCCTAGAAAACCTAGAAAGTTTGCCTTAGGGTCCCCATAAGTCAGAAACAACTTGAAGGCACACAACAACAACAACAGCAACACCTACACTCAGAGAGGGGCAGGAGAAAAAAAAACTATATTGTTGACCAAGTTTCCTGAGCAATTCTCCAAGATGATGGAGAAACCTAAGCAGATCTTGGCTTTGAACTACAGCAGTAAGCCATGGTGTCAAGATGGCATTTAAGTTAATTAAAAAAAAGAGGAGGAGGGATGGTGGGACCCTGAGGAAGTATCAAGATTGACAACACAGGTAAAAAACTCTGGGTGAAACCTCACCCACTTGAAACAAACAATGAACCAGTCAGGAATTTGACAACAGCCAAGAGAAATCACTGGACAAAGGCTAGAAGAAGCAGGAAGATATAGAATCACAGAATCTTAAGAGCTAGAAAGGACCCATGTACCTGCCATGTAGGAATACACAGCTAAAGCGCTCCTGAAAGATGCCCACCAGCTCCTGTTTAAAGATCTCCAGAGAGGGAGGATCCATCACCTTTTGCTCTTATAGCCAAAAAGTTCTTCCTAATGTTTAAACAGATTCTCTTTTGCTAGCCTTTATGGTGGAGTCAGGGAAAATTAAGTTGCTAGTCCCTATGATGCTGAAGAAGAGTTCTATGGATACTCTGGACTGCTAAAAATAGAAATGAATGGGTCCTGGAGAAAATGAAGCCTGAACTCTCCCTAGAAGCCAAGATGACTCGACTGAGGTTGTCGTACTTTGGATATATCACCAGAAGATATGGCTCCCTAGAAAAGACAATAATGCCTGAGAAGGTAGAAAAGCAGCAGGAAAAGAGAAAGATGGTATCACAGACAGATAGACTCAATCAAGGAAGATATGACCCCGAATGTGCAAGACCTGAGCAGGGTGGTTGAGGATAGGGGGCTTGGAAGTCTCTCATCCATAGGGTCACCATAAATCAAAGTCAACGTGATGGCAGTTAACAACAAAGTCTCTCTGACAAAGATTTGTTGTTGTTGCTTGTTGCCAATGTCAACTTACAACAACCTTATGAATGGGAGACCTCCAAGAACCTTGGCTATTCACAGCCCCACTCAGGTCTTGCAAACCCAGGACAGCAATCGCTTCCTTGATTGACTCTATCTACTTTCCTTAATAGGCTGTTTTTGCAACCCACGATCTACTCCACTCTGCACACCAGCTTTTTTCTGGTGAAAGCATTGTGTTCTGCCTTCACTGTTTAACATCTAAAAGGGCTTGTTTCTCAACTTCCAAACTGGACTTCTGGCCACTTCTGGTGTTTTTCTTTTATTTTTAGAATGTTTGGCAGTTCATGTGGTCTATGGAGGCAGAAACATGGCCCCAGAAGCTGAATTCTTCCTTGGTTACATGCACCTTGCAACAGCAGGGGCTGGGGTGTTCCCCACACCACAGCCTGTCTCAACACTCAAACCTGCTTCCATTGCTGATGAAAAATTCAGGAATGCCTCAGGCCTTCATAGGGAACCATGCCCTTGAGCATATGCAGAGAGCTCTACACTTTCCAGTGAGAAGCAAGAACACTCCCCTCCCTCAAACAACTGCGATTACAGGGAGAAAGAACAGAAATATGAGTAGCTCAGCATCTCATTAGGAACGGGGTTTCTCTCCCGTCTGTGTAACATATGAGACAACACCACAGAAGTGCTGGAGACCAAGAAAGATACAGAAAAAGAATTAAACTTGAAACCTAAAAATCCTAGGTTTCTAAGCTGCACAAGTAAGAGAAAAATTCTGGAATCAGTAACAGGAAGCACTTGCCACAACCTGAACAACACCAGGGTCACCTCAAGATATTTTGCTGCCCGAGGCAAAAGGAAACATGGCCCTTCTGTTACCCCACTGGCATACCCTATCCCAGGACTATAAATTTGATATTAAATATGCCCACCATGCCAGAGAGGTTGCCCGAACAGGTGCGTGGACAAGGAGGTAGAACAACCAAAAATAGGTCAGGCCAGGAAAATCACCAGTCACAGTCCCCTAGGGGACCTCAGGCTAAACACGTCCATGTGAACAAAAGGTTTTCAGCCAACCCGAGTGGACTATTGGGTTTTCCCCAGTGTTAGTAAACCCTGCACTGTATCTGCATAAGCCAATCATGCAAACTACCAAGTTGCTATTGTGCGGCATTTGTCCCTTTATTTGGCCATTGTTCTTCCCAGGAGAGGGCCTGCCCTTGAGGTACATTCTGCTCTATAAGTAGTCCTAGGTTTTGAGGGTCTCTTCGGACACTAGCAGACCAGCTAGTGCTAGCAGACCAGCTAGCAGACCAGCAAGACAAGTGATCCCCTCAGCCGCTTTTCTTCTCTGAGCTCCATTCTTCTCGCCATTTCCCAGACTGAAGACTTCAGGATAAGTGCAGTATCACTGCCTTTACACCCTCTCCGCTAATCCCCTATCAATTTTCACCTCTTTCCCTTTTCAATAGGCCTTGTGTGAGTGCGTAAGTGAGTGCGTTGGTGCGTGAGAACACATTTATTAATAAAATCCATTATTGATACGTTTGTCTGGCTTTTCGCTTGGTCAGACCCCATAAAAATTGGGTAAAAGATTCTGCTGGGTTACCCTGCCCCTCATTTGGCTACAGCCAGTGCTCCACTAATTTCCTCAATCTTTGCATTTTTAGAGTGAATCACAGTGTCCCCCAAGGGAACCCCAGAAATCAGGGTAACACTTCAGCTTCAGTCTCCAGCATCTGTACTAAGAAGTATCAAGGGAAAGACATTTCTCTGTCTAAGACCCTAGAGAACCAGTCAGGAAGGACTGTACTAAGCCAATGTGGTCTAGTGGTTTGAGCATTGGGCTATGACCCTAGAGACCAGGGTTCAACTCCCCACTCATCCATGGAAACCCACTGGGTGATCCTGGGTCCATCACACACTTTCAGCCCCAGAAAACCCCATGATAGGATCACCTTGGGCAACCGTATGAGATCATTATAAGTCAGAAACAGCTTGAAAGCACGCAACAACAAGACAGACACTAATAGCCCAGTGGATATTCACTACTGGGCTCAATAGACAGAATTTCATATTTAATTCAAACCATCAGGACCAGAAGCTTAATTTGCAACAACACAGTAGGGCAGCAGTCACTTTGCACAAAATGAAAAACTCACGAGAACCAGAAACTTAATTTGCAGCATCCCCATAACAGAGCAGTTATTTTGCATGAAATGAAAACCTGATGAGGACTAGAACCTTGCTGTGCCCCCATTCATTAAAGGAGCTCCTGTTTTGTTAGCGAGAAATCATCTCCAGTTGATAAGGAGCAAGATATGGGACAAAGCCTCTTCTCTGTACCAGGCAGGGCAGTGCCAAGCCAGGCTGAGACTGAAGGTTCTGACTCACTTCCACAAGACAAAGCGATAGCTACTTGCTCAGATCTCTTTTTTATTTTTGACTTATGGAACAAACTCAAGATCGATGAACCGGAGCTCAACAAAAGCTCTTCTGGAGGCCTACAACTCCTTAAATTCTGGGAGTTGTAATCCTTTGGGATTTGTAGTCCCTCAGAGGACCCCCTCCTGAAATGTGGTATCGAAACCATGAGCCTAAATGGGTTTTGAGGGATGCTGGGAAATTTAGTTCCCTATGGGACTCTCCCCCACCCCCAAGCTCTGGTATTTGAACCACACAGGGACTCAGAGGAAATGGAGTTTGAGGGGAAGATCCTTGAAGGACTACAACTCCTAGAATCCCCCAGTGAGCCACGTCTGGATATAGCTCCTGGGAGATATAGCCCTCAAGGCACTTTCCCCAAATTCTGGTATGTGAGCCATGAACCAACCATGTTTGTTGAGGGATGCGGTGAGTCCAAAAAGGGAAATTTCCTGCGTCCTGGGATAGGAACCAGCATGTCTACCAGGGAATGCTGGGAGAAGTCTCAGAAAGGCTCTGTCATATGAAATGTGACCTGACATGGAGGCGGGGGATGCTGGCAGTTATAATACCAAAAGGAATTTATCTCAAGTTCAAGTATATGACCCATGAAGCAGCACACCGGCTGGGGGATGCTGTGAGCTGCAATCCAAGTGGGAAACTCCTCTGAGCTAGGGCAAGTGAACCAGGAACCAATCTGCAGGCTCGGAGACGCTGGGAGTGGTTGTCCATGAAAACCATTTTCCTCTGACCTTGGCAGAAGAAATACCCTAAGACCACAGGGAAGCCGGAGCAGTCTACCAGGGAGAACTCTGCCCAGAAGAGAGACAAGCTCCCGCTCTCCTACATCCTCTGTTTGCAACTCAGTGAAAGGAAGGAGGGTGGAAGAGAGGAAGAAGAGAAACAGTCCTTGCTGCTTCTCCAGCTCCCCACCAGCTATTGAAGAAGCTGTCTTCTGGGTCTGAACTATTGCAGCTCCAGTTGCTGCTCCCTCCTCCACCCGTTCTTCTTTTTTCCACTTTGCTGCTCTGCTGCTGCAGCCATGGCACTGCTTGAGAGAACTCCGTCAGGCTGGTCCCGATGCCAGAGGAGGGGAGGGGAGAGGAGAGGCGAGGCGAGGCGGCAGCTGGAGAAGCAGAGAAGTCCCTGAGGAGCCCTGAGATTTGGCTTCGGGCACCCCGACAGCCTGGCAGCGCCCCCCAAAACCTGCTGCTGGGGAGCCACGTCACTCCACTCTGAATGGGTGCAGACCAAGTGCAATGGCCATTAAGTGGAAATAATTGGCTTCACTGGATAGTGAATCACACTCAGAGCCATTTCCGCACTAGACTGTTATAGTGCTATTATTCCACTTTATTCTTCCCTAAACTGCAAACCCCAGGATTCCATAGGATGTTGAAAGTGAAATGATAGTGCTATAACAGTCCAGTGTGGAAATGGCCATAGTGCTAACAAAGCCACTCACATAGCCTTGGATATTAGAACAGACCTTAATGAAAGCTGGGTTCTTTATAAGGCCAGAGGAATTAGCTTTGACTCTAATTTTCCCCTATGCCAATGGCAATAATAAGCAAAAGTGACCCAGGTTTAGCATTTTGTCTTAGCTCCTCTTCATCATTTATTATAAATACCATCTCATCTTCAGAGGTTTGTATTTATTACCCATGTTTAAGAGGTGTTGGTGGAGGAATGGAACCACATTCAACAATTGGCATGAAGGAAACAATAGCATATAATTTGTGCAACAAGAAAATCATTCCTCAGCATGGAAAAATAAAGGCTGTTTAAAAACACCAGGGTAAAAAAGCAACCCTTTCATCTAAGGCTATAAAGTGGTCAGTAATATATACAAAAACGGCTGTGTTTCTCTGTCGTGTATACTTTGGAAAACTGTCCCTTTCTGCTTTAGATTTCACTGTGTATGTGATATAAATGCCCATTAAAAAAATAATTACAAGCTAAAATGCAGTTATCTTTTGAGCATTAGCTGTTTGCTTGAAGACTTTTTAATGTCCCACAATAGCCAAAAATATAATCCCAACTGGTCTGAAACCATGTTGATTGTGGCTTCCTTAATTACCACATACTTCTTTTATTATTTGAAAGGTGCATCTTTATTAAGGTTTGGACAGAGCTTAGAAACCATCCTTTTTTAAGATGACAATTCCCAGAATTGTCAAGCTGTCATGGGCACTTTTGAAACTGAAGTAAAGGTTTCAAACCAGCATGGTGTAATGGGTTGAGTCAGTGATGTATTTAAGTCTTTTACTTCAAGTCTCAAGTCAAGTCTCAAGTCCTTGCAAGATACTTTCAAGTCAAGTGTCGAGTCAAGTCTCGAGTCTCGGAGCCTTTTATACCCCAACCTGTATTCCAGAATTTCTGGACAGAGTTGAATAAAGTCAGTTTTAACAATTTAAGTAGAGTTGGCCCTCTACTTTTGTGATGTTGCCATCTGCAGCTTCGGAAGTGGGGAATAGGATCATTCTCATTTGCAAAGCTGGAGGCTTTTTTCAAAAGTAAGGAATAGGATCCTCCTTATTCTCCCTTATTGAAGCTGAAAGAGCTTTAGAAGGAAGGATCCTTCGTCTTCAAGCCCATTATCTAACATATTTGCTGTTCCTCTCTGAGACATGCACTCTGCACTCTGGGCACGAGTCTTGCTTTCTGCTCTTAGGAAAAGTTTTAGAAAACTCGTCCTATATGTAGCAGGGACATATAGCCGAGCCAAGCAGACTTCAACCCCTCCTCAAGCCCATTGCCTAACCCATTTGTTCTTCTGTCTGAGAAATGTGTCCACACTTTGGGCTTGGGACAGATTGTCATGTTACCAGTAAATTGTAAGATTTCTGGATGAATGTGTTATGTTACTGACCAAGGGCAGCAAGTCAGTCACTAAAAATATGCAAATCTCAAGTCAAGTCAAGTCGGTGTGTAATTTTTGCCGAGTCAAGTCCAAATTGAGTCACTGAAGTGACTTAAGTCTGACTTAAGTCCGAGTCAATTGACTCAAGTCTACATCACTGGGTTGAGTATTAGGCTAGGATTCCAGAACAGGGATTGAATTCCAGCTCCGCCATGAAAACCCACTGAGTGACCTTAGGGAAGCCATACCTTCTCAGCCTCAGAGGAAAGCAATGAGAAACTGTCTCTGAATAATTCTGGCCCCCCCAAAAAACAGGATAAGATTGCCATATGTTGTAGAAGACTTGAATGCACATAACAACAAAAATTTGCAATACAATCATGGCTAGAAGGCAAATGCTAGTCAACAAAGTGTTATTTAACCATTAAACAGTTGCATTGTCATCCAAGTGTCTCTGTTAACATCAAATGCCCTCGGTCAGCTGAAGCTGGGAAAATGTTCAGCACTCAGTGAGTTAAATGACCAATTGCCACCAATTTAAATGTTTCCCTATTATTGGCTTTCTTGTGTCATCATCCGGGAATAGTTGGCTCTTCTCGTATTATGTGAAAGAAAATCTCCATCGGGAGAGAGGGAAAAGGCTGTCCATTATTAATTAGATATAAATTATTCCTAATCTACACACAATGCCTAATCCCTGGTTCACAGAAATGCAAATTGCACTTCAGAAACAATATGTTAACAAGTCATTTGTCAGAAAGAGACAGGATCCCAAGCCCAGTATAAAATATAGAACAAACACTTCAGGCTTATTCTAAAGAATATGCTGATTGAAGGTTACTCTGAATAGCTAATAAATCCAAGATGGACGACAGCAGGAACAAGATATTTCACAGTCAAAAAAAGGTTGATTTTAATATGGAAATATTCACACAATAGGCCTTCACTGACAACTGTTTTTCATTGTATTGTGGCATGGATGATGGGAAAAAAGAACTGAACCAAATGATAGAAGATGAACTTTATGTTTATTCTTCTCTGAAACCATTTTCTCAAGGTCCTTAGGATATATATTGCATCTTGGAAAAGTTACTTTTTTGCACTAAAACTTCCAGAATATCCCAGCTATCATGGCTGGTAGGTTCTGGAAAAAATAACTGAATAACAGCTTCTTAAAATAGTATCACTGGCTATGGCTTCACTGTAACTTTAATGGCTGAAATCGATAACTATCTTCTGAATGGCTGAGTTCAAAGGACAAATTATTTCCTATAAAATCCCAGAGAACATTGGTCTAGTGTTATCCAAAAGACCATATTCTCTCATATGAAGTTGTCTATTTGAAATCTTCAGGAGAGGTTCTTTCCTCACTCTTATCTCTCACAGAGATGCCTTTAGTAGGAACACCAAGGAGACTGTCTAAGTGGTCACTCTCAGGGTCTGAAACTTTCTACCAAGTTAGGCCAGGTGGCACCCCTTCTAGTATTCTTCTGCTGCCAAGTAAGGACTTTTAGAAAATTAATCAAATAGTTTTTCATAACTGACTGGCTGTCAAATAAGGAGCTTCTTACCAGCTGGCTGCTGTACTTTCCTTGGGGAGATCTTTTAACTTGTGTTCTTAATTATTTCAAATTAGGCTTTTAAACAACAATTTGTTTCAAATTAGGCTTTTAATTTAATTCTGTTTCCATTGTTGATCTTATTTTGGTTTTAGTTATATTCTTTATCTATGAACTGTCTTGAATCCCATCTTCATAGGGGTTCAATTAATAAATAAATTAGGCCCTGGAGCCTCAATCTAGATCTACCTCTCCACTCCCTCACAAGACTATCTTTCATCACCTATCCTGTGGGATTGATTCCAAGAGAGACAGGTATGTGAAGAAAGCCTCAGAACCTAGTCCAGGTGGACTTGCCTACCACCGATGGCCCATCTACCATCAACTGTCTGTGGGAAAATGTTCCAAGACAGAAAGGAAGGTAGACTGGTGAGGGATACCTCTGGATCTACTTCAATTAGCTATCTTCTTCCCTCCTTCATAAGGTTTGTTAACATCAACTGTACTGTTGGGAAGGGTTACAGCGAGAAGACAACCAAATGAGTATAAGACTAAAAACATATTCCTTTTCCATCTGGGGTCTGCCTGAGGGATCAACGACCATCATCCTTCCAGTAAAAGAGATCTTAATTATCCTTTTTATTTGTTAGTGTTGTGATTTTATCATTCTGATGTTATTTAAAAACTGCCAAGGAAGGATTTGTGTCCTGAAAGATGAACTATTATTAATTGTAATAAATAATGCATGGTTTTTGTGTGCAGTAAAGCTTTGACATTTCTTATCTTGTTGTTATAACTGTAAGGAAAACATGTGAATCAGGCAGTATGGAAAAACACTTTAGTCCTATGATCAGCTTGAACAACAACTATGTCTGTCCATCATCCCTGGCATGGGGTAATTGCATTTCTAGAGTCTACATAGCATCCCCACCCCAGTTTTGACAGTCTTCTCCAAGTTACCTTTCTCTTCCACCAAATATTGCTTATATTTCCTACCTCTTGTGTTGTACTAATTCATTATCAATATCTAATATCATGATAGTTTCCAAAATATAATATGGTTCAATGGTGCCTAGAATTTGCAAGTAACGTATATGTTATCTACAAATGCCATGTGGTCCTAAACATGTGTCCAGCTCTTTCATTCTGGTAAGGCAAAGTTTGATTGTCAATTTCTTTAACATTGGTAGTTTTTAAAGCAGAAAACTGTGTGTTCGGTGCAAAAACAATTATTTTGGCACCAAAAGCTTGATTTTTTTAATTCAAGACCAAATATATTTATACAAAAATAGTGTTTTTTATACAAATACTCAATGTTGTTGTCGAAAGAAAAGGCCGAAAATAATACTAACACAACTCTTTAAAAATATTCTTGTTTCATCCATGGGAGGTAGGGGTAGAACTTTTGAAACTGTTCACTCTCACATATCAGAATAAAGCATTATACATTTATATCCTTACTAGTTACATCTGTACTAGGTGCATCCTTCATACATATAAAGGGGTGAGAAAATGCAAAGAAACTCAAACAAGATCCTCATTGGAAAAGTTTTAATGATAACTTTTTTTTACAAATTACTTTTTTAAAAAAATGAATTTTGCGTATACATATGCAAAAGTTTTGCATGTACCTGTACATATCAGATTTACATTTTTGCCTTGAGTCCTGTACTGGGAGAAAAGTGGGATACTTAGATGGATGGATGGATGGATGGATGGATAGATAGATAGATAGATAGATAGATAGATAGACAGACAGACAGACAGATAGATGAACAAACATCATCTTTGAATACTGGGCAAAACTAATATGCAGCATAACTGAGCTGAAACTTCTCAACAGAAATATTTCTGAGAAATCTTCAGAGGCTTCTCTCTCCTTTTTTCTCTGCCCCTCCTCCAAGCAAGCCACTTTGCAGAATTATCTCAGAATATTCTCCACCTTCCTGTGTGCCTCAGCTGCCATTCAGCCCTGATTTCACCTCAACAATGGTCTAAGTTCAGAATGTCATGAGTGATACAAAATGGCTGCCAGATGTCCAGAGTTTGCCAGCAAAGGTGAACTAACCTGCAATGCCACAAACTGCTACCATTTTGTGTGGTCATCGGTTACAGCAATCCACCCTTCCTCTGTCATGGCTGAATATTGGATATAATAATTCACTGAGCAATACTCAATGAATAATGTACCACCGAAATGATAAATTATTTAGTGCTTTTTATTTGACCAGCTAGAGAGCTTGTTGAATAACCCAAAAGATTACTCTTTAAATAATGTATTTGAGGAATAACCACATTATTCATTGATTACTTGACAAATGGTATTTCTCCCTCCCTCCTTCCTTCCTTCCTAGCCCCCAACTTCAATATCCACTCCCACAATCTAGATTAAGACCAGTATGAGGCAAACATTTTCTTCTATACAGACAACTTTGAAGAGTTGAATTGCAATAGGCACAACCAGAAAATATTGTTTACCTGACTGTTGAATATCTGTGCATTTTGTCAAAATCCTCCAGAAAAGGCTCCCGAGTAAAATCATATGTGTGGGCCAAGAGAAGTCTCCTTATAGATATAAAAGCAGTTAAGGAACAGGAAACATAGACTACACATACGCAGAGAATTCTTATCATAGAGGAATGTGAACAGTGGATTCCCAAGGGAACTCTCAGTGCTTTGAATGAATCCCTAAATGGACTGGAGTTTGGGATGAGCAGTAAGGTGGCCAAATTTGCTGAGAAGAAGGGTAGTGCTAACAAGAAGGGACAAAAAAGAGCTCCACAAGGATTTCCACAAGGAAATCCACAAGGATTTCTCCAAGTTTAGAAAATAGGTCCTTGAAATGGTAATTGTAGATCAGTATAAGAGAATATAATGAGATGCACACAGGGGCATTGAGTTTCACATATGTTGTATACTAGTGGAGTCTAAGCTGACAGTGGTTGACTAGAAATAAGATTTTGCCGCTGGACTGAATAAGAGAATGAAAATATAACCCAATGTGTGACAGCTTTTTTTTTCTTTTTCTTTTTTCTTTCTTCCTTCCTTCTTTTTTTTTTGTTAAGGAAAACCTATAGTTGGGTCTCTTTGGAAAGGAATCAATAATTAAAAAATATCATACTGCTTTTCTACAAATCTGTGGTATCAGTGCACTTGCACCAATGTACAGTTTTGGTCTCCACATCTCAGAAAGGATGTTATAAAGCAAGGGTGGGAATTGTGTGACCAGCAGACAGCACGTGGCCCATGGAAGGTCCCATGAAGCTTTTCATGTTACCAGAGCACCCCCGAAACCTCTGGGGGCATATTTTTGGCCCTAAAGCTGTTTTAGGTGAAGACAACAAAATAGGGGAAGATGTAAAACCAGTTCCAAAGTGACCAGAAGTGATCTTCTCATCAGCCAGAGCATCTGTTTTGGCGACTGCCATGGGTCCAGAGGGGTCAAATTAGCTAAGTAGCTATTAGGAATTTGAATAAATGTATTCATCTGTTAACTGTTTTATGTGCACAATCCCTACATAATCACAATTGACACTATCATCATGATCTTAATTCTCCCACAACCTACCTTACTGGGCATTAGCTTCATTGAGAGAAGGAGGTCCCTTCTGCTAGCGATTGGAACATGAGCGAAGAGAGGCTACTAGTAAACAGTGTTACTTTCTCATTACTCAGTTACAGCATTATATTCCACTTTAATTGCAATAGCAACATCCTATGCAATCCTGAATTTTCCTGCTTACCAAACTGCAAGTCCCAGAATTCCACAGGACCTCAAAAAGGGGTACAAAATGCTGAACTAGTTTGGGCCTTTGCCTTCACAGAAAACAATATTTCTACACAAGAATATTAATATCTGTGCAGAAAATGTGGTTTCCTGCGTGGAAAATATGGTTTTCAATGCAAACCCACATGTGAGTTTTGTGCAGAATACATTGCAAACAGGCTTCAAAAACTGTGTAATTTTCAAAAACTTTCTCACAGCAGGAAGAAAATCGCTAAAATTGTTCGTTGCTTCCTTCAACAAGAAACTTTTAATGAAAAATTGCCTGCCTAATCTGCAGAGACCTCTGGGGATGCTAGGGAGGTCCCTTCTAACGAGTTCCTTGCAGGACATCCAACTACAGAAAAATTGCTGGATGTGTCTCTGCTGACCATACAACTCTCCAGTGACATAGAAAGAGCCGTTTTAGGGGGATTGCATTGCTGAAAAGGTGAGTCAGGGAATTTTGGTCATTATGCAGTCAGTAAAGAATTCCAGTCTCTGCAATGACTGAAAAAGTGAGTTGTGGTGGTGTAAGTCCAGCTTTACACCATGATAATTTGCCTACAGGTTTCTGGCCATCTTTCTCAGTCAAAAAGATCTTGAATACTTCCACAGATTTTTGTGTCTGTTTGATTGCCCAACTAAAAGTTATTACCACAATAAGGATTTGGGGATTTGTTTTACAGCCAACACAGGTTTGCATTTTATATACGTGCTCACAAGTGTTAAAATCTATTTTAAAAAAAAGCCAGGGACAGGTTACACATAGGTAGACATCACAATTAGTTTGGTCCTAACATATGACAGAGTTAGAGTTGCCTGAGTGAAAATTGGAGAGAGCACCTCTACCTTTAATGGTTGTGAAGAAGAAGGAATTTCAGCTGGTGTTGTCAACACAAGCAGGGAACAAGCAACACCTGCTAAAATTCTCTTTTATACAACTATTAAAGGAGAACTAGCTCTCTACAGTTTACACTAGGCACAGGTGATAAGCAAGTCAAAACTAGAAATATAAAGAATACTCACACATTTCTTTGTCTTTGATGAAAAACATGTTGAGAAAACCCATCAAGAAAATGCTAATCTGATGTAATATTTCTCACATTTCACTACTTATTAATGAAAAGCTTACTTGTGCAAAAAATGTATACAAAAATGTATATCATAGTTTTCTATTTACAAATATTATTTCTGTACAAAAGTCCTTGCCTGGCATTCACAATCACAGTTATCAATGCATAACCTAGAGTTACACATTTGGAACTTACTCACTTTCATGATCCCTACATATGCAATAGAGCCTGGTGCAGTGATTTGAGCATAGGACTATAACCCTAGAGACCAGGGTTCGATTCCCCACTTAGCCATGGAAGCCCACTGGGTGACCTTGGGCATGTCACTCATTCTTAGCCCCCAGAACACTCTATGATAGGTTCATCTTAGGGTCACAATAGGTCAGAAATGACTTGAAGGTACACAACAACAATAATGCATCCAATAGTGTATGGAATGCATGTATGCTTTTGTGTGTGTGTGTACATGTGTGTGCCTTGGGATCATAAAAGTCCCCCAAACTTGACTTTCAAGGGATGGGATTCTGTTCTCCTGTTGATGAGGATGCAGCAGACTGACATTTCCACCTCTCTCTTTGGAAGCAGTCTCTGGTATGAGGGGGAATTGCAAAAGGGGACCTGCTTCTGACTGTCACACTGGAGATTGCTTGTGGGAGGAGGTAGAAACATCAGCCTGATGCACCCCCATCGACAGGAGAACAGACCTCCACAGTCACAGCAACTGCTGCCCAGTAAGTTAGGACTGAGGAGCTTGGGCCAAGAAAAGCTATGCAGTTGCCATAGTTACTTAGTATAATTAACTAAGTAGCTGATCTAGAATCTTGGTCCTTGTCTGTTTTTTGCACAGCTGAATTTTACACACACCAAAAAAAAAAAACCTCTCCCAAAGCACACCTTCAACACATGCTTGTAATCTTGCCCAGTGGAAGACAATTTTTGAAACTATTTATCCCAAAGATAATGAAATAGTTAAGATTTACATCCCTATTAAGCATATTAGGCTCATTGTGCATGTATATATGTTGCCTGTCAACTTATGGTGACTCTATGAATTTCATAGAGTCACCGTAAGTTGACAGGCAACATATATAACTTCATTAATTAGGTGAGGAATACTCAGAGGTGGTTTTGCCTATTCTTTCCTCTGGAATATAGCATACAGCAGCTGATACTCATTGGCAGTCTCTTATCTACCTACTAATAAGAGTTGACCCTGCTTAGTTTCAAGATCAGGCAGGATCTGGTGGTGAAATCAAGATTTATGTGATCAGATTACCACGTCTATGAAGATATTTTTCTGTCCTCTTCCTTCTTGTAGCATTTTATGCACCACAACATTGTTTCAGGCATGTGAGGGACACAGAAGAAGAGGGAGTTGATCTTTATCCATTCCACAGGTGGAAGTTGTTCCTTCAGTCAAGGGCCTAAATGGATACAATCCTTGGCCTCATACAGTGCAATAGAATGTATGTCTCCAAAGAAGTAGGCCTCATTTGAAAAGGGAGCTATCACCAGATAAGTGTGTATAGAACTTCAGGCTCAATTATTGCATGATGTTGTGCTCTTACTCTGTAATATGCTGGGAAGAAACAACATCCAAAATCATATTTCAAGACTTTAATTCATGGTTGTCCCCATCTGTGATAACTGAAGCCCCTGTCAAAGCTGCTGATGACGAGCAGCAGGTGTTGGTCCCTGTTGCTCAGGGTGGAGATGACGAGCAGCAGCTGTGGGTCCCTGTGGCTCTGGCTGGAGATGAGTCCTGCAGCTCAAGAGCTCCCCCTGCTGCCATGGACCAAGCAGGCGCGGACATTCCTCTGCCTGCTCCTTTAGGCCAACAGGGATCCGATTCTGAAGATGCCCTGGAGCCTGCGTCAATCAGCCCACAAACAAGGTGGAGACTCAAGAGAGCTGAGCAAAGGGAGGCTTCCTTGATTAAGTTCAAGAAGCAGTGACTAGCCACACCTGTGTCTTGGGCTATGTAAATGCCTGCCTGGAAGCTTTCCTTTGCTTGTGGCAAACTTTCTACAAGCCCTCTCCTTGCTTCCAGCACCTGGCTCCTGATACCTTGGATTGATCTCTTGGCTCCAGACCCCTGGCTTTTGGAACTCTGACTATGGCTTTTGCTTGTCGCTCTGGCTTAGGTAAATGGACTTTCCTTGAGTAAGTCCTTCCTTGACTCCTCCCGGCAGGACTCTGCTAGCTCTCCCACTCCCTTCTCCGGGCTGTCTCGCCGCCCGGGTCTCTGACGCTGACACCATCTATTCTGTTCTCTCGCTCAAGGCTCTTTCACGCTATACAGATAAGGCAGTATGATTCCACTTTAACTTATGGTTTCATCTTATCTTTCATGAGACACTAGAGCATTGTGGCTAAGAATTCTAAATCTCCTTTCCTAAACTCAAATCCCAGAATTTCATTGTTTTTAAATCTAAACTGAAAACTTTCTTGTTTTCTGAAATCTTTGGAATGTTGGACTAGTTTTATTGCTATTTAGATATTGTATTTTATTGGCATTATAGTAATGTTTATTGCCATTATAGTAATGTTATGTTGTACTGGTTGTGATTCCTATACTTTGGGTCCTTTTCATTGTATAGTTTCATTTTATTATGTATTTATTTAGGGCAACTGTTGTGTTTTAAATTTGTAAAGTGCCATGTACATGGATGGTGCTATATAAATAAAGGATAATAATTATATAGCTGTAGGAGACATTGGCCATTTCCACACTAAACTTTTATAATGCTATTATTCTACTTTCAACATCCTATGGGATCCTGGGGTTTGCAGTTTAGGGAGGAGTGTTTAGAATTCTTGGCCAGAGAGATCTTTGGCCTCAGTTAACTACATACTCCAGAATTCCACAGGATGTTGAAAGTGTAATAATAGTACTGTAACAGTGTAGTGCAAAAGTGGCCATTCATGCTCCTGAAGGTGAACAAAAACAGGGGGAGGAGGATTACTGTTTGTGAATTTAATTGCAAATAATGCCTTTAATGCAACTGGAGTCTTGTTTTGTTTTTCCTAAAGAGAGGGCAAGAGGGGGGGAGAGAGGGAGATCAGCAAGAAGTCTTCATGTTTTAAGCGAAGAGCTTTACCACTTTTCCAAAGCTGCACAGCCAGCACTTCTGAAAAGATATGACAAAGTAGCATCCAGTGAGGCTAGCCGTATAGCTAAGGATATGTTTATACAAGTAAGAGTGAGAGGCTTCTTTACATAATGATTCCATGGAGAAACAGGAAACTCATAGTTATAGTCTCCCAGCATCAGGATCAGCAGATCTGTCTCAAATTAAAAGACAAACAGGGCTTCCACTAGGGCTAGTAATTTTTTGTTCCCCTTTGCACTCCTTTCTCAGAGAAGAGAGGCTCCTGAAGCATCTTGGGGAGAAAAAAGCAGAGAAGTGTGAAAGCTACAGCATGTCAAGGTAATTTATGGGTGCTGATAATTGGGTGGTTGCTTTTCCTTTCTTAGAATGAAACAGCTGAGTCTGTTTCCAGGAGAGATCTTACTTGAAGGGGAAGGAAGTGATATGGTTGCATCTGTGCAACTGCTGAGAATAATATAGGTATCAATGAATATATTTTCTGTGCTGGAAAGGTTCCCCAAACTAGTAATTACCATGAGCTGTATGGCAGCTGCAGGAATTAGAAACATAGCGCAAAGGCTAGTCTTCACCAAACAGTGATCTTTCACAAAAGGGAAATTTTACTTTTAGGGGCTACAGGCAAGAAAAAGCATTCCTGCTGAGAGATTCTTCTGTACTCTGTTTTCACCTACAGACAAATCTTTCACAAACTTTCATCAAATACACATCTCCTCATCTGGATACGGACTGTAATGCCAGTAGCAAAAAGTAGGAACCGGAATGTCTTTCAACTAAGTGATTGAATGCCGGACGGTGTTTTGTGGACACCAAGAAACAAATAGAAAAGTGAAGTAACAAGTAATTCAGTATATCTTGGTATGACCCATTGTAAATGCTGCTCTCAGCAGTCCTTCCAGATTGTGTGACATTCAGTTTTCATTTAGGTTAACATAAAGCCTTGTTTTTAAAAAAAAGAGAGAGAGAGAGAGAGAGAGAGAGAATCCTAAAGATAATTTGAATAAACAGAGATAAATATGAATAAATAAAGCACTGCAAACCATACTAACAGGTATTAGAGTCTTGATTCCATGAACTGTGGAGCATGAAACAAGAAAATCCACAAGGTTACTGAAGTTCAAATTATCATTATAGATTTTCATAATATTCCACAAGGTTTAGTATATTCCATTGGGATTATTGTGATCAATGCAGCATAATCCACAGAGAAATAGTATCTGCTTCACAGGAAAACACTTCCAGCCTCTTTCTGGTCCCACTCTCCCTAGTTTCTCCAGTTTGCCTCCATCTGCCAGCTACACCTAACATTTCCAAAAGTTCAGTACTTCCATCCCCATCATACTCAGAAAGGATATTTGTAGGAATGATCACCAGCATTATCACTGTAACAGTTGCACAATTTTAAAGTTCCTCGTCTTGCACTTCACAGTTTCTTGCATTCATCACTTTAGTAAGTTCACTAATGGAGGGGATATCACTGGGAGAGAGGCCACTTATGCTTCCGCTGGTAATTTTTATGAAAGACTTTTTTTTTCTTTTCCTTTTGACACATAGGCCATTTCCATACCGGGCTTCTGAAATGGTGCAGAGCGACCTCTCACGGAGGTCTTCTACACCGTAGAGTGGACTGGCGTGGACTACTTTTTGTAGTTCCACACCAGAATCCACTCAGGAGTGGCCAGAACTAGCCGCGCTGTATGTTTTTTAAAAACCTCTCTTTTGAGGTTTTTAAAAAGCATGGAGCATGCAGCCCCGCACCGCTCCGTTGCCCGGCCCCGAAGTGGATTTGCAGGTGCGCACAAGTGCGTGCCTGCAGATCTGCCGGGGGCAGGCTTCCAGCTGGCTAGCTTCTCTGGTTGGTGGAGAGCCTCCATCAACCGGAAGCCACCATTTGGGACGCGGGAGAACTGCGGATCAGCGAGCTTGCACTGCTCCACATGGCAACGGACTTACCCGGCTTCAGGTAAGCTCCGTTTTTGGGCATTTTTGCCCGTCCCCCCCCCCCCACATGTGGAAAGGGCCATAGTCTGGAATTGTGTTAGTGACAGATTGAAAATTCACCATTATGCATGTTTTTCTAAGGTCATTGCACAAGGAGATAATCAGTGCCTCCTAATGCAATGACTCCCCCTCCAGATGTACAGCTGACCTGCTTGATGCTGAACATACCTCCATGGTTAATTAATGGCTGGGAGAGATTACAGTGCCACACAACATTCTGCTGTGATTCCTCAGCTGCAAACACAAAGAAGACATCATACTCCCAGATCACCATAAGGCACAAGAATCAGAAAATCCCATAACTGTCCTTCCTATCCCTGGTAACAAAATAACAAATTAAGTAATAGGCTGCATGCTGCCTTTTCCTGATACCAAAAATCTGCTGCTTTACTCTGCCTTATAGTAGAACTGGCCTTGTATACACTGGGAGGTGTATAGTAAACTATTCCATGATGCCTGTCTGTGATATAAGTACAGTTTAGTTATTGCTCACCACACTTTCTTCAACATGGAAGCAGTGGAACATTCCATCCTTTAAAGTCCATGATCACTTTCCTCATGTGGAATGTGACCCATCTGGAGTTGAGCAGTTCCTGTTTACTTCAAGGCTCCCCATGTGAGCAATCCTGGAGAGAATCAAGTATCTTGTGTAGCAGAAGAACCTCCATGCAAAGAACTCTTCAGAAGTGTCACTGTCCACAAAACGAAAAAATGAACAGAGAACAGAGCTAGGTGCTGTCCTGCTTCCATGATAAAGAAAGAAACTAACACATGGACAGAGTGCTTGCTTGCAATCAGCAGAGACAGGAAGCATCAGTGTTGGAAGCTATAGAGAATATTCTTTGGCATAAAAGTATGCGTACATCCCACTACTTCTACAATGTCAGAGCAGAAAACCTTGTTATCTGTCATTTGTAGCACAAATGCAGCAGTGGTTTGGAACCAGAGTGGGCAAACTGAAGCCTATGTGCTATATACAGCCCATGGACCCCACTTTTGTGGATCCTGAAGCACCCCACCATTTCTCCCACCTCCCAGTGTTTTTAAAAACTCAAAATAATTTTTTGGCAAATTATGCTACCTAACCATTCAAGAAGCTCCCCTCAAAATATGCCAAAGCACATGAAAAAGCCCCTTTCCTACAAGTGCCCAGAATTCCATTGTACTCCTTTTTCTTTGAAAACAGTGAAAGGAAGTAAGGCAATGCCACTTTGAGAGGGACTGCAGAGTAGAATAGAGGTAATTGTGCTTGCTGTGGGAGGTACAGTCTATGGGTGCATCTGGGGAAAATTGGGTCCTGGTCTTCATATAGTTCTTAACTTCCAACTTAGAACACAGGTGGGGAACTTCAGTTTGTCCGGGGGCCAGAGGTCCACTTCTGCTTTTGAAAAGTGATAAACAATTATTTGACACTAACTGCAATGGAGGATAAAATCTGTTTAAAAGGGAAATCGTCACTCCTGGAGAATTCAAGAAGAGGTAATTCTTCTCTTTTTTGGCAAAAAAGGTCGTTTAGGGAGCAGTGAGAATAGTGTCAAGAGCTGCTAAACAGGCTTGGGGAGAACACTTTGCCTACTCTTGGATAAGAACGGTAGTTTTGTTTCTAAGGACATGGGAGTGGCATTACTTACCAAAACCAGAGAAAGCAAAGCAATGATCAGAGTTTCCAAATTTCCAGTATATTAGATATGCAGTAAGTCTCCAATCCACCAGCCTTGTAGTTATTTCCCTCAGATTTAATTCCAAGATCCAGCATTGTCCTCATAACTATGATGATGGAAGCCATCATTGTAGTTATGCCTGAAACACACCAGCTGACGTGTTTCCAAGGCATGATGGATTGGGGTCCTTGGAAATGATGTCTGCTATGATCTCCTAGTTTGGGGGTGCCTTGAGAGCAGGCAGCTGGAGACACCCCCTCAGGTCCTGCCACAACTGCTTGTCCCAGGGCATTCTGTGACTGCAAGAACACTGAGGACTTAATTTCCCAGCAGCACAATCCACAGCACCTTGGAAAAGGCACTGCTGGGCTGCAAAGGTAGTTTTAGGGGGTCACATTCAGTCATTCATGACCATAAACATGAGTCCTCAACAGTTATGATATCATAAGCCCAGTTTATGGTGCTATAACCACTAAACAGGATGCTGTCAATACGTCTTTTCTTGAGCAGTAATTTCCTTAATGGTACCATTCCCAAAAAGCAATAATTTTAAGCTGAAAATGATGGCTGAAATCCTGTCAAGGAGTTACAAATACATAACCACCATATTTACGCAGCTACGTAGTGAGTCCTGGCCTGACCCTTCCCCCCTTTTGTACTCATTGAGCAATAGCTGCTGCAATCAATGGGGGTCTATTCGCTGGTCACTCAGGAAGTGTCAGGAATCTCTCCCTGCCGAGCCGCAGCCAGCAAAGGAGGAGGGAAGTCAGGAATACTTGCAGGGAGAGTCCGAATATACCAAACACCAGGAAAACACAAGCTGAGCCAGGTCAAGGTCCAGTCCAAAGGTTCAGGAGACAGAGATCCATCCGGAGGGTTTCAGGGAGCAGGAGACACGAAGGTCATGAGGACTTGCTGGTAATTTGCTGCAAGCAAAGAGCAGCCATGCTGGCAGACTTAAATAGCCACTGTGAGCAGGTGCTGCTTGTCATTGTTTCCTCAACCTAGTCCATGCAGCCTACCTCTGAGCAGCCTGTTTCAGCCTTCTTCATGATTGAGGGCTGATGGGCACAAGTGGCTGCCACTCCTCTGCATCACTGCTGGTTCCCTCTCCATCATGAGCTGGCTGGGGCAATTCTGTCTCTGTTCGACCTTCCAGTGCAGGGGATGTTTGCAGGTTGACTTGCTCACTCACTGGCCCAGTCCTCAGCACAGTCAGTTGCTCCTCGATCTCAGAGGCATCATCTATCCCACTCACTGGCTCAGCCCCATGCACAATCAGTTGGCTCCTCAACCACAGCAGCAGCATCTATCACAGGAAGCAGCTGACTGATGTTCCAAACACTCCCATGAGTAATCCTTGCCATGACAGACTGAAGCAGGTTCCCTGTTGTGGTGTCCCCTCACACCTGAGATCACTAGCATGGGGTGTGAGTAGGAATGTCAGCTACTTCACGAGCAAAAGTTGAATGGACCTCTGTTAATCACAGTGACTGCTGCCCACTAAGTGGGGATTGAGAGACATTCACTGTGCCTACATGTTCCCTAAACTAGAGAATACATAGGAATCATGAATACAAAACAACTACAAATGTGTAACTCTAAGGTCCTTTCTGTGCCCCACTCCCAACCCACAATGGTGATGGGATCACGACGGGAGTGTGATGACGGTTCTGCATGGCGTCATCATGATCCTGTTGAGATCCCATGGCCACCCATCATAATCACAGAGTAAATCATTGATGGGTTTTTCCTGTCAATGAACCACAATTGCACAGTCCTTCCACTGCCCTCTTGCACTTACCTGCTGTGCAGAGGGTCAGGAAGCACAGTGGGAAAATGTCAGGCTGTACTGCAAAAGGGAGTAGTGGGGCCATCACACTTTCTTCCAGCAGGTAGCTGATGCAGAGGGGACTGCTTCTGTCATGCTCCCCTCCTGGGAGAGCCAACCCCACGATCCTCACAGGATGGCTTTGGCAAAAGATAAGGTGCAGAAATGGCCTAAGTTATGCATTTGTAACTCTGCAACAGGATTCCAGATGATATTTCTGTTTTTCTTTTGTTGGCAGTGGGGAGGGGGTTGCACACCCTCCAGCTTGTCCAGATGTTGTTTGAACAGAATGTGCAACTCTGTATCTGAGCGTGCATCCCAGGTAGGCAGTGTTAACTCTGTTTTGATCTCATTTGAAGCCTATTACCTGTCGCCTCTTCAAATGATATAGCAGCCTCTTGTCATTTCTCAGGTGGAACTTTCATTTTTAAATCTCAGCAACCTTCTCTCTGGAATTTATTGTACACAGCTGAAGACTGGTGTGCAAATCTCACAGTCCATTGGGTAATTGACTCTGGCCCCTTCCCTCACATAATAAATAAGTTAGATTATATTGAAGAGCCTTTAAATTAACAAAAGGTTAAATAACATTTTACGAGTTCCCTAGGTGGCTCTCTGTCTGGCACTATGTTTTTGGTAATACATCATTATAGCAATAGCACTCTGTTGTATTATCACAGTACTATTATGAGGGAGCTGTTGCTTTGAATGCTTTACTAAATAGGCCTCCTTGTCCCTAAGTGCTTCTAAGCAACCAATAAATTGTGTGTTATTCAAAACTGCTTAGTAAGATCTACCAGGAAGGAGCAACATGCTGAATGTAACTTATATGACAATTTGGGTTTTGGAATCTGTTTCTGAGCAAGCTCACCAGTTTTAGGCATCAGCATTTGGTTTGATAATTTTCATTAATCAAACTAGAATGATTGCTGCTGCTACTACTACCACTGCTACAATAAATAGGCACTTACAACTTGAAGGAGTTTAGGCATTCTTTCTTTGTGAATTCTGATTCAGATTGATCTGGATTAATGTTGTCTCTTTCTGAATATCCCAGCACAGTTCTCAGCTCAATGATCATATCAAAATACATTTACAAAACAATATTTTCAAGGAATAAACAGATATATTTAAAAATTTATTGAAATACACATTTTCTTGTGACTGATTTGTCCATTCCTGTCTTTAAGTTGCTCTTAGGACTGGCTACTGTAGGACTTGTAGGACCACCCATTGACTTCTGACCTGATTGCCTATGGTAATTGCCTCCAGTCACCAAACTGGAGAGGCTTGTGTAAATATAGAGAAATAATTGTTCCTTTTCCCCACTCTTGCCCTTTAGGCTATTAATGTGCCACTGGTAAGAAGGTCAGTAAGCAGATGGGTAAAATTATGTGGGCTGGTAATATTTTTCAGCTTGTTCACAATGCTGTGTGACAAACAGAATCAGAGCAGAGAACACAAAAGGGAAAAAATGAAAGAGGAGTAGAGCTTTGAAAAGCTAATTAGGGAGCTGCAACTTGCAGATTCCTTCAACTAGCATGGCCAGTCAAATAGCAGTTCAAAAAGTAATTTTTCTAAACCCTGAGAACAGGTAGGAGAGAAGAATATCAGCAAATGTAGGGAATGCACTTGTTTAGGTTCAAAGATTCAGCTGCTTCAAGCATGTTATTAACAATATTAGTGACTATGGGAACAATCCTAGTCCTGCCATAAATCTAGATGGGTGACTAGGAACCAAGATAAGTGCCTCTCTGGTTGAAGACAGAGGGGGATGTCAGCAGGACAATGCTCACAGTGCTGTAAATCCATAGCATGCCAGTAAAAGGTTCTGTCAGCATAGAGTCCAGGGGAACAGAACGACTCAGGGATGTGCTGGCAGCAGGCATAGATATGGGTTAAACAAATATAGGTTCCCTTGGGCAATTGGTTGATCTGTGTGTGTGAACTGAATGCTGAACTACAGTTGATGGTTTATGCCACATGGTGACACACCATTTAAAGTCACCGTTTGATGCTCCCCTGTCCAAATGCTGTCTTGACTTTTTTATTTTACATCTTAGTAAAAATAGTCAAGAGCCAATGTAGTGGTTTGAACATTGGCCTGCAACCCTGGAGACCAGGATTCGATTTCCCTCTTGGCCATGGAAATCCACGGGGTAACATTCAGTACATCAGATGCTCTCAGCCTTAGAAAACCCTGTGATAGGTTCACCTTAGTGTTGCCATAAGTTGGAAACAACTTGAATACACACAACAAAAACAACAACAAGGCCACACATTTTGGTTCTTTTGTGGGCATCTTGCTCATGATGTTAGGTATGGATGTATCCAAAACCTTCATATCCATCTCCATTTTGCCTATAGATGTATTGATAGATGTGCTGCAATCCTCATTGGTCTCCTTTCTCCTCTAAGTATCCTTACAATTGTTATTTCTTTTTTAATTAAAAAATCTCTCTCGAACTGTAGTATTGTTAAAAACTTTTTATTTTTAAGAAACCTTTCTAAGGTGTGGGTGCTATTGTACTGCACTGGTGATATCATTGTGTTTTTCCTTGGCAGAACACAGTGATACCATCACAATAGCTTATAGAAACCCTGAAGTAATATTGTAGAGAGAGTTTTAAAAGTTAAATACAACTCCCCACAGCAGGGGATTAGTTTTTCTTGAGATTGGACAGCTGGCAGACTGTAAAAGCATTCAAAGCTAATACCCAGAGCCTATCTCATATGACACTGTCCAAAATCCAGCCCCTTACCTTAGTTCCATCTGTAGTGGTGGCTACAGAGGTGCCAACACCATTTGCTCTTCCAGAGGGAGAAAGAGGGAGGCAGGAAGCATCTGGATACTAAGTGGTTTCACAGGTGAAGCACTGCTTTTGGATTTTGAAGGGATGCCATGTAGAGGAAGGAGTGGGCTTGTTTTCTGTTGCTCCAGAGACCAGGTCAAGGAGCAATGGATTCAAGCTGCAGGAAAGGAGATTCCACCTGAACCTCAGGAAGTACTTCCTGACAGTCAGGGCTGTCCAGCAGTGGAATATGCTTCCTCGGAGTGTGGTGGAGTCTCCTTCTTTGAAGGTTTTTAAGCAGAGGCTGGATGGCCATCTGTCAGGAGTGCTTTGAGGGTGTTCCTGCATGGCAGGGGGTTGGACTGGATGGCCCCTGTGGTCTCTTTCAACTCTACATTTCTATGATTTCTATTTTGGAAAATTTAAATCACTGAAACAAATAGACAGGCCTGTTAAAATATAGTGTACTGTGAAACACGTAATGCCAAGAGCATAGGCATTGGCTAGTTCCAGTCATGAAGCCAGCCTAACTATAGACAGACAAAAGCTACCAGGTGAAAACAAATGCTGACTTACAACAAGCCCAACTGTACAGGCGGGTGTCAGATGGCTGGTGCAATCTGATGGAAAGCAACCAAGAACCACAGGTCCCTAGGTGTTACCTCACAGAGGAAATACTACTAAGTTATTTTGCTCTGATTGGAGAAGAATTTTTTTATATAAACAAATTAATATTGTTTACATAAATTGATTTGTTTATATAAAAATTATTTTTCTCCTATCAGAGCAAAATAACTTAGTGGTATATCCTCTGTGAGGTAACACCTGGAGACCTGCAGAAGTAAGCTGAGACCCTTTTTGCACCTTACCTTTTCACGGTGCTGGAGTGCGAGGATTGTGCAGGTAGACTTTATAGGAATGCTGTCACATCCCTCCTGCTTGGGCTCCGCAGCTGCTTCCTGGTCGTGCGAGCACCCGGCCTCTTTGGTTCGCAGTGCAGCCTGGGACCTCCCAGGCTGCACTGAGGAGAGGACGCGCGACCAACCCGGCTCCAAAGGCTCCGCACACAAGGTAAGTGCATGTGGGGCCCTAGAGCGATGCGTGACCATGCAGCATTTTCGGCTTTGAGCCGAAAATGAAAAAATGCATGCACTGTCCGCTTCAGACTCTTGAGCGTTGCACAAATGTGAGTGCGTCTTGTGGACCGCTCCTCACATTTACACGACCTTTTGCTTCAGAAATGCCATGCAAAAAGGACCTGAGTTTGTTAACTTGTCTCTAGGGCATGCGTTGCTTGTCCTTGACATGCTGGAGAGGAAGTAAAGATATGCCTTCTTCACCATATACCATACCATATAGCTCTGATGAAAATAAAGGTTTAAATAGTCGATAAAGTACCCCTTTGTTTGCTACATCTTTGTGTGTCATCCTCTTTCTTCTGAGTGCGTGGGCAAATGGAATGAATCACAACAATAAGTAAATATGTGGATTTGTCATTTAAAATGACCCGAAATGTACCAGGAGTTTAGGGTGAATCCACTTCTCCTCCTGCTTCACAAGAGTTCCCTGGCCTAGAACAAGCCCTTGCAGTAAAGACTGGAGACCCATTCCTCTCTCTCATTTCTCTCAACTCAATGCCATCTTGCCTGATCCACAGTATCTCACATCTGGTTTCCAAGGAAAGCTTGGCACCTTTGATAGGGGGGCAGGAGGATCTGGTCAGAGCCCCCAGTCCCTCTGGCCATTTCCCAACCCTTCTGACTAATGTGTAGCTACAGGACCTTGCTTTCTGCTAGAAATTTACTCCTAGTACCGGTTTCAAAGCAATAGAACATTACTCCTTGCTGTCTTCATTAATCTCAGACAATGAATTTGCTATCTCTGCCACCAGTGTCTAAAACCATCAAATAACTCCATCTACTGTAAGATAAGCACTTGCACACGTTCACTAAGGTCATGTCAGTCACTAATATACATGTGCTGGCTGAGCTAAGAACAGTAATTAGTCTATCTGTACCTAAGAACTCCATTCCTCAGAAAGGTTCTAAAGCACACCTGTTATCTAAGCCCAGTGCATAGTTCTTAAACCGAAATCAAACATTCTTTAAAAAAAAAGTTGCTGTTCTCTTCATTTCAGGCAGGGCTGGAGAACATTTTGCTTTCCAGATGTTTTGGACTAAAACACCCTCACTCCATACCAACTGCCATTGCTCTGGCCTCTGAGGGAGAGAAGAACAAGGCAGCGCAGCTCCATTGTGCCTTGGCCCCAGCAGCAACTGCCACTGCTGTAAAGTCCAAGGGAGAGAAGAGCAGCTGGCTTCTGCTAGACTTAATTCTCTCCCCCACAGCCATTCTCTATTCTCTTATGTGTCATTTCTTATTTAGAATATAAGCCTAAGGAAAGGGAACCTCTTACATCTCATCTGGAATACTGTGTCCAGCTCTGGGCACCTCATTTCAAGAGGGATATCAACAAGCTGGAACATGTCCAGAGGAGGGTGACCAAAATTGTGAAGGTTCTGGAAGCCATGCCCTATGAGGAGCAGTTTAGGGAGCTGGGTATGTTTAGTCTGCAGCAGAGGAGGTTAAGAGGAGACATGATAGCCATGTTTAAATATTTGAAGGGATGTCACGTCAAGGAGGGAAAGGGTTTGTTTTCCACTGCTCCAGAGACTAGGATGAGGATCAATGGATTCAAACAGGAAAAGAGATCTCACCTGAACCTCAGGAAGAACTTCCTGATGGTCAGAGCTGTTCAGCAGTGGAATATGCTGCCTCAGAGTGTGAAGGAGTCTCCTTCTTTGGAGGTTTTTAAGCAGAAGCTAGATGGCCATCTGTTGGGAGTGCTCTGATGTGTGTTCCTGCATGGCAGGGAGTTGGACTGGACGGCCCCTATAGTCTCTTCCAACTCTATGATTCTATGAACTGTTGAATTAAAGGTTTATAAACCACTCTGGGAGTGTTTTTGGCTTAAGGGTGGAGTATAAATGCTCTAAATAAATAAATAAAATGCTGATAACAGCAACAAAAACAACAAGCCCAAGTTTGCTGTCTCTGGATTTGAACAGTACTCTTTCTGGATGGGTTGGCTTGCTCTGATGCTGTTATTCCTCCTGAGAGTTACCTACTGTATGGTCTATTCTACTTAACACAGAGATCCAGATTTGCTTCCAGTGTTCTGGTTTGACCTTCCAACTTCAATTTTTAGCATAATTTCTGTATCCTGTTTTCAGGCAAAGTAAAAGTACCTCAACTAGATGACCTCTGGCCCTGAAAATTGCACTGAACTTTACATAGGAACATTTTTTACCATGTTGTAGAACTCACAGGAGACCTAGAATATTGGATTTGAGGTCTTGATTATTGTTTTTTTTCTTTCTTGGTTTTTTTTTAAGTGACCTTTCATCAGCTCATTCTGGCTTTGTGCCAACCTATGATTAGAAACAAATAAATATGCATTTCTTTGATCTCACCTCAACATTCCTGGCAATAGGGGGAGGAAGAGGAAACTTGAAAATTGGAAGCATGCCCTAGGTACAGAAATAACTGGCTACAGCTGGATCTGCCTTGAATTCAAGACAAAGCACTCTCCTTCCTCTCACACAGCTGAACTTGCCATAACATTGCACACATCAAACTGAAAGCCCACACAGCAGAAAGAATCTGTTCTAATTTTAATGGGAAGGAGAGCTTGGAGATCTACCTGTTAACAGTGGCAAGAGGTGACCCCGTCACAATCCATTTAAAATGGGATGTAGTTGTATCTGGATAAAGATGAAAATCAGTCTGAAAATGCAGGATGGGGCTGATTTCTTCTTGCCAAGAATAAGAGTTCAACTGATCAGGAGGGCAGCTAAAGGCTAACATAGCATTTTAATCCCGCCAAGTTGCTATTTTTAGGGGTTAATTGGTGTGGCAATCCTGGCAGACGGGTAAATGTTCAGATCTCAGAGTAGGGATTTTTCCTCAGTTCATGAGTTTAAAAGCAGCACTTACGTTTCCCTGTTTCCACAAAATGTCAGACCGTATAAGTGGTGGGGAGTCTGTATACAAAAAATGTCCCATTGCCACAAATGATCATAATGTCTCTCATTCAATGTTTTTACATGCCTCCTTCTTCAAAGGGTAGGAAAAGATTCTTTTTGCAGCACTGGGGTAATAAGGGAAACAAGAGAGGAGCACCACAAATCAATTCTAACTCAAAAATGTGCCAGACATAGGGCCTTTCCGCACTGCACTGTTATAGTGCTATTATTCCACTTTCAACATCCTATGGAATCCTGGAGTTTGCGTTTGGGGGGGCATTTAGAATTCAACAGGATGTTGAAACTGGAATAATAGTACCTTAACAGTGTACTCTGGAAAGGCCCATAGGTAGTTAGAGTCAGGCAGCACCCTGTTCTACCAATAGAAATGCCTTTTGTGTTTGAACCCTTCTTCGTCATTCATTCTTAGAGATGCAAAATGGATATGCACTCAGGAATGCAGTGACACAAAATTCATACATAACTCTTTCACTGGAAGGATGGTACTAGTAGCCCTTCATATATTAGACTCCCATCCCCATCATTCTTTCCCTTTTAAGCATGCTGGATCAGATCAATGAGACCTGGAGTCCCACATCTGGAAAACCACAGGGCCCCCTCCCCTGCCTTACACTGGACAAACTATATATGCAGGTTGTTACTCTCAGATGAAAAATAATATGGTCCCCATTGCTTCCCAGCAGCAGCTAAATGGGGTGGTTTTGAGCGTTAAAAAAAATGACCAGAGCGAAAAGATGTCATCACTTTGTCCTCACACATCCTTCTGTTTAAACATAAGCTGCTTATCTGACATTGGGATTTTGAAGTGGGGAGGGGAAAATCATAAGCTTATGCTACCAACTTCTTTCTCTCAGCCTCAAGGGTGGTATAAAATCACTTTGCAAATGGGCGACTGTTCAACAAGACCAAGACCTCTTTTTTAGAAAAAATATTTCCACATTTTGTTTAGTCCAGTATCACAAAAGCAACCACCATGGGAGGATTGTGTTCAGACACAATTTAACACAGTCTCTCAGAGGACTATGGACTCTCCTTCTTTGAAAGTATTTAAACCAAAGCAGGATGATCAACTTTTGTGAGTGCTTTAAAGGCATATTCCTGCATGGTGCAGGGCTAGACTAGATGGCCCTGTTGTCTCTTCCAAATATATGATTCTCTCTCCAAATCTGGCTGGTCTTCCAGATGCTTTCAAACATGATTCCTATCAGGCCCAGCTAGCCTGACCAATGCTCCAAGGATGGTGGGATTTGTTGTCCAAAACATCTGGCTTTCTTAACACTTTAATAAGAGAAAAGCAGAGGCATAACTCAAACACAGAGAAAGAGAGAGAGAGAGATTTTGAATATGAAATCTATCTTGTGAAAGTGACTTTACAGAGGTAGCTGGTGGTTAGGTTGTATTTAAGTAGACTTGTATGTATCATTTATAGAATGAGTCATTCTCCAGTGACACCTGTGAATATAAATAGTCAAATGCTTTCATCCCATGTTGACATGAGTATTCACAAATTCAACTCGGCCTGAGGCAGTAAGTTGGCATCCCAAGGTTCACAAGCCTATAGCCAACAAGATAAAGAGTGGTATGCCAATTATAACTAAACTGTCTTTCAGAAGTCAGTACTATAGTCCAAAAAGACAAATGCTTTCAGCCTGTCAAAGGTGTGCCAAACTTCCCTGACTCATCTAGAAGTCATACGTGAGAGTTTGCCTACAGCTCATTAATACCTGTTTCACAGGGAAGAACAGAGACGTTCGATCATTTCTGTCTTGCAACTGTACCAAGATTTCATCATAATTTTGTTGCCCCAAGAAACAATTGCCAATATAACTTACATACATTAATTCACTCAGTACCCTTTAAAGATCCTCTTAATTAGTATACTCAGTATTTGGCTCTATCAATATTTTGGACTTCAATTCCCATAAATGAGAGGAAATGGGGCTATTGGGGACAAATTCAGTCCAGCCAATCTCCAGAAACTAATCAGTATATGTATCTTGATACCTGGGAAAGTAAGAGTTCCAGAGTCTTGAGCCAGAGAAAGCAGGAAGTTCTGCTTTATTGGTCAGGTATTTATACCAAGCCAATCTAATCAGAGATCTCATCATAGTTCTCCTCAAACACAAAATCTAAGATTCCAGATCCTTACTCCTTTATATGCCTGAAGGAGGATTTCAGGATTTTAGAACACAAAGTCCAGTCTAGATTTTTGATCCCAGCTCACCCAAAGTCATGGTGACAAGTAGTTAAGCTGATTCCTTATGTTAATTTGCAACTGAGGGCCTAGCCTAGGCCATAGGCCTGCCTCACCCACACTAGTACTAGAATTATATTGGTCAAACAAATGAAGATGCTCTTTCCAGTCACTGTAACGGCATGGACCGAAGTTGTATCATTCTTCTTTATCAGCTGGGATACAAAAATCTATGAGGCACACCTTCTCCTTTCTATGAGATTTTCCCTTTGATTTTATTCAGTTTCAGGTTCTTTGCATCTCTCACACATGAAAATCATTTCTACAATTTTACTAAATTCTTCAAACATGATATAAAACAATTTATTTCCCAGTTGTACCAGCCTGATGTGAGACATAGAGTTATTGATAATATGATGAGAACCTGCTATATAGTTATTACATATGAGGAGCCTCACAATGAAGAAGATGAGGAAGAGGCTTATGAAGAAGAAGAAAAGGAAGAAGACATAGACACATGCACACCACTACTTTAAATTTATCATGGGTGAATGTTCAAACCCAGACTTTAAAGAGTTAGGCACTTAAAGACCTGGGCCTGGATGAACCTATCAATATCCTAAATTTGATTAAAGGAGGGAAAAATAACCCTTCCTACCAAATATAAAAAAAAACCCTGGAACTATTGGAAAATTCTTGTCAAAAACAAAATAAAATAAAATTTGTTTACACCCTAATTTACTAGTACAGGTTGTACACATGTTGCACTTCAATTGCTCCTAGCTCAGAATGCATGGAAACCCACTGGGTGACTTTGGGTGTGTCATACACACTCATCCCCAGGAAACCCCATGATAGGTTCACCTTAGAATCTCCATAAGTCAGAAACAACTTGAAGGCATACAACAATATGTATGAATGTAAAAGCAAGTCACCTGGATCCCAACTTTACATTCAAATGGCCACCTAACATCTTCATCAGGAAACATGACAAACTTCTCATAGACATGTAAAGTCAAAGGCTTTCATGGCCGGAATCCATAGGTTGTTGTGGGTTTTCCAGGCTTTGAGGCCATGTTCTATTAGTATTTTCTCCTGACATTTCTCATAGACACTTTACAAATCCCATCTTTATGAATTCCAGCAGGATTTGATTAGTGCTGATCAGAAAATGCACTGTTTCTGGGGGTGTGTGTGTGTGTGTGTTTTAAACAATTCCTAGAAAGAAATGGTAACTTTGCTGAATGTTTTTCAAATTATTGGCTCTTTTTTTTTTTTTTTTGGTAACAGCTGTCATCTCTCCATGCTCTCCATGCAGTGCTTCAGAGCAATGCAAAATGAAGGACATCGTGGAGGAAGTGGAATACCAACACTGTTGCAGGAAACATGCAGTGGCAGGGGGGAAATTAGGAAAACAAGACAGAAGCTGTGCTATTGTTCCTGTTAATGGTGATCCTCAACTCTGAGAAAATGTTACAGGGTTTCTTCTGTTCCTTTGCTGAAACCCCACCACCGCCACAAAATTTCTCTGTCCATAAATAGGATGGACTGCGGATGTCTTCATCTGCACCTCCTAAACGAACGTATGGATCAGAATGCAGGTATCTATTCAATTTTGCATTTTTTCTAATAATGTGATTCAGCTCTTGTCTGAGAAAACATATCAAATGTGTTAAAATGAATATTTTTAGAGGAAACATGTTTAGATTTTAGAAAGAACATATTCAAAATGTATATTTAAATGCAGGTTCTTGCACATGCCTTTTTTAAAGTAATGAAATGAAACTGACTCATGAATGAGCAACTATGAAAGTGACAGATCCATCCATTCCTTATCATCAGATTCTATAGTATTTCATTAATTAAGTTTATTATACTGAGTATTGGCTGTGAGTCTGTAATTTTATATGTGATTTTGGAGACATATCTTCCCAGATAAAGCATTCCACTGAAATGTATTAGGAGCAAAAGAGTAGATGATATACAAGAGAGAAAAAGAGAACAAGAACAAATCAAAAATACCTGTATGGAACTGAAATACTGAGACAAATGTATAAAAATCAGAGGAATTGAAATGAATTAGGAACCAGATCCAGTCATGCATTGCTGTCTATCTGCTTTTATGAAATTTAGTCTTCCCTTCACTGGCAAACATGTAGGAATGAGTGTGATTGAGTCGACATCTATATACAGCTTCTCTTCTGTAACATACACACACTTTCTTCTATCTGTTTCACAGGGTTGGCCCGATCATTAGGAAGAGTGAAGTCATCACCTCAGCACATGGTGGGAGGCCATGGTGCCAGTGGTGGCTGCACAGGCATATCTAGGGTGGGGCAACTGGAGCACATGCCCTGGGCACCAATGCCAGGAGACAAAAAAAAGCTGGACCTCCCCACCTTCCCACCCAGGCCTGGCCCGCTGCCACCCCCACCCACCCCCACCCCCACTGGGGTCATTCCTGACCCAGTGTAGAGGCAGAGGTGGTGGTAGCAGTTGCCGCTGTACCCCCCCCCCGTGAGGGTCTTCCTTGGCCCACAGTGGTAGCGGAAAGAGAAGCAGCACCTAGGGGCACAACTTCCATGCTTGACCTAGGCACTGTTGTACCTAAATATGCCACTGGGTGGCTGTTTCTCCTGGACTTCCTGCCTGATCGTCTTCATTGGAGGACAAAACTGTGTATGTCACGCAACTTTCTCTTGCCTCCTCCCAAACCAGGTTGCTGCCTCAAGTGTGATAGAAAACACTATTCTATTACCAGTATTGAAGAAAGATTCAACTACTAATCCCTCTGAGTTTGGTACATAGAATGGGGATGGATCAGCATCTTGTCCTTTATCTGAGGCAGCAATATATCTTGAGACAGCCCTATTGATGAAGCAAACATCTAGGAATCCTAGCTGGAGGATGTTAAGAAGGCTAAAGGAAAACATCTGTGAGCAAATGAAGGCCAAGTACACATATACAAACACACAACTTGTTTCTCCCCTGAACGCTGTTCCCCTTCAATAGTGTCTGCAGTTCTCAGCTCAGTCCTTGCTGCTGAAGGTGTAAATCAGCTGTGAATTTCTATTTGACAGTGCCACCCAAAGGGCTTCCAAAAATAATGCTGTGTATGACTCAGTCCTGAATTTTGTAAGAGTAAAGTCTGAAGGAGGCATTCCAAGTTGTGACCCATATAAATCAACAGAGCTTTTACTGATCCCTTTAAAAAAAGAAAAAGCAATAAGGAAGCTTTTTTCTTGCAAAGCTGAGGACAGCATGAAACTTGAGGAAGCTTTTCAGGTATTGTGGCACCATGTTGTTGATAAATTTATCCCAGTTGTAGATGGCTTCCTCTGTAAGACTGGACATTGTTAAAAGAGGAAATCAAATTTTAGTTGATGTCAAGGTTTCTACCTCTAATACAATGCCTGCTGTGGAAAACTGGTAGGAAATGCCTACACTTGGGAACAAGACAAATGTGTGAAACTTTGTATCATGCAAATGAATTGCCTTGGGCTGTGACCATTCAAAAAGGTGGCCGCTCAGAAATATATGGCTATTTGGAATCCCACCGTGAGCATTCATGTACTTCTGAAAAGCAGTAAGGAACAATCTGATGCCTGTGTCCTCAGACATAGCTCATAACAAAGGGCTGAGATCTAAATCAATAATAAGCCCTTGGAGCACCAGAGAAAATTATTGAGGCATTCTCCCATCATGCAGTGAATATGATACAACATGGCACGCCACGGGTGACTTCAACAAAATGTGTTCATTGAAGGGAGGCAACTTTTATGGCTGGAAAACATTAGTGTGTTTGTTTTAGCTTTCAGCTGGAAATGGCAGCTCCTGAATCAGCAGGCAGAGTGCAAGAGGGTATTTGCACAATTGAATCCATAGAGACATCCTAGCTGAATTATCCAGTTCTGTGTGAAGGATTCTGTGAAAAATTCTGCATTTAGCAGCAAGGCTCCCTGCAATGCCACCATGATCTTGAACCCTAATTTATTTGCAGTAACTACTCATGAATATTTTTAATCTGATCATAATAACACAATAAGTTGATTCATAAAAGCAATTTTTTTCTATGAGCGCCTACATTTATCAGTCTTGCCAAAGATGAATACACTCATCCAAATTAAAATGAAAGAGGCAACCTGTGGTTGTAAGGAAATAATGATTCCACCTTTTCTTCTAAGCCGACGGTTGTTTTTTTATTATTATTATTATTTATTTATTTAATATCCACCTTTATCCCAACATGTGTCCAAAAGCAGATATACATTGCAATATAAACATCAACTGTGAAAGCTTTCACATTGCACAGTGATAATGCTATGATTCCACTTTAATTGCGATGGCTGCATCTGATGGCATCCTAGGGGAGAAATCTCTTAGTCTGAAGAGGCACTAGAGCTCCCTGGTTGAAAATTCTAATTCTTCCCTCTAAATTGCAGATCCTAGCATTCCACAGGGTGGAGCCATGGATGTTAAAGTGGAATCACAGTGCTGTAATTGTGTGGTGTGAAAGTTTAAAAGAATGTTCTTTTTCTTCACCCTAACACTTAACTATCCATTTTACCTGGTAAAGTTATTTTTTGATAGTAGATATAGTGGTAAACTTGCTAATAGTGAGATATCAATTGGCAATCACTCATTAGTATCTGTTCTAAAACAGTAACACTAATTAGCTCTTTAAACAAACAAACAACAATGAAGAGAAGCTTAAGTTATTTTAAAGGATAAAGTCAGCATTAATGTTGATTACCACTCTAATTAGTCATGGTGAAAAAGGAGGCCATTTGACCAACACCAATTAGCATTCTGCCATTACAAAAGCCCACTGCAATTAAAGTGAACCCCTTTTTACTTTACCTCCTGCCAGGCTAGCTTAAATCCAAAATAGATAAAGAAAATGATCTGAACGAATTGTTTTAATAATTTAGGCAAACCTCAGGTCAGACTTTTTTCCCACATTAGCTTCATTTGCCATCCACTTGCTAGACACCATCCCTCCACAGGCACAAAGATTAGCTTTCCCAGGCTCAGTAAACCATTACGATACTAAGCTGCCCATGCCTAAGCCAATCACTATACCTGGTGAAACAAACTAAACTCTACTGTTTGAGAGGATGAGTTTCACAAACCACAAATCACCCGCAGTCAATACTAAGTATATAAAACAGGGATGGAGAACTTTTCTCCCCCTTATTCACTGAAGACCACATTCTCTTGATAGGCAATCTTATGTGGGCCACACGCCAGCAGTGAGCAGGGCTACAGTACTCCCAGTCTCTTACTCTTTAAATTTATCATCTCATTTTCTTTTCCTCTCAGAAATCCCAAGTGAGGAAGAGATTGAAGGAGTGATGATCTTAAAAGAGAAAGACGGTGTGGTGGTCATCAATGCACATTGTTTCTTCCAGATACTCTCTCTCTCTCTCTCTCAAACACACACACACACACACACACACACAAACCTTTTTCTCTTTTGTCCCACCTTGTTTTCCTCTGAGCAGCAGCCACAAGGAAGCCCCCCACCTTCTACAGTGGAATACAGAATCTGTATCTTTCCCCTTGCTTCTTTTAACACTTTGTTGGCCTCCTCCCTATTATTCTCCTACCTTGTCATTTAATACTTAACACTTTGGGTCTGGTACTCAGGCTTCTAGGGCCCTTTCCGCAGGAGGCCTGCATCCCAGCATCAGGATACAAGAGAAGCAGGACCACAACGACACCTTTGCAAGATATCGCCATGGTCCCTTTCTTCTCGTGCTACCAGCCAGTCCAATAGTGGAGTAAATCATTGATGGGTTTTCCCCATCAATGACTCCTGATTGGGTGACCATCCCCTTCCCTGATTGTGTGTGGTTCCTCCATTGCGCCAGCTCCCTTGGCCAATCCAGGAGCCTAACTCATGAACGCGTGCAGGCTCCCGACATCAGCCAATCAGAAAAAAAAAGCCAATTAGAAAAAGGGAAATAATCAGGTGCTGCAGGGTAGGGGAAACGGCAGTGAGAAGGTATTGCCATTGATACCTTAATGCGGAAGGAGCAGCAGCGTTAATGCTGCTACTCCTCTGCTGCTGAGGGACACATGTGGGAGGGACAGTGGAAAACCACTTCCATCCCGGCACTGGCAATGCTAGAATTGTGGCAAAGAGGTTTGGTATGGAAACGACCTTGGTAAACCGTACACTGGACGAGTGACTGTGTTGATCAGTGGTTTCAATTTGGTAAAGGCTGACTCATTGTCCTTGCTAAATTAAATTAAATTTTAAATTAACACAGGCTAATGAGATACAGAAAATAAAAAGAATACAAACATCTACTATATAGAAGTCAATTGTGAGTTTGTGAGTTTGTCTGTTTGTCTGTGTCAGGCAGGTGAAGACCTCATACAATTGGCTGAGTGAGGCAAGAAGACTTCGTATGATTGGCTGGCTGTGAAGATTCTATGGAACCCTGGGTTTGGCAGTTTAGGGAGGGGCCTTCAGAATTCTCAGCTGAGAGCTCTTGGGCCGCAGGCCCGTTGCTATGGAGATGGCATCAATAAAGATGCCAGAAAATTTTGGGGAGGCATATGTGAGAAAAATTAGAGTGACATCCACAACTTAGCCCATTTCCACACTACACTGTCATAGTGCTATTATTCCACTTTCAACATCCTATGGAATCCTGGGATTTGTTGTTTAAGGAGGGGCTTTTAAGAATTCTCAGCCAGAGAGGTCTTCGGCCTCAGGAAACTACAAACCGCAGAATTCCACAGGATGTTGAAAGTGGAATAATAATACTATAACACTGTAGCGCAGAAATGGCCATAATTGCAAGATCTTCTCACCTCACGCAGTAGATTGCTCACATATCAAACCCATACAATCTTGAAGTTGAAATTCAAAACAAAAAATGCTTCCAGAAAAACGTAAAGCCATTGCACTAATTCAACAGAAAGAAACAAAAAAAAACAGTACATCAACGTCACCAGACAACACAGATTGGATTGGGGACTATGGGGAAAAGTTACAGGTACTGGAATAGGCTGGTTGTTATGGAGATGATGCCTAGCAGCAAGGAGAAGGACAGTGTTTTCCTACAGGAACCCAACCTCTGTGTGTTAACAACTACGAATATAGATTGGATTGGGGAATACGGGGAAAAGTTACAGGTACTGGAATAGGCCGGTTGCTATGGACACAAGGCCTGGCAGCAAGGAGGAGCACAGCGTACTCCCTCGGGAACCCAAGCTGTGTATGTAAATAACTCTGAATACAGATTGCATTGGGAAATACGGAGCAAGGTTACAGGAAATGGAGAAGACAGTTTAATGAGTTCTTAAGAGGAAAATAAAAACCTCAGGCAATGCCAAGTAAATACGCTAGTTCCTCAATGAAATCAACACATTATCCATGTCCGTAAATGACATGATGCAAACGTTTTTTGTTTTTATTGTAGGCTCACAGCCCGGTCAACGCCGGGTAAACACACAAGTATTATATAACAAGCAAAATAAACATTCCACACATAGTACATATATTTCTAGTTCAGACGAGGTAACACTTCCCCCTAAACTCTCTGCACCTGCTTAGCTCCTATCAAACCCTAGTCAGATCTCCTCCATTACCTTCTTCAGGGCCCTATCTCCATTTCTAACTGGCTATATCTCTATTTTCAACTGGCCCCAGCTTTATCTTTGGCTAGCTCCATCTCACTTTCCAACAGATTCCGTCTCTTTTATATGTCCCTCTCCCATTGGCCTCCTTCACAGCATTCCACGAGCTGTGATTGGCTGCCTCACCCCCGGGGTTACCCAGCTGCTTGGTTCACAAAGGGGTTGCCCCCAAAATAGGAATTCTGCCACCCACAAATGAAATGTCCTTTCACTCTCCAAATTTCTAGCATACCAGAGAGTGAGACATTGAAAACTATTCACACCTAGAACTCTAGTATTTGCTGTGTTGGTATTTTCTTGTTATATTTGCCTGTCCCTTTTCCTTGGATGTCTACGTTTTACTTTCAAAAGGTTCAAATATAGTTTTTAGTTCTACAATGCCAGGAATTTTGAAGAAAAATGACACGGGGACAACATTCTTAGGGGGCAATGCTATCATTTTGCTGCCTCCCCCACAGCTACACCCTGTTTTTCCTCATGCTGTTTTTCTCTTTGCAAACAAATAAATAAGTAAATAAATAAATAAATAAATGTCCAGTTGTAAAGATCCCAAGTGCTGTGGCAAGAGCAGAGCTCAGAAAGTTACTTTTTGAAAGGAATTATTCCAGTTAGTATTTTTTACCATTGGATTATATGTGACTGTTCAGTTCGCTTTTTGTGGGGGGAAAAATATCAATCACTTTGTCGTTAATAAAAAAAAATGGCCAAATTTTTTTAAAAAAGATGGAAAGCTCAGAAAGCACCCCCCCCCCAAAAAAAATTTGAACTCTGAAAAGTAATAATGGGTAAACATGATTCACCGCATGATAATATAACCATGATGTGTGTGTGTGTGTGCCTTTAACTCATCTGGTGACTTATGGTGGCCCCATTAATTTAATTGAGTTTTCTTAGGCAAGGGATACTTAGATGTGATTTTCGCAGTACCTTCCTCTGAAATATAGCCTACAGCACCTACAGTCATCATCATCATTATCAGAGGAGGAGGAGGAGGAGGAGGAGGAGGAGGAGTTACTATTTGGCACTTTCCCAGCCAACTACTAACCAGAACTGGCCCTGCTTGGCTTCTAAGATCAGATGGGATTTGGTGGCTTAAAGGTATTTAGGTGTAGCCTTGATAACCGGTTAGTAGCCATGTTAGTCTTCTGCAGCGAAACCAACAAAAAACCCTTGTGGCATCCTGAAGACAAACCAGTTTTGTTTGGCATAACACTTTACGGACTGCAACCCACAGTTGACGAAACAGACTAGGGCCCATGATATGATAGTCTTTAAGGTACCACAAGATTCTTTGTTGGGTTTTTTGCCAGTCATTTTTTAAGTCTGCTGTTATGCCTTTATTAGCTCTTAAAGTAAGGGTTTCTCTCTAAGGATCCTATGCTTGCATTAAAGCAATTCTTTTGTACCAGAAAAAGAAAATTGTACCATAACAACATTCCAAGGATGACAACTGGAACACGACTATGTAGCCGTACTACGCCAACTTTATTTTGCTCTCAGAAATCCTAGATGTCATCATGTTCAGTATAAATAGACACATGGTTAGTGCATTTGAGCAAGATTTTGGGACTTTATAGTAGTGGGGTTTTTTTTTACTTTTTTAAGAAAGAAGTAATGTGCAGTGAGATAACACAAACATTCTCCATCCAATGGCCAGCATGGGTGGTGTAGTAAGGTCTCAAGGTGGAAATAAAATTCAAAACAGTAATTGGTTTGTAGTAACAAGCTCTGGAGACCAGCTTTTGAATCCCTACTTAGCCATGGAAACCTTGTGAGTGACCATGGGCAAGTCATACTCTCTCAGCCTCGGAGGAAGGTAAAGGGCAAACCCCCTATGAACAAATCTTGCCAAGAAAACCCCATGATAGGATCACCACAGGTTGGAAACAACTCGAAGGCATACAACAAAAACAGCAAAAGCATGCATAAATGTACAGACTACCTACTTAATGGCTACCCTCATCTGTATATCTATTTATCTGAGCTGGACTTCAGCTCCCACTCAGAATCCCCCAGCCAGCTTGGCTACAATGTAACTTTTCAAGTCCTGAATACATATGTGTTGGTATGTGCTTTCAACTCAACTCTGACTTATGGCGACCCTTTCCTAGGGTTTTCTTGCAAGATGGATTACTAAGGCCATTTCTGGCTGGCCCCTCCCTGAACTGCAAACCCCAGGATTCCATAGGAGGTTGAAAGTGGAATCATAGCCCTCTAACAGTCTAGTGCGGAAATGGCCTAAGCAGAGGCTTGCCATTGCCTTCCTCCTAGACTGAAAGCATATGATTTCTTCCAGGTCAGCCAGTGGGTTCCCACTACTAAGCAAGGATTTGAACCTTCATATCGCAGAGTTCAACACTCAAACCAATATACCATTCTGGCTCTCAAATACATAAAGACATATTTGCCAAATTACGTTAGGGATGTATATATAATGTCTGCATCCAGAAAATTATTTTCTTTCCCACACTGGCATCCAGTACACCTGTGGTTTCAGTGTGTGTCCATATTTAAGGAAGGTGAAATCTATCTCCTTTTCACACTTTTTTTTCCCAATATGTGCAAATGTTGTACATATTTTTAAAACTATATACACTATTTGCTCCCATTTCCCCATTGACTACAGCACATTTTAGCAGAGTTTAGCACACATTTGAAATGTGCACATTTCCTATGTGTGCACTTCTCAAAAGTTCTGGGAGTTCTGATGGTTTCAGATATCTCCAAAGCTATCTGTCAATCTGAGGATTCCAGATTTTAAATTGTGTTCAGTCCACGGACAGTCTGGAAAGTGCGGCCTGAGAGAAATCTTTCAAACTTCAGTCTGAAATCAGATTCCTCCCATATCCCTAATATATACATCATGCAGCTTATTGCAAGAGACACCTGTGTGCAATCAAGGAGGTTCAATTCCTGGGTGACGTTGCCTGACAGACCACTTTTTATATCTCCATCTCAACAGAGGTCTCCTGTGTGGTTCTATTCACAGTTCTGTTGAAAGCTGTTTCTTCTTATCTGACATGGTTGCAAAGTGAGCTCGGGGAGGGAGATGAGTCAAACTGCACCCCATCCTATAAATATATCTAATAATTACTTTGCCAAAAAAGGTAGCAAATGTAAGGACATTGAACTCTATAACAGGCAGGTAATGGACAGCATTTAATTACCATCAATGGAGAAATCAGTAAGGGGGTATGCACAGTGTAAGTGACACTTCCAGTCTAAACTGTGACAGTATAAATAGAAGGCACTGGAATGCTAAGTGAGATGTATGCACATTCACAAAGATGACAAAAAAAGAAATCAAATGCAAATGAACAAGAATTTAAAAAGATGCTTGTTTGTTTTCTACCACACATGAGCTGTTAAAAATAATAATATTAAGAGTCATACCAACTGAGGAATGGATAACAACAAATATATAATGGTTTCAGTTTTTGAAACTGGATATGGCTTTTCCTAATCAAAAAAGAAGTGTAGATTGTAACTGTAATTCAGAATATATCTATATCTTCTTATATTGTGCTACTTAATATGTTGACAGATTTTGCCGTGAAGAAATGATGAATCCTCTGGAAATGGGTGATAGACTAAACAATGAGGTCTGGAGAGTAGAAAATGGTGCCTGGAATGAGCTAGTGGCCTTAGCACTAAGAGACAAAGGGACTGGTGTGAATCGTGATAGCTCCTTATTTGTCGAACAGGTGAGGGGACAAAGGAGAGTTTTCACTGGACAATGGGAGAAGGTCAAAGACAATCAGTCCTTCCATGGAAGTAGTTTTAGGTGCTATTGTTTCTAAAGGCTGAGTCACTGAGGTACATCTGCGAGTCCATTAGCACCAGAGTTTCCTGAGAATGACCTAGCTATAAGCCCTGAGGTCCCAAGTTGACCTACGGTAGTTTTGCAACACACGTGTACTGTCACTTCTTCTTTACCAGCATGCCTCACAGCCATAGCAGGACATAATTTATATTTCATGCCAATTGAATATTTTTTTTGTCAACCCAGAAGTTGGTTTTCTCTTCCTTTCTGCACACCAACCAAAATTCCCCATCTGACTTACTGTAGAGCTGCTGCAGGCCCACCACCACAACCATTCCATCTGTAGTGAAAACAGGGATCAGACAAACATCTGGGTTATGTTCTTCAGCTCTTTAGCTCTTCAGTTCTTCGGATACAAAATGATTATATCATCCACTGAGACCATCAGCAGACCCTAGAGTGGGTATAATCATAGCCAGATACTTCTTAAATCTCTCTCCAGGCACAGAATGGCTAGGGGATGGGACCGCAGTGCCTGTAAGGTAGCTTTGAGGTCAATAAACACCAGCGCTAGAGTAGTTTCACATTCAGAATTACTATCCTACACTGGACCATACAGGAATGTGTCCTGTGTGCATGCTTCTGTCAAACTCATCAGCAGTCTCATAACAAAAAAAAAACACAAGAGACAACCATGGGAAAAAAATGAGTCTTGCAAACTCCTGCCTTATCCCATACTTACAGATATAAACCCTTCTGGGGTAAAATCAGTGATTTCATTCCTATACTTTGTGGAAAGTAAATGAATATGTAAAAAACTCTTTCTGATTTTTAGATGAATGATGCTAAATAAGCAGTAGGCATTTGGCTGGATATTAAGGATACTAAATCAGAGGGATTGATCCAGCATGGATATGATCCAGCATGGAGCAAGACATTCGCTATTAGAAAATTGGTTTGTTGCTTTCCAGGAAAGTCTTTCATACAGAAATTGAAAATCACCTCTTGCTCGTCTGGGTTGTTGGCTTAAAGATGAGATATATTTTCCTACAGATTGATGGGTTTGCTCCATGAGTAATTAGTTAGCAGGCATGCCAACAGTACATTAGAATGAATCACTGTTATGAACATTTCAGGAACTAACATTGTTTGCAATTCTGAAACGTTTCTGACTGGAAAGTTTGTCTATAGCAGTTAGCATTTTCGTTTGAGTTGCATGAGAGGACAGATGACAGAAGGGCGGTATGTCTCTGTAGAGATGAGATGCCTTTTGAGAATGTAAATCATTGCTGCTGGTGTGGCTGCTAATCTTGCTATTACTGTATAGTATTTTTTTCCTGGTTTTTCTATGTCAAGGATGGAGAAATTATAGTTTGGAACCCCGCAAAGCTCCCAGAGGCCCACCATTTTAATTTTTTATGTGTGGTGCCCACACCACCATAAGACTGCTCAAAAACATGGCAGCTTGGACCAGTTTGTTCCTCCACTCTCCAAAACAAAAAATCCTTGGCAAAAATAACTGATTTCTCACCTGATATTGAAATCAAACATGGGATGAGGTCACTTCCAGGTCACCCAGAATGCAGCAGTGTCATCCACTGGAAGGCTACAGGCATAAATAATGGCTCCTGAACCTCCATTGATGCCAGCAGAGTGTTTTAAACTGTGATAATGCCACATAGGAAACATGATCAGGGCCTCTGCTCAGACAGAAAAGTCTGACCCTTGTCTTCCAGAACACTCTGGTCAAAAAGCAACTGGTCTCCCTAACCTTCTCCTTAAACTTCTTCCTTGCCTTTACCCTATCTATGAACTGGTCCTACCATTACTCACACTGAGGTAGTCACTTCTAGCAGCAATGGTATAAAAGAGCTGTGGAGTTAGTTATTTAAATGTGTTATTATTGGGATTTTTTTTTTTTACAGCTAAAAAGAAAGAGAAACAGTGGCGGAGCTTGGAGTGCTTGGGGGGGTGGGAGGGGGTGGGGCTACAGCATGGGGGCATGGCCACGGTACATTGGCAGCATGGCTGCAATACATGGGTGCGTGGATGTGGTATGTGAGGGCATAGTCACAGCGCGTGGGGGCTTGGCCGCTGCACGTAGGAGCATGACCACTAGCCGAGACACCCCAAAAACATTGCAGCTGGGGCGTTAACCACCCCCATCATCCCCCATCCCTATGTGACTGGAGAGAAATGCCTGAGGGATTATCCCCTCATGTGTTAAAACATGTCTGCCTTCCAGTACTGTGTGTCTTTATTTTCAGGATGACATTTACTACTCAACCTCAGTCTTGGGCCAGCCTTGCACTAACCATTAGCTAGTTTCTCCCCACCTCTATCTCCCTCATGTACATACACAAACACACTTTCATCCGCTGGTATACTATTGAGCAGTCATTCATAACTGTTAGGTATTCACACTCATAACTGTGGCACTGCTGCTATGATTACAAATGCCACCCCCCACACTCCCAATCTACCTTAACAGGAAGCAGCTGCAGTGAGTGACTGAGGTTAGTTCTGCTGGCTATTGGGGCACTGCACAATGATGCTTCTAGCCCCCTCCTGCCAGTGAGCTGAGGGTCAGGAAACAATATGTAGTTTACACATTTGTAACTACATCTGTGACACAGGATCTCGGTTCCTTTGCAATAGTGTAACATCTTGACATGCAGTGATAGTAGTGGAGGTCATGATTCTGCACTTGACTTTAAAGATCAGATTCAGAGTGCTGGGCCTATTTTGGGAAAAGAATTCAGCACCTTGGATGTTTCTTTTAAAGTCTGGAATTAAACCAAGAGTGGATGCATCACTCCACTGCTGTAGGAGTCACCAGCCACCACTGCAGGCATGAAAAGTAGACCGAAACATCTCTGTGTCATCTACTTTTCACCACAAGTGCTGTTGTTTTTGCTGCTGCAGAAAAGGTTGGACCCAGAGTTCGGCCGTCTCATACTGTGGAATTTTGCCATGTTTCTGAAGGAAAGCATAAGCCTTGCCTGAGCGCATGTTCCCCATGGCTAATTGCTGAAATTGCTTGGGCGGATAGCATCATATGTAAAATGATATTGCCTTGCAATTAACTAAAGTGTTTCCTGATTGAATCAATCTATAGCAAATTCTGGCTGACAGATATGGAGCTTCAAAACAGGAAGGAAAGATCATCCATCTTTTCATGAAATAATAATAATAAACTATGATGATCAATCCTAGGGTCGGAAAAAAAAAATCCCATTGCTAAGAAAGCCTAGGTAACTAAAATGGCCCAAAAGTAGAAGGAGAAAGCCACCCTTTCTTCAACCTGTATACAATTTCATTCAAAGGTACAATTGAGAAAGTGCTCAACTGAAATGCAGACTTTCCATGGCATTGAGAACAGCCTTCTGCAACATGAGACCCTCCAGATGTTTTGGACTATAACGCCTATCATTCCTGACTATCAGCAGGATTGGTTGAATACACAGAACTGTTCACTTCTGTAAGTAGTGAACCTACTTTCCTTGTAGGTGGGTTCTGATGATTATAGGTCCTTTCCACCCTATACTGTTATAGTGCTATTATTCTACTTTCAACATCTTGTGGAATTCTGGGGTTTGTAGTTTACTGAGGCCAAAGAGTTCTCTGGCTGAGAATTCTACATGCTCCTCCCAAAACTGCAAACCCCAGGATTCCATAGGATGTTGAAAGTGGAATAACAGAACTATAACAGTGTAGTGCAGAAAGGTCTATAGTCCCACAATGGACTACTGATATTATAATACATGCAGATCACCTCCTGCCTCCATCCCTCCTTCCATTCCTCCTTTTCTTTTTGAAGGGTTTATATTTCTTTAAAAATAAATTACAAAGACCAATAAGAGTGCTTGGGAATGTTACCAAGGATGCCTTTGTCCTAAAACTTGGGACGAAGATTTATGAATAAATGGCAGCAAGTACTTCATTTAAGAAAACCAGTAGAAAGTTTTCACCTTCTTTGTGAAGGAAAGATACTCAATGCTGACAATTAGAAGAGGTTTGTATTGATTTCTCAAGCAAAGTTCTGGTGGTGCACAAGCAAGCTGAGTATTTTATGGTCTAAGGAGCATCAACCTCCTACTGGGCTTGTGTCATGCCACATATGGCTCTGTGATAGATATTGTCATCATGCTGGAACATGTCTGCATGGGTTCCATCCCAAATCAAGGGAACTCACAGCAAGAAGCCTGGAATTAGACACAAATGTTATTGTGACAGGAAATTAATTATGAGCTGATGAACCAGTTACAATCTGAATTTGAAAAAAAAAGAAAAGGCAGAGTTACTTTTGACAGAGAGTTCAAGCTAAAAGACTTTCAGCTCATCACAAATTTCAGTCAACTTCCTGCCTCACAATATAAATTTCATGGTGTAGAAAATTAACAGGGATGACAAATGTTTTTGCATAAAGGCTTGCCAGTGGAAAAACCAGAAAGCCTACATCGACAAAAAAATAAAACTTTTATTTTACATTTACTCTAACTGTAGATTGAAAAATTAGAAATACTCTTAACGGCCTTCATTGCACAATTTTCACTCCTTGAAAGAAAAGAATGGCTTAATCATTGTTCTTACTCTTTTTCATTTTAAAGTATCTACTGTTGTTGGCCCATTCACTAGTCTTCTACTACATCAGTATAAAGCAACTTATCAGAGAATAAGGCAATTTCTTCCTATTTGAAAAAAAATGCAATTTACTAAGATTGAGATAAAAATGCAAGGAGAAGCAAAGGGTAACCTTGCTTTCAGTGACATTTCACCAATTGCATAAAACGGTTTGACAGTTCTAGAAGAATTGTACTCATTCTGTACTGATTGTTTGTCCACAATATCGTGAGCCCAATCTGATATGGAAAATAGCAACATGATCACTGTGGGATCCCTGATTGGTTAGTGTCCCTCACGGGGCTGTGAAGAAGAGGAGGAGGAGGAGGAGAGACAGCAGCAACTGCAATTCTCCTCATGAGGTGAGATGGGATTTTTCCAAGGCAGCAAGAACTAATAGAGGAAAATATAGCACTGCACAATATTGAAATAAAAAATGTATCAGGGAATAGAAAATAGATAAATCCTTCTAAAAAATCAAAATGGAAGTATATTCAGCAATTTACCAGTTACATGCTTTTAGAAGCAAATATGTGGAAGCCGCAAACCCAATTCAAACATTCTGCCTTAAAATCATACAGAAGCAAGTGATATGCATTCTAACTTTAGCCCTTCTGTTCCTCATCTTCTCAATTTGATGTAGAAGTCCTGAAAATCTGCTGAAACCACATTCTACTGAATGGATTTACAAACCCTGAGCTGACCGGAAACACTGATAGGGCAGGATTCCTGGGACCTTTTCACACTAACCTATTATACCACTATGATTCCACTTTAACAGCTATGGCTACATTCTATGGAATTCGAGGATGTGCAGTTCAGGGAGAGGCACTTATCATTCTCAGCCAGAGAGTGCTAATGCCTCTGCAAACTGGAAACACCAGGATTCCATAGGGTGTAGCCATGGTTGTTGAAGTGGAATTGTGCTGCTATGATTGTATAGCATGAAAGGTGACCTAATAATGTGTTGTAATCATGTTTTCTGAAAGTTCTCATGGAAAGAGTGAGAATGGAGATAGCAAGGCTAGAGCATGTGCCCCCAGGTTTCTCTATCTAATTGTAAATTAAATTATGCAGAGGCTGTGAGTTTCCTATGACATTACAGCTAACCAGACCAAAAGGACAGACTCCTGAACTAGACAGAACCTTAAGCCCTGTTCAGGTGTTCAGTAGGCTGGCATATTCCCTATATGAAATGGGAGGTGCATTACCCCTTCCTGTTGTATCACTGCTTTCTTCATGTGAAAGCAAATTGTCTTGAAGCAGACAGCCTGTTGTATCTATGGAAGCTCTATGTGTAACTCGATGATCTGATTTTCCCCATATCTGGCTTATGTGGAGAGTTGCCATAGCTAGAACAGGCTTTCCTATTCAGAAATGTCACCTCTGCATGAGGAAAATGATGATGGAGAGATGGGATACACGCGCTCCCTTCTCACTTTGTGGAATACACATGCTTAAGTATATCTGAGTAGGGTTTCAGTCTAATTCAAACAACACTACTGTCTGTATGATTTACTGGAAGGGAACATTCTGGATGTAGATCTTTAACAAGGACTCCACAACACTCGATTCTCTTTCTACCTGAGGACAAGGAGTGGTCATGCACAGTGGAACAAAACATTTATGTTGTACCTTTGTCCTTTGGGGAAATAGAAGCATAGAGCAAAATGGAATTGGTGATAAAGCTACTGAGTATCATCAACTAAACTAGATAAGCCACTGGTCTGATTCACTATCTGACATTTCTCTGTATTTGTGTATTTGCTTTTTGAAGCGGCAGTAACATTTTACTATAGGTAGGGATGTGTGAAAAATTTAGTGGACTTTCCTGACAACTTTGTCCACTCTGCATTCCTTGGGATGTCTGTGGGCCAGATGGAATTTGTGCTCTGCATCTTCACATTGATAGATGGCTGTGAGTACCTCCAACCAAAATAATTGCATTTCAGATGTGCTTTAAAAAGTATTATTCTATATGAAAAACACATTCAAACAATTAAAACAAGTGCACAAACATGTACAGATTTCAAAAAAACAGAGCCAAGAAAGACAGATTTTTTTCCTCTGGAGTAAAAAAATAAAAATAACAGCAGAACCACGTACAATTCAGATATGAAGACAGGAAAGGAGTAAGTCCATGGATAGAGACTCTAATGATATGCATATGTACATTAGTGAACCACTGTGGTGTAGGGGTTTGAACTTTGCACTGAGACACTGGGAGACCAGGGTTTAAATCCCCACATGGCCATGAAAATCCCCACATGGTCACTGGATAAGATTAGACAAATCACACTCTCTCAGCTTCAGAGGAAGCCAGTGGTAAACAGTAACAATATCCCTAATTATGGCATAAACTGTCATGCACTACAGATGACTTTGCTGGAATGCTTTGTCCACAACTGGAAAGCCAAAATAAAATAAAATAAAATAAAATAGACCACTGTTTAAGAGAGTAAAAGTTTAGACATCTCTTCTCTACAATGTACTAGTATAACATGAGCAAAGAGAGTTGGTTTTGTTTTTCTCCCCCCTGTGGGAGATGTTCCAAATATCCAGTCCTATATAAGTAGCCTTATGTAATTTGGAGTAGGGGAAAATGTGCTTTTGATGCATATTTAGATTGCTTCCCAATTCTCATCCATCAGAAGCAGGAAGACAGAGTTTCATCCTATTGATTTCAGGTGGATTTGGGTGCATAAAAGAATACAATTTTTAACTGTCATCCTTTGCAATGTTCTTCAACCTGTCTAGTTTAAAGCTGGAAATAATATTTCATGTAGTGAATATTTATATGGAGTTTCCCATGCATAAATGTCAACTGAGTAGAAAGCACGCTACACCACGAAGCAATTTTTGCTGATTAGCTGCATGTGAAATGTTTGGAGATCACATGTCCCACCAAGTGATGGTTAGGAAACATTTCCAATTTATCACCTAGAGCAGTTTGGGGTAAAACATTGTGAGATGAAAAGCTACCTAAATGGAATAAATAAAGGTCAGCACTGCAAACTTACAGAGATTAAAACTTGGAGAAATATGGATCTTTAATGATTTTCATCCTCCAAAAGCTGAGTTACCGGACTTTCTTCAAATGTGTTTTCTTCAGAAAGTGATAGATGTTCACTCAGGACCTTTTTATAAACATTCTTCACATTCTCTGCTCATCACAAGCTTTATGTCACACTCAGCTACCCACAAGGCACATAAGGGGTGCATTAGACCAGTGTCACTGGGTAACATAAAATATAAAAGAGATTGGACTCAGATTTCCAGCAAAGAATTCTGCTGCTAATGGAAAGCCACCTCAAGCAGTCTGTTCTGAAAATGCTCCATCCAAAAGTTGTGTGTGTGTGTGTGTGTGTGAGTGAATGAGTGAAAAAGAGAGAGAAACAGCACTGCCACCCCCACATGCTTCCATCCAGTGAGCAACTTGTTTAAAGAAAAAAGCAGTGAGCAGAAGTTGGAGGAAGGTAGGCCAACATCCTTCCTCCCCTTTTTCCAAAATAGAAAAACTCGTTACACAAAGAACACTTCATTCTAACCCCTTTCTTGTTCTGAGGTTGGCAGCAAGGGAGACTGTCACAAGTGACACTCCTCAAAGTAAAAATGTACCTGTTTCTGAGGCTCTCTGCTCAATGATCCTCGCTCAAGCATGAACAAGAAATGAAGCTCTGGACTGGACTATAGAAATTCTGGATGCCATTCCATGCCACACAGCATTGCAGTCTGGGAGATGCTTTTTCTGGCCTCCATATGGAAAAAGGCCAGTGTAATGTACATCATGGCATGATGTACTGTGATGGAGTGGACCTTGAAAGTTCCTTCAACTTCCTCTGTGGTTGGACTTCATTGACCCACCCTCCTGCCCCTGGTACAGTGTAAGCCTTGTTGGTTGTTTTGGGCCGAGTAGGATTTTTTTTTCTCCTTCCCCCTTTTTTTGTTTTTGTTTTTTTGTTTTTGTTTTTTGGCTTTCTCTACACTGTTGACTGAGGAATGTGACAACTGGATTACGGTAGTAGGAGAGAAAGTAGCATTTTGGTGAATGGCACCCATTTTGTGAAAGAAAGGGCCCTGGATCTGACTTTCCTTGGGGATGACCTGGGGGCTGAGCACTCACTACGTCATACAACTTAGAGGGGACCTCTCAGCTTGGCCTTCCATTAGCAGGCTGGCTAGGGAGAAACCTAGTTTTTCAATTCTCCTCAAGTCTCAAGTGTTTGGCCAGGAGAATCTGGGGAGGAAGTCTGGGTGAGACCACGTGCCTCAGCTGCTCCCACACTACATTGCATCTCTTAACGATTAAAGATTAATTAGGTGGTAGTTAAGTGACTCTTATTCAATCCAGGCTCTGTGGTCTCTTTATTTCCCTGGCTGGTCAGTAATAGGGATGCTTGAAGGATCTATGTAAATTCCATCAAACATTGTACAAAGTAAGTTACAAATTCTGCCCCAGTTACCCAATGCCTTTCACATTTCCCAAACATTTCAATTATATTCTTGGCTTTCAAAATGGATCAAAATGCATTTAGAAATGCATATTTTGAGAGAAAAATATACTAGAGAAAGAGGAGAGGGAGAAAGAGAGAGAATATGTAAATTCACAGGTTCACAGATTAAAGCAGAAAGGGGAATGATGCCTAAGAATGCATGCGAATACAGATGAAGAGCTGGAAGTCTTTAGAACAGGTTCTTGGTGTCTGGGTCATCAGTATTATATAATCGATCCTCCCTCATTACCATTGGTGCCTCTGAGTGTCTTGTCCCTTTATGCAAACCTCCCTCTGAGTCCTTGCAGAGTCTTGAGGGCTTTTGAAGATACTCAAGAGGAACAGTCACAAAATCTCAACTGCAGTTCCATTTCGCAAGCCTCAGGGGAGCAGGGAAAGTATAAACTAACAATTCTTAGAATTGATTTTATGTAGATATTTTTAAAAGATGTTTCCAGGACTACCTTTCTAAGTTTCATTACTTTTCAAAATGATTTTTAACATTTCTCATCATCCTTTCTGTCCGTGAAAACTACTACAACCACCATTTGGTTGGCAGAATGGTACTATGGGAACATAAATACATTTAAGAAAATGGTAGGATCTCTAAGAGCCAGATGAAAGGCTGGGCAAGGCTGCAGCATTCAGTCCAGTGTTTTTCAGTACTGGAGAGAAGGAGATCATTTCCAAAGCCAAAGGGATATCAAGGTTCAAGGAGGAGGAACAAGAGGGCTCCTCCCCCTGCTTTTAGAAGCAACAAAGGTACTCCACCACTCCAAGCAGTGACTTTGATCAAGGGATGACCAGTGACTGCCATGTCAATGGAGTCATAAATATGCTCTGAGCTTTAGTTCGAATTTTAAAGCAGTTCTCCAAGGTTCCAAACTTCTTTTGAGGATAGGAGTCAGCATCTTAAATAGTGCCTTTAAAGCTGGGACTTAAAACTGGATTCACCCCTTCCACACAAATAGAAGCACTGGCTTCCACGCATCTGCTTTTTAGGTTGCTGCAGCATAGGCTTTTGTTTCTGCTGCAGCAGACAAAGTTTCTCCAAGGTGAGGAAGGACTGTTGGAAAGCCACAGCTTTCAAATGATAATACATACTTAGAATCATAGAGTTGGAAGAGACCATAACAGCCATTGAGTCCAACCCCCTGCCATGCAGGAAGACACACTCAAAGCACCCCCAGCAAATGGCCATTCAGCCTCTGTTTAAAAACCTCCAAAGAAGGTGACTCCACTACACTCCAAGGCAGCATATTCCACTGTTGAATGGCTTTTACCGTCAGGAAGTTCTTTTTTGAAATCTCTTTTCCTGTAGTTTGCCTCCATTGTTCCATGTCCTAGTCTCTGGAACAGCAGAAAACAAGCTTGCTCCATCTTCAACATGACATCACTTCAAATATTTAAACATGGCTATTGTGTCACCTCTTAACCTTCTCTTCATCAGGCTAAACGTACCCAGCTCCCTAAGCCATTCCTCATAGGACATCGCTTCCAGACCCTTCACCATTTTGGTCACCCTCCTCTGGACACTTCATAGAATATTCGTTGACTCCATCTCCTCCTAAGATCCAGTAATTTTTCAGAAGGCATCCATGACCAATGAAGAAACTGTTTTTTCAAAAGGAATCAAGCTCCCCTTCCTGAACTCATTTGTCATTTTGTTGAATGGAATACCCTGCCCAGCCTGAAATCAGCCTGATGTCTAATTTCATCCTCTGCCCTTCAGCATCAGTTGTTACATAAAACTGCATTGCTCAAGGGCCTATCAGCATTAAACAAACACAGGATGGAAATCATTAGGCACCTCAGATCTCAGTTAGAAAAGCTCATTCTTGAATTATAACTCTCAAAATCCTCCAACCAGCATGACATTGTCCATGTTAGCTGGAGGATTCTGAAAATTGTAGTCCAAAAGAGTAACTTTCGAAAGCTCTGCCTTGCATATTCCGAATTTGGAAAAAAGAACAACGTGGCGTGGTTTGTGCCTCAGATTATACAGCATGAAAACAGTAATTGTAACTTTCCAGATCTCGATATCTAAGATCTTCTCATCTTGGGAGACCACTAATAGTTTGTTTATTTCCTGAGCTGATTTCAGCATTCTGGCAGATATTTTATGAAAGCCATAAATGGGCACAAAATGGAGAAATACCCTAATATTGAGAGTAATAAATATGCTTGTCAAAAGCCGGAGGCTTCTACAGATACCCATTAAAAGAGAGTGCCCTCTGAAGAGAATAGTTAGAGTTAAAAGAATATAAATCTTCATTGTAATAATCATAAAAAAGCAATTGTGCGGTGACGTTCAATGGTCTCTAGGTACTCAGGTGCTAATAACACCACTGTGCTAATACAGACTTAAAGGCAAGTTGATCTGCATTTTGATTGTATTTCCTTTAACACCAGGACAGGCATATGGCCCTCCTTAAAAATCAGATGTTTATCTCCCTGTGTAAGGTACAACTTGTTTTCTCGTACATTCAACCTTGTGACTCTATGAATTCCATGGGACTATTTCACCACACACAGAAAAAGTCTGAATACGGAGGCCGATTAACAGTATTCATCTCACAAAATGGGTCGAGAGAATTAGCTGGATTTCAACCTGTTTAGTTCCATTGACAGCAGTGAGACCAAAGGCCATTTTATACATTGTACAAAAGCAGCTTTGCCTTTTTCATAGATCATGTAGGCTCAGAATGGATCTGGATGCTATTGGTAAATACTCAAAATGTACATTTCTGGAATAAAAAGGAACATAACCCAGTAGGGCTTCATAATTTAAGTGTCAGATATAACCTTGAGGAGTCAAATGTTCAAGTCCTCAGTGAACCCTGAAACTTATTTAGTGACCTTGGAGCAATACCGATGTATCAACTTGACCTTCCTCACAGGAAGGCTGTGAGAGTAAAGCAGGAAGGAGGAATGTCATATGCATTGACTTGAGCTTATTGGAGGAAAAGTGTACTGTAAGAAATAAATGTTGGAGATGGGAGCACCCTCAAAATAAACAAAACAAAAACGGAATAAGGAAAGAGATAGAAAGCACTGAACTGCTTCTGTGACTTCCTGTCTTGGCAGTTTTTCCATCACACCAGTCAGAAGGGGGCGTAGAAAGAGGTGCAGAAAATGGCTGACAGACAGAAGGAATAATCATATTCCACCTTCCTGTGAATTCATCCCTGTGGATGGTCTTCTGTCTTCACCGCATCTTTTTGAAGCTCCAGCCTCAGCAAGGATGTGCAGTCAGTTCCAGCTTTCTGACAAGTGAAATTGTATACAATTCATTACACAAGCGGTTGTAAAACTGGTTGCACAAGGAGTTGTGCAAGGGGCTGTAGAAGTGGTTGTACAAACCCTTGCACAAGCTGTGGTGCATCCAGTTCCGCATGGTCTTGTGAAACTGATTCCACAACCCCTTGATGGTGTTATATAGCACAACTATACTAGTGGGAGATTTTCACTACTGTTAACTTGGATTCAGGCCACAGAGTTCTTGTTGTTATCTGGCTTCAAAATGACTCCAACGTATAAAAACTCCATCATGGGATTTTCTTGGCAAGATTTAGTCAGAGGAAGGTTACCACTCTCTTCCTCTAGGAATACAATTTTTCACCAATTTTCTTCTCTAAGGAAGCAATGAGTAATTTTAGCAATTTCCTTCCCACAGCAGATAAGTCTTCAAAAACCACACAGTTTTTGAAGCCAATTCAAAATTTGTGGCTTATTCTTCACAAAATCCATATGTGATTGTTTTGCACAGAAAACAGTTTTTTTCCTGCAATATGTCTGCACTAAAATATTCTTTTTGTGTGGAAAAAGCTGCACTGAAAATAAAAAATAATAATAATGTACGCACCAAAATATTATCGTTTTCTGTGCAGAAAAAGCTGCTTCCTGCACAGAAGATTCAGGGAAAGAAAAGAAAGATTAGTAATAGGGCAGAATTGTAAGTAGCTTCTATTCAGAAACTAAAGCAAAGTTTCCTAGGAATAATTATTTCACAGATAGAAACTTAAGTTCGAAACCACATAGTGGAATAAGAAGTAAAGTGCATCTGATGTTGCAATATTACATTTGTTACATTATACTGTAAAGGATAACTGAATGTGCTTCTTACAGAAAGTTATCATATCTCCAGTCAGTGTTAGACAGAGGCCCATAAATGAATAATAACAACTTTCTTACAATAAGTTACAATGCTAGAAATGATACTGTTTCTGTTTTCTGCTAGTGGCACAAGTATTTAAAATGACTTAAATTTCTGTCCTTAATATATTGCATTGGCATGTGGTTTTAAAAAATTCAAAGAAAGGGGATGCTTCAGAGCAGAATACAAGCCTACCAGTTTCATAGTAGTGAAGCAAGTACAAGCCATTGCTGAGAATCTGCTAAGCCTATTGTCAAGTTTTAAAAGCCCAGAGAATATAAAATCATTTCCATCTAACATAAGACTGCATTTCTGATAATTGTTTATTTGAATTTGATCCTACCAAAGGCCAGAAAGAATACGTTCAAGCTATATTCATCCTACTTAAATTAAACCCATAAAAATGAGTGGGATTTAATACCAGTAATTTTAAGACCTACTTATTTCAGTGGGTCTATTGCAGATAAGGGCAATGTTGGATTTAGGCCAAATTGTTTTCAATATGTTGTTTGAATTTAATCTGAGCCTCATGATTTCCAAAGTCACACCTCTTAATTTAAGGGTGTGCAATTCTGTCAGGATTGATCTCATTCAGATTCTTTCAGCCATGAGGCTCATTCTTCCATGGGTCTAAAACAGATGGCAAAGCAATTTTTTAAAAACAGCACAGAAATCCATGCATATTTATAGTCACACATTTTGTATACACTTTCCAAATGCACACATTTTCCCATTGACTAACATGTATGTGCTTGCTTTTTTCATTTTGCTCCATATACACTGCTGGGTTTGTTTTGTAAAACACAATATAAACTTGGAAATATCCCATTTCCCCCAGCAAACTATATCCGAATACTCATTCAGTTCTGGAAGATGACAAATTTCTGCATACCTTAGCCCCATTAATTGGTTTCAAGATGGATCCACAGCAGAGCTCTTTGTTCAATATTTTTTCTCCTAAAGCTGGGACCCAAATTAGCTCACAACAAGATTAGAAATACAGATATAGATACAAATAAAAATGGCTAGAATCTTAGTGGTGCTGACATAGGCAATGCCACAGAGGAAAAAGGTTGCAGGTGCTGCCACAATGAGGGAACTAAGATGTTGGAGAAAAAGACAAGTCAGAGTGGGGTTGTGTGGCTCAAATAGCTGTATTTAGATTTGTGCAGAAATTATGATATGCATGCCATGCATGGAATGGTAATATTCTACAACTGAACCAAGATACCAAATGTACAACTTAACTGTTACTCTAAGAGGTGGGAGACTCTGAGGTCCATCTGCAATGCCAACGTCTTCTTAGAATTCGTGGAATTACAGCTGAAAGGAAATCTGTGAGAGGAGGGTAACAGCAGGATCTTTTCACCTGTGTATACCAGTACTAACTGTAGAGGTGACTCCAGTTAAAAGTTAAGCAAAAAATTTTATTTGGAATTAACAAAGACACAAAAAATCAGACACTCTTATGATCCATACAAGGCTATTGGAAGGTGAGGCAAGAAACAGCTGGATAGAGAGAAATTGGGTGGAAAGGGTGATAGTTACCAAGCCTGAAGCAGAAAGTCGAAGCAGAATGCCTCAGACAGTGCCTGAGGGTACATGGAGGAATGGGACTCTGGGGTACCACATGCAACATAATACGTCCAACATACTACAATTTGCTGGGACCAAAGTTGGGTTTTATATACCCTATTTCCTACCCAGAAGGAGGGTACATAGACAAAGCTCTAATTACTTTCCCATGGGACTGACAAAGGAGTTCAGAATGGGGCTGATTGTCTTAACTCTAGGTGACAAAACATTGATGGCAGTCATGACAATCTCTTAATGTCTGGTTGGGTAGGGTGAATAGGGATAGTCTCCATAGGATAAGATCACAGTAGGGTCTCCAATTGCTTCACATTGGCAGTTTCTGCTTCTATTGTTCTCGGGAGTGGTCGTAGCCTGAGGTCTTGAAAAGATTATCACAAACCCATTAGCATTGGGTTTTCCTGCCTAATCCTCTCTGAACTTATGAGCTGACCATGTCTGAGATGATCCTGACCTGCTTTCAGCCAGCACACTCTCAACATGTTTTTCAGCCATAAATATGTTCAATTATGAAAATAGCACATCCCACAGAATGGGGGTGTAGGGTGTGGTAACAGAACACACTATCAAAAATGCATCCATTTCTCTATGCTCTGTACCTTTATGCACAGTGTATGTCCATGCTTAACATGTAATACACATCCATGTGCAATTTGCACCCCGTGTATCTGAATGAATAAAGGCACTGTATGCACAACTCTCTCAGCCTTGAACTGAATGTGGACATTCTGCAGTGAACAAAAAGGCCTCAACACTCCTATGAGAAAACTTATGCATGGTTAAGATAGCAACATAACTATAGTGTTTGCCTTTTGTCACCATGTCTAGGAGACCCTGGGGAAAAAAAGAGCAGCAAGTATATTATGCACCAGCATGATTGCAGTCATTAAGTAATGATATTAAATTAAACACATTATCATGTTGAAACAACCATGGAATTAAAACAATTTTATAATTATTTCAAAGCAGATTGGGACAGAAAGAAGGAAGGAAGAGAGAAAAGACAGTATTCCACATTAAAAACTTCTTCTTTAGTGTTGATGAGAGAGAGAGAGGGAGAGATGGCAGACAAACAATATAGAGCTGTTGCTATAGAAAAATAACTATATTACATATTCTAAAACTTTGTAATTTCAGCCTTTATCTAACCTTGTATTTTCCTTCTTAAGTCAAAAATGTTTATCAGCCTTATTTATCAATAGTCAGTGAGATCCAACATCTGAGATGTAATTACAAATCCATAACTATGTTTCATCTTCCAACCCAACTCCTCAAAGCTATCTTAATAGCCAGCAGCCGCATCGCGTGATGGAGATCTCTTCTGCTGGTAATCATGGAACTGCAGGGTTACATTTTCAGCCCCTCTCATCAGCAATCTCCGGTGTCACTGGTGGAGCTTGGAGTGTGTGGAGGTCGGATGGGACGGAGGTGGGGCTATGGTGCGAGGGGCTTGGCCACAGCGCATGCAGGTGTGGCCAGGGTGTGCGGAGGCACGGCCAGGGTGTGCGGGGGCTTGGCTACAGGCCAGGATGCTCCAAAAACATTGCCACCCAGGGTGAATCACCTCCCCCCACCCATGTCCCTATGTGACTGTCTGGTGTGATGAGGAGTTTCAACAGGGGTCCTGCTTCTGGTTGTCACATTGGATATTGCTTTCAGGAGGGCACTGGAAACCTCACCCTGCTGTACCCCAACTGCCAGCAGAACAGACTTCTATCACTTGATGTGACTGATAGTTGCTAGAGCAGGTTTGAAAAGGGCATTTGCAGTCATGGCAATAGTGACATGATCATGAATACAGAATTTCAGCTGAATACAGAGCAGTTATGAGTCTACAACTCTAGGTTACAAATCTGTAACTGCAATGTAAGATGCCAGATGATGTATATAACTAACGTCATTATCATCTACAGCACTAATTTTATTGTCTCCTTTGTAGGTTTTCTTTCTTATTTATTTTATGCTTAAAATAGAATTATTTTATTTTTCTTACTGCGTCCTTTTGTTCTATATTGCCAAGGTGCATGAGAGTTTTTGTGCATATAACATTATTTATGAGTACATACTTAAAGACTTGTAACAGGTAAACTAAACAAACATGCTAAAAGGTTGCTATCCTATACATGTTTACGTGTGTAAAAGCCAGACAGAGCATAATAGGATTTGTACACAGTAAATATTTATACTATTGTGCTGCAAAAGTTCTAAACAGATGTTGGTGCACAACCGATATTGAATTATATGGCTTGAGACTGCTTGCCTGCATGTTCCACTACTGTGTCTGTTCTGATTAGGGAGGTAATTCTTTGCTAATTTTGTGCTTGAAGGAAGCAATGAGTAATCAGAGCAATTATGTTTCCACTGCAAGAAAGTCTTCAAAAACTGCAGTTTTCAGAAATTATTCACAGTTCAAGACTTAGTCTGAGTAAAATTGCACATGGTTGTTTCTGCCCAGAAAGTAGCATAGCCTGTGTAGAAAACAGCTATTTCTTTGTGAAAAATAATATTTCTTAGCAGTATTGCTACTTTTGATGCATTAAATTCTGTTTTTTGAACATAGAATGTTATAGTTGAGAACTTATTCTGTGCAAAATGTGCACACAATAAGGTCATTTGCCCCCACATGGATGTGAACAAATAGTGAGGAATGGTTCTTTGCCCTTGAAGCGTGAGTAGTGTGTCTCCTTAGGTATGAATGGAATTTTTTTAAAAAAAATGCAGGAGGAATAAAATCTGACAAATTATCAATACATGCCAAAAAGGTTGTTGTGGGTTTTCTGGGCTTTCTAGCCATGTTCTATTAGTATTTTCTCCTGATGTTTCACCTGCATCTGTGGCTGGCATCTTCAGAGGATCTAGTGGCATGGAAGTGAGACAGATTGTATATACTTGCGTAGTCCCCGAGTGGGAGGAAGCAATTTGCATATGTTAAGTTGGCCTGTGTGATGGCCTGTTGTTAAATGGAATATCCTCCAGGGTTGAGTTCTTAGTCAGGGGATATGCATAACAGTATGTTAAGTACATTAGCCATCTATTGTATTGTTTCTCGTAGAGGGACCTCCAGAGTCTGGGTGGTGTTCGTTGGCATATTTTGAGTCTTGATTTTAGGGTTCTTCAGTACTGGTAGCTAAATTTTGTTTACTTTCTGAGTTTCTTCTTTCCTGTTGAAATTGTCCATGTGTTTATGGATTTCAATGGCCTCTCTGTGTAGTCTGACATAGTAGTTGTCAGAACAGTCCAGAATTTCTGTGCTTCTTGAGCCCAGGTTGGTTTATAACATGTTCTGCTACTACTGATTTTTCTGAAATCCATAAACACATGGACAATTTCAACAGGAAAGAAGAAACTCAGAAAGTAAATAAAATTTGGCTACCAGACTGAAGAACACTAAAATCAAGACTCAAAATATGCCAATTAACACCACCCAGACTCTGGAGGTCCCTCTACAAGAAACAATACAATAGATGGCTAATGTACTTAATGCATTATTGTGCATATCTCCTGACTAACAACACAACCCTGGGGGGTATCCCATTTAACAATAGGCCATCACACAGGCCAACTGTTATATATGCAAATTGCTTCCTCCCACCCGGAGACTACACAAGTATATATACTCTGTCTCACTTCCATGTCACCAGATCCTCTGAAGATGCCAGCCACAGATGCAGGTGAAACATCAGGAGAAAATACTAATAGAACACAGCCTCGAAGCCTGGAAAACCCACAACAACCTATGGATTCTGGCTGTGAAAGCCTTCGACTTTACATATGCCAAAAACTCTGAATACTTAATTCTTAAAAACATGAGTGTGAATCTGTGTGTAGTCAACATGTTAGTGCTATGACAGTGTTGTCACCTCTCTCTTTTTTTTTCCCTAAGAGATTCCTCATCTTTGACACCTCTGTGGCAGCCAGGTACTATATGATCATCTCCATGCTAGGAACAGTTGGGGCTATTGAATCTGTTCAGTGCGTATAAGTGAGAATTTCACTGCAGCTCATTTTAACACAATCCTAGGACTACAGAAGTCAATTTGCAGTTGGAACTAGCACATACAATCAATCCATAGCTGAGATGCCGACAGAAGGATAGCCTATATTAAGTAAACAACATGTACAAAAACCTTTCCAAGGGTATTAACTATATAAATAAAAAATGATATTTTAAATTAGCAATTCTAATGCAACATAAAATCAACTAAGCATGCTTTTATGATAGTTTTGTGACTTTCATTTTGAATGGTCTGGTGAAGCAGTCAAATAACAGTCGTTTGAAGAACCATTACTGAATCAATCCATCTCATAGACTTTTTTAAACAAGTTGGATAATGGTATAACTTTAATACCAAGCTGATCACTCTGGTGCCTCTGTGTGTATGTGCATATGTGTCTTCCTAAGCTACTAGGGTGCCTCTGTACTATATCTACTGACTGGATATGAGCTCTGTCTAAGCTTAGGCCATAAACAAAAACAGGCCTTTTGATTCCAGTAGGAGACTTAGGGCTTAAAACATATCCAACACACTTCAACCCTCTTCCTTGTCACCTTTTTCCAGGTAAAAGACAACTTTTTTCTGTAGCAAAGAAAATTCTCTATCCATGGGGACACTCCACATGGAATTCAGATTTCTGAACCATGTGAAATGCCGCTATGACAAGAGGGTATGCCCTGCTACAGATGCTTACATCAAGACAGGGAAACCATGTTTCTAAATCACGTGGAGACCAGCAATATAAATTTTCATACATTCTTGGTTGTAAGAACCAAAAATTATACCATATTTCCCTATCTCCATGAAAGTCTTTGAAAAGTGCACAGTTTTTGAAGACTATTTGCAGAAAAAGACTTACTTGGCACAAAATTCACATACAGTATTTTTGCACAGATAATCGTATTTTGGGCATAGAAAATTGCACCAAATTGTTCTTTTTGGTGCTGAAAATCTTGTTTTCTACACAGGAAGATTGCTTTCTGCACAGAAAATGCTGCTTGGCATTATGTTTTCTGTATTATGGATTTTGTAACCTGAAGTTACACATGCTTAATTACTCCATATTCAGTAAGACTACTTATTCATGATTATGGAATTATGTTTTAAATGTTTTTAAACTATTTTCAATTAGTACCATTTTTAACATGCTGGCCTACTCAATTTTTTAAACTTTTCTTTTATTACATTGATTGTTTTTAGCTGTATTTTCTATTTATCTATCTTGTTAGTTGCTGTGTTTCCAATATTAGGAAAAATGTGGGATATAATATAATAAAAATAATTAAAAAGGGTTGGCATCTCTCCTGACCATGAACATACAAGACTGCCATCTCTGAAAAAAAAATACATTTCAGGAAGCATTACATAGAGAAAGTACATTACTACTACAAATCGGTTTAAGTTATAAACCAGTTCATTCATTGTTAATGAACTGCACAGGTAATTATTGCTATGCTTGTGTAAGTTATCTTCCATTGTGCAACCCTCCATGAAATTCAGCATAGGTCAGGCAAGCAAAAAGACATGTAAGGTTTCTGTTATATATGTTTTTGGAGATGGGCTTAAGTGTCTTTATTCTATTATCAAACTGTATCCCGGTCTTAAATTCATACCACTGCACCACTTTGAATCACTTATCAAATACAGGAATTTGATTCTCATTCCCTCAGCTGTTTGACAGTTCTGAGTCAACAGACTTTTTGGGGTAGGGGGGCAATTATAATACTAGAGCCAAGCCGGTTAGTGTATTGTTCCTTGCCCTGTACCTGCCATTGAATCTCCAAGGTGCATAATCCCAATTGATGATTTCAATTTGAAAGGTATTCAGAACACATAAACTGCTGAAACTGATTAAAGCACATTTATCAGAACAAGAGATATATGAGGCTGATCACAACTGGTGCAAACAGACTTTTAACAACTGACTGAAAAGCTGTAGAAATGAAGAGGGTTGGGACTCATTTGTTGGCTAAGGGGCATGATCAAAGGCAGCATGCTCCTAAAGATTAGATTCTCCCAGTGCCAGCTGTATCTTCCAAGTTGGTGTGTGGTGAATCTGGTCCAAACTTTAAAGGGACTATTTAAGGTGCTGAATTTATTTTGGGCACATGGCCAAGTTCCTTGGATAGCTCCTGGTAAGTCTGGACTAAAACCCAGAATGGATTTACCATCCCACTGACATGAATGCCAACAGCCATCTTGGGCCATTGGGGAACACAAGTGCTAGTACCACTGAACTCACATCCTGCTTGATAGCTTCACAGAGAATGTTGCTTGGTCACCTTAAGAGTACAGAATTCAATAGACAGTTGGGCCCATTCAGCAGGGCTCTTCATATGTTCTTGGAGATATAGGATTTAGGATCATTCTTGCAAGATAGAAATCTGAAATCTGATGTATCTGTAGCCAAAGTCACCTCAATGAGAATTAAAGATAGGAAACTGACTCATTTGTACCTTTCTCCCCCTCAACCCAGGGGCACAAATGTTATCTTCACATGTTCTCTTTGAATGGCAAAAATGGCACTCAATATAGATAAACAAGAATAACATTCAAATTAAAAAAGCAAGTACAAGCAAACATGAAAACAGGTTAAAATCCCAGTGAAAATCAAATCAATCAAGAGAAACAGTTGCTTTCATCTGTTACAAACTACCCTAATACCAAAATCCTCCCAAGATAAAAATCATGGAGGGTAATTGTGGTCCTCCACATCACATGCCCATTACATCAACAACCATGCTATCTCATAACTTCCCAATCATCAATGTAACATTGGTAGAGGGCCAGCTGCATTCATATGAACTAATACGAGACCAGTGGTGGCAGGTGACTTTCATGTCACTCTAGATTTAAAGGATAGAAGAAGCTGACCAAGGTGCTGAACTTTAGCTCCTAAACAGGGGTTTAGTCCAGTACCTATGGTAGCTCATCTAAAATTTTAACTAAAACTCAGAAAGCATATTCAGCACCCCACTAACATGGAACTCATGAACTACCACTGTGTGGAAATAGAAATCTGGTGAATGATGTAAAGCATGGAATCTTTTCTCCTTCAACTGATGAGGATAAGAACAGATGGGACACTAATGAGAAACGCTCATTCATATTATTCAGGGTATGACGGCTTACTTGCCTCCAGTAGGAAGGACTCTGGCACCTGCTCCCAGAAGCCAGCATGTTATTTACCAACAATATGCCAGGCATTGTGTTATTCTGAAGCATGGTACTAGAAAACTCAGAGCATTGGATGCATGGCAGAACATGAAAATTTGCTTTTAAGAAGAATGAATACAAAAACATACTCAAGATATCTATGATGATTAGTTGTTATAGTCACACTTCTTAATGAATGTTGTTATATTAATTCCACTTAAAAGTAACTTTTCAAGCTCTGGGGAATGGTGGCAGCTACAAGTATCCATTGATGTCCTTTTTCCTTTTGCCATCACCAGGGAAAGGTAAAACCTACCCCTCAAAATGGAAGTCCAAAATAAGAGTTTCATTTGTAGTTACCTGTGCTTCTGTGCATTTTGTTGAAGGACAATGGGTTATGCCATCCTTCACTTTAGTTTCATTGTGTGCCTCACTTATATTTTTTAAGAAAGCTGTGTAGCTTGAACTTGTTGTTCTGGAACATACATCAGGTTTTGTTTTTGAGAGCACAGAGCAATGGAGGTCATGTTGTGAAGCATAAGAGCATAACATAACTGGAGTCTTCTAAATCTTGTACCAAAGAAACATAATCCTGCCATGTATTGATTGCTTTTCAGAAGACAGAAGAAGAGAGAGGCAACAGAAATCTTTCAAGACACAAGCAGCATCATTCTTGGAGGAGAAGGTTTGCCAGCTGGGGGCACAAGTTTCTAATCTTCATCTTATTACGGAAGGGGAGGAGTTTTTGGATAGGGCAGAGAAGATGTACCAGAAGACCGAATGCGCAGAGGAGCTGCCAGATCAGGAAGTCAACACACTGTGCCAGGAAACGGAGGCTTGGAGAAATGTCACACATAGGAGTAGAAGGTCCAGGAAGGTAACAGAGACTCTCAACCTACACAATCGCTTCAAAGTTCTTGGCCTTACGAACAATGAGGAGCACCAGGAGGAGGGAACAGAATGTCCACGAGAAGGAATCCAACTTTGGCAACGGGAACTAGATCAACGCTCCCAGTCTCAACAGAATGCCCAGGCAGTCCTAGAAGAACATGCTTGTCAAGGAACCCTGGAGAAGCCTCAGAGGAGGCGAGTTCTGGTTGTTGGAGACTCCTTGCTCAGAGGAACCGAAACGGCAATTTGCAAACTGGGCAAGCTCAATCGAGAGGTCTGCTGTCTTCCTGGGGCCAAGATCAACCACATAACGGAGAGGCTAACCAGGCTGGTCAAGCCCACTGACCTTAAGCCCCTCATTTTGGTTCATGTCGGAACCAATGACACTGCTTTTACCACATCGCAAAGGACTACGAGCTTATGGGGATGAAGCTTAAGGACCTTGGTGCGCAGGTGGTTATTTCGTCTCTCCTCCCTGTTCAAGGATATGGTGCACGTAGGGAAAGGGCAATAGCAGAGGTCAACAACTGGCTCTGCATGTGGTGCCACCGGCAATGGTTTGGGTTTTTGGAACACGGCCTGAATTTCCATGAACGTGGGCTTCTGGCAAGGGATGGGCTGCACCTCACGAAACTTGGCAGGAATGTTTTTGCAAACAATCTCGCAAGGAGGATTCAGAGTCTTTAAACCAAGTTCTGCTGGGGAGGGAGACAATATTATTCAAGGCCAGGACTTGGCGAGCGCAGGGGGAAAAGGCCCAAATGATATTGGACAAGTAGTACAAGCGACCAGCGGTGGGAGGAGTAGAAACTATAGTACAGGACTTGCAGGAAGGGCCCGGGGACTTAAGTGTCTCTACACTAATGCACGGAGTATGGGAAACAAGCAAGATGAACTTGAACTCCTAGTACAACAAAATAAATACAATTTGATAGGCATCACTGAGACCTGGTGGGATGAGTCTCATGATTGGAATGTAGGAATAGAGGGGTATAGCCTATTTTGTAAAAATAGACCAAACAAGAAAGGAGGAGGAGTAGCCTTGTTTATCAAGGATGTTTTCACCTGTGAAGAGATCCGTGACTTAAACCCAGAAAGCCAGGTCGAAAGCATCTGAGTAAGAATTAAGAGAGCGAGAAACAACAGGGATATTCTGGTGGGGGTTCACTACGGACCTCCAACCCAGACTGAGGACTTTGATGATGCCTTCCTCAACCAAATGACTGCACATTCAAAAAGGAGAGATACAGTAATAATAGGAGATTTCAATTACCTGGATATATGTTGGCAGTCAAACTCTGCCAAGACAGCAAGGTCCAGCAAGTTTCTTGCTCGTCTTGCAGACAATTTCATGGTCCAGAAGGTGGAAGAGGCCACAAGGGGATCAAATATTCAAGATCTGATCCTGACCAACAGGGATGACCTTGTTAATGAGGTAGAAGTGGTTGGATCTTTAGGGGGGAGTGACCATGCCCTATTGGAATTTGGCATTCAGTGGGAAGGAGAAGATAAGTGTAGCCAGACACTCATCTTAGATTTTAAAAAAGCGGACTTCTGTAAACTTAGGGAGCTGCTGGCTGGAATTCAGTGGTCAAGAATAGTGAAAGGGAAAGGAGTTCAGGAGGCATGGGAGTTCCTTAAAAGGGAGATACTGAAGGCACAGTCTAAAACTGTGCCAGTAAGGAGGAAAAATGGAAGGTATCTGAAGAAACCAGAATGGTTGACTAAAGAACTCTCAGTTGAGCTAAGTGTTAAGAGAAACATGTACAGGAAATGGAAGAAGGGGAAAACCACCAAAGAAGAATTTAAGCAAGTAGCCAGGAGATGTAGGGAGGAGGTCAGAAAGGCTAAAGCACAGAACGAACTTAGGCTGGCCAGAGACATCAAAAACAATAAAAAGGGCTTTTTTAAATATGTCCGTAGCAAAAGAAAAAAGAAGGAGACGATAGGGTCGCTGCACAGAGAAGATGGCGAATTACTAACAGGGGGAAGAGAAAAGGTAGAACTACTTAACACCTTCTTTGCCTCAGTTTTTTCCCAGAAGGATACAAGCACTCAACCTGGCGGTTGGGGAGCAGGTGAGGAAGCAGGGGAAATGAGGCACATAATAGGTAGAGAGGTGGTACAGGAATACCTGGCCACACTGGATGAATTCAAGTCTCCAGGGCCAGATGAATTGTATCCTAGGATATTAAAAGAACTGGCAGAGGTCATTTCGGAACCGCTTGCTATAATCTTTGAGAAATCTTGGAGGACAGGAGAAGTTCCAGTAGACTGGAAGAGGGCAAATGTTGTCCCCATCTTCAAGAAGGGAAAAAAAGAGGACCCAAATAATTATCGCCCAGTCAGCCTGACGTCAGTACCCGGAAAGATTCTGGAGCAGATCATTAAGCAGTCAGTCACTTAGAAAGCAAAGCAGTAATCACGAGAAGTCAACATGGATTCCTCAAAAATAAGTCATGCCAGACTAATCTTATCTCTTTTTATGATAGAGTTACTAGCTTGATAGATGAAGAGAATGCTGTGGATGTAGCATTTCTCGATTTCAGTAAGGCCTTTGACAAAGTTCCCCATGACATTCTTGCAAAGAAGCTAGTAAAATGCAGGCTGGACAGGGCTACTGTTAGTTGGATTTGTAATTGGTTGACCGACCGAACCCAAAGGGTGATCACGAATGGCTGTTTTTCATCCTGGAGAGAAGTGACTAGCGGTGTGCCACAGGGTTCTGTCCTGGGCCCAGTGCTGTTCAATATCTTCATCAATGACTTGGATGAAGGAATAGAGGGCATGCTCATCAAATTTGCAGATGACACCAAATTGCTAATACACCAGAGGACAGGATCAAAATTCAAAATGACCTGGATAGATTGGAGAGCTGGGTCAAAGCTAACAAAATGAAATTCAACGGAGAGAAGTGTAAAGTCCTACACTTAGGTAGAAAAAATGGAATACAGAAATATAGGATGGGGGACACGTGGTTGGATAGCAGTACGTGTGAAAGGGATCTAGGAGTCTTAATAGACCACAAGCTGAACATGAGTCAGCCGTGTGATGCGGCAGCCAAGAAAGCCAACACAATTCTTGGCTGCATCAATAGGAGTATGGTGTCTAGATCGAGGGAGGTACTGGTACCACTCTACTCTGCTTTGGTTAGACCTCATCTTGAATCCTGTGTCCAGTTCTGGGCACCCCAATTCAAGAAGGACATGGTCAGGCTGGAGCAGGTCCAGAGGAGGGCAACCAAAATGGTGAGAGGCCTGGAAGACATGCACTATGAGGATAGACTTAGAGAGCTGGGTATGTTTAGTCTGCAGAAGAGAAGGTTAAGAGGGGACATGGTAGCCATGTTTAGATATTTGAAGGGATGCCATGTAGAGGAAGGAGAGGGTTTGTTTTCTGCTGCTCCAGAGACCAGGACAAGGAGCAATGGATTCAAGCTGCAGGAAAGGAGATTCCACCTGAACCTCAGGAAGAACTTCCTGACAGTCAGGGCTGTCCGGCAGTGGAATATGCTGCCTTGGAGTGTGGTGGAGTCTCCTTCTTTGGAGGTTTTTAAGCAGAGGCTGGATGGCCATCTGTCAGGAGTGCTTTGAGGGTGTTCCTGCGTGGCAGGGGGTTGGACTGGATGGCCCGTGTGCTCTCTTCCAACTCTACATTTCTATGATTCTATGATTAACTCTACCGATGCCACAAGTGACCATGAGAAAAAGGGAAGTATCCCTCACTTTTCCCTCCTAGGAAGACCTGGGAATAACATAAATACAAGTTTGGAGTCCTTATTTTATTTGTATTAAGCAGAAATATCCAGATCAGCTTTTACATTTCCTTAGTATGCTTTGTGCATTATCTCTGCTGTTGAAATGAAAGGAACTAGAAATGCTTAATGAATGCCTAGTACTATTTCTGTTGGTTAAGTATGGATTATCAAGAAGAGGTACTGGGAGCTTGACATAAATAGATTTAAATTTCAGCTTAGCCAAAGATATTTGAGAGGATTTTTAAAAAACCACACAATTTCATAAAACACAAGTCAGCCAAAGAGAAAAAGAAGTCTAAATAATTCTAAGAAAACAGATACTTTTTCTGAGGGACACTGAGTATATCTCCAAGCTAAATTCTCAAGTTTATCTACTGAAAGTCAAAACAAATTTGATGTTAAGTGTTAACTTGAGGTCATAAAATCTGATCTCTTCTCTAGTGAGAAATTAAAATCGATTGCAGCAAAACAACAGAAAGTTCTATGGAACCAACCTAAATTATAGCAGGGTATATTACAACAGACTATTAAGAAAAACATCTAAGAAGGCATGAGCTGTTTGACAATGCAGCCAATTACCTACATCAGGGATAGGAAAGATCTGTCCTTTTAAATGCGATTGGACTGAAACTCACACCATTCTCCATCCCCTGATTATGGTGGTGAGAGTTGCATTCTAATAACATCTGAAGGACCAGACATTCCCCATTCCTGACCATGATATTTCTTTCTGTGGAGGTCTTAACGTAGAGACTAGATGAACTTATATTGAAGGTGCTCTAGTTCTCCTTTTTCTACATGAAGCCTACAAAGACCCTTCCATCTCTACAGTTATATATTTTCATTGGTTAGACCCCATTTGAAATCCATACAAGCAAATTTTTGTACAGAGAAGATACATATGGGTTGAGATCTTCTTTTTTGCTGCCCTGGAAACTAGAACATGAACCAATGATTCAAATTACCAGAAAAGAGATTCCACCTAAATATTAGGAAGAACTTCTTTACTGTAAGCTTTTCAACAATGGAATAGACTATTCCACCTTTTTCAGAGGTCTTTAAACAAGTTAGACAGCTAGCTCCTGGGAGTGCTGTAGTGGTATACCCCCACATCATAGCAGGTTGTACTACACGGTCCTTCCAACTCTGTGGTTCTATTTTTCCCTCACACAGAAATTGGTACATATTTCTGAATGCATTTTTTTCAAACTGTGTTGAGGGAGAGGTGTTATGCATCTTTTTCAAATGCATGCATTTTTCACACATACGTCAACCGGCTGAATACGTGTCATTTTTATCTGTGGATCCTGAATTACCAGAGAGTTGGACTAGATTGCCCTTGGAACCTTTCAGTTCTATGAGTCTATGAAATGTACATATTTTTCCAATGCAGATTTTTGAAAAGTGAAAAATTTTCATTGTCTTCTTTTGTTTTGCTATGCAAACAGCAAGACAAGTTTGGAGATATTATATGGCAAATTCTATTTAAGTTGTGTTCACTTTTTGGGAGGTGGGAATGGGGTAATCTCACCTTTAAAACGTGAATCCAATGAATGGTTCACCCATCTGTAAGCTCTGTGTGGCCATAAGGGGTGAACTCAATTGCAGCTGCTCTGTTTACCAACAGTGGAAAGTCCTAGCTGACCCAACGGATGCTACAGCTCAGTATGTGAGAGCAAACATTGGCAAGAAATCTGCAAGCCAGCATTTTCTCCAGCTGCTCAGTGAAACTGTGAATGATGGAAAATATGGACAGTTTATTTTGTAACAAGCCACAATTGCTTTTTCAAAACTTGAATAGTAGCACGTTTTGTCAATAGATTACTTGAGAAAATGCGATAGACAGCAGGAAAATAGGAACATCTGAACTCAGATCTTTATTCTTTTTAGGATTATTGATTAGTCTAATGATGCTTCTATTGAACTCTTTTCTGAAATGCATTTCCCATAAAAAAAGTCACTGTTTTCATTTTCCTTTATCGGAAACCACATGAAATGTTAGCCTAATAAAGAAAAATTCTAAAGGAGCGGGCAACTTCTGAACACTTGAGGTGGTTCTGAGCAAAATGTAGCCAAAGAACATCATGTTTGTGCAGACACTCTCAGAGTGATAAATAAGAAAAAACAATTCAGTTAAAAAATCCAGAGTTAAAGGGAACATTAACAATCCCTTCAGTGGCAATTTTGTATACATGCCTGAAAAATGGTACCATGCTCACAATGCCAAGCTGCTTTGTTTATTTAGTTAACATGGCACCACTGTAGAAACAGAGAGGTATCTACAAACTAACAGGAATCTTGGGGATTCAGAAATAAAAAAAAAAAAAGTAGGGACTTCTAAAGGCACCCTGATGAGTAATGAGCATGCTCGGTGGCCACAGAATGTTGGCTTAATTGTTGAGGTATGGTGAAAATAAAATCTAGATGGGAGTCAAATGGAAGGATCACAGAGAAAGGAATGATGACTTTGCTGGAACCACAAACAGGACTATGCCACCTCACATTTTTGTTGAAGTTTGTTTTTCTTGATTGCTCAAGCACTCTTGATTTAATCTACTAATCTGGCTGTTCTTTTTCTCTTTTCTTCCCATTGGTTCTGGTCAAATATGTCAATAAGTGAGAGAGCGAGTGAATGGATGGGTCAATGTCTGACTCAATGAGTGACATCCAACATCAAGCAAGCAATCTTAATACGTGTAATCACCATCCACAAGTGGGTTAAGCATTTAGTTAGGTACTTACATGAGTGTACACAGAGTAGGATTGCTGTGGCACAAAGCACTTGGAGAATACCAGATTGCCTATACCTCCTTTAGACTATACCAGTTTAAACGACGGATGGAATCCAACATGTTGGAATACCTCTCCACAGAAAAGATGGAGGAAAGACGTAGCAAATTAAAATGCTATGTTAGAACCTGTCTCTCTAACACCTACGTTTCTGCATGCAAAAGGATTGTATGGAAGGCATTTCATCTTGTGAGGTCAAACTGGAGTTGTACAGTCCAGACATAGATTTATGTTTGTTTGTGAGAACTTTGCCCATCATCTATGGTCAGTACCTCAATCTCCTAGTTAGCTGTGAGTACAGAGATAAACTTGGCTTACTGTAATGAAATGTATATTAATTTTGTCATGGGTCTTTCCTCCCAAGTATAATCCACTGATATTTTGTTCTAGATTGCAGAAGCTGATTCCACAAATTCTTTGGAAAGTTTCTGGGTGGAAGGTATTTCCCCCTGCCCCAGCATTGATATGGCACACCACGTAATTTATGATCAATCATTCTTAGTCAAATGGCTGCCCATTATCCAAGTAGCAGAATTCTAAAGAGTAATAGGGTGCGTGCAAAGGAGTTGTTATTGCTTAACAGTTGAATCCTGTGGCAGAACAAAGGTGGGGTATTACATAAACAAAGATACAAACAAACTTTCTTCTTTGGGATACTTCACACACACTTCTGTTTTTGTCCTACAGCACACTCATCAAGCTAGAAACAGAGATGAAATTTGGAGAAACTCCAAATTATATTTTCTAGCACTTAGGACACCTGCGGAGGTTAGATTACTTCCACAAGCTTTGGCATCACCTCCAAATGCCTAACTGCCTAGACATCTCTGCCAGTCAGAGAGCACATGGATTTATTCTAATGAAGAGTTGGCCACATGGAATATTTGTGATACACAGATGTAATGAAGATATCTGCAAAATTAATGGACATTCAAAAGCTCAAAGCGACCTGCAAAAATAAGAACAAGAAAAAAATGGTGGGCAATTTTGTTCTGATCTTTGCTTAGATTTGGGGCAGGAATACTTGCCACATCCAGACAGCAATGGTAAAAGTATATTGAAATTAATTGGTCTGGAATTCCAAAGAAGCTGGTTTTAACACACTTGTATATTCTTATCAAGTGATCATTCAGTCTGATGGCTGACAGAACTGCATTTATTGAGTTCAGTACTCATTTAGAGTTACCAGGTGTTCTTTACCATAAGAGATATCCCTTATTTGAGGGCCAGAAAACTTGTCCCTTGTAAGACTTGCGGGTGTCTCTTATTATATACAGAGGAGAAAACTTGTATGGGCAAATTCTGCAAGTTCATTGAACTTTCAGTCCAGTTAAGCTTTGTTAAAATCAATGGGACTCTGGCACACCTACATTTATTTTCATTGCACCTCTTACCTCTGAAATAAAAACTCCTTTCCCTTGGCTTTTTAGTAACTCATTGTAATATAAAATCATATTTGAAGGACAACAGCCAGAACAATAGATGACTCAGGGGTTTTTTTTAAGGAATGTTAAGTATAGTTATTATACTAGGAGCTGTTTGCAATAAGGGTGGGAACTAATTTTTAGTTATTTGTAGTTTTTCTTTAATTAGCGGTAGTTTTCTTTGATATTTTAGTTTTGTTATGTGTGGTTTGTATAGATGTTTCATGTTTTAAGTTATTTCTCTTTTGTTGTTTTTTGAATTATTTATTCATGTTTGCTGTTTAGTTGAAAATAAAAATTTTAACAAATGAATAACAGTCAGTAATTCTATGGCTTAATAAGCCAATCAGCAAAATTTATATGTGAATCCTGCTTTAGTTTTTGTCAGCTTTTCATTTTCTACAGGCTCCTTTTCCACCTCTTGTTCTCTTCCATCTCCACCTCCTTCTCTTAGAATTTAGCAGGGTGCTCAAGAATTTCACTTAGGGCATTTCTACCCTATACTGTTATAATGCTATTATTCCATTTTCAACATCCTGTGGAATTCTGGGATTTGTAGTTTACTGAGGACAAAAATCTCTCTGGCTGAGAATTCTAAAGGTCCCTCCCTAAACTGCAAACCCCGGGATTCCATAGGATGTTGAAAGTGGAATAATAGCACTATAACAGCATAGTGCGGAAATGGCCTTAGTCTACATCTTCAAGAGATGTGATCTGGTGCACACTTTCTAAACCAATGCCAGCCAGTAGCTTGAACATTAATGAAGCAGTGAGTTTAAAGGAGCCATCCAACGTGCTGAACCTATGTGTAGGATAGGGTTGAGTACCTTTGATAGCTTCGTTCAGGCTAAAATCCAGAGCAGATTCACCATTCTACTGACACTGAAGCCACTAGTCACCACTGACCCAAATTAAAGTGCGGATCAGGAAGTATTTTTCCTTCCAAATTTGCACTTCACATTTTGCAATTCAACTTTTGGCTTCAATAACAAGTGCCTATAATTATAAAAATACATTGCATTAAAATGTGTGTAAAATGTGTTTAAAATGTATATTTTCAAAAAAATATATAGAAAATATATAATGTGCATGATACATACACATTTTTGTGGGCTGTTGTTATTATTGAGATTAATGCAAATGAATGGGGAACTGTGAAAGAACAGACTTCTAAATGAATGTATGTTAAACAAATATGGACCAAAATGAATCAGTCTGTACATTCCTAGATTTTATGCCACCCTTTGACACCAAAGAACCCAACCCAACCAGGATATTACATAAATTACAATAAAAATCAATGTAAAGTCAGAGCAATAATTAAAGAAAATCAGTACCATAGACATAATTTGAAAAAAAAATGCTGGAGAATTAAAACAGCATTCATCTAAAATCTTTAGATGCTTTCTAGAATTGTATTTTATTTTATTTTAAAAAAACCCTCTCAGCTGGCTACTATAAAAATAAAGATATTGTTTAATTGTTTTTGGTCAATGAAACATAACTGATCTTTGGGCAATGGAGTGGTATCACCCACTTATTAACACCCATTTATTTAGCCTTGCCATGCACAGTACAACCTCTGCATATGAGGGGAAATAGCTCGAGAAGGAAAATATGTCCTTTTACATCAAAGGATTAGTTTGCAAGACGTGAGCAGGGCTGTGGGGTGGCTGGGGCTCTTGGAAGTATCTCTCATTGATAGGGCCTTTTTAAGTCAAAGCCTACTTGACAGCAAATAACAACAGAGTGGGTGACTGCAGAGTGTTCGGGAGTCACATCTCCCCAATGTTCAACTCCAAAATCCTCTGAAGGTCACACAAACTCTTCCATTTGAAATCAAAAGTGATTTTCAGACAAAAGATTTATAGGAGGAGGGGGACAATTTGTGTTCCTGGTAGCTTCTGGAGGCATGATTCTTTGTCATGGGGCAACAAAAAGAAATCACTGTTGCAGGAGCTTGGGAACTCCAGTGGGCCATGCAAAACCCTGTAACACAGAGGCCTCACAGTCACCACCCCTTCTTTACCTAGATGCAGCAACTAAGCAAGGATTGTGCAAGGTGTTCAGCCCCAATATACAGGGCTTGTTTCAAGTGGCACTCAGCTGCACAGCTGCTTTCATTGACCCTTATGTTATTATCGAGTTAAAATAATGGCTTCATTCACAATCTATAGTGCTTCATAAATATCCAACATTTGTTATTTGGGAAGCTGTTCTGCAATTCAATATTTGCAGAACTTGTAATATAGCATACAAGCACTCTATGGATAATCCATGGGTGTTTAAATATTGAGACAACGGCTTTATGTTGGAAAGCTATACCTTGGTCAATTGGTACTTTAACAGGAGGGGCAAATGGGAGTCATTAATGAGATTCAGCTGAAGCATTGCTCACTAGTGATGTTAATGCCATATACGCTAGGAATTTTTTTCAATGAATGCCTTTTAATACAAATTCTCCAAGAATAAATGATTTGCTCTGTATTAATTAATGGAGAAAAATGCTTTATGTTAATAGTTTCTAGACATCACCTGTATCGAAACAATGTGTTATTTAGTTTATTCAGTAAATTAATTGATTGATTTATTCAAAGCAACATAGCCAATTGACTAAATCATGGCTGGTCAGTTGATAATTATTAACTGTAGAACATTCAACTCAGTGAACACACCTCTGTGCTGGCCTACACATTTCTTACATTAATAATTCTTCTAGCCTGGTTGTACATCAAACTAAAGCACCTATAGCATCCAAACAGACCAAGCAAACTAAAATCATCCAGTTTTTTCCATTAAATGGTGGAGACAAGTTGCTGGTTGGCTTGGTTGGGGTTTGTGAGTTACCACAGGATGGCTCTCAGCACAAACTTACTGCCGTGAACTGGTCAATTGACTTGAAAACTGCTGCCCATGAGCCCACTAACTTCACTTGCTCACCTGATCGACTCAGCTTAGCTGCTGAACTGGCCCAGGTTGATATATTTAATTTTACAGCTATAAATCAGCTTGGAGGGGCTCAGGCTGATATGTTTAACTCTACAGCTACAACACTATCAGAGGAGCCCAGTCTGCGATGTCTAACTCTTTAGCTACAACTTTATTGAAAGTGACCTCTGTTCAGCCAAGTGTCAAGGACCAAGTCAGTTGCTCAGAGTCCAAGGGCCAAATCAATTGCTCTGAGTGCTAGGCTACTCCTAAACAAGGGGCATCTTCTAAGTTTACCAACAATAATACTGGCATATATGCCTACTGGTTCGATCTGATCCTTTCTGAATTAGGACTTCTAAAGAGCTTACTGACAGAAAACGATCAGTTATTCACTACTCTAACCTGTTTTCTTATCGCTCAAGAGAATAATCTGCATGGAATTTGTAGTTGTACCACTAAATCTCAAGGTATTTCTGCTAATTCATCTTGTGATGTCCAGAATCTTCTCTATAACGGTGTTCCAGCCCAAAATAAAGGTGCCATTAAGGTTCTCCAGAAAAACAGTAAAAAGAAAAAAGTAAAATGTATGAAGAAAAGCAAAAACATCAAGTGGGTAAAAAAGTCGAACAAATGAACCAAGTCTTCTATTTGCAGAGACCTACGAAAACTTCTGCACTTGGCGGAGTCCTCTACAAATTCTGTATTTAATAGATCCTGTCAGCCTGAACATCTGAGGTTTGAGAATACATCAATTAAAAAACATACTAAATTTACTCTTGACGTCACAGGTTCAAACTGCCTCCTTCAGGATGTTCCCTCTCAACAGGACCCAACTTGGAGGCTCACATGTCATGACGGAGTGTCAAATTTCTCTCAAGTCCAACAAGCTGATAAGTCAACATCATCTTTACAAGCTATAAACCCTCTCATTCCAAGTCCAGTTCACCTGCCTGTTGACTTTCCCACTAAGAACAGCCCTATTTCCAACTGGAGCTTGATCCTTCACCCCCATAAACTGGTGTTTAAATATTTCCCATACCCTGGAAATCATTTACACTGGTTTGCTCGCATTGTGCATTTTTTGCAGGTTATTGGTAAGGTCTTGCCTAACACTTTGTCTTCTGCCGATATTATACGTATTGACTACCTTTATAATGATAATTTAACTGTGCATGCTGTTGTTCTGTTTAAGGATTCATATATTTCTGGTTTTATTTCTAGGGCTAAAACAATTTTTTTAAAGCTTGCTCTAGTTTTAACAAGGTTTTTTATTAATAACACCCCCCGTCTCCCTCTATGTAATTTTTCATCTATATTGCCAATGGATCCTCAGATCAATAAAACTATTGAACATGAACAATCTCATTCTAAACCATCATCCTCATCCCTATCTTCTCATCCCTGTTTCAATTCCATTGAGAATCTAGAAATTCCAGTATGAATTAGTGCTCGTCCTAAAACTTCCCACTCTCAGGTTCACTCTTTACATTCTTCCCCTTCCTCAAATCTAATAGCTATTCGTTACCTCCCTTCTTCTCAACTTCCTTTTTCTTGTTCTTTGTGGAACTGCCAAACAATTGCTTCTAAAACCACTATTGTTCATGATTTATTCTTTTTTTAAACATCTTCACCTTCTTGGTCTTACCAAAACCTAGCTTGCAGCTCATGATACCGCCACCTCTGCTGCCCTCTCTTTTGGTGGACTTTCCTTTTCTCATACTAGTTGTCAGGAGCAGAGGGTAGGTCTTTTGTTATCTGCTTTGTGCAGGTTTCAGCTCCTTCCCTTCCACTCATTGTTTTTCTTCATTTGAGGTTCACGTGTGACTCTTTTTACCTCTGCGTCTGCGAGTTGCAGTCATCTATCATCCATTTGGTCCTCTCTCTCCCTTTTTGTCAGATTTTGACTCTTGGTTGACTATCTTTACTTCAGACAATATTCCCTTACTTATTCTGGGTGATTTCAATGTCCATGTAGATGAATCTGATGATGTCTCTGCTTCATGTTTTCTTTCTTTACTGTCCTCTTTACTGTCTATACTTGATCCTTCTCAGTCTGCATATCGTCCTTTACATGCTATGGAGACAGCTCTTACTAAAATAACCAATGATCTTCTTGTAGCCAAGTCCCAGGGTCTATATTCTGTCCTTATTCTTCTCGATCTTTCAGCTGCCTTTGATATGGTTGATCATGTTTTCTCAGTAGATTCGCTTCATGTCTTAGGGTTTACTGGGTCTGTCCTTAGTTGGTTTTCATCCTATCTTTCTGGCTGCTCATTTAATGTGAAAGTTGGCAACCATAAATCCGCCTCCTTTCCCCTTTCTGTGGGGGTCCCTCAAGGCTCTGTTCTGGGCCGTCTCTTATTTTTTCTTTATATTCTCTTGCTAGGTAATCTTATTAGTTCCTTTGGGTTTCAATGTCACCTTTATGTTGATGATATTCAACTATAGTTTTCTTTTTTTGAATTTCCTATGGACATTGAAGATCGCATTATGGATTGTCTTTCCGGTATTTCTTCATGGATGTTTCATCACCGTCTCAAACTTAACATGGCAAAAACAGAATTACTCATTTTTCCCCCTAAACCTTCTTTACCTTCCACTTTTTCCATCATTGTCAACAAAAAAATAACCAATTGGTGAAGGAAGCTTGCAGTCTTGGATTCATTTTTGACTCCTCTTTCTCTTTTGTTTCCTATATTGAGACTGTTGCTAGGTCATGCTGCTTCTTTCTTTATAACATCTCTACAATCCAACCCTTCCTATCTCCCTCTTCTGCTAAGACTTTAATCCATGCTCTCATTATTTCTCGTCTCGATTACTGTAATCTTTTACTTACTGGTCTTCCTCGATCTCATCTTTCCCCTCTAGTCTCTGTTTTTCACTCTGCTGCTAAAATTATTTTCTTAACCCGCCATTTCGATCACATTACCCCTCTCCTGATCTCCCTTCATTGGTTACCTATTCCTTGTAGGATCCTTTATAAACTCTTGTTTTAACTTTTAAGGTCTTACATAATTTAGCTCCTCTTTATCTTGCTGGTCTTATCTCACCTTACCAGCCCACTGGAAACCTACATTCTGCAAACACTTATCTTCTTACACAGCCTAGAGTCTCTTCCTCTTTAGCTCGGTTACACCCTTTTTCTCTCGCTGCCCCTTATGCATGGAATCGCTTTCTTGTGACCTTGCAAACGGCTCCTTCTCTTACGGTTTTTAAATCTAAATTGCAAACTTGCCTGTTTTCTGAAATTTTTGGAATGTTGGACTAGTTTTTATTGTTAATTAGATATTGTATTTTATTGGCATTATAGTAACGTTATGTTGCACTGGTTGTAACTGCATATACCCTTGACTTTTTTTGTTTTTTTATCTTCATTTTATTATGTATTTATCTATATCAACTGTTGTATTTTAATTTTGTAAAGTGCCATGTACATGGATGGCACTGTATAAATAAAGGATGATAATAATAATAATAATAATAATAATAATAATAATAATAATACGCAACTAGAAATGGGCTCTCCCCTCCGAGAGCTTAAAGCTATCTTGAATCTTTTACCCTAAACATTTTTGAGCTCCAATTCCTATAGTCCATGATAGTCCTAAAGTGGACTATGCTGGTTATGGCTTTTGATAACCTAACATAGAGAACATCTGGAGAGTCAGAGGTTCGAGATTCCTAATGTCCGCCCTCTTACTTATATGTGAAGATTGAGTCAGAGGTAGGGATGGATGAAATAGTGTAAGTTTCTCCTAGTTTCTCCCCTCCCCACTCTTGAGTCATTTGAGAACCTGTTTTCCAAAAGCTTGCACAAAATTGTGGTGTTCTTGTTTCATGCCTTCCATTCAACTCCAACATGGGGACGCATTCAGATAGTTGTCTTGGAAAGATTTCTTCAGAGTGGGCTCGACACTGCATTCCTTTAAGACTGAGGGTCCACGGTGATCACTGAGTGGGTTTCTGTCATTGAGAGGGGATATGGACTGTGATCTCCAGAAGTCCTAGTGTTTGACACTAGGACACCATGCACACCATGCTGTCTCTATACTTTTCTTTTTCCTGAGCAATGCAACCAGTCCATGCATTTTTCTATGAAATGCAACCTATTGTACATATTTCTATGACCAATTTTTCTAACAGGCTTTTTTTTTCCAAAAAGCCATACCATTGTTAATGCCATTACCCAAACGGCAGTATGCACAGTAGGCCTTCAGTGTCTGCTAGATTTAGGTTCCAGGACTCCCATGGATATCAAAATCCATGGATGCTCAAGTCCTATTATGTACAATGGTGTAGTAAAACGGCATCCCTTATATAAAATAGAAAACTGAAAGTCTGCTTTTTGGGATTTTTTTTTTAATATTTTCAAGCTGTGATTGATTGAATCCATGGATACAGAATCTGCGAATATGGAGGGATGACTGTAGTGTAGTTACTTTTCACATGTTGCTTCCCCATGATGAATGAAAATTCCTAACATAACTGGTTCAGGTCAGTCTGTTGAGAGCAGATTGCCCAAGCTCCCATTCTCCCCTCCCCACAGGTGCTGCTTTTCATATGATTCTGGGAATGCCAATAATCACGCTCCTTTTGTATGCCTTTAAAAAAAAAAGCTTCTGTTCCTACCCATAAGACATCCAAATATAGGTGTCCATTGTGATCTGGCTACCGTAGGGTACTGTTGGGATGGGAGCAAAGATAAATGAGTAACACTTCCAACATCAAAAGATACACTTTACAAAATTAAAAAAAAAAATACAATGCCCTCTTACAGCCCTTATCTTAAAAGGAAGGGAAAGAAGGGGCCATTTTAGCCTCCCTAGAGGGAGACTTCCAAAGACTAGAGGAAGCCACCAAGGAGGTTTTCTCTCTCATTGTCCCAGAAATCATACCTGTGAAGGTGGAGGGACTGATAGAAGGGCCTCTTCTGTGGATCTCAGTGTCCAGGGAGGCTTGTATAGGGATACACTGGCTGCATCCCATGGAACCTTGAGGTTTGCAGTTTGGTGAAACACTATGAAACACTAGAGCTCACGGAATAAGAAATCAAAATACACCTCCTTAAGCTGCAAATCCCAGAATTCCATAGGATATTGCTATAGCTGTTAAAGTGGGGGTATACTGGTATAATTATGCAGTGTGAAAGGGCCCCTCATGTCTCCTCCTCAAAAAGAACTTGGGTGGAAATTATGAGCTTCAGAGTTAAGGGGAAAGCAGTTATAGCAGGGATGGCGAACACTATTTGCAATATGTGGAGCAAACACTTTACATATATTTCCATCCCTCTTCCAAATAAAATGTCTTCCCTCCATGAGCTCACAACCCAAAAATGAAATGGCAAGCTTGGGGCCAGCTCAAAGGACAAAGGACAACACCCACCAACCATCACACTAACACCTAGCTCCTACTTCAATAACGGTAACAAGACTGCACCCTGCACTGAGGGCAACAGGGTACTTCAGGTACATAGCTGATTACATGGCAAACATGTCCACCAACACTTTGTGAGTGCCCTATGCCATCCAGGATTTGCCTCTTGAGGTGGATGCCTCACTCTACCTGATGGTACAAGGATCAGCCTTGGGAAGGCATTTAAGCTGTTTCCAACTACCATCTTCATTTCCCTTAAACTGGCTTCTACCCAGCCTCTTTTTCTCTGGATCTGCTTCCTACACACCCTCATTCCAAATGAACCAAGCCGAGAAAATTATGTTAGCCAGCACAAAGAGGGCAGGAGGGCAAAAATGCAAACATGCATAATACATTGTAGAGACTCACAAGCAGGCCTGCTTCCTTTCCTTTGTGGCTTCCTAACAGGTGATAGCTGTCAAACTTGGCTGGCTAATCACTTCCAAAGACTACTGCAAGGCACAATAGTCTAAAAATGGAAAGATTTTATCAGGCAGGAGGGGAAAAGATGCAGAAGGATGTGAACAATCACCAAAAACCTTCTGGATATCTCTGGCTTTTTAACTGATCCTCTGATCCTAAGATTACTCTTTTTCTACTTTATTTCTCTTCACTCATGGCAGAAAATGAAGCAGCTGGAAATTTTTAATCAACAGCTGTCCTCCTAACAGAATCACTGTTCCTTTGGGTTCTGCCATTACTGACCTGTGATAATCATTGGAATGAAAACAAGCAAGCAGAGGAATAATTGGAAGGCTCTAACTCACATTGTTTCCTTTTTTGGGAATTATAATAGTTTGGTGTATGACTGGGGCTTAACCCAGGTCATCTGGGTCTCAGGGGCATGCCTGGACTTCACTGCCATCCAGGACCTCATATATGGGGTATAGATCTAGAATAATGAAACTCAGTAGCCTCAAACTATTATGACCACTATAATTGTAATTACCTTTACTTTTCAGGTTTGGTTGACCAATATGATCAACTCCATATCTGAAGAATAAGACCTCAGCTGGAAATAGTTCTTTTGCCTCTGTTTGCTTGCTGTTTCCTATGTGTATTAAGAAAGATTTTCCACTAGTTATCCTTCTTACTGCTCACTGTGTGATGATGCTTTATTCCCTGGGGAAGAATTTCATCATTATCCATGGAAGTAATATGGATTCCATGTGATGACCACTCGCATGCTCATGTAGTGGCAGAAAAGTTTAGATCCAGTTGCAAATCCCAATCAGAGTAGTTTCATTGGAAAAGTATTTGTTTACTACATTCTTATGGATTTATTGGATCTATTCTAGCTGGGACATGCAATTGAATTTAGGCTAAGGGGTGGTAATTTCTAATTTATGTAGCATTCCATGATTGGGATGGCAATGTTCTCCACCCATGGGATACCTTGCCTATCCTAATGTGATTGGTTAAGACATTTTCTGTCCAACTAGCGATTAAAAGAATTTTTTATTCCATAACAGGAATGAAATCAGAAGCGTTTCCTTTGTAACCGAGTTCTGCAAGTGCCAGAAAAAAAGAGTTTTCAAGTTTCCTTTTCTTTTTTGTTTCTTTTTTTCTTTTCTTTTCTTTTTTTTTTTTTTGAGGGGGTTTGTTTCATAAATATTTTCTATTATTATTAAAAGAAACATCTATATGTCAGAATTCTCTTGAGAAGCTGTGCCTTATCTGTGTTTATGAATGAGGAAATGAACTTACCAACATACAAGTAGTAAAAAAAAATAGTAAACAAATAAAATCATAGAAATATAACCATTAATTCATAAATGAAGGATCTAATATAATCAGATGTTGAAATGTATACTCTGAAAGTTTGGAAGAAAGATTCCTGTTTTCTCAACGGATTAATCTATTTGTCAAGTTCTTTCTTTCTCTTCGCAAAACTTAGTGGCACTGGTGATTTTGCACCACTAATTCCTTTACATCATTTTGTCCAGGGACCATCTTGTCTTTCACCATAATTAAGATGAAGTATCATCTTAGGTGGGAACAGGAGGGTCTAGTGGTTTGACTATTAGGGTTCAATTCCCCAGTGGGCCATGGAAACCCACTGGGTGACCTTGGGCGAGTCACACACTCAGCCCCAGAAAATCCTGTGATTGGTTCACCTTAGGGTCATTGTAGGTCAAAAACCACTTGAAGGCATGCAACAACACAACAACAATCACCTTAGGTAATTAAGAGCCAATGTGAGGTAGCGGTTTGAGCATTGATCTACTACTTGGGAGGCCAGGGTTTGAATCTCCGCTCTACCATGTAAATCTGCTGGGTGAGCTTGGGCTTGCCACACTCTCAGCCTCAGCCACACACTCTCAACATCAGAGGAAGGCAAAGGAAAAAACTCTCTGAACAAATCTTGCTAAGAAAATTCTCGTGATAGGTTTGCCCTATGGTCACCATAATTCAGAATGACTCGAAGGCACACAACAACAACAATAATTAAATGCCTTAGATTGGCTCTAAATTGAACAGACTGAGGTTGGAGAATTCTGGACAGGACCACCTCAGACGGGAAGGGGGATTTGTATTTTTGATTATTTATTTATGTAAAAAGCTCCTTGGATGTAATAAATGAATACAGCAGGGACAAGAACTGTGCTGAGCCTTTCTCACTGATATGCTACATGTATCTTAATTATCTAGGCCCAACCCCACACTTAACCAAGGAACAGAAGAGCCAAGACTAAATTATCTTATTCTTGTGAACTATACAACAGCTGATTTTCTGTATATTCTGCCGTATGGGATATATCAGAGTCCAGGTGATTAGATTTATTACAGTTTTCACATTTTATAAGCTATTACCACTTTAAGTAAAAAAAAAAAATGCATTTTAAACTATTTAGTTTATAGGCAGATAAATTATACATGCATTAACTCTATTTATTCCTTAATGTAAAACTAATGGAATAATTGAATTATTGATAAGACATTTCAATGTAATTACATAAATTTATGGCAGACAGAAACACTACCTGCGGCTATAGTGTGTGTGTGGCTGGAGAAGGGAGGGGGACGTATCTTGAGAATCCAGGAGAAAGGAAACCAAATCAGCCATAGAAGAATTTACGTCCATACCTGCGTGTAGATGTTTTTTGGACTGCAACTAAAACTCTTATAGAACAAAGGGAGTGAAGCATTAGTACTTGTTTTCTCCAAATGTAAGCATGCCTATTCTCAGACAAACAAAACTGCCACGTACATATCCCTTGAATTTTAACAATTTTCACAAAGTAACTAAACAGATCATAGGAACATTACGACTGCTAGAATCCAACTGGACAGTTCTGGGTTTTTTAGCCCCCCAAAAATATCACTACTTAGATCTGTTAAATGAGATAGGAAGCCACTCATTTTTCTAATGAGTTACTTTGACAGCAAGTTATTTTATGCAGTAACAAGCAAAACTGAGTTACTTTTTTTTTATCTCCTCTGACTGTCCCAGTTTGGCTGGAACAATCTTAGCTAATCCTCTGCTGTCTCACTTTTTCAGCTGTTTTTAAAATGGCCTAGTTTCTTTCTCCTCATCCCACTTTCCTCCTTTGTCCTCAGCTTACATCTGTTGCTGAAGCTGAGTTCAATGTGCAAAAGTAGCTTGCTCTCAATCAACCCAGCAAAGAAGAGAGCAGAGGAAAGGATGCAGTCTTAGGCCCTTTTAACATGTCGGGGGGGAAACGGGTGAAAACGCCCAAAAACGGAGCTTACCTCCAGCCAGGTAAGTCCGTCGCCGCGTGGAGCAGTGCGAGCTCGCTGCTCCACACTCCTCCGGCATCGCAGATGGCAGCTTCCGGTTGGCGGAGGCTCTCCACCAACCGGAGAAGCTCGCCAGCCAGAAGCCCGCCCCGGGCAGATCTGCAGGCACACGCTTGTGCGTGCCTGCAGATTCACTTTAGAGCCGGGCGACGGAGCGGCACGGGGCTGCACGCTCCGTGCTTTTTAAAAACCTCTAAAAAGAGGTTTTTAAAAAACACGCAGCCCGGCTAGTTCCAGCCGCTCCTGAGTAGATTCTGGTGTGAAACTGCTAAAAGTAGTCCACGCCAGTCCATTCTACGGTGTAGACGACCTCCGTGGGAGGTCGCTCTACACCGTTTCCCCCACACACACACACATGTGAAAAGGGCCTTAGGCCATTTCCTCACTAGACTGTTATAGCACTATTATTCCACTTTCGACATTCTATGGAATCCTGGGGTTTGCAGTTTAGGGAGGGGCCAGCCGGCCCCTATAACAGCTATAACAGTCTACTGGGGAAATGGCTTTACTCTTCTGAGTAGGTTCAGGCAAAAGTAAATTGGTTTAAAAAAAAACCCACAACAGCCATGGCCATAATTCACTACTTTTTGGTGGAATGAAAACAGGTTTCTACCTAATACTACTGTGTGTGTGTGTGTGTGTGCTGTGTGTCTGTGTGTGCGTGTGCGTGTGTGTATTTGTGAGCTGAAGCAATATCAACAAGGAGAGAGAGAGAGAGGAGGAAGGGTCACTGCCTTGTGCTTCAGCCAGTAACAAAGGGCTTTTATAGTGCTATTATTCCACTCGCAACATCCTATGGAATTTTAGGATTTGTAGTTTACTGAGGCCAAAGAGCTCTCTGGCTAAGAATTCTAAATGCCCCTCCCTAAACTGCAAACCCCAAGAATCCATAGGATGTTGAAAGTGGAATAATACCACCTTAACAGTGTAGTGCAGAAAGGCCCAAAATTAAGAAAGAGAAAGCATGCAACTTGTGAAACTAGTTCCTTTTTAAAAGTAACATTCCAAACTGTGGCTAAGGCATATCCCTTTCCCTATTTTGGAAATTATTTGTGCATGTGTCTTAATGTTGCCTGGCAACTTATGGCAACCCCATGAATTTCATAGGAGTTTCTGAGGGAAGGAAAACTCAGAGATGATTTTGCCAGTTCCTTCCTCTGAAATATAGTCTATAGTGTTACTATACCATACGCTCCCACTCCATGATATGGTATGACTGGCAATGAACATTATTTAATTGGCACAAAATATAAATCATACAGTTATGGCTGAAAAGCTGGCAAAAAGGACTGGCTGAAAATGTGCAGAATTATGTCAGAGGCATGGCCAGGTCATACATTCACTGAGGATTAGTTGGAGGACTCAATTAAACAGGTTTAAGATGATCCTCTCCATTGCCCAAACCTAGAAAACAATAGTCACTGAAACACTCAAACAAAGCAACAATGACCAATGTCCTGTAGTCTCCTTCCTGCTGAACTTCTCATTTTGTTTCCTCACCTGCCCAGACACTGAAAAGTTATCATGACTCCCATCCGTGCTTTGTCACCTAAAGCTAAGATTGTTAGCCAGTTCCAGACCCCTATGTTTGCTCTGCCAGAAAGCTACTAACAGCTTCCCCTTCAGATCAGAAAAAGGGTATTTAAACACTGGCTCAGACCCTGACTTTTTGTTAGCACTTGGGCATCACCCTGCACCCCAGACTCTTGTTCCCCGTGCTGCCCTAAAACTCTCGTGTCTGAGCCATTTTGCCATGACTTTCTTCTCTTCAGGATTAGTAAATATCGCCCATTTCATCCTAACTCCTCAGTATCCAATTTTAACCTCCTTTCCTTCTGTTAGCTTTGTATAGTTGTGAGACTGCTTGAATCTTGCATGTGTTTGTGATTTTCCTCTAAAACATTCTTTTAATCTCCAACTGATGTCTCTGAATTACTACTGGTATGCATAAGTGAAAAGATCCCAAAGTTACCACCCTCTCTTGCAGGCCTCCCTTTTTGAGCTATAATTCCCCACCCTTCCACGGAGGCACTGGCATTGTGGGTGGACACTTGAGTCACCCCCCTTTTCAGATAACAATAGCACCTGCTATTCACTGGTGTTCTGCCATCCAAATACTAAGAAGGGCTGACCCTGCTTAGATTCCAAGTTCAGATAGAATTGGGGCACTTTTGGAAATTTTAAGCAAATGGAATTCATGTCACCAGGCCCATTTCCGCACTAAACTATTATAGCGCTATTATTCTACTTTCAACATCCCATGGAATCATGGGGTTTGCCATTTTGGGAGGGGCCAAGTGGCCCCTCCCGAAACTGCAAACCCGAGGATTCCACAGGATTCTTGAAAGTGGAATAATAGCGCTATAACAGTCTAGGGTGGAAATGGCTTAGGAGACTGCAATCATGTGCTATTTGAGAGAACATCTAGGGGAGGAGTATTTCTCACAACTCTTTCTGAAAGGTGGGGAGATAGATCTGCTCTCAGGGAGGGTGATCTAATCTCATAGACCCCTTGTGCGAGCTCACAGAAACTTCAGCAGTTGGCACTTTCATATACCAGAACTGCAGCAGCAGAGAGCACAAAAAAGGGCCATCTGGCACCTTTTCCCTCATGTTCCAGGAAAGGTTCTAGATCTGCTGGTCCTAAGCTTTTCTGTTCCCCCATGATCTACCTTGTTCCCACATTCTTCTCTTTCCCTTGAATGGGAAAGAGCTACAGAAGATGGAGCTACAGAAGTCTTGGAATCAATCAAAGAGGAAATTGACACTTCTAGAAAAGGCCACATAACAACCACCAGTGTTAAGTGAAAAAACCACTGACATAAAAATTATTCTCTGTGTCACTTCTTCCTCTTCCACTGATATGCTCTTTAATTGTAGTAACAGAATGTCTGGCAAATTTTGCATCAGAATAATAGCATGAATTTCACGTAAGATAAGTAAGTGTATCTGAGGATAGGACATTGCATTAGATCCATAGCTCAATGTGTACTTGTTTTCCATGGTTTTAAAGCCAGCTGCAATGTTTGACCCACACTGTTAGCACAATTATTATTGAGAGAGAGAGATGGTAGATAGATAGATAGATAGATAGATAGATAGATAGATAGATAGACAGACAGACAGACAGACAGACCGACCAGAGGACAGGATCAAAAGTCAAAATGACCTTGACAGATTGGACAGCTGGGCCAAAGCTAACAAAATGAATTTCAACAGAGAGAAATGTAAGGTCCTGCACTTAGGCAGAAGAAATGGAATGTACAAATATAGGATGGGGGACGTGTGGCTGGACAGCAGTACATGTGAAAGGGATCTAGCAGTCTTGCTAGATCACAAGCTGAACATGAGTCAGCAGTGTGATGCGGCAGCCAAGAAAGCCAATGTGATTCTTGTTTGCATCAATAGGAGTATGGTGTCTAGATCGAGGGAGGTAATGGTACCACTCTATTCTGCTTTGGTTAGATCTCATTTGGAATACTGTGTCCAGTTCTGTGCACCTCAATTCAAGAAGGATATTGACAAGCTGGAACGTGTCCAGAGGAGGGCAACCAAAATGGTGAAGGGTCTGCAAGCCATACCTTATGAGGAGTGGCTTAGGGAGCTGGGTATGCTTAGTCTGCAGAAGAGAAGGTTAAGAGGGGACATGATAGCCACGTTTAAATATTTGAAGGGATGTCATGTCGAGGAGGGAGCAGGCTTGTTTTCCGCTGTCCCAGACACTAGGACAAGGAGCAATGGATTCAAGCTGTAGGAAAGGAGATTCCACCTGAACCTCAGGAAGAACTTCCTGATGGTCAGAGCTGTCCAACAGTGGAATCTGCTGCCTCAGAGTATGGTGGAGTCTCCTTCTTTGGAAGTTTTTAAGCAGAGGCTGGATGGCCATCTGTTGGGAATGCTTTGATGTGTGTTCCTGTATAGCAGGGGATTGGACCAGATGGCCCCTGGGGTCTCTTCCAACTCTATGATTCTATGATATCACACATCAGTACACATGGCTTGATACACGGCTTCCTACTTTAGGACCTTACAATCTACAATTAATTACAGAGGAAACAAGAGAAGAAAGGAGGGGTGGAGACAGGGGTAAACAGAGAAGTAATGGGAAATAGTTTCATTTGCATTGCCTAGTCTTTCTTGCAAATTAGTTGCATCTGAACATTGAAGTGTTGGGAGAAAAGTTACCAAGATGATCAAAGGTCCAGAAATCAAGCCTTGGGAGGAATGACTTAGGGTATGGTTAGCCTAGAGAGCAGAAGATTGAGAGGTGAGATGATGATATGATTTAAATACATGAAGACATGTCATATAGAAGATGGAGCAAGCTTGTTTCCTGCTGCTAAAGAGATTAGAACATGAAACAATTGATTCCAATTTCAAGAAAAGAGGTTTTACCTCTACACTAGAAAGAGCTTCTTTACTGTAAGAGCTGTTCAACAGTGGAGCAGACAGCCCCAGAGGGTGACACATTCTCCATCTTTGGAGATCTTTAAACAGGGGGTGGATGAGCCGCTTTTAGATATACTGCGATTGCATATTCCTGCTTGGCAGGAGACTAGATGGTATAGATGCCTCTTATGGTCCCTTCCCGCTCTAAGGTTCTATGATTCTATGAAACCAGTTACCATGTGAGAAAGTTCCTTGGGTCTGGTTGTCTTGGGCAACAAAATCAGTTAGTTCATCAAACCCTTGGTGCTATATGGATTAGTAGATCAAAAGCCATGCAGGTGCATACCATAGAAAACACTATAGAAAGCTGAATTTCTTTTTAAACAGCATTTCTGCCCAGAGTTATTTCTTTAAAGAGTGATATTTTGCATACAGCTTTCATGAACATCATTTTACTACCAGAAAAGAAATAAGAACACAAAATGTATCTTCTCTCAAAAGACAGAATACTAGTCAAGATAAGAAAGATGGCTAGATTTTTTTTTCAATCATTTAATCCAAAAACAACATGGAAACTTTCATAGGAGTTAAAGTAGTGCTGGGCAAACAGCACCATCCCACACACTTGATATGGTTACTTGTACCCCATAAAAGTGGTAATGGGCATTTTCTGCTAGTTGTTATTAAAATTGAGGTGGGGGAGGCAGCTCCTGTCATCATCATTCTTGCATGTCTTCCAACATTTCACAGATGAAAACCAGAACGTATCAGAATGTAGTACAGATGGCAAAAGTTATTAATGAGAAAAAAACACACAGGCTAGGAGACGTTGCAGCAGTTTGCTTTGATCCAACCCTACTGGGAAGAGAAAGATTCTGTCCCCTTGCCCCTCCTTCCACTGAGTTTATTGGATGCAAACTACTTTCATACTTTGAATTAAGCTAAGGACAAAGGGGGCAAGTGGAAGAGAGAGAAACTGGTACATTTCAAAAGCTGCTGAAATAGAAGACAACAGAGGATTATTTAGGACTTTCCCTGCCAAACTGGGACAGCTGGAGGGTATGTTGTTGTTACAACCACTACAATTATGTCCTGCAATTAATTGTCCCAAATAATTAATTAATTTTGCTCTTAATTAAAGCAATGGCAGAGCTGCAAACAGGGCCCCCGATCACATAGAAATCTCCTTTTACAAAAGGGCCCAAGGAGGGCAACACTATGTCAAGTCATGATATTGTTCCCAAGGCACTGGGTTTACTGAGGCTGCAAAAGCAAGAGAGTTTGACAAGCACCTGGCAGTCTATAAAAGATTGCTGGTGGGTTCCATTTGCTTCAGTGGCTCATGAGTTGTGTAGGCCTGCAGGAATGCAAATGGTTGTTCCAGTGCTTTAGTGTATATTTAGAGCATAAGTCACTTAAATCTGCATTGCAAAAAGGGCATGCAAAAACATCGTAAATCTACATTTTTCAGGCCCAAATATAAGATTCTGTTTTATAAGAGTCTAGCCACAGATCATTTTCAGGCAATAAAAGATGAATGATAGGGATCGTGTTTCTTCTGTTAAATATACAACTGCACAAGGCTTATTTTCATATGAGACTAAGATCCTTTAAAACACTGACATTATTTGCGTGTATATATGTGGGGGATCCTGCAGATTACTGGTTGAAATTACTCATCACATGCAAGGAGCACTAATTATGTAGAACAGAGTAAAAGTAATATCAGAGTAAAAGAAGCAACCTGAAAGATGCCAAAGTCAGGCCCTTTTCTCACAGCATTTTCCATGTGAAAGAGCGCCTGGAGCATCGCTCGATTGTGAGGAGCGATCTGCACGATGCACTCACAATCGTGCGACGCTCCAGGGTAGGGCAGGCGCCAATCGCGCACCTTTTCATTTTCAGCTAGAGGCCAAAAATGGTGTGTGATCACTCATTGCTCCTGGGCCCCACGCGCACTTACCTGGCATGCGGAGCCTCTGGAGCCGTGGCGGTCTCGCTTCCTGCCCCAGCGCAGCCTGGGAAATTCCCAGGCTGTGCTGCAGAAGGAAAAGGCAGGGCTCTTGCATGAGCAGGTAGCTCGTGTGGAGCCGAAGGACCCTGGACGTGAGAGCCTCTCACCAGAGGCTGCTTGCTCAATCCCCACACCCCAGCGCCAGAAGGAGGTAAGGTGCGGAAAGGGCATCAGTTTTGGCACTGTGTACAGCTGAAACGGATAACTCCATTGTGTGATCCCACTGCAAGTGAACACTTCTCATTAAATGCCAAGTGTAACAGCCATCATCCAATTCTAAGGAAGTCAGCAACATTCCTTATTCATCACCTCTGCACTAAAGTGTTTGTAATGCAATGCAATGTCAATGCAACGGTGTTGCTGCTGTAGTTGTTAAAAAATCAAGTCTTTGTATATGCATACATACATTTCAGTTTTCTTAGAAACTTCTGTCAGACTCAAAACCATTTCAGCTGCTATTTTTACAATGAAGATGAGCCATACAGTGCCTTTCCCACAAAGTTCCTTATGGCTTTTGAGGAAGGAAAAAGTCATGGGACGGGGAGTATAGCCAAAGAGTGGATAGATTCACACAGTGAGGTTTTCTTGGTGATTCCCATTATCATGAGCTGATAGCTTGATTTCTTACTATGATATGTCAGTACATGAAGCAAGTGTGGGCAAACCATAGGACACCTTCTAGGACAGGAGTGAGAAGGGGATAATCTGCAGGTTGCATGTGGCCCCCTCCATGGCTGTTTTTCTGGCATTCAGGGCCACATTTTCTGATATTTTTTTTTAACCCCCAAACGCCCTCTTGTGGTGCAGGGTCTTCTCATTTTTGCCCTTTGAGCCAATGTAGGCCCTGGAGAGGCCTTTTAAAAAAAATCTCCTCCTCTCCCTCAGCTGGACTTTTGTGCTCCCTTCTTGGTAGATGAAGGCTTTCTTCTCTTGAAAGGAAGTGAGAGCAGAATAGAGTACATAAAGAATATTACAGTGGGCTAGAGTGTAAAAAAATCCTCTAGCTCCCCATAATCCAGGGCTTCTCTTGGATTATAGGAGAGGAACCATGATGCATGGCAGGTGGGAACAGCGCCTTCCTTCTCCTCTCTTCTCTTCCCTTCTCGTCTTTCTTCTCCGCTGGTGGACAGGAAGTCTCAAGAGCAGGGCAGATTAGATTTAACCTGCAAAAATGTAAAAAGCATGAAAATGTGGGAAAGTTTGGGGCCGTGTTTTTCTGCTTGTGTCTCTATTCATTTGATGTAGTTATATTTTGCCTTTCCCCTGGAGAGTTCTTGGTAAGTTACTTTAGTCTGAGAGGTAGAGAAGGGCTCCAAGTCATATGGTAAACTTCATGAGGGCCTTTTTAATTCTTTTTGAGTATTGTAATCACTACAGCCCCCCCCTCCACGTATTTGTGAAAATGGGGGTGGGAAGAGAGATGGAGAATTCAAAATCTAGAGCCAGCAACAGAGGAGGGGTTTTCCTCCCTAAATATTGTTTTGTATCAAAATATTTTTCTCCATTTTTCAACTCCCACTTCTGAGATATAGCAGAACAACCTCTTTCCAACTTTTGTTATTTTGACCACTTTCTAACAGAAAAGCTGACTCAAGCCATCATTCAAACATTCTGGCACTATCAACATTATTTGTCTTATGTGAATGGCCAATATATTTCCCCGAACCATCCACACAACACATTGACTGGACAAAGCAGTCACTTATGTAATTCAGCTTACATCTGGAATATAATCAGCCTGCAAATTGGCATGTATATTTATGATGTTATGGAACAATGACAACTAAATAAATGGCTGAAGTCTTGTCAGTTTCATATGTATACATAACTTCTGCTACAGAAGCAGTTGGACATTTTTGTCCCATATGAAATGTACACCTTCCATTCAAGGTTGTTGATGCAGAGTTGCAAATAATGTGCTCTTGCACAGAGAGGCAAATCTACATGCATGTGCAGTATGCATGGATATATATCTACATTTGGTTGTACATTCAGTTGCATATTTGGTTTGGTTGTGCAACTTTGCCATTCAGTGCAAAGGTGGCATAGTATGAATAACAGGTAACTCTGCAGGCAAGGATTAGGGATCTGCTGAACTGAGATCTGCTGGAGAAGCCTTCCTATGTGTCCTTGTATGGGAGCAATATATCAGGAGTGTGGGAGAGGGCCTCCTCTGCTATGTTACTCCATATATGCCCTTTCCATGAAGGGCCAACAGGTGTTAATGTTTGTTATTTTGAGATAAACATGGTCTTTTACTGAAGCTTTGGGGGACTAATCTTATGGGTTTTTTAAGTAAACATGTAAATGGTTTTAACTGTTTTAGGCTTTCCCGCTGTTTTCATTTGGTGGTTTGTTTCATGTGTTTTTCTCCTATATTTTACCCATTCACCTTTCACTTCATTGATATCTCATCTTTTTCCCAAGTGGGCACTCAAGGCAGCTTACAAAAGGCAGGCAACTGCAATAGAAACACAAATCGTTAAAATCCTACAGAAGTCAAGATTAAAACAGGATTAAACCAACAACGGAATTAAAACCATTCAAAGTATTGCTTTATAACAAAGGTTGAAAACAGACATGATTAAAAAAAATCTCTTATTAACAATCATTTCCCATAGGTGTGCTGGAACAGAGGTGTGCTGTCACCAAAAAGAAAGCAAAGGGGGAACCTTAGGGAGGGAGTTCCAAAGTTTTTTATACCATATTATCATATCCTACTGGACCAGTTCCCTCATATGGGAGTAGGAAGCACTGTGTTATGGTGGTTCTACTAATATCTGCAAAGCCAGTTCCTGACAGTAGTATTGGGCAACTTCTGTTCAGCCCTATGGGCATGGTGCTGTGGTTCTAATTGTCTCCCATGCTGGTCAAGATCTATATGAAGCTAAGGGAGGTCACGAGGAGTTTGCGGGTTGGCTGCCATCAGTACACTGAGGATAGTCAGCTCTACTTCCCCTTGTCATCGGAGTCAGCTGGGGCCATGAAGGTGTTGGAGCAGTGGCCCTTTTCGCATGGCATTTTTTAAGCGAAAGGGCCTCTTGAGCATCACGTAAATGTGAGAAGCAGTCCACACGACGCTTAAAGCCGAAAATGCTGCGTGGTCGCACGTCGCTCTGAGGCCCCGCGCGCACTTACCTGCCCGGCGGAGCCTCTGGAGCCGGGCCGGTCGCGCTTCCTGCCCCAGCGCGGCCTGCAGCTCCCAGGCTGCACTGCGGAAGGAAGGGGCGGGGCGGGGCGGGGCATTCGCGCAACCGGCAAGCCAGTTGCGGTGACGAAGGAGCAGGGAAGTGAGCGCCTCGCGCAAGAGGCTGCTCGCGCAAGCGCCGCCGCCCCCCCACCTCCGCGAACAGGTAAGGTACGGAAAAGGCCACAGTGTCTGGGTTCTGTAATGGGTGGAATGAGAGCTCAACAAACTGAAACCGAATGCCATGAAACTGCAGCTAGTACAAAAAGCAGCAGCTAGACTGCTCACTGGAGCGCCATTCAGAAATCACATAACACCAGCTCTGAAGGGATCACAGCGGCTGCCGATATGCTTCTGGTGTGAATTCAAGGTACTGATAACACTTAAAGCCCTCAGTGGCTTGGGATCACAGTACCTGAAGGAGTACTTCTCTCTACATATATGCCTGCCCGGGAATTGAGAACTATTGGAGGGCCCCGCCTGTATGCCTGTGAAGGTGGTCAGACCATGAGAAGCGCCTCCCCTGACGAGCTTAGGGCTCGGGCAGGCTTATATGAGAAGATAAGGGTACTGCACATAATATTACGTTGTTTTTAGCTAGAACTGTTTTGCGTTCTTTATAGTGTAAATATCACGGCAGTGGAATAGGAATATTTCAATCAATATCACTCAATGAATATATTTACGCTATGCAACCCCGATATAGATTATCGTAGACTATTTTCAGCTGATAAAAACAAATTCCAAATGTGAGTGCCAGCACAAAGTAGTGATTTGAGCACTGGCCGATGACTCGGGACAGCAGGGTTCAAATCCCTGCTCAGCCATGGAAACCCACAGGGTGACCTTGGGCAAGTCACAGACTCTCAGCCTCAGAGGAAGGCAAAGGCAAACCCCCTTTGAACAAATCTTGCCAAGAAAACCCCATGTTTGGTTTCCCTTCACCATAAATGTGAAACAACTTCAGGCACCCAACAACACTGATCCTTGGTATATATTGTGGTTTCCAATTCTGTGCTCCTTTGATGAAAATCATAATATGGTCTTGAGGGTTTTTATAAATGGGAGCTGACCTTTTTTTTCTCAGTTATAGCATCTATGATTTTAAATGTTCTGTGTTTTGCAAACATGTGGACTCTCTCTCTCTCTCTCTCTCTCCTCTGTGTGTGTGTGTGAAGAAGATTCAAACTCAGCACATGCACTCTTCTTCCCATTCCTCTTGGAACTATTCGAACGCGTGCAACTGAAGAACATGCAACTCTTCCCTCCCTGACTGAGAACAGCTTGGAGTCTTTCTGCTTCCCTGCTGGGTTCTGCAAAATCGCTATGATTCTTTGACAGTTGGAGCTTAACCATCCCAACCCCCTGCTTGCTGTGCTCGTAGGGAAGCTGAGAAAAAGAGACAGTACTCCCACTCCTCAGAAAGAAGTGATTTCTTGCCTGTGTACTCCTTTAAAAAAAAATGAGAAGAAAAGAGAAATCTTCTTGCAGTAGCGAGCCTAAGCAATTCCCTTCAGCTGAGATAATTGTTTCAAGTTCAGAAGCTGGTGAACGTTTCTCACTGTTTCTTTTGAGGATACCTATGTCTGTTGTGCCATTTAAAACTCTAGGTGAACAATCGAACCTACCCTGGGTCCAAAGCATCTCAAAATACACACTTTAATCATTCAAGCACATAAAAGCCCACCCAGACACCTGCGTGGTGGCCTGTCAAATAATTTGTGCTTTGTAGGGGCAGTGCATGAACCAAGTGAGGCTGACGAGGGAATGGCTCTCTCCCTCCCAGAACTTTTCTCCTACAATTCCAAAAAAGTGGAAAGTGAAGGGGCTGCAAAAGATAAGTCCAAAGATTTCCTTGTAACTGTGGGGGATTTACTTTTTTAAAATAATTTAAAAAAAAAAGGCAAAGACACTACCCTGGGTGTTTGGCCCACTTTGTGCCTGTCTGCAATGATATGGATTAAATTAGTACACTGTTTTAATATCCATACACAGTACAACAGTACAGGAATTGTTATCTACTATATAAAAGTCAAAGTTTGTCTGTGAATTTGCCTGTCTGTCTGTGTCAGGCAAGCAAAGACCTCTTATGATTGGCCGTGTGAGGCAAGAAGACCTCATATGATTGGCTGGCTGTGAAGACTCCATGGAATCCTGGGGTTGGCAGCTTAAGGAGGGGCCTTTGGAATTCTCAGCCAGAGAGCTCTTGGGCCTCACGCCAGTTGCTATGGAGATGAGGCCTAGCAGCAAGGAGGAGGACAGTGTATTCCCTCAGGAACCCAACCCCTGTATGTTAACAACTCTAAATACAGAAGGCATTGGGGAATATGGAGAAAAGTTACAGGTATTGGAATAGGCCAGTTGCTATGAAGACAAGGCTTAGCAGCAAGGAGGAAGACAGCGTATTCACTCAGGAACCCAAACTGTGTATGTAAATAACTCTGAATACAGATTGCATTTGGGAAATATGGGGAAAGGTTACAGGTACTGGAGAAGACAGCTGGGTGAGTTCTTAAGAGGAAAACAAAATCCCGGGCAACGCCAGGTAAATACACTAATATTTAATGAAATAGGTTTGGGCCCACCAAAGCATCAGCCACAATGTTTTTTTTTCCCTCTTTAAAATGTTTTTTCCCCCCTTAAACACATGTATATAAAATGTATACATATTTCCTGACTCTGTGTGTGCATGCACGACTTCAAGTTGCCTGCCGACTTATGGTGACCCCATGGATTTCATTGGGTTTTCTTAGGCAAGGAATAAGAGGCAGTTTTGCCAGTTCCTTCCTCTGAAATATAGCTTATTTGTACGTATTTTTTATACTTCTTTGTATATATAGTAGCTGCAATCCTATGAGTGCAATAAGCTGCCATAACTACACATCCTTTTCTTAAGGTAGAAAGGCATCGAAGGAATGGGCTGCTCAAAGTAAAGAGATGAGGACTGCAATCCTGTGTGGCTTAACACAGAATAGTACATCCACATGTGGCTGAGCTATGTACCACCTCTGACTTATTGAACAACCTCTGAGCTCCAAGCAACACCCTCCCTCATGGAAAGGGAGCAGGATCACAAAGCATTTGGCTACATCCCCCTAGCCAGAGGCAAAATGATGACAACAGTGCTGAGACCTCCAGAGGACCCCAGTGGATCTCCACACTCCAGTGGATTTCCACACTCCACACTCCTACAAGGAAATACTTTTTGTGATCCTATCCACTCCCCACAAAGCAGAGAATGGCTGTATAGGAGTGTCAGAAGCTGTTCAATAAGTTGGGTAGGGGGAGCTCTAGCCGCTCCAGAAAGAAGAAGGGAATACCTAACCCCTGCAGTGCCCCAAAAAGGATGCATGAATGTGTCAGGGAAACTTACAGGTGCTTACGTCTCCAATAGGATGGTGTCTGCCACCAATGCAAGATCTGGGGAAAATGACAACTTCTAGTATAGTGCACCAAAAGCCTATGGAGGCATATATTTTTATACTATATGTATGAAATATATAGGAGTAGAATTAAAGCACACTCAGAGGGCAGGTGGAAAATGTCCTAAGAGACCATTGTTAAATCAAGTAAAAACAAGAAAAACTACACAGCAGTGAACAACACTTTGATAACCACTTTGGCTGTCACGACTCTATTCTACAGTCAAAGTTGTATCAACAGCTATAACCATGTAATATAGAGACAGTTAAATTCATAGTTCCTTTGTCAGCGGTCAACAGGGGTCGGCAGCTTGCAGCCTCAACACACCAGCTGGGAGCCTGGGCAGGCCATTAACCATTCTCGTTCAGCCCTGTGTTCATGTTCAGACATTACTAAAGAGCTAGGAATATTATGCTTTCTATAGGGTAATAGTTCTTACCTCCTATGTAGCAATAGCTTAAGTATTAAAGTCATTATCAAGGGGGAAGAAATGAGCCCCAGAATAGGATGGGGAAAATATCAGCATTTCATGCCTAAAGTGCTTGCCGTTCTTTAAAGTCTACAGCTGATTGATAGCTAAGCAAAGAAGTTAGTGCCACACCCCATTCCATTTCGTATCTGCCTGTCATATTTCTTCCTTTCCACTCTTCTTCATTTGCTCCTCAGTCCCTGCACTTTTTTCTGAGTTTCACAGGACAGACTCTTCTCTCTGCCTACTACCTTCCCAGTAATGTTTGCAGAAAACAAGGGAGAAGGCCTTCTTGGTGGCTGCTCCCAGACTTTGGAAATCCCTCCCGGGGGAGGCTATTCTATCAGGCTTTTAAAAGTTGACTGTGCTGGATTAATAATGGTAGGGTGTTTTGCTGGTTTTTTCTCTCTCTAATGGTATTTAAGTGAGTTTAGCTCTATAGATCGTTTAATCTTTGTACAAAAAAGTTAGCACAGAAACACACTCACATTTATTGACTTTTTATACAGTTTTTAATCTGTACTGGTTTTTATAATTTGTAAGCCATCGTGAGTTACCCTCGTGGGAAAAAGGCAAGATGTTAAGGAAAATGATGATGATGATGCCGTATCTTAGATAATATTGAGACCACCTCGTGAAGCATCAGAGAGCATACAAGACTCTTTCACACCACTCTTACTTCTTGTTTTCCTGCCCAGACTGGCCTCCCAGTGTCCAGTTTAATTGAATGGGAAAATCCCAGTCTCTTGGAATGCATGACGGCTGATGCAGAAATTATGCCAGTCCTCCCTGGATTGCCATGCAGCCATAGTTGGCCTCCAGACCAACGTAACCCATTTGTGAGCTTTATAGTGCTGCTGCAGGTCTTCTTCTTCCATGCTGTTCAACAGGGCTTGGGGGAACAACCTTTGACAGAATGAAGCAATCATCTCAAAAGCAATAATTGGAGGGCAGCAGTGGCAATCTTACTGGCTGTTCCTCCTGAACTCACCAATTGCTCCCTTCTTTTGGAGAGAAGAGCTGGCTTGCTTCATTTAGCTGTTTTTCTTCAGCCTAAGCTACCTCACAGGGCTGTTGTGAGGATGAAGTCAGAAGAAAAAGGACCATGTAAGTTTGCCACCTTAAGGTGTTCTGAGGAAAGTGCAGTATGAGTGTAACTATCAGATAAATAAAGTAAATATTTAAATGGTATGTCTGTTTCGGGGCCCTAATACGCTGAAGATATCATACCTTGACATTACCAGACCATCTGGTCTGGAAAGCTAAACAGGGTTTGGCCTGATTAGTGCTTCAGTGGGGGAACAGCAAGGAATACCAGGTGCTGTGTATAGTTTGCTTAAGAAAATCCTATGAAATTTCATGGTGCCACCATAAGTCAACAGGTGACTTGAAGGCCTGCACACATAGGCCCTTTTCACATGTGGGGGGGCAACGGTGTAGAGCGACCTCCCACGGAGGTCGTCTACACCGTAGAGTGGACTGGCGTGGACTACTTTTAGTAGTTTCACACCAGAATCCACTCAGGAGCGGCCGGAACTAGCTGGGCTGCGTGTTTTTTAAAAACCTCTTTTTAGAGGTTTTTAAAAAGCACGGAGCGCTCCGCCCCGTGCCGCTCCGCCGCCCAGCTCTAAAGTGAATCTGCAGGCGCTCGCAAGTGCGTGCCTGCAGATCTGCCGGGGTGGGCTTCCGGCTGGCGAGCTTCTCCGGTTGGTGGAGAGCCTCCACCAACCGGAAGCTGCCATCTGCGACGCCGGAGGAGTGTGGAGCAGCGAGCTCGCGCTGCTCCACGCGGCGACGGACTTACCCGGCTGGAGGTAAGCTCCGTTTTTGGGCGTTTTCACCCGTTTCCCCCCCGACATGTGAAAAGGGCCATACAAACACATGTTGGCTCCTTTGGCAGTGAAAAAAAAATGTGCCTAAATAGTTCCAAATGGTTAGCTGGGACAGCTTCAGGTTTTTATGGGCCCCAGGTAATATAACCGCAGATGATAATTGATACACACAATACAGATTGCCTCCCTCCCAAGAGCTTCCAGCATCACACCTATCAGAGATCTGTAGAGTCATCAAAGTGTTATAAAAACAGACTTCCTAAGTAGTTCCACTATCTTTTCAGTACTGTGCAGGCTGCCCAAATCAAGGCACATCCCACAGATTACATTTGTTCTAAGGAAGAGGCCAAGGATGCACAACAGGTGGCCATTCTGAGACCACTCAGTCCCACATTTTCAACTTTTGTTTACTTCTTGGTTAAAAACACCTTTCCCAGTGCCTAAAACATCCCAGGAAAGTGACATGGTGACTTACTTTCTTGACCCTTCAAGGCCTAAAGGGATAATTTTAGCAAACATTAATATGTTAACAAAATCCACCGTCCTGTGGAGAAAGCAGTGGACAACCTCTGACAGTAGTCCACTCATGTCACTTTCAGGCCTTACGGAATCCAAACTTCTACCACTTTCTAAACCAGACTTTCCCTGACTAACATTTTAGCCCTTGTTGTACAATCAAAGCAACATCACCGATGGAGATGGAAATGGAAAATGTGCATTGTGCCAGATCTTAAATTTGTTAATTCCTATCTTTAAGAGACTGTGGTCATTTCCACCCTACACTGTTACAGTGCTATTATTTCACTTTCAACATTCCTGTGGAATTCTGGGATTTGTAGTTTACTAAGGCCAAAGAGCTCTCTGACTGAGAATTCTATATGCCCCTCCCTAAACTGCAAAGCCCAGGATTCCATAGGATGTTCAAAGAGGAATAGCAGCACTATAACAAATGTAGTGCAGAAATTGCCTGAGTCACTGTCTTTATTAGGGCCACAGCCAGGAGAGTTTTAACTGGCAAGTTCTTCTCCACCTTTGATGAAATTTTCTGTTATGTTCACGTATTACAGGTACAATAGTTCTTTGCAAATCAAAAGCTGGCCATGGTAACAGAGATGATTTTAGGAACGTAGATGAGCTCTTAGGTTCTTTCTCCCATTACTGATTGCTGCAACGTATCTAGCATGTATTTAGGGAACATGCTAGATAATGGCTGGAAAGGATGCGTTTCTGCAAAGTAACCATCCTCTGATACGCGACACAGGCTTCCATGAGATCTTCTGGCAGTAAGAACTCTTATGAACTAGAACTCAATGAGTTAGACATGCAGATGATTCACTTTTATGTCCCAGGCATGCATTTTCCAACTGACAGAAACTTTCCAGAGAAATGGAAAGTGGAAACAGTCATAGCATTTAAATATTGCATTTTTTTGAAATACCCAGAAGGCACAAGATTCTGTCTGATCTGGGAAGCTAAGCAAGATTAGGCTTAGTTAGTGCTTGGAAGGAAGACTTTGTCTTTTTGAGAAAGTTGGGATAGAAATTTAATAAATCTGGAAAATAGACAAATTCAGATTAAAATTATCATGTGATCATGACTACGAAGCCCATCATGGGAAAGGTATTGAAAAGAAACAGTGGTCCACGTTCAGCTCAACCATAGCAAGAAAAATTACACATGGAAAAGTAAATAGCATCAGGGACACAGAAGTGAATAATCTCCACAACATTCACCAGATATAACAGTACAGAAAGAACATCAGCCTGCATCTAAAACTTTCTTGACATTCAGAGATGAATCTGTTGCCTGAATGTCATTTTAAAGATAGTCTTCAATGCTCAATTATATCGATGTTTAATTTCTATGCTTGAAGGAGAAAGGGGGAGAAGTCAGTTTATAAAGCATGCATTATTTACTCAAGTGACTGAAAAACAACTCCTGAGGAGCCGTTGGAGTGTTTAATATATTTATTATTCAGGGAGTTTGTTTTTAGCTATTATATATTCATGTAACCTTTAATGCAGATTGGGAACAAAGATAGTCAGCGGTTGCTTAACATTTCCTTCAGTAACATTTCTTCTTGTCCTGGAGCTGCCTCTCGCATACACATATACAAGGTTGGTTCATACATGCATTGCCTGAGCTGAGGAAGTTCTCTCATTTACAATGTACTCACCCTGATTTTTCATGAAATTGCCATGTCTGAAAGAGGACACCACACAAAGTATAGCCCTGAAGACTACCTTCATCCCAATTAGGGTGGATCTATTGAATCAATGGGATTTACCTACATGTTTATTTACCATTTGATAAATGAATCAATGGGTCTACTGTAGTTGGAATTAACCAATAGGATTCAGGACATAATCTATCCTTTTATCTGTCGTGAGGATGTATATGCAAATCTTCCTGATGAGAATGGTGTGTGTACATATTGAGAAAATAGTCAATTGCTAAAAGATTTTCCTTTTTTTTTTTCTTTTTTTGCATTTGAGGACTTTTCTGTTTTAATAAAAATCATGGAAAACTTTTCTTTTGCATAGAGAACTGTGTTTTGTGAAAAATGCACAATTTTGTGAAAGTGTTGTTTATTGCACAAAGGGCAGGTTTCTGTGCAAAATAATTTTTCACAAAAAATGCCACAAACTGTTGAAAAAAATCATCAAAAATGTGCAACAACTCATAATCTTACCCAACAAGGAGAGAACTTTTGAAATTATTCATTCTTACAGGCAATGGCAGAGCTTGGAGTGTGTGGAGGGGAGGTGGGAGGGGGCAGGGCTATAGCACAAGGGGCATGGCCACTGTGTGTGGAGGCATGGCTGTGGAGTGTGGGGGTGTGGCCAGGATGCACAGGGGCATGGCTACGAGCTAGGACTCCCCAAAAACATTGCTGCCTGGGGGAAATTGCCCACCACCACCCCTCCCACGTTCCTACGCAATTGCTTATAGGTGAGAATGAAATTCTAGTCTGGAATTCACACATCTCTCTTAGAGCACCACTCTGATGGAGAGCACTTTTCACTGGTGATCCCTATCCTAAAACACAAATGGGAAATCTGATGTAGTGCATTCACCTGAAAAGCTTATGTCACACAAGTTAAGGCTGCAATGCTTCACACTAGTATCGAGGCAGAAGACCTATTGGTTACAACTAGACATGTCTCTAACTAAACATATATAGAATGGAGGGATAGGTGTAATCCTAGGATCACAATGTCAATTTCAAAATCCCTTTGTGAATCCGCAGTAATCTGTAATACCTCTGAAAACAGCCATTGGTCATTCCATGGAAACTTGATGAGCATTGAAGGGTGGGGGAAGACCCAGCTCTGTGGCTAGCCTCCAACAAATTCACCATGACTGTCCACACTATATAGTTTGAGAGAAAATGGCTTCCAACAGAAAAATGGTTTGCTACTCCAGTAAATGGGACTATGCTGTTGACCTCACACACATCCTGAATACTAATTTTAACACGGAAGCAATACAAATGAGGTTATTTTATATTTTATGCTTTATGCTTTTATAGTTGGCTAATGAAGGCAAGCTTAAACTTACTTCTGTCTGATATGGATTTGTTTTAATGAAAAAGGGGAAAGAAAATAAAAGTTAAGTGCAAGTTTCAAGACTCAGCATGGACAGCCACATTCTCATGACTTTCTGAAACACTGCAGTGTCGTGATCCTAAGCATGTTTTCTCCAGTGCAATGGGTTCAATGGTGCCAGTTCACTAGCAGAATACTGAACTACTGTCAAGCTGTTTCCCAACTATTGTTGGAAAAGAAGACAGGAAAAATCATCTAAAAACCCATGTGTTTTTGGAAAGCTTCAGCAACAAAAAGGTACAAGGTGAACCATATTTAATTTGGTTTTTAGCCATTTTATTTCCTTTTAAAAAATATCTCTCATAGTTATCAGGTGAGGCAACCTAAATGAATTCATCTCCAGGGCTGGCATCATTCTTCCCATGTCCCAGGTCTGTGCCAATGGTTTCGAAGAGCTTTGGATTCACAGTTTCTTCTAGTGTGTCCATGGAACTTTTTTGATATATTTCCTTTACACACTGTCCAGTCCCAATATCAGAGAAACGTTGGTTATGTAGCTCTTCTTAGAGGAGATCTGAGAAGCTGGGATGTCTCTGTCGAAAAGGAGGTATCTCTTTGCCTTAAGAAGAGGATACAGATTACCAAAATATCCTATGACTTCTGGGAATACCCTTATAGAGAACAAGTGTTGTCACCTTAATATTGTTTTACTTTTACTTTTTTAAAAAATTTTACACAGGGATGGGCAACTGTGGAGGGGGAGGAAGCTATTTCCCCCAGCCTCCCAGCAGGTTGCAACATCATGTTTCAATGCACTAGAAGTGATGTAACATCACTGCTGACCACCTGTTTGCCTGGTTTTTTACTTTTTTAAAAAAATTAATTTTTAATGGAGGGGGCTTCTGGAGGTGGGGTGAGGAGTAAACTATCACATTCACAGCAGTGTTGTTTTTGTTGTCATTGTTTTGTAGTTTTTTTCGGGGGGGGGCTCACCTGTAAATTGGCATAGAATTGGATTGGGTTATTTTTCTTACTTAGCTTTCAAAACAGAATGCTTACCTGGACCTGCGCAGTGAATGGGGAGGGTAACTATGTAATGGCATCCATGATAGACACCAGAGTGATTAGTGACTAGCACTGGTGCTAGATTATAGCAGGGGACAGGGGCAGGACAGGAGGCTATTTAAGCCTGATTGCCCCTTTATATGCCCTCTTTGATCATTGCAGCATGACCCATCCTCGCACCCTCAGTGGAGTATGAGATTCATCTGGTCATTTCAGGGCCAGGCAGGAATGTTTCCCAATTTTACCTGTGGTGTTTTGTTTTTTTCCTGGTATCCCATACTGCATCTGTGGGATTTGAGCAATTGGCTTTGGGTGGTGTCATTAAATAGGCTGTCATCTGACAGGTAGCGGGGGAAAGAATATAAGGCTTCGGTGATCACCTTTCGGCACCCTTTTGGTGTAGGGTAGGACTCTGGAATCTCCCTCTTTAGGGTTCTGCATCCCCAAGGGGTAGAGAAGGAGCCAACTCTTGAGGCTAACCTGGGATTTGGGCTCTCACTTATAGGGTTCTGTGGCTTGGGTGGGAGTTCTCTGGGTTACCTTCCAATTATGCCTGGCCGGGAAACAACCAAGTATTTATATTGCCCTCAAGACTGATGTGTATTACCCAAGGGAAGACTAAGGAGGTAGTCACAAGATGATACCAGGCCTGAGATGAACCTGAATCAGGTTGCTCCCCCTCCTGTTCCATTTCCAGGCCAAACACAAATAGGTTAGGTCAAATGAAGTGCTCCTGTTTTAACCCAATGTTCTGGGTCTGGTCTTGTTGGTACATGGTTGGTCATCAATTTACTATACATTAAATATAAATTAGGTATATGCTCATAAGTAAACTGGTTCTCTAACCAACCAGATAAAGATAGCCCATCAGCCATGTATCATGGCCTGCCAGATTCTTAAATCCCGTCCCAGTTCTGTTTGTACAGTGGCCTCTCCACATTTGTGAGGGTTCGAGTTACAGAACCCTTGTGAAAGTAGGAAAACTGCTAATAACTCCCCTTCCCTGTGATCTCCCTCCCATTCCCCTCTGGAGTTCTCCCCTACCATTCTCTTGCCTCTGGCCATGGCATTCCCAGGGATAAGAAAAAAGACAAGGTAAAAGGCTTACCAGTATTTCCCCTCAGTCACAGAAGAGCAGAGTGTTGAGTTCTGACATTCTAGCTATTTCTGGTCATCACCTTGAGAAAGAAGATTCCTCTCAGAGGGGAAGGGTAGGCACAAAGAGAGAACCTGACCAATCAGCAGCCATTACAGAGCAGAATGTATAGCTATGTGACAGAGAGGACATGCCTCCAGCAGTGGAAGTGGGCCTTGCTAACCCAAAAGGAAAAAAAATGTCCATTTTAAACACAAGTCTCACAAGCCTGGAGTGAGGAATGCAAGGTAATGGAAGAAGGAGGGAAGGCAAGCATGTGCCTCATGAATAATCAAATTTGTAAAGGTCAGATCCACAAATGTGGAAGAAGGACTGTAGACAGCAAACAAGAGACTAACATAGAAATTCGTTGTGACTCTGGTAGCACAGAGGTCGGCAACACATGGACTAGACTGCATGTGCATACCTCCAATGGTCTGAGTTTGGCAAGTACAGTCCTGACAGTCCTCTGTCATCCCGCTTTTTCAGATACATTTAAAAATGTGCCAGTTTCTCTTTCTCTTCATACCATTTCCCGCCTTTGTCCTCAGCTTAGTTCAGTTGCTGAAAACTGAAATCAAAGAGCAAAAGTAGATTAGAGCAAAAGTAGACAACTCATCAGAGAGAAGAGGAGAATGGCTGTCCTTTAAAACAAAGTGTGCAACATGTTGTTAAAGGGAAATGAAGTGTTACTGTTTTTTTAACTACCACTGTACCAAAATTTGGCAAGAATTTCAGCAGTGCAATAGAGCCTCCATGGATCAGAGGTGAAATTTGGTGCTGAGACTGACAAAAGTTGCCCACTATTGATTTAGTAGGTTATAAGCTCTGTAGGCCCCAGATAAGTTCCTTAAAAAGAGGCCTAGCCTTCCAAGTCACCATATCGAAATGGTTCAGACTGCTGCCCCTTATTTCAGTGGCCTCATTCTGATTTCCATCTACCAAGTGCTTTGAAACCTGCCAGTATTTTAGTATAAAAAACAAAAGACAAAAGGTGTGCTTCCTGAAAAAAAAATATATAGTCCTGTTGGAAACACCAGACAACACTCCCACCTTAATAAATGTATTCAGTCCTTTCTCCTGAATCTTTAAAATTTAAGTCCTGATAGCACTGTCTCTTTGCAATGTCAAGGGAATCAGCAGCTGCTGAGTTCGACAGAAGGACCATCCATTTTGCTGTTGCTGTTTTGAAAAATGCTAGAAGGAGTGGAGGAACAGAACCAGCTTAAATGTCAGCACTTGCAAGTGGGGTAAACAGCAAGCAGCTATCAGTAATCCATCTCCTTTGTTTTTAAAGTAATGTTTTACTCCTGACAGGCAATTTAATTGCTAGTAGGAGTAACCAGTAGACCTGAAGAGATGAAAACTTTTCTACCAATTCTGCCTTGAGTTTGCCATTTTTCTCTATACGTTTGAAGCAAATATAGCTTGAGGTTCCATCAGCTCACACAGCAGCTGTGCTCTACAAAGAATTTAAGATTTTCAATTAATTCTTTCTCAGGTCAAAATTTCTCGGGCCTCTGTTTTAGCGTAAAAACAGAACTCCCTCATTTTAAGTTTGCCACAGGATCTAGGGCCAATCCAGCCATTAGGCCAGGAAATAGCTGGAAGCCCACTTCTGGTTTTGAAAAATAAGTATTACTTTTGTTTTTATTTTTTTTAAATGTTTAATAGTGCAGGGGAAGGTTAAGCATTGCATTCATCCAAACTATTTAATATGGGAATCACCACAGCTGGGGTCCTTTCACACTAAACAGTTACAAGTGCTATGATTCCAAATTAACTGACATTGTTTCATCATATGGAATTCTGAGATTTACAGTTTAGGGAGAAAGAGTTTGAATTCTCAGCCAGAGAGCTCCTCTAGTGCCTCAGCAAGTTACAAACCCCGGGATTCCATAGAATGCTAGGCTGTGGCAATTAATGGTGCTGTGGAATCATAGTGCTATAATTAGGGTTGCCACATTCCTCAATTAGGAAGGTATCTAACTTGCATTATAATTATGAAACTGTTAATTGTTGCATTTTTCCTTCCACTATGTTTCATGCTTCATACCATTTTTCACAGTTCAACTGATCCGAAAGAACCAATACAGAGTTTAAAGAGCTGGCCTTGGAACAAAACCCAAGTTCAAATCTCTACTTGACCATGGAATTTATCATGTGACCTTGGGCTACTATTGCCTTTCACAAATCTACCATATCAGCCTGCTGTATAGTTTAGTTAGAACATGGAAACCATAATAAAGTGAACATAGATATTGCTGGTGCAGTACAAGTGAACAAACAACAATACTGTTAACGTTTTGCCACACAGAGACACTTCCAGTGGAATTCTCTTGAAATTGTGGTTTATTTTGTTTTATTATCACCAGTTTTTCACTTACGGCAAAAAGCTACAGATTCATGAAAAATACCACAAGAGGTCCCTGAGAGTGACTGCCATCTGATTCACAGGGCAAGATGAGGAGGAAAGTAAGGACAAACAGCGTTAATTGAAGGAAGGAAACATTTACTTCACAAACACAGAATAAGTATTGCATTACAACTAGAAAACAGCCTGCTTTAATTTTCTTTCACCTGTTTGATTCTTCATCAAGATGTGTGTACTAAGCAGCCCATCTATGCTAGATGTTTGTTCTCCAGTCCAGTTGTTGGCTAGAATCCTGTATGGTTTTTATGTATGCATAAGCACCATAGTTATAGTGGTATGCACTGAATTCCAGTGCAATCCCATCTCCACTTACCAGGCAGCAACTGCTGCAACTGGCAGGGATCTGTTCCTCTGTCACCCAGGAAGCTGCTGGCTGTATTTCTGCCCCCTCCATGAACAATCCCCATTGCAACAGGGAGAAACAGTGTCCATGTCACAATTGCCCTGCATGCTGGTGAATAAGTATGGGAATGGAAGCCAGCTGCTTCCCAAACGATAGGGGAATGAACCTCCATTTATTGCAGTACCTACTGTCCAGTAAATGGAGATAGGGGACCGTCTTGATACTTACGTAATCCCTAGTTATGTAGTCCTAATGCAATATGGGATTCCAGCCATAGTCTGTTAATGCCAGCTAAAATAATGATAAATGTCTACATTTTTACATTTCCATTCCCTTCCATCTCACTAATTGCATATCCCAGCCTAATCATGTGTACAAATATCTGCCAACTGAGGCAAAAGTGGGCTCCAGTCCACAAAAGTTAATTCCAAATAAAGTGAATTAGTCTCAAAGAGTAGATGCTATAAACTAGAGAAGAGTAGATACTAGATCTCATTATTTCTGCTGCAAAAAACTAAAACAGCTATCCCCTACCAAACTTCGAAAGGTATTTCTTAGTATAAGGAAGGAAAAAAAGCCTAAATAAGTGTGAATCCATTGAAGTAGATGCATCTACACACACACCATAATTGTACTTCCTATCAACATAAACCCTTTCTAAATCCTTCTCTGGCTGCCAATTAGTTTTTGGGCAAAGTACAATGTGTTAGTTATTACCTTTAAAGCCCTACATAGTTTGGGTCCAAGTTACCTGCAGAAGCACCTCCTCCTATACAATCTACTCCATACACTCAAGTCCTCTGGGGGCCATTTACTTAAACCAGCCTGGATTAAACTGGCAAAGCTTGCCCAGAGGACCTTCTCATCTGCCACTCCTAGACTGTGGAATGACCTGCTGGAAGAGATTTGACAGCAAAATGTGTTACCTGAATGTTAAAAAGTACTAAAGACCTGTCTCTTTTGCCAGGCCTACCCAGTCGATTTTTTACTATGAATTTTAAATTGATGCATTTTCATTTCATGTGGTTTTAGTATATTTTAATCTATGATGAGTTTTTAGTTGTATTTTAATTTATGTTGTACCCCGTCTCAAGCCTTGGGGAGAGGCAGATAGGATGATGATTACTAAATTTCTACTCCATTCAGCATTGTCCACACCATACTCCGAGGACAGAAAGATGTGGAGTTATTCCATCAAATAAGAGTTTATCTTTTCTTTATCATAATTTGAATCCATCCCCCCAAAATCTGAAGATTCATATCAGACGTCTGCCTGAATAAGGTACAGCCAACCCTCTCCTCTTCACTTCTTCCTGCTGCTTCTTTCCTCAGAGTAGTATCAGGGGGTACTTCCCTCAGGCAGCAGAACAGAGGATCGACAAAATAACTGTTCCCCTCTCTTTGGAAGACTTATGCTGCTGCTGCTGCCTTGCCTCCTTCACTGTGCTCCTAAGTTGCCCCCCTGGCATTCTTCCTCTTCCTAGGACTCACCTCATATTCTTACAATGCCCCTCTCCTCCTTTGCGCTCTGCAGCTGCATCTCCTGCCCTCTTTCCTTCTCTCCTCACCTGCTGGCACCACGTTCCTGTTCCCTGGCATGCTGGTCCTCATCATTCCTACCTCTTGCCATTCTCATCCTGCCTCCCAACCTCTCCTCCCTTTCCGTTCCCTATTCACTATTCATCTGCTAAAAGATTCTCCTACTCACTGTCTTGCCTCAATTTGTGCCCTTGAAATGTGCCCCTCTTTTGTTTCTTGCACTCCACTGTTCACTGTTTGCTCTCTCACCTCTCCCACTTCCCCTTGCCTTGTGCCTTCACAGTGTTTCCATCCCTTGGTCCTTTCACTTCACTGCTTATAGCATTCATTCTGTTATCTTTCCTATCTCCTTCCTCACTTCACCTCACCTCACTCCTCTGCAATGCATTCCTCCCTTGCTTCTTGCACTCTGCAACTTGCATTGCTCATTCATGCACCTTTTCTACACTTCACCTCTCTTTTCACCCTCACCAAATGTTCCTCCCTTGCTGCTCACACTCTGCTGCTTTCACCTCTAGCTCTGCAGTCTTTCCAAATTTCTTGTTTTGCTTTGCCTCACATCCTTGAAATGCATGCCACAATTGATTCTTGCACTCTGTTGCTCACACTGCCTTCTCTCCCATCCCTTCTATTACCTCTGTTGCCTCTCCTTGCATCTCTCAATGCATTCCTTCTTTGCTGTTGTACTCTGCAGCTCTCACTGCTTGGTCTGCTGTCTCTCCTATTTCATGTTACCATATCCTACACTCCCCATCCTGTGGGATGTGCTAGTTTCATCACTGAATATATTTATGGCTGAAAAACATGACCGAAGGCATGCTGACCAGGAAGTGTATTTCCAGGTCAAGCTGACCTGAGACATGGTCAGGTCATAAGTTCAAAGAGGATTTGGCTGGAAAACCAGACACTTATGGATCTAGCTAATTCTTTCAACACCTCAGGCTCTGTACACACCCAAAAACAATGGAAGGCAAAACTGCCCAGGTGAAACAATCAGGGACCATCTCTTGATCTCACCCTATAGAAATCCTCCCTATACCCCCTGCCCAACTAAGACATTAAGAGATTGTCATGACTCCCATCAATGTTTTTTCACCTAGAGTTAAGGCAATCAGCCCATTCCAGACTCTTTTGTCAATCCCATGAGACAGCCATTACCACTTTGTTTACACACCCTCTTAAAGATAGGAAATAGAGCATAAAAACCCTAGCATCAGCTCCAGCAAATTGTAATATTTAGAAGTAATACATGGTGCCCAGACCGCTATTTGTCCTTACTGCCCTCAGACACTGTTTGAGCCACTCTGCTTCAATCTTCTTCTTCAGGATAGGTAGCTATTAACCTCTTCATCCTAATTTCTCTCCCTATCCAAGCTTTCATGCCTTGCTTTCTGATAGCCTTGTATGGTTCTCAGAGTGTCTGATTTTCTGTATGTTTGTTAAAACCAAATAAAATACTTTATTTAACCTTTAACTGGAGTCCTCTCTACAGTTAGTACTGATATACATCAGTTTAAATATCTTGCCATTACCCTCCTCTCACAGGCCTCCTTTGAGCTATAAAACTTTCCAAAAAAAAAAAAATTCTAAGGAGACACTGGCATTGCAGGTGGACCTCAAAGTCCCCCACATCTTAGGATAACATCCCTTTCTCACCACACATTCTTCTCAGTACATCCCTCTCTTGCTTCTTGAATTCTGCTGTTTCCACCATTCAGCCCAATGTCCCTCCTACATACTCCCTCAGCTTGCTTTGTACCCTCACAATGAATTTCTCCCTTGCTTCTTACACTCTGCCGCTTTCACTACTCATTGTCCTGTCTTTCCCATTCCCTCTCTCCCTCACCTCATGTCCTTACAATGTGTTCTTCCCTTGCTTTTTTGTTTTTTTGGGTTTTTTTTAAGTAATTTTATTTAAGTTCCAACATATAAAACAAACGGTTATCATTGTATTCTCAATTGTCGTATTACAACTGTCTTCCTTCCTCTCTGGATTACAGTCTTTATCATTCCATTGAACTGTTATCAATACATCACAATAAATTGTTAGTATTATCTACTTAATTCATTAGTTCCTGTTTTTCTACTCAACTTTACTTGTTCCATGATATTTCTCTGAATTTTATCTTGTAAGAACCTTTAATACCTTGAATTATGTATACCCTGTCAAGACCCCTCTCGCTTCCGAAATCATCTGCCATTCTTTATAGATATCATCATCTGATTTCCCTTTTAATCTCTGTGAAACAATATCTGCATTTCTATTTTCAATAAAAGTTGCCCACCATTGTTCTGTCGTTGGTATTATATCACTTTTCCAAAGCCTTGCAAATTCAATACGGGCAGTCGAGACCATATACAGTATTATTGTCCAATATTTCTTTACCGCAGTTCCCTCCAACATATGTGTCATATTTAACAAGTACATTTCAGGAGTCTTATCAATTTGAACCTGCAGTACACCGCATATTATCTTATGAATTTCATTCCAATACATTTTTGCTTTAGAACATGTCCACCACATATGAAATAGTGTGCCTGCAGTCTTTTGACACTTCCAACATTGACCTGTACCCATCTTATAAATTATCTTTAATTTTTCGGGTGTCATGTACCATCTATGAAATAACTTATAATAGTTTCCTTTAATGTTCTGAGCTACTGTGAATCTCTTTGTTCGTTGCCAACTTTGTTCCCACCATTCCAACTGAATTGGATGTCCAATTTTCTGTGCCCATTGTATCATTGCTATTTTAATTGTCTCCTCCTCACATTGTTGTTGTAATATCTCTTGATATAAATGTGAAAGTAAATGAGGTGGATTTTCTCATAAAAGCTTCAACAGATTCTCTTGTTCTTTCTGTTCTATTCCTTGAATTTTCACATCCATCTGAAATCTTTCTGATAATTGTCTGTAGGGAAACCAGCTTAACTTTATACCTTCAGTTTCTAATTTCTCTCTTGATTTCATCTTAAAAACCTTTGTATTTGTGTTCATGTTTGTTTTCTCCAATATATCTTCATATCGCAACCATTTTTCTGTATCCGACCGTCTTCCAAAAAAAGCTTCTTGAGGGGAGACCCAAGTGGGTAGCTGCCTAATGTTCTTATTCTTATAATCATTCCATATTTTATATAATGATTTCCTTACAAAGTGATGCATAAAATCTTTATCAATTGTCGCTTTTCCATAGAACATGTAGGCATGCCACCCCATCCTTAAATCTGCTCCCTCTAAAGCCAGCATTCTCGTATTTTGTAAATCCATCCAGTCCTTTATCCAAGTGAATGCCGCAGCCTTAAAGTATACGTGTAAGTCCGGTAATCCGAAGCCTCCTCTTCTTGGTATGTCAGTCAAGACTTTCCATTTTATTCTTGGTTTTTTGCCTTGCCATATGAAATTAGTTATATCTCTCTCCCATTGTATGAAAAGCTTAGCATTTGTGACTATAGGAATATTTTGAAAAAGATCATTCATCTTTGGTAGTACATTCATTTTTATAACAGACATTCTTCCCAGCATAGATAATTGCATTTGAGTCCATTTCTCTAAGTCTTTAGATATCTCTTTCCATTTATTCTCACAGTTATTTTGAAAAAGCTCATTGTTTCTCTTGGAAATCCAAACTCCCAAGTATTTTGCTTTCTGTCCTTTATTAAATCCCGTTATCTGTTTGAACTCCATATCTTCTTTCTCTCTCATGTTTTTTATTATGAACACTGTCTCATCCTTGTTTATCTTAAATCCTGAGTAATCTCCATACTCCTGAATAATATTCATCAATCCTTGTATACTGCTGAGAGGATCCTCTAGAAACAAAACCAGGTTGTCCGCAAATGCTTTAAGCTTATACTGATATTTCTTTATCTGGACTCCTCTTATTGTAATTTCTTCCCATATGATATTATTAAGAATTTCCAGTGTCATTATAAATAACAAAGGCGACAACGGACAGCCCTGTCTTGTTCCTCTCTGAAGTTCAATCTGTTTTGTTCTCTCTCCATTAATAATCAGTCTCGCCATTTGCTGACTATAAATTGCTTCAATCCAAGAAATGAATTTTTCTCCTTCTTGTGCCTGTTTTATAACCATCTTCATAAATGCCCAATTAACCATAACAAAAGCCTTTTCCACGTCAACAAATACCATAGCTAATTTCTTTTCATTATGTCTTTCATAGTATTCGATTATATTTAATACTGTCCTGATGTTATCTCGCATTGTTCTCTTTGGTAGAAATCCATTCTGGCCTTCATGTATGTTATCTTGAAGAACCTTTTTAAGTCTCTCAGCTAAAATAGCAGCAAATATCTTGTAGTCTGTATTTAAAAGTGAGATAGGTCTGTAATTCCTGACGTCGGTTAAGTCTCTTCCTTCTTCAGGTATTAAAACTACGTTAGCTTCCTTCCATGTATTTGGTATACCTTCTTTTCTTATCTCATTCATTGTCTTTTGTAATGGAGTTGAGAGTTCATGTTCCAAAGTTTTGTAGCATTCTACTGTAAAGCCGTCAGATCCAGGAGATTTACCATTTTTCATGTTTCTGATAGCTTCTACTGTCATCGATATTGGTTTGTTTAATGCCATTTTTTGTTCTTCTGTAAATCTCATTTTATTATTTTTTTTCTAAGTAATCTTCAATTTCCCTCTGATTTTTAATTGAGGAGATATTACTCAACAACTTTACATAGAAATTGAAAAAAGTCCGTTTTATCTCCTCTTGCTTTGTAGTTTTTCTTTCCCCAATTCTAATTTCCGTTATTGTATTTCTTAGTCTTCTTTTACGAAGTAAGTTTGCCAAGAGTTTAGATGGTTTGTTAGCCTGTTCAAAGTAGGTATGTTTTGCTCTGCGCATTTGGTGTTCTATTTCCCCCAAATTTAGCTGGTTAAGTTCAGCTTGACAAACCTTCAACCTCTGTCTTATATTGGTGTCCGTTGGGTTTTCCCTCAACTGTTTCTCCAGCTTTCTCATCTTTTCCAGTATCATTTCCTCAACTCGTTTCCTTTCCTTTCTTATTTCAGCTGACCATCTTATTAGGTTTCCTCTCATCACAGCTTTACTTGCGTCCCAAATTGTCTTCATTGGTAATTCCGGTGTCACATTTTCCTTGAAATAGTTATTTATCTCTATTTTTGCTTGTTTAATATATTTTTCCTTCTTGAATATGTCTTCATTAAACTTCCATGTTCTCTCTCTAGTCAGAACTCTGAGTGTCACTTGTATAGGATTATGATCTGAACATAGGTTGGGGAGGATGTCCATTTCAGATGTCTTCAATAACAGGTCTCTTGATATCAATATCATATCAATTCTAGACATAGTTTTGTGTCTATCCGAATAGAATGTGTAGCCATCCAGTTGTCCATTTTTATATCTCCATTCATCATAAACATCTAGATCGTCCATCATCTGGAAAAAAAATTTAGGTAATTTTCCATTGTTTCTGGGCACCAACGTCTGTACTGATCTGTCCAATGTAGGATTTATGACTCCGTTAAAGTCCCCAAGAACTATCACATTAGCATTTCCAGTTTCCTGTAAGTATTTCTGTATTTCCATATTAATGTTGGGGAAGAATTTTCCTTTAGCGCCATTTGGTGCATATATTCCCACTATTAACATCTTATCTTGCAATGTATCAACTTCCACCGCCAAATATCTTCCATTTTTATCACAGAATTTTTGCTGTGCACCATATTTTGCATTAACATATATCAATACTCCCCTTTTTTTCTGATCAGTTGTTGCAGCAAAACAGCTACCTAATTTCGGATTCCAAACATACTTCATGTCTTGGGTTCTAATCTGTACTTCCTGTAAACAAATTATATCCAATTTTTGTTTCTCCAGATGATGAAATATCTGTCTTCTCTTATATTCCAAGTTAAATCCTTTTATATTCCAAGAGTATATTTTGAGCCCCATTTTGCTGTTTTGTTCTTCCCTTGCTTTTTTGGACTCCACCACTCTTACTGCCTCCCCTCTTTCACTATCCTCATGTCTGAAAGATAAGGTTTAGACTTGTTTTCTGATGAACACTTTGAAAACAAGGTATCTCCATGTTTTGCCCCATATCTTGACTTCTACAAGGGCTAGAGACTTCCTTTTTAACAAAAGCTAGTTTGAAGTCTAGGCCAAATGATGACCCAAACAAGCACCAGTTTCCATGCTTAGAATTTAGGCCAAACCTAGCTGTATGAGTGGTATGGCAACTCTAGCTATAATTGTGTAGTGTAAAAGGACTGCTGGAGGCTTTTAGGAGAAACAATTCAATTTTTTTTTTCAGAAAAAGGGGGCTGAAAAAAACAGCCTGTGGGAGGTCATAAAACCTTGTTTGCCCATCTGATATTAAGCATTAGATCAGACTGTGTCTGACAGAAGATGTGGAATGTCACAAAAGTAACATAAAGAAACACTGTTACACATTTAATTTGTTGTTATGTTATTTTCACTGTTAGGCAAGGGGAGAAGTACTTATGTGTTTTTCAGTGTCATGTGCCAAAATAACCTGCCTGGCTTGAAGTGGTATGTACTTTGACTTGGGTGGCTGAAAGCAACATTTCCTGCTGTCCTTCAGGCACAAAAATTTCTTGGATCACCCCAGCAGAAATTAATTGTTTCTACAGTGAAGAGGCAGAGGATCAGATAGAAAGCAGAAAAAGAATCAAGCCTTGAGAAATAGGAAATTACACACAAACAACTCAAGACACTCCGCAAATTATACCACTCCTCAACACAGTACTCAGGGCTAGCCCACTAAGCAGGGATTGGGCGAATCTGACAGCCCTTAAACTAGGGACTACATAGGAATTGTGAATACATAATAGTTACAGGTGCATCACTCTAAGGCGATTTCCACACGGGGCGAGGGAATCGCCCCATGCTGGTACTTACCGGACTTCTTGGCTCCACGCTTGGGTCTAGGCTGGTCCGGAGCAGTGCAAGGCCACTGCTCTGCACTGCTCCGGGGACAAAAATGGCAGCTTCCGGTTGGTCGAGGCTCTCCACCAACTGCTAAACTCCTAAAGCCCGCCCCTGGCAGATTGCAGGCTTGCACTGGTGCGAGCCTGCAAATCTGCACTGAAGCATGGGCACAGAGTGGCGCACTCCATGCTTTTGAAAGACCTGTTTCAAGTAGTCTTTCAAAAGCACACTGGACGATCACTTCAGGTCGTTCTGGAGCAGGCTGAGGTGCGGAACTACACTAAGTAGGTCTGACCCAGTCCGCTCCCAGGTGCAGATGTCCTCCCTGGAGGACGCTCTGCACCGTTTCTTTAAGCCCGTGCAGAAATGGCCTAAGTTATGCGTAACTGTCATAGAGGCTTCCAGCCAATGTTTTCTTCATCTGGAAGTATTTCCTGAAAACTCCCAACATTGCCAAAAACTTTTTATTCCCCCTCCTCAGGTTGGTTTAAATTAACCCAGTAGTTTCTGCAATGAAATACCTGTTTCATACCTGCTGTTTCTGTTGTCTCAGGTCCAGTAAAGATGGCTGCTGAGTAAATAGCTATTGTGTCTAGGACATAAATTCAACAGAAATAAAATTAAGGAAAGAGAAAAGTTAGCACTAAAATGAAATGATCCCAACATTTAACTCATATAATATTGCTAAAGAACTGTGGCATTTCAACTATAATCCCTGAACAACAGCAAAAAGAAAAACAGCTCAGTGCAAAATCAGTTTCTGAAATGTTGCTTGAAAGTCCAGATATGATATGTGATCATTGGGATGGGGAGGGGGAAGACACAAGAGAAAGAGAGAGGGAAGGAACAGCTAGAATGTTTCAAGACAGAAATGGGATGCCAAGCCAAGAATATGCAGGTACAATCAAAACAAAAAGAATTGGAAACTCTCAATGCTTTGAGACAGCCTGGTTGAGCCCAATATTACATTAAGAGTGATAATTTGCTGACCTTATAATACCCAGAATCATCTAGAAGACACAGTATTCTGCCTAGTGGTAGGGCCAGCCTTACTCATTCTCCCACAAAGAATCACCTCTGATCCTGGAGGAAGCATACAGCTGTTGTGACTAGCAGCTCTTGATAGCCTACCTTCTATGAATTTACCTATTTACCTGAAATCCTCTTTTACCTATTTACCTAAAATCCTCTTTTAAAAGTCATCTAAGTTGGTAGCTGCCATCATAATTTGTGGCAGCAAATTCTATGATTTAAAACTGTATTTTACGGAAGTGAAACTTCATTTTGTCTGTCCCGAATTTTCATCTTTTAGTTTCAGCAGAGAGCCCAGAATTGTAGCGTTGTGAGACAAGAATAAGAATTTCTCCCTGTCCACATTCTCCACACAATGCCTAATTTTATATAGCTTTATAGTAGTTTCCATCCTCATTATTGTGCCATTTTCTGGATTAAAAAGGCCTAACCATCATAATCTTTCCTCACAGGGAAGTTGTTCTAGTCCCTTGATTGTTTCAGTTGACCTATTCTGGATCCATTCCAGTCCTGCAATGTCTTTTTCTAGATACAACAACCAGTACAGTCCATACTGTTCCAAGTGTAATAGCAGCATGGGTTTGTATCAACGCATTACAATGATAGGCGTTTCATTTTCATTCACTTTCCTAATGTTCCTCATCATGGAATGCACCTTTTTCACAGCTGACACATATTGAGTTGTTTTCCTTGAGCTATCCACTACAATTGTAAGATAACTTCCCTTGTCTTGTCCTTGCCAACTCAGGCCTCATCACTGTATGTGTGTAGTTAGGACTTTTGGCTTCAATATGCCTGACTTTACACTGAACCCAGGTTGCCATTTTGTTGCCTAGAGAGATCCCTTTGGAGCATTTCACCATCCCTTTTTGTCATTGCCATTGTGAATAATTTGATGTCATCCATAGATTTGGCCACCTCACTGTACACACATATGTGGACCAGCCTACGATTACTGCCTGTGGCCTTATACAGAGCTATTCTCCACTAAAACAGAGATCTGATAGATACATACAAGTGAACCATGGGGTTTTTCTCTGTGTTGGGGGGAAACCAATACCATCTGGATAACACAAAAATGAATTGAGTGGTAAATGCATCTTTTCCTCTTGCCAGACCCACTTAAATGTAAGGACATGAGCCAAGCTTGAATACAGCAAAATATAGCTATCAGGTTTGTTAGGCTCCAAAAGATATCTTTGTGGTTTTGTTTTCCATTTAGCTCTATGCAACAAGGTCAAACTCTTTTTGGACTAGATTTTTTGTTACTGATGCAGAATACCTCATTTTAAAAAAATGTTTACTTTTCTTCTTATTTATTCTTCATTTGGAAAAAAAAGCTCATTAATTTTTCAGAAGCTAGAATCTGATCTTTCCAAGTTAAGAACTTAGCCAGGAGTATGTTATCTTTCCATCTCAGAAGGTCACAGACTTCTGGAACTTTGATTGCGACAGGAAGACTGCCATTCATCAAGGTTATTAAGCTCCCTACATACACTGAGGCTCTTTCCATAGTGATAGTTTGCTAGAACTGGCAAAAATTATTGAAATGACAAGTGGACATCCATCCCATGCTCCACCGTGCTCCTCTTCTGCATGGAATAAAGTGTTGGTCTCCATCCCTGAATTGCAAATATCTCCTGATAACATTGCCATCATGAAGAGCAAGGGTGAGGTATAAATAAAATAGATGAATAAATGGGGGAGTGAAATGAAATGAACCAAGGGAGGAAACACAAATAGAACAATGTATTTGAGCACAGTGTTACTGGTTGCCTTTTGCTGTCTTTGCCTGGTACTTAGTACTCTCTTGCCTGGTTCTATTAATGCCTACTACAATGTCACTCATGTCCCAAAGTCATCATGCTGGAATTTTTCCTGCCCCTCCCTCCATCAAGACCATGAAGTTGAGCAGAAGCAGGAATATGAACCACATTATCACTTCAACACAAGATGAAATTGCGCTTCTTATGTTTTAGGAATCTAAGGCTGGCATCTTGCTAGGCTTATAACCTCATAACTGTTTCCTATTCATATTTATGACTGTGATACCATTCTCATGATTGTAAACTTCCCCTGAAATGTACCTTTGAATCCAGTGAGCTATGCTAAGGGATGGAGGCCTGCAGTGGTGGCAAGCAGGGTGCTGAGAATGGCATATCCAGCCCCTTCCTGCCAGTGAGCTGTGGTGTACCAATGAGTTGCTATAGGACTCTACATGGATCCCTTCTTATGGTTGATGCACCACTTCTTACTGGTGGGAGAGGGGTGAACATTTCGTACTTCAATGCCCCACTCACCAGCTCCATAGAACTCACTCCTTCAGTATACTTGGTTGGATTTTAAGGTGTGTTTCAGGATTCAGATTGGGAGATGGAGTCTAGCCACAGAATTTTGGCTGTCTGCTATAGAAACTTAGCGTAAATCTACACTGATTTTATTCTTGCGCACAAGAGCTAGAAATATCAAAGTTTGCTTATTTTATAGAAGATAGCAAGAGTTTGTGCACATTTTTGATAATTTTTCACACTTGGAGACTTTTTGTGAATTTTTAGCTAAAAAACCCTTCAATTAATTTTTCCTAAAAGGTACTGAAATGTGTAAAATCTCATGGCAGTCATTTTTTTCAACAAACCATCCTGATGTGATGAGACACCCTTTCTCATCCAGGAGGACAATTTTTTCCCCAAATATTTTTTAAATCTTAAATAGAGACTAAAAGTTAGATCCAATTCCAAGTTCTTTTCCATGCCATCTTGGAGATAATATTTGTCCAAAACATGGGAAGAATTCAGCACCCTCCTTGATCGGAGTCTTTGCCACTGTTACGAAGAGTGACATACATAAAACAATGCCACGTGCAATTGGGCTGTTAATACTTTTATCTAATTCGGTGGCCAAATTACTTTTGGCTTCCCTGAAATTAGACAGTGTTCCCATGTTCTGACTCTTCCTGGATAACTGCAGAGAATCACAAGTGAGTTTTGCCACTATGTGGATCCTCTACAAATGACTTACTGGCATTTGCTTTAACTGTACTCCTACGTACTTGGGAGTGAGCCCAATAGAACATAGTGGTGCCTACTGCCCTGGAAGTTAGAGTTGTAAAGGTTGATTTTTTTTTTCTTATCCTCAGTCAGAATGAGTGTCTTGATGTATCCTATAAAGAAAATGGGCAACTGCTGTGAGGTGTTTTGCATGTCTGGATGTGTTGGAAAAAGAAATTGCACAAACCTTTGTCTTTTGTTTAAAAAATAAATGTTTTGTATGAAACTCCACATTTTTGGCACAGAAAACAGTGTATTCTGCATCAAACCTTCTGCTTTTGTGCAAAAATACTGCTTTTCTGGGGGGGGAAATGCATGTTTGCCGGAAGAACTCTTTTGCACAAACTATTTTTCTCAGAAAAAATTCTGAAGTGCAAAAAAATTAGAAAAATATGTTTTAAAAAATCATTTTCAATCTTTTCCATTGGAGAGGAAACCTTTGAAATCATTTGTTTTTCCATGCAAGAATGAAATAAGTGAAGATTTCTATCCCTCTTGAAAACACACATAAACAATGACATAGCAGAACCAGATCTGGCAAGGTCAATGCACCAGGATTTTTAGATTAGAAAGTTCAACAATGTTACCTGCCACTTCATCCCCCTGGTTTTAGCTGCAATTCTCAAAGTAAAGGAGGCGGATTATTCCAGCAACCCTGTATTGTCATCAGCTATATATCATTTTATGGTGGCTTGGTCCTGAACAAGCAATTTGGACCCAACAGTTTTATAAAGGCTTTTTCTTTCTTTCTTTTTCTTTATTCATACAGGTCAACACAGTTGCCTATCCTTTAGAGTGTGAAAATAGTATAGGTCACCAGTATACTGCAGTCACCAGTACACTGCACTGCGTAAAAAATATGGGTTGTTACTTGGATTTACAACTGAAATGGGATTTGAACTCAGGCCTCCTAAACCCATTCCTCATGTTGCCGCCTTCATATATGTAAACCAAGTTTTCCAGTTACTCAGATTACGCTATCCACATGCCATACATTTTTCCCTCTGATACACTGAACTGCATTATGATGCTTTGTTTTCTATGCACATGATTAGAAAGGTCCTCTCCATCTGGGCATCTCTTTTGAAACCCTTTCCATGATGAAAGGCACTGCATTAGTACAAGATGACATTGCCATTACTTTGCTATTGATTGGTGAGTTCATATTTGGTTTTCGTTATAGAACTGGAAATAGAGGAAACAATATTTTTCTGCCTTGATATGTGCACCTGTAGATCTCAAAGAAAAGATCATCAAAGGAAATGACCGCTCTTTTGAATAATAAGAATTTGTCTTTCAAGATGACAAAGGTGTAATATAAGCAATCTCACAGAGGCAGGATATAGATTAGCAGATTGTATAGTAATGCCATATGATCTCCTTTCCCTCTGAAACTCCTCCTCAGCCTCTGCTTGGAACAACATACCATTCATCCCTGCAGTCTCTGTCAATTCATCATCTGTACATGTCAACTCAGATTCTGGCTTCCAAGCACCAATAATAGTTTTAAGAATGAGATTGTTCTCCAGAATTTTTCACCACTGTTCCATAACGTCATAAACTGTCCTATAGCAAATTAGACCTGCTGGTACACCCAACTCAGTCGTGTTGACCCTGGTGCACAGAAGCTTTTCAAGCTTCCAAGCAAGGGACTTTCTCTCATCTGGTTGGGTAAACTGGAAAGGACGTAGCCCAAAGCCATTTTTTGTATCCGAAGAAGCATTGGTATCAGTGACATTACCTTCGTACAGAAGAGGAATACAAAGAATGTGTGTTATTATACATTTCCTGGCTGAGCAAGGAGTTTTCTGACACCCAGCAAACTTTGTGAGGAAGAACAAGGGCAGCACGAGGCTGCTGAAATTCTTTACACTTTTGTAACTATTTGCCTGCACAGGAATACACGTTATTTTTCTGTGCAGGAAACATACTTTTGCACCAAAAATATATTTCCTATGCACAGACAGCACAGACCCCTACATAAATATCCCTGTAAACACAGAAACAGCAACCTGAAACAGCAATGAAGAATAGCACCAAAAACATAGTGCTCACATGAAGCAGGGAGAATATTATAGGACCTCTTTATTCTTGTGAGGATGGGATATGGGAAGTTTTACATCCTCAATAAAGAGAATGTCTTAGAATGCACTGGGAACCTATTCATTTGTACAGCTATCTCCTGCCAACCCCCTTTGGTCCTTCTCAAACCTATCTGGAGATGTTGGTTGTTCTTATATCCTTCTTTCTGCAAAGCATGTACCTTACCACTGACCTTTGGCCCCTCTCCTTTTTTGGATAACTTTTGTAGAGGTGAGGACAACTTGACCACCATAACATACCAGTGGTGACTAATGGGTTCCGGGGTGGGAGATTGATGAATCTTTCTGGGTTCTGCACCTTAGATTGTGTTTTAGATAGTCTGGATTAAAACGCAGAATTGAATTATCATAGCACTAACATGGAAGCCACTAACCTTCACATTTGTCATCTGGGAAGATTTTACCAAAGAGAGTGAAGATGGTAACAGCATGCTTTTCTTGCTTTTGATGACAGTCACAGATCCTTCAAAGTGTATCTTTATAGCCTCAGACTCCTTTTAAATCACATGCATAGTTCTTGCATTTTGTGTAAGGGCATGGCTGACAACTCATCTGCATCTAAATTACTTGCTGTACAACTGTAATTTTTGTGGTTATCAGACAAAGAGTGGCTCATCCTACCAGCAGGAGTTTAATATACTGTTGGTCATTTATTGATTTCTTCCCTCATGCTGGAAGGCTTGTCAAATCCTTGAAGCTTTCGAAAGCAATGCTAAAATTGGCTCATCCTCTGAACAGACATACAATGTGAGGGTTTATCAAAAGCAATTAACCAAGATCTTACCTACTTAATACAAGGAAAGAATGGATATACATTTGTTGAATGCCCTTGAAGCTACATAAAATATTTGTTTGCCATGAGTTGCTTAAAACTAAAAGATTTTGGTAGGTTCAGTAATTAGTCACCTGCAAATTTGTGCTGCTGGGGTTAACAGCAGTGCAAAGACAGCTGGAATATTTGTGCAGAGATTACATATTTCCACTCTGTAAATTGCATTTGGAATCCCATATTGAATTCAACCTATATTGAATTTATTTGACAAATGGTGAATTTGCCCATTTCCATTTCTCTTGGGAGCGGGTATCTGACACATTTCCTTCTCAGGCTGGCCCCACAGTAAACCTGTCACTGTTACCTTGCTCTCTAGTCCCTTTTTAAATTCCCTTTTTGGATTTGGAGCCTTAGACCTTCAGGTGATCTCATTGTGGCTCAGTTGTGTGTGTGAGATTTGCTTTCTTTTTGGTAAGTGTGACTCACCCTTGTTTCAGGCTAAATGATGCTGTCCAGAGTCAGCTAAATAAGAAATAGTTTAACTTTATTTAGTAACAGACAGAATGATGGTTCTCAGGTTCCAATTCTTAGTCCCTAACAATTAACACTGTTCAAATTAAATTATGTCAGACCCTTTTCCTTAAATCCACTCAGATACCCAAAACTTACACACTCACCTAAGACTCTCACAACTGACTCCTTAGTCTATTTCTAACTGTCACCAATGAACTCTGTTCTTTTTTAAAATCTCACTCTCACTGGAGCCCTTCCCTCTCCTCACAGAGTTCTCTATGCTGGGATTGACTCCTCTCAGTTATTCACTCCACACCCATGTATCCAGGAGTCCTTAAGTAATAGTTTCTCTAGTTCTCTTCCTCTTCAACTGACTTATAGTATCGCAGTGAATAGGATGCAATATTTTACATCTGAATTGTAACTGCTTCAAGAAGAGGGCTTGCACCAGTTCTATGTCTACATATGCATATTTTTCAAGCAGGACAGAAAGTGAATGACAGATATTTTTAAATTAATTTTGTTGTTATAAAATGATAACCTCTTAAATTGTGTTCTAATATGATGACTCATTGGTTGAGATCCTGGATGGGGAGAGGAAGCACAAACTTCTGCCCAGGAGGAGCTACGTTCTGTCTCCCTTCTAATCTCTCATGGGACTTATTGGCCACTAGTGGGCAGCCCCCTAAAATGTCCATTTAGTGGTTAGTGGAGAACCAAGGGGCAGTTGCGTATTGTCTCTGTCCCTGTAACCAGACACAAAACAGCAAAATCATCTTTCAGCACCCCCAAAGAAACTGGATCAACAGATTCCCACACACAACTAGCGACACCAGAAAAGACAGCAATAGCCACCAATACTTGCCACATTCATGCTGCTGAAGGTCTGCCATCCTCATCATTATTTTGCTTTGCAATGGAGCTGGAGCATGTACAGCAGCTTGGCATACTAGCTATGCAGCTGTATACGAGGAGCATCCGCACTGTTTGGGCCTTATTAGAGAGAGCACAGCAGCAGCAGTGAGTGAGGTGAGCCATCTTGGTAGTTGCCAGCAGCCACAAGCAAACAGCCAGCAGCATCGCCATTCCCTTTCCCAGCGAGCCCACCTGGTTGCCACATGCACCCACTGGCATACTATACCATGCAGTCATGCTACTGGTAATAAAGGATTTTTTAAAAAATATTAACATTCAAAAGGAATGTGCAAAATGATTACCCCGCAGTGCTGGTTATCGAACATACCATGCCATGTGCTCTTTTGTCCCCTTCTCCTTCCATGTTCATCACTGACGCAACAGAAGCGGCCAGCCAGCTGCTGAGTAGAGATTGCCCTGGGAGTCGCTGAGGGAGGGACAGGCTGGGAACGCCCACGGCCCACCCACTGCTGGATCAGCAGTGAGAGGAAGCCACATGGAAGAACTGCACTCGCCCAGCTAACAAAATTGTCGTGCAAAAGAGAGGTCATCGACAGTTTCTTCCTATCAATGAAAAAGAGCTGATTAGCCATGCTTGGAGATGGAATAGTAGTTGGCTAGCAATGACATCACGTAGTAAGACAGCTCCTAGACGGGGAGCAAGGCGTGGCTGAGGGGAGTTGGACACACCCTTGGAAAGGGCTGCAGTTCCTTGAACCTGAATTTGTCATAACTCTGTTTGCTGTGACTTCACTCAGTGTGATTCTGCTTGCTGTGACTTTACCTGATGTGATCCTGCTCACCTGACGTGACCTTGCATGCTGAACTCTACCTAATGAGCTTTAACTGCAGTAAGCCTTCTGCCACCCACCTCCCAGGAGCTTCAGGCTTTTTCAAAACAAGATGCTGATGTAAACTGATAAAACACTGCAAAAAAGCAATCCTGGGTAATTGGCTGTATCATTGGATCAAAATTCTTTTTGTGCAGCTTTCCAATGCCATGTGTAAGTACTTTGTGGATTTGTATAACACTGAAAAACTGAAGCTTGATATCACTATATGTACCATCACATCAACTTTGTTTATTTCCAGCATTTTATTTATTTATTTGTTTACTTCCAGCATGAAATGTTGCATAGAGGAGGGTGAGAAAAAAAATAAATGGAAAAAAGTGAAAGCCTCAGAAAGTTTACTAAGGCCGGCTATTTAAACGGTGCAGAGCGACCTCCAAAGGAGGTCTTCTGCACCGTAGAGTGGACTGGGGCGGACTACTTTTTGTAGTCCCATACCTTTTTGTAGTCCCATACCTCAGTCCACTCCGGAGCGACCGGAACTGGTCGCTCAGCGTGTTTTTTAAAAACCTCTTTTTAGAGGTTTTTAAAAACCACAGAGCGCGCAACCCCGTGCCGCTCCGCCGCCCAGCTCCAGAGCAGATTTGCAGGCACGCGCAAGTGCATGCCTGCAGATCTGCCGGGGGTGGGCTTCCGGCTGGCGAATTTCTCCGGTTGGTGGAGAGCCTCCACCAACCAGAAGCTGCCATTTAGGATGCCGGAGGAGTGCGAAGCGACGAGCTCACGCTGCTCCTTGTGGCGACGGACTTGGCCAGCCAGAAAACAAAGCCGGTAAGCTGTGTTTTCAGGCATTTCCCCACACACACACATGTGGAAAGGGCCTAAATGTTTGGGTTATTAACCCGTATCCATTCTTTCTCCCCTCCCCACAAAAAATGTTGGGGTCAAGGGAAGGGTTCACATTTTCTTTCAGTCCTTGCCATTAAGCACAATCTCCACATCTTTTCCATAACTATAATTCCCACGTTTTCCCCCAAGGTGGACTAGCTGAGTAATTCCTGTGGTAAAAGGTTCACATTACTAGTTCCCAACTAAACAAACAGCCCATCTTCCATTGAAAGGGTGAGGAAAATGCAACCTACCAACCCCACTTCTCTGGCCGCTAAAGACCCCCCCAGATAACCCCCAAACCCCAAACTGAATTCTTGCCCTCAAATGGTGAAGAAAATGCTCCAGACAACCAAAGTGCATCCATTTCCCTCCCTCCATTCCACCAAGCCCCCAAACAAATCCCCAGAAAACAACCACTCTCAGCCAAAAGTAGTAAAACCACTTCCAAGAGCAAAATCACTTCCAATTTTATTTTGGTACTGGGGCAGGGGAGTGATAAAAACTGGTGCCCATCCACAGTGCAGTTGCCCATCCCTTCTCTAATAGTGCATTGCCAGTAGAGGCTGATGTATCCATGGTCAGAGGTTTGAACTTTAAAATCTGAACTTTAAAGGAACTGCCCAAGGGGCTAGGATTCATCACTTGGATACATTCCTTTCAAGTTCAGAGTAAAACCTGGAGTGGATTCACTGCTCCACTGACACAAAAGCCAAAGGCCTCCACTTGTAGACCACCAAAATCCAGCTGCACAGCAATGGCAGCAGAAAGAAGGCCCAATTTCTTCCTTTCCACAAGGCACTTTGGCTTTAATGAGGAAGCTTCCAGGAGCATGAGCTGGCTCACAAACAAGATGTGTTCTCCCTTGTTTTAATGTAAGAGGGGAAAAAGAGATTCCACCACATCTCCCCAGCACTTTAGCACACCATCACATTTCAACAAGTTCACTGGTGGCAGCAAATGATGCTAGGGACCCTGGGGGTGCCGCATGTGGCCTGCAAGTTACATGTTACCTACCCAGTGATAAGGGAAGGAGAACAACGGAGATAGCCACGAATTGTTAAAGAGTTTTCATCATTTTTACTCTTGTTAGCTGCATTCAGATTTTAGGAGAAAAAAACATTTTAAAAGTGTCTTAAATAAAGCAGGGTCAGTTGGCAGTGCAGGCAGGTGTGAAGTCTACAATTAGTTTATTCCACTATAGGCATATATCCCAAAGCCACACCTCTGATGTGGTGATATTTATGGTCACTTGAGCATATGAAAGCAGTCCATTCTGTACTCAAACTAAGGGATCAATCCAGTCCACCCATTGCATGGTCATAGAACTCTGGATTTCATTGCATTGCATTTCTAATTATGTCTCTACTAAAAGCCATAAGAATAGTACACTACAAAACAAGCTGCAAGATCATTAAAAAAAAATCCAACCACCAATAAAAATATTTTAAATGCTAAACACATGTCAAAGCACTAAAAACATCTGAAATATCTGTTTAAAGAAATGCACCTTGATTTTTTTTTTTCTAAAACCAGAGGAAACAAGGGTATCACTCTTTATACAGTTAAAGTATAGGGACTGAAACCCTTGGGCCATGGGCTGGATGCATCTCACAGGTTTCCCATTTGACCCACAAACTTCTACTGCTCTTATCTCACATCAGTGGAAAGAGATAAGAAGGCATTTAAAGGATGGGAAATCATTGCACAGGACAGAGCTGTGCTTTGTGGCTCAGCTGGGGGTTCCTCCTGAGTATCTGTGCACAGAATGGAACTAAGCTTTATATGCTTACTTGGGAAAATGTCTAAGTTGATTAGGGAGTCTTTCACACTACATAATTATAGCACTATGATTCTACTTTCACTGCCTTAGCTGCACCCTGTGGAATACTGGAGCTTGTAGTGTGGAGAGGCACTAGAGCTCTCTGTCTAAGAATTCTAAATATGCCACCTTTTCTCCCAGACAGGGACCCAAGAAAGTTTAAAAATTAAAAACATTTAAAACATTTAAAACCATTAAAAACATAAAATTATTAAAAAATTATAACTTTTTTTTTAAAAAAATCAGCTTAATAAATCAATAAAAAGCTCCCCTGCTCGCACATTAAAAGCCTGCTTGAAAAGAAATGTTTTTGTCTGCCAGCAAAAGGAAAGCAGGAAGGGGGCCAGCCTAGCCTCACGCAGAAAAAAGTTCCACAGGGTGGGAGCAGCCACTAAGAAGGCTCTCTCCCATGTGCTCACCAGGCAAGGCTGGGACTGTAGCAAGACTGAGAGAAAGCCTTCCCCAGTAGGGCTTTAGCAAGTTCATATAGGGAGATACAGTATTTCAAACAGTCCAGACCTAAGCCATATAGGGCTTTATAATCATGATCAGCACTTTGAATTGTGCCCAGAAATGAATAGGTAACCAGTGAAGCTGTTTTAACAAGGGAGTTATGTGTTCTTTGAACCTGCTAAAGTTTCCAAACAATTTCCAAAGGCAGCCCCATGTAGAGTGCATTACAGTTGTCCAACTGAGATGTAATCAAGGCATGTGTTACTGTAGCCAGATCTGACATCTCAAGGGATGGATGTAGCTGGAGCACAAGTTTTAAGTGTGCAAATGAACCCTGGTGGCGCAGAGGTTAAATGCTGGTACTGCAGCCACAACGTTGTGAGTTTGATCCTGCAGGGCTCCAGGTTGACTCAGCCCTTCATCCTTCCATAGATCGATAAAATGAGTACCCAGCCTGTTGGGGACAATTAGCTAAATACATTGTAAACCACTTAGGGAGTGCTTAGCACTGATGAGTGGTATAGAAATGTAACTGCTATTGTTACAAATGCACTCCTGGCCACTCCTGAAACTTGGGCATTCAGGCTCAGAGTTGAGTCCAGGAGAACACTAAGGCTGTGAGCCTGAGATTTCAGGGGGAGTTGACCCCATCCAGCACAGGCAAAGTCCCTATTTCTTGAACTGCCTGCACCTGAGCAGGAGCACATCGACTGCCTGTTGTTATATTTTGACTGCCAGGGTGAAAAAGAGGTGAGATTTATTGTGTCCAGTGCCAAAACAAACTAGGTGCTTTGTAGGACACCTCATTCTACAAGCTGCACTAGGCATCTTGACTTTCATGGCTTGCCATTTTCTGCTGGCCCCAGGCAGCAAGGTGTCTTAATCTGATTCCATTTTGGATAGATTTGCCCCACAACATCTATGATTTTGTTATTCCAGTATTCAGAAAACAGAATTCCTTTGTCTGTTTTCCTAAATAGATTTTCAAATATGCGTCAAACTTCACTTCTCTGGAATCAAAGGGTATGTTTTAAAAGAAAGAGAGAGAGAGAGAGAGAGAGAGAAATGAAAAACTGTTGAACAGATTAATGCAAGACTCTGTGACCAGCTAACACAGACTCCTGATCTGCACATGTTGTTAATTTCACTGTTCTGAGCCATGTTAATATATTCCCCTCCCTACCCCTTTTATATTCTTTTTGCAGTGAAAGTTTCCTATTGAGTATCTGATTTAGTTTTGTCTGCTCGGATGCCCTTTAGGTAAAGGACACTATTCACAATTGGAATTAGAAGTGTTCTGTTCAATTTTTTTTTTTTTTTTTGTCTTCCTCCCCCGCAGCCAGAGCAGAAAGAAAGAAGAAAGCAAAGACTCAGACAAAGCTAGAGATGCGGCAAATTCTCCAGCCACTGAGCAATGAGGTTTCATACTCTGCTGGAGGACCCATTCATCTTAATCCATCTGGAAAGAAGTCTACTTGCAATATTTCACAATCTAAGTACTTTCTGACAAATCTATTAATTATGCACTCAAACAAATTATTTGCTGCCTGTGGAGAATTGCTACTGAATTTACTTCATAAGCCAGTCTCCTTGTGCCCTCCCCAATGCACGCACACACACACACACACACACACACACACACACACACACCTCATTGCTGTCTTACCTGGTCTTACCACTGCTGTCATCTCTTCCTTTTTCTGGCTCCAGATGTTTATGGACAGGGTAGATTAGACATGCATGATAGACAGGAGAAGCCTGGAATCCACAAAGGCAGCAAATTGGGCCCTAACTAAATAGACACATGCTCATAAAAAACTCCTGAAACGGTCCAAGAAAAAAAATGAGTTTCATCTGTTATCACCAGCAACAAAAATCCAATTAAGAGGAGGCAGAGTATGTTCACAGAGTCATGTGGTGTTTGTGCAATGCTACCTCATTGGTGAACCATGATGTTGCACAACCAAATGTGCAACCAGATATACCCACATATCTGTATGTGCAATATACATCTGTTCAATGGCACCATATGTGCACCTTCACTTCCACAGCCTTGAATTGAATATTGAACGAAAAATGTCCAATAATTTCCACAGGGGTACTGACACATGCACAAGACGCCAACAGGACACTCTGGCAATGAATCTCATAGAGCTATTCATTTGATGTACATTTTAATGAAAACCTACTTATTCACACACAGATCAAAATGCAGCTATCTTTTGGTACTTATGCTTCTGCCAAAGTTGTGATATTCTCCTCTAAAATTGCACATACAAGGAGAAGCTTACACACTCAGGGCTAGGGATGTGGGAATAATCCAGAAAGCCTAAGTTTGAGAGTATTCATTTTCTTCTTCTAAATTAAAAGTCAGCGATCCAGACCATAGAGCTAATATGTCATTCCCCCCATGTTCAAATATAGCACAACTCTGAACACTAGAAGCCAGAGAACAAACAAAAGGAGAAGACTTCTGTTTTCATAATCCCGTTTTAGGGTCAAACTACACATTGCCTGGATTATGCAGTATGCTGTTGTTTAGCTTGCTTTTGCTTATTCCAAACCAGCCAAGGTTGGTGGCTTCAATGTCAGTAAGGCAAACATCTGCTCTGGGTTTTAGTCTCATTTAGAAAAACTATTCAAAGTGTTAAACCTATTTTGATGTAGGGACCAGGACCTCAGATAGCTCCTTTAAATTCTGGACTAAAACACAGAGGGGATTCACCATGCCAGTGACATCAGAGCCACCAACCTCTACTGCTCCAAAATAAGTCCAGATCTGGATCTGGACTATTATGGGAAAGGTTGTCACCCAAAATATAGCAGAGATTGCTCCCACGACTTTGGAAGCATGCCCAGCAGCAGAGAATACCTTAACAGCAATGCACTGTAGCCAGGAAAAACTCACCCATCCCAATTGTTCTCTTCCATCAAGGAAGCAATTTATTCTTCAGTTACACTGTGTACATATTTACAAGAATCTTCAGAAAGCATTCCAGCATCCCCCTGGTTGCTCTTTCTTACAGAGCCTCCAGCAGACACATCAGGCACCACATGCAACTTGCTGGCTAGCTCTCAGCTACATTTATACTCACACTAGCTGATGCAATCCTGCCAGCCTTTGCATTCTCCCCACACCTGATGCAACCTTCTCCCCTGGTTCCTCATCAGCATGAATCGGCATTACTCAGCTGAAGTCACATGGCTCTCCACAGGTGCACTTAACAACCCACATCACAAAGTATTTTCTACAGGTTTGGTCCAACCTTTACTGACAAGGTAGGAACACTTAATCTTTCCCTTCTCAACTATTTCCTTCTTTGAACCTCTCCCACCCAGCAACAGTTTCATGAGGAGGGATGTTTTGTGTTACCTCATTAATGTAAGTTGTAGTGTGATCCTCTAGGGCATCCAACTGATTATTGTTGAAAACAGGATGCTGAACTAGATCAGCCTTTAATTCAAAGACTTAACCATGCTAGTCTGGATCAGTATGTAAAGGGATCTTGTAGCACCTTTGAGACTGAGAGAAAGAAGGTTGTAGCATAAGCTTTCATAGACAGAGTCTACTTCATTGTATGCATAGACTGAAGTGCCAATGAAGAGACAATTATACCCATGAGTGAGCAAGAGTGTGTGTGAATAGTAACAGAAATGCAATACATGTGCATATGGTGATGAGTTGACAAGTTCAGTTTTAACAAAGGTTGTGGTCGTTGGGAGACAAAGTTGGGAGGAAAGATATTGCCTAAGGCCAAGATAAGTAGCTAACCATATGAATGATAAAAGGAGTTCTTGGAATGTAGTATGATGCTGGCTAGGAACCAGAAAAGAGTTGTGATAAAATGGGTAAGAAAGCCCTCATGAGGCTGGGACATTAACTAGTGTTATAATATGTGTAGTGTGCCAGGAGACCATTGTATCTGTTGTAACCCACTGTCGATGGACTTGAGTTTCTGGGTATATCCCAATTCTGCTGTTTCTCTTTCCAATCTCTCTTTGAAGTTTTTGTGTTTAGGGACTGCTGTTCTGAGGTCTGAGATGGCATGTCCAGGAAGACTGAAGTGTTCTACAACTGGTTTTTGTGTATTCCTTATTATTACTATTACTATTACTATTATTATTATTATTATTATTATTATTATTACCCCGCTTTTCTCCTCAAAAGGACTCAAACCGGCTTACAGTAATTTAAAAAGAAAACTTAGTTAAAACATATAAACCAATTACAATTAAAATAACAACAAACCAATCACAATTAAAATAACCAGCACCTTTCTTCACAATTATCACATATTAAATGCCTCCTAAAATAAGAATGTCTTTAGTTGTCTCTGGAAAGTAGGCAGGAAGGGTGCCAGTCTGACTTCTCTGAGAAAGGAGTTCCAGAGCCTGGGGGCAGCCACTGAAAAGGCCCTGTCCCATGTTCCCACCAAATGCACCTATGAAGGTGGTGGGACAGAGAGAAGGGCCTCTCCAGCAGATCTCAAAGCCTGGGCTGGTTCATTGGGGAGTATACGGACCTTCAAATAACCTGGACCTGAGCCATGTAGGGCTCTAAAGGTCATCATCAGCACTTTGAATTGTGCCTGGAAACAGACCAGCAGCCAGTGGAGCTGTTGCAGCAGTGGGGTTGTGTGATCCCTGTAGCCAGGGACAACCTGGCTGCAGGTCTTTGGACCAGCTGAAGTTTTCAAACATTCTTCAAAGGCAGCCCCACGTAGAGTGTGTTACAATAATCCAAACAGAATGTAACCAAGGCATTTGTTACCATGGCAAATCTGACATCCCAAGGAACAGACGCAGCTAGAGCACAAGGCTTAACTGTGCAAATGCACTCCTGGTTACTGCTGAAACCTGGGCTTCCAGGCTCAGAGTGAATCCAGGAGCACCCCCAAGCTATGGACCCACGTCACCAGGGGGACTGTAACCCCATCAAGCACAAGCTGAATCCTTATTCCCTGATTTGCCTTTCTACTGACCAGGAGCACCTCTGTCTTATCTGAATTAACTTCCAATTTGTTTGCCCTCATCTAGCCCATTACTGATGTCAGGCATTTGTTTAGGACCAAAACAGCTTCCTTGGCTTGTGGTAGGAAGGAGTAATAAAGTTGAGTATCATCTGCGTACTGATGGCACCAAACTCCAAAATTCCAGACAACCTCTCCCAGCGGTTTCATGTAGATGTTAAATAGCATGGGGGACAAAACTGAACCCTGAAGGACCCCACAGGCCAAAGGGCAAGGGGTCAAACAAGAGTCCCCAGCACCACCTTTTCAGTTTGACCCTTCAGGAAGGAATGGAGCCACTGTAAAACAGTGCCCCCAAGTCCCATCCACACAAGGCAACCCAGAAGAATACCATGGTGGATGGTATTGGAAGCTGCTGAGAGGTCCAACAGAACCAACAGGGACACACTCCCGCTGTCTAGTTCCCAGCGTAGGTTATCCACCAAGATGACCAAAGCTGTCTCAAGCCCATAGCCAAGCCTGAAACTGAATTGAAATGGATCTAGCTAATCCGTTTCATCTAGAAACTCCTGGAGCTGGGAGGCCACCACACACTCCAGAACCATTCCCAGAAATAGAATATTAAAGTTGTCTGATTTAATGTCTGATTTAGTGGGAATACACACACACACAAAGTTGCAAAACACTTCAATCTTTCTGGATATTCTATCTCTCCCAGCCAGTATCATACTACATTCCAACAACTCCCTTCATCATTCCTGTGGTTATCCACTTATCTTGGCTTTAGGCAATATCTTTGCTCTCACTCTGTCCCTCAATTACCATCATTAAAACTGAACTTGCCACCTCACCACCAAACTCACAAGTTTTGCATTTCTATTACAACTACTCAATCATGGGTATAAACGTCTGCCCACAGGCACTTCACTCCATGCATCTGATGAAATAGACTCAGTCTATGAAAGATTATGCTACAACCTTCTTTCCCTCAGTAGATTAGCCTTTGCTTCTCCAAAGCCCCTTTGTTTATGGTAGAATACAACTCCCATCATTCCTAGCTGAGGAGATTTTAGGAGGTTGTAGTCACTCTGGAAATCTTTTCATTTTGGAAAGTTAAACAGGACGGATTCTTGACTTGATCCACAAAAACTTTGTGTATGCGTGTCTCTGTGTGTGTGTGTGTGTGTTTACTCAAGGCACACACCTCATCAAAGCCTTTTTTAGTCTAATGCAAGGGTGAAAATCAGGGAGCTGCCAAATGTTGCTGGACTGCAACTCACACTATCCCTAGCCAGCAAAGCCAATGGTGAGGAATGTGGGGAATGGATATCTAGCAAAATCTGGAGGGCCATACGATTCCTAACTAGATCTAAGGATATCTTGAGCTCAATGGTTATCGGACTGACTCTTTCAAAAGAATAAATTGACTGACAATAATAATGTAAATGGAAAGATGATGGGACCAGCTCCCTCCCAACAGCAAGCCATGATGTGTCAAGCAGAAGCAAGAACCCTGACAGGGTCCTTTTGCAATTCATTGGCATCCCTCCAATTACTGGGAGGAGGAAGCTGGACGTGTCATCCTTCAGTGACTTGCCTGCTAGTGCTGTAGGACTCCATCCCTCAGTGCAGCTGGCTGGATTTTAAGGTGGGTTTCAGAGACGAGTTCAGGAGACAGACTGTAGCCAGGACATCATGGTTATAAATCTGATGCTGTTGCTCAGCCTAAGCTGCGTGTCTACAAACAGTTCTTTGTGTGTACATCCTACTGGTTTGAGTGGGGCAGAATACATGTGTTTAACTAGAGATATTTATAAAATATTAGCATTGTTGACTGTTTGTTGTAAAAGTCCTCCTTCTGTTTCTTCCTCCCACCATCATATACTACATCTGCATAACATGGCATCTGCCAACTTGTCAACTCATATTTTACAATAATTCTAAGGTATTGGCAGGAAATGAAATTAGAAAGCCTCTGTTCGCTGTTCAGTGGATGCACGAAACACCTTTTATTTTATGATACAAGAGGAAAATAACGTGGTGTTAACTTCATAGCCACCGTTCTTCTTCTTCTGCTCGAATGAAAGCCACCTTCTATGAAATCAAAGCTGTGGTATGTTGTACATGTGGAATTAAAATTGGATTCATCAGTGGATTAGAATTCACTGCACTTTATCCATTTCATTAGCTTGCTTGGGGGAGAGCAGAAATCAACATAAGTAGCAAGAAGAATATATTGATGGCACTGGCATTTCATAAAATTTTGGGGGAAAATGTTTGGACTACAGCTCCCAGAATCCTTAGCACGCTGCAAGTTACAATCCAAAAAGTAATTTTTCATAGGCTTGTTTTCTTTATATGCCATATGCTGTCATCCCAAAGAGGATATTAGGGTGATGAGCATAAAAATAAAAAGAGAAAGAAAAAAATGAAACAACATTAAACTGTAAAACTGAGGGTTTCAAAAAACTGTCAACCAGGATTAAGAAATATGAAACAGAATGCAATGTTTCTACAAAATGATATTGGAGTTGAATATTTCAAAACTGGAGCACTGTCACAGAGAAGGTCTTTTCTCCTACAGTTGAGAAGGCTTCCAATGATCCAAATGAACTGGCAGGTTGATATGGGAAGCCTTCAGTCATTGGAGCCCAAAAACTTTGTAGACTTTACCACTCTGACTACCACTCTGAACTGGACTCTCAGTCAACAGGCAGGCAATGAAGTTCCCTCAAAAAAATTATGAAGCCAGTCAGAATTCTAGATATGTTCTATACTAGCTCAATTTTTTGTAATATTGTCAATATACTAGCAATGGTGGCTGGGAACTGCCTTGTCATTGGGTCAGTGAATCTGCTCTGAGTTTTAATTTAAATGTAGAAGGAACTATCCAAGATGTTGAATTACTCTGGGTTAGAACCTTGGGTGGCCTCAGTAAAGCTTGGACTAAACCCTATAGCAAATTCATTACCCCATGGACATGGAAAACAGCTGCTGTTACATGTCAATAATCCAACTAAAGCAGGAATCATGGTAACCCAATAATCTTTATCCAGGGAAAGTTACAACTGACAAACCAGACAACCAGACTCCTGAACTAAAAGCTCATTTTAGAGCAGCTCTGAAAAACAGAGAGGAGAAAATGAAAATTCCAACGGCGCTGGCAGTGCTACACTGGATTTCAGACAATGGCCATTTTGCACAGAGGTATTGGCATCACAGGTGGACCTCTGAGTCACCTACATTTTGGGGTAGCACAGAGCCCAGCCACAACTGCTTGTCCCATGACCAGGAGTGCACTGTGGGTGTCATTTCCCAACACCCTGATGTCCATCACCTCATAAACTCTTTATCTAGGCTGCTGCCAGGCTGCAAAGGTAAATTTTGGGGGTCATGTTTGGTCATATGTGACTGCAAATGTGAATACCCAACAGTTACGATATCATAAATCCAGCTTATCCATTGGGGAACATTTTACACGAGGCAAATAATAGCTTCAGGGACTGAATATCATGGGGATTGCAATGGCAAAGGATAGAATAGAATAGAATAGAATCTACATGTGCTATCTATCTATCTATCTATCTATCTGGATCTCTTCAGTGCTAAGATAAATTTAACATTCCTTCTAGTCTGGCCCAGAATTGTAGAACTGTAAACAGAATCATGTATAGCATCTTGAGCTCAATGAAGAAAGGGCAAGATGCAAATGATCGTATCAATAATAGTAAAAGTAATATAGGTTATCAGTTTGTTGTTCACTTTTAACTAACTTCTGGATTTTTTTTTTTATCAGACCATGGATGCAGATATGGGCATAAACTGAGGAAACAAAGGAGCAACACAATTTGGAAAGGTAGGAATCATTTTGAAAAATCATTCGAATGCAATATTTTTCAAAGTGTTCATGCTAGACTGTTTGCTATTGACCTTCATTTACAGAAAACAGGTAGCCAGGAATCTATCAACAGACAAATAAATGAAAATACCGAAGTACAAGGGTACATCTTTTTAAGCAGAAGAAGGAATGAATACAATATGACTGTCCCTTCATTTATTCATGACATCTATTCTGTTTGGGCTGATACTGGTAATGTTCTTCTTGCATGTTTAATGTTGTTTGGGCAAATTAAAGATCAGATCTCACACTCTGAGGTTTTGTCTCTTGTTCCAAACAAATCATCAAAAATGAGCGGTAGACATCAAAATAGAGAGTAAACAATACTTTTTTTTTTTTTTTTTTTGCATTTAATGTGGTTCTAATTTTGCATGGAGGTGTGTTTGACATCCTGGATTTGACAATGTTTCATTTCTAATGTTTTTCCATGACCTTTTCCTTTCCTGCTTACAAAGAAACTATGTGTCACACAAAAGAGATGGCTGCCTCTTTTCATGCCTTCTCTGCAACTTGTACTTACTCGAGTCTCATTTGCTTTATATGGTGGTCATCCTGTTGCCTGTGAGAAGCTTATCAGAAGTACTTGAGCATACCAATATCCACTGTTCTGTCTTCTGGATGCTGGGAATAGAGGAGGGGGGAATGACTAAGGCTACTGCAGGCAAAACAAAAGAATCACCTGCAGCCCCTAAAATGTTGGTTCTGGAATGCCTTGATGGATTTCTGCAGATGTGCTGAACATAATAAGAGGCTGGAATACAACTTTGGGGATAATACCTGAGACATAGGACAGAAAGAGTGTCATGGAGATGGGAGGTGGTCCTTTCAGTCAGAGATGTATCTAGGGTGGGGCAAGTAGGGTCCAGGCCCTGGGTGCCAACGCCAGGATGTACAAAAAGGTTGTGCATTTAGGGATGGGAGGGTAAGAAAGTAGGGGTGCAACTTCCACACTTGCCCTAGGCACTGTTTAGACTAAATATGCCACTGCTTTCAGTTCAGCTATTGAAGCATAATTCAACTCCTGCATTATCCTACCACTGGAAAATTTCTCCAGTTAAAAACATACTATTAAAAAGAAGAGGTTATCTAGACTGCCTTTGTCTATCTGTGGAATGACACAGAAACAGAATCAAAAAGGCATTGTTAAAATGCTTTGTAGTAGACGACACCACTTTGCATCTTGTTTAGTTATTGTTTCGTAGTTCCTCTTACAGAACAACATTATGATTTATAACTCCATTACAGGACAGGAATAATGTTTATTCAAACCAGTTTTACTTTTTTACTATAAATTCCCATCAATGGCAATTGTCCTCTTATATTTTTCTCTGATAAATATTTTAACCCCAATTTCTAATGCTAAAAATTCATAGGCACCATTTTAATTAAAAGTTGGATGATAGATTTGTGATAACTTGGCTTAATACCAGTAAAAAAAAAATCTTAGAATACATTGATTTATGCCTTTTATATTTTGATAATAGTGTAAAAGATACTTCACAGTTAGAAACAAGAGAGCAGTGTGGCTTAAATTTTGGCATAGTGTTTAGCAACATAAAGCTATTTTGATTTGAAGTGATGCAACACTTGATCAGAATACAGGCATATCCCCACTAAAAAGCCTCTGAAAACGAATTTCCTTTTTACAAGGGCTTTTTTATGACCACCCAGTCCCCATCTCCTGCTCATCCTCTGTCTAGCTGGAAGTTCAGCAGCTTCAGGATTGTGAGAATGATGAAGAAGGGCTGAAAAAACACAGAGATTTGGTGTCAGTTTTCTGCAGTGTGTCTGTGGTAAACCATGCAATAAACAAAGCCAGAGCTGGGAAAGAGCAGGATTCTTCTCTAGCCAGTTCTACTGTAGTTATACATACTTTCCTATGACAATAAAGGCAAACAGCAGTTTCATCCAGAACACCTGAGCATGCAAGAACAGCAAAACAGAGAGAAAAGGGGACAGCAGATAAGCCTGCCTCAAGCCCCCACATGTTAAAAAAGGATAAATCTGTAAGTCTGGCCACCAAAATGGAAATCCTGAGAAAAGTGGAACCTGTTGAAAGAAAATATCACCCCTGGACACATTTTAGAAGAAGCTTTCAGGTGTCTCTGTTGTTATTGTGTGCCTTCAAGTCATTTCCCATTTATCACAAGCCTAAAAAACCTATCTCGGTTTTCTTGGCAAAATTTGTTCAGAGAAAGTTTGCCTTTGCCCTCCTCTGAGGCTAAGAAAGTATGACTTGCGAAAGATCACCTAGTGAGTTTGCATGGTCAAGCAGGGACTTGAACCCTAGGCCATTACTGCACTACACTGTTATAATGTTATTATTGCATTTTTAATTTCCTGTGGAATTCTGGGATTTGTAGTTTACTGAGGCCAAAGAGCTCTCAGGCTAAGAATTCTAAATGTCCCTCCCTAAACTATAAACCCCAGGATTCCATAGGATGTTGAAAGCTGAGTAATAGCACTATAACAGTGTAGTGCAGAAACAGTCCTAGTCTCCAGAGCTATAGTCTAGAACTCAAACCACTACACCATGCCAGCTCTCCTCAGATGTCTCTAGAAGGTTAAAAATGCTTTTATTTACTTATGGAAGGCTTACCTCACCTTGTTGTCTAATTTAATATAAAGATACTGTTAGTTTTGAATAAATTTTTTTACTGAAAACACGGTGACTGCTCTTCTTTTTTTGTGGCATTGCTATCCTTATTCTTTCCATGTTATTTCTGACTCTCGTCCCAAATTTTCTGTTAAAGAAATAATGTCCTGGGACACATCTACTTCATTAAGTGAGAAATATCTTTATAAAAATATTATCAGAAACAAGCAGTTTTATATATCTTTGCTTCCAGCAAAGGATAAAAATTAATGGGTACAGGTTATTACTGCTCCATTTTTACGCTTTTAGATCAAAACTGGGCATGCTTCAGGGTTCAGAAGACCATATGTCACCACTTTAGGCTCCTCCAGAGCCCAAGAGGGCCTACTGCATATATTGTACCATTTCAATGGAATAGAAGTGACATTTTCTTACTTTCAGCCACCATTTTCAGGTATTTTTTTGCTGCATTGAAACTGTACAAAATTTTGAGGTTTGTTTATTGCTAATCTGTGGTAGTTTGAGAGGGGCAGGGGGGCAAGGTATAGGGCATCCTAGGACTGGACAGGATCCATCAAGGAAATATATATAGTCCATGGGGCACGTGATTCCCACTCCTATTTTACTTGCTTCCCTGGCACATTTTTTGTAAATGGAGGGATGAGCAATTTCACTCTCTGAATATTCCTAGCAAGATCATTCTCTTTTCTCACTCCCACAACTTTCTGTCCTGGGCGACGCTTGTCCTTCATAGAGAAGAAACCATTTCTCTTTCGGATATGCTTCTTAATGCTTGATGATTTCTTTATTTTTAATTTTTGCTTGGAAAATATTATTGAGTCATCTCAGGACTTTGAAAAGGTTTTTGTTAAAACCATCTAAAATCCTAACCTCTCCTCTGGGATGGTAGATAGCCATGCCTCCTATAACTTAGAATGGTTGAGTACGTTAGACTGGACTGGTGCTTGAACAAATTACAGTTTAATATGTAGTACTATTTCTCCCATATTAAATTTGCCACATATTTATACCTTGACTATTTGATACAGTTCATTTATTATTGTTTTTCTATGGCCCTTTCCACATGTGGACAGGGAAACGGGGGGAAATGCGCTGAAACGGAGCCTACCGGCAGCCGGGTAAGTCCGACCCCATGCGGAGCAGCGCGAGCTCACTGTTCCGCAGTCCTCCAGCGTCCAAAATGGCGGCTTCCGGCTGGCGGAGGCTCTCCACCAACCGGAGAAGCTCGCCAGCCAGAAGCCCGCCCCCGGCAGATCTGCAGGCATGCACTGGTGCACACCTGCACATCTTCACCGGAGCGCAGGAACGGAGTGGCACGGAGTGGCGCGCTCCATGCTTTTGAAAAACTTGTAAAAACAGGTTTTTAAAAAGCACGCTGCGCGACCACTTCGGGTCGCTCCAGAGCGGACTGAGGTGCGGAACTGCGACAAGTAGTCCAACCCAGTCTGCTCCCAAGGTGCGGACGACCACCGTCAGAGGTCGCACCACGCCGTACTACTTACCCCGTGCGGAAAGGGCCTATTTTATCATTGACCTCATGCTAATCACTTTATACTTGCTTCAGTCATTCAAGGAGGACTAGCCACAACCAAATATCTTGAGTCCCCTTCTTCTGTCTTTATAGACAGAAAGAAAGCCTTCACTATTTTGAATGGGCACATCCAGACTGTTTTCTGATTTTGGGGTGATTGCGACTCAGGGAGAGCATGTGGCTTATTTTTCACACCTTGGGTGGCAGTATAGCAACTGTGGACTATATGTATTACAGTGGGCCCTCAGTATCTGCTAGAGTTTGGTTCCAGAAACCCCCATGGGTACCAAAATTCATAGATGTTCAAGTCCAGTTATCTATAATGGTATACTAAAATGGTGTTCCATATATAAAATGGCTAAATCAAAGTTTGCTTTTTGGACTTTTTTGGATTTTCTTGCAGGGGGCTGGGGATATTTTCAAACCATGGTTGGTTGAATCCATGGATAAAGAATATGCGAATATAGAAGGCCAACTGTATTCCCCAACTATATTTCAATACCCAAAAGTCCCCACCACTGCAACTGCTGCTACCACAACTGAATTTGTCATAAAAGTAGTGGTTTTTAAAAGCACCATTTTGTTTGTGACCACACCGTCATATTCAACTGATGCAATGGCATTCTCTGCTGTGCCTTCTCTGCTGTACCTTCTCTGCTGTGGCACCCCAGTTAAAAGATACCTTTCCCTTTGAAGTCTGATTCATGCCAGCACTGGAGTCATTCCAACACTAAGGCCATTTCTGCACTACACTGTGATTGTGCTATTATTCCACTTTCCAAATCCTATGGAATCCTCGGGTTTGCAGTTTAGGGAGGGGCATTTAGAATTCCCAGCCAGAGATCTCTGGCCCCAGTAAACTACAAACCCCAGAATTCCATGGGATGTTGAAAGTGGAATAATAGCACTACAACAGTGTAGTGCGGAAACGCCCAAGTCAAAGCATGCCTTTTTATTAAAGCCTTTGGGACCTAACTGATTTTATTCAACTTGCACATATGATATGGCCAGCATTACTTCAACTGGTCTTAAATTATATGATTTTAAGTGGCAAATGATTTAATATATTTTTAATCTTCTAAATTTATTGTTATTGTTATTTTGTTGCCTTAAACTGATTTTGCTGTAAATAGATATAAAATAAAACTTTGGTAAAAGAAGCATGTTGGCTTGAAAGCAAGATATGAAAGGAGTGTGTGCCTTGTCTTGAAACTGAATGGCATGACTAGAAGCCTTCTGGAAGTCATCTGTTGGCTTAAGAACAAAGCACATGCTCCCTACATACCTTGTTTTGAGATTTAAATGTTTTATTTATTGCCATGCTACCAAACCTTGGCAGTATGGCGGTGGCAGCAACAGCAGCTGGATGGTCCTCTGTGCATTGTGAGGCAGCATTGCAACCCCTAGTCCCAGGAAGGTGCCCACGCTTGCTTCAAAAGAACAGCCCTTTATTTGCAAAAGTGTCAGACTATAAGCCTGTGTCTGAAGGTTTAAGGAGTGGTCCAAGTCCCTTATAATCTGTTGTTGTGTGCCTTTAAGTCATTTCTGACTTACAGTAACCATACAGGAAACCTATCATGGGTTTTCTCTGCAAGAATTGCTCAAAGAAGGATTGTCCTTGCCTTCGTCAGAAAGAAAGAGTGTGGCTTGTCCAAAGTCACCCAATGGGTTTCCATGGATAAGCGGGGATTTGAACCCTGGTTTCCCAAAGTCCCAGTTGAACACTGAAACCACTGTACTACACTGACTCTTGTTTAAATATGAACAGCCATATAACTGGTGATCAGGTAGGGCTGCCAGATTGGATCCAGGACAGGGCTACCATAAATTTAGGGCCTTTCTGCTCTACACTGTTATAGTGCTATGATTCCGCTTTCAACATCCTGTGGAATTCTGAGGTTTATAGTTTACTGAGGCCGAAAAGCTCCCTGGCTGAGAATTCTAAATGCCCCTCCCTAAACTGCAAATCCCAGGATTCCATAGGAAGTTGAAAGTGGAATAATAGCACTATAACAGTGTAGTGTGGAAAGGCCCTTAATGTTCAGTGGATCTTCAAGCAGGACAATATACCATAAAGCTCCATCAAGCAGGCTGAAGGCAGCTGTCCTCTCTCACCTTCCAAAACCCCAGCTTTCAGTTACAAACATCATCTCCCAGCATGGCCATTTATTTGCTGGTTAAGAGCAGAAAAGAGAAGGTATGGAGGAGCACCCAGTCTTGTTCTTGTCACCAGATGCTCCTCTCTGCCTCCCTTCCCCACTTCCGTCAGGGAGGCAATAGCCATGCTGGGAGGGGATTGCTATGGCTGAAAGTTAGGGTTTTGGAAAGGGAGGACAAGAAGCTTTACATTCCGTATCCTACTTAAAGATATGTCAAGCATTAAGATTACTGGAGCCTCTTCCTGGATCCAATCAGATAACTCTAAGAACAGTGGACTTAACATTTCCCATCAACAGTCAACACGTGAAAAGGCTGATAGCTCACCTTGTCAGAGTACTCTCTACCATGATGTGATACAACTTTTTTTAATACAGTCATCCCTCAACATTCACTGGTTTTAGGGGCACAGGATGAAAGTGAAAAAATCGTGAATAATTCTAGGCTCTCCCAAACCATATTTAACACACAAAAAAAGTATGATCATCATATTCAACCCACCGTGGATTCCTTTGAGGCATCAGGGTTCCTTCACAATGCAGAAGTGGGTGGCTGGTGGGGCTTAGTGCCACCTCCACTGCTGGCCCACACCATTTTTAATAGAGAGTTGCTAACCTCATTCGCAATTTCTTAGTCTCACGAGGCTTGCAGTCCCTATCAAAAATGGCATAGGGAAGCAGCAGAGGTGACAGCAAATAATCCGTGAATAATCAAATCCACAAAAGTGAAACCCACAAATGTGGAGGGCTCAGTGTAAATTGCACTTATAATTAATTACATATATTTCTATATAAATTATCATTATACCAGTTATTTCCACTGGGTCCCTCATCCTGATGAAAAAAAATGCCTATTGATACTGCTGTACACGTGGCTGTCCTCAACTAGCATAGTTAACAGTTAGCGCTGCACAGTAAGAAGCCACATTTTCTGGCTGTAGTAGAGTACAACCCACATATTTGTATAACAGTGTACCTGTGGTCCCTCGCAGAAGTTTGGAGCTAAAATATGAAGGTCATAATAGCTTCCATTCCCATGATTTACTACCAGTGACTCTGAGGCACTCACATCCTTCTTCAAAAATCTCAACACAGATGACCTTTAAAGATTTTCTGACCATCTTCTACAGACCCAAATCAAAGCTGTTAATCTTCAAAATGATCTTTCACACGGAGCCTGGCTTCTTTTATAAATGCTATGGATTGCTGGCTGGTGTCAGGTTTGGGACAACATTGTTTTTTATGGTTTGGGATTTTCTGCAGGTTTGCTGTTTTTAAGCACTATGATAATACTTCGCATTTCTGTAGCACTTTGGAGTATTCATAAGGTTTCAAAAGCAACAATAAAATGGCATGAGTATTCATAAGATTTCAAATACAACAATAAAATGGCATGAAATTTGCATCCATGGGTACACTCTGCCATGTACATTCTTTCTTTTCTGAAATTTGTTTGAGAGACTTTGCTGTATATACCAGAAAAAGATCAGAAGCATGAGCAAAAAAAAACAAAAAACAAGGCACATACTTTGTGGAATTCCTTGCCAAGGAGATTCACCATTCTGTTACCCCAAAAGATGGATGACTCAGGGGTCCACCTGTGATGCTGGTACCCCCATGCAAAGTTTGGGAATTATTAGCTCAAAGAGGAGGCCTGCAAGAGGCGGTGGTAACCTTACACGATCTTTTACACCTATGTTTACCAGTACTTGTGTAGGGAAGAACCAGCCAGAGATACCAAAAATAACCTTAGCTGTGTTTTATTGGGAAAAGTAATCACACACACAAGATATAAGCAGTCACACAATCACACAAAGTTAACTTAAGGAAAAGGGAGGAAAGGTTTAGATAGCAATATTTCAGGGTGTAGTGGATGATATTTACCAATCCAGAAAAGCAGTGAAAAGATTATGTGGATTAGATGCAAATCTAAGGACAGAAAACAGTCAGAAATTGAAGCAACAGAGTGGCAACCAGCAATCAGTGTACTGCATGCTGACTGGCCAAAAACAGGGTTTAAATATCCAATTTCTCCCTGGAGCGCAACAGTGTTAATGGCTCTCTGGCCACGTAAACTCTGGCCACTCTGCATTTGCAGAGTGGACAATGAGGTCCAGAATGTGCTAATGGTCTTAGCCTTAGAGGAGAAAGGGCTCGTGGCTGTCCTGATAGCTCGGTACTTGTTGGACAGGTTTGAGGACAAAGGACAGCTTTACTTAGTCAGAGGAAGAATAGTTAAGACAATCAGCCATCTTGTGGGAATCTTCCAGATGCTACTGTCTAAAAGATTGAGTTGTTAAGGCTAACTGCAAGCCTGTTATTGCTGGAGTTTCTTGGTGATTTCCTGACTATGACCTGGCTATACCTGGAGGTATCTTCTAACCTAATTCACAAAGCATATGTTCTGCCAGCCTTTTCCTCTTACCCAGCCTGCCCATTTAGCCATAGCAGGGTATGTTTTATATTTGTGCCATTCAATATATTTTGCCAATTAAATCATGTTTCACCAATTAAACCATATCAAAGAATGGGGGTGCCTGGAAACACTACCATCTTCCTCATCAGCTTGTATTTGCAAGACATTTTATTATATTGGAATTAGGAGTGAATGGGATTTGTTCTTATGTGCCTTCAACTTAACTCTGACTGTCATAGAGTTTTCTTAGCCAGATTTATTCAGAGGAGGTTTGTCATTGCCTTTGTCGTAGGCTGACAAAGTGCAATTTGCCCAAAGTCACTCAGTGGGTTTCTATGGCTGATCAGACATTTGCAGCCTGGTCTCTGAGAGTCCACAACTTAGACCAGGTGTTGTCTATTGTTGGGAAGCATTAAGCCTCCTGTTCTTGGAGTTGTCTGGTGGGTCCAAGAAGGGGCTCCAGTCATTTTACTCCTTAACAGATATTTAAGTAGGATGAGAAATGTAAAGCACCATTTGTTGTTGCTGCTGTTGTTCTCAATGAGTCACGAAAATAGTCAAGAGCCGCATTTTTTGGCATTTCAAAACTTTTTTTTTTCAGAAGATTTGTGCTATCGGATTTTTATTTTAAATTATAAAAGTCTGCGTATTGCACAAAGCATTATTTACTGTGCAAAATGTTGGGGCTTTATTTTTTTTAACAAAAATCCCCAAAAGGAAAAAAAAATCATCAGAAGAAGACAAAAATACCTGTAATCAAACCCAGCAGGGGGAATACTTTAGAAATAATTCTTTTGTTGAGGCAAAATAAAGAAAGATTTATATCTCAAGTTTGAAGGCATTTGTAGTGCACCAATGGCGGCAGGAGGCAGAAATTTCCTAGTGTGTAATTCCACCCCCTTTTTTAAAAAAATAAAAATAAAATAGGATGTTCTCTTCCCCCTGGGAAATGGTAGTAGGTGATGAATAGCATCGTTCAGTACTGTTTTAAACTTGAACTGATTTTTTGCTTATGATTTTAATGTTCTACGTGACCTTTGATGCCTTGAAGAGAAGAACTGAATAGTAAGTTTGGAATGGACTCATATGAGCAACTGACCTACAGAGGTAATGGGTTACTCAGCAAGTGGTCTGCTGATCAATGGGAGCTGTGCATGACCCATTCAGACAGCCTGCAGGAAGCATCATGGGGTAATCACTCTCTTCCATTCTCTCTCTCGTGCTCTCTCACACACTTTCTGCCCCTCTCCCCCTCTCTGTGTCTGCAGGACCCTTGCCTCATACAGAGCTGGAGCAGGTAGCTTAGCATAAGGAGATTAGTGTGAGTGATTTAGTGACCTGGGGGTGGGGAGAGGGTAGATGGGTGCTAGAAGCAAATTGGTGGGTAAAATAGAGGCTCAGTGAGGAAGAGGGAGGAGCTGTCTTCTTTCTATCTTCTCATAGTGAAATGATTGTTTTTCATATAAAGAGTGAACAGAAAAATGCAGGCAAACCACCAATTAAAGCTGTTCCTATCAGAACGGAAACTTATGGTGGTACACAGGACTGAAGAAGGTAGTCAGGGCAAAATCCCTCAGCCTTGGAAGTTGGAAAGCAAATAGGACTTTACAAAATAGAGTTGGCCCTACTAATTTGCTAAGGTTAGGGGCACAAGACCCTCAAAAAAGTGGAAAGACCAAAAATATCAAAATGTATGTGTGTGTCTGTGGGAAAGGGGCTGAGGTACAGTAGGGAGAACGGGCACCCAAGGTCCAAATCAGGTCAAGGAAAGGCATCCTTAGCTGACCAGGCAGCGGCTGGTGAAAAAGGAAGATCAGAGGCAGGTTTTAAAAGGACTACATGGCCTAATCAGAGCCAATGAGAGGGATGGCTCCCCAGGAAAAGAAGCCCTTGAGGTCAGTGGACAGGGGTTGAAGAAACTCATAAATAATCAAATCTGTGAAAGTCAAACCTGCAAATGTGGAGGGCCGACTGTAAGTGAAGTACTTCAACTGACTACCCAGAGTACCTATAATGTCTGTCATTAAATCTCAGCATATCTGAGTCTTCTATAAGCAGCATCATTTATTAAAAAGACTTAGACACGGCCAAGTGCAACAAACACCTTGAGACCAGCACAACTACATCGTATCGCTAGTACTCTATGTGCACTGGGCAGAGGGAGTGGGTGTGAACAAAGAATTCATATAGAGAAAATGGATCTGAGAGAAAGTTGTAATTTGAGCAGGTCTAAGAAAGGTGTTATTATTTTAGGATAATGCATTACACAATATCATACTTATTGCTAATCATGCTGTGTTCATATGCATATAAACACACAGTACACACACAACATTGTATTTATTGATTTTTCTTTCTTTTTCTGGTTTTCCTAAGCTATAAATTCCAAGGTTTCTCTGCTTAGAACAGCAGTTTTGTGTGTTTTTCCTCATTAATAACTTTTGCCCTCTTATTGCCTGGTCACATCCTTTGGATGACATTTGGCCATATGTTCCCTGGGTTTTGTCTCTGAAATATTGAAGGGTGTGGTACACTGACCCCTAGCAGTAGGTCCCACTTCATGTTTGCTCAACAATCATTTGCTAATGCTCTCACAAAGAAAAGGCACACCAGTGTGACCAATAAAGAGAAAGCTAATACAATGGGACTCCAACACAGATCTCCAAAACAGGCAGACTTGCATGGGAAAATATCTAAACTTTAATTATCTCCTTGAAACATTTTCTAATTGAAAAACCCACAAAGCACTGCCAAATATGTTGTAGACACAACAAATGATAGTCATAAACTGTGTGCTTTCATTTAAATGTATTAACACTACAAATTGAGTAATTTGGTTAGAATATGAAGTTTTCTCAAACTGTAAAATTTTCACTTGGGTTTGTGAACAGGGTTATTTTTAATACACACATAAACTATGTTCTGATCATTTTTGCATTTCTTTTCAATCTTTCTCACCTTAAGCTAAATCTAAGGCCATTTCTGCATGGCGTCACTGTCCCATGATGGGGACACGGTGCTGCCAGTCCACGAGTTGTGCTTTCGCATGATGTCATCACAGTCACACTGCCAATGCATCTCTACCTTTTGCAGTTGCAGGGATGTTCCATTACCAGAAAAAAATCCAGTAATGGCCCCTGATTTTGTAATGCTCCCATCACCAGCAGCCATGCAGAAACAGCTGAAGTGTGATCTACAAGCTTCCTTCCCCAGCACAAAATGGGAAGTGGCTGGCTGTACTGCAGAGGAAAGGAGTGTGTCCCTCACACTATCCTTCCACAGGCAGCGGCACTGCCAGGATCATGATGGAATGGCAACAGAAAACAGTAAGGTGCGGAAAGGGCCTAATTCACTTAAAAGAATATGCTGAAAGAAGGTAGTTTTTGGCTGTTAGGAAGATTTAGGGAGGATGACCTGACTATGCTCCTTGTCCTGGACCCTGTGCTACACCCCTCCTGGTACAACTAACCAAACAGAATTGCAATATTAGTAGAAAAGCCTTAACACAGTCATTCTCAAACTATTTACCTTGTGACCCCCTTTACATCTACACGAGGATGTTGCGCACACACCCCACTCCACATTGCATCCCCTGTCCTACTCTACAGCTCTCATGCCATACATGCCTTCCATCTTAAGCTCACTTCGCATGGTCACAAAATGGCATGTTCCCACTGAGCTGTGGTGGTCATAGTACCCTGCTGTACTTTCTTCCAGCGGATCTTCCACTAATCCCAACAAAGAAACCATTCTGGTTTCAACTGAATATTAACTTTCAGAATTTTATATACCATAGAATGCATTTGATTCCAGAATTTTTAGTCTTTTCACAAGTCCAGCACAAATGATGAAAAGATTCCACATGTTGCTTGCATTTCCTACATCTATTAGGAACTTCTCCATGCATTTTGGGCAATTTTTCTGGTGTCAAATACCAATGATATACCATCTTGTACAAGTTCTCTTTAAGACTATAAAATAAAATAGATTTAACTCCCTCTGACCACAATTTCTACCATTGTTCCAACTGTACATTATGAACAACATTTTGTGCCTAATCATACTATTCTTAAACAACTCTTCTTCCATCTTTGGTTTTAACAAAAGTTTATACATCATGCCAATCAAATATTCATCATCTGACCACAACTGTTGCTCAAAATCTGATTTGGTCAGCTTAAAATCATACAATTTTTATCCATTTTAAATCTTTCTATGGAGAGAATCATTGACCACTTTAAGCTTTTGACATTAATTCTTCAATTGATTTTATTCTATAAAGCTCTTGTTCAAATTTCAGAAGATCTTGATAAGCCACTTATTTATTCTTTGCTATTGTGTCCTTCCCATAAAAGGAGGCTGCTGTCTTCTGATTATACCTACTGGGTTTCTTAAGACATACCCTTAGCTTGTGTCTATCCCACCCTGTTAATATAGCACATCTCACATGATTATTGTAATCTTAGCTTTATCAGACCGTAACTAACCATGCCATCCAAACCTCAGTTCATGCCCTTCTAAATCCAACAGTCTCTTATTTAACATAATCCAATCCTTCAACAAAACCAAGCAACACGCAAAAAGAAAAAAAATACAATTTCATATCTAGTAATCTCAATCCCCCTTTTTGTTTGGCATCTTGTAATATTTTATATTTGAATCTAGGTTTTCCTGCCATATAAAGTTCGGTAAGTCACTGTGCCATTGTTTAAATAAGACATTGTTAGTTAAAATTGGTATAGTCTGAAACAAATGGCAACATTTTTGGTAAAACATTGATTTTGATCACAGAAATTCTACTAAATAATGATAGTTTAAGTTTCACCCATCTTTTCAAATCCATCTTAATGTCATTCCATGTCTTAATATGATTATTTTTATACAACATACAATTCATGTTTGTCATAGTAATACATAAGAATTTCACTTTTTTCTCAATTTTAAATTCCACTATTTGAAAATGTTTAAACATAATGTAATATTTCTTTAAGATATGCATGTAAGAAGAGATATTAAGTACATATACTACCCAAAGTTAGGCAAAGAATATATTACAGTGTCACCTAAGAAGAAAAATGGAGTTGTTGTCTATGGAAATCCTAATTTGTCACAAAAAATGTTATTTGAATACCAAGAGGGTACATGTGTGGTAGTTCAAATTGATAACTGTGGGGCTAAAATATTAGTGATGGGGATTTATGATCTTATGGACAATAAGGCTTTTTTTATGAAAAGTTAATGGATAAGTTGTGCTGAAATATATCTCAAACATGCTGTTAGATGTCCCCCCTTTACCTTCTCATTAGAAACTATAGGACTGATAAAGAAAGTGGAATATCATACTTTACAGACATTCTTGCCTGTAAATGGCACATGTTGGTTCTTGCCCTTTCAAAAGTACACTTTTGGGAGTTTTAAGTTGCTTTTCCCAAACTTGCCACTTTCAAGATGAGTATGAATTCCACAGCCCAATTCCTGGTTAGCATGGTGGGACCTGTAGTTCCCAAATGAAAGTGGCTATCTATCAACCTTACATTTAACAACCAACAACCCACAATCCAACTGATGGATGAGCAGAGAAGGGTTTGTACTAACAGGTTGGGAAAGACTGCCCTACTATGTGCAAGTATGTTTTACCACTAATTTCTGTAGATTCCCTTTGTTGCATCTTCACTCACACTCAAAAACATGTACACTTTTCACTCATCCTTCAAACATTATGTATTCTTTAATAAAGAATGGGATAAATGTCAGATAATTCCTGTCAAAATGCCTTTGGAAATGCCCTTTAACATAAAGTTTATTCAGTAAATCAAATATGTGGCTTGCTATCTAGTCTACCCTCTTAACATAACACGTCCCACATCCAAAAAAATGAATGCCATTCCCATTTACTTCCTTACTTTTGAAATGCGTAACTTCATAGTGACCACATTACAGTGGGGGAGAGAGAGAGAGAGAAGTAACTTATTAAAGGCAACTTACATTATTACACTTGATACTCCCCATGTCTGCAAGAGAGGCCATTCAGAGGACAATGAAGAAGTAACTTGAAACTAATAGCCTGCAACAGTCAAGGAAGACAATAAAATTGTAATTGTATATATAAATTAATCTTCCTGAACCCAGATTAGAATTCTGGAATTCTGTGGGTGACATTCATAGCCTATTAAACCTATGTATAGGCTTTTCAGGTTGTTATGAAACCAAATATTCAGTACCTCCTTGTACAATGCCTCTTCCCTATGTGCAACCCCAGATGATGCATCAGACCGCACTGTAGCCAAGCAATGGCTAGGGGAATGAAGACTTCTCAGTACCAGCTGGTTGACATTTTGCAGCCAGGAGGAAAAAGAAGAGATTTGGGAGAACAATGTTTGCTCCTTTTCTCCTGGCTGCAAAATGGCATCCAGACAGCACCCAGAAGCTCCTATTGACCAGATGCTGAATGGCTGCATGGGTTTGCTCTGGTACTTAAGGCTGAGGTTAAACATGGGAGCAGAAAAGGAAGCTTGTTTGATGTGCACTGAAAGAGCTCTCCATGCCAATGAACAAAAATTTGGCTGATGATTTCAAAGGGACATGCTCATTCAGGTTGAAAGTATCATAGTGTCAAGATGTGTGTTTCAGAATTTTTATATGACTTCTGTTTTGTCAGTGACGGTATAATGTACATTATGTAAACAACCTTTTGGTATAAGAAAATCAGAGGGAACAGTTGTTATTACATATGATGAAAGCATATGTGTCTATTTCTTGAAGGGCAACTCAGCCTACAAAGTTAGCTACCTGCCAACTGTAATGTGGTACTTTGGCTATGTATGGTGGACTGGAAGTGTTTGACAATTCAGAGCCTGGAAGCAATGAATTACAGTAACCTATCATAAAATGACCTGTAGGGAACCGGATGAAGGGGGGGATGTAACAAGGGCATGACAATGTTCCATTTCAAAGGAATGCATCAAATGACCTAGTCGGGGGGAGTCTGATTACTTTTAAAATAACTTCTTAAGGGCATTTTAAGGCATTTAAGACTAACAGCTGCTGGTGGCTTCCATGTCATTCGGGCACAGAAACTGCACCAGGTTTTAGTCAGAATGGCAAATGAGTTTTCCATGGCACTCTTTTGGATATTTCCTCTGATGTTCAGTCTAAGCCTTTGAGGTCATTCACCACTTGGGTTGTTGAGTCACAACCTCTACATGGCTGGCATAGATCCTTTGACACAAATGATGAATATGTGCTATGTGCTATCAACACTGAATCAACAGAGAGAAAACCAGGAAGAAAAGCATTGCTTCGTTGGGCTAAACACTGGAATCGTATGAACATCCTGACTGGTCAATATTGTTGACCTACTTGCTATCATACTCCTACTTATTGGGAAGATAATAAAAGACAAAGAGAGTATGAACAAGGGCATGGAGGGAAGGCTGGCTTCATCTATGCACATTTTTATTACTATTATTTCAACAAAGGTTAAACAATGTGAATTTCTTTCAGGGCTGGAAAATGCCACTCTAGCTACTACAGGTCTCCATGCAAGCCACACAAAGGCAGTAATTTAATCCTTTGCCTACATTTCTAAAATGGCATTATTATTCTCTGTTATCACTACTCAACTTCTGCTACACAGTATGGGTCTATTACTGAACTGCCCTAACTTTCAGTCCTATTTGGACTTTGTAGTGTTCCATTTTATCCCTTGCAGCCTTTCTTGAGAGAGGATGTACTGTCTATTTAGGATAAGGGCAAGAAAGCAAAGAGGAAACCTGACAGAAGGGAAGGAAGCTAATCAGCTGAAAAAGAGGGAAGCGCAGCAACCAATAGGAAGGCTTGTTTTTTTAAAAAAAAAAACACTGTAGAGAAGTGGCAGTGGCTTTTTTAATCTCAAAGGGGAAAAAAAACACTCAGGAAAAAAAAAGTTCTTACAGGACAAGCCTAGCCACCGGTGTCAAAAGATACTGTACATATATGATACATCTGCAATTACGTCTGTTTCTCCATCCATTGTGTCTTCCTAAACTGCAGTGCCAACATCAGGGGAAGTGGTATCTTCAGGAAGCTGAGCAGGTTGAAAAGTTACAGGCTAGTGCCTGAAGAATTAGAGAACCAGCATGGTGTAGTGGTTTGAGCACTGGGATGCAACTCTGGAGACTAGTGTTTGATTCCTCGCTCGGCCATGGAAACCCACTGGGTGACTTTGGGCATGTCACACACTCTCAGCTTTCACACACTCTCTCCCAGAAAACCCCTTCATAGGTTCCCTTAGGGTCTCCATTAGTCAGAAATGACTTGAAGGCACACAACAATAACAACAACAACAATCTGAAGAATTAAATTTTATCTCTTGGATACAGCTCTCCCAAATTACTCCTCTTCCCAAAAAAAAGAGTCCATAAGAAATATTACTCTTTAGAAAGCCAAATACTCTTGTGATATCAGTCCTGATCTTCCTCTCAGGCCTATTTGTATGCCTATAACCATTTCAAACAATGGGGGGGGGGAGGAAAAAACGATATACAGTCTGTCTGAAAGTGAAGACTCAAGAATCAACATGGATGTTATAAAATGTATCAATCATTGGCATGGCTATTTCATACACCATTCATAAATGGTTAGCTAATATTAACAATTTAGTTAGCATTATCCATAGATAGAATACTCTTGGTGATGCTGGCATGACCCCTGATTATGCCACTGTATGCATTCTAAGGGAAGTTGTAGAAGGAGGGTTCCTATCCCTCTTTGCACTGTAGTCCACGCTGCAGGTGCATAAAAGCACTCAGGGGCTTGTGGGTGCAGCTCCATCTCTCAGCTACTGATCAGATGCCAGGTACACCCAGATGCAATCCCACTGCCCTCATGTGCAGCAGGAGAAAATGAGTAGGTTTTGGGGTAGAGGCTGCTTTTTCTTCCCCAGTGCACAATAGCAGCCTGAACATGCCCAGGCACACCCTTGCATCTGAAAAGTGGTTATGACCCCACCTCAGCTACTGTGGCACAACTGGGGAGGAAGTAGAGTAGGGGAAGAATTCTCTACAATCCTCACCCTAGACCAGAGCTTTCCAAACTTTTCATGTTGGTGACACACTTTTTGGACGTGCACCATTTCGAAACACAGTAATTTACTAGCAAACCAGAGGTTAAGCAGTGAGAAAGGCAGCCACCCATGATCGTGGCTCACTGCCATTGTCCTCACCAAGGAGGGTGGCAGCAGCAGGAAAGGCAAGCTCCCTTCCTGATCCTGACTCGCTGCCATCACTCTTGCCAAGGAAAGACCCCAAGGAAAGACACCCTCACCAAGGAAAGACCCCGGTGAGGGCAGCAGCAGTGGGAAAGGCAGTCCCCTTGCCTGATCCTGGGCCACTGCAGCAGCAGCAGCAGCAGCAGCAAGAGAGGCTCGGGGGGGGGGTCTTTCTCAGCCTGGGGAGGTGACACACCTACACACTTCAGGCAACACACTAACGTGTCAGGACACACTGTTTGGAAAGTCCTGCTCTAGACAATAATATAGGTACACTGATAGAAACTCAAGCTCCACTAGTGTCTGTATTGGATCTTGGCCTATATTTACTATGGGTAGAATTCACTAAGGTAGTTATGAATGCATAACCTAGACTCTCACATTAGTGATTGATTTATATTTACAATTCCTATATATTCTCTAGTTTAGGGGACATCTACAGACCAATGAAGTCCCCCACTGTCCACCTACTGTACAAGAACTACTGAGATCAACAAGGGTCCCTGTATTGATGGGGAAGCCATTGACTGAGGTTCCCACCCACTCCCATCTGAGAGATCTTTCATGTGAGGGCGAATTGTGACAGGGCTTCTGCCTCTGGCTGTCGCATGGAAGATTGTTCACAGTAGGAGGTGGGAATATCAGTCAGCTGTTTTCCAAATGACAGGGGAACAGATCTTTGCCACACATAGCAGCTGCTGCCTCATAACTGAGAATGGGGTGAGGGAAGAAGACACTACATAACTATCTAACTACGGAGGTTATGCACTTGTAAATGCCTTAGTGAATTCCAGCCAATATTTTAGTATGCATGAAACCAGAATATTCTGTAATAATGTGCACATGTTACAGCAGTATGTAGCATTTTCAAGGCAAAATATATACCATTGTTACTGCCCTGGCTAGCCCGAGCTTTGGGGATATAAAAAGATACCTTTGATATCAATAATTCGGCTTCACATATCCCTTCTACGTGCTTGCGAGGCCCCCGGACAAGCATGCATACAGGCTCGGCCAATAATCGCTATAATATTCCTAGACAATACAGGCAGGCCAGAAACAGCCGACTCGCCGCTTTAGGAGACCTCAAGGCAAGTACCTTCATTAGGTATGCACGCAGCTCTCAAAAGATCCTCTGCCCCGCGCTGGCAGCTTGATGATCTGACTATACAATGCTCAAGTACTCCGCATTTGCATACCGGCTATCCTATTGATAATTTGGCTGTAACTCAATTATTCAAATTCTGACCTTTCAGAGGCTTTGTCTCCAGCCCCAAATCTATTGTTTTCCCAAAGTCTGACCTAGCCTGTGGTCACAATTCTCCTTATAAAAACCCCTGATTTTGAGCGCTTCCTTGGATCGCTCCCGAGTTCCAGACCGCCTTGCTGCCGCATCGCTTGGCAAGCTCCCCTCAGCGCCACGTGCTGAGATACATCGAACCCCAGCCTCACTCTCCATCTTCTTCCGGACTTCAGGACAGGTTTCGTATCACCTGAATCAACTATCCCTCTGAAAATCCCACTATCTCACTCACACCTTTATTTTCCCTAGATATCTGTGTGTGTGCGTTGCTTACATTGTGTGCCTGTTTTTAATAAAGATCATTCATTATTTTCAAACCGGTCTGCTTCTTGACTTGGCCTGACCCCATAGACACTGGGTTACAAGATCCTGCTAAGTTACCCTGCCTCTCGTAACGCTAAAGCAGTGCTCAGAGCTAATCTTCCCCACCTATTGTTGAGCACATTTTGGTGTCCCCCACGGGACCCCCAGTAAACAGGGTAACACCATCCAGTACCATGAGAGGGACTTTATTCCACTTTTATGCCTTACAACTCTCTATACTACCTAAAAATCTTCTCTGGGAAGTTCCCAGTTCCCCCTACCCACCAGAGCACAGTTTGAGGGTGTATATTTTAGGAGGTGGGGATCTAGTCTTTTTTAGTTCTACTAATAAAAGTTGTTCTGCTAAGTAATATGACTCTGTTCGATCCTGGTGCTAAAGTGGGTCACAATAGCAGCATTAAGGTGGTACAGAAATCATTGTGCATATGCATGGCAAATAACTAATATAATACATGTTCATGCTCATATGGGTTGAATATTACTGTCTTAAATTATGACCACTTTTTGTATGCTGTGTATTCTCACTCCTTGCTGACATCTAGCTGGACATGAGCTGGCTATATGGGTGACTGATGATGTGGTTTGAGCTTACCATACAGGACAAATCACCCACCAACATACAGAGAAACCATGCATAGCCCATTACAAGGAGGTTCCTCTTCAATCTGCATAAACAAATCTCAGTACCTCCTGGAATACAAGATAGCTCCTTGTCATACTGTGATGACGTGAAAGTTGCAACAGCACACCTTCTACCCCCCCCCCCGCTCAGGTAACAAGAGAAGCCTGAAGACACATGGATAGAGCCCACATTATGGCCTGTCCCCATGATAGTTTTGCCTAAGTTTCTGGCACACTATTGGCTCTGCCTGCCTGATATGGGCTTATTACATGGTTCTACCACTTCAGGAAGATGCCACAGTGTGATCAATTACATATTACCAGTGTGGCATGAGAAGACCTCCACTGTTCTTTGTCTTCTTAGGAAATGTGAGGTGGGAAAAACTGCTCCATGTGACTCAAGGTTTTCTTGTTTCCTCACGGTAGTATGACAATGTGCTATATCCCCATCTCGACATAATTTGAGAATAAATTTCAGTGTGGCATGTGGCCCAGTGGGGCAACCTCATCATCACTGAGAGGGAGGTCCATAGGAATGTGTGAGGAGTGCATTCCAGTGAGAGGGGTTTACAAAGACATCTACACAGTCTTGACTGGGGACACTTTGTTTTCTGGAGACCTCATATTATCAGATAGATCTGAATGCACTCAATAAGATATGCACAGTTGAAATGTGCACAGAGTAGAGATGTAATTCTTCACTAATTCATTCTTCAAGGAAACAATGAGTAATTTTAGCAACTTTCTTCCTGTTGCAAACTGTGAAGTTTTCAAGAAATATTTGCAGTTCAGGATGTATTCTACACAAAATTTTCACATGGTATTTTTGCACAGAAAACAGACTTTTCTGTGCAGGAAACAACAGCTGAGATTTTAGATCAACTGTGTAGAAGTATACGTAACTAAATAGTGTAGTATACTTAACTAGTGTCCGCTTGCCTAAGCAGCCCCCGCCCTCATTCTGACTTACCAGGCAGCAGCCACTGCAAGAGACTAGGGTTGGTTCTCCTGTCAATCGAGACATAGCATGCTGACTTTTCCACCCACCTCCTGTGAGCACTCTCTCAGTCTCAAAGGAAGGCAAAGACAAACCGCCTCTGCAGAAATCTTGCCAAGAAAGCTCTGTGATAAGTTTGCCTTCGAGTTGCCATGTCAGAAATAATCTGAAGGCACACAGCAGCAACAATAACGATTTTTCCCCCATGTTTCTAACTAGCACTAATTATAGTCTTCGTTTCCCTTTTATAACATTACGGGACAGGGTAGTGAGGGAAGGCTAGCAAGCAAAAAATATTTGAGGGAAAATGATTCCAGCAGAGACACCACTGCAATAATAACAAGTTATTCCCAGCACAGCCAAAGAATGTGAAGGAAAAGTTTAAGCCACTGGAATCCATGTTCCTCAGATGGATGTGACTTTTGGCTGATTACTGTGTGATTGGCACAATGAACTACCCCTCTCTCCCTTTCATTCTTTATTGTGCTGGATGGACTTGGCAAACTATCTGGGCAGCCTGCAAAACCTGGGCAAGCCAGCGTGCCAGCACAGCTTTAAGTTCAACTATCTGCCTTGCATCAAAACACCAAAGCCGAGAGACAAGGGAAAGCAATTGCCTTGCTATGTTAATATTGTGTGTGTGTGTGTGTGTGTGTCTACATGCACCAGGCAAGCAGCCAGAGCAACAGATTAGACAGAGCTGATTTTTAAAAAAATTGTTTTCATGTTTTGGTTTAAAACAGAGACAAGCAAAGGCTGTGCATCAGGCAGCAGGGAGTCAGCCCATATTTTGTTCAGACTTGGAAGCAGGGGGTTCATTCTTGAGTATTTTTTCCCATCTGTGTTATCTAGTTTGTTGCAGTCAAACAAAGAGACTGGGAGAGACTAACAAATTAATTTTGTCATCTGTATAGCTGGAAAGATAGTCTTGTTCATGGGATGAAAGTATCTTGGGAACCGCTATGGAGAGAGGGAATTAAGAATGAGAGTGGCCTATTTTACAGAAGACGGATCTCTATAAGAAGCTTTTATATTTGAATAGAGGTCTTGTCCAAGACCAGATTCGAGATAAACCACAACAAGAAGGGAAACTAAGGACCTTGAAGTCGGCCATCAACATGAACAGCAAACTGAGTAGACATACAAGTCATTCAGCATGGTGTGACACACTATTGTTCTGATCAAATTATATTAAATCTGAACTTCTACTGATCAGTTGGCACAGGGTAGGCAGAAGATAGTTCATCATCTACTGGTAAATTTCTGAGTGACCAAAGGTAAAGAAGCAGCAGATGTTGCCATGGCTGTTACAGTAGAATTGTAGTGCTATAATTCTGTAGTGTGAAAGGAACCCTTTCTTGTGAACAGGCATATGGCCAAGAATCCTACCCCCTGTTACTAGTACTCATGTACCTATGTTGTATGCAGAGTGTCTTCTGTTCAATCCTGGTTTTTCTAGGAAGGTCTGGGAAAGGCCCCTATTCTGAAATCCTAGAAAACCACTGTTGCTCAATGCAGACCAACAGAAAGCAATAACTGTCTTCCATATATTTTGGACCTACAGTTCCAATCAGCCCTAACCAGCATAGCCGATGATGAAGCACAATAGGAAATGCTGACCAAAAATACATGGAAAGTCAACAGTATCCACAGACAGTACCAAGCTAGACAAACCAGTGATGTGACTTAATACATGGTAGCATCCCTATATTATAGCCCTGTACCCCTTCCATATCTTCCCTCTATCAACCCACCACCCCCTCAATTATATAGCTTATCATTATCAAAGCATATCTTTGTCTCTAATACAAGTGAAAAATTAGGCTGGATGGGAAAAACCTTTCCCCTGATCCACGAAGCCTTTTTCATATTCTCAGAAATTAGCAGTCCCATGAGGAACACATCCTCCAAATTAATTCTTATTTTATTCTTAGTATCTTTCAATATCAGACATTTAAAACACTGGTCTTTCAAAGTTAAAACATTTTATGGATGAGAAATGCAACAGTGGAAAAGGTTCCAAGAGACAGGGTAGCAAAAACAGCATGAAGGGGAGAAAAATGTTCCACGATTAGCATTCTGTGATGCCTTTGGCTAGAGAATATGTTGACAGAATGCAATCTGCAGTTAGCAGTACAGAAAGCAGAAACATTCCAGCACTTACTACAAACACATCAGCTTTAAAAGAACCTATGGGAGTGGAAGGAAAAATCATGGCAAAAAAGAAGCATATTCAAATAATTTTAATATTGTACCACCTGGTGTTGTTATAGCTTTTGGCTGTTCCTTTTATCATTGTTCTTGAATGAGGGATGTGTCAGACTTGACTTTTGTTAGCTCTTTACCTTAACAGGCAGTATTAATCATAACAGAATACGTTCCCCCCTTATTGCTATTCTAACTTGGTAATGACTTGCTTCCATCTGTGAATGGGCCAAGAAAAGGATCTTCCCTTTAGTCTCTGCTACACTTCACATTCAAAGGCAGCTTAGAACCAGCAGAGGAAGCTGTTTAAAACAAAAAATAGCAAACGTACCAGCTTGAAGAGATATGTCAATAGATGTACAGAAGCAAGTATGCTAGCACTGCCAGTTTAATGGTTGCAACAGAGGAATAACACGCAATTCAAATCCCAGTCTCAACTACACATACAGTGGTTAGTGCAAATCAAGAAGGGTTGGGCCAAACTGTATTGAAGTTCCCTCTCTCTGGACTTGACAGTGGGAAAGATGGCTTCAGAAATTCAGTCTTTATTCATTCCAATACAATATTGGATGGTCCAGGTTCAGACGCGCTTACACTCACAAGCATACCGTCCGTTAGCCAGTTGATTATCCATATAATTTGTTCTTAAGGGGCTTTTTGATACTTCACATTTTTTATTATCATGTTTAACTTTTGTGTACTCTAAATGCACATGTCTTCCCTTTAAAGAAAAGGACATGTAAGAAATTTAAATCACCAACATTATTATCATAAATTACCTTTGTTGTCACTATTATTCTCCTTCCCCTTCAGACAAATGCACAGATTGCAATGTAACTAAGTCATGCAATATGTTTTTGGCATCAAGCAGAGACCTTTTTGTTTGCTGAGATACTTAACCTTTGGTGTATTGTTTTTCCCCTGCTGTGATTACATTTAGCCCTTCTTTCCACTGTTTTTATTGTGTTTTTATTAGCTATAGTAAACTGCCCTGGAAATTTTGAATGGATAGACAATACAGTTTTAAATAAACAAACACAGAAATAAACATCAGATGTACGCTTCTCTGTATATTGGGCTGAAAGAATCAGTACAGATAAAAAGAAGCAATTCATTTCCACAGGATAAAGGAATGGCTACCCTCTTTGACAGCTTTAAAAGAGGATGTATAGAAGACAAAGCTACCGATGGACACAAGTCAGGATGGCTATAAACTGCCTCCAGTAATGGGGCAGTAACCCTATGACTACAAGCTGCTGGCAAAAAGAAGCAGGAGATGCCTCCGAGGTGATGCCCTGCTTACAAATATCTAGTTAAGCCATTAGGGGGACACTTTGTGATGTAAGCATAAACCCCAGTTTTATCAGTGTATATACTGTGCAGGATGTTACAGAAGGTATTCTGTATATCCTTATGAAAATGCTCTGTGTCTTGGTTGTGCAGCAGCAGCCAGGATGTTGAAAATGCAGCTGTGTACCGCCAGCCACTGAATGGCTACAGAACATGCCTCAGTGCATCCCAGCTGCCCTTGAGTACACCTAGAAGAAGAAGAAGCCTTATACTGGGGACAGAGGTTGCTCCTTCTTCTCCTGATGTGCAAGAGCACTAGAATGCATCCAGACACAAAACCTACACCCTTGAAACCCATGAGTGCTGATATATACCAGGAAAGGAAGTGGGAGTGAGAAGAAGCTTCCATTCCTCCAGGGTGGCAGCGTAAATTCACTGCCGGAAACTTTTGCTCTGTCAGTGTGTTTATTGGATCACTGCCTAGATCACTTGGCATGATCCAGCATAGCTCTTCTTATGTTCTTACATTCAATTGAAATCTCAAAGAATACATTAATGACCATTTTAAGATTATTTTTTTTAAATGAGGAGACAAAGGTGAAAGCAGAATGATAGTTAAATTATAAACAAAGGTGTCACAAAATAGAATTGCACAGAGTCGCTTGTTCTAAGATGCAACTGTCCCACACAATATTGTGTAGATTTCTGAATGGGAGAGAAGCTAAATATGTTTTACACCATGAGTAACCAGAACATCAATCATGATCGGCCATTCTAGCTCAATTCATTGGTTCTGCTTGGCTCCATCTCCTACAAGTCTTCCCTCACCGTTTGCTCCATTCTTGTCCTATCTCAGTCCTGGCACAGCTGATAAATCAAACAAAACAAACTGAATATCTCCCAGCTTGTTACTTACTTCCAGGCAGTAAGCAAGGAGTCATAAATAAAGTCCAACATAAACAAAGTCCAGCAGGATTTCATGGCAAGGGAGCATCCAAGGTCAATCCGAGCATTTGTCAAGGCATCCAGAGAAGGTCAGATTAGCTCTGATAACTCCTAAAGGGGAAGGACACCAGCTAAATAGGTCCCGAGCCTAGTGCAGCTGAGACGTAATTGATTGCTGCCAGTTATCAATCCTGAGAGAGTGACGACACTGGCTCTCTCTTTGCTGTTGGTGCACTGTGAAGGTGGGTCAAGGTAAGTGTTCCTCTATATCTGAACAGGCAGGACTCGCTGTTGGAGCTGGCACCGTCCCCTGTTCTGTTTCCAGCACTGTAATCTCTCTCTGTACAGCAGGCCCTGGCATGCCTTCTGTTTCAGCCTCTGGCATGCCCTCTCTTTCAGATTCTGAGTCAGGGTCCATGCTCTGGAAGCAGGGCATGACAATTCTTAACGCAAGTGGGAACGTGGGGATCAAGTTCTGGGATAGAAGAATAGCAGGAAAGACATCATGGTAGAGAAGAAGAGGGAGTGAGCTTTGCCGGAAAGATCTTTCTCCTTCTCTTCTTCCCTCTTAAAACATATCACCTAAATTACAGTGATAAGTTCTGCCACATCCTCTTCAGCAAACTACTTAACCATCTCACCAGCACCTATAAAGGAAACAAGAGAAGATCAAAAAGGAAATCTCAGATCTACATACATAGAACCATGAGCCTTCTGCACAGCAGAACTCTAGACAGAATTTTTCCATAAAAAAGAAAAAAAACCCTATGAGATGCAGTTTCCTTCTCTGAAGAAAAAGAAAGAAAAGAAACTCTTTTACTACAGGCTTCAACAGCCCTCAAAAGAGACATCACTAACTTAGACAATAGTATTGTAAACCTTTCTAGCCACACACTAAGCCAAGTAGAGGGGTCTGCCCTCTCACAAGACCTGTCCTTCTGCTCCTCAAAACCTATATACATGTTTCAGTTCTGTGGTAACCTAGAAGCTTTCTTCAACCATTTACAACTAAAGGAATATTTCAGGGAGAGTAACTCCAGCCAGTACAACAACTCACAGTACAACAACATTACCTTAAACAACACATGACAATGGTCACTGAACCAACATATAAGAATATGTTTCCAAGTGCTAGAAAAAGAGGGACTCTACATGAACCTTTCAAAAGGTCAGAACATGGAATTGGATCCTTAATACAATGCTTTCATCATCAGGCCCAAACTGAGTTAATCAACAAGATGCACAGTTTACCACACAATCTCAGCTATATGGCATGAGATGCCATCCGCAGTCTCAGAAACAATCCTATTATTTTACAGCAAGCTTACAAAAGGGCAGCTGTGGTCACCATAAACAAGGTAGATTACATATAGGAGGCTGAGAGATAACTGTCCAAGACAACATTTTATAGAATCCTCTCCAAAGAGCCCTCTGATGAATATGTGAAAGAACTATTGATCAGACAATTCTCCACTGATGTACAGAACCAAATTCAAAAGGACACACCCCAGGGGCCCAAGCTGGGTATCTGCTATTTCCCACCCAAAATACATAAATGCGGCATTCCAAGAAGACCTCTGATCTTGAGCATTAGAACCCTGACTGTCAGGACATCTGGATGTATGGACTTAGTTATCAGGCCATCAACACTCCAAGCGATGTGAAGGATACAACTGATTTCCTGAGGAAAAATACATTCCATCCACAACCTCCCAGAGAACGCCATCCTAGCCACTATGGATGTGGAATCCCTATATGACAATGTCCTGCACCAGGATGGACTACAAACCATAAGAGGATTAATGGACACAAATCTGCCATTTGAAATGGCAATACTCAAAAACTAGTGGCAGAACATTTCAACCTTCCTGGATATACAGTATGTAATTTACAGGTTGTAGTTCTTGAACAAGGAAATTACAAAGGAAGATTAGAAACAGAAATTACTGAATTGAATTACATCCACAAATTCCAATCCATTAGCAGAGATGTGAACAAAGACAAAGGCTTCATGGCACACTACATATATCAATACAAGAGTCCTTGCTACAGCACATATAACTAAAGGAATCTTCTCAGAGAGAGTTTTGAACACTGACTTTTGATAAGCAGATTTATTGCTTGAACACTTCCACACTAACTGACCTAAAGATCTGAAAGACTTGTATCACCTTATGCAGCCCTTTGAAAATTTAGGGCAAGGGACATTATTTGCATATTTCTGTATCTTATTACTTTCCATCCTACTCTCACAACTATGCAAATATGTTTAATATCTGGGCATTTATTATCACTATGTACTACATCCAAAGAAGTGAGTTTATATTCACAGAAGCTCATGTTAAAGTCTGGAACTACTTTCTTGAGGCTCTAGGCTGACTCTCTTCTTGCTCTTCTTCCATCAGCAGCTAAAGACTTTAGTTCATAGATAATTTATTGTTTTGCAAGGAGAGGGTTTTCTTCACGCACTCTACTCCTTTGATTCTTTTGCTTTTAAATCAGTGTTTTAAGTGGTTTTAATTCTATCATTAAATGCTATTTTAATCATAACATTTTATATGTTTTAGCTACACAGATCTTTTTCTGTATTTCTTTTTATGTTGCTAAATCATCTTGGAGAGCCAGTGTGATTTAGAAATTTCAGAGTAGGACTACAACTCTGGAGACCAGAGTTCAATTACCTGCTTCAATTCACTGCACCCAATGGCTGTCCTTAGACACATCACACGCTCTCAGCCTTAAAAAACCCTCTGATAGATTCACCTTACAGTCACCATAAGTTGGAAATCACTTGAAGGCACACAACAAGAAACAAGAAGTCACCCTCAGTCTCAGTTTTGGAGAAGAACTGGGGTATAAATAAAGTAATAGAATAAAATGGAATAGAAATCAATCTGCAAGTTTGGTTCTGGATTTGGCCAGCCAGGTATGATGGTGTGATTGGTTCTGGCTGGTGTATCTCAAACCTCAGTCACATTTTCATTTTAAAGAAGGAGGTGGTACAAGCCAAAGGTCTGGTGACCTCTGAGTCTTCACTGTCTCACTGTTTTCTAGAATAAATGCTGTCTACCTTCCAGTACCTATCGGGGTCATGCCTTTACACCGCCCGTTGGGTTTGGCTGGCTCTGACACCATGAACGGATTCCTGAAGTGAATACAGAGGAAGAGCTATTAATTTTTAGCTACACAAGTCAGATGTTCCTCATTTATCTGCATCTCAAGAAAAGCATTGCCCTCTTCATTCAGTATGACAACAGAGTAGTAAAGATCTCATTGTTACCCACAAATTTCACAGTTGCTATGTGCCTTTTCATCTTCAGGCCAGTCTTCATGTAATTTCATCTTACTCAGCTGAACCTAAGATGTTGGGGAGGGGACTCTTCTTTACAGCAAGTACATGGTGAGTCATCAGTGTCATGGCATAATTTATAGTTAATGGGAGCAGTACATGTTATGAAGTCAAGTTTATTTGCAACCTTGTGGCTTCTATCATGAAACGTTAATAAAATACATAAATAAATAGTCGGTACACATAACCCCTGTACAATGAAATGTCATTTCACCAAGTTTATGACTGCTGATGACAAAGCCTCAGTACCACAGAGACTGACAGCTCTGGGTAGGTTTGGAGGAAGATACTATGCTTTCAAGAATCTGCATTAAATCATGTTTATTCTGAAAATATATTGTTATATTACTTCAGTTATATTACAGCAAAGGCACATTCATAAAAATGACTCATTGTCACTGACAAAATCTGACATGCAAAGCACCTCAGCAGATCACAGGTTCTATACTTACCTGCAATATAGCTTTGGCTCTTTAGGAAACTGCCTTTCTATGTTCAGAAACAGATACCACAGATTATAGGATCAAGTTTGTGGGCTAGATTGGTCGGGCATGGTTTTTCAAACTATTTGCCTTCAACTTAGGATGGAAAAGAACTTGTTGGATTCAACAGTCTTCATGGAAGAAAATTTTTCTGCCTCTTCAGAGACCCCTTATGAGAAGTCACCCTCCTGCAGAGAATTCACACATTTGCAAGGCATATGAGAAAACAGGGAGAAACAAAACAGCCACAAAATAATGCATGCCTTTTAATATGTGTGTGTGAGTTCAAGTCACCTATTGATTTATGGTGGCTCCATGAATTTCATTGAGTTGTGCAAAGGACTAGAATCATGTACACACAAACACAAATTCATCAATAGAGAGAAAAGTATACATTAGATAAAATGTGTAAATAAATGCACACACTAGCAAAAATCCATATAATGTGGGAAGAAATGAGAAAGTCTCAATGGCTGATATGGAAGAAGAAAGTGAAAAAATGCAGATAGGATCAGAAGAAACAAGACAAAATGAAGACAGGGAGATTTGCACATCATTTCCTTGGTTTATCTTGGCTTTCCACACATATCTGCCATAAGAAATTCCTGATTGTCTACCATGAAACAAGCCTGCATTACAAAAGATTCTGGGCCATATTCTTTAGCACACAATGTACCTGGAATGCAGTTCAGGCCTGATAGGCCTCATTGTTGCCTTCACTGGACAATTTAGAAATCTTATTTTCAAAAGTAACAGAGCCAGAATGGTGTGGTGGTTTGCGCACTGGACTATAACCATGGAGACCAGAGTTCAATTTCTCACTTGGCCATGAAAACCCACTGGAAACTCACCTTGGGCTCATCACATACTCTCAGCCCCAGAAAACCCCATAATAGGTTCACCTAAGGGTCACCATAAGGCAGAAACAACTTGAAGGCACACAACAACATCCAGTAATAATTCCATTATAATTTCAAAACCCAAAACATTAGATGTTTGCCATTATAAATGTAATTTTTGAAAAAGATACATCTTTAATTTTCCATTGCCCAAAATAGCTAAGTTTAGAAACTAAACTTTTAGTTATTGTTGTTGTTGTTAAAAATCTGAATGCAACATGCTCCTGGCTGGTCATACTAAACCATCTCTCCTCCCATCTGCCTCACTGTTACTTGAACATCTATAGCAAACCTCAAGCCACAGCAAGAGACAGAACCTGAACCACATGATATTCATCCTCCACAAGTTAGTGAGATTTGTGGAGGTCAGTGCTACTGTAAAAGGAGTGTTCATATCCAGTGTTAAATTACTATTATTATGGGTAAAGGAATGAATTACAAAGAACTAGTTAGTGGTAAAAAGAACTAATTACACGTATCTTGTATCTCGTTACTTCCAAGCTCTGGCTAGAATACATATATAGTGGCCCCTCCACATTCATGAAGGTTTGGGGTGCAGAACCCCCATGAAAGTGGAAAAACTGCAAATAACTCCTCCCATCCGTGATCCCCATCCCATTCCCCTCTGGAGCTTCCACTTCCCATTTCTTTGCCTCTGGCTTCAGCATTCCCAGATGAAGAAACAATTCAAGGTAAAGGGCCTACCAGTACTTTCCCCTCAGATAGAGAAGATTGGAGTTCTTGTGTTCTAGCTACTCTCAATCGCCATCTTGAAAAAGGAGGGGTAAGAGCAAGGAGAACACCCAGCCAATCAACAGCCAGTACACACCAGAATGTGCAGCCACATGGCAGAGAGGACTCTGTTCAGAAGTGGGGGGCTTTGCTCATCCAAAAGGGAAAAAAAATGTCAATTTTAAACACAAGCTTTGCAAGCCTAGGATGAGGAATGCAAGGGAAGGGGAGAAGGAAAATTGGGGGGGGGGTCAAGCACATGCCTCGTGAATAATCAAATTTGTGGAGATTACACCTATAAATGTGGAGGGAGGACTGCATTACTGAAGAGAATGCACTTTGTGGTCAGAACGGTTTGGCTTCAGAGAGCACTGGTAACCTTTCCTCTCACAATTGAAATAACATGGTAATGCTCTATTTTTATTTATCCTCCAGCGGCCATTGACACCATAAGGTAAATGTGACACTGCAAAGCTTTCTCTGTCTATACCAGTGATTCCCTTTTGTGTTCACCTAAAGAAAGTAAAGGTTTACTTAGTATTTAAGGAAGGGAAGTGTTCATTGATGTAAAAGGAGCAATACACACTATATTACCTGTCATCCCAGAATTGCTTCATAAGAGATGCTAATAAGATTAGCTTTCCCCATTGGCTAATTCCCAGATGGTCTCCTCCAGGCTCTGTTCTTCCCCACCCACCAGCCCACAGACACACTATTTTATAGCTGCCATTATGTTCTTCATGCAAAAATAATGACTTCCTCTCTTTGCCATTCTACCACTTAAAACACATTTGATCCATGTAGGGAAAGCTATGCAGTCACCAGAGAGAGGAGAGAAGGAAAGGAAAGATGGGGGAGGAGGCTTGCTGAACATACCTTGGAAAGGCTTTCGTGCAACTGTTCAAAATCATGTGAAGGTCACCCACTTAGCTGTGATGTTATTTTTATCTCCTCCACAATGTATTTAGATTGGGCAGGATTTTTATTCCTTTCCTTTTCATTTTTTTTTTTTCAGTGCCTTCCCCAGTTTGTTGTGTATCTGCTTCAAAAGTTATGTAAAGAAAACAAGCAGAAGCAGTCAGGCAAGCTGCTTCAAACAGGAAGGGACTGTACTTTTTCTTTCACCCACCACCTCCCTTGCATGAATTCTCTGAAGATTCCATTGCAGGTATATTTGTATGTGTATATTGATGGTGCTTTTTCCTCAAGACCTTTCTGATAGTTATCTCCTCCTGATAACTCAATCCTCCTCGATCACAGGAATATAAAGACACTTCAAAAGAAAGGAAACCTTCACTAAGAGGTTGCCATGCATCCATTGCAAAGAGAACTTGAAAAATAGTTTTGTGGTGGCTGTGGGAAAGGTACACATAGCTTCCTTGTCAGTGTGCAATATTCATGGATCTTGCAGCTGCTATGCAGATATAATCTATACTGCTTATGTCAATGGGGGAATCACACTGACATTGTTGTGCTGTTATCTTATAGAACCTGAGAACTTTGGGGGGAAAATCATGAACTCTGAAATCTGTCTGGCAGTACTCTGTTTTCCAGGGCCTTTCCACATGTTACAGGCCAACAGGTTTTCTTTCAAGCATATCCTTCCTTCCTCGGATTTGCATTCTACCTTTTTAACATGTAATCATGGCAGTTTCCAAATATTTAAACAAGTAAAAACTCTACAGTAAGTTTCAGAAAATAATAATAACAGAACAAATACTTTGTTGTTGTAATGAGCCTTCAAGTCAAGTCTGGCTTATGGTGACCCTATCATAGGGTTTTCTTGGCAAGTTTGCCATTGCCTTTCTCTGGGGCTGAAAGAGTGAGACTTCCCCAAGATCACCCAGTGGATTTCCATAGCTAAGAGGGATTCAGACATTAGTCTCCTGGAGTCCTAGTCCAGCATCAATTCACTACATTACACACAAGTAATTTTTAAAAAATCTAAAAAGAACATTAATTAAAAGCAAGGAAAATGCTTCATGTTTTATCTTTAAACTGCTTGGTATCAACTTGCCTGCTACTACTCTACATATATAAAACACAGTCTACCTGTTTCTTAATTCTAAATAGAATATTCTAAAAGAATAAATGTGTCACTTATTCTTTTGCCATTAACAATAATCTATAAATTCTTTTTCGACATAAACATTCACAGTTCAGTACTGTGACTGAATACAACCTCAGCACTGTTTCTAGGATACCTTTTCTCGTCCTGGGCTCCTCTGTGACACACCTTATCCTTTCTTCCAGAACCCACTCAGCGTTAACTTAAGCGAAATAAGATGACTGTAGAAATAGATAGGCTCACATGTCTTCAGGTCATTGATGGTATATGCCTGGTATCTAAAAAACATCTCCTTACAAAAATAGACTCACGCAGTGGTTAAACATCAGGTTCTATGTAGAGGTTTCACTTTCCATAGAAACAATAGATGCTAGTCCATTATACTCAGCTGATTTTGGTTCGGTTCTTAATATTTCTTTGAACTCTACCAAGCTCCCCTCCTCTCACACTCCTGCTCTTCAGCTTCCCAGAACTCCACCAACGCTTCTCAATATATTAACATCCTCTTCCTTAGATGATCTGAACTATCTTATAATTGTTCCCCTAATAGGTTAAAACCTTAGTTTTCCCAGCTCACTATCTGCCCATCCTACTTCCAGATAGTTACAACTTTAAATATTACCATTAACTCTGTAACTGGTTCTATCTGTGAAAAAGAAAAGAAAAGAAAAGAAAAGAAAAGAAAAGAAAAGAAAAGAAAAGCTTATCTGATCCTTCCCCATCTCTCTAACCTCCCTCCATCCTTTCCAATATTTTCTGAGGCTGTAATATGCAGAACCCCTGAAAGAACACGCACTTTCTGCTCTGTCCATCACAAATGCATATTTATATACTTATCTGAAAATGTGTTTTCCCTCAAAATATACATTCCTAAATGTACTTTGATACCCTTTCTTAGCCAAGAAGTAGGCAAAAGCAATCAAAGTGTAAAAGCTGAATAAGCATGTTCGAATCCAAACGTTGGTCTTAGGCCCTTACGGCACAACACTGTCATCCTGTAAGAGCAACACACTGCTCCCCGTCTAGGATGTATGCGATCACATGATGTTGTTGCAGTCCCACTGCTGTTAAGTCCCCATCCACTCCTGTTGTGCCCTTTTTCATTACCAGAAAATATCTGGTAATACTCCTCTTTCTCCTGATGATCCCGTTAGCTGTCTGCATGCAGTAAGGGACAAAATACTCAATAGTATTATTTTCCACAGTACACTGCAGGAACTGATCAATTATGGGTCGTGGAGTGGAGAAGAGGTGGGGAAAGAGACCTGCCATTGTCACTTTACTGTGGAAGGAAGAACTGTTGTCTGACGCTACTCATCTGCAGCAGCCAACCAGGTGCAGTGGGGAGCATTCAGACCCTGATCCCATCCCAGCAATGACAATGCTGGCATCCTGCCGGGACAGTGTGCTATTGGGCCATAAGTACAGTAAGGCCCTTAGTCTACTGAAAATCATCAGTATCTAATTCAGCAAGTATCCATAATTCTCAAGAATATTCAACCTATAGCTATTATTATGACCCCAGTTCCAGTTGACAAAGAAAGAAAGAAAGAAAGAAAGAAAGAAAGAAAGAAAGAAAGAAAGAAAGAAAGAAAGAGGTAGATCCCAGAAGTAGAGGATGGAAGAATATTCCACTATATTCCAGTGATAGATAAACACTGGGTTTCCTGCATGTTGGGAAATCCTGAGGAGAATACTTGGGCAACAAGAACCTTCACAATTTAGGGCTCATTCTTTGTGAAAAATAGGGATGAGCCAACCAAATCCTCAAATCCTGGAATCCTGGGCAAGGATTCGAGATTCATGAATCTGAATCCCTGTGCCAAAATAGGCAAACCAAATCTTTCGAATCCACCAATCAAATAGTTTGTTGGAGACCAGGACACCTGAAAACTTGGAAGACCAGATACCCAAGGGGAGATGGCAAATAGGTGAGTTTTTCCCTTGGAGTAATAACGGCCTCTGCTAACAATATCAGAAATTACTTCTGGGGTTGTATTCTAATATATTTAAATTGAACATTTAATATTTAAGTTCAGCACTTGACAGGAAGGTACAATCTTGAGATTTCAAGGACAGCTGAAAGATTCCTTTCCATAGCTCCCTTGCAAACCTCTTTCATACACAGTTCTGGGGTTTGTAGCTTTATACAATGTCACAGCCTTCTCTGCCGAAGTGTGCTGGTGCATCATCAGACTACAAACCCCAGGATGCCATAAGGATGTATGCAAAGAAAATCCAGTTTTGACCTGGATCATCACTATACTGTGGTGGTCCTGTTTACACAGGCAAGAAAATGTGGGATTAATCCACATTTTCCTGCCTGTGTAGAAAGAGCCTTCATGTCATTTTCAATTGGGGAGATCCTAAGGCAAAACTATGACCATTGTCCTGGCCAGATTTCTTCAGAGGGAGGTTTGCCTTTGCCTAGGCTTTTGTTAAGGCTAAGAGAGTGTGTCTTGCCCAAGATTATCTTTCTTTCCCTTGCCTTTTAACCCCTTTTTAAAAAAAGGATTTGAAAGATTCAAGATTCATGAGATTCGTGGATTCCCAGAACCTTCCCGGGATTTGGATCTAGATTTGGATTCTGAAAATTCTGGATTCATCCCATCCCTTGTGAAAAACAGACTTTTTTGCACAGAAAAAAGAAAAAAGCAGGAAAAGGAAAGCAAGTGAAACATTTTTGTACAGATGGAGGAGAGAAAAGTGGGAGGAGCAGCAGCAACGGGTGTTGCAAATGTGGAGATACCAGAGGAGAAGCCAGAAAGAGGAGCACTCTTGGGATCACGTTCAGAGTTACTAAGTCCTGGCAATGATGCTTCAAGAGGAGGAAGAGGTAAGAAGTGGGATGGTAGCAGCAGTAATACTGGGTGGTGGCAGCAAGTAGGAAACAGTGGCCATGAGCAGAATCCAGCACTAGGTAGGTACTTAATTCAGCACTTTGTCCAGCCTAGCCACCAGAGCATCCATCTGGGTGAGCAGTGGCTCCAAAGAGGAAAATGCTTTACCAGCTAAACCGGGTGATGTACTGCAGGTGAGTACTCAGCACTGGACACTGTCTGCTGCCATTGCTACCCTCAAACTGCTCCTTCTCCTCCCGAAGAATTACAGTGGAGCTGAGAGGTTCTGTACTCAAGGCTTGCATCTGCACCTACCAATGAGGCACATCATAACATCTGTTCCTCCTCTCCTCCCTTTAGCACCCTTGCTTCTTCAACATTTTTGCTGCTGCTGCTGCAATTCTATACAGTGGGTTACGCAAGCACTCGGCACATCCAAATCAGCCAGAATAAAAGAGGGAAGAAGGAATGGAAAAGAAATGAAATGCACATTACCAAAAACATTCAACCTCTTTCTTTAGGCTGAAAAGTCTCACTCTTAATCCAGATAAATTATCTGTCATTGTTGTTGTTGTTGTTGTTGTTGTTGTTTCAGCAAAGGGCTGAGGAGAACACAGAAGCAGGAACCTATTTCTTTTGTCCCCTCCTCTTTGTGTTTTCTGTGCATCTTATTTCTTTTTAAAAAAGTGGGGGGGGGGGTCCTGAACTTTGATAAAGTCCTTGAGAGTGACATAATTGCTCCACTGATATCTCTGCCCAGAAGTCTGAAGTTTGTCCTCATTGGTCTAGATTGGAGAGGACAGGAGATGTTACTGTGGGGTGCAGAAAGTTGTGACTTTCTCATATCTTTCTTCCCTCTAATGCCATCTCTGAAAGTGAGTATAATTTTCAACTGTATTTGCAGTGGACAAAAGGTGTGAAATTGGGTGCCACTGAAGAATGGTTCAGAACAATAAAGACTGGTGGGAGGGGAGGAAATGGGCTAAGAAACAGAAGAGATGGTTACAAAGATTATGGACAAAATTCTGAGCACCACTGAGAAAGTCAAACTAATAGTCAAGCTTTGATATGAATTTCCAGTGTTATGATATTGCTTTAACCACCCTGGGATGTATTGTATTTGCCAATACAAGGGAAAGGAACAGGAGTGACTTGGACCACAGATGGCTTGAGTAATTTAGTTGTCTGTTGTGCTGTATGTCTCTGCCGCTAGACCTTGAAAAATTGTACACAAGTGAAATTCCATTTAAGAAACAATAGCTTAGCTTCTAGGTTAAGCAATTTGGACGCCTCACTTCCCAGGAGCTATTGGAAGTTTTCTAGATCTCAAAGAAAAAAATGAAATACTGTTTTAAAATATAACACTTGAATGTCCCTTAAAAAAAAGTAAACATAGGCTTAACATTGCCTTTTTTCTGAGAGATACTGCAAAGAACGAAATCGAATATTTTCAACTGTGACTGAAATGGTACGTCAGGAGATTCAAGGAAACTCTGTTCATTTTGTCTCCAGTTCTTTGTTTACTATTATTTATATTAAAAACATGCTGAACCACCTTCCTAACCATTCTAGATGACCTTCAAGCATAATGAGGAAAATAAAACACAAGTGACAATCAGATCAAAAATAAATAAAAGAAGCAGAAGAAGAATAAAAAAGCAATTCCACAACAGCACCCATCTTCCAGTAGACATGTCAGTCTTTTGCAGTTAAAAAAAGAAAAAGGCCTGTATATCCTTGAAGACTATGGCCAAAATTGGGATAACAATCAAAAAACCCACCAGACGCTCCTGGGTTACAGTTTCCATCAGTCATAGTCAGTGGTGAGGAATGCTGGGAACTGCAACCAGACAACATCTAGAATGTCAAATAATTCACACCCCTGGCCCAGGTCTAATCTTAGGCCATTTCCACACTACACTGTTATGGTGCTATTATTCCACTTTCAACATCCTATGGAATCCTGAGGTTTGCAGTTTAGGGAGAGGCATTTAGAATTCTCAGCCAGAGAGCTCTTTGTCCTCAGTAAATCCTATAATTCCACAGGATGTTGAAAGTGGAATAATAGCACTATAACAGTGTAGTGCGGAAATGGCCATAGTTCCTACTACAGTAAAGCCACTAAATCAATGTATTAATTTACTGACCTTTTGTTCATTCATTGGGTCTGTCCTCATTTGGATTAACAATTGGATTTAATCCTACAAATATTGCCATTGTTGTCTTTGGTGATGTGGACAAGGTTCTGTATCCTCCGCCACCCCTCACTTTCATGCACACAACCTCTATGCCCACGGCTTTGTTGCAACAATGTCTGTTAGTTAACCCCACTGTCACATTGTTCCCCACCTCTGCTCAGTTCTTTTATAGCTCTGGTCACCATGTTAGAATCCTCCCCATGGTTTGTCTGATCCCAGCTGATCCACAGCACTTGTTGGACCCCTCATTCAAAATTTTAAATTGTGCTCTCAAGTTTTTTGTGTTCCCTGAGATATCTCCGCTTCAGTGTAGGTAACATAGCTTCTGTTGCTTTAACAAAACTCTTAAGATTGGCTCACTGCCTGATAATGCCACTTCTCTGTCACTTTTCTCTTGTTTCAAATTCCAGCCCAAAAGGCACTTCATTCATGAAACCTTTGGCTTAAGTTCTTCCTCCAGAGCTCCAACCTCATGTTTAAATACAATTAACAGCATTTGCAAGGGCATCTCTTGTTACTCTGGCCTTATCTGTCTTACGGTACTGTTAAATTTGAACCGCAAAGTCCTTAATGCCCTGGAGGAACAACAAGCAGCCATCATGAAGTTTTTCATGGAGTAACTAGCATATGAAGCACTGTAGTGGGCTGAGCTTAACATGATGGTTTGTCCATCAAGTAGGTGCACTAACTGAAAGTGACATTAGCTCCTTCATGTGAATACAATCAATAGGTTTCAAATATAAGAAAGGGATGCAGAGGCCATATCACTTGCTTATTCCTGAAGTCATGCTGTTTCTGTCAGCAACACTAAAGATGAAAATAACAACAACAACAACAACAACAATAACAACAACAACAACAATAGTGGTTGGAAAATACGTTTCTCAGGAATCTCTTCCTGATGAGGATAAACCCGTACTGATGAGAATCTTCATGGTTTGGAACTTATTTTGAGCAAAATCCACACATTTGCAACTGCATTTTCTGTGCAGAAAGCAGAATTTTGTGCAGAAAATAGTACAGTAGTTCAGAAATAGAAATATTATTTTGTGCAGAAAAGGATACTTACTGCACATGAAATGTAGTTTTCTGTATGGGTGCACATTTTCCATAGAACAAGTCTCCAACTACAGCATGCTCTGTGTAGGAAGTAGCATTTTCTATGAGAAAAATAATATTTCTGCCCAGTAATATTATTTCTGCTTTGAAAAAGCTGTTTTCTACCAAAAAAAAAAAATCCATCTGAGGATTTCGCACCAAATAAGTCTTGAATTGTACATAATCTTCAAAACCTGCACAATCTTCAAACACTTTCTCACAGTGGAAAGAAAAGTTCTGAAATTACCTGTTACATCCTTTGAGATGTAAGATTAGCAAAGAATTATATCCATAAGCAATACCTACAGTGTTCAAGAAGTAGATATGGTATGCAAGCTATCCAGAAGCCTTTATTTCTAGAAGACTCTGCTCCTGGACCAAACTCAGAAACATTATCTCTCTACGCAGGGTGGGAAATTTTTGGAGCTGTAGGCCAAAAAGGTAACTTTTTATGAGTTCTGTATCTTGCTCCCTGAATATAGAGTTTCAAGGTGAGTTGGAACCCTGATTATGAAGACAGCTCATGTAGAAGATCTAAAAATGTAGACGTACTTATAGACATCCATCCCTAACCTGTGGTTATTGGCAGAAAGACTAGGGAGCTATATATCCTAGGGTAGTGCTAGGAGCAGGCTCTGGATCCCATTTTTACTATATCAATTATTTTAATTTTTTAATTGAAAAAATGAGCAATTAAGTCTAAATTTAATCAGAAAGAAACAACTACTCAGTCCAGAAACTAGCTGGGCCAGAATTTTCATGGCAATCATGCTTAAATTCTTCTTGTATGACAGTCCCAGACCATAAAGGGACTGGAAGATCAACAACACCACTTATATTGGGTCTGGACATTATATGTTAACCAATGCCACTGACACAGGCCTGAATTAATCTGGTACCACTTTGACACAAGTCAGGAGTGAAGGACAGGTTTTCAAGTTGTCTTCAAGGGGAGCTACAGAGATTGGGAAAGTTAAATTTTGAACTATGTCTCCCAGAATTCCTCAGCCCACATGGCCACTGACTCTGTTGGCTGGAAGATTCTGGGAGATATAGTTGGAAAAAAATTGCTATTCTGAGTAATCCACATATGACAAATGACCAGTGCCCCAAGAGGTTTTGTACTGCATGGATGAGAACAGCTAAAGTATTGTTCTCCAGGAAGACAAGATACTGTCAGCATATCTACACTATACAGGCTTATATAGATTTCATGTCAGTTTAACTGTTATGGCTTTCCCCAAAAGAATTCTGGAAACTGTAGATTCATAAAGGTGATGAGAATAACTAATACCCCATACAGACAATGATAGCCCCCAGGTCTCCTTACCCAGGGGAATGTGTATTAGACAGTCTGTGGTTGAGATATACTTTGTGGTCTATTAAAAATGGAAGAGAAATAGGGGCCCTCATAGAAATGTCAATCTCTTGCTTTCCCTAACACTGAATCTATATTTTTAGATGAATATGAAAGTAGAACTGGGTTCTATCTTTGCATTCCATTGGATTTAAATAATACGATTGTTCCCAATATGATTTTACAATTTTTCCAGCTCAGTGATAATGCATTTGCAAAGTTAGTTTTCAAAAGTAACTTCTAATGACTTTTGTTGTTATTGGTTTTATATCAACCGGCTTGCTACCATTCTACTGTTCATGTTGCTTATTTATTTAGAGTAAGTCACTTACTGCAGTTTCAATTACCTTTTTGTGGGTGAGGGGAGGAATAACCAACCTAAAGCTCTCTTTAAAAAAAGTGTGTCATTTTGCCCTTATTACACAAGGCAAGTACCGTATTTGCTGGCATATAAGAGGCACCAGTGTATAAGATGCACCCCATTTATATACTGGCAAATACTATTTCTCAGTGTATAAAACACACTGGCATATAAGACACACTCCATTTTCAAACAGTATTTTTTGGAAAAAAGTTATTCCTATACACCAGCAAATATGGTAAACTGTTTCAGGTAACACTACTTTTAACACATTACTTTCAAACTCTGTGCATTTGCAACAAAATAAGACAGAAAGAAGTGAGAGATATTTATACATCATACCTACACCCAAGGCAGACACTACAATAACAACCTTTCCTTGATTCACTGGTGCAAAATAAGCTTTACAGTGATGCATCAGACAACAACATGTTATTAAAATATGCACAGAGAAATTAAAAAAAGAGGATGTTTCAGACTATAAAATCCTTCTTCAAGCTAAACTCATTTTAAATTGAAAATAAGCACTGTTACGGCAGCACCATTGATCTAGCTGTAGGAATTTATTGTCCGAAACATCCTAAAAATGTGTTTTGAATTACCCTGTGTGCATTACACACACTGAAATTATCATTGGAGGAGTTTTGTATATCGATGGTGTGCTGTCATTTAAGTTAACTCTTTGTGAACTCTAACTCTTTGTTAACTTGACTCTGAAGTATTCTGTTTTGAGAGTTTCTTCCCAGTAGTTAATTTGTTTTCCTTCTTTTCCTTCCCTTTTTCCTTTTTGTTCTGTGTTTTGTTCCTTATTTCTTTTCTCTTGTTTCTTTTTTTGAGAACCTTGTTAAAAAGATCTCATTGAAGCATATACACTAAGACAGTGGCAGCTGGAAGGCAGAATCTCTTGATAGGTCTCTGAGTGATTTGCAATAGGTCAACAAAGGTTTCTGATACTGAGATACAATATCCTATTGCTTACTTACTTGCAGAACGTAATAGAAAAATCAAAGACTGTGCCTGGGAAGAAGAGACCATTGGAACTGAGACACTGAATGACAAACTTGTCCAAAGATAAAAACAGCAGAGGCAATATTGCTGAATAAACATTTAAAGGGGTACTCTAGTTATCCAGCTACCTCCAAAAATTAATACATTTTTGGCTGGCCACACAACTGGGAATAAGTCAGTCCAATACTCTAATAAAGGAGGTAAGACTACAGGCAAGATCGAAGTTAGATGATTCTGGGAGCACCTGCTGATGTTGGCATTTACAATCTGTTCTTCTCAGGGAGTTTCCCATCTCTCACAAAAAGGAGCGGAAGTCATACAAGGAGTTAACATCACAGGCTGAAAAGTTGGCTTTCAAATACAGATACTTCACAGATAACACCACACAGCTCTATAAAAACATCATTTTTTTCATGGTGGGCTGGTACCACTGAGTTTTCAAGAGGCTATTTTAAACATTTGGAACATAAATTAAATTGAATATTTATGGCAGGGCTGCCAAAAAAAGAAGACAAATGGCCAAGCCAACTATTTTCTTAATAAGATTCAATCTGTTTAACACAAACCATTCTCAAAGACTAGGTCTGAGTTCATTTTTTTCCTTGATGAAATATACTACTATAGGTTGCATCCCGCTTTTTTTTTTCTTTTTAAAAGTTTAGATTATGATTTCTGGCATTGACACCCTTTGAAAATTAAAAACAGTTTTACTGGTGGGCCAGAAGGAATTTGTGAGAACTGATTATTTCACTTGCACCATGGAGCATACTGATTTCAGAATATATCAAAGAGTGTTCCTACAGGGGGAGGAGATGAGGGCATTGCCCTCTCCCTGTAAGAATTCTACCCACCTGAAATAAAATTTTCCTTCAATCCCCAAACTTCTACCACTGAAGACAGTAAGACACTGGAAGCTGTTCACAAACTCTTCTATTTTCTATGTTCACATTCCCTTGAGTGAGTTCTATTGTATTTTTAAAACTAGTAGTGGTAGTAGTAAATAATAATAATAATAATAATAATAATAATAATAATAATAATAATGGCCCTACAAGAGAGATATGAGTTTGGAAACAGTGAGACAAGGGTGAGAACAGGGACACCATTTATTTTCTTACATGCTTGAGGTGGCCAAAAAGGATCTTTTACCAATTAATTTTTTTTTAACTTATCATTTCCACTGTGTGGCCATGTGCACATTCCAGGGAGTAGATCTAAAGCAGGGATATAAAGAATGCTCATAAAACATCTCCTTTTTGACTAGAAGGATGTGTTGATACATCAAGATACCACATCAGGAAAGTGTTCAAACACTCTGAGGTGGTATTAAAAATCTGAGTAAAGCTGAAAAAGACCATTAAATCAATCATACTGCCAACATACAATTTAAAGAAGAATGTAGACACCGTATAAAGAACAGATTTACAGTCCTAAACCTAATTGGTTGAGAACCAGAAGAACTCTGGACTGAAACCAAGGATGATATCAGGGTAGAAGACAAAAAGGTACAGTCTGCAGCCAAAAAAAATAAAATAAATCAAATCCCTGGATGAAGGTTATGGACAGGTGAGAAATAGTAGTAAAAAGTAACAATAGCAGGGTCAGATTCCTGAACACAACTGTTCAGCAGGTTTATATCACTGAATATCAAAGTCAGGAGCATCCATGCAATAGTATTTCTGATTTCCATCTGTGGTTATGGTTGCTGGATGGTGAAGAAAGTTAAGAAGATCAGCTCATTTAAAATATGGTGCCAGAGGATAGTTGTGCAGATGCCACAGACCCCCTAAAACGGACAAATAAATGGGCCTGAGAACAAAACAAGCCTGCATCCTCTCTAGAAGCCAAAATGACCAAACTGATACCATCATACTTTGGAGATATCATGAGACAACATGACTTATTAGAAAAGACGATAGTCAGTAGAAAAGGAAGTCAGTAGAAAAGGAAGACAACCACACTATGGACATATTGACTCAATGAACGCACAGCCTTCAGTTCGCAAGACCTAAGCAGGGTTGTTGATGACTGGGGCTTTTGAAGATCTCCCATTGACAGGGCTGCCATAAATTTGACATAAAGGAACATATTATATGAATCCGGTGACCCTTGTGCTTATTCTCCAAGGGATAACACACGTGCATTGTGTACACTGTGAAAAATCAAAGAATTGTTCTGGAATCTATATTTGTGTGTGCTAGCAAGCTTGAGGCACATTTCAAATACAGCTGTAAAAAAAGTTTGCTCTGTGAGAGATCAGATTAAGGTATCATAAAAATCCTGCTTGCCTTAAAGAATACCCTCCAGCTCTCTGATTCTCTAAGTAAAAACACCGCTTTCTGAGGGCCTGTCCCAGTTTCTCTCTCTCTCTCTCTCTCCCTCTCTCTCTGTCTCTCTGTCTCTCTCTCTATATATATATGGAGAGGGAGAAAGAGAGAGAGAGAGAGAGAAAATACCCCTGTCTGGCATTATGAACATGGGAGAAGACTCCTACCATGCCCTCATGATCTGGTGTCACCAGAGAAGTTTTACCTAGTGATTGCAGTTGTCTGTGTGAGGTCAAGGGGCAGTTCAAAACGAAAGCAATCCCTTGCAGCTAATTAACCATTTCTAGTTATGGCCAACCCTATCATTAGGCTGAGCAAGGGAGATGCCTCAGGAAGCATTTTTTGGTCATCGTGAAAATTGTTAACCATTAATGTATTATGGTTTTATCTTAACTGCTAGAGAGATGAAGAGATGTGAAGTTTTCTGCCTCTGGGGCCAAAACAACTTGGTTGGCTTTAGGCAGTAGCACTATGCTTTTAGGGGGAGGGCATCATTTACCCCTCTGCTTCAGGCTGTAGAATGTTTTAGTCTGGCTATGGCTGGATTGCTGTCAAAGATCCATCAGTTAGCTCACTGGTTTTCTCTCTTTCTAACTTTAGGACAGTCTTTCCACAATTTGTACGATGAAGAAAAAACTCCATACATCTGACAAAAATATAGCCAATGATCTGTGGGAATGTTTTGGGCTACACCCTCAGTTCACACAATGCTCTGGGTGTTAGTCTATAGGTCCTCTCTGTTGCCTTTCGTGAATGGCGTGCATATGCCGTAGAGGGCATCCAAGGTTCTTCTGTTTTTCCATATTGCAGGGGTTACTAAGAGACTGGTGAAGCTATCATTCTGAGAATATGACACACTGAGGAACCTCAACCACAGCTGAACTTATGAAAAACCCACAGGTTAAAAAGCAGTGAGATAACTCAATAATTCATTAGCTTCAAGTCACACATTATTGTTACAATACAGGAGCCAGGTTCAAACGATTTAATCCAATGCTACACTGATCATATCTGTAAACAGAATGAAAAATAAGACAATGATATTATAAGGCTAGCATACATATTAGTATTGACCTTTCCAAGGGCTAGAAAGCCGAAGTGCTAGTGTCTTTTTCTTCAGTTAAGTACATTTCTTTTACCTCCCAGTGAACGAGTAGTGTTACAGGTTTTCTCTTTTCTTATTGTTATCTGCTTTCAAGTTGTTTCAAACTTATGGTGACCCCATCATAGTTTTTTTTCCGAGAGCTGAGAGTGTATGACATGCCCAAGATCACCCAGGGGGGTTCCATGCCCAAGCAGGGAATCAAATCCTGGTCTCCAGTGTTGCAATCCAACATTCATTTTAACCATTCAAGCCACTATACCACGCTGGCTCATTTTACCCATGCTCAGTCTTGTTCTTGATTTCATAGGACTTTGTCGTATCAACTTGCTTGCTAAACTTATAATTCTGTTTAGTATTGATTATTTGTGTGCAAACTGACAATATTTGGTACTTTCTGTGATGGTTGGACCCTTAAAGTTACCTACTTTTCTGTATCTATGAAATTTCTATACATTTCTATGTAAAGAACAATGAAAACTCTAAAGCTTCCTCTCTTCATCCAAGAGATCAATATCACTACAAAATCAGTATCTGTTGAACTGCCATACATATTTATCTGGAGTATTAAACTGAGTACATCTTATCTCAGAGAAAGGAAGTAAATCGCTATATGTGTTGTGCTAAGGCCACAAGGAAATCAGCACCTCAAAAAAAGTTGCTTTTTCAGGAAGGCAAAGAAGGGTTGAGGAGGAGGAGGATTTTAGTGACTAGGGAACTTAGACAAATTTCCATTTTCTCCTCCAAACCCCCAAAAGTACTGAAGAAATGAATGGTCTTCCCCCCTTCCCTTTTTTTGGGAGGGAAGGAAATAATTCTGCTATTAATTGTTGCTCAGCAATATCATTCACAGCAGGATTCAACATACTTGACAAGATATCTGTTCTCATAATGGGAAGAGTTTTTGAATGCAATAACAATGGTGTTTAGTAGGAACATTCTGCCATGGGGAGCAACACAGAGAATGGGTCAGAATTAAAAAAAAATGCACACCCACAGATGCTCTCATATTGTTTAACCTAGTCTTGCATCATGTTCTCAGAGAACACCCTCCTAATTATTCAATAAGTTTCAATGCTCAGCTCATTTGATACCAGAGGTCAATAACAGGAGCTATTATTCAAACCCGATTGTCAAACGCCTCCCCTTGCTGCAAACAAGAAGCTTGACAAGATCGGAAATATCATTTAGAAAATTCAATCTCAAATGAAATATGTATTTTCCTCCTTCTGGCACATTGATTTCTTTATTGAATGCAATGAATATCCAATGCGAATCCTCGCTTGTGCCCTAGTAATGCAGATTGGTGGCACTGGGACTACTTTGGAAGTTAATTTCTCTTTCGACTCCCCTGCTTTCTCTGTCTTTCTTCTTTCTATTTTTTACTGTATAGAACAAGCTATCTATATTGGCTCATTTTTATGAACCAGATAAACTGTGCCTCCAGATAAATCTTTATATTGAGTTTCTTACATATTAGCATATGCCATTTATAGGAGGCATTTCAAACATTTTTTTAAGCTTTGGAAAAAAGAATTTTCTAAGGTCACCCACCAAATCCCTCAGGTTTCCTCCCTGATTTTGCTATGTGGAGTTTGAAACACTAGCTACCCGGATGTAGTTTAAGAAGGGATATCTTGTGAACATACTGGTTCTGTCATCTGAAGTACTTCTACTTATAGCTAGTATAGTTTAATGGTTGGGAGCCAGGATGATGATGTGGTCTGAATGATGGACTGGAAGACTGGGGTTCAAATGTCCACTCAGCCATGGAAAGCCTCTGGGCAACCAAGTCATACTTTCTCAGTCTAAGAAGAGGGCAACGACAAACTTCCTCTGAATCTTACCAAGAAAACCCTAAGTTACGGTCAGCACCAGTCAGAGTTAACTTGAAGTCACATAACAACAAAGTTTAGTGACTAGAGTTGTTACCATACTGTACACCCTGACTCCAAGATATGATATAATTGGCAATTTAATTGGCATAGAAAATATAAATCAGTGTTATGGCTGAAAAGCCATGCTGGCAAAGACTAGCTGCACAGATACAAAAGTAGGTCAGATGGGACCTTAGAGCATTGCCAGATCATATCAGTTGGAAAGCTCCAGTGCAGATGAACTTGCAATAATCCCCTCAGCAATTCAGCCTTCAAACACAATAGCACACCAAGTTGTCTCAATAGAGCAATGATGGTCATCAACTTGTTCCCTCTTCTCAATCAAATTCTCCTGTTTCCTCACCTGCCCAAACATTAAGAAGCTTTTACAATTCCCATCAATGCTGTGTCACCTAATACTAGGGCCATTAGCCCAATCCTGACTCCATTGTTTGCTCTGCCAGAGAGCCATTAACACCTTCCCCCTCAGGGTAGAAAAGGGTATTTAAACCCTGGCTCTGAGCTTGGCACCTCATAGTACTCTGGACATAGGCCATCACTCTGCTTCTCAGATTCCTATTCTTGTGCTACCCTCAGATCACTAGCCTCAGTGACATTGCTTCATCTCTTCTCTGCAAGATAGGTAAATATCGTCCACTTTGCCCTAACTTCTAGCTATCCAATTTTTCCTTCCTTTCTTTCAGTTAGCCTTCTGTGGTTGTGAGACTATTTGAATCTTACATGTGCTTCTGATTTTCCCCAACAAAATATTCGTTTAACTTCAACTGGTGTCCCTGCATTAATACCAATATACCTAGGTGGAGAAATCCTGTGAGGTTGCCCCCTTCCACAGGCCTCTTTTTTTGAGCTGTAATTCCCCACCGTTCCACAGAGGCACTGTCACCCCAGGTAGATCTCTGAGTCACTCATCTTTTGGATTAACAGAGTGTGGGACTAGAGCCAGCAGTGACTGATGGCTCCCAAATGAGTGGGATGGTTGAAATGGCATTCTGTTCTATTTTGAACCTTAAAGAATCTGTCCAGCTGTTCACCCCAATCCTCTAAATAGTTGCAGCAGCTTGGAAATCCCTTTAAAAGTTCAGATTAAAGGCTGGAGGAGAATCCCTACCCCACTGCTAAGAGCAGGCAGCTGCTTTAACAAGTGATTATTTGGAAACAGGTATGCCTCACCACCAAAAAAGAAATCTATCAGTTGAACTTGCTTATCAGGGCCAGCCCAAAACATGTCAACCATGCAAATGATGTCCATTTGTATACAAAGGAAGTTACAGAGTTCCCCAGTGGCACCACTGTACGTTTTAGTGGAAGGATCTGCAGAGGAAAGCACTGCTCATATATAAGTTCAAGGTAAAATAGTTAAAAAAAAATCAGCACATGAAAGCCAGCATACTGTAACAATTTGAGGATTGGACTAGAAGTATGAGAATCTGAATCTCTGCTCAGCCATGGAAACCCACTTCATGACCTTGGGAAAGTCATACTCTCTTAGCCTTAAATGCAGGCAATGGCAAAATTGCTTTGAATATTTTTTTAATGAGTTTTTCAACCAAAGGCCATTTGCATACAAAACAAATAAGTATAATTAAATACTACAATATGGAATACATGGAATATTAAGCTGCAATACTTTTAAAAATTCAGTCAGATTAAAACACTTAAATATAAATAAAAATAATATAATTAATAGTAAAATCACCAGAACAATCAACTCCAATATCAGCAATATCTTGCCAAAATTTTCATTGTTGCCAAGGCAAAAAGAGAAACCTTGTAACTTACCATAAAGCTAGTATCAGACAGGAGATAGAAAACCTTACCTGGAACACTATTAGAGTGCAGGCAAAACAGAATAGTTGTTAGTTCTGTACAGACCAGAACAGGAAAGAAAAAGAAAAACAAATAATGAAGCAAATCCTCAATTTCTGGAGCCCCACAAAAACACAAAAGGACCAAAAATGTATTAGAATATTTGTCATAAACCATAGATATAGGCATGAAGGGCTGTAAAAGTTTGGCTGTTTTGGAAATGTAAGTTTTGCCTAGTAAACAGCCCTTGGATGGTCAAATTTATAGATTTTTTACCATTTTGAGAAATTAGAAATATTGATAGCTTGTCTGTCCAGATGAAAACTGTAGCCAAAAATGTATGCATGGAGCTTCTGTTTTGACTTCAGGATGAAAAAAATTGTCATGCAGAATTGGATACAATTGAAGCAACCTGTGATACCTTGAACTCCAAACCTGCAGTTCAATTACTGTTCAAAGTATAACTTGGGGAAAACCGTGACCAAGGAATTTTTAACTATTCTCTAGTAATTAAATTAAATTAAATTAAATAAATGCAAGATCTAATGGAAGGAAAACTGACTTCTGCCAGAACCAAAGCTGCAGAAGTGCCAGATGGAAGAATTAAGAGTTTCTTCAGAAAAGTACTCTGCTCTAAAGAAATCCTGCCAAGTGCTAGTAGGGTCACCATAAGTTGGACAAAGCACATTTGAATGGCATATGTGATTTTTTTTTTTAGGTTTTATTATATTTTTTGGTATATATCATACTAACCAGAGGTGAAAATGCTCCTTGGAAATAATGACATATGATACAGAGAGAGAGAACATGACTTCATTTTTAAACACCAGAAATAAAGCTGTCACAACCAACCAAGAAGACCAAAAACTAAAAGTTTAGAAATGGTTACACGGAAGACTTCATATCTTTATACATTAAAGATAATAAGACAGCTGTGAGAGATTTTTTTTAAAAAAAAAATCCTACCTATGGTATCTAAGATCAAAAGAGTGGGGAGAAAACATTCTGATAGACTGAAATTAGAAAGAGAAGATGGATGAGATGCTCATGACAGGATCTGTTTGTTGGGATATTTTAAACAGTTGCTTACTTCTTTTACAAATGCACTAGTAATCCATCCAAAAGGCAGGAGTATGATGAGCAGACTCTCTAGCTGAAGAATATTTGAGTCACTGTTAGTGCTGCATCAAGCAAATACTGGGATAAAGGAAGACCCAAGACTGGAAATCAGCATGGGAAATCGGTGGTTGTTGTTTTTTAACAAGCTATGTCAAATGTTTATTTGATGTAACCAAATCAGCACAAATTAGCATTTTCCACCTAAACAAAGAGCAGAAACTTTCATAGGCTTCACAATTTGTTGCTTTGCTGCAGCCTTTGTAGGTGCCTTGGTTGTGGAGCGTTCTTTGCTTTCTTGGCAACTCTAATGGCTTGCTGCCATTGAGCTTTTTGCACCTCAGGCTTCTGATTTTTCTTGACCATTATTTTAGCCAAAGAGGCTCCTGTGATCGCCATATGGCCCTTGACAGCACAGTGTGTACGTTTCTTTTGTACTACTTCCGACTGTTCTTCCTTGTGCTTCCGCCTATATAGAACAGTCCAGCTGATCTTGAGGCTTCTCTTAGAGGTGAATGCAGACTCACATTTTGCATTCAAAAACTGAAAAACCTTGTCATCCATTTATGCACAGCAGCAGCCATGGCCCAGGTAGATCTTGTACCCACTGAAGCGGCACAGCTTGACCTTGATGATGGCGGCATCAGGAGCTCCTTTGTAAGCAAGCATTGTTGTTGTTGTTTAAAACAACTGTTTGGGTCATTTTCTTGAAAGTCAATAACAGGGCTGAAAAGTGAGAAACTCCAAAAGCAAAGTTTTCTTGATCCTGAAACTCTTTTAAAATCTAGCATGGCTACTCAACTTCATCATCTTGAGAAACTCCAGTATCTCAGGTTAAAGCTGGTAACCCCAGCTTTATTTCAGACCAGGGGCAGGCAAATTTACCCATTTTGCTATTTTATTTTATTTTACTTGTATGCCACCTTTCAGGTTCATTCATATGTAATTACAAATTTGATAATAATGAATCAAGCATGTATGGGAGGAATTTATCTGGTAATGACAAACCCGGTAAATTTTAGAAATGTTAATAGGATTTAGTGAAGAATTAATTTTAATAACTTTCAGTTAATTTTAACCTATTTAGCACAAGCATGTAGCTCATCCATGTATTTTTAACTAAATAAACCTTTTAAGCAACAAAAGAAAGAAAACCTTTAAAAACTGTGGGTGTGAATCACTTGGTAGATCTTGGAAGTGACTTGTAGCTCCACAGCAATTTCAATCCTTGTTTTAGACCCATTCCTTTTTCCCAATATGGCAGGCAATCTTTCTTTGTTTGGAAACTTGATTAAATATTTGAAAAATAATGTTATCTTTCTAATTTTCTTTTCTGTTGGGCAAAAAATTGTCCCTTTTGGCACCTTGTTCCACAGTTAGGAGAGTAAAAGCTGAGCAAAAGCTTCATGGAATAAAGGTAGGCTCTTCCATGGAGGAGGGGACTTTCTACCCTACACTGTTATAGGGCTATTATTCCACATCCTGTGGAATTCCAGGGTGTGTAGTTTACTGAGGCCAAACAGCTTTCTGGTTGAGAATTCTACATCCCTCTCCCTAAATCGCAAACCCCAGGATTCCATTGGATGTTGAAAGTGGAATAATAGCACTACAACTGTGTAGTACAGAAAGGCCCCATGACATCATCAGGCATAATTCTGTTGTCACAGTTACATTGATGATGCAGGGTCTCGTCCAATTTCTCTAATATGCCGTTCACTATATTTGATTAATGCCTGAACATCCCCATTAACATCCTTTTTGAACTATAGTGTCCAGATAGTGCCAGTAGTTCTATTAACATCTTACCTCAGATGGTTGAGTTCACATGCCAAGTCTTCCAAAATAATGCTTAGTCCTTTGGGCTACACTAGATTTACTCTCTACTACTGTCCTGTACAGTTTCTCAAAAATGACGCTAGCCATCTCCTGCCTTCAAGCTGTGTTCGTTTCTTCTTAATGCAACATTTTACACAGTTCTCTTTTGAAACCCACCATGTTCCTTGTCTGCCTAGTTTTTCAGTTGCAGAAGTTTTAGTTTGGGAATCATTTACCCAGTCTTCTGAATGTCTTGCAATTCCATCTGTACTTGTGTCATCTGTGAATTAGAGAAATACTTTGGGCCCTATGTATCATCTGTGAATTTGATAAATACAGTCTTCAGCTGCTTACAGAAATGTCTCAGTTATGATATCTCACCGTCCCTCGATGCATTACCATCAGGAAAACTGCCATTACATCTAGCACTATGTGATGTCCTCATGAACAATCTCCAAAACATTATCTTGCTGTTCCAAGTGCCTCTGTTATAGATAATGCAATGCATCACATTATGAGTCCACCATGATATTCAATGCATACTCACTTGGAAAAGAAAAAAAAACACTTTGCAGGATGAGTAGAGGGACTCTTCTGCTCACAGTTCTGCATGCCAAGAGAAGAACGATACAGCTGTCTAGGCAATTGCTGCCTGAAGTTTGTATTCATAAGACATCTGTCAGAATCCAAGACTCAACTATAAAAATATATTTTTAAAAGAGCTATTTTTGTTTGTTCTCCCTTAGCTTAAAAAAAGAGAATATGGATTTTCTCTGAATTTTAATACACCGGGCATTTTTAATCTGCATAGTGAAAGTGTGAGACCAGGACTGATGAATATGAAGTAAACAAAAGGGTCTGGTTAGCAGGCATGCACAGACCAGATAAGGAATTAATGATCCCAGGAAATATGGCATTGCTCCCATTAAGAGTTTGAAACAAGTTGTTCATTGCTCTCAACACTGCAAACATCCAAATGTAATGCCTCACTTTCCCTGTCAAGGGGATAGTGTGGTTTTATTTCTTAATGAAGCAATATAAAGCCTGGCTATCCGCAGGGTGGGCCAGAGAGAGAATACCAGCTCAGTAGTCTCTGTACCCCATGGCTAGAACATTAATGAGAGGAGAGGGGACAACATTGTACTGTTGGGGTGGGGAGAGGGGAGAATAGCACTTTGCCTTTGGAAAACTGCGTGTGGTGTATCAGGGTGTTCAATGCCTCATTGATCCCACCTAATGAGAAACACACAACAACTGTGACAATTCCTTTGACAGGACCAACTCATGCTAGTAATGAGCCTTTGAGATGCACAAAATTCTGCTTTAGGATTATTTGCTCAGAACAAAACTGAATACATTTGAAACACTGCTTGTTTTGAGCGGGTATTAACTCGACTGGGTTTTGCTCAATTCAGAGTGGTGGTGGGCAACTTCCAGACATGGGAGAAGGCCACACTGGACCTCTCTCTCAAATTTACACTAGCCCCACTGCTGCATCATGAAATTTGCTGATGTGCTGTCAAATTTTGGTGGTGTGGAAGCAGAAAAACCCTACACACCTTGATTTCCAAAGAAAAAACATGAGGATGGATATATTATTTTAAAGCCAAATTTTTCAGTTCACCTGAAAGACTAAGATGCATACTAACAACATTTCTTGCTTTAAAGCAAAAACTTGTGTTGGGGGATGTCACTGTCTTGCCAGGCACGATGGCAAATTTCTTGTTCACCAGGTTGCAAAATGGTTGTAGAGTCCATACAGCCTAAAAGCCAGATATTGCCAACATCTACTGTGGAATAAAGTAACAGAACAATTTAAGCAAGGACCACACTGATAAGAGATCATAAGTAGGATATTCTTTCAGAACTTGCTGCGCACAGCAAGGTTAGAGACAAAGGGAGAAGATGATGTAAGAAGTAGGGCAAAATTGTTGGCTTGTCTTGTAATAATTCCCTGTTTTCTCTGATCTGGGCAACTGCAATTCTGCCTCTCCCACTTCCAAATCCTGGTGCTATCATTACCTCCAAAGTTCTTGAGTAGAGTTTGAAGTAAACCACCAGCTTTTTCCAGAGAAAACTACCATTCTAATCTTGCTCACAATTAAGTTGTCTCCTGAGTATGCTTGACAAGACACAGGAGATACATGACTGGAAGTCTCCATGTTGTGTATTATTGTGTGCCTTCATGTCATTTCCAACTCATGCAACCCTAAGATGAACCTATCATGAGGTTTTCTTGGCAAGATTTGTTCAGAGTAAGTTTTGTCTTTGCCTTCATCTGAGGCTGAGACAGTATGATTTCCACAAGGTCATCCAGTGGGTTTCCATGGCAGAATGAGGATTCAAACCCTGACCTCCAGAATCATAGCCTAACACTCAAACTATAGCACTATACCAGCTCTCTTGTAACTTTCCATGTTTACCACTTTGCAAAACAAAATGAAATGAAAGTAACTATAATAAGAACAAAACTTAAGTGGGGTCCTGGTCCTGGGAGCAAGACTTAAAAAAAAAAACAGTCTATCCCGATATAATTTTCTCAGCCAGAATTGCCCCATCCATGCAATTACTTTCCACAAAGGGAAATATGGTTACCATGAAACAACTCTTTCCTCAATCATTTTCTATTTTGTGTGGAAGATGCTCCAAGAATCTGCAGAGTCCATAAAAAGTGGGGACAGATATTGATACTATGGCCACTTCTGTAGTACACTGTTACAATGTTATTATTCCACTTTCAACATCCTGTGGAATTCTGGGGTTTGTAGTTTACTGAGGCCAAAGAGCTCTCTGGCTGAGAATTCTAAATGCCCCTCCCTAAAGTGTAGTGTGGAAATGGCCTATAATTTCTCCACGACGGGCCCATCGACAAGACATACAGGCAGTGGTAGAAAACATGTAGTACCTCTAGGCTCCATATGTGACATTAATGAATCAGGGCCTTTGCTTACGCAGGAGAAATGAAAACATTTCCCAGCGTTCTCCCTTGCTACACCAGCTGGTCTGGGGCTGCAATACGCACAGTTATTTACCATCCTTATAAAAATTTAATATCCTATTTATCCTTTTTTATTTGTCTATTCCACTCAATAAGCTTGCACAGTTTGACACAAAGGAGACTGAATCAAAACCCCAATGCTGAGAATACCTTAAAGCTTCCTAAACTTTCTGCCTCATTAAATAAACTTTACAGTAGCATGGGACACTGTCTTATCAGATAAAAAAATCCAAAGTTAGAAACAAATGGAAAACTCTTGGTATACACTTGCTTTATTAAATACATGAGATCATTAGAGAGTTAATTAAGAACTAGTTTTGAATACGCTGGATGGACAGTACTGAACATTTTTTGAGTAGATAAGAAAAAAGCAATCTGCTGAGATTGTAACTGCATAAGATAATAATCAAATGAGGCATTTTATTACTCCTACTATGCTTTAAAACACATGCCTGTAATAGCCAACATGATGGGTTTCCTTAAGAGTTCTACAAAATACTACACACAGGTCACTCCAATTTGAGGGTAGCTATAAGAAGATATTAAACTCCATGTATAAGGGCATAGGCAACGATAATGGTCTGAGGTTTTAGCTTATAAAAGGACACACACAGAAGTGATTTGGACTGTGCATGTCTCAAATATTCTCTAAGTTCAATATTCACGTGGACAACTGGTATATTTGATAAAATTGATCTTGTTATCAAGAATAAACACTCTTGTTTCTGTAGCATTTGATTCACTTTTGTTTTGTTGATGCAACTCTACCTTTTTTCCTTCTTCTTTGCTCTTGTTGTAGCTTCATTTGTGGTTTAATCTGATTGGCTGTAATCATCCACATGGTTTTGTTGAGGACGTAGAATGTAGAAAAGTTACTTGGTTGGATTATGACTCTCAGAATTCCCCAGCCAGCTTGATCAGCAGCCATGTTGGCTGAGAGATCCTGGGAGTTGTTATCATGCCTTGGAAACAGTAGTTATGAAATGAAACTCCCAGAGTCTACCAGCCACCATTACCAAGCATGGCTGGCAGTCATGCACTAGAGCATTCTGGAAGTTGTAGTCCAGTAAGGTAATTTTTCCAAGCTCTGCATAATGCTGATTGGCTGAGACCATGCAAATATTTTACTGCTATCTACAATACCACATCAGGCACTGTGTTCTGACAATTTTAGGGGAAAAAAATCATATGAGTTCACCACAGATTAGGTGGACGACAGCAAGGAGAAATAAGTCATAAGAAAATGGTGCCAAGAAACAGAGGTCCATGAAGCCAAAGGTGGCTGGATTGCATCAAAAAATGTAAATATATGCAAAATGTATTTACAAACCCAATGAGAATAAAGAAAGTAGTTTACAACTCCTGAAAGAAAACACTAAGCTAATTAGTTTCAGCTCAACCCTAGTTTTACAGCTCCCGACTTTTATATAGGGGTGATGAGCAAGAATTTCATTCAGTTCATTTTTTTTTTACAAGAATACACGAGTGTGCCATTTTTAATTCACAAATGGGATGCAAAGAAAATCTTTTTACAGAGATCTTTAAAAAAAAAGAAATGAAATGAGTGTGAGAAACAACAAAACTGACAGATTCATCCATCAGGCAGAGGAAATTGTTAGTTTCTGGTCCAAAAAAACTGAAAGTAGAAGATATTCTACTTTAGAAGAAAGTACGAAGCTATTATTTTATCTCCACTTAACAAGTCTGCAGTTCACAGGCACTTTGAACTTTTTCAGAGAGTACAGGAATATGTTTGAGCACGTGATCACAGTCTGTCTGGAAGCTAGGGTTACTTCATATATATATAGGTATTCCCAAATGTAGGAAAACAAGATTCACTGATATGCCACTCCTGGCACAAAATCAAATCAACTATAGGCAAACCACTCTTTCAGCCTCAGTTCTTCCATCTGCAAAAAGTTGTTTAACATACATTGATCCTTGTCCAAAGTTAGCTACCTCTTCCTTACATTACTTCTATGGTTACCTGAGGGAATGCCAATGAAGACATATTATGGCAACAAAAATGAATAAGCACCTATTTTTGTTGGAGCAACTCCAAAAAAGACAGCTCTTTTGCAAGGGGCACTTCTGCCTCACCCTCTACCCTCAGGAGTCATCTCGGTCTGGATCATTTTTGTCCCCTCTTTTTTCTCCTGTAAATTAACATCTACACCTTTAAAATGGCCACAAATTATTAACACAAAAGGAGCTGAGAAGCATTCCTAGATCAATAACCTTGGGCTTCTGGAAGGTCAATAAAAAAAAAAGAGGAAAAAAAATAAAATATACAGATGAGAAAGAAAAGGCTGAATTTATTGTTTTTGTGTCCTTAAATCCTGAAAGAAATCAGGCAAAGAGTCTATGCATAAGACATGATTGCAGAAATGAGTAAAAGTTATTTGATGGATCTTTTCTACTTTGCCATCTTTTTTGCTGCAGGCAGCAGTCGTGAACTGAATCCTGACATTCCTTTACAGGTGATTATTACACTTCCTAAAAGAAGACTAATAAATGGCCTGTCATAGAAATTTCATTTCTCTTTAGCCAAAAATTGTCAACATTCCTTACAACGAGACTTCTCTCTTATATTGCTCTTTCCATTCCAATCTTTCCAAGCGTTAGTATATTAAGCTATATTATTCATCTGGTAGACAAACAGGGATCTATTATGGAATCATCATATCACAGAGCTATCAGGAATCTAAAAGATCATCAAGTCTTATTTCCTGATGTAAGATTTCGTGTAAGTAAAGGATAAGGATAAGGATAAGGAACTGAGAACATGCTATAATATAAAACCGGGGCCTGACAACCCAGGTTCCAAAAGAGAGTTTGGGACCACCCTGGATTTGTTCTAACCAGAGTTACTCCTAGTCATGCACGCCAACTACAGAACTACAAGCTACAGAATTCTTATGGGGGATTCACTTGCAAAAGCAGATAGAGAAAAGTCCTCTCCCAAACGCTATCCTCTGCTTAGTGTTGTTCTCACATGAACCCAGAAAACTATGAGCCATTATCAATAGATCCAGGTGACTCTCGCAGCAGCAAAATGCCCAAGACATTTTGCTACCTGAAGAAAAGAAAAGATGTTATTCCCATTTCAAATAAAGGCAACAAGATTGGACCCTTGTAATGGGAATACATCTTCCACTACTCTCAAGGTTAGTGGACTACCCCTGAAGACACCGGATAGAAGCTATTTGACACATAGGGTCTGTCCTTTAACAGCTTGTCGCATACGTCACCCACAGCATTTGCTGCCTGAGGCACTTTCCACACTATGCCTAATAGTAGAGTTGGCCCTGGGTAATAGCAAGTTGAGCAAAACCCAATAGGCAATGGCAGGCTAAGGTACTGAGACAATCTACACATTCAGCATTCCATCTACCTCAAGTTCAAGGTGGAGACATTTCATACACCAACCAAAAATTCTCCATCCTGTCTGTTGGTGGCAAGAAATAGACGGGAGTGGGAAGAATTTGCCAAATATTCTCCAGGTGGGAGATGGAATCCTCTCACAGTTTGTGAGAAATAAACAACAACAACAACAACAACAAAAACTCTGCAAAGGTTGTTGGGGTTTTTTGGAGGGGGAGGTTAGCTCATTTCATACCAAATGAAACTATGTTGTTACTGCTAGTGGAGAAGGAATCAATATGCTAAGAGAGGAGAACTTCAAAGAGTTAGGACCGAGTTTGTTGCTTCTTCAACAAAATTAAAACAATATTAAACAATATTTAAACTAATGCTGAACAGAATTTGGGAAATTGTTTCTTAAAAGTAACAAGTTGGTTGGCATGCCTAGCCTCCTGTGGAAGAGTGTTCACAGAGTGGGAGCAGCCATTGAGAAGGCTCTCTCCCATGTCCTCACCAGGCAAGTCTGGGATGGTGGTGGGACAGAGAGAAAGCCTTCCCCAGCGGATCTTAAGGCTCTAGCTGGTTTGTAAAGAGAGATACAGTCTTTCAGATAGCCTAGACTTAAGCCATTTAGGACTTCATAGGTCATAACTAGCACTTTGAATTGTGCCCCGAAATGAACAGGTAGCCAGCGGAACTGTTTTAGCAAGGGAGCTATCTGCTTCTTGTAACTCACCCCAGTCAGCATTCTGGCTGCTGCATTTTGAACCTGCTGAAGTTTCCAAACAGTTTCCAAAGGCAGCCCCACGTAGAGGATGTTACAGTAGTCCAAACAAGATGTAATCAAGGTGTGTGTCACTGAAGCCAGATCTGACATCTCAAGGAACGGGCGCAGCTGGCACACAAATTTTAACTGTGCAAGTGCATTCCTGGCCACTGCTGAGACCTGGGCATCCAGGCTCAGATGTGAGCCCAAGAGATCACCAAGGCTGCGAGCCTGTGATTTCATGGGGGAGTGTAACCCCATCTAGCACAGGCAAAGTCCTTATTCCCTGATCTGCCTTTCAACTCACCAAGAGCACCTCTGTCTTGTCTGGATTAAGCTTCAATTTTTTTGCCCTCATCCAGTCCATTACTGACAGCAGACATTGGTTCAGGACCGAGACATCTTCCTTGCAATCAGACAGAAAGGAGAGATAGAATTGGGTGTCATCAGCACACTGGTGACACCAAACCCCAAAACTCCGGATGACCTCTCCCAGTGGTTTTATGTAGATGTTAAACAGCATGGGGGACAAAAAAGAACCCTGAGGGACCCCCCAGACCAATGGCATTGATATAGACACTTATATAGCAGAGGGCAGCCAACATCATTAGAGGAATGGAAATTCATTCAAGCTTCTGAAGAAGTGAACTGTACTCTATGCAAGCTTATGCCACCTAAACCTTGCTAGTCTTTAAGATGCCACAAGACTCTTTGGTTTTGTTTTTTATTCCCTTTTTAGTGTCATATACTAACACCCCAGTGTATAGAAGAAGACATTTGAGCAGGTTATAGCTTTTCTTACCCTTGCATAACAAGCTGCACCTGCCAAAATTATCCCTTTATATAACGATTAAAGGCATTCGAAGCATTGCTCTCTCTCTTTTTTTTAATCTGGTTTGATCAATCCCATATCTTGGCATTCCTTAAAGGTCTCCTTTTGTTATGAGCTATGCTAAACAGTCACATTACTAATGCTCTTACTACAGAAGGTTGTACAAAAAAGGAATAGGACAAAAAAGAAAATCTAAGAGGTAAACAATAAAATATTGTCTATTGATATGAAAGATGAGCTAACACGGATTTCTAAAGAGTTTTGGATGAAGAAACTAGAAAAAAAAGATGGCAGTCAATATTAACAATAAACATTTACCCTCATGAATATTACTGAGGTGCTGCAGCTCCATCTAGAGTCTAAATGTTCCTCAACTAAATGAGTGAAATAAAGAAAAATGCACATATCTAAGGCCATTTCTGCACTACACTTATAGTGCTATTATTCTACTTCAACATCCAGTTTAAGGAGGGGCATTTAGAATTCTCAGCCAGAGAGCTCTTTGCCCTCAGTAAACTATAAACCCCAGAATTCCACAGGATGTTGAAAGTGGAATAATAGCACTATAACAGTGTAGTGCGGAAATGGCTTACTTACTTCTAGGTCTGTGGATAGATTTATATAATCTTGACTGAGAAAAGTTCCTGTTTTGTTTAGTAATGTTCTCCATTTACGACGGGCCACCATTGTTCTGTTTTTTAGGAGGGTGTAGTTCCTCAGAATTTTAGCAGTCTATGGTTTGAAATATATTTTCTCAAGATAGAAAAGGAGGCCAACCTGACAGGAGTTCTCTCAGACACATGCCATCTGCCACCCGGTAGGAAATATAAGCATTTCCCTTTCTTTTTTTTTCCCAAGGACAGGTATCCACACCTATCCACTCCTTGTTATGCACTTGACCTACATTTACCAGTGGTCTCCTGAAACCCACAGGCAGGCATTACTTTCATGCTATAAGAGGGCCTCCTTTTGTTCATTTATTTACTTACTTATATTTCTATTCCACCAAGCAGAACAAAAAGTTCTCTAGGTGGTTCACAGATAAGAGGTGAACCATGAAGGATAAAAATAAAATAAACACAGGTATAAAATCTTAAGGAGTTAAAGCAGATCAGAATACCAACCAGGAACAGAAATGATAGTGCAAAAGGACCTTAAAAGTAGGAAAACTGATAAGCTAAATAAAACGTACTTTCACAACCAGTAAAAGACTGTAACTACAAGTGGGGCAGGCCAGTCCAAAAGTGAGGAACCTTAGTCTACTACTTTCATGATGCGATGCCCCTGGGAGGACATTCCAAACTCCAGGCAGAGGGAGGGAGAGAGGGAGGGAGGGAGGTATAAATAAATAAATAAATAAACTTTCCTCGATCCTGACCCCAAAGTAATCAATCAGAATCAATAGAACATATAATATGACTATTGATGAGGTAGATTGCTAGACTAGTACAGATTGTACCCTACATTTTTGCTTCATGAACAGGAGGAGTTTAAATTCATGGAGGAAAATTGTACTAAGGAGACGTGTCCTTCTACCTGTGCAACTCTCCTCCCCATCATTGAACAATATTATTAAATGCAACCAGAGTATTCTACTTTGCAGTTAACAGTACTCTATTTGAAGGGCTGATAGAGGACAGTCCTCTACTGTTGACGAGCACTGTTTGAAAGATGGCCCAGTTCAAAAATAAAGACTAATAAGAAGAGAGATCAGGGAGTTTGATGATTCGCATCTAAACAACTATCACCTGGACAGTGCCCTGAGAAGATGCATGGGTCACTTATACAGTGACCTTCTAGAGAAACACTGTATTTGTACTTAAAACTGCTGTAAGGATATCTAAATTCATATCTATACTTATAAACTGAAAATCCTGGATTACATCTTTGTGCATCCAAATGCTACATCATTTGTGCATATCTGCATAAATCAACAAAACTTACACATGTTCCACCAACATCATATACACTTGCATGCCGGCACCTCAAATACCACCTTCAGGAAAAGCATCAATGATTTTTCTACAACATTTAGAAACCGTAAATCAGCACTGACCACCAGAAAGCTGGAATAAACTGTTGAAAAACACTATTCTGTGGGGCACAGCCATTCTAGCATGGCCATGTTGTCAACAGAGAAACCTAAGAATCCAACCATGCATGAGAAAAGAGAAAATGTTCAGAGGTACAGACTCAAATAGTATAGTAGCTAAGTCTAGTAGTGTAAGTTAATTTAGAGGACAATGTCATTTTTGCCTCCAGTACTATTAACTGAATTCCATGTTAACCTCTTAGGAATTCCATAACTGCTACTACATGCTATTAATGTCTTTTTCCAATGGACATTATTGAGAAAGGTGGAAGTCAAAATGTCCAATGGCTTATCAACATCTATGTTTCCAATCATTTTAACAAATCTGTTTCAATTTTATGGCATCCTTTCAGGACCCAGGTTCTACCCAAAGACAGTGTTGTTCAATTGTTTTATTCAACTTTCCAACATACAAACAGATTTAAGTCTCTTTTTTTTCCCCAGCCAGACTATAAATATGCTTATATGGCAAGGGTGGGGAATGTGTGGCTTTCCAATTGTTGTTGGGACTGTGTGTCTCATAATCTTTCACCGTTGACCATACTTGCCAGGACTAATGAAAGCTGCAGTCCAACTTTTTGAGAACAATACATTCTAGCATTATGTTTGTTCTCCATTGTCTGCTATACGTTCAATGTTTCATTTTCTGGCTGTTGTCAGTGTATTTGAAACAATTGCAGGGAAACAAACATTTTATTTAAAAAAAAAATGATTTACATTTAGAAGCGATAACAGTTACATCCAATAATGTTCCAGTATGGAAACAGTATGGAAAAATAAGAAAAATAAAAATGTGAAAGGTGGAAAACAACCACATTAGTTATAAGCTTCTATAAAAGCCAACCAAATCTCCAAATTTAAGTTCATTTGTAAATTTCATCTATACATTGTTCTTTTAGCTACCACAAGTGTTGTCAGATATTCTAACCATTGGATCACTAGTGGAGAAAAATTATAATTCCAATAGAAAAATATTAATCTTTTAGCAGTCAAAAGGACATGAAAAATCTGCTTTTGCTGGCCATTTGTTAATTTCCAAGCAGTAGGTAAATAATTCAGAACATGCATGTCCCTAAATATCAAGGAACTTTCCAAAACCAATTTTACTCATGTGATTAGTTTCTCCCAAAATGTAGCTATTACGCGACAGCTCCAAAACATATCCATTAAGGAACCATTATCAGTATTACATCTACAACAGTTTGTTGATTGAGGAAGCCCTTTCATGGACGGAAATTGTGGTGGCCAATATACCTGATAGCCATTGATTAGTCACAACTAGATATTCCAGTTCTCTATTCTATTCTTCCAACTGCTGGATTTCTTGGCAAAAGACTGCCCTTTATAGAAATTGAGAACCAAGTATAGGTGGCATTCCACTTCCATGGTGGTTAGGGGCACAGGGCCCCTGTGAAACTGGAAAAACCATGAATATCTCAAGCTCCCAAACCTTAACTGACACACACACACACACACACACACACACACACACAAATGTATCTGTACTGGCAGGGTGGCTGGGCCTGACCAGTGAAGGGGATGGGATGAGAGGAGTGGGAAGAGGAAGAAAGGAAACACCTGTCCCATTCCCTTCTCCCTTTACACCCACACATGTGAGCAAGTGAACATAACTATTCAAGGCAGAGCAGCCCTCTCCAGTTTTCACTCTGGCAATCCCAATTTCAGCAATAAGGCAGGAGCCTCAGTCTGGATACACTTCATGATACAGCATACTTACATAATGATTCATGTTCCTTGCCTGCGAATAGTGGAACAAATAACACTGAATCTTGGTGATGACAGATTGAAAACTGGAGAGGGCTCTTCCACCTTTAGTGGTTGTGTGGAACGAGGAATTTAAGCAGATGTTGCTTTGCCACTTCCTTGTGTGACATGCTGTATCTGGTGAAATCCTGACTTCTAAGCAACCATAAAAGAGGGAGGAGCCTTCTCTAGTTTTTGAACTTCATCACCTACTCAGTCTCTAGATATATAATGTACCATCATCCCTCTACATTTGCTAGGGTTAGGGGTGCAAGATCCTTGTGAAAGTGGAAAAACTGTGAATAACTCTAGGCCCTCCCAACCCGTATTTAACACACAAACACACATTTTCAACCCACCGCATCAGGGTTCCTTCACAAGGCAGGGTGGCTGGTGGGGTTTACTGCCACCTCCACTGCTGCCCCACATCATTTTTAATAGAGACTTACAAGCCTCATCGACAGTTTCTCAGTCTCATGAAGCTTGCAGTTCCTATTAAAAATGGCATAGAGAAGGAGCAGAGGTGACAGCAAATAACCCGTGAATAATCAAATCCGTAAAAGTGAAAACTGCAGATGTGGAGGGCTGACTGTATATGAAAATCAAGGATCTTGCTAATGTGGAAAGACCTCTTGAGAACAGGAGCTTTTCCTTTCTAATGCTTCAGTCTTTATGAGAGGAAACAAATGATGAAACAGGCAGAGCTAAGCATTCACCTGCTCGCGTACTGAAGAATACAAGATGAGTAATACCTGGCTAGGATTCCCATTGTAGTAGATAGAATAGTGCAGTGATTCTTAACCTGGGATCTGAGGACCTCTGGGTTCACAGAGTCCTCACAGGGGCTCCATGAAGCCCTGCTGCTGGATACCAGCAGCAGCAACAGGGACATGATGGGATGCGGTGCAGATGCTAAAACTACTCCCTCATTTGGAAGTAAGAGAGTAGTGTGGGTGTGCACACATGCCTGTCACTAAGTCCATTTTGTCAGAACACGACAGCAGTGGGCATGGTTGCTGACGGACATGGCAGTAGGTATGTGTGCATGCCCAAGCTGCTCCCTCATTTGCAAATGAAGGAGCAGTTTTGCTGCCTGCACCACCGTCCCACTTCCACATGCTTGACAAAAGGGACACAGCAGTAGGTGTGTGTGCAAATTAGAACTCTGGAGAGCAGGGCTTGAATCCCCAGTCAGCCATGGAAAGCCACTGGGTGACGTCAGACAAGTAACATTCACTCAGCCTCAGAGAAAGGCAAAGGCAACAAATCTTGCCAAGAGAATCCCATTGATAGGTTCTCCTTAGGGTCATCATAACTGAGCATTCAAAGGGGAGAGACATGATGGCTAGAAAGAACTTCCCCCTGTCAGACTCACTTTGTTGTTGTGTGCTTTCAAGTTGCTTCAGACTTATGGCAATCCTAAGATGAGCCTATAGGTTTGGTTCGGTTTGGTTTTTGCCAAAAATTTGTTCAGAGGGAATTTGCTTTTGCCATCTTCTGAGGCTGAGAGAACGTGACTTGCTCAACATCATTCAATGTCTGAGTGAGCTTCTGAATCCTAGCCTTTAAACCTTTAACAAATAAATAAATATTTGAATATTTAAATACATATTTGAATTTTTAAATCTAAATTTAAATATTTCAATCTTGAGTTAAATCTTGAGGGTCCCCAGCAACAAATTATCTTTACAAGGGGTCCCCAGAAAAGAAAATGTTAAGAACCACTGGAATAGTGCTTGTGGAGAGCTGAATTCAATATTTCACAGTTCAGTGGATAACCTTTGCTCAATGGCTCTCTCTTAGTCTAACCTACCCTCACATACATGGTGTAAAAATACAAGGGGAATCATTTATACTGTCCCAATCTTCTTGGCGGAAGGGCAGGACAGGAAGGTGTTAATAACAATGAAATGTACAGTACACTAATGTAAATCCCACTGAATTCAAAGGATAACATGAAGTAACAAGACATAGGATGATAGACAAAGTTTCAGCAGAGAGTGTGATTCTGAGGAAAAATTCTGTCAGGAAAAATTCCACGATTGCTAGATTACCAACACTGCATTCCAGGAGATTTCAGGGCCAAAATCTGAGACCGAAGGACAGTTCATTGTGGTATCACGGTGCAGAACCTTGTAAGGTAACAAGTACAAGGCAGACAAGGATTGGAACTACTTTTGATTGGGAGGCCAATCGGGATAAATGGACTTCATAACATGTGTAAAATCTCAATAACCAATAATACAGCAACCCAAAGGGGGGGGAAATACAGCTGAGTATGTGGCACAATGCATATAGTTGCTACAGCAGCTTCCCTGCTTCCCATTAGGCTGCTATGTAATGTGGCATAAAATCTTGCATACCACATGTAGGGAGTTTTACTGGGAGCTGGTATGTTGCTGCAGGAGCTTGTGGGAAGTTCACCGTCAGGCCTCAGGGAGTTTTTCATTCTAGGCCTTTCAATGATGCAGCTATTGGGGTTCATACAATAAGGATGCTCACAAGTCATGACACTAATACACATACACACACCTACATTCAAGGGCAGCCATGTTGGCCATGCAAAAGAAAAACAATATAAAGAGTTAAAAACATTTAAAATTAATTGAAAGACAATATTTTAAAAATATCAACAAAACACCATTAAAAACTCACTGCTGTCGGCTGCTAAATCATGCATTCATCTTTCTCCTTCCTCCCCATTCCTGAATTTGCAGGGTGACAAATGTTGCCTATGGGCAGAAGTCTTCACACTGAGCCAGAAAGCCATGGAGCCAACTGGAGACGGGTGCCCAGGTTTTAAAGCAGTAGTTCTCAACCTTGGGTATTCCATGCCCTTTGGACTTCAATTTCCAGAATTCTGGAGCATCGGCTGTGAATTCTGAGAGATGGAGTTCAAAACATCCAAAAGACAAAAGCTTGTAAGAACCACTTCAAACCCACTACACATAGTAAAATAAAACTGTCATCCCACTGGAAAACCCTGTCCCGGGGTCTACAATTTTGATATTAAAATCTGATTCAATGTGCCTGAGAGGTCACCCGGATGGGCACATAGGCAGCAACAGTCGAATGATCAAAAACCAGGTCAGGCCAGTAAAATCCCCAGTCACATAGCCCCAGGAGACCTCAAGCCGTGCAAACCCACAGTAGACAAAGGGTCCTCACCCCCTGAGAAGCCGACTTGAGGGGATTAGCGTGTTTGCCCCACGTTGAACACTGGTAGCAATAAAATCCTATCAGGCAAGGACCGTTCACATGAAGTCACACCACAACCCAATGCAACCAAAGATCCTGAGACTTTGGAAACACCTTGTAATCTCATCATGCAAAAAGAGTTGCCATCGTGGAGCTTCTTTTCCGTTGCAACACCCATTGTTCTCCCCGGGAAAGGATTAGCCCTCCAAGTACTTTTCCCCCTACAAACAGTCCCAGTTTTTGAGTGGTTCTTTGGATCACTCCCAGTCATCCCAACTGACTGTTTCTCTGTCTGTTGAGTAATCCCCTCAGCCCTCTCCGTGCTGAGCTCCATTTCTTTGCTGTTTTTCCCGGACCAAGGACTTCAGGAAAAGGTGCAGTATTACCCCAGCTACAATCCCTTCAATATTCCCCCTATCCAGTTTCCTCTCTTTTGCTTCTTAATAAGTCTTGAGTGAGTGTGTGAGTGATTGTGTTGGTGCATGAGATTTTATTCAATAAAATCATTTATTAGACATTTTCGTTTGGTTTTTGGCTTGGCCTGACCCTGTAAAAACTGGGTAACAAGACCCCGCTAGGTTACCCTGCCTCTCACATTGCTATTGCTCGTGCTCTGGCTAGTTTCCATTCCCCATCACGTGGAGCACACTGAGGTGTCCCCCAAGGGACCCCAGAAATCAAGGTAACAAAACATCCTTTTCCTCCAGTGCTACTCACCCTGAGACAGGTGTCTCTGCCTGAAGATCAAGAGAAACTTTCATTCCCTGAGATTTCACTTGGTTTTCCTGAGATGTGGCAACTCTTAAAAATAACAAAAAGATGATTGCTAGAAAAGAATGGCATGTTTAATATTACCCACTTCATTCTCTGCTATAACAATGTGCCAAGATCATAACAGATTCTAAAACAAAAAGAAAAAAAGAAAATATATTTGTTAACTTCTTTCCTAACTAAAATTGGCCCCACTAAATAAGAAACTAAAGTTTTTAACTGACCAAATTAAAACTTGCAATCCCAATATTATACAAGAAGATAAATGTCATGTTTAATATTACTTGCTTCATTATCTGCTATAACAATGTGCCAAGACCATAATGGATTCAAAAACAAGAATTTTTTTTTTAAAAAAAGGAAAGTCTATTTGTTAACCTCTTTCCTAACCAAAAATGGCCCCATTAATTAAGGAGTTTTAATTGACCAAATTAAAGCTTGCAATCCCAATATTATACAAGGTTTGGGGAAAAACCTTGGTTTTTGAAGTATGTTAACAACATTCCTCACAGACTTTTGGGTTTTATGTAGTTTATACATGCAAGTACATCACCTGTAGCCCTCTTTTCTTGCTTTTTTAGACTCAGCTAAGAGAGCTACTTGAAGAAGAATTGGAAAGAAAACCCACAGTTGAGCTACAATGCTAAAAAAATGCAGAGGGCAAGGATATGGTTAAAAACAAATTAAAACTTGCATTATGCTGCTGTTTCCTGTGATAGGTGATTATACCAGTAACGTCTACTTTCTGAATCCCAAATATGTGTGTGCAAGCAGTGTAAACACTCAGAGCTGGTTCTGCCATTTGGCAGAGTGAGGCAGCTATCTGAGATGGCTGACTCTCATGTCATACAAAGGCAGCAAACAATGAGGGGAAGGCTATTTTGCCTCAGGTGCTAAAATAACGAGACTGGCCTTAGTTACTCTACATTTTGACTTGGGGAAGTCAAGAGAGCATGTACTGCTCTGCCTAGGGTAGGAAAATGTTTGAGCCAGCCTTGGTGCCACTTGCATCCCTTGCCATCTTATCAGTGATGCCTGTAATTGTGTTCACTTGTTCCTCTGGATTTCTCTGGTTGAAGTCAATAAGGGCCCACGGTGAATATCCTAGAAGGCTCTGTTGCAAGCAGTAGATGTGCTGCAGCAACACCAAGAGACACTTATTAAACTGAAGCCTCATTGGGCTAGGTGCAGGCTTCAATTTGAAAACCTTGCAACTTGTTTTGTCAGTGGAAGGGCTTAGCTCTGGAACTTGTGAAGCTAATAATAACACTTGGAAGAGAGAGAGAGAGAATGAGAGAGAGAGAGAGATGTTCAAGTGTTTAAAGCACTTCACATCCATTTATTTCAGTATGGAACTTGGGTGCCTGAGGGAATATTTTTCTCCCACATCAATCTGCTGTTAGCTTGAGAGCTAGAAACCCCAAAGCTTGGAAATGTTTGTTTGTGGCAGGAGGGGGGACTACAACAGTAGAAATAATGGCTGGGGGATTCTAGGAGTTGTCCAAAAAGGTAAACTCTGGAATCCTTCTTCCAAGGATGCCCAGAAGCAGATGCGAGGTAGGTGACAATTGGAAAGTAGTCTTTCTCAGCCACTTTGTCCCAGCTTATCTCTCACAGAGGCTTATCTAGTGCATTTGTTATCTTTTCAGTCTTTTATTTTTCAAGGATTTAAGAGCTGACATATATTTTTAACTCTCCCGACTGTTTTTACTGTTTTATTAGTAGCTGTTTTTATTTCATTTGAAAATGTGAATTATCCTATTTTTTTCACCCACATGCATACATACATATTTTGTCCATTCTTGCAATAATTAGAGCCAGTGTGGTATCACTGAAAGGCTAAACAAGGAACATTCAGGTTCAAATGGTCTCAGCTATGGAATTCACTGGGCAATTTCTTCATATATCACTGTCTCTTGACACTATCTACTTCACAGAGTTTTCTGTGGATGATATGGGATAATTCTATGTAGCCAGGCCTGAATTCCATGTATCTTCTGAAAAGAAGATGGCAGGTTGAAGATGAGACTATTGTGACTTGTTTAATACTTCTGAAAGAGTACGTGGGACTGAGGTGAAGATCAAACTAGAAATTCTCTTGATTAGAGCTTACTCTCCTGGAGCTCAATCCTATAAAAGTTTACTCAAACACTTAAGTCCCAATGGATTCAATTAGGCTTGTTCCCAAGAAAGTGTGCATATGATGGCAGCACATTTAGTCACCCCGCTACATCATCTCCACTAATAAAGAGAGGAAATCATGGGAATGAACAAGATGTCATTCCCTACTGAATACCAGCAGCTTTGACATATCACAGATAAAGAGACATGCTTCTCAGTCACCAAGCACATTGTGGGTACATCTGAGCAACTGAATCTGTATTTTTATAAATTAACCACTCACTGACTAGATGCTGGGCACAGGACGTGACAGTGACTGTCATATATATAGACTATACATGTCTGTTCAGAAGTAAATCATATTAAATTGTATTAAGGCTTATCCATAGTCTCACATCGACCTACTCCCAAAGAACTTAATGCAGTCTTAGGCTAGTACACAAACAAGAATCAGAGCAGCAGAGTGGCAACCAGCAATCAGTTGAGCTGACTGGCCAAAAACCGGGTTTTAAATAATTTTTTTCTGCCTGGAAGGTAGAGGTGCTAATGGCTCTCTAGCAGCATAAACAATGGAGTCTGGAGAATGGACAATGAGGTCCAGAATGAACTCATGGTCTTAACGTCAGGTGACAAAGGGCTAATGGTAGCCTTGATACCTCTTTAATTGTTGGGCAGCTGTAGGGACAAAAGAGAAGTTTGCTTGGTCAGAGGGAGAGGAGCTAAGACAATCAGCCATCATATGGGAGCATCTCGGAGAGCCGTCTCCTAAAGGTTGAGTCATCAGAAGTCAACTGTAGGTCCATCATTGCTGAAATTTCCTGGTGATTTCCTATGACCTGGCTACAGCTTGAGGTCTCTTCTGATCTGATTTTGCAATGTACATATGCAACCAGCTTTTCCTCTTAGCCAGCATGGCCATGCAGCCATAGCAGAGTATAATTTATATTTATGTAAATTAATATTTACCAATTAAACCATATCAAAGTGTAGGGGTGTACAGCCTACTAACCATTATGTCTAGGATTCTCCCACTTCCACCAATCACTGACAGGCTCAATGTTGTCAGTGTTGTCAGCTGAGATTGCATGTTGGGCAGAAGGAAAAACCCAGTGGAAGAACACTGACAGAAACCTACACTCCAATAACAGTCATAGAAGATCTTGGCCTTTGTCTACTGGATTGAATTCAGAGACTCTCTTTGCCTTATCATGCCTACTAGTAATCACTGCTGGGCACACTTCCATGAATACATAGGTCTCTTTTAAAGCCAACTAGTGTCCACCACTACATCTTGTAGCTATGAAGTCCACATGTTAAGTATGCCTTGAATGCCTTGGAGACCTGAGATTTTATCAGTGTTGATGTGGGTCACAATTTTTTCAACTCCATTGATGCAGACCACAGGTTTTTCACACCATTGTGTCCATATTTCCTGTAGCCAATTTACCATCTGATGGTCACCTTTCTGGTAAGGAGCCTTGGCAGGCCTGACCAGACAAATCTTCAGATGGCAGATATGCAGCTATCCATACTTAAAGCCTTACCAGCTTGGTGATGGTTGATAGATGTTAATACCGTTTGAGAGCCCAACTCCACAGCACAATGAGGTGACAAGCAGGATTTTATAGAAGACACTAAATGTACAATGCAGGGACAGGATTTTTCCTTTGTCTGTTCTGGATCTCCTGCAAATCAATTGATCAGGTGACCCTGAGTCTTAGTGTGGGCTCAGAGTGTGGCATTGATTCTTTGGCCAGCCCAGAGATAGGAAACTTAGTAGGAGAAAAAAAATTATTAATATTTATTTAATTTCCTTGCTTTTTCCCACAGTGGGACCCAGAGCAGCTTACAATATTAAAGCTATAAATAGTACAAACTTTTTTAAAAAAAGAAAGAATGAATCCAATTAAAACATTGATTTAAAACAATTCAAAACATATTAAAAGGTATAGGCATACCCACTGAACATGTTTATTTATTTGTACTGTCAGTTTAACTCACTGTTAGACAGCTCAAAATCTGTTTCAATAACAACTCACTGACAATTATAAGCAACTGTTAATCCTTTTGTACTATGTTTCTCATCTCTCTGCCAGCCAACCTCTCCTGTTTGCTCTGAAGACCTATCAGAAGCCATTTTGTTTGATTTGACTCTGCAGGCCTGGCAGAGAAACTTCCATTTCCTTTAAGCAGACTGACTTGACACAGAATATCAATAATTAGTGGCTTAATTTTTTCCTACACTGAGGAACACAATTTAGCTCACATTGTTCATGTAACAATTTTTTTTCTTGTATAACACAAGGCAAACCTCCAGAGAGTCATATCTTTTGTGCCTGTGGCATCAAAAGCTTGAGTCTTTCTTCATGAATTGAGGCTTACTGTGCCCTAGGCTACTGCCTTGATTTATACAGCTGGGGTCCTGATGGCAATCCACAATATTTCATGTAATAAGACTGCCATTGTTATTGGAGAAGTCTAATAGATAAGATGCTGCACTCTATAGTCATAGCAGAAAATGTGTCCAACTTGACATTGTGAACTCTGGCATTCTGGTCTGCTCCTATTGTACACTAAGCATTTCATGGTGATAATGAAGCCCCTGCCAGTGACTGGCTGAGCTGCCTTAGTGTCTTAGGCCCTTTCCACACGAGGCTGGTGAATCGGTTCGTGCCGTTTCTTACCGGATTTTCTCGGCTCGAAACAAGGCGGACCTTCCCTCATTTTGTTCCGCACAGCTACTGCGTATGTTCCATTCTGATTCGGAGGAGTGCAAGTTCATGAATCCACACTGCCTCCGCCGTGGCCACTCCCACTACTCCCCTCGCTCCACCCTGTTGGCTGTGATTGGCCCTTTTTTTTTTTGCATGGTTTAGTACGTCATTGCGTAGGTGCGTATGTGTGTACATGCGTAAGTCCATACTACCCCCTGGCCCCTCCCATGAGCCCTCCCTTGACCATCGATCTGCATTGGTGTGAATGTACATGTCTGCACCACTGTGAAAGTATGAATTGGATCAATCTGGAAAATTGGAAAACCGATTTCTTCTGGTTTTCAAATAGCACGCTTTACCACCACATGGGGTGCATTTAGTCGGAACTACGTGCAGAACGAAGGTAAATAAACTGAACCTAGTCCACTCCAAAGTGCAGAAGACCTCCATGGCAAGACACATTGGCCCGCCTTAATAACCGTGTGCGGAAAGGGCCTTAGAATGGTGGATGGGCACAAGTCTCAGGCTTCTGTTAGTTGAAATATTTGATTTTGTACAGGAGCAGAAGGGCTCAAGAAAGATGACTAGAAAAAAACAAGGATCTAAGGGATGAGGAAGCAAGGACCTAGGTGTTCATGAGATATTCTACCCGTGAGCAGCACAGCTGGCTCACAGGAGAAAAGATGTGAAAAGTAGAAGGAAGCATCTTGACAGGAGAAAGAAGCTTAGAAGAAACAGCTGAGACCTATGGTACCCAGAATACTTCAGTCAACATGGTCACTTCCATGTAAGACTGAGAGTTGCAGTCTTTAAAATAAAATTTAAAAAATCTCTTTGTCAATCTCCAAATCAGCCATACCAAGAACTGCAAAAATGAGAAGAGCTTCTATCCCTATATTGATCTGAAATAATCAGCCCAGTCTTTGGTTACATAGATCTGCTTATTCTAAAACAGCATTCCTAAACCTTAAACCCTTAGCTGTTTTTGGACTACTGTTAACAGTCATCACAGCCCACTTCTCATGGTTGTTGGGGCTCATGAGAGTTGTGGTACAAAACACTTTGAGGGCACCAGCTTTAGGGAAAGCTGTTCTAGAATATTCTCGCCTTTCCCTCCAGTTCATCATTTTTGCTAAAGCATGCCCATTCTGACTTTGGGTGCCAAGCAAGTTCCAAAAGGCAATGATTTTCAAGCTTCACTATAGATCAATTTGCTTTTTAGGAGGCATATGTATTAATGAAACATTTAAAATATGTTCACAAGCTGTGTCATGTTGCATTTGCATTGTGCTAAGACCTGAGCAGCTACAGTGGTTTATAATGTGATATAATGCAATGCAATGTGGCAGATATACCAGTATGCCCTCACTGCCAGCCGATTATACATGTGTCCTGAAAAACATGCCTTTGAAACGGCATTCATTGGAACATCACAGTGAATAGCAAGCCAGATTATGGTCTTGCCACTAAACAGTGACTATCTTTGTACCACCGGCAAACTGTCTCTGACAGAAATGGTTTATAAGCTGTCACACATACAAAATTAAAGGGCTAACTGATTATAATGAGGCATACAGAACTAAGTGAAGGCACACCCAAACAGTGGTGTCTATTGAGATTGCAAAGTGATAGCTATGTCTATGAGGTGGGAAATCTGGTAACAAAAAGACGAGCCTGAAACCAACACACCACCAGAACACTTTCCCCCAAAATTCATTTGGGTTCCCTGGTAAATTCCTCTGACATTTTACCTGAGAACAAAAGTGTACATTTGCTTCCAAGTTTTCTTTAAGTGAAATCTGTCAGTAAGTTGGATGTGTGCAAGAAATACGTTACCGCTGTTTCTAGCCCGAGCTTGTGGGATATTAAGATATAATTTGATATCAATAATTTGGCCTTCTGTACCCATTCCTCTCCACGTGCTTGCGAGGCCCCCGGACAAGCACGCACACAGGCGCAGCCGACAATAGCCGAACCATTCACGTCCCAATCTAGGCAGGCCAGTCATTGCCTAGTGCAGCTCCAGGAGACCTCAAGGCAAGTACCACATTATGTATGCACGCAACTTACAAAAGATCCCCTGCCCCGCGCAGGCAGCTTGATGAGCGGACTATACAACGCTCAAACACTCTGCGTTTGCATACTGGCTACTCTATTGGCAATCTGGCTATAACTCAATCCTCTAAAGTACTGACCTTTCAGAGGCTTTGTCTCCAGCCCCAAACTCATTGTTTTCCCCAAGTACGGACTAGCCTGCGGCCACAATTTTCCCTATAAGAACCCCTGACTTTGAGCGCTTCCTCGGATCGCTCTTGGCTTCCATCCCGCCTTGCTGTCGCTTTGTCCAGCGAGCCTTCCCCTCAGCTCCACGTGCTGAGAATCCACGCTCCCCAGCTTCTCTGCTTCTAACTGGGCTTCAGGACAGGTATAGTATTTCCCATACCAAACCTCCTCTAAAAATCGCTCCTCCCTTTATTTCTATAGCTTCTTGCGTGAGTGTGTTGCATACACTTGTGTGATTGTATTTTAATAAAACAATTATTATTAATTTCAACATCTGCCTCATCCTTGACTCGGACTGACCCTGTAGACATAGGGTTCAAGATCTCGCTACATTACCCTGCCTCTCGCATTGCCAACTTGTGCTCTGTGCTAATTCCCTCCCCATTGTTGTGAGCACATTTAGGTGTCCCTCCCAAGACCCCCAGAAATCAGGGTAACAAATATCTTAGGATGTACGGGAAACCTCTGTAGAATCTCCCAGTTCTTTTTTTACTATTCTTTGAGATTTCTTAGCTGTTTCACCTGAAAAAAAAACTCCCAGTTTCATATGACTGTTACTTTAAGATATGTGTGTTTTTTCCCAAATAAGTTTATGATTGTCACTATCTGGTGGAAATGGGCAAATAAAGAGTAATCTTCAAGGAGTTGCAACATTAATGGTACCTGCTGTTTTGGCTTTGGAACTAGAACTGCAAGAAATAACTTAATACTAACCCCATGCTATGACACAGCTAACAATGGCAGATGGTGTCTATCATGTTGGTGGAGTGGTGAATGTGGGCATCAGTCTGAACTTTACAGGCACTGTCTAAGTTGCTGAACCAATACTAGGGATAGGATTCAACATCTTGGATGACTCCTTTAAAGTGTGGGCTGAAATCCAGAGCAGGTTCAACACATCACTGACAGGAAAGCTATCAGATGCTTAAGATATATAAATTTGTGTTTTGAATCTAAAGCAGGGATGGGTAGTGATGGAGGATCTGAGGGGACCCCTACCCTATTTTCAGCCATCCCAGATTCCTGTATGTAGCCTGTACACTTTTTCTGCAAGACAAGTGACACTCTTTTCACTTTCACTTTTTACATTTTTGCTGTTGGGGCCTTTTTTCGGGAGGGGGGGACAAAGATTAAATAGAGAAACATACCTTCCACAGGCTTGAGGCACTATTATCCACTTTAAACCCCTACCTCCATTGTGATGGCCACCAACCCAACAGGCCACCAAAACAAAAAACAAAACAAAACCTTCCCATCTACACATTTTCACCATGATCTAATGTAAAGTGAAACACTGAAACACTCAGGTCAAGCAATCAGTTGAGGGCAATGCCACAGAGATATTCTAGAATATTATGTTTTATTTATTCTATACATTCACATCCTGCTTCTCAGAGGAATCCTCTCACAAAGAGGCTCACAACTAATAAAGGCACTAGAGACAAGCAGTTTTATTCCAGTTCTCTAGCTACTAGACTATTCTAGGCTCAACTCCTTTAAAGTACAACAGCCTTGTAAAAACCAGCTGCTCCTTAGCCAGAGTAAATCAAAAGTATTGCAGTTAATTCAGTGCTGCTCCAATAATTTACACAAATTTGGAGTTTGTGTTCTGAAAGGCTTAGAAATGAAGTATAAGTAACATCCTTTATTTAATGACTGTGTAGGAAGATCTGATATCTTAGCAGAGAAGTAAGAACTCATACTTTGAAAACAGCCCTCCCTCCCACGAAATTATCTGGATCCATTGTTATAGTCACTAATCGAGGATGAATATTGATTTTTAGATGCACTTTCAACAAGCTCAAGACAGTAGCTAAAAGGAAAGAAAGAAATGTACTGTGATCTACAAGAATCCTGTACTAACAGTCTCATTTTCTTATTTTGATTTTTTTGTTTGCTGACACTCAATGTGCTGAATTGTTAACTGAGAAAATGTGACCTGAGCATTGTTTGAGTATGTAATGAAACTGGGGTGGGCAAGTTTCATTGCTTCCCAATTGATCTGAGTTTGCACATTGCAAATTATATCTCCTCACATTTTCTGACTATCTAGTTCAGAAACAGACAATTCTGGACAGCAACTTCCATCAGCCGTAGCCACCACAGCCAATGGCAGGGAACGATGAGAGTCATAGTCTAGCATCTTGAAGACCACATGTTCCCCATACCTGGTCTCCTTTAGAATTCCAGAGGTCACATAGTGTTTGCAGTCATATTGCCATCATCTGTCAAACCTTTTTCGATGTTTTGATGCATCAATATTCTGCAGTCATTGCATATTGTAGGAAGATGAACTTGGGAAGGTTTTGAGGGCCTAACTTCCTAGAAGAGTTTGCCAGTGCAAATTCATCTCTCTTAGTAGGTGTGATTCCAAAAGAATGGTGAGGAGTTTAGTGACCTCTGACAGTCACAACCTGTACAGCTATCTGAGGGTTCAGAGACTTGTGTAGTCTTATTGGTTGGTTGGTTGGTTGGTTGATATCTTGCCTTTTTCCCAGTATGGAACCCAAAGCAGCTTACAGTGTGAGACCAGCACAAAATGCACTTTTTACTTGCCTGAGGAGGCTTCTAATAGGCTCGTAAATACCAAGAAAATACAATTTTTCAAAAGAACCATCTTTCAATTGTTTGAACTTTTCCAAGATACCTCGTTTTTCTGAGATAAAGATTTTCCCCCATCCCATCACAAAAAGCCTAACAAAATTCTCCTCCCCTACAGGCTGGTGGGGTTCCTTTTTTAATAAGTAAGGGAGATTTTTCTCCTGGCCACACACCTAGAACAGAGAAGAGAAGCAATCAAGATTGGAAGAAGATCAGATCCACTTTATTACATTCTAAGGCCAGAGTGGGGAACTGGGGGGGGGAATTTTTACCCCCCAAAAACCCCATCTCATAGATTGCACTGATGCATCTGTAGTGCACCAGAATATCACATCACTTCCTGTGGCCATTTCTCACCAGTTTTCAATCTTAAAGGGCCTGGAGGGTAGGGCGATTGGAGGGGGACTACCGTATTTGCAAGCAGTTTTATTGCATTTTGGATTGCTATCTAATAAAAAAAAAATAACAAACAAAAAAAAATGACCCCTAAGGATGTTAGGGGGTTTAGAGAGAATATCGGGGGCTCAGTGACCACAAAAGTGGGATTTAGGGGTTGTATTTGGACCATGGCCCAGACTTTCTTCACCCCTATACTACAGTGTACATGCATGCTATTCCATTCTAGGAAATCAGTGGTCCTATTAGCTGAATTCCTGTCTACTAGGGGAACTCACATAGCTGATCAGACATAATGAAGGGCTACTTTGATTGGCTGAACACATGTGTGAGCTATCTTTGCATTTATTTATTCTTTCTGCACCTATTTATCACCTTGATATAATCAACAAACTGCCATCTTGGCAAAATCTCAAGTCTGGGACCTGAATGGATTGAGCCCCCAGAAGTACCACAGTCCCTTCCATTCAACTCTGCTCTTTGGCATAAATTTACTTTGCGGCTGTGATAGACAGCCATGAAGCTACCATTTTCGATTCCTACAATGGCCAGACAGAGCTATTTCATTGGAGCACTGGAGTGCAGTGCTGCTGCTCAATGAGAAGTCACTACCATTGTCAACGCTGGATGTAGGGGGAAACATCAGGAGGCTTTGGCACTTTTCTGGGGAGGCCATCACACTCAGCAGCAGACTTGGTCCTACTTTCCAGACAGTGAGATCTTGCACACAGTGTACTTTGTTAGCCTTTCATTAGAGATGGTAGTTTAAACAAGTACTTCATAAAGCATCTGATGTGAGGAGGCCAACACATTTTCCCAAACGTGCCAGGGATCAGCACCATATTTGTGCCCATTGGTTACAATTGTTTCTTTCTTTCCTGGAAACTCTCCAGGGACCAGCAGCTGATGGTGTGTGGACTGGCACAGTCCCATGGATCATCAATTTGAGCAGGACTTGTCAAAAGAGAGATTCTTACACGTTTCTTCATGTGTGTATACACTGTGTGAATACACACTTACTGTAAAACATGCAAGACTGAACAGACCAATTGGACTGACGGGTTTTACAAAAGTTGGGTTTATGCAAGTTTATGCATACAACGATTGTTTCAGTGATTCTGCTCTAGCTGGAATGAGCAATTGGATATAAGTTCACAACAGCTATTTGTGTACATTATGCAAATGCTGAACACTGCAGCTACTTGGAGTTCCCTACTGTGAGAAAAGTTGAATATACATCAAACAAATAAATAAAACTGTATGAGTTTAATTAAATAAATAAAACTGTATGAGTTTATTTATTAACATTATGTCTTTCCTGAAATTCCAATCTGCATGTACAGATCAGTATTCTGTAGGGACATGTACACAGGTTGTTCTTGTGTTCCTTATAATATGTAAGCATACATTAAGTGTTCAACTATTTCCAGTGCCTAAAGCAGGTATCACACACACACCCAAATACTGCCTTTCAATGCACATTGCCTCATACAAATATGGAATAAAAAGAAGAAAAAAACAAACAAGAAAAAAGGGTATTCCTGTGAACTAATCTGTGCAAATATCACCAGAATTCTTTTCAGTGATGTAGACTCAAATCGACTGATTCGGACTCAAGTCGGACTTAAATTGCTTCAGGGATTCAACTTGGATTCAACTCAGCAATAAATGATGTACTGACTCTACTCGACTCGAGACTTGTATATTTTTAGTGATTGACTTGCTGCCCTTAGTTCAGTAAGATAAAGCATTCATCCAGAAACCTTACAACTTTGAACAACACTTCCATCTCTTTTTGCCTACCAGTCACATGATGATCTGTCTCAAGCCCAAAGCGTGGGCACATTTCTCAGAGAGGAACAGCAAACGGGTTAGTCAGTCGGCTTGAGGCAGGGTTGAGGTCTGCTCAGCAGCCTGTCCCTGCTGCATATGAGAGGAGCCTTCTAAAACTTTTCCTAAGAGCAGAAGACAAGACTATCCCTGCAAAGCGCAGAGTGCATTTCTCAGAGGGAAACAGCAAATGTATCAGGCAAAGGGCTTGAGGAAGAAGGATCCTTCCTTTTAAAGTTTTTGACACTTCAGTAAGGGGGAGTAAGAAGAATCCTATTCCCCACTTCCAAAAAAGCCTCCAGCTTTGGAAACAGGAAGTAAGAAGGATCCTATTTCCTACTTCCGAAGCTGCAGATGGCAAAATTGCAAATGTGGAGGGCCAAGTCTGCTTAAATTGTTAAAACTGACTTTATTTGACTCTGTCCAGATATTCTGGAATATAGGTTGGAGTACAAAGTTGGCTCCCAGACTTGAGACTTGATTTGAGACTTGACTTGAAACTTGAAGTTAGAGACTTGAGACTTGACTTCAGATTTGGAGTAAAAGACATCACTGATTCTTTTTAATATTACTGATATCCCCTTGTATAATCTTTTCTGTAATCATTTCACCATGCTCATTCCCTTGGTTTGGTTGGGTTGGGTTTTGGGTTTTTCTTTTTCTTCTGAAGCTGATGAACTTTTAACAGTATCACCACAAGGAATGAAGGGTTGGAAAACTTTTGCCTGGAGTGTACCAGTTCAGAAATCTGTGTGCTGACAGAAATCCTGCAATGTTATTCCATATCTAAAGAAATGTAAAGTAAAACTAATCCTCTACAGGACTCACTAGATGTTTTGTGGAAAGGAGGAAGGCTCTAGACCCATCTTTGCACTGAAATCCTGATTTTCGATTAATATGATTGCTGTTTTGCTGAGGGAGTATTCAAGTAATCCTTCACAAGCTGTCTGAAGTGACATGTTCCAAAGCTGATTTTACCAACTCATCTGCTGTTTGTGAGAACCAGTCCCATAGCTTCCATGAATAGGTTGGTGGTTACATTGCAAAATATCTACATACTTTGATAAAAGTGGACAAGTGCAAGGTACTGCAATGTAATGTTGTGATGGACACCTATGGAGATTATTTCATGGTAGATATAAATCCAGGACCAAAACTAGTATTTGAGCAGAAGAGTTCTTTTTAAATGATTCCATCTAGGAATATATTGCATTTCATCTATTACTACATGTCCTAAGAAATAGAGATGTACTCTGTAATCTAAAAAAAGAAAGACATCAGAACCCGATTATGAAAAAGAAGGAGTCAAGTACAGCACAGAAACTACTTACTGTGTACATTGAGTAGAGGACATTATGATACTTTTGTGGATAATAATCATAACCTATCATCTGTAGAGGAGAGGAGGGAGGCTTCGAGGAGAATACCAATATTGAATCTCCCTACCTTTCAAGAGAGTACATTGTGTCTACATCCTAATGTGCTGGTCCCCTTTGCATTCACATCTTTGAAAATCCTCATAAAAAGGCAGTTATGCTCAGAGCTACAGCAACGACAGAGAAATCATTGATGGGAGAACTGTTATGCAGTGTCCTTCTCTGTTCTTCACATCCAGAAAGAAAAAGAAAGAACGAAAGAAAGAAACACTGAAACCGTTGGGTAGCACCAGCTATTTCACAAATAAACACTGCCCTCTGTTGGAAAAAAAAGGCAGTATCTGACAGCCTTTGGCAAGTCTTCCAACTTTCCTCCGAAAACAGCACAACACTAAAATATTAAACAAAGTGCATTTATAACAGGAGTTAAATTGGCTTTAAGTGTCACATTGGCAAGGTAATCTACCTGCACTGTTTCAACTGTATGTCTTATCAGAAAGGGAGACTGTAAATAGATTAATAACAGCCATGTGGCTTATATAACTTGTCTAAATAATACAATGCCACGGATGCAATATTTATAAAGGCCAAAGAAGACTTTGATCTGAAGACGGCAGTGAAAAGTAAGACCGCACACGGAGTCAGAGACCACGCCAAAGCTTCTTTACTAAGTGCTATCTGCTTCCGCCCAGTTTATTGCATCATCTAGGAATGCTTTGGGAGATCCTTTCCTCTTGGCTCTCCCTGCAAGAAAAAGGTGCTGTAACTGCTTCCTACGCTGCATTTTTGTGTGCCATAATAACAAGCTTCACAGTACAATCCTGTTCTTGTTTATTTGGATGCAAATACCACCAAATTCAGTGGGACATGATTACAAGTTAACTGTATTTAGGTTGTGGTCTTGGTCAACAGATTAAATTTCATTTGTGGACTTAAGATTTAATGGTACATTTTTCTATATTTCTTTGAAACATATTTGGTTCCAGTTTGCTGTTAGAACAGATAAAGAGACCCAAAAGACTAAAGGTCTCTTCCTTCTGATTATGTTGTTCTTTTCTCTTATTGAACTTCTTTCTGATGTCCCAGAAATGCAATTCTGTTGAGGTTTTATTGACAGTGAAAGTATTAATCAGTTACAACTAGGCTAACACTTGAATAATTAAAAGTTAATCATTGGACAACAATATTATGAATATGACAAATGTGTGTGTTCAAAGCAAGTATATTACAAAAGAGCACTCATAAAAGCTAGGTTTTGCTGTGGATTCTCACATTCATAGTTACTAACTATAGTTTATGCTGCCTGATTTGTTCATATATGTTTATACCTTATTTGTACCTTAAATTCTGCCTGTCTTCACAAAGTAAATTCAGATTCCGCTCACAAAAAACTAGCCTCATATAATAAATAAAATAAGTCTAACACAAAATGACAAAATTAAAATTACTAAACCAAAGCAACATCAGTCACATAGGCAGTAGCATTAAAATCATGAAGTCTAAGGAAGCTTCAGATATTCCAGAATCGTCACGTTTGGGCCAGTGAGATGAAAAAATGGTCAGGGGGCTGAGAAACCTCCTTACTGTGGATGTACAGCCCCCAAGAACTTATCTTAACCTGACTGTGTCTCATATGCTGAAAGACTGCACTCTCCAAAGTTTCACAAATCAAAACTGGGACACATGTGGCCAAGCAACACGTGCAGCAGTTTTCTTTTGCTTGAGCTTCCTGGGAAGGGCAAGATTCTGCCCCTTCCTCTCCCCTGAATGAATTAACTGAGCATCACAACATACTTTTGGGATCACGCTGCCCTTGCACAATGACAGGAGGAGGAAAGGGAGTGCAACAGGTCCAAACAGAGCCATGCAGTACAGATTAGCCAGAACAGAGGGCAATGGAAGATCATGGGTGCCCCTTACCCAAACAGGAAATGTCCCCATTTTTCATGGTGCACTGTTGTGTGGTGGGTGCCCCCACTGCACAAGCGGACATATTGTATGGTGCTCCATTGTATGGTAGGAATCCCTGTGGTGCAATGGGACGTCTTGTGTGGTGTCCCATTGCACATCATCACAGTTCTCTAACATAGTTATTACCACGTCAGCAGCGCAGCTCCATCATTGTTAAGTTATACATCACAGCCTGTGATCTTAGCCAGTCCAATGCTGTGTTTAAAAAAAAAATTACACAAAACACTCTGTTTCCAGAAATACATGTGGATTTTTGCGCAAAACTGGTGATTCATGAACCCTCCCTCCCCCCACAATTTTGCATAAAAAGTATATTTCTGGAAACTATGCTCTTTTGGGTGAAAACCCGGTTTCCTTGCAGGAAAAAACTGATTTTATGAAAGGAAAAACATTCCATGTGTACTTCTGCACCAAATAATTTCCAAAAAATATCTTGGCATGTGTGAATATCAGCAAAAACTGCAGAAAATTCTTATTTCTTTTTATTCTTCCTAACCAACTTTGCTGAGTGTTGGGCAACCCAATTTTTGGCTAGGAAGTGAATAACAATATTATTTAAGTATCATGTCTCCTGGAATTATTAGTTTGTCAAGGTACATAGAATTCTCTTCTAGGGAGTCCTAGTTTATTTTCCTGGATTTATAGCACTAGAGCTCTCTAGTAAACAATTTTAAGTACCTCAACAAACTACTTATTCAAGCATTCCACAGAAGAGAGACATGACTGTTAAAATGTCATCACAATAACTGTGTGGCATAGACACTATCACATAGATAGCTATCATTGTGTAGTAGTTCGAGCACTGGAAAATAACTCTGGAGACCAAGGTTCAAATCCTGGCTCTGGGTTAGCTTGGGTAAGGCACACTCTCTCACCCTCAGAGGAACACAATGTTAAACAGCCTTTGAACAAATCTTGCCCCCCCAAAAACCTGATAGGGTTACCTTAAGGTCCGCACAACACAGAAAGAACTCAAAGGACATGACTACAAGGGAAACATACCTGGGAAAAAAGTAAACATGACTAAATACCACAAGAAAGAGATTAACAGACCAGTCCTTTACATTTTACACAGAAGAAGACCTTGGAAATGTAATTGTTACATGACACCCATACTAAGAAGAAGCTAATTAAAAGCAATTAAGAAATCATCTAATAAAAGGGACAATTTAATTGAATTTTTGAACATTAAATTGATGAGGCAAGCTTGAATTTCTGCATTAACTTAATTCCAGAATTTGGTTCTCAGTTAGTTTATTTATTAGTTAAAAACAAACCATGCTTAAGACCACAAATTTCAAGTTTCCCACTGTGACTGGCTCTTTATTCTCCTTTTGCCCTGACTCTATCATTCTATCACAACCTTTGTATAACAGGATTAGGATTTTAATTGTTTCTCAGAACCAAACTGCTTATTTACAGTAGCACATTCTCTTTATTACAGTGACTTTAGATAATTCAGACCAACTCAATAGTTATAAAACAAACTGTAACATTTATTACAGTAACAGTGGAGGTATCTTGTTAGAGTTCAGTTGTAGTACAGTGCTGATACATTAACAGTTTAAATTTCTAACAGACTTCGGACAGTTAATTCCTGCTTCAGACACCAGTTCCCTGAGTCTTTTCCTCAGCTGCTTAATCACAAACCAAACCACCCTCTCTCTGGCTAGTTGTCACTGAAGGCTCCAAACACACATAGAAACTTTGCCTGATATAGAATTCTGTCTCTCCTTAAGCCCCTCCCATGCATGCCACTGTGCTGGGTTTCATTCTTGAGTGCTATTCCTGTTGCCTAGAAACAAGCCATCAAGTTGCACTGGCATTCCCAACAGCTAACACCCCAAACAACTTCATCACATCCACCTTTTCTCATTTCACATTTTTTACCCAAAGCCTAATTCTGCTGTATTTTTTTTTAAAGAATTACTTCTTGCTTTATCTTAATCCATCAGGGTTGGAAAATCACAGTGTCTAGGAATATTGGGGGGTGGGTGTCCATGATTAGAGTGTGGTAGTTTAGTGAATCTCAAGGTTAACAGACTTTAAATCCACTAAGGGCCACTTGGAAGGGAAGTGGTCTTCTTTTCATGCAGGTGGCCCTCCTTGTTCTACATCAGACATAACATAAAGACTCCTTATCTGTTCCAGCAAAATGAATTTTGAAGCTCTTAACCTTGGGAGTTTTGCTAGGATCCCCTTAGGGATTAGTAAGCTAAAGAAAGATGGTACAGAATTGAGATAATAAAAAAGGGAGAAGAGGAAAATGACAGAAGTTTTATTGTGGAGTGAATGAGAAATTGAGCTTTCAAAAATGCATGCAGTTACTTCTTTCTCTCCAATGGTCAGGTGAGAGGGGGTAAAAATCACTGATGGCATTTCTCAACTTTATTCTGTAATGGTTTTAATGCAGGGTTGTAACTTTAATTTACTAGCTTTTTTCTTTCTAATGTGAATGCAATTGAATTAATTTTTTAGCTTAGTAATTATTAACTAAACACATTAATCCTTTCTACTAACTTCCCTATCTCTGACTACGGCTTCCAGAATACTAGCATGGCCAAATTCTATAAATAAATCTCACAAAATGGGATATACTTGCCCATAACTGTCCACACACTCATACTGTAACACACTTTTCAATTATCAGTGGGACCCAAGGTTGGCAGATGTTAGAAGAATATTAAGGAGGGAAAACACTCTTTAAGTATAAGAAAAAATAAATGTGAGCAATAGCACTATCCAGAGATGTCTTTAAACTGCTGTTGTTTGTGGGAATCTTCTAGAATACAGAACAATTTCTGACTGTCAAGAAACACAAGTTAACTGGACAGGTTTTTCATGGCTTTTAGTACTTTCCCATAATCTCGGGATTGCCCTCGCCTCTTTGGAGGTGACTTGAGTACTGACTGCTCGTACCAGCTAATAGCTGAAGCTCAAGGCACTCCTTTCCAAATTGAAAACTAGAATGGTCTTCTAGCACTGAGACCTTCTGAGATTACACCCAAGAAGCTCCCCCAAAAAATTCAGTGAGAACTGAGTGTGTTCAGCGGTCCCAGCATGCTGACCAAGCAGCAATTTAAGGGACAAGGAAAGCCAGAAAACCAGGTTGGAGAGAATGGAAAGGAGCTGCATCACTCATGACTGACTTTTTGGTGTAGGCCCCAAGTGTTTTAACTAAAGAATAATTCACTGTCCCCAAAATCAGTGGCAAAACTGCCACTGACATTAGTAATAAGCTACCATGTTTGAAAGTTTGAATACTGCAAGCATAATAGTTCCTCAAAGAAGCTGTTCATAATGCAGGGTAAGTGGAAGTCTATACACTTCCACTCTGTACTTAAGATATTCCATTTTAATCCCCTTTCCCCCATAACACCCCCTCCTTTTACATGTCTACATGTGCATATTTTGTGAAACACATTTCAAGTGTCAGCATTGACACAAGCATTCACAAATCTTTTCTGGGAGAAAACTCAGCCTAGCTGTCATTATGGTATACCACCAAGAATCACATAAAATATTCTCCAACAATTTACACATGCAAACTGGTTGATGCACATCAGAATGTGGTCAAAATAAAAACACATTAAAGTCCCATTAAACTCACTGAAGCTTTCTTCTGAGGAGATATGCATATAATAGCATTGTTAATGTAAATGTAACATTACTCTTAGGCAATTTCAGCACCGGGTTTTTAAAATGGTGCAGAGCGACCTCCCACGGAGGTCTTCTGCACCATAGAGTGGACTGGTGTGGACTACTTTTTGTAGTTCCACACCTCAGTCCAGTTCTGCGTGACCGGAACTGGTCGCGCAGCATGCTTTTTAAAAACCTCTTTTTTGAGGTTTTTAAAAAGCACAGAGCGGGCAACCCCGTCTAGCTCCATCGCCGCGCTCCGGAGCAGATTTGCAGGCGCGCGCAAGTGCATGCCTGCAAATCTTCTGGGTGCGGGCTTTTGGCTGGTGAGCTTCTCCGGTTGGTGGAGAGCCTCCACCAACTGGAAGACGCCATTCTGGACGCCAGAGAACTGTGGAGTGGCGAACTCGAGCTGCTGCTCTTCGCGACAGACTCACCCGGTCACAGGAAAAATCCGGTGAGTCCCATTTCTGCCCGATTCACACCCCACGTGCGGAAAGGGCCTTAGAGGTGGACTCTAATCTTCCACACATACGCACACCAGTACATGATCATGTCTTGCACACATACTTTCTTCCCTCTGTCTCCCACACAGATACACAAGTGCACACACATTCTCCATCCATCTCCCACATACACACTAACACAAAAGCACACTCTCCCTACACTTCTCTCACACACAAAATTCCCCGTCTCTTTCTCTTTCACACATAAAGATGTACAATCCTGCTTCCACTCACTCATGCACACAGAGACACCAGCCAGATATGCAGAAACACACAGTGCCTCATGTTTATCTCCTGTCTATCTCCACGAGGCCTGCACTAAGTCAGAGAACCAATATACATGTTCTTAGCCTCTCAAACAGAACAACACAGTTGTCACTTAGAAATCAGCCATTTTAGTTTCAGTCAGTGTGGTGTCATAGCTCCACCTCTCCTCAAAAGGCTCTAATACTGCTAGCATCTGATGATTGAAGAACAAAAATGAAATAACTGCTCCCAGCACACTTAATGCCTCTTAAAAGGCTCACGAAATATATAAAAATAAAAAAATAGGTAGCACAGTGTTTTGCCTGGTTAGTGTGTGTGTGTGCGCGCGCGCACGTGTGCATGCGTGTGTGCGTGTGCATGCGTGTGTGGTCCTGTTACAATGACTAGGATGGGAAAAGCTCAATTCCCCAGGGAAAATAGGACTACTGGGGCTACTGGAAGGTATAAGAGGCAACTTCATTTTTCCTCCTAGTTTAGGCAGTAATAAATTGGCAACAACAAAAATTTCATCCCAAATATGATCCATGCTGTTGCAAAGATAAGGGGACTAGAAATGAAGTCCTCTGATTAAATCATTTTTATCATATGAAATGACAAAGAAGAAGGGTAGGATGATTGGATGACCTTTTACTGAAACGAAGTGTAATGATTTCAGGTCCATGGAATCACCGAATGATGATCACACTCAAGCAACTCTAATATATCAAGACAATCAACAATCAACCACAGCAGTCTCAGGTCATCCTCTGCTCCAACAACTTGAAATGACCTGATATCAAGGATGAAGAAGATCTGGCTGTCCAGATGTTTTAGGACTACAACTCCCATGATCCCTTATCATTAGACAAGCAATAAGTACTTGAACTGCTAAGTTGAAATCCAAAACAGTTGGTGAGGTTTCCAAGGTTTCCCGTTCATCCCTTACCAAAAGTCCACTTCTTAGTAACTGGTAAAGGAATAATTAAACCAGCAACCTGGATAAGCCAGCATCTCTAGATTACAAAGCATGTATTCTGAAGAGGAAAGGAAAAGATCTTTCCTGGCTTTTTTTAAGCTAATAAACCATTTCCGCCCTACACTGTTCTAGTGCTATTATTCCACTTTCAACATCCTTTGGAATCATGGGTTTGCAGTTTAGGGAGGGGTGTTTAGAATTCTCAGGCAGAGAGCTCTTTGGCCTCAGTAAACTACAAACCCCAGAATTCCACAGGATGTTGAAAGTGGAGTAATAGCACCATAACAGTGTTGTGAGGAAGGCCCCTGTTCTTTGTTGTTGGTTTTCATCCTTACAAGTATGCCTTTTCTGTTTCTGACGATAGAAAATGTGGTAGGAATTCAATATTACACATTATTGACAAATCTATTTCCCTAATTTTCTCTACAGACTGTGCTGTTAACCTGAAAAATACAGAGAAGCACTAAATGTTGTGTTTCAGATGGTTGTGTTTTTGGACTCTCTTACAGTGATACAAGTTGTGCATATTTTTTTTCTCTCCTGTAACAAAGCATAAGAAAGGTATCCAGAGTATCCAGAGCAGCAGCAAGGAAATGAGCTGATGGAGGAATGTCTAGATAGAAGACAAATGGTATCTTTAGAGTGTTACTGCCCTGGCTAGTCCGGGCTTTGGGGATATTAAAGATATCCCTTGATATCGTAATTCGGCTGCACTTCTCTATTCCTCTCCACGTGCTTGCGAAGCCACCGGACAAGCACGTAAAGAAGCTCGGCCGTTAATAGCCGTATTATTCAAACTACAATACAGGCAGGCCAGAAATAGCTGACTCACTGCTTCAGGAGACCTCCAGGCAAGTACTCTAAGTATGCACGCCACTTACAAAAGAGCCTCTGCCCCACGATGGCAGCTTGATGGGTAAACTATGCAATACCCAAGCACTCTGCGTTTGCATACTGGCTACTCTATTGAGAACCGCTATGATAACTCAGTCATTCAGATTCTGACCTTTCGGAGGCTTTGTCTCCAACTCCAAATCTATTGTTTTCCCCCAAGTACGGCATAGCCTGCAGTCACAATTCTCCTTATAAAAACCCTTGATTCCGAGACCTTCCTCGGATCGCTCCCGAGTTTCATCCCGCCTTGCTGCCACTTTGCTTGGCGAGCCTCCCCTCAGCTCCACGTGCTGAGCTACATCGCACCCCAGCTTCGCTCTCTATTTTTCTGGGCTTCAGGACAGGTGAAGTATCACCCAAACCAGCAATCCCTCTAAAAATCCCTCTATACGACTCCAACCTTTATTTTCTTTAGTTATCTTGTGTGAGTGTGTCGCATACACTGTTTTGCTTGTATTTAATAAACATCGTTTATTATTTCAACTTCTGTGTTCTCCTTGACTCGACCCGACCCCGTAGACATAGGGTTCAAGATCTCAGTACGTTACCCTGCCTCTCGTAACGCTAAGAAGTGCTCTGAGCTAATTTTCCCCAACTTTAGTTGAGCACGTTTTGGTGTCCCTCCCGGGACCCCCAGTACACAGGGTGACAAGAGTCTCTGTGATGGTATCTTTAAGGTCCCTATTTCTAAAATGGTTTAGAAAATTATTTTGGGAATTGCTAGAAATCCATCATGTCTTCCAAAGTAGAACATGTCTAAACATATATTTAAGAGCACTTCTCTCCTCATCCCATCACTGGTAGTTATGAAAGCTGTTCAATACAAAAGCTTGATCAAACATTTTAGAAACGGCTTGTATCTCTTCTCAGTATTTATTATTTTGAGGATACCATGCTGCTTCTACTACTGGGTTTGGAGGCTGATTTTATTGGCTACTTTATGTGAAGAAGACGGATTCTGAGCTTGTGTTGTCATAGTAACCTGTTCAAGTTAGGAAGCTTTATTGCATGTTTGGGGTATTTCTCCATCTCTACCTTTATATAATAGCTAGATCCTGATGTTCAAATGTTTCAAGTCCATGATTTCAGCTGTGATATTTCTTTCGCTCTCTCTTTTCACTCTCTGTCACCCTCTGTTAGATTAGAGACAGATAGACTTTATATAGATGCACAGACATAGTTACACAGATGAAATTATATATTGAAGGGTAAAAAATCATCTCAGCTCCAGAGTTATTAATTTGTCCACTGATGTAGTTACTCACTGTTTTCCCTAGTGACTGGGATATATTCTGCTTTGATTGTACCAAATATTCTTCTCATTGTACAGCCACTTGAGGATAGGCCACATTTTCACAACTTAGCCAGATAAATGTGAGAAAGGAAGTGGAGCAGAAAGCAAGCTGAAGATGTAGACACTGAGGATAAAGAGTGAAGATGGAAAATGGAGGGAGGAACCTAAGGAGAGATGGTATAAAATCAGGAGGCAAAAGTGAAAATGACTGGAAGAAGCAGGTTACAAGCACAAAGCTGGCCCAAAATGTTCCATTGCCCGATGCAAAGGACAAAAAAAAAAAACCCTCTATATTTCTTATTCAGAAGCCACCTGGATCACTGATTGAATATCACTTCAACAATGATAGTGCTACCATACCTGAGAGCTAGTAGTCTTATCAGTGAGGTGGTAAATCTGTTCTGGGACCCTTTTCACACTTTGCCTGGAACCACTGGTGTCGCGAGGGGATCACACAAGAAGCATCTTCCGAGAGGCACTTGCGTCCGCTCTGCTTTCCCTCCAGACCAGCTCCATCCTGGCCGGAAGGAAGCATGAGCACTCCGCCCCTTCCTTCCACACCATAGCCGGGTACTTTCCCAGGCTGCGCCGGGGGAGGAAACCCAATGGCCGCGTGTCCAGAGCCTCCGCACGCAAGATAAGTGCATGTGGGGTCTGGGAGGGATGCACGATCACGCATCATTTTCAGCAATGAGCTGAAAATGATATAATGCATGATCGCCGCCTACTAGCCTCGGGAGCGTCGCGCAATTGCAAGGACATCATGTGAAACGGTCCTTGCAATCGCACGAAGCTCCTGAGGCCATTTCACAACAGGACTAGAAAAGGGCCTGGGTTTCAGTCTGCCCCATGAAGGAGCTACCCAAGGAGCTGAACCCATTTTGGTACTAGGTCTGAGCATGTTGGATAGCTCCTTTAAGGTTCAAGCTTAAATTCAAGCTGGATTCAGAAATCCACCCATACTTGAGCTACCTACCATCCTGGCTGAGGGAAGAAGGCTAGCTTAGAGGGTGCAGGGGAGGTCTTAGGGTTGCCATAAGTTAGAAGTGATTTGAATGCATGCAACAACAAAGTGCCACTGATGGGGAGGTTTCTTTCTAGCCATCATGTCTCTCCCCCTTTGAAAACTAACTCATGGTGGCCCTAATGTGATAGTGGTTTCGTTGGCAAGATTTGTTGCCTTTGCAACACCACTCTGTCCTACAACACTTCACGCCAGCATCTCCCTAAGGTAGCCACCTCCTACTACCTCATGGCAGGGTCAACCCTATGACACAGCCTGTGTCAACCCTATGACACAGAAAGGTGCATGGGAGAAAATAGAGCAAGAAAGAAATTATGAGGCTAGCCATATCACAGTAGTTCTTTACCTGGGGTCCAGAGACCCCTGGGGGTCCACAGAGCCCTCACAGGGGGTTTGTGAAGCCCTGCTGCTAGATACCAATAGCAGCAGTAGCAATAGGGATATAGCAGCAGGGAAATATGGGAGCCAAAACTGCTCCCTCATTTGGGAGGCATCCTCCCGCTGCCATGTCCCTGACGAAAGGGACGTGGTGGTTGGTGGGTGCACATGCCCAAACTATGACTCTGGAGACCAGGTTTGAATCCTCACACAGCCATGGAAATCCACTGGGTGACCTCAGGCAAGTCACATTCTCTCAGCCTGAGAAAAAAGGCAAAGGCAACAAATCTTAGAGTTAGAGTGACCATGAGTCAGTTTTCAAAGCGGAGAGATATGGCGGCTAGAAAGAAAACCTCCCATCAGTGGCGCTTTGATGTTGCATACATTCAAATCACTTCTGACTTATGGCAACCCTAAGGTGAACCTATCACTGGGATTTTTTCAGAAAGATTAGTTCAGGGAAGGTTTGCCTTTGCTTTCCCCCGTAGCTGAGTGAATGTAACTTGCCCAAGATTACCTAGTGTCTGAGTTGGGATTTGAATCCCAATCTCCTGAAGCCTTTAATAAACAATATTTGAATATTTCAATCTAAATTTAAATATTTAAATCTTGAGTTAAGTCTTGGAGATCCTTGGCAACAAATCATATTTACAGAAGGTCCCAAGTAAAGAAAAGGTTAAGAACCACTACCATATCATATTGCCATGCTATTTCTCACTATTTCGAGGATGCTATACTAATTACAATAATGTTGAATATATTGTCATTAGCCTAAATATAAATCTAAAGAAAGGTGTGTGGGTGCATGTGTGTGTGTGTGTGAGAGAGAGAGAGAGAGAGACTGAGTAAGTAAGTAATACATACGAGGATTTAAGGCTGTTGTGTGCCTTGTGTACCTTCAAGTTGTTTTTGACTTATGGTGACCCTAAAGCAAACCTATCACAGGGTTTTCTTGGCAGGATTTCTTCAGAGAGGGTTTCCCCTTCCCTTCCTCTGAGGGTGAGATAATATGATTTGCCCAAGGTCACCCAGTCAGTGGCGTAGGGACAGGGGGGCAAGGGGGTGATGTGCATCCTGGGCAGCACATTTTGGGGGTGCCACAGCTCCTTGCCTGCCCCCACGCACCGTTGCCCCTCCCAAGCATGCCAAAGCACACCGACACCCCTCCCCATGCGCCGTCGCCCCTCGCCCACACACTGTTGCCGTGCCCACACATGCCAACGCCTCTCCCCTGTGCACCGATGCCCTTCCCCCACATGTCATAGCCCTGCCCACGCATGCCAGCACCCTGTCCCCCCTCCTCCACCCCCGCCCCATCCTATTTGCGCCAAGCTATGCCACCGCACCCAGTGGGTTTTCACAGTCAAGCAGGGATCTGAATCCTGGTCTCCAGAGTCATAGTCCAACAACACAAACCACTACACCACTATTTCAAGCGCCCAGATGTTAACTTCCTTCCCATAGGAAATGAATGGAAAAACTTCACGACTGCCAAGGGGGGAAAAAAATGTAACTGTTGATCACTTTCAGGCTTCTAACATGGACTTACCAACAAAGGAGACCAAATATAAATGTAAATTATTTTTAAAAGACTTGCCCCATGCCTTCAAATAGAGTTAAATCGTGTCATTATTAAATTCTGAGAGAGCAGGAAAAAAGTTTTCCCTAAAGAACCAGCTCTGTAGTTTTCTCAGATGAAGTTTTGCCAAGTTAAACAGTTTGGCCTTGGTGTGATTACAGTAATAAAATGCCAGGGGTTGGGAGAATAAATTTAAGAGCTGGATAAAGAATGGAGCTAAATGTGAGAGAAAATACAAACAAGGCGGGGAAAAAGAAAGCCATGAAGTACAAATATGCTTTAGAATAAATATTTTACAATGGAACCCCCTCGCCTTCCTTTTTCTTTTCTTTTTTTTCCTTTTTACATTTGGAGCTGAATAAAAGTTTATAGCCATTTATTTGTTTGTATTATTTCTGAAGATGCAGTCAGGCAGCAAACCTGTATAAACTGATAAAATAGGTCCTGGGGTTTTGTGCACAGTCAGAAAAGAAGACAAGTGTTTTCTTCAATTAATTGGTGAAGTCTGCTTCAGTACTGATTAGTTCTGCTACACAGTAGGGAATGAGGAAATCTGAAGGAGGACCAGTTACAAAGTACTAGAAAATGAAAATGAAGTGAGGCAGAAAATTTAAAGTGCTGTTGTTTTACTCACAAAAGTAAAATTCAACAACATTTTAAAAGCAGACCAATTTGCTTGCCAAGGCTTTGGCTTCAGTCATCGTCTTCTCAGTAAACACACAGCATGGTCTCAAGATGTTTTCAGCCTAATTTTCTCACCCTCCTTAAAATGCCTCCCACCTTCCCTCTGCTTCTGCCCAAACAATGTTGTTCTGCTTAAAGAAATGAAACCAGCAGACCTTTTCTGTCAGAGCAAGCTCACAGCCACCTATCATTCACTCAAAAAATCATGTACTCATTTAGAAGTCATTAGCAGACACCAACAGGGTGCCATTTTGGAACGGGTGTTGACCTTCAAAGGTTTTCAATGGTGGCATGACTTACAAGCACATTCTTGGTCTCCCTTCTCACCCTTCTTTGGTAGCATCAGGAACATCAGTTTTTCTTCAGGAGAATTGGGGCCATTCCAGACTGCACAGTGACAGTACTATGATTCCACTTTAAGTGCCTTGGCAACATCCTATGGAATCCCGAGAGCTGCAGTTTGGAGAAGGGGTACTTAGAATTCTCAGCTAGAGAACTCTAGTGCCTCATCAAACCCCAAGATTATACAGTATGGAGGCATCATAGTGGAACTGAACTGCTGTAATTGTGTAGTATGAAAGGGTCCTTGGTCCAGCAATGTTTATATCATATTACTCAGTTAATATTAGTGGCAACTGACGGCTTCCATGTCAGTGGATATGGTGAATCCACTCCTGATGTTTAGGCTGAGCTTCAACAGATCTATTCAGCTGCTGACCTCATTCTGGGGATGGGTTTCAGCACCTCCGATAGCTTCTTTACAGTCTGAAATAAATCTGAGGCCATTTCCGCACTACACTGTTATGGCGCTATTATTCCACTTTCAACATCCAGTGGAATTCTGGAGTTTGTAGTTTACTGAGGCCCAAGAGCTCTCTGGCAGAGAATTGTAAATGCCCCTCCCTAAACAGCAAACTCCCAAATTCCATAGGATGTTGAAAGTGGAATATTAGCACTATAACAGTGTAGGGCAGAAATGGCCTCAGAGTGGTTTCATCACACCACCAGCTGCTACTGATACTACTTCAGCAGTGTGATAAGGAACGGTCATGGACCAGCTTTCTTAACAGAAAGTCTTTTGTTTACAAATTTGGGAGTAAGCTTTCTGGCACTCAAGAGTCAGAGACCAAAATGCCATCCAGAAATGTTACTGAATGCTGAATTAATAAGGAATTTCCTGATAAGAGAAGGACAGCTTATGAAAGCAAGCGCAGCATTTGCAAGTAAGTTGAGGGCTGCGCAGATAGAATAACAATGCAGTTCTTTACATGTTTATTTGGAGGTAAATATTGTATTCAAGTGGCACTTAGTCTAAGAGAAACATAGACTGAAGCCTGCAATATATTAGTCTTAAAATACATTTAGCTTTTTGGGGCAACTAACATATGAAAGAATCCAAGAAAATCAAATCCAAAACAAGTTGCTGGTTTCGACCAAAACAGATTGCGGGCAAACCTCTGTTACCCACCTATATACTATGTCCTGAGGATCATAATTATTTTATATCAAACATAGTGAGCCATAGAGATCTACTGGAAGGACACATAGGCAGTAGAGCTATGGATACATATCAAAGGGTAGCCCTGTTTTCTGTCACACATCCTAGGTGAATCTCAAAATGGTTCTCACAGACCATTTGAATGGATTTTCAGCAATAATAGCGCCAAAAGGAGACAAGAGGTCTCTGGGATCAAATTAACATTTCAAACATTTCAAACAATGTTACACTTTGGAGGCATGCATCCCCAGATGAGAAAGTCATCTTGCAGGAAACTACAAGGATGCCTAGCTGTATTTTCTTTGAACTACAAAGCTGAGATCCATCTTCATAAAAATGCAGCCATCTGGTCCCCAGGACGTATTCAGCACTATAACTAGAACCCCTCTTTCTCCTCCATTTCGGAGTTCTCCCAGACTCTCAAACAACGCTTCTGCCAGTGGAAAGCTCCCCTCAGCCCCGCCCCCTGAGGCTGAGTTGGGCTTTTTACTTGTCTTTTCCCAGCCAAAGACTTCTGGATTGCTCCAGTATTACCCCAAAACCCTTATGTCTCTCTCTCTCTCTTAATTTTCACCTCTTTCTAATTTCTGTAGCCTTGTATGCTTGTGGGAATAAATGCAGCTGAGTGATTGTATGGATTTTAACATCTATTTCAATAAAATACTTAAATTTGAACAATTAGCCTGATTCTCTGTGATACAACTCCATAAAACTGGGCTCAAGATCCTTAATTACCCTGCCTTCTTTGCATTGCTACAGCAGTGTTCATAGCTAATTTTCCCCACAAGTGATAATTTTGACAAGCGTTGGGAATCCCCCTAAGGGACTCCCAGCAAGCAGGGTAACACCTCAGTTAACAAAGCCCCTGATAGAAAACCTTCTTTTTATGAAGTCTTTTTATGTAAGCGCCGTTCCACTTTTCTTCTCACCCTCTGTCCAGCTTGAAAGTTTTTAGCACCATTAGCAATGGGTGCATGGTGAACGAAGGCTGCAGAAATGCAGGTTTTCATTATTAAATTGCAGCAGTGTGTCCGTAGTAAACAATGAAATGAAGCTTAAGGTGGGGAAAAAATGTGATATTACTCTAGTCCGTTCTACTGGAGCTGTGCATGCTGCCTACAATACAGAAGGTAAACAGCAGGTCTCTCAAGAACCCCCTACTGTTTTTAATGTTTTAATATTTTAATTTAATGTTGGAAGCTGCCTTGGGTCCCATTCCGGGAGAAAGGCGGCATACAAATATAATTAATTAATTACTGAGCATGCATGAAATGCAAAAGAGGGGAAGAGATAAGGCAGAGATAAGCTCCCCCAGTAAGGTTTTTTTTTTTTTAAGAGCAATAAGTTTGACCACCAAAATGGAAACCATAAGAAAGGTGGAAGCGGTTAAAGAATTGTCCCCAGATGCATTTTGGAAGAATCTTTCAGGTGGTGTCTAGAAGTATGAAAATGTTTTTGCTTACTTACACAAGGCTTACTTGATCTGGTTATTTCATTTCATGTGTGCATATTGTTAATTTTGGATTAAAAGTTTGCAGAAATGTACTGAACTGGTCTGCATACGTGTGTGTGTGCGCGCACACACATACAATGCAGGAACTTATCCCTCTTCTTTCCATGTTATTTCTGCCTCTGGTACCAAAGTGCCTGTCCCAGGAACACATCTACTTCGTTAACTGAGATATATCTATATACAGGCTCCAATGTTTCACTGATGGGAACTGGAACACGTGTGGCCAAGCAACAAGAAAGTGTGGCCAAGATGGCAAAAAAAATTAACAAGGAAGTACACCAATGCTGAGAGAAGTTTGTTTTTCCTTAAGCCTACTGGAAAGGGTAAGATTCTTCTTCCTTCGTCCTTGCCTCTCTCTGGAGGCAAGGTACTTCTGCACTTTCAGTTTACACCAAAGGAAGATAGCTTAGGAAAAAGTGGGAGGGAAGAGAAAATGGAACATTTTTAAATCAGCTGAAAAAGTGGGATGACAGAGGATTAATCAGACTACTCCTGCCAAATCAAGACAGTTAGGTGTTATTAGATTAACAATACCAATCACTCCATGGTACATCAATATATATGTAAATCCTTTGATTCATGGAGTCTGTCCAGGTTTTAACTAGCAATCAGATTTAGGACTCTATTTCCTTTCTATAAAGCAACATTGAACAAAAAATGCTTTACACCCCAGAATCAGCAGATCAGGGGTTAATTAACCCTCTCTCACTCCACTACAATTTGTGTAATTAGCAAATAATCTGCACAATGGAGGAGAAAAAGGATGCCCAGATTTGACGGGCTTAAATCCGACAAGCCTAAGAACAGAACAGTGAAGCAGTATCTGGAATTAAATTGGACACAAGAAGGAACTGTGGTCCTCCACGTCCATGATGGATGTTACCGTGCTGGTGATGGAGAATATAAGGAAGCTTCTGCCAGACCAATGTATCCCATTCCTTCTAAGGAGCCAACATTCATATATCACAACACAATGAAAGATCCAGCACAAACCTCGCATTCCCTGCTATTTGCAGTCCAGAAGTAAGGCCATTAAGCCCTGGGCTGTTCAAATTATGGAAGGGATGCCAAGTATGCCTACCGGATGTTTTTCAACAAACTCTCATTCGAGAGCTCATTGATCAAGTTTTGCTCTTGCTGCACAGACGTGCAATCCAATGAAGCAGAAGTACTGCTAGACTGCTAAGTATCTCATTTCTGAAACCTGGATGTTCAGCTTGCAATTGTTATGGTGGAGCACTTGACCTTTCTGTTAAGTGTCATTCTCTTTTGAGGCCGCATTATTCTCCTAATTAAAGAACCAGGGATATTGATTAAGAACAAAAGCTAACAGTCATAAAACGTTAAAAACAAAACATTCACACATATGCCAGCTTCATGAAATCTTGTGCAAGACTGGATTCTAATGACACCTTGAAATAAACAATGATAAATTTTAAAAAAACATAACTCACTGTGGTCAGCAAGGTAGCCATGTTAGCCTAGACTGCCAAAACTCAAAAAGCAGTACCTTAAAAAGACCGGCAGACAAGATGTGCATAAGGTTTAAAAGGCAAGTTCATATAAATAAGCCACAGTAAAATTTTCAGTCTTCAAAATGTTCCTGGATTTTTCTGGTAAGCTTGTATTCAGACTTCACTACTAAAATAACTGTATAATTTACTAATGGGTGATTTAGGTGCAATGACTCTAATCAGAATATGTATTCTAAATGACTTTCCTAATAAGGAAGTGGTTCTAAAGACCCACTGGGGAATAATTTTCTTTCTTTGGAGAATGGGCTGGGAATGTGTGGCCTAAAAGCTCCATGTGGCCTCCAAACCCTTTTTGCGGCCACCCGAACTGCAGGACACTCCCCAAAGTCCTTGGACATGCAGCCATGTCCTAAAGTTTAGCATCTTTCTAAGCTAGGCTAGAAAACACTTGTCCCCACATATGACCAGCACATTCAGATTTGTTTTGCAACTGTGGAATTTGGATTTGCTTGTATAGGTCTCTATTCAGATGTGCTTATGACTACAGAGGGCAGACACTCTCTTCTGCTTCACCATGCATGTGGGATGGATCTAGACAGTGGGAATAGCACATATTCACTGAATGTTAGCATAACCAGTCATTGAAGAATACTGAAGGATAACATTCTCCAAAGACTGAATTTCTGTGAAGCAACTTTTTCCAGCTTTATTAAGCAATTGATATAGGTATGGAACACATACCCCTAATTCTTGCACGTTATTTTCTATACTTTTCTAATGGTAAAAGAAAGAGGAGAAGCAGACACCATTGTTCTCATGTTACCATACCTATTTCTTCTTCCATGCCTTTAGGGATCCATAAACAACCTATCTTGGACTCCATCCCAGGAAAAAATCAGGGATAAGTTCAATAACTAAAATAAAGTAAAATTCAGCCCCTGCTGACAAATTTGTCTCAGTCTGCAGTTCCTGGATTGTCAGCAGGGCACATGCGATTTGCACCAGAGAATCCTCAGTCACCAATGGCTCTGGACAGGGAAAATACAAATGCCTTAAAAGAAAAGTGTCCACATTTCAAACATACATGAAACACTGCTTAAACAGGCCTGAATCAGTGGGATAATCACTGCTTAACCAACAACGCAACAACAGTGATGTATCTCACATTAAGTTTTTTTAAAAAAAAAAAATGACAAAATGAGGTACAGACCTATTGCGGAGGTACAAAAGAAAGCGCATTCCTTGGGTTTGAACTTTATGGCCAGAACCCTATTGGTATATTATGCTGGCACAACGATCCACTACTTTTTTTGCATCAGTGTTTAACAATGGTGAGGGAATGGAAAATCCACTTCCATGACCAGATAAAGTTTCCCTGCCAGCTCTCCCAAGAAGCTCAAGAAGCAGCAGGGTAGTTTTCTCTACCCATAGAGATGGCTTTCTTTTCATGCCTGACCCTCTCACCTCTGTGCCTTTGGTCATTTTACCCCTGCCACCCCTGTAGCACTGCCTCCACCAACTGTGCCAGTGTAGTTATGCCGGCTAATAGGATGCTAATTAGATGTTTGTGCTCATATCCCTCTTTATTTCAATTGATTTGCCTGTCTAGTGTCAAGCCTAAGTAGCCTGTGTGCACAGAGAAATTCTAAGCTTAAGTAGTGTGTGTATGTACAACAATACACAGAGCAACCAGCGCCAACTTCAACAGGATTCCTAAATTCATCTCACCAGGAACTGCAGAACATTTCCAGTGAGATCAACCAGAATTTCACTGCCCCTGACAAAAAGAAAGCCATATAAATATCTCTGTGTTTTTTTTAAACTTTTTTGTCAGAGAGGAGGCATGAAATATTTAGACTTGCTGGTTCTCCACCCAGGAAAGCTTTTATTGCCAGCAACAAAACAGGAACATATCCAGGCACTGCCTACTGATATCACACGCTGGGATGCTCCATTTGTTCTGCTCCAGAGTTCCCCTTCTCACTGACAGAGACACATGCCTAGCAGTGCCTGAAACCCTTCCTACTGCCTTTCTGCCAGACATTTCTTTGCAAAGCAGGATCACAGTAATCTTTCCTTTGGGCACTGGAGGCTGAAGGAATTTCTCCTTCATGCTGGGGACACTCCTCACCGCGTGCATCACAAGCATAGTAGGTAAGATTGATAGAGGTAGCATCTGGCAGGAAAGGAAGGAAAAACAAACTCAACAACGCACATCATGTATATTTTTGTTCTTGTTGAAGCATTGCCAGGATAGATTTGGGGGGGCAGTGAGATTCATGCAGGTGTCACTCCACAAAATCCATTGTATTCTCCACCCCACCCCCTTTGCCTTCTACATCAAACAGCAAAACAAGTCCTTAGGCAAATACAAATAAAACAAATGGGATCAGAAACAAAACATTGCAGCATGGAGGGTTTAAGATTCTAGCCAATCCCATCCCATCGCATTCCATCCCCTCCCCTTCTCCTGATTTTCAAACCCCCTCTCTGCAACATACAGTCACTCTGCATTTGGCACCACTGAATACGCTTAGTGCTCAGAAGGTAAGACATCAAGAAGCCTGAACCAGTGGAGGGCAACAGAGAGAGTGTCAGGCAGGCAGGATCAGACATCTCATCCCACTTGACTTGACTTGTCCACCCCCTTGAAATGTAAAATACCCTTTTGGTTCAAGCTTTTTTTATTTCCTTCAAAATCAGGTCTTTCTATGTTCTCCCTTCTTAGAGAGAGGAGGCACACGGGTCTTCTCCCTATAATGGCTATTGGCTTATCCAGAAATATGAGAGCCAACACTAGGGCCTGTTGTAACCAAGTCTAGGACTTTTTCTCCTGTGCTATGCCTGAATGGATTTCCTGGAACAATCAATGTAAGGGTTTATTGGAGGTGATTCAGAGGTCCACTGGCAGTGCCAGTGCCTCCATCAAACAGTGGGGAATAATCGCTGAAAAGGGAGGATTGTGAGAATGGTGTAACCTTACAGGATCTTTTCCTCTGTGTACCAGTAGTAATGTAGGGACACCAGTTGGAGATTTAAAATATATTTTATTGGGGAAAATAACAAACACACACAAGATGCAAGCAGTGTCGCAATCACACAAGACTAACTGAAGGAAAGAAAGGAAAAATTGCATAGCGAGAATCTGGGATGAAGTGGGGGAATATTTATCTATCGTGCAAAGAAGAGACAAAGCAACGTGACTCAGGCTAAGGGTCTGAGGGTAGCACAAGAACAACAGTCTGAGCAGCAGAGTGATGGCCTATGCCCAGTGTATTATGAATTCTCCGGCTCAGAGCCAGGGTTTAAATACCCTTTTTCTGCCTTGAGTGGGGAGGTGTTAGTGGCTCTCTAGTAGAGAAAACAATGGAATCTGGAACAGTCTAATAGGTGCATTAGGTGACAAAGCACTGATGGGAGTCATGACAGCTTCTTAATGTCTGGGCAGCTGAGGAAACAAAGGAGAATTGCAGTGGGAAGTGGGAACAGGTTGATGGCAATCAGTTGCTCTATTAAGACAGTTTCAGGTGCTGTTGTCTTTGAAAGTTGAGTCGTTGAGGGATTATCGCAAGCCCGTTAACAGCAAAGCTTCCTGACTTATCCCTTGAACTATGACCTTGACCATACCCTGACCTTGGGCATCCTCTATGACCTACTTTCACATGTGTTCAGCCAGTCCTCTTTGCCAGCATGGCTTTTCAGCTATAACAGTGTATGATTTATATTTTAGGTCAATTAAATAATGTTCATTGACAATCATATCATAGGGTGGAGATGTACAGTATGGCAAGAATATGTTCTTTCTACCTAATTACAAGCACTCAGAGTAGCTATTCCTATTTAATAGCCACAAGCCCAGCACTAAACCTGCTGCACACTGCTAGCATAACTTACCAGCATTCTCTTACTCATTGAGCTATTTTGGAGCTTGTCTTCTTTTCCATTGAGTTTCCTAGGTTTTGTTTTGTCTTGTTTTGTTTTTGCACTCCAAAATGTGAGGATCTACAAGCCTGTTGAACCTTCTTCATTCAGAGCTGGCCCTCCCATTAAGGAGAAAAGAATATAGTGTCCAGATCAAGGGAAGTAGTAGTCCCACGGTTTTCTGCTTTGATTAGACCTCATTTAGAATACTGTGTCCTGTTCTGGGCACCAGAGTTCAAGAAGGATGTCAACAAGCTGGAATGTGTCCAGACAAGGTTGACCAAATTGAGCAACTGTCTGGAAACCAAGCTGAGTATGTTTAGCTTGAAGAAGACTGAGCAATGACACAATAACCATCATCTGAAGGCATTTCATTTAGAAGAAGGAGCAAGCTCATTTTCTGCTGTTTCAGAGACTAGAACATGAACTAATGGGTTGGAATTACAAGATTCCACCTAAACATTAAGAAAAATTAGGAAGATTTTTTTTTCTGTAAGAGCCTGTTCAACAGTGGAGTGGTGGAACAGACTGCCTCAGAGGCCTCTACCTTTGGAGTTCTTTAAGCAGAGGTTGGATGGACATCTTTTAGGAGTTCTGTAATTGTATATTCCTGGATGGCAGGGGATTGGGCTACATGGCCCTTGTCGTCTCCTCCAATTTCCCTATCATTCTATGAGACTGAGGAAACTTTCTTGGGCAAGGAATCTGGGACGCAATTTGTCAGTTACTTCATTTACTATTATTGCATTTTTCCTGCTACAAATGAGGAAGGATTTTCTACATTCTCTTGTAATTTGGGTGGCTTTAACTTCTGTGCACTTTAACTTAGATGGGCAGGATGATGCCATTTGCTATTGTGCCTTGCACAACAAAATGTAATGTGTCAACCCAATTTACTTTATTAATTTACCCTTGCATACTTATTATACAAGACGCTCAAGGCAATATATATATATATATATATATATATATATATATATATATATTCTGACTCTCCTCTTCTCCACTTTTTCATGCACAAGAATACTATAAGGAAGGTAAAGATAAGAGGGAGTGACTGACCTGAGGTCACTTGGGATGTATCCACACACACAGTTATAGCAGTTAACTGTCATGACTGTGTCCTGTGGACTTGTGGGATTTGTAGTTTGGTGGGGAAGGTAGACTTCTCTGCCAGAAAGCTTTAGTGCTCTAATTGAGGGAAGTGCAGTAGAGACCTCTGAGTATCTAACCACACTACAAATCCTATGATTCCATAGGAAGAGGCAAGGCCGTTAAAGTGATATCAGAGTGTTATAATTGTGCAGTGTGGATACAGTGCCAGCGTGCTTTGTTGCTCAGCAAGGACTTGAACCTGGATTTCCCAAATCCCAGACCAACACCCTCACCAGTATACTACATTAGCTATAGCACAACCTGAAGACTGGAAACAGGGTGAGCGTGATAGAAAATTATGTTTTTTAGAAGTTTTTGGCAACTCCTACAATACACTCAAATGGCACAAATCTAGACCAATTTGATTAAGTCCCTTCAGGCATGAAATTCATGCTCCAAGCGTATGAAGAACTTGGCCTTTTGGTATTTGAATCGAGAGGGAAAAGATGGTCCTAATGAAGGTAATGAGAACAGAATCATTTTCACCTTGGTGAAAGCAGTATTTCATTACCTGAATACCAGTACAATGAGCTAGAAGAAAATAGGGATCACTGACATGTACAAAAATGAGGGTCCAGGACTCCACTACACTCTAGTAAATCAAGAAGCACTGCTCGGGTTGAGTCAGATGAAAATTAGAGCAAAACCTGGTAAAGTTACTTCTTTGGATTACAGCTCCCAGAATGCCCCAGCCAGCATCATATTGTTGTTGTTATTGTGGTCATTTATTTATATAGCACCATCACTGTACATGGTAATTTACAAATAAAAGAACAATAAAACAATTCCCTGTCCTCAGACTTAACATCTAATTAAGATATGACACAAAAGGAAAAGAGGATGGCAGCGCGGGGGGTGGGGGATTAAGTCCAGCAGATACTGCCTCTTCTTCTCTTCCTCTGAGAACATAGCAGTAGCAATTGGCGTGGAGGGAGGCCTTTTGTCTGCTTCTGGGCAGCCACCCTGTGCCTGGGAGATGATGGGAGTCGTCATCCAAAAAAAAAAAAAAAGGGTACCTTTTCCCAGCTGTCCACGAGTAGGGCAATATCAGAGATCCCATAGGAAAATAAAATAAAACAAAGCAAAATTACCTGTCTTCCTAAACAATTTAAAATCTTCCCTTCATTTACTGCCTCTAAATGTGAAATAACACTTAGAAGAATCAGGGTTCGATTAATGCATATATGCATTGTGTGCATATAACATTTGGGTTCATTTTTCTTTTATGTGCAGAGCTGTAGATATTTTTTTCCCATGCTATACTCTAGGAATCCAAATGACATTTGTAAAGAAAAAAAGAAAAAGAAAAAAGAAAAAGAAAAAAAAGGGACTATGGCTCCTTGACAGACATTGATTACATTTGGACAGATGGTTTCAGCTCCCTCCCCAATGAATTTTGTTCACAGAAGTATTTCGTCAGAGCTGTCAAGTTTCTCTCAACTTAGCCAAGTAACCAGGCAGGATGATTTGTAGGGACTAGCTTTAAAAATCCTCACTTAGCAATGCTGTATCTGAGGAAAGCTTCTTGAAAGGCAAGAAGGTTAACCTGATGGATCATTGAAACTGAGACGTGTTGGTCAAATTCATCCCTCCCTGGTGAACCAAGGATGGCTGGCTCGATTTATTGACACAAAAAAAGAGTAACTTAAATCAAGGATTTGTTTTAAGCTTCTAATATTCTAAGCTTCTAATATTACAGTTCATTTATCTTTGGAATGAAAACACATACTAATTGATTTTTGTATTATTTAAAACATATCACACCCAAGTAATGCAGCACACCAGATATCCCTTTTTTTCTGGCAAAAGGGGGGTAACTCTACTAGAAGTATTCAGAGATGGTAGTTCACCTTTAAAATAGGTTAACATAAAAAAAAAGTTGTTACTTGCCATCAAGTTAACCTTGACTTATGGAGATCCTATGAATGAGAAATCTCCAGGTCACTCTATCATCAACAGCTTTGATCACATAATGCAGACTCCAGGCCATGGCTTCCTTGATTGAGTCTATCCATCTGTAATGCAATCTTCCTCTTTTCTGACTGCCTTCTACCCTACCAAGCATTATTGTATTTTCTAATGAGTCATTTCTTCTCATGATATGCCCAATGTACAGCAGTTTCAGTTTAGTGCTCATGGCTTCCAGGGAGAATTCAGGCTTGATTTGCTCTAGGATCCATTCATTTGGCGTAGTGCCATTTGTTACTCTGATTTCTAGGGGTCCCGGGAGGGACACCTCAATGTGCTCAAAATAATGGGGAATGGGAATTAGCTAGAGCACCAGTTAGCAATGCGAGAGGCAGGGCAACGTAGTGAGATCTTGAACCCAATATCTACGGGGTCAGGCCGAGTCAATGAGCAAACAGAAGTAAATAATAATAGTTGTTTTATTGAAATACAGTCAAACACGTGTATGCAACACACTCACACGAAGAACTATTAAAATAAAGGCAGGAGTTGGATAGAGGGATTTCAAGGGGAGGTTTTGTATGGGAAATACTACACCTGTCCTGAAGCCCTGGTAGTCTGAAGACAAAGTCCGTGGAAGTAAGGATTCTCAGCACAAGGAGCTGAGGGGAAGGCTTGCTGGACAAAGCAACAGCAAGGTGGGATGGAAGCCAAGAACGATCTGAGGAAGCGCTCAAAGTCAGGGGTTCTTATAGGGGAAAATGTGAGCACAGGCTAGTCCGTTCTTGGGGATAACAATGAGTTTCGGGCTGGAGACAAAGCCTCTGAAAGGTCAGTACTTTAGATGATTGAATTATGACAGCGTTGTCAATGGAGTAGACAGTATGCAAACGTGGAGTGCTTGAGAGTTGTACAGTCCGCTCATCAAGTTGTCTGCTCGGGGCAGGGGATCTTTTGTAAACAGCGTGCATACATAATGTGATCTTAAAGGTACTTGCCTTGAGGTCTCCTAAAGCAGCAGTCTGGCTATTTCTGGACTGCCTGGACTTGTTTGGAATGTTTCGGCTATTATCGGCCATGCTGATATGCATGCTTGTCCGGGGGCCTCGCAAGCATGTGGAGAGGAATGGGTAAAGAAGGCCAAATTCTTGATACCAAAATGATATCTAATATCCCACAAGCTCGGGCTAGAAACGGCGGTAACACATTGGTGGGAACACTAAAAAAATTAAAAATATCCATTCTTCAAACCCACAAGTGAATGTCTGATCACCATTCTGGTTTGTTTGTTTGTGTGTTTGTTTTTACATTGGGAACAATTTATGTAGAACCCAGACTGTCCAGGGACAAAGAATTAGCTGTTAGACCTTCAAAGTTCCTGATTCCTTATCTAAGAACATAATTCAAAATGGTTGATTGTGCAGTTCACATTTTTCACATATGATTGTGAGTAAGTAACAAGAAGCTCTGTGTTGGTTCATGCTCCTTTTCTCACTCTTTGTGCACAAAAGGAAAATAATGAAATCCTCTGCTTTCCTTTTAGAATAAACTACAGTTTTGCATTACAAACAAATCCAGGTAACTATGGTTTGTTTTAACCATGCTTTACTTCATTGATCCTCCAAATGATCCTATAATGTGGAAAACATTCTTAAATAACTTGTACTGCATTTAGTCATGGAGGGGCATATTGCCTCTTCCCATATGCTATTTCTTTTTCAACTCATCTTCCACCCATCCGTCCATCCACGTAATTATTACCCAACAAAGAGCTAACATTCAAATTTTTAAGATTCAAAACGTTAATATTCAAAACTAGATTCTGAGCTTTTTCTTCAGATTATAACAAAGGGTGGATTGGGACTGAGGGTGGAGGCCAATAGAGTTTTTTAAACCTGTTTCTCTTGCAGTTCTGTTATTCCCCAATGTTCCACTGGATGTGACAAAGTTAAATTCTAGCTTGAAGTAAGACAGTAGACAACAAGGAATGGAGAACCAACTCACACATAACCAAAAAGTCTGGCAGGGACGTGCAGTGAATTTGGTGCACCTTTTAGACACTTATGCAGTGAAGTGATCCTGGGTTGCTTCATTGCACAGCTAGATCTGTTTCCAGTGCACAGTGCGTAGAAAAGGTAAATCAATCTGGCAATATGATGGGGTAATCAGAAAAGTGCTGGACACACAGCATTGGTCAATATTCAGTCATATGAATCAGGAGGTATTGGTGGGAGTGCCATATCCCACTTCATATATTATTACCTTCCTGCCCCTGCTCTAAACGTGTAGAAAATCTATATATGTTTCAGAATGTGTGTGCAATGTTGCTGTGCAGAGAGTATGGCTCCAGGGAAGCTAGGAGAACCACGGATGCTCGATCTGGATTAATTTCAAAATAGAACCAGACTCCAGATGATTCAGACTCCAGTATGAAACGGCTCTGTGGAAGTCGGCCCCTCAAAGCAAGCAACTAAACAAACAGGCATGAGTGATGATGCATGTTTGTGCAGCTTGTTGTTGTTAAATGCCATCAAGTTGACTTCAACTTATGGTGACCCTATGAATGAGGTCTTGCAGATTCAGGGACATGTCTTTCTTGATTGAGTCTACCGATCTGTACAGTGCAGATACATATTATTTTTAATTTTTAGTATTTTAATAGATGCTACATTGCCCATTGCTTTTCAGAGATCCCAGTTAAGAGCCACTGTAACATTCTCTCAAGATATTAACTAGTCTTCAAGAGACACTTTGGCTGCTCTCAAGTCCTATAAATAGTTTGGAACATGTCAGAATGCTCCATCAGCAATGGTTGGTGGCTCTGAAGTCAGCAGCATGGTGAATCCATTCTGGGTTTCAGCTGGAATTTAAAGAAGCTATCCACAGTGCTGAACACTAAACTGTAAAGAGGTCCAGAATCTTAGGTAACTTCTTTAGAGTTCAAACTAAAACCCATTCCACTGACATGAGAGCCTCAACCCTCCATTGTAGGTAATGTAACTAATAGGATTTCTATCCTCAGTATGCAGGGTTATAGCCACACTAAGAAATGTTGATGTATTCTTTTAGTGATAGTTCACATAAATTAATTTCAGAGTTACTGTGGAATCTACTAGTGAAAATTTCTATAATGCAGAGTAATTAAGTAAAATTGTTGTTTCTAGGCATGGTTTTCCCAACTAGTGCTCCAATATAATCCTACACCCTGCCAGGAATACTCATGGCTGACTTGTAGGCAGTATTCCTGTTCCTAGAAAATCCAAACAAGATATACCATTTTCTACCAGCATCAATGGAAACAAATTGTGTTGTATAGACATCTGCTGTATAACTATTTCACTTGCTTTTCTTAATTTTTTTTCAGGCAGTGAACAAAGAAGAATGAACCTGCTCATCTTGCATTATGTGAACAAAATCTGTGAAGAGCAAATTTTGCATTAACTTCAAAATATAGTCTATGTTTTGTACGTTCATATGAGACGTTCATCTGAGACATTCATCCTAGCAACTAAAACTTTATTTTTAATGAATACCATTATACAGATAAATTAATTTTAATACATCAAGGCTAGAGTAATGAGGGGAAAGCTTTCAAACATGATTTCAAATTTACCAAAGATAAATCCATTAGCTGATTCTCCAATTATTACTTAATTGACTTTTAGGCACAGTTTAATTGATAACCACATAAAAGACATTTTCCATTTAACCGTTTTGGGAAAAAAAATTGAAAGAAGACTCCTAGTTTCTCCCTGTAATATGGTGCTAAGAGGGAAAAGAAAATGTGCAAAAGAAAAGCACTGCTTTTCTTTAAAAGTAGATGGTCATGATTGCCATCTTGAGATTGGTCAATGGATACTGGTGAATGTGCTCCTTATTGTAGGGCAGTGATGGAGAATCAGTGTGGAGTAGTGGTTTGGATGTTTGAATAGGACTCTGAGACACCAAGTTTGAATTCCACTCTGTCACAGTGGCCTTGGCTAAGTCACATTCTCTCAGCATCAAAGGAGGCAATGGGAAAAGCCCTCTGAACAAATCTTGCCAAGAAATCATTGAGACAAGTTCACCTTAGGGTTGCCATACATCAGAAATGATTTAAAGGTGAACAATCACCCATCCCAACAAGAAAGGCAGGGGAATCACCTGCCCTCTCAGGCTGAATGCAAGCCGTGGATCTCTCCATCCAGCCTGCAGTATCCCCTCTTCTACCATCACACCATCTCTTTCTATGAGAAAGCTTTTCTCTCTTGATGATTTAGGAGAAGAGGCAGCCGAGAAAGAAAGGAGAGAAAGAAAAAGAAGTGTTGATAAGAGAAGGGGTGACTAGAATGAGAAACACAGAAGAAAGAATGGAATGGGTGGACAGGACACAAACGGGGTGAATAGGTGCAAGCATAACTGGAAGCGAAGGGAAGAAAAGAGAGGGTGGTTCCAGCCCCAACAGTGTGAGGTAGTTTGAGGCCCACACTATTTTTCTCCAGACTGCCACAGGTTTCCATGCTGGAAATGCATCCTTCACATAGGGACAGTATTCCCAATGATGTTGAATCCTACATCTAAAACAGGTTGAGAACCAGTGATGGAACATATGCTTCGCACACAGAAGCTGCCAGGTGCAATCTCCAGCATCTCCAGGTAGGGCTGAGGGTGGCAGGGGTTGGGCAGGAGAATCTTTCTGCCACTCAGTGTAGATAGTGCTAAACTAATGGTCTGGTATAAGCCAGCTTTCCAATAGAACTTCCTAAAAATAAATTGACATCGACGAAGAAAGTTCTGTGAGCAAATGATTCTATCTCAACATGTGGCTTATAGCTCCATTTCCAACACTTGAGAACAGCATCTGTAACCATTTCTGCATGATGGGGCTGTGCCACTTCTGAGACAGGATGGCAGCAGTCAGCAGATCATGCTTCCACACAACATTATTGCTGGCCCGCTGCCATCCCATCCCCAAGCGTTACGCTCTCGCAGTTTTTGCAAAATGGAAAAAATCAAGTTTGCACCTGCGATCACATGGCACTCTCATCCCTTCCAGCTGTGTGGAAGACACAGAGCTGCAAGCTCCCTTCTGTAGCACAGCAATGGAAAGTGCCTGGTTCTGCTACAGAAGGAAGAGGCAGCACCATCATGCTCCCTTCCACATGGAGCAAACAGGTTCAGAGGGCAGGATTGCTGAAGCGCTCCCTTCTGGACCCAGGATTGCAGTGCGATAACGCAGAAGAGTGTCATCGTGTGGAAATGGCCTTTGACAACATTGTTGACATGTTGGGCAGAGAAATTGAGTGAATTCAGTCTTCCCACCACAACCATAAACAAGTAATGAACTTCTATGAAGCTTTCAGAAAACTCTATTGCAATTCAGAGGCCCTCCCCAATTCATCCCTACTATCTGACATGTGATGAGCAGCCACAAAGAAGAAGGCCTTCTAAGTTGTGGCACCCAGACTGCAGTATACGCTCTCCAGTGACATGCATCTGGTCCTATCATTTTCACCCTTTCTGTAGTCAGCAAAGACTATATGATTCAAGTGTGCTTTACCTTAAATGCCACCTTTGTGTCGAATATTGAAGCTGGGACACTGAAGCCACGCAATAAAGTATAATTAATTGCTGATCACTGTACTTCCATTTGGTAATCTGTGTCATTTGCTACTGCTTCTCAAGATAGAATCTTCTTAGCTGAGTTGCCTCAATGAGTGGCCATTGATTCGGTCTAGGCAGGAAGGAATATAAGAGGGCTTTCTGTGTTGGTGGGTCTTTGCTTGAGCAGCAAAGTCTACCTGAAGCCGTTAGGCCTGACTCCTGATCTTGATTCATTTTCTGGTCCTGCCTTTTCATTTGCTCTCTGGCCCTGGTTGCTATTTAATTCTGACTCTCACAGCTTCCAGCCAGAACTGGGGAAAGTTTATTTTTCAGACTATAGCTCCCCAAATCCACCAGTCAACAGAGTCACTTTCCCAAGTTCTGCTCTCAAGTTGTTCCTGACAGTTGCCTATGTCCCAGCTCAGATAATAGATAGGTGATAGCTAGATAGACAGATAAACAGAAAGTGTCAACCAGAGCCTGTATGAAGGAAGAAACAAATCTAGCTAACTAGAAGACATCTAAGAAACAATTTGGCAACCCTTCACACCATTGACTTCAGTTAGTGGATGTGACAATGCTACCTGCCCAGTGTGTTCTACATTATGGAGGACCTTCTTAGGATCTACACACAAAAGCCAACTTCCATAGTCAGATTGCCCTCTCTAAATCAATATTTCACCTTATCCTGAGTGCAACACTAACCAAAGACATATTCTGAAAATAAATGAGAAGAAAAAAAATTATATGTGATACTGTATCTTGGCTTAATGGTGTTGAACACAGCAGAGCATTTAGCCTAATAGTAAAGATTCTTATTAAATAAGGCCACAGAAGCAATAAATAACACTATATTAATTGGTATTTCCATAAGACCAATATCTTACACAGTTCCTAAGGCAGCCTCTCCCCCAAAATACACACATACACACATGCTACCCTGAACTTAAATTTTAGTTTAAGAAGCTCATCATTAATTCCTAAATAAAGCATTTGTATTGTTTACGTCCAGAAACGGAAAACTGCAAAAAGGAAATGGACCAATGCCCCCAAACCAGTCTATATACTAGGGTTGAAAGTGTTAACTTTGTGCTAACACAATGACATCAAATTGCCAAAAAAAAAAAAAAAAATTAATGCTGAACCATCATGAAAAAAATAATTTAATCTGTTGCATTGCTAACATGCCAGCTTTAAAAACAAAAATAGTTTCTAATTACTAAAAATAGCCAACAATGGCAAAACCATTTCTCCTCTTCCCATTATTTCAAAAACTAATGAAATGAATTAAAGCCAAAACATTAATTATTACTAATTAAAAAAAAATAAAATCACTGGCATTTAACAATTATAATAATCCATTTCAAAATCATTGTTAGAAGATTTAATCAATTTGCGGTAACAAATTAATTTTTCATTATTAATTTCCAAGAGCAGCTATATGGTCATCAAACCTGGCATCCGTGCCTCTATCTGCCTCAGCAGCTAGGCAAATAATGGTGTGTGATTGTCTTCAAGGTGCAGGGACCAACACCATGACAAACACCCAACATCCATTTCATATTTCGCTCATCCCAAATACACCATCAAATTATCTCAGTTATCATGAAGGCACCTTTACCTCCGTAAGGTCAGACCACCAAGGAATGCCATCCTCTTCAGTCTTAAGGCATCTCACAAGAGAAGGAAGCTCTCTTCCCAATGCTCTGGCTGCCACACAGAGTTTCTAGATCCTGCAAGGATTGTCAAAACCTGGGTGTAGGAGATGATTCCTTTTCTGGACCTCATCTGCTTTTTCCAGCAGTCTCCTTCCTCTGTGTAGCTGGCATCTTTGCTACAGATAGGAATTCCAGATTCTCAGAATGGCAGCCAATGTTACAAGCTCCCTGTGTCATAAATGGACACAGTGCTGGGAATTCAGTAAAGCAAACTACAGGCTTGGTCAAAGCCAGGGGGAGAAGACCCAGCTTACTCGACAGGGAAGGTTGCTTCTTCTCCGTCTTGTAGCCAGCTCTGCCTTCCTTCCTGATCATCAAATGTTCTTGTCCTCCTTGAAGTCCCTGTCCTCATGCGCCTGCCTCTGTTGCAAGTATTTGACATTTCCTCCTTCCTTCTTATCCAGATTTTTACTGGTTTTTCTGATGCTAAAATTCCCACCTCTGAGTCAGGCAAGCTTATTCCATCACCTTCCTCCTTCTCCTGAACTTCATTCCCTTGTCATCTCTTCCTGTCCTTGGTTTGGTATTTGTCCCATTTATTATCTTTCAAAGCCCATCCCTGATCCTGCCCCACTTCTCCCAACTACCCACCTAGACACCTTGCCTTGACTTTTGGCTATATCTGTGGCATTTAGCACCCAGCTGCAACATCATTGGCAGGTGACAGCACACACAACTACCCTCAATAACAGAGACACCCGGCTATGTCACTCTCTTGTGATCTGCCACATACTCTTAGTGAAAATATGGGTTCCTTTTATATTTCATCACTGCCATGGCAATATCCTGTAGAATGCTGGTATTCACAGTTTAAGAAAGGATATGCATTATTCCCAGCCAGAGAGTTTTCATGTCTCAACAAACAACAAACCTCAGAATTCCATAGGACATTGTTATGGTAGTCAAAGTGGAATTACAAAACTGTAATTGTGTGAAAGGTCCCAAGGATGTGTGGGAGAGGGCATAGAAGCATGTTGAGGGGAGGAAAGAAAGGGAAAAATAAGTATGCAAGCCACAGATCACAAACACAAGTGCTGAACCATGATTTACCCAGTACATACAAAATGAGAGGGTAATAACATGCATAGGGTCTATGAATAACAAATTTATGCTGTACATTTTTGAGCATTTTGCTGCATCCTAACCTACCCCCCCAAAAAATGCTCCTAAAACTAAGTGGTCAAACACATGGTGTAGATTTAATCAATATTTCAAAAGAAATGTATAATTTTATATATACATGTAAAATCCAGCTACACTTCTTTTGAACCCATTCATTGATGACTCAGTTTAAAATATAATCAATTCTTTAAATGGTTTTTACTTCTAATCACCGTATTCAGCAGTGTTACATTAACATGTGTTAATGTAACACTGGGATTGGGCTTTAGCTATTCATATATATAACCTGCTTATGTGGTATACACTGGGATCTAAATTATATGATCTGCTTGCCTTTACATTTTGGAACATGAAAGCTATTTCATTCATGAATGAGGATTTGTGGCCTATGGTATCACTCATGCCACCATTACCTCATGGTCTGAGGAAGAGAAGACCCTCATTCCACAGTTGTAGAATCCCTCCTCAGTGCTCAGAATTTGGGCCACTAGTAATTGGTGCACCACTTTCTTATTATTGCCCATTCCACTTAATGATTCCATATCACCACTCTCTCACATTCAATATTTTGGTCATTCTTTGATACAGGTTGTGAAGTGACGAGGTAAGAGTTTCCTATGGTGCCCCAAATTCTGGAACTGAAAACAAACCGGAGGTTTTGAAAACAAGGCTTGATCTTGGCTTATTCTCACCAAACTATGGCCATTTCAGCACTACACTGTTATAGTACTATGATTCCACTTTCAACATCCTAGGGAATCCTGGGGTTTGCAGGTTAGGGAGGAGCCTTTAGAATTCTAAGTCAGAGAGCTTTTTGGCCTCAGTGAACTACATACTTCAGAATTCCACAGGATGTTGAAAGTGGAATAATAGCACTGTAACAGTGTAGTGTGGAAAAGGCCTTAGTGTAAAGTATGAGTCCATAACAACTCCTGGTCCAGGGGCTGGATGTGCTCAGTCTGCTTTTGTGGGGAACACTGGCTTATTTAACACTGAAGGGAGAAGATTTCTGTCATCTTCTCATGCAGTCCTGTATGCAGGTGGGGGTGCGATTTGCCCCAGGCGGCAATGTTTTTGGGGCATCCCAGCTCATAGCTATGCCTCTGCGTCCCCTGGACACGGCCCCACACACCACAGTACCGCCCCGCAAACAGTGGTCATGCCCCTCACGTTGTAGCCCCGCCCCCTGCCAGCCCCCTCCACACATTCAAAGCTCCGCCACTGTTCTCATGAATTCCAAAGGAGAGGAGGGTGACGTGAGCTTGAGGATCACTGTGGTTCTTTCTTATAGAAAGAAACCATGGTTTTGGATAGGTCTGAAGTGACGAATTATATGCATATGTATATGTATAGAAAAATCAGCACCTGATGTTTCTGTATTACCAGAATGTTGCCATATTATTTATTTGCATTGGTTCAGACTTTTCTACATATTTGGCTATCCCATCTTCATAAGTTGCTAAATATTATTTTAGCCAAACAATTCCAATCATTCAGATAGAATGCTGAAGTAACAAGCACCAAAAAGATAATAGTTTAACTTTCACTTGAAAGGATGGGAATGTATGCTTCCACACAGCAAAATTTTATTCTCAACCCAATTTGCTATGGAAGACAGTCCAACAAAGAAGTTTTATAATGTAAATGGCTGCTTCTAGAAAGTTCTTCAACATTTTCTTAAGCTAGTGATGTTCAGTTTTGTAAGCTTTACATTTATTTTAAACCTGTCCATTCTCTTTGTTTGTATTCAAATCAATCTTAGAGTTGGTCTTCTATGAATATAATTAAATTGTATATACATTATTATACATTCACAGTTGTACATTATAATAAGCCACCTAAATCCTTAAGACAGAATGAAAATCCATACACAAAACAGTCTATAATCATTTTTTTCACCTATTTGGCTACATTTCCCATAAAAATCCAGGATTTTGCATACCTTGCTTTTCCTTTTTAATACTTTATTTTCCTTTATGTTGCTATGGTTGACAGCTACAGATATATATGGTGTGTGTTTGTGTGTGTGTGTGTGGGGAGGGGGAGACAGAGAGAGAAGAACTTTTTTTATTTAAAATAGAAATAAATTAGCATATCCAATTGTCACAGCAAAAGTTTGGTCAGCATTAAGAAATGGATACAATTGCTCCAGTATTTCAATAGTGCTAAATACAACATTACCTCCTCCCTCTACAGCCCTTCCCCCCAAATTTCCTTCCAAGGGATGCCCACCCCTCCAAAGTAGCTTGGAGGTGCAATTTAAAACATGGAGTTGGTGACTCCCATTCCAGTGGTCATAGGACAACACTGGATACAATTCAATAGTCCTTACTTTCAGTGTAACACTCTAAAAAGTACTTAGAATGTTTGCTAACACAATATTCCAATAGCCGGTGGACTAGTTTTACACTTCAGTCCTGTACATGTGTCAAAACTAAGTCCCACTGCATTCAGTGGCATTCTCTCCTAGGAAAGAATTAATAGGCTAACAGTGCATTCCTAGAGAGAAGAGAATTTAATTGTGCTCATTGCATTTCCCTACTCCCAAGAAAAGATGCATAGGATTGTAGTCATAAAGTACATTTGTAGCTATGCAGGGTGGATTTCTTAAAAGTACACTTCATATATCTTCTAGTATTTGCATCCTGTTATTTAATCATAGTCACCTCTTGTCAAATTACAAAACAACAGAATCATGTTTGCTTCTCATAAAGGCACAAACCCATGCTCAGTGAAGATTCAGCACTTGAACAGTATCTTCAGCTAACCAGCTTCTATCTCAGGGATCAAAAAGACAGATTTAATTCAGCAAGAAAAATTGGGGAAAGATGTAGCAGTAGTCTTATCTCTGGTAAATCTTCAGAAAGAAGCACTTTTGCAATAAGAACACTATTGGAGGAAATCAGAAGATTTTTCTGAGACCAGCCAGATTTTATTTAACATAGCAGAACAACATAGAAAGGGTTTAAGATGTGGAACAAAAGCCCTTGGCAATAGTAAACTTAATCAAAACTTAAAAAGAGCCCTAATTAAACAATTCGCTGGCAAGAAAAAGTTTTCTTTTATGTAGGCTGAGAACTTGAAGTCGTCAATGCTTAACCATATGCCTTTTAGAAGATTGTCTTGAATGGAAATGTATTGGTTTTCCTTGGCTGATCCCACAGGAAATAAAGAATATTAACTTTTGATCCATAAACTTAGTTTGTTGCACAGAAATGTTTTCCAGTCTTTTAGGTGATATTAAAAGATCAAGCGTATCTCATGCTCTCCTTGTCCGGTTCCCAGTGTTCCTGTCCTTCCCTTTTGGAAACAGTCATGACACAGGCAAGGGTAGGAAGACAGAAGCCCTCCAAATGTCATTGGACTACAATTCCCAGCAGTCCTCACTATTGTCTGGGATGCTGGAAGCGGCATTACAACAACTTCTGCATACTATCCAGCTGTCCCGATTTGGTAGGGAAAGTCCCAATTAATCCTCTTTCATCCCATTTTTCCAATTGCTTTTAAAATGTACTCTTATTTTCCCCCTTTGTCCTGAGTTTACTTCAACTGCTGCAAACTGAGTTCAAAGTGCAAACGTAGTTTTCGCTCAGTTAAGTCAGCAGGATTGCGGGGGAGAGAGAAGGAGTGGAATCTTGCCCTTCCCAGTAGGGTCAAGCAAAGGCAAACTGCTGCAGCCCAATCCTAGCCTATGTGTACGTCCTCATTAATAACTTTGGCCATCTCAACACACTCTGATGTTGCTTGGCCACCTGTCCTAATTCTCATTTGGGAAATATAAAAGAGCATGCACCTGAAGAGCTGCACTATTCCCATCCCTTCTATAGGCCACATACACCCAGCAGCAGAATTTTAAACTAGTTTAAGAAGCTGATTTGAAAATTCTGGTTGAAATTTTATCACAAAAAATCAACACAGATATTGAGTGCTGGAAGAAAAGTGGGATATAAGTCAAATAAATAAATAGTCACCATCAGTCTGTGCTGATATAATCATTATTCATGCTAACATCTGGATCAGAGTTGCCAAAGCAGAGTATGTGGAGAGGAGATATGGATTTAATCTTGTCCTTCTCTCAGCAGTCCTGCCAAGAAAAAAGGTATGGAGGCAGTCATGCGATGTTCAGTTTTGAAGTGTACTGCAATGCAGTGGTTTGAGTGTTGGAATAGGACTCTAGGAGAACAGAGTTCAATCCTCTGCTGAGCCACAAAAATCTACTTGGTGACATTAAGCAAATCACACTCGCTAAAATTCAGAGAAAGGCAATGGCAACCCCCTCTGAACAAATCTTGCCCAGAAAACTCTGCAACAGGTTTGCCTTAGGGCTGCCATAAATTAGAAATAACTTGAGAACATACAACCAACAGGACAACAAGAACAAGGCACTCCTCATGACATTCCACAAAGCTGCTCCCTCAAGAAACGTTCAAAATGCAGGCTGTCATGTCAACAAAGCAGTTCATGTCAACAAAAGAGCTCGAGCGCTTTTTGACCTCATTCTAAGTGTTGGTCCTAATTAGAAAAGACTAGCTGAACTAATGGAAACTTGGTACATGAACAGTTATATAAATGCCAGTGATTCAATGGGTCTAGTTGGGACTAACAATTGCACTTCAGCCTACATGGCCACCTGGTCTTTTCTAAAGTCGTTATGTCTTAACCTTTCATTCAGGATGAAGTCACCACAAAATACTTTGGATGACAATGGGGATAGCTCATAACAATACCCATTGCTGGAAAAGCTAATCTCTCCCTACCCCCCAAGCTCAAAGAGGATGGAGAAACTTGAATCCTTTGATGCTATTATTCCTACAGCTTGAACCCCATGAGCTTTGTGTCGATTACACCATTGCAAGCAATTCTGTCTCTTTGAAAACCCTCTTTCCCAGTCCTCCTGGTTTTGCTAGGCCAGAGAGCATGCAGCATCGACCCCAGAATTGGGGGAGGGATCAAGCCTGGTGGCGGTACTGAAATCATCTCACAAAATTGGACCACCAAGACTTCTATGCCCCTTCAAGAACTATCAATCAGAAGCATAATAAATGATCATCATGTTGCTATTGCTTTCGAAATGTCTTTGTAAAAACATACCTGCAAGTAGACAAAATTAATAATAACTTGCTTGCCAAAGCTGAGCACCCCTCACCTTTTAAAACAGTTCCAGGGTTCTCTGGTATGTGGGAACATCAAGCAGAATCTGTTCTCTTGGGAATCAGGGTATGCAAGGCTGCGTCTTTGCCTACCTACCAAACAGCAGATTGCACACAAAATGCCCCTTGCCAGTTAGAAAGTTTGGGGAAGAAATTACATCCAGCCTCATTGGAAGGACTAAACTGGATTATTGGAATTGGCAGTGATGTATTTAAATCTTTTACTCCATGTCTCACGTCTCTGCCTTCAAGTCTCAAGTTGAGCCTCAAGTCCTTGCAAGATACTTTCAAGTCAAGTCTCAAGTTTCAAGTTGGGAGCCAACTCTAACAGAAAAAAAAAAAGAGATGGTGGTGGAGTGTATGGGAGGACTCAATGGGTTTACAAGGGTCTTCAGCATCAGAAGTAGGTAATAGGATCCATCTTACTCCCCATTCCTCAAGCTGGAGGCTTTTATGTCAATGGGCATAAAACAGTCTGCAGCTTCTGAACTGAGGAATAAGATCCTTCTTATTCCTCATTCCTCAAGCTGGAGGCTTTTTTGGGAATGGAAAATAGGATCCTTACTACCCATTACTGAAGCTCCAAAAGCTTTAGAAGGAAGGATCCTTCCTCCTCAAGTCTGTTGCCTCATACTGTTCCCCTCCAAGAAATGTGCCCTGCACTTTGGAGGGCGAGTCTTGCCTTCTGCTGTTAGGAAAAGCTTTAGAAGTCTCCTCCAATATACAGTGGGGACAGGTTGCCAAGCAGACCTCAACCCTGTCTCAAGCCTGTTGCCTAACATGTTTGCTGCACCATGCTTTGGGCTTGAGATAGACTGTCACGTGACCAGTAGGCAAAAAGAGATGAAAGTCATAAAGTTTCGAGATGAATAGCTTACATTGCTGAACCAAGGGCAGCAAGTCAGTCAGTAAAAATATACAAGTCACGAGTCAAATCAAGTCAGTGTGTCATTTATTGTCAAGTCAAGTCCAAGTTGAGTCACTGAAATGACTGGAGTCCAACTTGAGTCTGAATCAACCAACTCAAGTCTACATCACTGGTAATTGGGATGTTGAGGGAAGACATACACTTTCCTTTGTATATGCTGTGCTTCCAGTAAGGATCCACCTCCCGACTATGCTAGCTGGGAATTCTGTGAACTGCAGTCCAAAAAAGTAACTTTCCCAGACTCAGTTCTGCCCACAATTTCCTAAAAGTGGTATGAACAAAATGAAGCCCTCCAAATGTTATTGGATTGCACCTCCTATCATCATCATTATCATCATCATCATCATCACCACCATCTTAATCATTTATATAACACCATCACATTTTATGTGAGCAATGAACAACTGCGACTTTGACAGATCCCAATCCTCAGGCTGACAATCTAAAAGGATATGACACACAAGTAAAAGGAGATGGCCATGGGGGTGGGTCAAGTCTAACAAATGCTGGCTGCTGTTCTCCCATCCAAGGCCACAAGAGTGACAGCTGGATTTCTCACCATTGGCTATGCGGACTAGTACTGATGGGAAATGCAGCCCAACAACTCCTGAAGAGCCACACTTTGCCTACCCTATACTAAAAAAAGAGAAAGAGAAATATACATAGCTGGAGGCTAGGTATCCAGCCAATCTCTTGTCTGGTCCTTAATCTTTCTATGTTTACGTGCGTACACTCCCAAAGCAATTCCTTTCTGCCTCTCTGTAATAACTTGAGTCCTCTTTTGTCTCTTCTTTTATGCCTATTAAGTCATTCTCTCTATCCAAGTCACATTTTTGGCCCGTGATTCTTGACCTCCGTTTGTACCAGCAGAAATGAATTGCTTTCTTTTGGCCACCTGGGATACCACAACGCGAGACTGATTTCATTGTAGAAACTATCTTCTCCAAGGCATAAAGCTTCCCATTAATTGCCTGCCTTCTTGCAAGTGATTAGATTCAAGCCTTTTTTTTCTCCTTCTTGTTTTCATTTCAAATTTGCTGCTGATTTATAGAACTATCTATATGGATAAATCAAAGAGAAGATACAATGCCTTCAAAGTGTGCTGCTTGGGAAAAGGAAACAAAACCTCAGCTGCGTGTAATAATATTTTCTGCCAAAATAGGAGCTCCTTCAAAGTGACTCCAATTTAGGACCAACCTCTCATGAAGAGATGAGGTTTTGGGTCACAGCAGGGCTCAAGGATCCTGTTGCATGAGTGGGGCACCCCCACTGTCCTTTACATCTGAGTCCATCTTATTTTGTGTAAGCAGAGATACAAAGTACAAGCAATAAGTTACACTGCTTATTTGGAATGAGTTACTCTTTTGTTTTTTATAGTGAGGACAATAGTGAAGAGCCAGTATGGTATATAGTGGTATATACATACTGTATATAGTGGTATATACTAGGGATGAGCCAACCGAATATGCAAATCCTCGAATCCTCAAATCCTTGGGAAGGATTCAAGATTTGCGGGTCTGAATCCCTGGGCCAAAACAGGCAAATCGAATCTTTCGAATCCTTGCACGTCTCGGGGCCTGAGCGCCCCGGATCAGTCCTGCGTGGGCTCGTAGGGAGTCGCTTTCCTGCATGCCCAGAGGCCTGAGCTGGCACAAGAGCCCCGGATCAGGCCCATGTGGGGGCGCAGGGCCGGCGAGAGCTGCTTTCCCGCACACTCGGAGGCTTGAGCTGGCGCGAGCGCCCTAGATCAAGCTCGCTCCTGCTGCCTGCCCCTGTGGCTGCCTCTCTCTGCAAGGTAATTATTCTTTTCTTCCTATTCTTTTGACTTGAGACTGGAGGGTAGGGATTGAGACTGGACTAGAGGCTGGCGTTTGTTTTTGTTAAGTACCTTTCTTGTTGCAGGACTTGAGACTTGACTGGAAAGTACAGTGTTCTTGAGATTTCAAGGACAGCTGAAGAAGATTCCTTTGCATAGCTCCCTTGCAAAGCTCTTTCATACACAATTCTGGGGTTTGTAGTTGGACAAGGTATCACAGCATTCTCTGCCAAAGTGTGCTAGTGCATCATCAAAGTACAAAACCCCAGGATGCCATATGGAGCTACGCAAAGAAAAATCCAGTTTTGACCTGGATTATCTCTGTATTGTAGTATGTGGCCCTGTTTACGCAAGCAAGAAAATGTGGCATTAATAATCCACATTTTCCTGCTTGTGTAGAAAGGGCCTTCATGTCATTTTCAATCTGGCGAGATCCTAAGGTAAAACTATGACAATTGTCCTGGCCAGATTTCTTCAGAGGGAGGTTTGCCTTTGCCTAGGCTTTTGCTAAGGCTGAGACAGTGTGACTTTCCCAAGATATATATATATATATTGTAACAGTCAACCCAGGAGATGGCATCCTCTTGAGCATCCTCCAACATCTGGAGCTACTTCCAAATTACATGTAATTCTTAATAAGAAGTATATGGGTATGTTTTCCTGAAAGTGAAAACTTTTAATTTGTTTTTCGTTAAACAAAGATTTCAAATTCTGCTTCAAAACACTCTTCAGTAGAAGTACTTTGTTTCCCTTGCTTTTTAAATCTTTTGTAAAAAAGGATTCAAAAGATTAGAGATTTGTGAGATTCATGAATTCGCAGAACCTTGCAGGGATTTGGATTTGGAAAATTCTGGATTCGTCTCATCTCTAGTATAGACAGTATGGTATATACATAATATTTTATTACGTATTTATCTATGTCAACTGGTTTTTTTTGTTTTTTTTATTTTATTTTTATATAAAATACAATCACATAGTTAAAATAAATGGTGACTTTACATCTCGTTCCTTTTCAATATGTTCAAGTATATATATATATATACATTTGTATAACTTATCATCTGTTTCTTATACGTTTATATAGGAAATTTCATTGAGTTCACCTTAACTTCCTTTAGTGCACAATGCCTCTCCTTTCTTTCCTTGTCTGTACAACCGGTGCCTCACCAAACCAAAGGGAGGCCCACTAGCCAGCTACTGCAGCTTGGCAGGGTTTTGGTTTACTACCTGTCTGGGGATGCAAAAACAGATTTAGCAGTATCTTGGTAGACTACCACACCTGGTTTGGGGGTTACAATAACTCTGATTAATCCAAAGCAGAGGTATCATCAGTGGACTAGAGAATTTGCCCTGGGATTTAGTCCAGACTTTATAGTTGCTATCCAACACACTGTACCCGAGTCTTCAAAACAGGTTCAGCACCTTGGATAGTTCCTTGAAAACTCAGCATTGATTAAGTGCCCCACTGACGCTGGAACCATGAGCTATCACTGAGACCATTTCCACATTACATTGTTATAGTGCTATTGTTCTACTTTCAACATCCTATGGAATCCAGGGGTTTGCAGTTTAGGGAGGAGCCTTTAGAATTCTTAGCTAGAGAGCTCTTTGGCCTCAGTAAACTACAAACCCCAGAATTCCACAGGATGTTGACAGTGGAATAATAGCACTAAAACAGTGAAGTGCGGAAAGGCCCTAAGTAACTCACAAAACACTTGCCAGAATCCTTGCATATGAGGTCCTTATTCATGCTTTACTTGTTACTCCCAGAGTAAATTCAGTCCCTCTTTCATATTGGGTACCAGGAGACATTGGGTGCCAACCAGCTCCAAGCCTCTTGCTCCCCCCCTTTTTTTTTTCCTGTCTCTATGAGTTTGTACAGTTAATAAAATGTGATCCCAACTGAAGGGCACACATAATTCAGTTAATTGCTTCACACTACAGTACATTGCCATTTAGAATCGGTCTGTTTCTTTTCATTGCAACAGCATGGAAATAAATAAGCAATTTTCATACATATTACAAAACATAAGCATGCCTGAGCCTAATTCATATTCTTGTGATTAATAATCCAAAGCATCAGGATGAAATATGTCCAACGATACAAAATGCCATTTCATTAGTCCATTCACTTAGGTGTGAAATATCACTGCAATATGCCTTGATTGGAACACCTAGTGGGGAATAACAGCACCAAAAGGAGGCAAGAAGATGGGAGGAGGCGGGAGACAGGTAAACTCCTTAAACTGAAAATAGAACAGCAGGTGATATGGGCAAAGGCATCCCTGTTTAGGTGATATGAGTCTTGAGACCAATTGTGATCCCTTCCCACACCCTCCAAGCAAATGCACCCTCTTTATCTTGTTTATTAATGGATGGGGAAGGGGGTGAACAGCCTGAAAAAATGAAATTGATTTTATTCACTTAGGAATTTATACTCCATTGCACAACCACCACCCAGCAAATTCTTCATTAAGAGAGGTAATTACTTTAATGAAGATTAAATATAATTTAAAATTCACATTCATCTTTATCTACCTACTGCAGGTCAGAATTAAACCTGAGCTAAGGGTCTCTTCAGGAAAAAAAAATAACAGCTACCCTACCCCACAAGAGTTTAGCTCAGAAGGCCTTTAGTCCTCCCTCCCCACCATCTTCATCCTCCCCTAGATTTCATCCATCAGTGTGTCTCGCTAGCAACCTCAAAACTAGAAGCTTCTGCTGTTCTGCTAATGCTCCCTTTTTACAATGCCTACCCAAGCATGTAGGACTTGTAGTAATTAAAATCAGAAGAGTGCAGTAATCATGCATTTGGCACTATTCTTTGTATCCAAGGCTGTGCTCAAATGAACATACTTTCAAAAGCTGAAGGAGAATCCAGAAGGAAGAAGTCTTTGGCATGCGTTCCCTCCCCCACCCCAAGTTACTTATTTGCCACTGGAATCACACAGTGGTTTTCACAATGCTTTCAGAGAGTTTCTCCAAAAGTTTTTAGAAGATCAGGAGTGGCAGATAAACTCTGACAGACCACACAGTATCATAAAATAAAATGACAGAGTTGGAAAGAGCTGCAAGGGCCATCTAGTCCAACTCATTGCCATGCAGGAATATATAAATAAAGCACTCCTAAAAGATGTCCATCCAACCTCAGCTTGAAGACCTCCAAGTCCACCTCTGAGACAGTCTATTCCACTGTTGAACACGTCTTGCAGTTAAAAAAAAATGTTTTTCCTAATGTTTAGGTAGAATCTCTTTTCTTGCAATTTGAGTCCATGGGTTCATGTTCTAGTCTGTGGAGCAACAGAAGACAAGCCCACTCCATCTTCTATACATGACATTCCTTCAGATATTTACATCTGGCTTTCACAACACCTCTCAATCTCCTCTTCTCCAAACTAAACATACTCAACAACCTGCCCACCTCACCTGTTCCTCACCTGCCCACCTGCAATCAGCTCCCCATCAGTCCCCTAAAGTCCTATGAAGCCCACCCCCAAAAAAACAGATGCAATTCCCAGGTTGTTTGGAGGTGTTTTTGGCCTGAAAATGACAGTAAACCACCCAGACATGTAAAAATGCATGCCAACACCCTATTTTCTCCAGACTCCATCCCAATGCTTTATTTTTCAGCTGTATCCAAAATGACAACCAGAGGCGATGTGATGTCATAAGCTATCAGTGGGGTTCTATAGCCATTCGGGGGGAAATTGGCCCTAGATCCCTAAATCTCTTCCGTAGATCTTTAAAACTATGGAACCTCTCTTGTCTCTGTATCTCCTATATGGCTTTCAGATTTTTTTTGTCACATACCTTTGGTCTGATCTGTTTGTAACTGACATCTAAGTATTTCCCCCCCAACAAAGATGTCTCCATTTAGATTTCAGCCCTATCTATATTACAGGAGTTAACAGTTAGGTCCTACCTCTGAAAAGTAGAGTAGGTCTCTTGCAGTTAAAGTGAGAAGTAATTTGAGGGCCTTAATTCCCAGCACTATGCTGCTACAAAAACAGCTCTAAGAGACAACTCTTTTTGATGCCTCTGGTGGTTATACTACAATTTGTCATCTGTCCATCTGAGATCATTTTTTTACTGTCAAGGCCATACGGGAATAAAGGATTCTAATAAGAAGAAAAAAAGTCTCTAGTCAATGTTTCCATGTCAAAATTTGCCTCGTAGATGGGCTATATTAACTAGAGCAAAGGCTACTCTCAGATGGACAAATGCATGTGAACACATTGCCCAGGGTTTTTTTGCATGGAGTTTTAGACAATAGATAGTAAAGAACACATCATGGGTCAACAGTGAGTTTGCGTTTCTAGGGCCTAGTCCTTCTCCTCTAATTTGTTGTCAGGCAGGACAGCTTTCCAATTTGCCTGAAACAAGGCAGCTGTATATTTTGGACACTAAACTACAATGTTAATTGGTCTGTCTTTCACAGGTTCTCTGTTTTGCAGTCCTTCATATGCATAAGGAATGAAATACCTAGTTCTCTTTCTCTAGATGGTTGGCCAGCATTACACTGCATAAATAATTTTGGTCACAATAAGATCTAGCCAAGCACTTGTTACCCTGATTTCTGGGATCCCATGGGGGACACCTCAATGTGCTCCAAATAATGGGGAATGGGAATTAGCCAGAGTACAAGCTGTACCACTACAAGAGGCAAGGTAACGTAGCAAGATCTTTTACCCAATGTTTACGGGGTCAAGCCAGGTCAAGAGCACAACACAATAAAGTTCTAATTTAGTTCTTTTATTTGTAAAGTCACAGCGCACTTGCGTGCTCACTCACACAGAACTAAGAAATACTGCGTACTTGCGTACTCACACACACGGACCTAAGAAAATAAAGGGAGGAAAGTAGATAGGGGATTTTAAGAGGGAGTTTTTGGGGAAATACGACACCTGATCCTGTAGCCCCGGTGGTCTGAAGAAAGTCTGTAGGAGCGTAGGTTCTCAGCACGTGGAAGCTGAGGGGAAGGCTCGGCGAATGGAGCAGCAGCAAGGCGGTACGGAAGCCAAGAGTGATCCGAAGAAGCGCTCAAAATCAGGGGTTCTTATAGGGGAAAATGTGCCTGTAGGGTAGTCCGTTCCCGGGGAACACAATGGGTTTCGGGTTGGAGACAAAACCTCCGAAAGGTCAGCTTTTAGCATGATTGGATTTTGATGGTGCTGTCAATAGCGCAGACAGTATGCAAATAGAAAGTGCTTGACAGTTGAGTAGTCAGAAGCGCTAATCTCGTCAAACTGCCTGTTCGGGGCAGAGAATCCTTTGTATGCCTCGTGCATACTCAATGTAGTTTTAAAGTGTACTTGCCTGGAGGTCTCCTGAAGCTGTGTGCTGGAGAATTACTGGCCTGCCTGGATTTGTTTTGTATTTTTCAGCTTGTTTGGCCATGTCTGTGTGTGTGTTTGTCCGGTGGCCTCGCAAGCACGTGGCGGGGAGCAGTTTGGAATGGCCAGTTCTTTGATATAAAATTATATTTAGTAGACCTTGGGCTCGGACTATGTACCACAGTAACACATTATTAGTTTTTCTCTCTTCTGGTAATATTACAATCCTGGGTCCATCCGTTGGGGTAGAACAGTGGGAGATTCTGGCAGATGTTAGAATCTTAGGTTTGAAAACTGATATCATAATGTCAAACATTAGAAAGTGGGAAATTAATTCACCGACAATAGTAATAATGGAAATCTTTTATTTACTTAAGTTATCCTTAATGGCTCCTAATTGAAAAGGTTAATTTTCAAAACAAACCATGGGATTAACAAAAAAATGGCATGGGCATTATCAATCTTGATCCTAGGAGCATATTTTGTTATTAGCACCTGCAAAAATCCTCTTTTGGTCATTTTAAAGTTGGCTTCCCCTAACCTGCAATGTTTTCCCTAAATCTGGCATGAAGCTCTTAATAAAATTGTTGTCTGGGGGTGGCAGGACTTCAGCATGTCTTCACTTCACTCATAGCAACCTTTCCTCCCAGTGACTTTCCCAACATTTATCAGTGGAGATTGCCAACACTTCCTTGAAGCCTCAAATATGTTCACAATTACTCAACTTTTACCATTAAAAGTAAAATGCAGATTGCTCTTTTGACTTCAAATGACTTCTGGTATTTTTTTTCCCAATTGTTTTTGTTGTGTGCCTTCAAATCATTTCCAACATGGCAACCCTAAAGTGAACCTATCGTGGCATTTTCTGGAGCTGAGTGTATGTGATGTGCTCAAGGCCATCCAGTGGGTTTCACCAGATTTTAAATGAAAAGAAAACAGTAAATGTGGAAAGGTGACAGAGAAGTTGAAAAACAAGACTAGCTGTTGTGACTATGAAGTCTGCAATTTAGAACCAGTATGAAAACAGAGATTTGCAAAGGATGAATTCATGACTGGTGATATAGTGGTTTGAGCATTACCATACAACCATGGAGACCAGGGTTCAATTTGCCACCAGGCCATAGAAACCCACTTAGTGATCTTGGCTGTATCTCACACACTCAGCCTCAGACAAAGGCAAAGGCAACCCACTCTGAACCAATCTTACCAATAAAACCCCACGACAGGTTCACCTTAGGGTCTCCATAAGTCAGAAACAACTTGAAGACACACAACAACCGCAATCCATTGTAGAGATTAGATAAGACTTAACAATGGATTTTAGGACAGAGAATTGACTCATCTCCATTTCTGAAAATATTAAAGGCCAACTCCAACTCAGACCTTTGTTTTGCCTTGGGCAAAACACGCAGGTCCTTGAGTCAGGATGGAGGCAAAACAAAGAGGAACATGATCATCTATATACCAGCAAATCTAGAGACTTGAAGTGGTAGACTAAGTAAAAATGTCAACTAAAGTTCAGGTGTGCTTTGACCTTTCAAAATGTGCATAGATGGAGTGAACCCCACACATGGAAGGAAGTGAATTTCAGCATCATTTTCCTGGACAGTGTAGCTGTAAGAGAGAGAGGGCTTCGTGTTGGATCAGAACTCAGAATGTTGTCATTTAAAGTTTAGTTGTTTGGTTTGCCTTTTTTTAAAAAAGTGGCACATTGGCAAGACTCATTATGGAAGAATGGTATACTGCTTTCAGTTACTCTTGATTATTCCTACTTACTCTTTAAGATACTTTGTTTTTCAAAAAATACTCTAAAAATATAAAAATGGTGCCAATGCTTTAGGACTAATGAGTGAATGTTACTTAATTCACTAACAAAATGACTTTTGCTACTTGTCACATATTTTAAAAAAGTTGGTACTTTATACTTCAGTTCTGAGTTAACGGTTAGAGTTAAGGATCCATAACTGATCTGTATCCAGTTAATCTAAATAAATGCCACCTCAGTCCATCTTAAGGGCCAGCCACCAGATTATACAAAGGTGGTCCTTTCTGATTGGAGGAGGATGTTTTCAGCCCCCTCACACCAGTGAATGAGACTGTGACAATCAGAAGCAGGACCTCATTGCAAGTCTTTGACACAGTCTCACTCAGTGCTGGGAGGGGGGCTGTTACTGGCCCACACACACCTAAGATTCTATATGGTTTAATTGACAAAATATTATTTGATTGGCAAAATACATTAATTGGTATTTGATATAAAATGGACCCTGATGTGACTGGAAGGTAGAGCTAGGCAGAGGAAAATCATGGAATGAACATATGTGCTGCAAAGTTGGTCAGAAGATCCCCTCTAGACATTAGCCAAGGTCATTGTCAAACAGATTACCCAGCAACTCCAAAGATAACAGACTTAAGCTGAACCTGTAACATTTCTGATACCACACAAAAGGAAGTTCACACCAAAACAATGATTGTTTTAGCCCTTCTTCCTTGCACCTGGATGTTTCCCTGCATTGTTCCCTTACCAGTCCCCCATTACAGAGCTATTACGACAGCCATCAACTCTTTGTAACCTAAAACTAAGGCCATTAACTCTGTTTGAACCCATTAACCATGCTGCAACCTCCACTGTTTGCTCGACCAGAGAGCCATTCATACCCACGTCCTCCAAGTAGATTTTAAGCATTAAAATCCTCCATTATGAGCAGTTTGGTGCAGTATCTCATTTTCTAAACACCACGCTGTTGCTCTGAGTTCTGAATGAGTACTGTCCTTAGGCACAAGTCTAAGCCACATTGCAGCTTTCAGATCACTAATTATTGCCCATTCTCTAAAACTCTGCTATCAACAACTTTCCTCCTTTTATCCTTTGGTGAGCTCTTGTGTGAGTGTGTGAGTGCTTGGATCTTTTTCAATAAAACACATTTTAGCTTATTTGGAATCTCTGGGTGGTTATTTTCTGCTAGGACCCTGTAAACATTAGTGGAAGAGTTTATCAAGTTACCCTCCCCTACCAGGCCTCCTAATTGAGCTAATTATTTCCCCATTGTCACATGGAAGTACTGGCATTGTGGTTGGACCCCTGAGACACCTGTGTTTTGGGGTAACAGTGCAGAACTGTCCCCTGATCAAAAGCTAAATAGATCTCCTTCCTCTGATCCAGCAGCTATCTCTTGAGGTGGGCTGGGGGAGTGGATTAGGCCAGGAAACATTATTTAATTATGCTAATATACTTAAGTAACTGATCTAGGATTCTGGGCTCTCATTACCCCTCTGACTGACATGGTACAGGTTCCATTGTTACTATTTTTTCCAAGCTTTGGTAAAGGGCAGAGGACAGTGTTTGCAAGTTATATGGCCAACGCTGCTATGAAAGGAGAAGTGAGCATGCCACATTTGCACAAACTGTAACAACGCCAAACAATAGCCCACTGCCTTTCTGTGGGGAGCTGCCAGATGTCTGATAAGTCTTTTGCTTTACTGACTTTCTAAAGCCAAGGAGTGCCACAAATATATAAGCAACAGAAGTGGCTGATGTGTTCTTCATCAGTTTTGTGAGTTGAATTAGGACTTCAGGACTTCAGAGTTCAAATCCCTGCTTCGCCATGGAAACCCAGTGGGTGATCTTGGGCAAGACACACTTTCTCAGCTTCAGGGGGAAAAACAGCAAATCTCCTCTGAATAAACCTTGCCAAGAAAATCAAAGGATAGGGTTATCATAGGTCAGAGTCACCTGAAGGTACATAACAATAACAAACACCTGAGAATCTCACATTCTGAGGATGCCATTCTGATTTACTGCAAGAAACAATTTTGATCTATCCATTGCTTAATTTACATCCTGCCTTTCTCCCAGAACAGGCTCCAAAACAGCTTATGAAAGGCAGAAAATTACAATAAAAGTAAAAATATTTTAAAATATACATGAATTAAGATTAAACCAGCACTAAACTAACAATAGCATTAAAACCATTTAACGTATTAGTTCAAAATCAAACATTTTATCACATAGAATAAAAGAAAATGATGCAGCCAGCCTATCAATCACTAGGTCACCACATGGCTTCTTAACCATATGGGATATTTGCTTGCCATGTTTAAAATGTTATAACAAAAGCCGTCAGAACCACAGAAAGTGAAGGCAATCAATAAACAGCAGAAAAATAAAGAGAAATCTCAAAGTACCTTTGGCATTTTATTCTGCACAATGTGTTTCACAGGTTGTCTTATCAAAAATGGTTTGTTATCAATTTTATGTCTTTAAATATACCAAAATGTTTATTTCCTGTATTTATTGTGTTCATCTGGCTATTGTTTTAAAGTGCCTTGGAGAAAGAATATTAAAATTCCAAAACATACTGAGTACAATACAGCACTACAGGCATTTTGAGACTTGTTTCTATAATAAAAGCTGTCTCATCTTTCTGGCATTATTTCCACAAAACCTGCTTTTGACCTTAGGGTATTGGCAATTAAAACAGCTTGATGGTTCTATAAATTGTTACTAATTTGTCTCATGCAAACAAAGGACATTGTTTATGAACCCAGAAGCTAGAAGCTGTTTAACTTGAAAAGCTGCCTTTGAAGATTTAAATGAAGCAGAAAAGGTCTATGTGGAAAACCTGTGGTTACCTGGCTGTGGTGGTGGGAACTCAGAATAAAAGAAACCAAATTTTCATCTCTGTGAATAGTCTCCTAGATGTAGGAACAAAATAAGGAGGGAGTAACTCAAACTACAGGAGAGGTGGCACTAATTTTACCTTACAATTCAGACTGTTGGTGTAATATAGCATTTGTAATAAAACACACAACTCCCTGCCTAAAGAAAACTAGCACAGGGAGAAAGGGTCTAGCATCTTTCTTTCTTTCTCTGCTATGTGCTAGGAAATCCAGGATTTGCTCTAGGAACAATAGTACCTTGTGCAGAACTATAAAACCAAGCAAAATAAATTGATCATACACCCCAAATATTGGTAATCACAGGAAACAGAACAGAACCAAACAATATCAGAGAATTCAGCCTAGGATCAAGAAAGGAAACAAAAGAGTGATTAAAAATGAGTGAGTAAAAATGGAGACTTAGCAATTATAGGATTGGATATGTAAAATAGGATAGGTTTAGTGTGGGTAGAGAACAGAATAAAATGGAGGATATATGGAAGGAGATAATGGAATACAATTAACTTTGGAACTTATAGCAGAAGAAGAATGGGAAGTTATTTTAATATATCTGTATTAGTATTTATGTAGTCTGTATTTATATTTCCCGGTTGGCATAATAGGCGGGTGGGGGTGGGGGGATTAGCAATATTTCTTTTTCCTTATGTCTTTGTAACCTCTTCACCTATTTGGTGGTATTTACTATTGTATACATATGAAGTATAAGTTGACTTCATGTATTTTGTTATTACTTTGTGTATATTCTTTTTTTTCTTTTTTTTTCTTTTTTTTGTGATTTTTCTGTTATGTTGTGTGTTGGTTTATAAATTGCTAAACCAATAAAGATTATATAGAGGGAAAAAAGAGTGATTTCTCAAATTTTGTTTCGCGAACAGTAGATTTCCACTGTTAAGCCTAATTGACCAGGAGCCAGAAGAACTCTGGAACAAAACCAGGGAATTGTCAAGAAAGAAGGCACACAGACATTATCTGTGGAAGAAAGAAGGAGAGAAAGGCAGGCAGGCAGGCAGGCAGGCACGCCGGCCTAATTGCATGACACAAATCTCTTCAAACAGTTCAAACAGTTGAGGATAGGGAAGAAGAAAAAAGGGAATAAAAATAGGGTCAGAATCCTGAATGCAGCTGTTCATAAATTTGTACATAAGGACAATAAGGACTTATTATAATAATTAATGGAAACAAACAAACAAAAAGAATAGAACAAGAAACCTCTTCCACAAGATCCAGAAATCAAAGGGAGATTCAAACCAAGAGTGAAGATGCTGTAAAACAAACAAGGGAACATACTATATGGTCAAGAAAAAAAAAACAGTCAAAGGAAGCAAAACATTGAGTTACTATATGAAAGAGATAATAGGATGATGTATTCCTTCAAGAAAGAACTTTTTGACAATGGGCCCACAATTTTAGGAAGCAAAATGGCATACCCAATATACATTCTAACTCCAAGAAAGCAATGCTCAATTTTTTACAAAAAAGATTTTTACTGTATCCCAAGTGAGAAATGCTAATTCAGCGGGGGGAAAGGGCACTAGGCATCACATTGCATAATAGAACACACCAAAGTATTTCAGAAGGAAACCAACCTGTGCTTCATAGATTATAGCAAAGCCTTTTACTGCGTAGATCATACAAAACTATGGCTCACTCTAAAAGAAATGGGCATACCACAACATTTTATTGTCCCAATGTGTAACCTGCGTTCAGGACAAGAGGCCACTTTAAGGACGGAATACGGAGAAACTGAATGGTTACTGACTGAGAACAGCATCACACAAGTCTGCATCATATTAGTAATAGTAGTAGTAGTAGTAGTAGTAGTAGTAGTAGTAGTAGTAGTACCCAATGTATTTATGTGGTATTATAATTTGAATGTTGGACTATGATTCTGCAGATGAGAGTTGGAACCCTGCTTAGCATGGAATCCTACAGAGTGACCTTAGGCAAGTCACATTCTCTCAACCTCAGAGGAAGGCAAAGGCACACCCCCCCCCCGAACAAATCTTGCCAAGAAAACTCCATGGTAGGTTCAACCTTGTCATCATAAATCAGAAATGACTTTAAAGTACACTTCAACAACCAATCCCAACTTTTTCCCAAGACTCAGGGCAGCTTACAATTTAAAAAGAACAATCCAACTAAAAACATACAAAAAGTGGATTTTTAAAATCAAATTAAATCAATCACTCTGTTAACAGTTCTGTTTAGAACAATACAACACCCCTTATCCTGTTCCTGTCACAATAAAAAAAGGAGTTTGCTTGCTACGGAAGGACAGCAAGGTTGAGGCAATTCTGGCCTCCCTTGGAAAGCAGTTCCAGAGTCTAGGGGCAGCCACCAAGAAGGCCTTATTCATGTCCCCACCAAATGTGTTTGTGATATGATGGGACTGAGAAAAGAGCCTCTCCTGTGGACCTCAGAGCCTGGGTAGGCTCAGACAGCATGACACAGTCTTCCAGATAGCCTGAACCTGAGCCATAGTGTAAATATTTGCCAGCAGAGTTATATTACGCCACTCCTATATGCAACACAAATGTTGTGCAATATTACATGCATGCTCAACGGCCTGGCTGACAACCCACTGTGCAACTGCACATCTTGCCCTGAGGCAAGATGCATTCACACAGTACTTTGTGCACCTTAATGTGCTACAAGATGCACAACTCTGTATATAGTGAGTAGTGCAACCTATGTCTGCATGTGACACTAACAGGATGTCAACCTTGGTCTTTATTCTGTGTCAGGTATGCAAACTGGCAAAGGCCCAAACATTCTCAACCTTTGGTCTTCCAGATGTTTTTGGACTTTGATCCCCAGAATCCCTGCCCATTGGCCTTAACTGGCTGAAGCATCTGAGAGTCAAAGCCTAAAGCCAGTGGAGGACCACAGCCCAAGAAGTACTGCCTCAGGCTAATAAAAAGCCAACTTGAGAAGCCTACCCACTGTCTTCCTGCCTTGTGGCAACCCAAGAAGTCTTGCTTTCCCTGTTTCTCCAACACACACACAGATACACACTGCAGGTTACTACTTCAACAAGTATTGCTTCACCTTTCAAAAACCAATGTCTGCCTTGAGCTATTCCCCTTTCACAATGCATCTTGAGGCAAGAGCTTTCACCCTGCTACTTGCATGGACAACACAGTACAATTATCTCTATGCTAACAAAAACCGCGGTCCTTCTTGATTAGAGACACTGGTCCTCCAGTCAGATTTGCTCCAAGTGCACTGCTATCGTCTGAGGCCTCATGCTGGCATGAGAAACATGAAGTCAAAACCTATGGACTGCAGAGTCAGCATGTCTTAGAGATCAGCCTCTAAGCTAAAACTCTCTGTTAAAAAGAGCCATTGTTATATGCCTTAATGCTATATCAGGGCACACAATAAAAACCTTATCCCTTTGGGTATGTTAAGGAATACCACCTAGTTCCCCTAAGAGTAGCGGCTTTACATCTAATATTTTTAAACAGCCATTTTTCTGGGTTTTCTTTAAAGTTCTGAGAATGGAATGAGTTATTTCCTTTTTAACAATAGCCAGCGAATATATCTTCCTGCACTACTTTGCTGTGAACTTTCTGAAAGATGAAGAGGCATCTTGAATAGCCTATTTTCACACACTTCACACTGACTGAATGCTAATGGCTTCCCCTGCAGAATAGATCCTTTTTAATAGGCAGCACAAGTTGGATATAAACTCTTTAATTGCCTGCAGAAAACACCGATTATCTTCCTGTGCCACCTATTGCAGAATACAAAGATGGTAACAAAAGCATTAACGGAGCACATTATTGGTCATTAAAAAACAAAGAACCCTAAGATGTCACTAAATTTACTTTTCATGTTCCTGTGTGAAACCTATTTGCATACTCACAGAGCCGCAGCAGAAATGCACACATGCTCTTCATCGTATGCAAACATCTTCATTAAGATTTTTGATCCATCTGCTGCAAAAAAGAAAAGAAAAAGGGAGAAAGAGAAGAATCTATAAAAGAATTATCAAAAGAAAGCAACTCATTATTTGTTATTTCAGGGGAGGGGAAGGGAGGAACTTCAAAAAGCCATCCCTAAACCTACGCTGATGTCTTCTGACAACTGGCTAGTCTCTGCAAGTTGTTAGTAAGAAGTGAATTAAAACACTCTGTCAATCCTGCCTCTCCCAGCTGTAGCTCAGAGGGATGCTTCACCTGTGATCGCTAACTAGAAACTACAGCCTTCAAAAGAACATCCGTTGACAGATTCCGTTGATGAATTTTGGCTGCTTTTTCAGCAAGGCTTGCTGGCTTTGGTCCAGTTCAATTTCAGAAGGATAGAGGCAGCAAGCCTAAGCACACACTTGAAAGGAGTTCCTCTAAAGACCTCTTCAACAACTCTTTCCAAGATGGCCATGGCATTTTCTTTCTTTCTTTTAAATCAAGCTATTTTTGTCCTATCCTTCAGCACAACTGTTCTCTGGGCAGCTAACAAATCATAAATAAGGATTTAACTCCTCCCATATTTTCTTCCTGAAGGAAGCAGTGAATAGTTTTTAGCAATTTTCTCTCCACTGCAAGAAAGTGTTAAAAAAAATCACACAATTTTAGACTTATTCTCTGCAAAAAAAAATTATACAGGCTTTTGTCAGTGAAAAGAACATTTTCTCTACATAAAACACTATTTCTGCGCAGAAAAAAATATTCTGCATAGAAATATTACTTTTGGCACAGAAAATGCTGTTTCCCACACAGAAAATGCTATTTGCTGTGCAAATCAATCATATTATTCTTAAGTCCTCAGTTACAGCATTTTCTGTGCAGGAAATAGCACTTTATGTGCAGAAAATCATATATCTGCACCAAAATATTATTTTCTGCCCAGAAAATGCTGTTTTCTGTACAAAAATGCTGTTTCCTGCACAACAAAACCATGCGCAAATTTTGCTTAGAATGAGCCCCAAACCACTAACATTCTCATCAGTCCAAGATTCTTCTTGTCAGGTCTTTGACACTCAAAAAGCAAGATATATGACTATTTTTTGAATAGTTTCAAATAGTCTTTCCATTCTTAAGCAGAAGGTGATGCCCACCCTTTCATTTTCATCACAATCCTGTTGAGGTAAGTTAGGAGGAGAGGTACTGACAGGTCCAAGATCACCCTGTGAGCAGAATAAGGTGGAAATAAAATTGTGGAATGGGCAGTTATATCAGATCACAGTTGGGAAATGCTGCTTCTAAACACTTCCAATGTAAAATATTTCATGAAAATAAGAAAAATTAATACATTGGGGAGAGAAATCCTAAACCAGCCCTCTCTTTACCTGCTCTTTTGGTTAATTAATGGCACTGAAGCATTCCAAAAAGGAGAATTGATGTTTCCAGTCTGTAGAATTTTGACCGCTTCCTTCTCACTTGTACCCCCCGTAGTAAAATGGTACAGAACGGTAAAGTCCATTCTTTACCACAAAAACAGTAGGACTTTAGGATGAGTTGGAACATTAATTTCTAAAACATTTTTCTAAACATTCATCATATGAACAACCGGAAAGCACCAGTCTAGGGTTAGGCATTGCAGAAGTGGTGCCACAATGCTCCTGTCATCAGCAACCAGAAAATTATAGTGAAATGATCTGAAAGATCTTCTGAAAAGGAAAATGGCATGTCAGCTCCTCTTATTTTCAAGTAAATACATTTAACAGCTGGAACACAGAATGCCACACAACCACTGAGGGGCCAACATTTTTCCTATGGGAAGTTCATAAAGAGGTAAGAGAATCTCAGTTAGTGGCCCAACTGTTTTCAGAAGTAATGACACCTTTGTGTCTCTCTGTTCTCAGCTCAGCACAAAACCATACATAGGAAGGAACAGAAGAAGAAATCATAACAGAGTCTCAGAGATCAGAAACTATAGATGCTCAGATTATGGAATCAAAATGGCTCTGTTCGAAATGAAACACAGGGATGGCATGCTATGGTTCTTGATGGACTGAACTATTACAGATCACAGGAGAGGATCAATCATTTGAAAATTTACTCATATTTACACAAAAAGTAGCATGTGAGTGAAACTTTCCCTTTGTGTGTGTGTGTGCCTTCGAGTTGCCTGTCAAGTTATGGCAACCCCATTAATTTCATGGGGCTTTTTTAGGCAAGGGAAACTCAGAAGTGGCTTTGCCAGTTCCTTCCTCTGAAATGTAACCTGCGGCAACAGCTATTCATTGGTGGTTCTCCATCCAAGTACTAACCAGAACTGCCCTTGCTTAACTTCCAAGATCAGACAGGACTGTTACCAGGCTGTACACTCCCGCGCTTTGATATAGTTTAATTGGCAAAATATGATTTAATCGGCAAATAATATTAATTGGCACTAATATGAAACATGCACTGGTATGGCAGCATGGCTGAGCTGAACAAGAGGAAAAGACTGGTTGAACATACGCGTTGCAAATTAGGTCAGAAAACACCTCTAGGCAGAGCCAGATCATAGCAGGAAATCATCAGGCAACTCCAAAGATAAAAGGTTTGCAGATAGTCTTAATGACTTGGCCTCTTGGACGATAGTCCTCTGGGTGACTGTTGGCAGTCTAGTCCTAGCTGGTTTAAGTAAATAGCCCCATTTACCAGATGCAGCAGTAGCAAAAGGCTCACATTTTATTTTCCTTTTGATTTCATTTGAGTTCTCTAAGCTTAAGTTTGGAATTCCCGATCAGCCAGTAATTATACTGGAGTGCCACACTAGAAAAGATAGATGGCAGTGGACCAGCACCCCATCAGTACTCAGCAAAAGAGAGACAAGATATCAAAGTGAGCAAGTCTTGTGATTAAATCCATTCCTCCTTCTAAACAACCTCCTTCCTTCAAATGGATATCTAAAAAGCCAAGAAGTAAGGGATGGCCCTGTGGCCACCTTCGGGGAGGACGGTCCTTTATTTGAAGGGCTGTACTGGGCCCGTATTACGGATGGATGGACTCAATCAAGGAAGACACATCTCTGAATCTGCAAAATTTGAGCTGGGTGATTGAGGATAGAGTGGCTTTGTGGTCTCTCATCTATTGGATGGCCATAAGTTGAGGTCAACTTGACAGCAATTCACAACAACAATTGGGTCCAAGTGTTAATGACTTTTTAAATAAACTTAATAAGGAATGCCAAGGGGCCCACCAACAACTAGCACCTGGACAACATACCAAGTGAGTACATAGGTGCAATGTATTGCATTTCTGTTTAAATAGCAATTATTTCCAAATTTGCACCAATATTAACAAATGTGCATATGCAACTTTTATGTAAATCTGCAAATTGTGCTTTAATTATTGTTATGTATTTCCTCTTTTGGGGGTGATGTCACTTGAAAGGTTAATTCTCAGAGGTCTGGAATTGCCCTAGGTATGACTATTTGCTTATCCCTTTATATGAGATCTTGACAAGGACCCCTAAAAGCAAAAAGTGACTTATACATACACACTGTTAATTTTTCAGTTTTCCCTTTTCCATCACATCTCTCAGTGACTACCCAAAAGTTCTTCAGGAGCCCTTTGCTACAACATCTGATATAGTACTTTTGCTCTGTAGATCAACTAAGCTTTTCTGGCTTGAATCCTTCTCCCTCCTCCTCACTTTCTACATATTTACCTTTCTTCTTTATATTGAAAAAAAAATCAGTTGCTGCTAACCAAGTATCTGCATGACCTTTGCTGAACAGCAAAGAATATGAGAAACAACAAGACACCTGCAATGTAGCCCTTGTAAGGATTAGATTAAAACCAAGAAATTTTATTCCTCAAAGCTAGGGGATCAGAAAATAAATGACCCAACCTGACCTCTTTCTGAGCAATGAGGGGGGAAATGCCATCGCCTTGCTCTTTTACTGACAACTAAATGATATGTACCAAAGGGTTAGAATTAAATTTAGAGACTTGTGACAAGATATCAAAGCTGGTTACAAGGCTGAATTCGTATTGAACCATACCAGAAAATACAGCTTTCTTTCTGGAAGCAGAAAAGCCTTTCTGGCTGCTACTGTGAACCTTTACTTCCTTGAATCCAACCACTGGATATCCTAAATTGTTTCCTTCTGAGGTGGTTGTAGCTTCATTTTAAACTGGTTGCAGCACTGCTCCGAGAGAGCCATTGCATTAGATTCTTCAGCTGCTACTGATGACTATGGCCATTTTCGCACAACGTTGCTATCCCGCAATAGCAGCAGGTTGTTTTCCGTTCAGAAGCCATGCTACTGCACGACATCTAACCGCTATCCCATCTCCAAGCATCACCAAACCGCTGTATTCTATTTCCAGAAAAAAATCCATTAAGCACTTCCTTTAGTGCTTAATTCCTGTCAGCCATCTCACTGCAGAACCATAATTGCGCTTGATAGAGCTTCCTGTGATCATGAATCCAGCAGTGGGTGGGCTGTGGGTGTGCCTAGCTTGTCCCTTTCTCAGTGACTCCCATGGCTGGTAACTTCAAAATCTATCACCTCTCTATGTTTATTTGAAAGTTCTCCTTTGAGTTAAAACTTGTTATTTTTTTAGGCATTATAGCATGAAAAATGCAATGGTGTACTGCTGTGTTTAGTACAGCTTCCAAATGGGAAAAATGACCAATTAGGGCATTGGGGCAGAGTGAAAGCAGGGAAAGGAAGTGGCCAAGGACACTGTAGTGCAGAAGGAACACTGGTGGCAATACTGCTACTCATCTGCTTAAGGAGGAAGGGTACAGCAATCAGTGTTCCCAATTTGCCACCATCCACAAGTTGCAATGCTGGGATTGTAACGGTATATTTCACTAATGGCATCTAGTGCAGAATGTCTTATTTTTAGACCCTGAAAATGGATCATTGAGATGCTCTTTTAAAGAACTCATGGGAAAGTTTCAGAATTTTCAGACTTCCCAGCTATTCAGGCCCTTTTCACATGTGGGGGGAGAAACGGTGTAGAGCGACCTCTCACAGAGGTTGTCTGCACCGTAGAGTGGACTGGCGTGGACTACTTTTCGTAGTTCCACACCAGAATCCACTCAGGAGCGGCCGGAACTAGCCGGGCTGCATGTTTTTTAAAAACCTCTTCTTCGAGGTTTTTAAAAAGCACGGAGCGCGCAGCCCCGTGCCACTCCGTCGCCCGGCTCTAAAGCGGATCTGCAGGCGCGCGCAAGTGCGTGCCTGCAGATCTGCCGGGGGCGGGCTTCCGGCTGGCGAGCTTCTCCGGTTGGTGGAGAGCCTCCACCAACCGGAAGCTGCCATCTGCGATGCCAGAGGAGTGTGGAGCAGCGAGCTCGCACTGCTCCACGTGGCGACGGACTTACCCGGCTGGAGGTAAGCTCCGTTTTTGGGCGTTTTTGCCCGTCCCCCCCCCCCACATGTGAAAAGGGCCTCAGTTTCAGGTTTTCAGACTGTTTGTTGATAACTACTTTGACTGTCTGTCAGCCTGCTTGTCTATAGGTTTTCTTCTTTTCTTCAGGCTATCTAATGTGGGGCACAGGAAATTTCTTTTTCCTAGTGTCCCAGGGACAGTCCATTGGCTACAACTGTGTGTCTTTCCTGGACATTCTCCACAGACCAGCAGTCAATATTTTGCAGACTGGCATCAGTCCAGGGACCACCCATTTTGAGAAGCACTGTTCTAGATCTCTTTGTTAAGCACTCTATTTCTAAATGGGTACTTTTCCTACTAATTAGCTCCAGGCGTGTAGAAAACTATTCACCTCATGAGTTACATATACCAGTGTATTATTGTCAACAGGATTCTGGACTATAACCACTACACAGTATGGGCTGTCATGCAGAAACTTGGCCTTTCAGAGCTTTCAAGACAATGACCATTTCTTTCTGCATGGAGCCCAGATGGCTACTGGAAAGCTAGTGCAATTGAGCTATATACAAGCTATTCTCCAACCTGGTCTCCCTGGAGAAAAGTGGAATACAAACATACATACATACATGCATACATACATGCATACATAATTGTGCCCTATTCATGTATGAGCACCAGCTAAAGCTTCCAAACAACCTTGAAGAATATTCTCACTTAAAATTGAACAATATAGTCAAGCAACCCTGAATCTATCAACACTACTCACAGAAGCGGTTATTAATAAGCCTCCTTGATTCCAGTGGGTCTCCTTGTATTAAGGCAAACTAGATATGGTCAAGCCCTGTCTCTCAGGGGTGATGTTACATAATTGGAAACCACACAATTGGAAATCATCCTTCCTTCCACACAATTGGAAATCATTCACACACTTGGAAATCATCACACAAATGGAAATCATCCCTCCTTTCTCAGCCCCTTATTCCAGTGATTGATCTTGATCGTAACTCACACTGTAGTAGTCCCACTGGAGTCAATGGGTCTGACCCAATGTGCAGGGCCATGTAGCTTAGGACCTTCCTTGAAGATGCCCCTAAATCCCCTACAGGGCTCACTAAATTTTCAGATGTGCTACTTTTGATTGATTTAATCACCATGTTTGAAGGGCTTTAATTTTTGCTTACTAGGTTAAGACTTTCAAGGGGAAAAAGTTATGAAACGAAAGGTGGTGATACACTGAGCAGAATAAAGTTGGCCTGTTACCAACTGATGGGACAAACCAATCCCTGTTAGCTTAATATATGTACATATTACCTGAAATACCTGGAAAGGTCTTACAAATGACATGCCATTACTGCCGTGTATTATATGGGCATGTTGTCACCTTGATAACATAGCATTAGGGGCAAAGAGTGTTGAGGTGTTTTAAGCTGGCATGACCATTTATTTCAGGCTAGGCTATGAATGAGCCACAGAGAGTTAATAAATATATTTATAAAATGCTCCAACTGGTACACAGCCATGTAAAAAGACCTTGCAAATAATTTACAATATCTCTGGAGCAGTTGATGGTTTACGCATGTCAACAACCCCTGCAAATGCACTTTACTTTCATTTTAAGGAAGAACACATTTCACTGGAAAATGGCTTAGATATGGTCAGTAAGCCATTAATAATGAAAAACATAACCTTTCATATCAAAAATAAAATGTACTGGCAATTGTAGATGATGTGCGCTAACAGGTCTGTCATAAAAAAAAAGATTTTGTAAGTAAATGTACAGATAGATTATCACCCATATGACACACACACATACTTTTAAAAAATTGCTGCAAGGGTTTCTATCAAAGGCATAACCCTCAGTAAGTTGTGCTGCAACAGCTTACTTTAAACAGCAAACCCCCATTTATATCAAGTTGGGCAAAAATGGAAATAGTGTGGTCCTCCAGATGTTGTTGGACTTTAGTTTCCAACAGCGGATCCAACAGCAAGGGCCGCTGGGAGCAGCAGTCCAAGAACTGGCTGATTGCACCATTCACCAGGTTTTCTTGGCAAGATTTTTTCAGAGGGGTGTTGCCCTTGCCAAGAATGTGACTTGCCCAAGGTCACCCCAGAGGGTTTCCATGGCTAAGCAGGCATTCAAACCCTGGTCCCCATGGTCCTAATCCAACATTCAAATCACTACAGCACATTGACTCTCCAGGTTTTTCAACTTTCTCCCTTTCTCTCTATTTTGCTCAGTGAGGGATTCTGAAGGCAGCTGTAGTTTGTCTTGCCTGTAATAGGCAGACACAGGCTTACAGTAAAAGCATGTAGAATAAACTCCTAATTTCTCAGCTTTATTGCATTGTTTACAACAGACAAGCTGCTGCAACCTGATATTGAAAGTCCTGTGTTTCTCCACCATCATCCCAATACCAATGTGGCTTTAAAAAAAAATCCAGCTAATAGAGGACAGGGAGGAAAACAGGGGCTAGGTGGACCTAAAAAGACTTGAGGCTTTATCACACTAGGCAGGAAATAGAACTCACTTATAGTTGGATAATAGTGCCTTTGATCCAGACTTATCACATGACTTTATTGCTATTCTGTTGTTCTCCTGTGAGAGACTGTTTGGAAAGCCTTGCTTTTTACTAACACCAAAAATCTGTTAATGATCTCCTTTGCCACTTTTGTTGTGCTATGATTTCCCGTTCAATTGCCCTTTTATGCTGATTTTGGTCACTGTCCCCCAACCCCCTTCTTCTCCAGTCCCCTTCCAGAGCCAGTTAGTCAGTCTCTTCCCTCATCTCTCTTTCTCTCTCCCTCCCACCCACACACCTGGAAATATAAATGGAAAAGAGACTGACAGTTTAAGAAAACATTTATTTTATTAATCCAGAAATTCTTGCTTTCTTCTTTCAGACTTAACTATTCACTATCAGATGAAGGCTGGCATCCATGAACAGACAGATCAGCGACCGGTGGCTTTCATCTGACAGTGATTAGTTCAGTCTGTTTCTTCTGCTAGTCTCTCAATCAAGGGCTGCCCATCCCACCTTGGAATAAAAGAGTTTTTAAGTGTAAGACCATTTTCATCCATATTTCCGGGGGGGGGGGGCTCTGTGTGTGTGTATGCACATTTGTGACAAACTAAAAAAAGGGACTGAGATGTCTTGGACAAGGTAGTGAGGGGCAGTCCCAACTGCTGTGTGATCAGCTTTTAGCACGAACAAATGCTGTAATCTCAGAATGATTCTGAAGGTGCAATCCTGATTCAATAGCATTTTTACAACAACACTATTTCAGCAGGTGAAGAACCTGGTCCGATAAAGCCCTTGGTAAAAGGAACTTCTTTGTCAGAGACTTTGGCCATTTCCGCACCTTACCTTTTTCCGCTGTTGCCCCAGGGCCCTCCCAGCAGCACCTTTGCCACAATGGGAATGCATCCCCAAAGCTCCCCTCCACACCTGGCCAGCTGCCTGCAGATGGGAGCATGAGCAGCGTGCCTTCCTTCCCCAGTGCAGCTGGCCTCTTTCCTGTGCTGCACTGGGGAAGGAAGCACCTAGATCACCCTTTCTCCCATTTGACAGAGACGAGAGCATTGCGCAGTCACAGGCCATTAATGGATATTTTCTGTTAATGGAATATCCCACAATTGTGACGGGTGTGTCAGGGATTCCAGGCAGGGAACCCTGGGAAAATGATCAGCCCACTGCAAAGATGTTGCATCATGCCCCAGCTGTGGGTAATCGCAAGGTTGCATAAGAAACTGGGGTCGTGTGCAGATGGTAGAGGGAGGTGTGCAAACCTCTACCTGATTGGTTGTAAATATGTATATAAGAAAGCAATCCCCAGTATGTATTTTGTCTGTTGACCAAACCGGTGTCTGGCGCAAGCCTTTGTCCGTCTGTTCCATGTTTTGTACATAACGGAACTTTGCTGCAAGATAAAGTGCCTCCTGTTTGGAAGAAACTCCTCTGTGTGTGAGTATCCTTACTGGGGAACAAGGCTGCTGCTGTTGGCTCGCTGACCTCTGGCTTTTCTGCTGCATTTCTGTGGGGCTGAAACTCCTATCATCCCCCAACAGGGTGGGGACGTTGTGTGGAAATGGCCTTTGTTAACTGAGGTATGTCTATGCATCACTGATGTCCTGCACCTTTATTTCTATTTTCTTTACTGTGTTTTAAACTGCTTCAAAACCATGTTTTTAATGGGATTGCTTCTTTAATTCTTTTGGAAATTATCATTAGGTTTTTAGCTGTGTTTCAAGCTTATGTTGTAAGGTGCCTTTGGTCCCATGCTAGAAGAAAAGCAAAATATAAGTTAAACAGAATGAATAAACAATTGGCAGGCATGGTGGGAAAACAACAATGTGATGGCCCCAAACTCCATAGTTAACACAACTGGAGTACAAACACTGTATACTGTTTAGACCCTATTCAAAGCATCCACCAAAATGTGAACATGGCAATGGCAGTTGCTACTAGCAATCCTACCTATGAACATCTTTGCAACCTTGTTTTCTTTCTTCTTGCTTACAGGAAAATGAAAACATCTGGAGAATATCATCATACAAGTACTTACATACTAGTATTGCTGTGCTTTTCATCATGGAACAAAAAGCAGCTGGACTGTGTGACTGAAATCAGGAAAATAACATAGGAATAAAGACTGAGAGCCAGCATGGCATAGTAGTTTGAGCATTGGAAACAAGGTTCAAATCCCTACTCAGCCATGGAAACCCTCCAGGTGACCTTGGGTAAATCACACTCTCTCAGCCTCAGACGAAGGCAGAGGCAAACCCCCACTGAACAAATCTTGCCAAGAAAACCCCATGATAAGTTTGCCTTAGCCTCCCATAAGTTGAAAATGACTTGAAGGCACACAGCAACAAAGATTGAACACTTCTTGCCCCCCTGTGCCCATGTCTAGATCCCAATCCAATGTCCACCTACTCCTAAGGCTATTTTTAAGCATCAAAACAACCTACCCATAGGAGATCAGAGCATGAATCTCTAACCTTCTTGTCTAATTTGAACCAGAAACATGGTTGAGACACATATAGTTTTTCAAAGCTTTCCAAGCGACCATTGTTTGGGATTTGAACCTGGGTTCAATACAGAAGTTGAGAAATTTACTTCTAGAGTGCAACTTTCAGAATCCCCCACCCTATAGCCAGGCCATCTTGGGGATGCTGAAAGTTTTAGTCCAAAAAAAGTAAATTTCCCAACCTCTGGTTCATTTTGGGCTGAATAGATTGCTATAATCCAAGGGACAGCACCATTGTACCCTAGGGAGTCCATTACCTTACTAGTTCTTAGGAACATAACTCCACTTTCCTGCAATCAAGAGCCAGCTTCTCTTCACCATTTCAAAGCTCTTATTAGGGTATATTCAGTATGCCATCTATGCACACTGCTAACTATACATATACTTCTTTGACACCGGCCTTTGGAATGAAATGTGCAGTCAGGTTTTGCCCTGGAGGAGTTTTACCTGTTATCTACCATGATTAAGGATCTGTCATTGGCTGTGGGAAGGGGACTGTTAGATGTTTGACTGGGGAGGGGGAAGGACAAGTTCCTAGAATCTATTCAAAATATAGATAACTAAGAATATTTGCCCTTTGAATTTACAATGTTTCAAAAAAAAAACTTATCCGAGGCTCAGCTGATCCACCTGGTACAACCCATTCATCAAGATAAGAATGTCCTTAAAATGTAATGAGGGTCAAAGTGGTAATGGTCAAGATCTCTGTGATTGGCCTTGCACTTAATAGCTTACTTGTACCTTAGGCCTCGGATACCAACTCTTCTGAATCACTTACCCAAAATATTAAAACGACCTTTGAACAACCCTCCCCCCGCAACTACACACACACTTTTTATTTGGAGGGCAGGGAAGAGGAAAATGGTAGGTTGTTGACCGTTACAGAAATTACTTTGCAAGGCGCTTGCATTTGATAGCAGTAGTCTCACTCATATTATCATCATTTCTTGTTGACAAGTTTCCAAGATTTTAATCTTGGATTGCAAATGTTACCCTATCAGAAAAGGCTTATACTGTCACAGCACATACAGCAGCAGAATGCAGACTTCCCTCTGTGTTACAGCAGTCGCACTGAAAAATGTACCTTTGCTAGAAAAGAGCATTAAAATTTCGACTCTGTTTGGCCATAAATCATCTTCAATGTTTTCAAGGCTCCTTGACAACATATTGAAACTTCCCCCTGCTTCTTTTATTAGAGTGCCACCATTTGCATTGCAGTAGTTAAAATTGTGTCAGCAGTTTTGGGACATAAACCCCTCAGTGTAGGACCTTATAACTCAGCTATTAAAATTCAACCTGGCCTGGAACTCAGCAGGAATTTGCTGTCAGAAAAAGTTTATTTCTGTTCTGGGTAGCAGTGGTGTGGGGTTGTCTTTTCTTTTCTGTTTTCCCTCTGCTGGAATGGCAGAAGAAGGAAGAGAGATTGCACAGGAAAATTCCTCAAGCTATGGCCAATTCCAATTAACCATCGCCATCTTTACATGTTGGTGTGTGGTTAGAGTTGGTTTAAACATTTTATCCAAGCTCTCAACCCTGGCTGCACCATTTGGAACTACAAAAATATTCACTAAATTATTCAATGGTCAGAGGATCTTACTTTTTTTATCTGTACATGAATGTCTATTTTACCAATGCCAACTCCAGGCAGATGTTCATGAGTACATAGATATGTCTTTGTATTCATGGTACATCTGTTGTGGTGCTGTTGTTATGTACCTTCAAATCAACTCCAACTTATGGTGACCCTGTCATAAGTTTTCCATAGTGAGATTTATCCAGAGGAGTTTTTTCATTGCCTTCCTCTAAGGCTGAGAAAGTGTGCATGTCCATGGTTACCCAGTGGGTTTCCAAGATGAAGCAAGGATTCAAATTCTAGTTCCCCAGAGTCCTCATCTAACATGAAAACACGACACCACCCCGGCTTTCTTTCATGCTATGTTCCTAGCATTATATCCTAGAGATCTTACATATTTCTACTCCCTCTTTTTTTTTTATTATTTCTTTTCCTTCCTCCACATTTATATTAAAAAGTTCAAAATTCAGTAGAACTACACACATTAGATACATTGTACTGAGATTTTCTCTGCCTGTGATGCATAGCAATGGCATTTTGGTGATAACTGTAATGAGACTAACATTTAGGGCATTTCCACACTACACTATTATAGTGCTATTATTCCACTTTCAACATCCTATGGAATCCTGGCGTTTGCAGTTTAGTGAAGGGCCTTTAGAATTCTCAGCCAGGGAGTTCTTTGGCCTCAGTAAACTACAAACCCCAGAAGGATGTTGAAAGTGGAATAATAGCACTATAACAGTGTAATGCAGAAATGGCCTTAGTCTAGCAGCTGATCTTCTCTTAAGGATTCTCTTTATGGAAGAACTCAGTTGGATCTCTATTATGCAGACCCGTTTGAGGCAGTCCAAGTATTGCAAAAATACCCCCTTGTTCTGCTCTAGGATGTTCACATTGATTCTCTGTGCCAGATGGAAAGCAGGTTCGATTTCCCCATGAGGATGCATATTTATTGTGTCAGGACAACAGTCTAATGAATGGGTTTGTATACTGCTCCCATCTCATGCTGTCAGTGTATTATGAGCAATATGTTGATTCAGAAATGCTTAATGCCTCTAATAGTCCTTAACATTTTAAAATAAATTGGAATTAGATTGTGTATAGTTATAATAATCAGATGTATACTGCTGCAATTGTATTCTAAGCTGCTTTGGGCACATCTTTGTGGAAATTTGGAGAGAAGGAAGAAGACAGCGGATGATGATCATGATGATGATGGTCATGACCATGATAACCATTTCTGTAATTCTTCCTTGTGACAAAATTCATACAGAACCATCATACCCATGGTTTGTGGGACCTTAAGTATAACAGAGAATCTTGCCTCATCTCTGCTATGAGCTCATGAGGTTGCCATTATGCCTCAACCTTAGGTCTCTCCATCTGCAAAACAGGAATAATATCACTAAGCCTATTTTACAGGTATGTTGTACTACAGGATAAATACAGTTCAAGCTGTCTGAATGCTCTGAAATAATAAATAGCATATTGGAATCTGAAGTCTAGAAAGAAACTCATAGAGAACAGGGATGGAAGCATCAACTAGAAAGAGAAACTGAAGTGATGTGTTTTTCAGTTTGTGCACTACCAGCAGTGAGGAGATGTCTGAGAGCAGTTTTTAGAGCGAGGTTTAAAAAGGCCATTTAGAGAAGGCGAAAACAAAAAGCATTGGAGAAGCAGAGACTAAGGAACAAACAACCCAATCTGGCGAACATAAAAGACTGCGTACAGCAGAAGGTGGTAATGGGAAGAGTAGAAAGGCTGTTCTGTGGAAGGCATCAAGCATACATATGGTCCTACGGCACACAAGATGATGGGGGAACAATAAACAACATGCTCAAAGTACCCAATTTCCATTGTGTACACAAGTAATACAATCAAAGCAGGATTTCTTCATGATACCACTACCAGTCTACCTCTCCACTGAAGTTGCTGTTCTGCCACAGTGAGCCATCTGTCTCAGAAACCATGCCTACTTTCTGTCACCATTCACACACAAAGGCAAGTTCCTGCCGTAACAGCTGCAACAGACTTCATTTTATAAATGTAAGCAACACCTCATTTCCTCCCCGTGAAAATCTCCTTTCACAAGTACTGTTATATAAATGGTAAATCTGTACAGATTATTCTGGTCGTTTCCACACTACGTTGTTATAGTTCTACTATTCCACTTTCAACATCCTTTGGAATCCTGAGGTTTGCAGTTTAGGGAGGGGCATTTAGCATTCTCAGCCACAGAGCTCTTGGGCCTCAGTAAACTACAAACCCCAGAATTCCACAGGATGTTGAAAGTGGAAAAACCTACTATATAAAAGTCAAAGTTTGTCTGTGAGTTTGTCTGTTTGTCTATATCAGGTAGGCAAAGACCTCAGACAATTGGCTGTATGAGGCAAGAAGACCTCATATGATTGGCTGGCTGTGAAGATTCTATGGAATCCTGGGGTTGGCAGTTTATGGAGGGGCCTTTAGAATTCTCAGCCGAGAGCTCTTGGGCCTCAGGCCAGTTGCTATGGAGATGAGGCCTACCATCAGTAAGGATGCCAGAAAATGTTTAGGAGGCATATCTGAGATAAATTAAAATGACATGCACAACATGGTTACAAATAGCCAAACTCACAAACTTTGAGTTTTATATAGTAGATTGTATGGGTTCCATATGTGAGGAATCTTAAAGTTGAAATTCAAAACAAAAAAATGCTTCCAAAAAACATAAAGCCATTGTACAAATTCAACAGAAAGCAAAAAAATCAAAAGTCAGCACATCAACATCGCCAGACAATACTGATCAACATGACACCCAAAATCAAAAGAAGATGGAAAGAGCAGGAACATCACATGCAATAGAGACCACAGAGCAGCATGACAGCCAACTACAAAAAGACAGGGAAAGAGCCAAAACACAGTTTGGATTGGGGACTATGGGGATAAGTTACAGGTACTGGAATAGGCCAGTTGATATGTAGACAAGGCCTAGCTGCAAGGAGAAGGGCAGTGTATTCCCTCAGGAACCCAACCTCTGTATGTTAACAACTCTGAATACAGATTGCATTGGGAAACATGGGGAAAAATTACAGGTACCGGAGAAGACAGTTTGGTGAGTTCTTAAGAGAAAAGCAAAATCCCGGGCAACGCTGGATAAATATGCTAGTAGCACTATAAGAGAGTAGTGTAGAAATGGCCTCTATCTCCCTCAACCCAGAATTTTCATTTTTGAAAGAAAGAAAGAAAGAAAGAAAGAAAGAAAGAAAGAAAGAAAGAAAGAAAGAAAGAAAGAAAGCAATCAATCAATCAATCAATCAATCAATCAATCAATCCAGGCTGAAATCTCAAAGGAAGAGTGGTATCTAAAACTCCTTCCCCTCCACCAGTTTTCTAATTCCCAATAATGATATTACTTTTAGGTATGTGGAAACAAAAAGATAGATGCCTCTTCCACCCAAAGAGGAAATAGTTGGGGAAGGGAATAGATAGAAGGAAAGAAACAGGTGAAGAATAAGGGGCTAAGATGTCCCTCTCTTTCTCTCCTTCCTGACACCACCAGCTAAAGGGTGCAGCCTGGACATCAGTTTTAAGTGCATACCCACACACATCATACAAGAGAAGCCTGGAGGTCCTTCCCCATGAATAAATGTTACAAATACATGAGGTGATTCCAGCCAATGAATTCTCTTTGAATATTCTAAAAATTAGGGTGCAATTCTGCACTTATATTCATAGGAGCTGAACTAAGTGGGGCTAATTTTTGAGAGGATAGGTATAGGACCGTACTATTAGTAAAAATGAACTTACTTATTTTTAAATCCATCCTCCATATTCTGTCTTTTTCTTCCACTGCCAGCCCCTACTACTGCTTTCATAAATGTCAAAAACTGCAATTGTTGCTGTATAGCAAGGTTGGGCAACTGCAGCAAAGACAAGGGCCAATTTTTACCCTTGTGGAGGTCTGTCCCCACAAGTGACCACATTGTCCAATTGGATCTTAGTGACTCCTAGAACATAATTGCACCATGGTGTTCTGGTTTATACTTCCAGGTTTCTTGATTAATTTTTTCCGGAAAAACGGAAGCTTGAGTGGCAGCAGGAATAACATCATCATAGTGTGGTATTTTGATATTTTCTGAGGTGATTTTTGCCCCATTTTAATGGATATTTAGGGAGTTGAGGGGCTCAGGTGACTAGAAGCGCAAAGGGTGGGTTGGGGGTGTATATGTCCCACAGGCCACATTCTCCACCCTGATTTATAGCCTCACCATATCTAATACCTCTTCAAAACTATCTTTGACCATTTCCACACTACACTGTTATAGTGCTTTTATTCCATTTTCAATTTCCTATGGAATCCTGGGGTTTGCAGTTTAGAGAGGAGCATTTGGAATTCTCAGCCAGAGAGCTCTTCGGCCTCAGTAAACTACAAACCCCAGAATTCCACAGGATGTTAACAGTGGAATAATAGCACTATAACAGTGTAGTGCAGAAATGGCCTTTCTTCTTATGACCAATATTTTGCAACTTAACTGACCAGATAATTAGCTGACACTGATCATTTGTAAGCCATCTTGAGTTCCACTATTGGGGAAAATATAGACTATAAATGAAATCATCATGGCTGTCGTGTCATCATCTCCCTTTCTGTGTCTCTAATTCTGCTGTCAACCTGGAATTACCACAGCTATGATCCAAACTTTCTTTTTCTCAACCACAGGTATGTCTGGTATATTATATTCAAACTCTTAAAGTCCCACAGAATTTTTACATTACCATTTTCAATCATTTTTCAGGCTTATGTTCCAAACCGTTCTTTTAATTTTTTTTTCTTTGCATACATTCCAAGGTATTAGTGCAGAAAGTTTATCACAGTGTTTCTTACATTCATTCTGCTCAGTCGTGCTGCACAAAATGAGAGATGGTCAGCAGTTTGAGTGCTTCCAGGAACAGAAAACAGCAGTGGTTCCAGTACCAACAGGTGCTTTGGAAGCAATTCCAAAAGGACTGGTGAAACATAAAAATGAAATCACCATAGAGAAGATAAAGAAGATCATGAGAGCATAAGTACAGAGAATAACTCTGCTTGGAACATGCCACATTTATCCGATTATATCTTAGTGACTCCTAGAGCCTTATCACACCATGGTATACTGCCAGAGCAATTCATTAGTCCCACTTTTGCATCAGCCTTATCACATGATGCCATTGCTCTCCAGGCACTGTTGTGTTATGTTGCATTCCAGAGTAATTGAAAATGTGTTTCTTTTTCACAGTGGAATAATCTGTTAATGACCCCTTTTCACTCAACAATTAAGTAACCAATTTGGGTATGGATGTCTCACAATGCTTTATTCCGGCCATGAATGACTAATGCGTGTGATGTGTGTGGGGCCAGGTAACCCATCCTTCAAGGATTCCCAGGGAAATCTCACACTGTTACAACATAGTTGCAGCATAGCATCATGACATCATAACGCTATGGAGCTATTACAGCTATGAGAACCAATCATGAAGTGAGGGGCAGGGTACAGGAGCCAGTAACCACACCTTAACGCATTTGAAAATAATGTGTTAATGATGCTATTAAAGCACTAATGTGACAAGGTGCCATAGAGAGCATCAACAATCAGCTACCCCCGTGCGAACGGCTGGAGCAGATTTCAAATGGAATAAAGCAGCATAAGGAGCAGTGTGATAAGACTTGTAGATTCTTGGATGGAGTCCAAATCAGGGATGGCCCAAGACTCTTTTCAGTAACAGCTGGTAAACTGTGAAATTGACAAAATAATAATAATAATAAACAGGTATCAAACTGATCTTAGTCAATTGTTTTTGTTTGTTTGATATTATATAATCGTTTGTTCTGACATTTTAACTCTAGTGAATTCTTTCTTTGTTGTTTGTTGAACAAATTTAGGGTTCTTTGTTTTTGTTTTCTAAAGGCATTAAACTGATGGAGGAGAACTGCGTTAAGCTGATGGAGAACTGTCTCAAGAGTGGATTCACTACTTCCCAACTACACTCACACCCCAACTTTGAAAATATGGACGTAACATAAGGTGTTTTAACACTTTCAGCATTTGTTTTCAACAATCTCACTTTCTGACTGTTGCTATGTCCCAAATGATGTGGAACATAAATATGTATTGCTACTCCTTTGGCTTTATAAAGTGAGTAGTAAGGGGTTATGCTGAAAAGACTAGCAAATGAAATGTCAAGTCTCCGACAATCCAGGAAAATAAAACACCTCGATTTGATTTTCCATCAATACGTGCCATTAATCTTTTGAACGGGCCCTATGCATTAATTCAGCTAACCGTTTATGAAGGAGGAATTTTTATTAGACACAGCTCTGTTCTTGCAATCCAAATCAGATTTACAGAAGTTCAGATTTCAGTATAACATAAAATGTGAATCATTTATCCTGTATCAGGCTGTACAATAAACATATATCAGAAAGCAGTGAAGATCTATAATGCTCATTTTTATTGTGACATCCCCCTATAAACATCCTTCCTGACAAAAATGTGCATACTGCCAGCATTTATTCAGTGCCCCAAGCATGGAAGTTTCTATCCTGAGCCAAAACAACATTATCACTTAAGGTGCTCTAAACTTACCTGTGAGTAAAGCCATTTATCTCAGAACACTCATTTTCCCTGAGAATATGCAAAAGATTAGTCCTCCAGGCTGCAAGGAGTTAAAGAAGGATATGAATGACTTGTAAACATACCATTTATCTCATTAATAACATGCTTTCCAACATAAATTCTTCACCAAATTATGTGGTGTTGCCTGAGTTCAAATTTCCATTTGGCCCACAAAGCACATTAAATAACCAATCCATATTCCTTAGCCTAATCAATATGCCTCATGAGGTTACCATAATGGTAAAAAATAAACATAACACCCTAATTCAGTGGTTCCCAAACGCTGATCCTCCTAGATGTTTCGTACTTCTGTTCCCAGAAGCCCCAGACAGCTTGGCCCACAGTCAGGAATTCTGGGAGCTGAAGTCCAAAATATCTGGAAGACTAGGAATCTCTGCCTTGACTTATTGAATAAAAGAGATATTGAAGTAATAAAATAAATACTATACTTACCTCAAGGAGGCATCAAAACACAGAAAGAAATGGTGTCAAAGAAGGTCCAGCATGCTGATAGTTGATGCAGACATTATGCAATCATGGGACAATCTTGAGAAAGTCATTTTCTCATCCTCACTAGCTTAGTCCATCAGGAAACAGAGAGAGAGAGAGAATGGTGAAAGTTTGCCAGGCTGGCAAAAGAAGGGAAATTCATCCACTGCATCGATAAGATGTGCTGTAAAAAGTTTAACTTCCAGAACATTCAGTGCTTTGTGAGTTGTAGAAAATGAATGAGCACAACATTTTTCAAATAGATGCCATAAAATTCTAGCATTTGGTTATTTTCCCCCCTCTAGAAAAGCTTTATCAATTTTCTTGAACTGGAGCGTGGGTAGATACAGTATTAAGGAATGTAGTACAAGAATATAGCACAACCAGATTTACAGAGGTCCATGATCATGAAGGATTCTCTCTCTCCCCCTATGTGTGTGTGTGTGTGTGTGTGTGTGTGTGTGTGTGTGTGGCTCTCTGCCATGGCTCCAAAACCATCAAGCCTAGATATCTTAAACCTGACATGGATACTAAGGGGGCTCTGTAAATGCGCTGCTGCTATGTACCTTCAGTCATTTCTGACTTATGCTGACCCATAGGCAAACCTATTGTTACCGCCATTGCTAGCCCAAGCTTGTGGGATATTAAAGATATCTTTTGATATCAATAATTCGGCCTTCTCTACCCATTCCTCTCCACGTGCTTGCGAGGCCCCCGGACAGGCACGCACACAGACGCGGCGGCCAGTGGCCAAACCATTCATATCCCAATCTAGGCAGGCCAGTCATTGCCTAATGCAGCTTCAGGAGACCTCAAGGCAAGTACCACATTATGTATGCACGCTACTTTCAGAAGATCCCCTGCCCCGCACAGGCAGCTTGATGAGCGGACTATACAACGCTCAAGCACTACGCGTTTGCATACTGGCTACTCTACTGACAATTTGGCTATAACTCAATCATTCAAAATACTGACCTTTCGGAGGCTTTGTCTCCAGCCCCAAACTCATTGTTTTCCCCAAGTACGGACTAGCCTGTGGCCACAATTTTCCCTATAAGAACCCCTGGCTTTGAGCGCTTCCTCGGATTGCTCTTGGCTTCCATCCCGCCTTGCTGTCGCTTTGTCCAGCGAGCCTTCCCCTCAGCTCCACGTGCTGAAAAACCACGCTCCCCAGCTTCTCTGCTTCTAACCGGGCTTCAGGACAGGTATAGTATTTCCCATACCAAACCTCCTCTAAAAATCCCTCTATCCACTCCTCCCTTTATTTCTATAGTTTCTTATGTGAGTGAGTTGTATACATTTGTTTGGTTGTGATTTAATAAAACAATTATTATTAATTTCAACATCTGCCTCATCCTTGACTCGGCCTGACCCCGTAGACATAGGGTTCAGGATCTCGCTACGTTACCCTGCCTCTCGCATTGCCAACTTGTGCTCTGTGCTAATTCCCTCCCCATTGTTTGAGCACATTTAGGTGTCCCTCCCGGGACCCCCAGAAATCAGGATAACACTATCACTGGGTTTTCTGGGGGCTGAGAGTGTGTGACAAGCCTAAGGTCATCCAGTGGATTTCCATGGCTGAGTGGTGAATCTAACCCTGATCTCCAGGGTCATAGTCTTATGTTCAAGCGATTACACTCTGCTAGTTCTCCTGTAAATGTGTACCTTTGAGTTATTACATTAATCACTAGGGGGCAGAATGACTAAGCTCCACAGGAGTAAGAACAAGCAGTAAGATGCATAGGGTAGGGATATCTTCAAGAATAGCAAGTCTTGAAATTTGATCCAACTGCTTGCAGTTGGTTTCAAGTCTAGTATGAGAGAACCAAGCTAAAACTCACTTCTGGCTTTTTCTCCATTATTGGAACAACACAGATCCCTCTTCTGTGTAACCTAACTTCTTTAGGTTAAAGAAGGCTAAAGGTTCTTTAGGAACATTTCTTGCTTCTGATTCCAAGTGCATATGTGCATGTGTAGACCTATAGAGAAAGCCACTGGAGTGTAGTGATTTGAGCATTGGACTATGACCTTGGAGACCAGGATTCATTTTCCCACTCAGCCAGGGAAACCCACTGGGTGACATTTGGCGTGTCACACACTTCCAGCCCCAGAAAATCCTATGAAATGTTTAGCTTAAGGTTACCATAAATTATAAACAACGTGAAAGCACACAACAACAACAACGCCTATATAACTAGAGCGTGTAAGAGAGGAAGAGATTTCTTGTTCCCTGATGGAAGCATAGAAGAAAAAAATGAGGAATATGAGAATGAAAGAATACTCAGGAAGCTGGAAGGAGAGAAAAAGCAGTAAGACAAAAAGAAAAGAAACTATAGTTTCCATATCACCCAGTTGTCTGGATTTTACTAGAATTTCAGCCAAACTAGTATCAGGTAGCATGGTTGAAATTCTAGTAAAATCCAGACAACTGGGTGATATGGAAACTATAGTTTCTTTCTTTCTTTCTTTCTTTCTTTCTTTCTTTCTTTCTTTCTTTCCTTCCTTCCTTCCTTCCTTCCTTCCTTCCTTCCTTCCTTCCTTCCTTCCTTCTTTCTTACTATTTTTTCTGATACTTCTTTGGCCTAAATACCCTGAAGGCACCAGATCCCTTCTGATGTTGGTCAGCCTGTGTTAGCAGTTAAGTATGAGACCACCATGGAATAACAGGTTCTGTGGGCTTTTTTTCAGAAGAAGGCAATAGCAAACCACCTCTGAGTATTCCTTGACTAAGGAAACCTTATAAAAATTCATAAGGTCACCAAAAGTCAACACAAGAGTTGAAGGCACATAACCATGCACATACACAACTACTTCATATTTGTTTACAGAATTAGCTGGCTTAGGGCTCCACAAACAGGGCAAATGTAAATGAATGTTGCAGTATCTGTAGCTGTAGTTCACATGGAATTTTTTTTAAATGATATTTTTGTTGTCCTGGGGCCCATTCACGCTACACAACTATAGCTTTAGTATTTTGCTTTAACCAGCATGGTTCCATCCCATGGAATTCTGGGTTTTGTAGTTTGACAAGGCACAGAAGTGATTTATCTGAGAAATTCTAAATGCCCCTCCCTAAACTGGCAATCCTGGGATGGACCTCTGGACTATTTGCTGGCAATTCCTGGCATTAACTGCAACTTCTAATTCACCTTTAAAAAAAAACCTCAAGCTTTGAATTTCTCCTCCCTTCTTCAGGAGTTTTGCCTCATAGCAAGAGTGAATCAATATTCAAGGAGCAGCCCCCTCCCTGCAACAGAAGATTCCCATCCTTTTTCCAAGGAATGGCAGAGTCCAAACGACAGAGCCGTTGCTAAGGTGGAAGGAGAGAGGGATGGAGGTGATTGGCATCAGGGAGACTCCCTTGAACTTTACAGAAGAATTATCACCATCGTTACTCTACTTTAACAGACTATGGGGGGGGAGAGGCAGTTCCCAGTGCCTCCCTCACTTCCCCTTCACAGAGGTTAACAGCCACAGAGCTTGGCTGTCAGTGTGGATTGAAAAATCACTACATCAAGCAACAAATCCTTGCCCCACGACAACAACAACAAGACGAGCCCAATGACAGAGAACGAGTGTGTGTGGAGGAGACACCTGGTAATACTCAGCAAAAGTAGCTCTGTTGTTGGAGCTCTTGCTTCTTTTAACCAGTATAGAAGAACCCTCAGATTCTCACCTTTCATTAGGAAAAAGAATAAGCCTTTGCAGAAGCCAAGCTACAAAGCAAAATATGAAGTCATTGTTCTATCCAGTTGTTTTACAAGAAATGAATCTGCTACTCAGCCCTCACCCATGAATGCTCAAACACTCCAAGCATATGTTAAATGAAAGGTGCTTCATCTCTTTCTTGAGTGTATAACCATATGTTGCATTTTGTAATGACTTGAGCTCCACTGCAACTTGAAGGATGTAAAAGCAATATGTCTGAGAGATAGAATTAGGTGGGGATGAAGGGTTCCCTTTTCATGATAACTTTAGGTGACAAAACATTGATGGGAGTCATGACAACCTATTGATATCTTGATCAGGTAGGGTTAATAGGGAAGGTCTCTATAGGATAAGATTGTGAGCTGGTCTCTGACTGCTCACCAATCTGGACAGTTTGTCATTGGTCTCGGGAGTACTCAGAAACAAAGGTATTGAAAGGATTATCACATACCCATTAACATCAGGTTTTCCCACCTAATTCTCTCTGAACTTATGACCTGACCATGTCTGAAGTCATCCTGACCTGGCAACATGCTTCTGGCCAACACACTTTCAAACATGTTTTTCAACCATAAATAGGTTCAATTATGAAAACAGCACATCCTGCAGAGTGGGGGTGTAGGGTGTGGAATCACCTTCATAACCCACCATGTGTTTTACCTAAGAAATAATTTGCATAATATGCAAATATGGCTTCCTGGATGTATTGAATTAGTTATCGCTGACCCAGGAGAAAAAGAGAGTTTCCTGACCCAAGTAGAACAAGGAATGAGAATTAGAAGAGAAGAAGACTCAGTGAACATGGGAGGGGTAGAGAAAGATTAAGGAGAAAGGGAAAGACCTGAAAGAGGAAAAGGAACAAGAGAGAACAAGAGGAACAGGAGAGAAAAAGAACTAAGGGGTTATGTAAAGGAGATTTAACCAATTGGGTGGAAGGTGAGGGAGAATAGTGAGAAATAAAGGCAGTAGCTGGAAATAACTTAAAGGTACATGACAACAACAACAAAGGGGAGAAATAGCTCTGAGGTGGGGTGGGGTGGGATAGCAAGTTTGAACCCAAGCAAAGTGGGAGAGTTTGGCCACTTTTAAATAGACAGATCTTGAATCACAAAATTGCAACTTTATGGGTGCTGCTGGGGTATTGGGAACTGCCATGTTTATATCAGAGTACTCTAAAGGCACTAGATTCTGTATGATCTTGGAAGCTAAGAAGGGTCAGCTCTGGTTAGTACTTGGAAAGAAGACTACCAACGAATACCAGGTGCTAATACTGGGGGATATTATTATATCTCATTACAGCTGCTAGAATTTTAATAGCAAAAGGATGGAAAAACAAAGAACCCCCATCCATAGAGCAATGGATGATTAAAATAATAGAAATGAAAAAAACGACCGGCTTACTGTAAAAATTAAAGAGAAATCTGAAGAGGTATTGCGTGAATGGGACCCAGTAACAAAGTTCTTAAGTAGTAGATGGGGTTTGGCACATATAGAGCATTTATAATACTTATAAGGACCAGTATTAAAACACAGAGAAGAGCAAAGAAAATTACAATGATGGGAAGTAAAAAAACAAAACAAAACATGAGGTTACCTTTAATTTATTGGACAACAAGGGTACGGATTCAAACCTGCGGGAGTTTTTTTCTCTTTTTTTGGTTAAGTATTTTAGTTTTAGAGAAATTGATGTAAAAATAACATTGTCAATAATAATCTTCTGGAACTTCAATTTTTCTTTGAGGTTTTGAAATATTAGAAAATAGGAATACGAAACATTTAACAGTTAGAAAGAATTGTGAAAAATATATATAAATGAGTAAATGTAAATGTAATTGATGTTTAAAGATGACATATTTGACAGAAACTACAGTTCATTATGATTTGCATTTTAATAAAAAGATAATGGGGGGAAAAAAGAATACCAGGTGCTGTATGCTATATTTCAGAGGAAGGAATTGGCAAACCACCTCTGAGTATTCCTTGCCTATGAAAACCTGACAAAATTCATGGGGTTGCCATAAGTCAACAAGTGACTGAAAAGTATACATATACACACACAGGATCACAGAAGACAGGCAGCACTGGGGTGGGGGTGGAATAATAGTGTTTTGAATCTCACTGAGGCTGGGAACTTTCACTAGAATATAGAATAAAGCCTGTGGAGATGACAGCATCAAAAACTTTTATCAGGAGTTCCTTAAAAGTGAATTGTGTGGAGTTTTTAAAAGAATATTGGCAGAGTAGGGAAGGAAGCATACAGCAAGTTGCCTGACTATGCAAGCTCACCTGTGTGAACACTTTATTTTTGTTTGGTGTAACACTTGTCTACCTATCTTTCATGGTGCAGCTCATTTCATTTTTAAAAGATGCTTTCTCTGGGAGCTAATTGAGCTTTATCTATGTGAGTGAGCTGGTATCTGTCACTGACAGCCTGCAGAAGGCCATTTCTTCAATTGCATGAAAAGGACTAAAGAGTCAGACATGACAAACTGCAGCCCAGAACACCTGGCAGCCAGCCTATTAGTGCAGCAATGCCAAGATGCACAAATAAATTACTTATATAAGATACACTCACTTTATTTCTGTCAGGAACCTAGCACTGCTAAAATAGGGGTAGGAGCTTTCATTCTCTTCCTCTGTCCCTCCCTCGGTTAAAACTGTGGTTATTGGAGCATGTCAGAAACCAAATGTATTATTTGTTTTATCAGAAATATAATTGCTATCAGCTAACAATCTGATTTCATTTTTGTATAGCCAGTTTTTCATGACAAACTGTTCAAGAAGGAGAGAAAAAACTCTCCCCTGTGGGAACAAGCAGTTTGAAACAGTACATCCTGACTACATCCCCAGGGTAGGAATGTAAAAATTCACCTTTTTTTTTTCATCCTCATGTGCAAGAAGAAATAATTACAAAAGTTTTCTCCTCGTTGGATAAGATTATGAAAGAGTGACATGTTTTGTTTTTTGCTTGTTTTTGCACATTTTCCCTGCATTGTACAAAATACACTGTTTTATGCACGCACACAAAAAGTTATTTTCTGCACAGGTGTTTTTGGGGGGAAGAAAAACAAGAGGTTTGTGCAGATTTTTCACACACATACACAAAGATCCCTAGGTGTAAAAAATCTTGTGATGGTTGACCATCACAAGATTGTATGAGGTGTATCAGTCTCAGGGTATTCTCTCTCATGGAAGAAAAGAAAAACTGAGGTTACTTTTTTTTACACCCCTGCTCCAGAGATATTACAAAGGTTCCCACAGAACCACAGTTCAAGCAGAGTTCCCGCCAACAGATCATGTATTGAAAGAAGTCTTGCAGAGGACTTCAGAGCCACACAGGCTAGCGCCACCCACTGGTATCCCATTCTGCAGCTTACACACTTGAACAATCTCTACAAAAGAAAAAGTTTCCTATCAGCACATTCAGAGAGCACAGAAAAGGATTTTACTTGTACACTATTTATGATCACTGTGCTCCCGCCCATGAGAGGATCTCTGATTGGGCCTTTCACAGGCATACATGGAGAAAGTCTGAATAGCTTCAACTCCCTGTCATTCTCACCTTTGAGTGAATATGGGATACCACCAATGAATATCAGGTGCTGCAGGCTATATTTCAGAGGAAGGAACTAGCAAAAGCACCGGAGTATTCTTTGTCCAAGAAAACCCTACTAAATTCATTGAGTCACCATAAGTTGACAGGCAACTTAAAGGCACATATACACACACGTCGTCACTCAACCCTGTTTAATTTACAAGTATAAAGTCCGTTGCAAACTCACATTCCAATAGGTTTAAACCAACAGATTTTCAGCAGACATTCACCAATGGAAATTTACTTCAGCCTTACTGCTACAAACTAGAAGTCCTTTTTCCAAATAGTTTCATTCCATCTTTCTTGAACCTCTTCCCATTGCTTCTGTTTCCCTAACTGTTGCAGAAAGCTTTCATCAATGAGATGATATATTACTATGACCAAATATCTTATGAATTTAATAGATTCTTCAATACCTTGTCATGATGAAACATGTGTCAGCAGTACTTGAACAAATACAGTGACAATATCAAAGCTCTGGCTACACATATCAAAATATTTAATGTCTGTGCCAATAATGCCAATGTATTGTTTTCTAGAATTTAGCAGTGCTGTCGTCACTGTCCCTCATCAGCTATTTCATCCATGATTTAAAACTATAGGTCAATAAAACAATTTCCTTTCAGAATTGTAGATACTCCCACTGCACACTTCAACTCAAAAAGAGACAAAGCCATCTTTAGGACAATCACATGAAGTTATAAAGTACCTTCCCCTAACCATTCCCCTTTTCTGCTTATCCTTAGCTAGTGGGGAAAATCCCACAAAATCAAAAATGGAGTAACTGTTTCATATGCATTAAACCTTTTGAATCAATCCTGACATTAGTTAAGATGGCTAAAGAAAGTCATTGTGGTGTAGTGGACTGATCACTGGACTATGATTCTGGAGAACAGGGTTCAAATCCCTGCTTGGCCATGGAAACAAAAAGCATGGCAAAAGCACGGTAAATCTGATTAGGAGAGCTTTAAACTAAATCCTTGTGGAGGGAAGAGTTGTAAATGGTAGCGTGAAAATATGTCCAAAATCAAGCTCTAAATAGAAATATGTGAATTCTAAAAGAGAAGCTGAGGGAGAGAATGGAGCCACAGTAAAACTCATACTAGAACAAACAAACCTTTAGATGTCCTTACACTAATGCACAGAGTTTGTGAAACAAACAAAAGAAGCTTGAAGTTCTAGTACAGGAAGGTAAACATGACTTCATAGGTTTAACAGAGGCCATTTCCACACTATACTGTTATAGTGTTATTATTCCACTTTCAACATCCTATGGAATCCTGGGGTTTGCAGCTTAGAGAGGGGCATTTAGAATTCTCAGCCAGAAAGCTCTTTGGCCTCAGTAAACTACAAACCCCAGAATTCCACAGGATGTTGAAAGTGGAATAATAGCACCATAACAGTGTAGTGCAGAAATGGCCAGAGACTTAGTAGGATGACTCCCATGACCGAAATGTAACAATTGGTATAATCTGCTCAGAAAGAATAGAGTGGGCAGAAAAGGAGAGAGAATAGCATTATATGGCAAAAACAAATTCACTTGTACAGAAATCCATTTGAGTGATTAGACTGAACCCATGGAGAGCATTTGGATAAAAATAATTGGAGAAAGAAATAAAAACAAGATTGTGATAGAAGTTTACTGCAGGCCACCTAATCAAGAAGAAGTGGAGGATGATGCTTTTCTTAAACAAATCTCAGAATCTTCAAGAAGCAGGAAACGTTAGCTATGGGGGCCTTCACTTATCCTGAAATCTGCTAGGAGACTGACTCTGCTAAGCATAGGGTCTCCAAGAGATTCCTGGTGTGACTTGCTGACAATTTCCTTTTTCAAAAGGTGGAGGAAGGAACCGGGAGATCTGCAATCCTGTACTTGATTCTAACGAACAGGGAGGAGTTGGTCACTGGAATCAAAGAGGCTGATACTTTAACAGGGAATGACTGTGTAGTGGTAGAATTCTTGGTTGTGGGAGGAGAACAAAAAGAATATAGTCGTCCCTCCACATTCACAGGTTTGACCTTCGTGGATCTGATTATTCACGAGGCGTGCACATGCCTTCCCCTCTTCTCCTCCTCCCATTCCCTTGAGTTTTGCTGGGCACAGAGAAGGAAGGCAAGCATCCAGATGCAAGGCAAGGAAATGGAGAGGGAGGCACATGTGTGCCTTCCTTCTGCCCTCCAGAGCTCCCACTCCCATTGTCATACTGAGTGTACTTCCAGCCCTCCCCTCCAAGCCTCACTTCTACCCTTGAAAAGGAGCAGGAAATTCCCCAGCGTTCACTAATTTCGCATGCTGCCACCACCCACTGAATTCTGAATATACTTGTAACTGAACAGGACAGTGGGACCCTGTCAGTGAATTGCCAATCTCTATGCTTAAGGACCTTTCCTTTCCCTCCTCCTTCTGAGTGAGAGAAGTCCTATCTAAGCGTGTGCCGAAGAATGGCGTGGGAATGAAGAGGAAACAGAGGTTTTACAGAAAAGCATTTATTGTAAGGCATGCAAGTAAACAAGACAATAATACACATGAGAGGCTCCCCCCTCCCAGGTACGCTTAAGTTACAAGTAGTTATAACAACAGATACATTCTTAAGATCAGCCAACCTCCAAAATAATAAAAAGCCCTAACGTGACTAACTACCTTATTCTAGTTACTCACATTTGGGTTCACAGGCTTAGACGGTCTAGGAGAGGAATGAGACCCGGAGGCGAGGCCTAGGGCCGGCAGCCCACTACTGGCACAGATCCCATCTCCAGGAGGTTCCCTTGTTGTCTCTCTGCCACATGGCCTCTCAAGGATTTTTATAACTTCTCCTTCGAAGCATCTCGAAGCATCTCGAAGATGCTCACCTCTCTTCCCTTGATTGGGCCATTCTCCCTCTGTGACCTGTGAGGCTGACCCACAGTAAAAATGTAACCTAATCCCAACACCTCATTAACCCTTGGTTTACCTGAAGAGGGAAGCATCCCCCTTCAGCCAAGTCTAGATAATGGGAAGCCCCATTATCACACCCATTCCCTTGCCTCTGGCCCCAGTGCTGAGAACTCACACCAAAGCAAAAGGCAAGGGAATAAGGAGGGAGCCCTGGAAGAGAATAGGAGGGGATCACGGGGGCAAGTTATTCATGGTTTTTCCACTTTCACGAGGGTTCTGAGCCCCAAAACCTTGCAAAAGTGGAGGCCACTGCATAGTTGAACATGAAGCCTGGATTTCAGGAAAGCTGATGTTATCAAGCCCAGGGAAATATGGGGCAGAGATTTCAAAGGAAAAAGACACCCAGCATGGGTGGGATTTTGTGAAGAAGGAACTGCTAAAAGCACAATCACTAACGATTCCATGAAAAAATTAAAATGTGAAACATCTGAAAACGCCAATGTGGATGCACAGTAAACTCAAGGAGGAAGGGGGGAAAAATAGCACGAATACAAATGGAATGAAGAATGAATCACCAAGGGAGAATAGAGATGTGTAGCCCAAGCTTGCAGGAATAGCATAAGGAAAGTTAAAGCTCAAAATGAGCTGAGACTGGCTAAGCATATAAGGCGCAACAAAAAAGGGCTTTCAAATTTGTTTGAAGCAAGAGAATGACAAAGGAAAGTGTAGGACCCCGATCAACAACCAGTGGCAGAGCCTGGAGTGTGTAAAGGGGCATGGGAGGGGGTAGGGCTACGGTGCAGGGGCGTGACCCCTGTGAGTGGGGGCACAGCTGCGGTACATAGGGGTGTGGCCATGGTGCGTGGGGGCGTGGCCAGGGCACGTGGGGGCATCACTATGGGTTCGGCCACCCCAAAAACATTGCCACCCAGGGTGAATCACCCCCATTGCCCCCCCGTCCCTATGTAACTGTCAACAACCATAGTAAAATGCTAACAAATCACAATGAAAAGGCAGAACTGCTCAACACCTATTTTGCATCAGGTTTTTTTCCCCAAAAAAAAGGACTGTGTACTTCTTTGCATTAACAGCGACCTTTGCAAGTAATCTGGATTGCAAATCGAGATTAATAAGGAGTTAGTCAGGACTCATCTAGTTAACCTAAATGAATTCAAATCTGCATGGCTAGATGAACTGCACCCCAGAGCATTCAAGGAATTTGCTGACATATGCACAGAACCACTTGCCATTACTTTTGAGAAATCCTGGAGAACAGCTGAGGTGCCAGAGGATTGGAGATGAGCAAACACTATCCCTTTCTTCAAAAACAACAACAAGAAGATTCAGGAAACTACAGGCCATTCAGGCTGACCTCAATACCACGAAAAAAAATATTATAAGGGATTGTGCAGGAATCAATCTGCAAGTACCTTGATGATGATGCAGTGATTAGTAGCAGCCAGCATGGGTTTGTTAAGAACAAATCTTGCCAAACTAATCGTATGTTTATTTTGATCAGGTCGCTAGTTTAGTAAATGGTTCAGAATGCTGTGGATGTCATTTATCTGGATTTCAGCAAAGCATTTGATAAGATCCCCCATAATATTTTGATTAGCAAACTGACTAAATACGGAACAGACAAAAACACCATTAGATGGATCCACAACTGGTTGGAAAATCATGTTCAAAGAGTTGTCATCAGAGACTATGCTTCAGATTGGATGGAGGCCTCAGGTGGAGTCACACAGAGGCCCTTTTTGCACGGCATTTTCCAAGTGAAAGGGCCCCTCGAGCATCGCGCAAATGTGAGGAGCGGTCCACATGACGCATTTACATTTGCGCAACACTCCAGGGCCTGGCAGGGACCACTCATGCATTTTTTCATTTTCGGCTTTAAGCCAAAAATGGTGCAAGATCATGCATCGCTCCGGGGCCCTGCGCGCACTTGCTGTGCGTGCGGAGCCTTAGGAGCCGGGCCAGTCGTGCTTCCTGCCTCAGTGCAGCCTGGGAAGGCCCCAGGCTGCACTGCAAAAGGAAGAGGCAGGGCTCTCTCGCAAGCAGGTAGCTCATGCAGAGCCGAAGGACCCTGGACATGAGAGCCTCTCTCTGGAGGCTGCTCACGCGAGCACAGCGCCCCAGCGCCGAGAAAAGGTGAGTTGCAGAAAGGGCCAGAGTTGTGTCCTGAGGCTGATGGTCTTCAATATTTTTATCAATGATTTAGATGATGGGGTGCAGGGAAATTTAATAACTTTGCAGATGATACAAAACTGGGAAAGGTAGGTAACTCATTGGAAGAGAAGAACATAATTCAAAAGGACCTTGATAAACAAGAAAACTGGGCTGAAAATTGTAAAATGAAGTTCAACAGGGACAAATGCAGAATACAGTCATCCCTCCATATTCACTAGGGTTAGGGACACAGGACACCTGTGAAAGTGAAAAAAAACATGAATAACTCTACCCCCCCAACCATATTTAACACACAAAAGAGGTATGATCACCGTATTTAACCCACAATGGATTCCTTTGAGGCATCAGGGTTCCTTCACAAGGCAGAAGTGGGTGGCTGGTGGGGCTTACTCCCGCCGCCATTGCTGCCCCACACCATTTTTAATAGGGACTTACTAACCTCGTTCACGGTTTCTCAGTCTCACAAGGCTTGCAGTCTCTATTAAAAATGGCATACGGCAGCAACAAAGCTGACAGCAAATAATCCGTGAATATTCTAATCTGCAAAAGTGAAACCCACAAATGTGAAGGGCTGACTGTACTATATTTAGGGCACAAAAAAAATGCGCTGGGATAGGGGATGAGGGATACTTGACTTAGCACTTCTACATGTAAAAAGGATCTTGGGATTTTTGTTGATGATAAGTTGAACATAAGCCAGCAGTGTGATGCTGCAGCAAGGAAAGTAAACGCTATCTTAGCCTCCATTAATAGAAACATAGTTTCCAACCTGAGGGAAGGAATAGTCCCTCTATATACTATGCTAGTCTGGCCTCATCTGGAGTACTGTGTTCAGTTCTGAGCATCTCATTTTAAGGAGGTAGACAAGTCGGAGCAGGTTCAAAGAACGGCAATAAGGATGTTAAGAGGTATGGAGAACAAAACATATGGGGAGAAGTTGAAGAAGCTGGGCATGTTCAGCCTGGGGAAGATAGACTGAGAGGGTGACATGATTGCATTCTTTATCTCAAGGGCTGCCACAAAGGGGACAATGCTGGCTTGGTCTCTACTGCCTCAGAGGGTAGAACTGTCAGGGCATTCAGAATGTGAGTCTGGTGTGTCCTGGAATGTTTTTCTGGCGGACGAGAGAATAAGGAACCTTGGCAACGCAGCTGCAAGGTTTGTTATGGCCAGCCTGCCTTGCAAAGTCTCGCCTCATGAGAGACCATCCAACATGAGGAGAATGTATTCTATGGATGCATTGGATCATCCCATGTGTACCTGGGTGTGGTTAAGCCCTTAAAAAGACTTAGGTTTAACTCTGTAATTGCCTTAGGTCAGTTTTGGTGCTGCCTCTGGTCACACTGTTTGTTTGTCTTCTATGCTGTTTTGTGCCTAAATGTTTTGCTTCTAGGCTTGCTGTCAGAAGCCCTAATGCTTGTGCTCTGAAAAAACAGCACTAAGCCTTAACGCAATGATTCTGCATGGCTATTTTTCCCAGTCTGGAGCTGTTGGCAGTGGTTGGGCACTGCTTCCTATTTTCTGCATTCTGCACATGCTGAGGTACAAACCTTGCACTCTGACAGGAACTAGGTCTAATGGGTTTAAGTTACATGAGGTAGTTTTTGATTAACTATTAGAAGGAACTTCTCGACAGTGAAAGTGGTTTGGCAAAGAAATCAATTGTCTAGAAAGGCGGTGGCATCTCCTTCCCTGTCTTCAAAGAGAGGCTGGATGGCTACCTGCTGGGGATGCTCTAGCTGGAGATCCTACACTGAGCATAGGGTTGGACCTGATTGGCCCATAGGGCCCCTTCCAACTCTATGATCCTGTGAGACCCGCTGGGTGGCCTTGGGCAAGTCACACTCTCTCAGCCTCAGAGGAAGGCAAGGGTAAGCCCCTTCTGAACACATCTTGCCAAGAAAATCCGGTGATAAGGTTTGCCTTAGGGTTGCCAGTAGTCAGAAACAACTTGAAACCACACACCAATAACATTAGTTAGCAGCCACCTTTGAAAAGGACCAAGATAGATGCCCCCACATCCCCCCGCCCAAGTTGAACAGGCTACAGAGAAACATCATTTCAATTCTTGCTTTCTTTTACAAGTTTCATATTGCTTCTGGACCCATTTAAGATGCTGACGATGATCACCATTTAATGCTCTCAACATCCTTACTTTTTAAAAACAACAACACTGGTAATGTTGCCCCAAAAGTAATGCATTCCAGGTAATGTTACTTGTAAGATTTCATTGCAAAGCTCTATTCCTTCAAGATCTATGGACAGAGCATTTTTTCTTTAATTTCTATTTAACATTACTGAAGTAATATTGTTTAGGTCACAAAGTAGCTATTTTATGTGGCTGTACAATCTGCAACTCACTCTGCGCCTCACTTTGTTTTCTGGGTTGCACATCTGTTCTGTGTGACCTGCCTTCCAGGATGATCCAAGAAGCTTCTATATCAAACTCCTTTTTCAATCTTCTAGTCTAGACAACTCCTAAAAACATTATTTAATAGCAGATTGTCATCATTAGTCTTTTTAAACTGTATTTTAGTCCTTTTTTAAAAAAAATATCTTTCTATTTTGAACACTGGGAGCAGGAGTGAAAGTATTTCCATCATCATCATCACCACCACCACCACCATCATCATAATCTAAGAAGATTTGATTAAAAATTATCCTCCAATATTCCTCCCAAGTGATGTGTAGTTTTAAGCAGACAAAGGTGATCTTGGGCCAGTTTTTCCCTTTCAAGACTTTTTTTAAACTCACATCACAGTGTACTGAATATGAGCAAAGTTCAAGAATTAAAGAGCTTAAAAGCATTTGCAGTAAGATCAGAGCAATTAGTGGAACCACTATAATTATGATCAGGTTATTAGTGGATTGCTTAATTACCAAAGGACCCTAGCCCACGCTCAAGTGTTCTGGCCTGCAGTACATCAAGACTCCTTATCTTATCTTCATGTATTTCCATTTTAAATATGTTAATTACATTCCCACTCATATGGAGATAGGAGAGAACAGGATATTCCTAAATGAGTAAGAGCCTCTCCAGATATGGAAAAAAAAGTCTCTGAAAGTTCCAGGTTTCTGGTCCCGTACAAACCAATTTTATTTTGGAGAGCTACATGACATTTTTCCCATCCCAAAGTATTCCCAGGGAAACTGTCTATGTTACTTGGGACCTTTCCTGGTCAGTTTAAATTGACCCACTATTTCCTGAAATGAAATGGCTGTCTGTTTGTGTTATACCAGAACTAGCTAAGATGGCTGCTGCCAAGAAACAGTGATTTTTTTCAGGACCCAAATTCAACAGAGATTGAGCAAGGGAAAGAGGAATGCTAACAATAAAAGAAAATGATCCTGATACTTAATGAGTGCAATACTGCTAAAGCACTTCAACACTTTGACTATAACTCCTGCATAATAATTTAAAAGGGTTCAGTGGAAATAGGTAAAAGTCAGTTTCTGACAGATTGCCTAAATGTAGCATATGATCCATGGGAGGGGAAGGAGAAAGGACACAAGAGAGTGGAGAGGGAGAAAAACGGGATATTTCAAAAAAGGTTTTGGATACAAAACCATAAATGTGCATGTAAAATCAAAGCAAAAAGAATGGGAAATTCTACTTTACTTGTTTCCTTTCTGGAGAAGCCCTAAGATTCCTATGTCACACAGTCGTGACTGCTTTCTTCAGTGAGCACAGAACGTATTGATTTTGCCAAAAGATGAGCCAACCAAGACGCATCAAAATAAGCCAGAAACTTTGTTTTAAAATGTCCAACGTGTCTTGCTGCTCTTGTTAGAGCTCCAAACAACGGCCGTTGAGTGACTAGCTGAATAGGTCACAGCTCACTTTGACAATGGTGAGGCGGGGGGGAAAGAGAGGGAAAATACTGGGTGACATTTCCAGGAACACAGGTGCAAATTTGTAACTAAAACCTAGAGGGACATTGGCACCTTTTGTACAACTTGGTACCCTGGCAAATACATGCAAAGAAAAGCATGTATTTAGGACAATAGTTAATCCAGCTCCACATTTGGGTACTCTACTGTGCCGACAGTGGCTTGATCTTTAGAAGTGCCAGCTGGCTTTAAGCACTTAATTCATAGTTCCCCTGCCCAGAGTCACCCTCCCCTCTCTCCCCCTCCCTTGCCAATGCTCTATTGCCAAAGGTTAGTTTATATGCCCAAACTGCCACCTTTTAACAAATATATGGGAATGTCTCAATAAATGGAAAATGTCACCCTACAGCACCTTTGATAATCACCGCATTCAATACTTGGAGGCAACAGAGATTAAAGCGCGCTGCCACTATTCACTTTTACCAGCATGCACAATCAAAACCAAGCTGACTCACTTAACCTTTACAAAATCTGTTCTAACAATGGAAAGAATCAGCTCATTTCTCTGGAAAACTACCTGAAAGCAATGAACTTATAGCTGCAAGCCGCTCTAATATGCAAGACATATTTTCAGCTGTGAGAAACTACTGTGGGTTGCTGTGTTGCTAAGGAAGGCCACACTGCCCCCCTCCCTCCTGGCCAAAGTGAAAATCAGGCCAAGTCACTCCCAGCTAAAGGGCCCCTTCTGTGTGCATCTAATGGTAACAGTTTCCAATTCAATCCATTCAAATTACAGGTTCTAATACAACAGTGTGGAAAAGTCAAAGGGTAATGAATATTTCTGAAAGGTACTAGAGATGGGAAGAATATTTGCAAATATTCAAAGAAAAGTTGAAAAAAATGCTTCTTGATTGTTGGGAAACCCTGCAAAAACGCCTGGACTAATGTGATTCTTTGTACAGTTTGCTGTCCACATTTGCAGGCTTGACTTTCACAGATTTGACTATTTGCAAGTTTCTTCAACCTCTGTCCCCCACTCACCTTGGGAGTTTTTTTTCCAAGGGAATCTTCCCTCTCTGCAGCTCCAATCAGGCCACACAGATCTTTAAAAACTTGCCTCTAGTCCTCCTCCTCCTCCACCAGCCACCGCCTGGCCAGCTACAGATGGATCACAGCCCAATTTTTCAGCACCAGAAACCCCCACCTGGTGCCCCCCAGGAAAGAGATGGGCTTGAGAGAGGAAGTATAGAGCCACCGTGCTGAGCCCCCTTCTTTCTCCTTTCCCTGAGCTGGCTTTCCCCACTATGCCTCAGCCCCCTTCCCACAGACACAAACACACACACAATTTGAGATTTGAGATTTTTCCCCTTTGTGAGGGTCTTGCACCCCCAAATCTTAGCAAATGTGGAGGGCCAACTGTGGTTCGATACTTATTGTGTGCAAAAGTTGCAAGGTATTTTTTGTGCAGAAAACAGTAGTTTCTGTGCAGAAAATGCTGTTTCTTGCGAAGAAAATGCAGCCACATAGCTTGGGGTGTGGGTTGGGGGGCAGGGGTAGGGGCAGGGGGGTGGAGGGGCAGGGGCTTGGCCACATTGCATGGGGGCATGGCCACATCACACAGGGCACCCCCAAAAAATTGCTGCCTGGGGCACACCACTCTCATCGCCCCCCCATCCATACGCTAGTGAGAAAATGCTGTTTCCTTGCAAAAAATGTGACTTTTGTGCTGAGTAAGTAACTGCAGATTGTCTTCAAGAATGGCAAAGTTTCTGAAGACATTCTTGCAACAGGTAGAAAATTGGTAAATTGTTATTGATTGGTCCCTTTAAATAGAGTGAGCCCTGGTTAGTGCATCAACAAATACAAGGCGCTGTGGCCTATCTTTCAGAAGATGGAACTGGCAAAAGTGCCCCTGAGTATTTCTTGCCTAAGAAGACCCTATGAAATTCATGGGGTTGCCATAAGTCAACAGAAAACATAAACATACATACATGTACACACACACATCCTCTGAGAATTAAAGAATTGTATCTCTAAAAGGTGCTGTGTACTAGTTTCCTGTTAGGGTCCTAATTATCTGTAGCAAATTGCTCCCAGATTTCACTTGGAGACAGGCTTTCTGCCCTCAGAGGGGAAAGTAATAATGAAGTCTTTATTCTGAAACCAAAGGGTAAAATGTGGCACATTCACAGGCTCATCAAATTATTGTTCTCACTCTGCCCATCTGTCTCCCTCTTTAGGGTTTATTTCCAACATATGGCACTAAAATAAATATGTCCAAAGATGTCTTCCAGAAAAGAAATGATTTTCCCATTGAGTAAAGTCTGACACAGTTCGAACGAATGCAAAACAAGAACAACAAAAACATCTCGTCACCGTTGCCTGATTTAGCCTCCTTGCTGTGTTAGCTGTGGAAGCCGTGGGGGTTAAAGCAAAGGAGGGAGTCTGCAATGGCTGGTTGGCTGATTTTGGTTTTCATTAAAAAAAAAAAAGGTTGGGAATCCCAGGTGTAATTTTTGAACAGAAAGTCCAAGTATAAGATGCTAGCATTTTATAAAAAATTGCCAAGCTGGTGGCTACACTGAGAAGTCTCAGAATCGTATTATTTTCAGGGTCTCTGGGAGGACTCAGCTCTCAAGGTCAAACACCACGACTGTCTTCTGCTTGACTTGAAAAACTTTTGCTATTAACCTTTCTGCATTTTTTGCCAGGCTTCACCTTTATTCTTCCTCTGACTCACAAGGTGCCACCCCTCCAACCCCATCACAATCCTCCTATCCCACTGTGCTCTATGCCAACACTTGCTTTAGTTCCAAGCTCACTTGGCAAATCTCAAGGTCCAGCCTACAGGATACTTGGAAACCCTGCCAAAGTCTTGGCCTTCACTGAGTAGCGCAGACCAAGTACTATGATCTAGTGCTCACATCTCAAGTGTTAACACTGGGACAAATCATCTCCTTGCTCCAGATGACATCCATAATTACAGCTGTGAACAAAAGATCTGCACAAGCTCTTGTGCAATGCAACTGTGGCAAAGGCAGAGCTTGGAACTCACTGGTTAAAAATTGCTTTGCTGCCTCTAACTCATTAAATTTTTCAATTAGTTTGAAATGTGGTACTTTAATTGTTAAATGCCAATCAAGCTGTTCTTGACTAATATTTAATGCTTCTTATTGTATCGACTCATTACTAGTGAGTTTAAAAGGTGTTTTTTTTTAACTTAACAACTTTATTCTTTAAATAACAACTTAATTAACAAATTGATTTTATTGGGTTTTTTCCCCCTCAACATTTTAATTTTCTTTAACGATACAATATTCAGTGTGTTAGCACTAATTACACGTAACATGTGGACTGAGCAGAGAGGTATTTCATCTCAAAATTTTGGGGGTGCCCCCCTTTAGTTACCAGCCACCAATGGCACAAACACTAAAATTTCTAAGTTGAAGGTTAGCATTAATCTGATGGTGCTTCCCTAACATCTGCTCCTAAATGTTTCAAGAAGACACGTCATAAAGGTAGTCATGGAGCAACAATGCATCATTCTGCTGATATCCTCTAGAGTTCAGAAAAGTTCCTTTTTTAGAAAACAATTCCCAGATCATTGTTTTTTAGGAAACAATTCCTAGAGTGACCAGGCTGCAACTACATATACCCAGCAAAATAGTAATGTATACCCATGTTCATGCTAGCTGGGATTTGTAATCCGAAAAGTGGCTTTCCCAAGCTCTGGATGTTGCTAAATATAAGATAATGCTTTAATAATTTTAACCCGGCCATGAGCTACTGCAACTAAAGTAGCAGCATGTAACCAGACACACACCACCGAGCTCCCTCCCCACCCCAAAAAAACCAGTTCTTAAAAAATACTCAGTAAAAGTTATTTCTCCTTCCTGGACTAGTTACATGGTTGATTCCACCCAATCAAGGATCAGACAGTGAACAGTATGACAGCACAGCATTACCCAAACAGTCGATCGAGGCTACATAAGATATTACCAAGGGCAAATGAGGACCCCTTAGAAAAGAGAGCAAGCCAGGCAACATAAACAAATCAGGAAGTATTTTTACAAGGAGTGATGGAAAATCAATGTTAAAGGAGGTGAGGGGCTCCTTTAGCACTCACAAAAACATTCACTGGAACAAGTGAGTTGTTTCAGCTCAACTTTTGCATCACTCATACATTATGAATTCTTAAATTGGGAGGGAGGGAGGGAGATCAAACAGTGTCTCAGGAGTTGTCTCAGAGTTCAGTTATGGCTCTTGAGGTTTTGTTTAAAAATAAAAAACCAGATTTCCTCTCCAAGATACCAATGGGATAGGCAGGCTATGCCTTCTGCCACCACTTCAGCAGGCTGTAGGTGCTCCCAAAGACAAATGATAAGCACACAAAAGAGAGAAGTAATTGAAGAAGAATGAATAACATGAAGAGAGGGAAGTAAAAGAAAGAAGGTGGAAGCATGGCAGAATGGATGGGATGGTGATGATGATGATGATGATGATGATGATGATGCTTTTCTATAGCACCATCACTGTACATGGCACTTTACAAGTAAAAGGATAACAAAGAAGTTCCCTGTTGTCAGGCTTACAATCTCTTACAATCTAATTAAGATATGATGCAAAAGAAAAAGGAAATGGCCACGTGGGAGGGGATTAAGCTCAGCAGACACTGCCTCTTCTTCTCTCCCTTCGAGGCCACCATGACAGTGGCAGTTGAGCGGGAGGGAGGGCTTTTCTTCTGTTTCTGGCCTGAGCATGATAGATTTGTGCCTGCTTCTTCTTCTCTCCCTGCAAGGCCACAGCAGTGGTAGTTGGGATGGATGGAAGGCCTTTCATTTGCTCCTGGGCTAGGCAGGATGGAGTTATGCCTGCCTCTTCTTCTTTTCCTCTGAGGCCAGGACAGTAGCCATTGGGATGGAAGAAGAGCCTTTCATCTGCTGCTGAGCCTAGGCATAACAAAGCTGTGTCTACTTCTTCTTTATGAGACAGAGGCACTTGCCAGCTAGGTGTAGATAACCTGGAAAGGAAGAGAGAGTTGCTGGCAGCAAAAGAGGCAGGAACAGCCTCAGGAAAAAAAGAGAGCACATTCAGCCAAAAAGGAACAAGCCCAGGGCAGAAAGTATAAAATAGGAGGCTACTGAGGTCTAGAGAAAGGCAAGAAGTCAGTAGTTATGATCAGTTGTCAGGAGTTCTGTCCATGCTGAAAAACCTCTTTCTCCCCCTTCCCACCCTTTCTCACTGCAGATATCATCACAGAGGTGGCAGGTTTATCTTCCCTCTCCAAAGCCTTTTCCCTTATCTTCACAAGACGTTGGACATAAGTAAAGAATATTAATCTACCTCAGTCTACAGGAGAAGGAAAAGTACTTCTCCCTGCCTTTCTCCTATTGCAATCTATGGCTATAGAAATCTATATTTTATTTTGGCTCATGTTTGGAATATAATAGTTTAGTTAATTCCAAGAACAAAAGATTTTAAACCAACAAGTTGTAGGGTCAATTTAGAAGGGGCAGGCATTTTTTGCATCCAGTTGGCCCTTCTGTGTTCTACACTGGACACCCCATAAAGACTCTTCATCTGCCCCACGAAACCAAATTCTGAATATTTTAAACCTGGGAGTTTCTTCATGTAAGAAGCACTGGGCTTAAGAAAGGGGGAAGGATAAGAAGCTGAGATGATAAAGGAGGGGAAAGGTGGAAACAAAGGAGAATTAGATAGGAAACTAGGTCTTCAAAAATTTATGCTGCTCTTTCTTTCTTTCTTTCTTTCTTTCTTTCTTTCTTTCTTTCTTTCTTTCCCAATCTTAAAACATGGACCTGAGCAGGTACAAGGTAAAATCACAGATGGGAATTTTTCACCTTTCTCATTTTGGTGGGGCTTTTAATTAGAGATATGTAACTGCTTTAGCAACCAAACCAACCTGTGCAGAACTCTTTTGTGCTAGTTGACTTTATTAATGACAAAGTGGAACAGCAGGAAGAGGTCATGGAACATCATCCGGAGGAAATCCAACATCAACAACAGAAACCCCAACACCAGCAGAATAGCATCCAACAGCATCAGCACCAACACTCTCAGCACGAACAGAAAGGTCGGGTGGCCGTGAGGGAATCTGCTCGTCGAGTAACCCCAGACAAGCCTCAGAGGAGATGAGTTCTAGTGATTAGGGAGTCTTTGCTGAGAGGAATGGAACCGATCATTTGCAACCCGGATAGAATCAATCGTGAGGTGTGCTGTCTCCCTGGGGCCAAAATCAATGACGTAACGGAGAGGCTAACCAGACTGGTCAAGCCCACTGACCGTAAACCCCTCCTTTTGGTTCACATTGGAACCAATGACACGGCGAGGCGCAGCTTTCACCGCATCATAAAGGATTACGAGCTTATGAGTAGGAAGCTGAAGGACCTTCGTGAGCAGGTTGTCATTTCATCTCTTCTCCCGGTGGTAGGACATGACCCACGAAGGGAAAAAAGAATAGTGGAGATCAACAACTGGCTCCGAAGATGGTGCCTCTGGGAGCGATTTGGATTTTTGGATCGTGGCCTCCATTTCCACAAAGATGGTCTTCTGGCAAGGGATGGCCTGCACCTTAACAACCATTGGCCGGAACGTTTTTGCTAACAGTCTCGCAAAACGGATCAGGAGGTCTTTAAACTGAGTTTGACTGGGGAAGGGGACAGTATTATTCTGGGCAAGGATTCAGTGAGTACTGTATTATTCTGGGCAAGGATTCAGTGAGTACTGTGAAAAATAGCCCAAATGATATAGATAGGGCAGGTCAAGTAGAACTAAAGACCAACAGGGAGAGGGAAAGTAACTTTAGTACAGGAATTCCACAAAGGGCACATCGTCTCAAGTGTCTCTACACTAATGCACAGAGCATGGGGAATAAGTAAGATGAACTCCAACTCTTAGTATAACAAAATAAATATGATTTAATAGGCATCACTGAAACTTGGTGGGACGAATCTCATGATTGGAATGTAGGAATAGGGTATAACATATTTCACAGAAATAGACCAAACAAGAAAGGAGGAGGAATAGCCTTATATGTCAAGGATGTTTTCACTTGTGAAGAGATTCAGGACTTAAATCTGGGAAGCCAAGTCGAGAGCGATTAAGGGAGTGAGAAACAATAGGGATGTGATTGTGGACGTTTGCTACAGGCCTCTGGGCCAACCTGAGGACATGGATGAGGCCTTCCTGCAGCAGATGGCCACACATTCAAAAAGGAGAGATGCAGTGTTAATGGGAGATTTCAATTATTCTGATATTTGTTGGCAGTCAAATTCTGCAAAGACCACAAGGTCCAACAAGTTTCTTGCTTGCCTTGCAGACAATTTCAAGGTCCAGAAGGTAGAAGAGGTAATAAGGGGATCAGCTATTTTAGATCTGATCCTGACCAACAGGGATGACCTAGTTGATGAGGTGGAGGTAGTGGGATCCTTAGGAGGGAGTGACCATGCTCTTTTGGTGTTTGTCATTCAGTGGGAAGGAGAAGCCAAGTGTAGCCAGACACACATCCTAAACTTTCAGAAACTGATTTCTCTAAACTTAGGGAGTTACTTGCTGAAATCCCGTGGTCAAGAATACTAAAAGGGAAAGGAGTTCATGACGGATGGGAGTTTCTTAGAAGTAAGATACTGAAGGCACAATTGAAAACTGTGCCAATAAGGAGGAAAAATGGCAGGGGTCTAAAGAAACCGGAATGGTTGACTGAAGAACTCTCAGCTGAGCTAGGTGTTAAAAGAAACACGTACAGGAAATGGAAAAATGGTGAAACCACCAAAGACGAATTCAAGCAAATAGCCAAGAGATGTAGGGAGAAGGTCAGAAAAGCTAAAGCGCAGAATGAACTCAGGCTTGCCAGAGACATCAAAAACAATAAAAAGGGCTTTTTTAGATATGTCCGCAGCAAAAGGAAAAACAAGGAAATTATAGGACCACTGCATGGAGAAGGTGACCAATTAATAATGGGGGGAAGAGAGAAGGCAGAACTACTCAATACCTTCTTTGCCTCAGTTTTCTCCCAGAAGGATAGAAGTACCCAACCTGGGGCATGACAAGCAGGTGAGGAAGGGGGGGGAATGCAGCACAGAATAAGTAGAGAAGTAGTACAGGAATATCTAACTAAACTAGATGAATTCAAGTCCCAAGGGCCAGATGAATTACATCCAAGGATATTAAAAGAGCTGGCAGAAGTCATTTCTGAACCACTTGCAGTAATCTTTGAGAATTCTTGGAGAACAGGAGAAGTCCCAGCAGACCACAGGGGGGCAAATGTCATCCCCAACTTCAAGAAGAGGAAAAAAGAGGACCCTAATAATTATCGTCCTGTCAGCCTGACATCAATTCCAGGAAAGATCCTAGAGCAGATCATTAAACAGTAAGTTTGTAATTACTTAGAAAGCAATGCCATAATCACTAAAAGCCAGCATGGATTTCTCAGAAATAAGTCATGCCAGACTAATCTTATCTCTTTTTATGATAGGGGTAGAAGCTTGATAGATGAAGGGAATGCTGTAGACGTAGCATATCTTGACCTCAGTAAGGCCTTTGACAAAGTTCCACATGACATTCTTGCAAAGAAGCTAGTAAAATGTGGGCTGGACAGGGCTACTGTTAGTTGGATTTGTAATTGGTTGACTGACCGGACCCAAAGGGTGATCAGCAATGGCTGCTTTTCATCCTGGAGAGAAGTGACTAGTGGGGTGCCACAGGGTTCTGTCCTGGGCCCAGTGCTATTCAACATCTTCATCAATGACTTGGATGAAGGAATAGAGGGCATGCTCATCAAATTTGCAGATTACACCAAATTGGAAGAGGTTGCTAATACCCCAGAGGACAGGATCAAATTTCAAAATGACCTTGACAGATTGGAGAGCTGGGCCAAAGCTAACAAAATGAATTTCAACAGAGAGAAATGTAAGGTCCTGCACTTAGGCAGAAAAAATGGAAAGCACAAATATAGGATGGGGGACACATGGCTGGATAGCAGTATGTGTGAAAGGGATCTAGGAGTCTTGGTAGATCACAAGCTGAACATGAGTCAGCAGTGTGATGCGGCAGCCAAGAAAGCCAATGCGATTCTTGGTTGCATCAATAGGAGTATGGTGTCTAGATCAAGGGAGGTAATGGTACCACTCTATTCTGCATTGGTTAGGCTTCATTTGGAATATTGTGTCCAGTTCTGGGCACCTCAATTCAAGAAGGATGTCGACAAGCTGGAACGTGTCCAGAGGAGGGCGACCAAAATGGTGAAGAGTCTGGAAGCCATGCCCTATGAAGAACGGCTTAGGGAGCTGGGTATGCTTAGTCTGCAGAAGAGAAGGTTAAGAGGGGACATGATAGCGATGTTTAAATATTTGAATGGATGTCATGTCGAGGAGGTAGCAGGCTTGTTTTCCACTGCTCCAGAGACTAGGACAAGGAGCAATGGATTCAAGCTGCAGGAAAGGAGATTCCATCTCAGGAAGAACTCAGGAAGAAGTAAGAGCTGTCCAGCAGTGGAATATGCTGCCTCGGAGTATGGTGGATTCCCCTTCTTTGGAGGTTTTTAAGCAGAGGCTGGATGGCCATCTGTTGGGAATGCTTTGATGGGTGTTCCTGCATAGCAGGGGGTTGGAATCGATGGCCCCTGGGGTCTCTTCCAACTCTATGATTCTATGATTCCACGATTCTATGATTCCAGAGTGTAATTCGTTGACCCAATTTGGCTCCACGTCAGAACAGCACCATATGAAGCACTTTGCATCAATGAGGAAAAGGACCAAAAAGGGTCAGGAAGAATTTGTACAATGTGTCTGCAACATGGCCATCTAAGGAAGATGGGATATGATTCTCACCAACACTCTCCAATCACAATGTTTATGGGAAGGGATTATGTCAATATATAATTACATAGAATTTATATAAGTCAATGTCTTCTATGTTTTAACATTTTGTGTTAGCAGCAGATTGCAAAAATTGACTGGGTCCTTTTAGGTAGAAACTTTGCCTAGAAGTTGCCATTATTAGTTGGAAGACAGGCAGTTTGAGTGACCATAGAAAAGATGGGACATTGGCCATTTCCACACTACATTGTTATAGTGCTATTATTCCACTTTCAACATCCTATGGAATCCTGGGGCTTGCAGTTTAGGGAGGGGCATTTAGAATTCTCAGCCAGTGAGCTCTTTGGCCTCAGTAAACTACAAACACCAGAATTCCACAGAATGTTGAATTTGGAATAACAGCATATATAATAATGGAGAGTGGAAATGGCCATTGTTTGGGACCATTTTGAAACAGAGGATCGTAGGATTGTTGCCTGCCTTCACCAAAAACAGCAAATAAGTCACTGTAAACCATATAGCATTAGCAGCTTGCTGCAACAGCTTAAAAAAATAGTCTTGCTCATGGAAGAAGGAGAAAAGTCAAAGCAACCAAGCAGAAGAGGTAAGACTCTTGAGGTAGGAGGGAGAGTGATGGCAGCAGCTCTCCCAGTCCCAACCTCATCTCTGAAAGAGCTTTAGGCAGACAGCCCTGTAAGTCATGAGGCAGGGGAAAGTTTCCAAAGCCAACACAGAACACCAAATGTTTAAAGGGTGCTGCAGAATCATCAGAAGAATCTCAACACCAGAGCTGTGGACAGTAATAAGTAAAACATGCTCTTGTCACCCTCCTATTTCTATATGCCACTTCATTCAATTTCACCAGTTGGTTTGCTTTTAGAATAAAACAAGAAAGCATCATGACTTCAAGTACACTGTCATCATTGTCATTATCCACCTAAACTTTAATGGGCAGTTGACTAGTTCTGCAATGGGAGAGTGCCTGCTGTAATGAGACTGCGCCTGGAGAAAAAAAGTGTGAAATGAATAGCCAAGACTCAGCAGTCAAGAGAGCAGCGGCGAGCTTGGAATGGAGGGTGATGGGAGGGGGTGGGGCTACGGCATGGTGCATGGGGGCATGGCCACAAGGCGTGGGGGCATGGCCAGGGTGTGCAGGAGCGTGGCTATGGGCTGGGATGCCCCAAAAACATTGCCGCCTGGGGCAAACTGTCTCCATCGCCCCCCCATCCCTACGTGACTGAAGAACAGTGTTTGTTTGTTTAAAAAAACAAGTTTTACAAATGCCTAAGACTGAATATGCCTTAAGTTACTTTTCTGAAATTAGGCTAATTCTCTCTTTATAGTTACTGTGTCTGCAAATGCTATGGAATCACATGTAAAAAAATAAGTAGTTATTGCCATTTTTGGATTCCCAGCACAAGTCAATGATGGAGGAGTGGCAACCTGGATTGTCAAATCTTGGTTCAGATTCAGAGTCCAGATCAAGACCAACTTTATTTAGATCAGGCCTAGATCTGAACTGCCCAGTTGGGCTCTGACTGTATTGGCGCAAAGACAAGTGCATCCTACGTTTAATCTAATGTAATATGTTATTATATAAATCTAAACACCAATTTAAAAATAACTTACTTGTTTTTTTAAAATCTCAAATTCAGTGCTAATTCTGACATCCTAATTGAATTAGAATGTTTGTTTGTTAGCGTATTAATAATTAACTTAATGTGTTAATCCTTTTCTATTAACTTTCCCTTCTCTGTCCTGGTGTGGCTCACCTGGCTGTTAGTGTATTTTCTGACAAAGATTCTCATTAATACCAGTGATTCTTCATTCTTTAGCAATCTGTTTCCTAAAAAAAGAAATGAATGTATTTACTTATTTCTAAAGTGCACTTCAATTCACCCAAGGACACCTTGTAGTGTAGGCTTATCACTCTGATAAATGTTTCCTTCATTGTCGAAAATTATTCAAGTTAGCAGAGGTGCCAGTGGCCTACATCGCAAAGTCACGTATCCAAGTAAAGTTGGGTTTAATCACTTATCGATTCATAACAGGGTCCGCTACATTGATTCCAAAGGAGATTCAATGCTAGAGAAAAAAAAGAAAGAAAGAAAGAAAGAAAAATACCAAAGCTATGGTCCTAATGGCAAAGTCATTTGCAGTGATCAGCTACCATTCATACTGGTCTGATGAAAAATGGCTTATGAACTGTGATTTCTGTGAGAAGATAGAGTACCAGTAGTTACGTTTTGACATGCAGGGAAAAAATGGAATGCAATTATGATTTCCTAAATGGAACTCCTCCGTACCTTTGAAAGAAGCTATTTAACCCTTTGGCACTGTTTTCATTCTTCTGTATGCTTCTGCTTCTACTGATGCATGTCTGTGCAACTTTTCATATTAATTAATTATTTAATTGCATTCTGTGTGCAATTTGAAGTTTAAATCGGTGATGTCCAGTTTCAGCAATGGAATGCTCAGATCATGGGCACCATGTTTATTTTTATTTAAATATTTAATTTAGATTTTCATGCTAAGCTTATTTCCAAGGGGACTCACAACCATTATGTGCAACAACAGTTCAACAGTGTAATCATGTATATATCTACTCAGAAGTGAGCCCCCAATGAGTTCAGTGGGACTTAATACAATGTAAAAGGGCAAACTAGTACAGGTTGTCGTTGTTTTTCCAAATCCACATTGGACTCCCTAAGCCATACGGAGTACTACTACAAGCAACCCAACTGTAGAGAAGAAACAATCAAAATAAGATCTACAAACTAAGCAAGAAGAGAATGGTTTGCATTTTTATAGTTTGGCAGGCTTGAAATTTGATTTTCTACAAACTCTGAGTGGATTTATCAAACTGCTGAGAAGGAATCCAGGCTGTTGACTTTTAGCATTTGCAAATGGAAAACACTGGACTATATTTACTTAATTTTTTTATCAAAAAAATTTCAACTACATTAAAATTCAAAAATACACAGAAAAAAAGAAAAGATTGAAGAATAAAAAAAGAGATGACTTCCATTCTTCCTTTCCATGGTATATAACATTCAAATTATTTCAAGCTTCCCTAAATAAAAACCCAGTGGTTCCCTTCTTTGCAATCAATCCCTATTACATTATCTCTCAACAACCAACAATATTTTCCTTCTTCTCAAAGTTGATAGATCAGCCAATATCTTCTATACTTCTAACAAATATCTAAACCATTACATCACATTACATTTTCTTACTTTTAATGATGACAACTTACTGACAAATTACATAATACCAAGCCTTACTAAATCTAACTCTAATGAACTGTCTTATAACTCTATAATTTCCATTATATTTAACTTTCATTCTTCTATCAAATTTTATCATATAAAACCTTCTCAGAATCATGTCCACTTCCACACTGCTTTACCTTATCTCTATAATCACATCTTATAACCTTATTTCAACCAGATCTTATATTATATTTCATTTTCAATTTACTCTTGTTCTTCAGTTCTTCGATCCTAACCGTGACCTTCCACTCCTCCTCAGATTCTCTTCTTTACATCGAATTAGTATTTCTATCTCCTTCCAATATTCTGCTTTAAAAATGTATCTTGAGACAAAATACCTTTCTTTTTCATCTCCCCCTCAACACCAATCTTACAGACTAACCCTGTCATTAAAACTTCATGAGTTTCCTTTTCCATCAATATAAAATCCTTAAAATCCTTGGACATCAAATGCAGGTTCATCTCTGCACCAACTTCTGCTCAGTTTTAAAGGCTAATCTCTCCATTAAATCAACTTGAATTTGATACAATTTTCAGTTGCCATCCTTTCCAGATTAGCCCCACATTTCTCTCCCTTACATTAGTTCCACCAACAGTTCTGCCTTAAATCCAGTGATCTTCCTTTTCAGCTCTTGTTTCAAATTCTCCTGCAGCCTCTTCCTCATGTTTGCCAATTCTTGATCTCTCAAAGAGCAGATCTCACGCAACACTTGTAAAATGTCCTTTCTTTGGTCTTTCTTCATTCAAACAGCTAATAGTCAAACTATTCTCTCACTGCTCAGTTATAGACAGTCTCACCAGCTTCAAAGAGATAGTGATTCCACTTTCCAATGAAGTAGTTTCTCTTTACTAAAATTCAGTTCAATCATATAAACAAAGTAAATCCAATCCATCCACAAAAATACACATTCTCAAATCCACTGTTATATCCCTTTAAGTACATCAACCTTCAAACTTTTCATATAAATCCCATTTTTGTAGGGGAAACATACTTACTCAGTTCCCAGTTGCAAAAAGACAGTTCAACAAGGCTCCTTTCAACTGCTCAGAAGAATTCGTCACTTATATGCTCCCAAGGCTTTGTTTGAGAATTTTAAGAAAGCAGGTGCTGACTTGACGTCCATCAGATCTCCCCGATCAGAAAAGTTGCTATTCATGTCAAGGGCAAAGATGTAACTTCCTCATCCCATGTTTACTAATGAGTAAAGGAGACTAACAAGAATGCCAGACTGTCATGGCCAATCCCTTCGTTCTCCCTTTAATCCAGGGCAAGTTTCACCAGCCAGAGATCCCTCTGGTCAGCTCCTTAAGCATGAAAGCTCTCCTCACTACAAGAAGCAGAAGAGTATCAGTCCAACATCCTGCCAGGAAGTCCAAACACTGAACTATATTTAATGGAGCTGAGTAAATTTAACCAACTACGATGATATCCTTAGAATGATGTGCCTTCATTACTTGCAGCTACAGAGTTGATAAAATGTCCAGAATGAGGAGGAAGCAAAGGTCATATAAACCCAATAACCCTCCTTTAAAGTGAGACATTATAAATTATGTAGAGGGCATACTTCTCCATGATGCTTCCTACTATCAAGACTTCATACTTATTACACAACTACAACAACTATAGTTGCTTGCTAAGTCCACGCAGGATCTATATATGAAAAGGGCTGCACCATTGCTAAGTGGACTCATACGCATGTATCTGTATTGTAGTTTAAAACTCCACTAAATTAGCTTTTGATGAAAATGTGTGAGACAATATGGCACAGTTCAGTGGCAAGACATCTCCTTGGCATGTGGTAGGTCCCCATTCTACCTCCAGCACTTGTTGTTGTGGACAGCTAGAGACATTACTTCTCTTTTATTGCAAAGTTCTACAGCCTCAGGCATCTCCTATCTGGATGTGTTTCTAATTCACTGGTGATCTAACAATTATTGGACATTACGACTGACACTATATATGCTCATCTGCCATTGACCAGCAGGGGAAAATATTCTGAGTAATTTATATAGGATTGTGTTATAGATGATCTTCGTGGAAAGTGTTTTGTGGGATTGTAAAAGCCCTGCACACTGCTGGCCACACAACCTGGAAGATCCTTCCATTCGCTCCAGGCCCCAACACAAAACTATCCCTATGTCTGAACAAGTGTCCCCAAGCAACAGTACACTTGGCAATCAGGACTAGACTATACCAACACATAAGCCTAGCTCACTCCTGCCCTCTTAAACATGGCTCACATATTGGAGAACATAACATAGAATCATAGAATCATAGAAATGTAGAGTTGGAAGAGACCACACGGCCCATCCAGTCCAACCCCCTGCCATGCAGGAACACCCTCAAAGCACTCCCGACAGATGGCCATCCAGCCTCTGCTTAAAACCCTCCAAAGAAGGAGACTCCACCACACTTCAAGGCAGCATATTCCACTGCCGGACAGCCCTGACTGTCAGGAAGTTCTTCCTGAGGTTCAGGTGGAATCTCCTTTCCTGCAGCTTGAATCCATTGCTCCTTGTCCTGGTCTCTGGAGCAGCAGAAAACAAGCCCTCTCCTTCCTCTACATGGCATCCCTTCAAATATTTAAACATGGCTATCATGTCCCCTCTTAACCTTCTCTTCTGCAGACTAAACATAGCCAGCTCTCTAAGTCTATCCTTATAGGGCATGTCTTCCAGGCCTCTCACCATTTTGGTTGCCCTCCTTCGGACCTGCTCCAACATCTGGGACAATAAGACCTGTGAGTTATTAAACACCTACTAATATTTAAGGGAAGAGAGTTTATGTTAACAGTTTTAAATATATACAAACACATTTTTATTATTGCTCATTACAAAGATACCTTGGTTAACAAAGTAGATGTGTTCCTGGAATTAACTTCTTTAACAGAAACATTGGGATTGTAAAAGGATATTGGTCCTGCACAAACCATATTTCTGAATGTGAACTGAAAATGCTAAGGGTTCTGATACAATTTCCACATCATTCATCTTAGATAGATGAATGCTACAAGTTTTATTTTGAATCAGAACAAAACGTTCCAGCCCACAATTCTACCACCCTAATTGATCTGCAAAACCCACTTGTGATCAAATGATCTCAGCATAACATAAGCTTCTGTTAAAAATTACCCTTCAAGCCCATTTATCCTATTAATTTGTGGAAATCAACTAGCCTTTGCTGAAATTACATTGATAACGCCCCCTCGAATACTGAGTTGATCAAACAAGTCAGCCTCATCACAGTTTTTGATATTACCATGGACTTCTAACCAAAGATTAGTACCTTGTCTTAGCAGAAAGGGAGGATAAAAGTTAATTAAAGATCTTCTACCAGCAGCTCTAAGACCTACTGCCAAGCTCACCTAGATACTATACCAAGGGAAAAACTGCTTGGAGGCCAAGGGCCAATTTCCTCTACACAGCAAGTCCAAGCACCTTTATGCTCCTCTGTAGTCATTGTCAAAATTGTGACATCCCATCACTTTCTGTCACCATTTTGAAAGAGAATGCAGAGGAAAGCAGAGGTATTTAGGATATATGGTATTCTGATAGTTTGTGTGTATTTTGTGTCTCTTTATGTGTTTGAAAGAAGTTCTGTATGCTAATGGGACAGAAATTGCTCAGAAATTATGTCTGATTATCTTTTGAAAAAAAATGGGGAAGTGGAAGATTTTGGAGCCACCAAAGTGGGGCCCAGGGACCACATCAGTTCATAGGTCATACTTTTCCCTCCCCTGTCCTAGGCTATAATTAGCCCTACTCAGACGTTATCTTGTTCAGTTTTAAAAAACATGAAAAGAAGATGGCAGCTATCTCAGAACCTTCTGAGACTTCCCTTTCCTCATCTACGTGAAAATGCTAAAATAGTCAGACCATTCTGGACATCAGTGACAGAGAGGAGAGAACTCATGCGTACATGCTCTTTGTGTGTTCACTAAAACTGGATTAAATAATGCCTGAATAGGGCTTTGTTTTAACTGAAACTAACCTGGCAAGGAAGTATAGGGTTTGACAGGTGGTGCAACCAAAAAGACCTTACTATGTCTATGGTTAGTAATTGCTAGTTTGTATGTCTCTCTAAGAGTTTGGATATGGCATGTATTCATGGCATTTTCTTTTAGTTGTTCTTAGCCACATCCTTTCTATTTGTTCATCAGTTAGTCTTCAGTTTGTTTAAGGCCATTTTCTCATTATGCTGTTATAGTGCTATTATACCACTTTCAACATCCCATCGGATCCTGGGGTTTGCAGTTTAGGGAGTGGCCTTTAGAATTCTCAACTAGAGAGCTCTTTGGCCTCAGTGAACTACAAACACCAGAATTCCACAGGATGTTGAAAGTGGAATAATAGCACAACAGTGTAGTGCAGAAATGGCCTAAACTGGTTCAATCTCTATTATATAATCTGAAGTTCTCTTTCATTCATGTTTGAAAAGCACATACTACAGAGCCTCTCAGAAATTTTTAATATTTGTAAGTAATATTACAAATGTGGACAAAACATATAACCTGCTTTATATGGTGTTTTTTTCCTTCAAAGAAGACTGAACCAACTTTACTTCTCTGCTAGACCCTGTGGCTGGGTGGTGGTCGTGCAGGACTAGTTATTGCTCACTTGGAAATACTAATTAATCTGCCTGTGAGATACAGTACTATCTCTCATTTTCCCCAACAACCTTTATTTCACTTCTTATGAGTTACTTAGGTCATTTCTGCACTACACTGTTACAGTACTATTATTCCACCTTTAACATCCTGTGGAATTCTGGGGTTTGTAGTTTATTGAGGTCAAAGTTCTCTCTGGCTGAGAATTCTAAATGTCTCATCCCCAAACTGTAAACCCCAGGATTCCATAGGATGTTGAAAGTGGAATAATAGCACTATAACATTGTAGTGCAGAAATGGCCTTAGTCTACTACCTCTCCCTTTAGTTTCTGCAGGTGCCAGGTTAATAGGGTTTTTCTAGCATGCCTCCTTCAAACGTCCATCTCAAAACAATGCCTCTGTTCAGCATTATTAATGTCCCCATCCTCATTTGGACTTTGAATAGGTAGATGCTGCCAAGGCCTTCAGCAACCAGTCACCTGCAACATGAATTTGGAGAGAGTTTCATAAGAAATAGATTTCAATGGTGCTATTAAGGGGAACTGTCAGGTTCTGCAAGCTTTTCGTTTGCCACCCAAATAAATAACACAAATCATGCTACGTGGCACCCTAGCTGCGCTTCAATCTACTGAAACCTCTTTCACTGCCTGCCTTCAAAAGCAAAAGATAATTCATAAACACGCTTTGCTTTGACAGCAATTTAGCTGAAAACCATCTGGCACGGGTGTCACAAACCAGTCTTGGAGAGACAACGTTGTAATTCTTGAAGCATCAGTGTACCTCGGGGACCCATTACGGTTGTGTCACAAAAGGAATATTAGAAAACAATGGCTGGAGAAAAACCAATTCAGATGGCATTGCTTGTTATGCCATGTTGGGGGACTGCTGAGAAGGGGGAAAACTGTATTTGCTTATTTGCTGATTAACGACCATTACATTTAACTGTTTGGAAATATAACCTGTGAAGTTGTGCATGTACTTCAGGGAAAGTAATTGAGGGAGTTCCCTCACAAGGTCATCTGATAACAATCCAAAAGTGAGAGTATGATGTAGCTGAGAATGGCAAAGGAAGAGGAGGTTAAAAGCCACAAACCACCTTGTGCATTAGATTTACAACATCCCAGAAGAGAGAAAGGACAAAAAAGCAGGAGATATTTAAAGTCCATTTGAAGCCACATAAATAGTGATTTATAATAAAGTTTACTGGCATATGGTACAGTGCAGTGCCCTTTCAATTATAGCAACAATGCTCAGAAAGATTGTTATGCCCAAAAGATCTTGACCTACCACCTTGCGCAGCAAGAAAATTCTACTGCTGGTTTTTGGTCTAATACTATAATTTATAGAGAAAATAGCTACAAATTAACCTTTACTACTGCTTTCCCTTCCCATCAAAGCACCCTGCAGAGAGGGTTTCAGTACTGATGCATTTTGAAGTTTTTCCTCTTTTTTTATTTGTTATCTAAGTTGAGATTTTAGGGCCACAGCTGTGTGAGGAAACACTACAGAAAAGCCCTGATTGCTTTCTAGCAGAATTGCTGAACTTGCCAGAAGGCTCGATTGTTAGATATAGTAGCACGTCTCATTCATATCAGCTAATGTTTAAGACTGTAGCTCATCTAGATCAATGCCAGCTAGAGATATAAAGAATGTTCTCTATTTCTCTTGTCATTGATGGGAGAGGCAGACTGAGACATGTAGATAAACATATAAAGTAGTGCAAACATACATAGGGGTATATCTCAGTTTACAAAGTTGACATGCACCTAGCTGTTACTTCCTTAACAGAAAAGTTGATGGCAGAGACAGAAATAACATAGAAAGAATAGAGATAGGTTCCTACACCACAAAAAAAGAAAAAAAAATTCAACATTACTGTCAGGTGGATCTGTAACTGGTTGACTGGTGGACCTGTAACTGGTTGACTGACCGTTCCCAAAGGGTGCTCACCAATGGCTGCTTTTCATCCTGGAGAGAAGTGACTAGCGGGGTGCCACAGGGTTCTGTCCTGGGCCCAGTGCTGTTCAATATCTTCACCAACGACTTGGATGAAGGAATAGAGGGCATGCTCATCAAATTTGCAGATGACACCAAATTGGGAGGGGTTGCTAATACGCCAGAGGACAGGATCAAAATTCAAAATGACCTGGACAGATTGGAGAGCTGGGCCAAGGCTAACAAAATGAATTTCAACAGAGAGAAGTGTCAGGTCCTACACTTAGGTAGAAAAAATGGAATGCAGAAATATAGGATGGGGGACACGTGGCTGGATGGCAGTACGTGTGAAAGGGATCTAGGAGTCTTAATAGACCACAAGCTGAACATGAGTCAGCAGTGTGATGTGGCAGCCAATAAAGCCAATGCAATTCTCGGCTGCATCAATAGAAGTATGGTGTCTAGATCGAGGGAGGTAATGGTACCACTCTACTCTGCTTTAGTTAGACCTCATCTTGAATACTGTGTCCAGTTCTGGGCACCCCAATTCAAGAAGGACATGGTCAAGCTGGAGCAGGTCCAGAGAAGGGCGATCAAAATGGTGAGGGGGCCTGGAAGCCATGCCCTATGAGGATAGACTTAGAGAGCTGGATATGTTTAGTCTGCAGAAGAGAAGGTTAAGAGGGGACATGATAGCTATGTTTAAATATTTGAAGGGATGCCATGTAGAGGAGGGAGAGGGCTTGTTTTCTGCTGCTCCAGAGACCAAGACAAGGAGCAATGGATTCAAGCTGCAGGAAAGGAGATTCCACCTGAACCTCAGGAAGAACTGCCTGACAGTCAGGGCTGTCCGGCAGTGGAATATGCTGCCTCGGAGTGTGGTGGAGTCTCCTTCCTTGGAGGTTTTTAAGCAGAGGCTGGATGGCCATCTGTCGGGAGTGCTTTGAGGGTATTCCTGCATGGCAGGGGGTTGGACTGGATGGGCCGTGTGGTCTCTTCCAACTCTACATTTCTATGATTCTATGATAACATGTTTCAGCCAAGTTTTTATCCAAAATTTACAGTACATACACCTGAAATGAAACAACCTGGTCAGGTAAGCCTTGCATAGGTAAACAAAAATATTTCAAACCTTCTGCAAAGCACTTGAACGCCTTTTCCAAAATGCACCTAGAGAATTATTTTTACCTCTCACCAGCCTCCACCTTTCTTACAATTCCCATTTGTAGTGGCCAAACTTACGAATCTATGCTTTTTTAACCTGTTGGAGGTAGCTGTTGAGATAGACTTATGTGCTTTCCCTTTCTCTCTCTTGAGTGCTATTCATGCATGCTCAATTAAATTCCAGAGGCAGCTGTGGTTTACCTTACCTGTTGTAGACAGGGACACACAGCTATAGCAGGATCAGCTAGAACTGAGTCCCCCTTCTTTCCTAGTATTGGGAAATCTTTTTTACATTCTTTACTGCAGACACCTGCTGCAACCCTGACACCAAAAGTCTGTTTCTCCAGCCCTCTTTCAGCATCATCCCAGTCCTGATGCTGCTTCCAGCAAGACAGAGCACCAGGAAGAAAAGTAGTGGGGTTCTTTGTCAGAGGCTTTGTTAACAGAGATATGCCTCTGTATATAAATGTGCTTTTCAGAAATTTGCCTTTCAGAGTTCATCTATGCAAAAATCGGAAGGGGGAATGATTTGGGCAGAAAACAATACTATGCACCAAAAATATATATTTTGCACAAAACATTACTTCTCTGTACAAAAGAAGAATAGTTTTGTGCAAAGAGAATATTTGGGGAGGAGCCCCTAAATATCCAAAAATGTAAAAAAATATAAGAAAAAAACCTCATATGTCCTGAGAGGAAAAAACATTTGAAACCAGTGTATGTGGGACTGAAATAAGTGATGATTTATATCCCTAATGCAGCCTCTCAGAACCAGGCTAATGTAACTTCCAACTCTAAAGTGCAGCATACCAGCCATATATTGACACTTTGATAAGTGCAAAAGTCCCATCTTAGTTGGCACCGGCAGTTGACAGAAGCAGTTGACGCAAGCAGTTTTATCAGAAAGCTTATTTTTGGAAGTAGCCCTTTTGTATCTACTTGTACATTAAGCAAAACAAAAACAAAAAACTGGAACCACAGCCAAAAGTGTCACATTTATAAAGAGGGGCAAAATCCAAGCCTACACCCCTTGCAAGTCTCCCAGCCAAACAACAATACCCTGGTGTCCCTAGACCATAGAAGGCCATAACAATAAATTAGTCAAGCCCATCATAGACTGTTCTATATGGGCTGCACAGGCTGGTTGTAAAAGCATGAGGAAAGGAGGTTTGGAAAGCAAAAGGAGGCCAGATGCAAGCTGCAGGAAGACTTGGAAATCTACCAGAAACAAAAGGCCTTTAAAAATTCTGTTACAATGATATAGCTTGCACTGCCAGGAAAATATAATTCATTCATTTTTGAAATCCAGATTAGATTATCAAAAGGCACCAAAAGGGAGATCCTAAATATTTGGAGAAATGTACTATTTAACTCTGAGACTTCAGGGACATGCAATGAATGCAAAACAAATACCTGGAAATATGAGATAACCAGTTTTCAGGAGTTTGTGTGTTTGCTAGAGCCCTGGTGAAACCGTGGTTAAATGCCAGTACTGCAGCCACAACATTGTGAGTTCAATCCTGCAGGGCTCCAGGTTGACTCAGCCTTCCATCCTCCCATAGTTGGTAAAATGAGTACCCAGCTTGTTGGGGGCAATTAGCTAAACAGGTTGTAAACCACTTAGAGAGTGCTCTGCACTGATAAGCGGTATAGAAATGGAGCTGCTAATTGCTATTGCTATGTTTGCCAGTTGAGAAATGAAAAGCTGTTTGGGTGACATGTTGGAAAGTTTAATTCAGAGATGGGAACTGTATGGCCCTAGAGCTGCATGGGACCCTTTTTGAGTCCAGGGCAGCCCTTGGACCCCCCACCAAAAGGTGATAGCACCCAGGTTTTGGGGAGGGGTTTTGAAGCTGAAAAACACATACAAAATTTGGGGAAGCACTTCAGAGGCTGTGTGGTAAGCTCTGAAGAGGGGGACTTAGTGTATCTTGGAGGGAGTAAAGAAATATTAACCTCTGAAGCACCCAAAAAGAGCACATACATAGGTATACAGGGAAACTTCTGCATGTATATTTCCCCAATGGGAAGCTGTATAAAATAAGCAAGTTAGGGAGAAGCAGGAGGAGAGTGCAACAGTGCCATCTCTCCCCTGCAGCCTAACCAGTAAAGTCCCAAACTCTCAGACACTGATAACTGAGTTATTGATTGTAAAAATTGCTTCTTTATAAACTGATAGGAGGCAGGTTGAATACAGGTAGAACCTGGGCTGGATTATGACATGCTAAAGTCTCAAGCAATGTCAAGCTTAAAAGGCCCCATAATTCCTTCACCCCGAAGTGTCATTTTTAAAGCCACTATGGATACCAGGAGAAAGGTGAAGTATAAATTCGCAAATAAATAAATAAAGATAAATAGATACCAGCCGAGGAGAAAGGTAGGGTATAAACTTGGAATGTACAGTATTTTAGAAAAAATGGCGGTTCCTTTTAATTTGAAGCCCTCATCCATAGATTACTTAGCATGTGCAGAAATCTATCCAAAAGAATGCCAGCATGGAGTGCTTTATATAGCCCCTCCCCTGATACTGAGTTCATCTATATCTCATTGAACTTTCTTTGAGGGTCATTTTAGTTTTGTATTAAAGTACCAGCCTTAAAAGTATGAGATGTTTTCCTAGAGCATGTGTGCTCACTTAGGGTTCGGCTGTATAAGTAAGCCCTTAACAGTACCCAAAAGAAAGCACACAAGGTCTGTGCCAAAAGTGAAGTTAAAATTTTGCTTTTCTTCTAGCACTATTTGCATTCTATTGTCAAAACATAATTTACTGAGTTATAAAGATGAAAGAAATGAGCTTGGTATGAAGGATGGTAGCACACTGCTAATTTTGTTAAAATGACATCAGCACCAATAAAGATAAATTCATGGATGGAAACTCAAATTACTTTTCAAAAAACAAGTCTGACTACATAAATTGCCCCAAATTTTCTTGAAATTCCATGTCATACACTTGAGGATGAATGGTTCTGCTTTCAACTGAGACATTTGAAAGCCTCCCTAAAACAAAGATCACCTCACTATCAAATAAATGTAGAGAATAAAATTAAAAGAGATGTCCATCTGTATGAGGTATCATGCATACTATGTAGTTCTATGGCTACCTTTAGGGGGGGAAAATGAACCCCCACCCCCCAAAAAAGACAAAGGAACGGCAGTGAAGCCCTGGATAAATCCTCAATGGAAATTTGAGATGGTCCTATTGTGTTTTAAAATATCATTTGGCAATTGATGTAAAGTTTTGTGGTATAGAGCTTACATCATCATTTGCATGAAGTGATTTCCTAAGCTGGTAAGAACAAACAGACAGAGAGACAGATGAATATCAAGGCCAAGATCTCATTGAGTCATACTGTTCATGCAACAGCCCGTAGTGCAACTAGTTTGACTTTTTTGCCAATTATTACTCTTTTTTTTTTCCCAAAGAATCTAAGGATTCTCAATTTTAGGAAAGAATCTAAGGATTCTCAAAATGGTGACAGAAAGAGAGGCATCTTCACTTCCTGCTGCCATTCAGAGAAGGCCTACAGCAGAAAAAAAGAGGTATTTGAGTTTGCTGAGGAAGGGTGTCATCTATGGGGAGGGCAAATTAGCCCCAAGCCCCCTAGGCAGCTGCCCACTTAAATGACTTATATCAGCCACTGACATACAGTGTTTCATGCAATCAGTTTCAGGTCTGGAGAGGGCCAGGACGCCACCAATTATGCAAAGGTCTCTGTTCTGGAATATGCTCAGCCCAGGGCTTCATCCAGCCCTGCCACTGGGGATGCACTTGCCACGTTCTCGCAGAAAGTACACCGTTCCCCTGTTTAATGCATCACACTTAGGCTGATTAAGCTGCCAATTTATCTACCTGCCATAGGTAAATAAATGTTTCATAAGCAGAGGCTCACCGAGCACTGGTGGAAAAGATGAAAGTACACTGTATAAATAAATAAAGTGACAATCTGTTGTCTTCTTATGGATAAATAACATTTGTTTATTCCCTGCTTCTGACTTTAATTCAGGCAGACGTGCAAACAGCATCTTTTGGCATTTCCCATTTGATTTTTTTCTTCCCTCTCTTCACATCACATATCAGACTTGCTGAAGTTGCTGCAGAAGGCAGAGTGTCAGGGAAGGAACGGAGAAGGAGGAAAAAAGAGAAGAGTTTTATTAGCCAAAGTACTCTTTTTTTTTTTTTTTTTGGAAAAAAGAAAGAAAGAAAGCAGATGGAGATGAGAAGGAGAAGGTCAAAACTGGCAAGTTTACTGCAGGGATATAATCCATAAGAAAGTTACTGGCTAAATTTAACAGTCTGGTCAAATGACAGTACATTGGGCAAAATGCTGCAGTCGTTTTATAGAGACTTAAACATCCACGATCCTGTTCTCACTTTTACAATATCCTGGTTTTGTGCCGGCAGCCTGGCAGTGACAATCTCCCTTTTAACAGCCTCAATGACTTAGAAAGCTCTGATTTCCTTCCTAGAATTGTCATTTCAAGCTAATGAATTCCCTAGAGCTGCAAACGGGTGGGGGGAAAAACTTTCTTCTCTTTGTAAAAGTTGAAGGCGTCTGCTGTTCACCTGGTATTGTTATCAAGAGTGTGCTAAAGGAATGAATGTTCCAAGGCCAAGGAAAAGAGATTAACATCAGAAGGGAAGAATTAGAGGCCAAGAATTCACACTTGATGGCCACCAAACTTACTCATGTGGAATGAAGGAAACAAAAAAAAATCCCACTGACAGTACAGAATAAAGAAATTTGGATTTAGATTATGGAGATCTGGGTTCAGATCCTTACTCAGCTATGAAATCCACTGTGTGGCCTTGCACAAACTACAATTTATCAGCTTCAGTAGCTTCCATGTGTTCTTACGAGGTGGTCTGAAGTAAACATTGCTTAACTTTGCTTTATAATCTGAAGTATACTTTGCTTACATGCTATTTGTAAATTGGAAGAAAGATACAACACAAATGAGAAACAGACAGACAGACAAACTGATAATCATATTGTCATCCTGATACTACTACATCACAAACAGCGGAGAGATTCAGATGGGTAGCTTTTCACTATCGCTTTTCAAAATGTTCTGGAATGTACTACTTCATAACATTTATTCTGTTTTGTCCAAAATCCTCTTTCCATACTACTGTGGGTCCATGTTTTAGGGTGTATCTCTTCTTTCCACAATGTACGAATACTGACTCTTCCACTCATTTATCCAGTGGTTTCTTCTAAACTGGGAATAGTGGACAGTAGTGGAACTTATCTCAGGTTGTCCACAGTGTTGCCTTGCCATCACTTCCAGAACAGTCTTTCCACTAACTCTACTCTCAATTTCTCCTCCAAATCAACAAGGACTTTTCATTCATGGAGAAGGTTGCCTTCACTTTTAAGAACAAAACTGAAAGGGAAACAGCATTTTGCCAACGCCATAAGTGTGACTCCATGTCTATGCCCTTCTTTATTATCAGTTTTTCATGATATGCATTTCTCATGCACTGTTTCTAACTTTCTCAGCTTATTGGGATGCAAATAGCACCTAATATAATTAAAATCCTGGCTCAACTATACATACAGTGCTATACTATAAGTTCTGTATACAGTGAAGCCTCCACTTTTGTGGGGGTCAAGGATGTAAGACCCCTGCAAAATTGGAAAATACAAAATTAAAAATAAAAATCATGAATGCTTTTTTTTTTTAACCTGACAACACTTCTCTAGGAATTTCTAGGTCCTCCACTGAGATTCTATGATCAACTTCCAGTGGAACTGGGCCATAGAGTCATACTGGAGCATCTTTATCTAGCTGACACCTTTTCTTTGGAATTTTCAGCCTCAGGATGTGTGCAGGACAGGGATCTTTAGAAACCATCGGGGGGAAAAAATCAAAGATTTTATTTAGGTTAGGTTAGGTTATTATTTTACCACATCCTTGAGTAGAATGGGCCTGTGGAATGTCATGGGTCAGATTTTAATTCCATGACACCTTACCTGTTCTGCTGCCTCATTGTAAAAAGCTTTATTTTGTTCATATTTAAACTTATTTTATGATTGCCTTGTTGCCTTGAGTACTTACAGGTAGAAAGAGGGGATAGAAGCCTTCCCTAAACACCATGCATTTTTCAAGGCACAAAACAACTGATTTTCACAATGGCTGCCATTTAGCAATTACTGGGTCAAGTGGAGTTTGATACAGGAGATAATGAGTGGGTTGTGGAAGGAAGCTCCAGTCTTCTTGCGATGGAGAAAAAATAGACGTTTGAATCTTTCCAAACTCTTAAGCTGGTAGCAACAGCACAGAAAAATTGAGTAGGTTGGAAGGGAAAAGAAAAAAGACAAGGAAGGAGCAAAGCTAGCCATGCCATCAATGAGAATACTGGCATCTTGACTGATTAATTTGTTGGACAATGTTTCAAGGGGAAGCGGCATGATGGATGCAATGATGGTGACAGGCCAATCAATCATGAATACGTGGCCAGAGAAAAGAAAACAACCATGGCATTTAAAAAGTATCAGCCAGGAACTAGGCTTCTTCAATGAATTCTGCTGGGGATTTGGAAATGAAGTTTAACCAAGAGATTATAAATGTTGTGTTTGTTTGGACAACATCTCCCAGAATCTCTCAGCCACCATAGTCACTGGTCATGCTGGCTAGGTTATTCTGGGAAAGATAATCCAAAAAAGTAACTTCCGAAGCTACCTTTGGCTTTACCTGCCAAAAAACCAGGGCCATTTCCACACTACACTGTTATAGTGCTATTATTCCACTTTCAATATCCTATGGAATCCTAAGGTTTGCAGTTTAGGGAAGGGCCTTTAGAATTCTCAGCCAGAGAGCTCTTTGACTTCAGTAAACTACAAACCCCAGAATTCCACAGGATGTTGAAAGTGGAATAATAATACTAGAACAACGTAATACAGAAATGGCCCAGGACTCAGAGAAATTTCTGCATAAACTTCAGACCAAATGGCTTGCATCCAACCAGTTCTTAATTCAAGATGACCCGAATCACTAACTGAAAAGAAATCAAATCCCAGTGTAGACTGGTGAAAACGTAGAGAACTGGTAGAGAGGGAAATCAGTCTGGCCTATCTTGAATTTAAGCAGTTTAACCAATTTTTATTACCACGGGGATCTGTTAATTTTGATTTGCACCTTATGCAGTTTTTCAAGATCTGAGTTCTTTCCATCGCAGGTATGAAGAAATTTGCAAATATTGATAAATTCTTATCAAATGAGAACTGAAATTAAGTGCTCACCGGTTTTCCTCAGTGGGGACAGCCATTCCCAGCATGGGGAGGAGCAGCAGTCTTGGAATCTTGGGATTTGCAGTTTGGGCAGGGATATTTCAGATTCTCAGCCAGAGAGTTTTAGGGCTCCATACACCTACATACTCCAGGATCCCATAGATGCAGCGCTGGCAGTTAAAAGTGGGATCATACTGCTTTGATTGTGTGGTGTGAAAAGGCTTCAGTTTGTACCTGCCTGTTTTATAGCCATCAAAGATGAGAGTCATATGAGAGGGGAATGGTGGCTGGTCTCATTCAGCAACAACATGGTTGAATATCAAGATTCAAAGCTCTGTCTCTGGACAGACAACTCTTTCTGTTTTATCTTTTTACTCTCAAATTCTTCCCAGCTCAGTCATGGGGAGTTCTGTGAATTTTACTGAATTCCTATTTAAAAAGACAAACCAAAATTAAATTCCCATCCATTCTGAGATTCCATGCTCACCATTGCCTTTTATCAATTCACATGGGATAACAGTACTAAATTCTCAATTGAGAAATGACAGGACCAGACCTTGGAAATATTCAGTTTCCAGCATTATGACACAGTCTACATGGCTGGCAGCTTAACCCTATATAGTTGTCACTAGCTGCCCATATCTATAACTTCTTCCCTTGCTTAAACATTGTACCTCCCAAAACACAAACCAAAGACAACTAGTAATACCCAATAGAGAGGACTTATATACCCTAAAGGCATCAGATCCTGTCTGATTTTGGAAGCCAAGCTGGCTCAGCCCTGATTAGTACTTCGAAGGGAGACCAAGGCCCTTTTCGCACTTTACCTTTTACTGGTGCTGGGCTGCACGGCTCGCGCACGAAAGCTTGGGAGGAACGCTGTCGCATCCCTCCTGCTTCAGCTCTGCAGCTCCTTCCTCGTCGCACGAACGCCCCGCTCCTTCCTTCTGCAATGCAGCCTGGGAGTTAGAGGCTGCGCCGGGGCACGAAACGCGACTGGCACAGCTCAGAAGGCTTTGCATGGCAGGTGAGTGCGCGCGAGGCCCCGGAGCAATGCGCGACTACGCAGTATTTTTTGGCTTTGAGCCAAAAATGAAAAGCTGCATGTGCAGTCCGCGTCAGGCCCTTGAGCGTCACGTAAATGTGAGTGTGTCATGCAGACCGCTCCTCACATTTACACGACGCTCAAGGGGCCCGTTCGTTTCAAAAATGCCATGCGAAAAGGGCCCAAGTGCCATAAGCTATATTTCAGAGGAAGAACCACCTCTGAATATTTCTTGCCTAAGAAAACCCTATGAAATTAATAAGGTTGCCATAAGTCAACAGGCAACTTGAAGGCACATACACACGCACAACATTCAATGGATGAGGAATAGAAAAGAGACAAACTCTTAGGATACTGGAAAAAAGAAGATTTTATTCTGGGCTATTTTAAAGACTAAAATATCTCTTTTTTCCCAACATCCAGAGAATTTTCTCTTTTTTACATCTAACCTCCCCAATACACCCTGGATCTGCCATCCTCATCATTTCATTCAAAAGTTGATAGAATATACTGTACCACAGCTTGCAGAGAGAGGATTTGTGAATTCCCTCTGCCTTGTCTCTAAAAAGCAAAACCCTAACAACCTCTCCTTCAAAGGGGAAAAACAGAATTTTATGGAGCAAGCCAGACTAGAACCTCGCCTAATATGCTTTGGGTTTTCTTTTAATTGTGGGAAATTGTGTGTTATTGTTTCTTTAACAGAGGGAAGCACTTATTCATTCTGTAAAGGTATATCCTACCCTTCCAAAGCCTTTGCACAGCTTAGAGCAGCTTCCAACAATGAAGCCATCCCATAAACAATATAATGCCAATATAAAAATTGAAACAACCCTGCTAGTAAGAAATGGGCCCACCACATAAAAAACGGTCCAGTGGCAAAAACAATCATTAGCCAGCATATGTAGTATTCCCTGATTCACAGCAAGTAAGGGAAGTGAAGGAAACCCCAAGGGGCAAAGTATCCCATAAACTGTGTACTGCCATATTGTTTTGTTTGTTAACTGCTGTCACGTAAACTTCGCCTTATGGTGACCCTATGAATGAGAAACCTCTAAGTCACCCTATCATCAACAGCACTGCTCATACCTTGCAGACTAAGGGCTGTGGCTTCATCAACTGAGTCTACCCATCCATAATGCGGTCTTCCTCTTTTCTTACTGCCTTCTAGCTTACCAAGCATTATTGTCTTTTCTAGTGAGTCGTGCCTTTTCATGATATGGTGAACGTATGACCATTTCCATTTAGTCATCTTGGTTTCTAGGGAGAGTTCAGGCTTGATTTGTTCTAGCACCCATTTGTCTTTTTAGCAGTCCATGCTGTACACCCCCACTCTATGATATAATTGGCAATGAATATTGTTTAACTGGCATAAAATATAAATCATATACTGCTGTGGCTGAAAAGCCATGCTGCCAAAGAGGACTGGTGTGAAAGTAGGTCAGATGGGACCTCAGGGCATGACCAGGTCATAATTCAAGGGATTAGTTGGGAAGTTCCGGTGCTAATGAGCTTGCAATAATCCCCTTAACAACTCAACTTTTAAATACAATAGCACATGAAACTGGATCAATAGAGCAACTTGTTGTCATCAATCTGTTCCCTCTTCCCACCCAATCTGTTTCCTCACCTGTCCAGAATTAAGAAGCTATCACAATTCCCATCAATGTTTTGTCACCTAATGCATTCTTCAATATAATACATTCAGCATACAAGTTCAAGAGATAGGGTGATAAAATGCAGTCTTGCCTGACCTCACTGCCAATTGGAAACCATTCCATTTATCCATATTCTGTCCCAACAGTAGCCTCTTATCCTGCATCAGGACAATCAAATGCTGTGGCACACAAATGCTGTGGCACAGGGTGATCCATAGTTCCTTATGACCTACACAATTAAAGACTTTGCTATAATCTATGAAGGCTGATTTTCTTCTTTGGTGTGCAGCCACAAAAGTACCCTCACACACAAATCCTCCTCTCTTTTCCTAACTAATCATTCTTCCACCACAATCGGAATGAAAAGAAACAGCTTTCTATCAGATCATAACAAATGGGCAGGAGAAACACTCCTCAAGTATCCAATAAACTTGTAATTCCTTCAAGCAGGTGTTGTAGGCTAGAAAGGCAATGACAAACCACCCAGGAGTATTTCTTCCCTAAGAAAATTCTATGAAATGCATGGCTTCACCATAACCTGACTGGTGATTTCAAGGCACACACATACACACACCAACAGACAGACACAGCATTCATCACAATAATCCAATATGGTTAAAACTAAGTCATGTGATACTGGCCACGCTGGCAGTTGTAGTCCAAAAAGTAAATTTTCCAAATTCTGGATATAATCCACTCCACCTTGAGATCTATTTATCTCATTCAGGTACATGTATAAACCAGATAGGATAATTTAACAGTGAAGTGTCCACACAGTAATGCTTATGAATCAATTATGCCAATGGTTCTAAACCTATAAGCCAGAAGCTAGAATCTAGAAGCACTAGCCAGCAAGACCAATGATCAGGGATTCTGGGTAGTGAAGTCCAAAACATCTGGAGTAACAAAAGGTGAGAACTACTGAGAACAACTGAATTAACACTAGAAGGACTGCAAAATGTGCAGCTTCACTCATGAGGAGGACAAGTTCAGGCCCATTTGAATAGAACAGAGGCATCTTGCAAGAGGTGAGGAAGGTTTAGCTCTGAAGGTCTTGCACTTCATTCCCACCCAATCCCCACGTCCCCTGAAACCACAAACCAAACCCCTGGCTACAGAGCTTTCATTACCAGCACTGTTAGGTGTCTGTTATGATTTTTATAGGGACAAGCATCTATTTCTGGGAATAACGGAGAAAAAGAAAAAACGGATCATTAAGCAGTAGCAAGTAGTGTCCCTATATAACGCAGAAAGAAACAAGGGTGCCGCACCAAATGTGCTTCTGAAAAGGGAAAAGGAAATGGGAGATATAAAATCATAGAATAATGAAGTGCCGTTGGGCGTCTTCCCTTAACCATCTCTTATCAAGCTGCCAAGTCCTATCCTGCTTCAAAAAAGGATAGCCAAAGGACCCAATCTATGCCTGTCTTAGAAAGGTAGGGGGTCACAACCAGAGGAGCACTAGCAAGCAGTTTTTATGGCATCTGACTGATTCTTTTCAAAATAATTCAAGATCTGTCAATTTATGGAGACAGTACAATCTGACGGAATTATTAATAGCAGGCCTAAGACTGCTACAACTTAAGGGATAGTGCTGGGTGGCAAGAATTTGATTCTGAGAAAAGTTTCCTTTCTCAGTACAGGGAGTGTGATTGAGCAGAAGGATCCAGAGATGATCTCACATACTTTCTAACGTTTTAGAGATAAGAATAGAAACATTAACAAGCATAGTCATAAACAGGACTGGCACATGAGCACAAACACACACATGTACAAAACAATACATCGCAGAAGACCAGGGGGTAGGCAACTGCACTGTGGGCAAGGGCCATTTTTTCAACTTTTTTTTTTTTTTGCAAGAGATGCAAAGTCTCTTCTGGCTGTCATTTTGGCCAATTTTTTTAGCATTGTGGGATTCTTCTGAGGTTCAGACAGCTCAGAGGGTGGTTAGGGCAAGCAAATCTCCACATTTTTCAGGTGGTTTTGACATCTTTTGGGTCAAGAGTTTTGTGGCAAAAGTTGCCCCAAAATCAGCCCTGCCAAAGAAATTAAAATGGGGGGTCAAGGGGTTTTGGAGGGAGCTTCAGGGGCCATGCTTAGGGGTCCCAAGGGTCACGTGTGCCTCACGGGCCACACTTTGGCCACCTCTGCTATAGCCTTTTCCCTCCCTGTTGCATTCTGCTCTCATCAAAGTCATACCCACCTGTCAAAATAACATTTTGCCCACAGTGGCTTACAAGGAAGGAAGGAAGGAAGGAAGGAAGGAAGGAAGGAAGGAAGGAAGGAAGGAAGGAAGGAAGGAAGTTGGTTGCATCATCAGCTTTTTTTCCCCCCTCTGACAACTTGTCAAGGCTGAGCTAAGGGGAACAGTGTAAGCAGACCAGAACTGTAGGGTAAAGCGAGTACTTGAGGGCCAAACAGTAAATCAAAACAAAAAATCCAAAAGGTGGGGCAAAACTAGAAGTCTAAGTCAAAAGACCAACCAGGAGGCTGGACTGAGGAACAAGCCAGGTGTCAGAACCAGGGCTGACACTTCAGAACTATCCCAGAGCCTGAGATTTCAGGCCCAAAGCACGAGACCTACTGACAACCACATAGCTAGCAGCATCACTTGCAGAGAACGTTGCATTACGTACACAGAATGTGTTGTTGTTGTTGTTATGTGCCTTCAAGTCAAATGGTGACCCTGTCCTAGGATGTTCCTACCATGATTTATTCAGAGGATGTTTGCCTCTGCCTTTCTGTAAGGCTGAGATAGCATGATTTCCCTGAAATCACCCCTTGGGTTTCCATGGCTAAGCGGGGATTTGGGCCTTGGTCTCTAAGAGTCCTAATCCAACACTCAAATTACTAAACCATGCGGGCTACAAATATAGTACTATTTTTACTACAGATCCAAATTAAAGAAAGCACCTGAGACAAGGTAAGCTGTTTTAGGTCTTATATTGGTGAGATAAAAATATATAAAGCTGCCCAGCCAGTTCTGAATCCTCTCATTCACAGAATTCATACTTTTAACTACTGCTGTTGTACTTAATTAGAATACCAGTTCTGTGAGCTCAGACTCTCCAGGTGCTGCAGCAAATGTTCAATGAAGTGAATGGACAGAATCCTATGTGGGTTTAAATATGACTCTGTAGGCAGTCGTGGCAGAAGGAAAATGGGTATGAGTGCAGTGGCCATGAAGGAAGTAAAATGCTGGAAGAATAGGTTGCTTAGAGATGTTCCCTACCTGGCTCTCCACTACCAAATGAGCCTTGAAACAGTGCAACTACTAGGCTACTACTGGATTCTGGCCAATGTGAATAACGAGGGAGTCATTGTTGTTGTGTGCCTTCAAGTTGTTTCCTTCTTATGGCGACCCTAAGGCGAACCTATCATAGGGTTTTCTGGGGCTGAGAGTATGGCCCTTTTCTCACGGCATTTGCCATGCGAAAGGGTGCCTGGAGTGTCGCGCGATTATGAGGAGCGATTTGAATGATGCACTCACAATCGCACAACGCTCCAGGGTAGAGCAGGCGCTGCTTGCGCACTTTTTCATTTTCGGCTTTCAGCCGAAAATGGTGCACGATCGCACGTTGCTCCAGGGCCCTGTGTGCACTTGCCGTGCATGTGGAGCCTCCAGAGCCAGGCTGCACTGCGGAAGGAAGAGACAGGGCTCTCGCGCTGCCTGCTCGGGAGCAGGCAGCTCGTGCGGAGCTGAAGCAGCGGGGATGTGAGAGCCTCTTGCCGGAGGCTGCTAGCGTGATCCTCGCACCCCAGCACCGAAAAAAGGTATGTTGCAGAAAGGGCCTATGTCATGCATCCAAGGGTACATATTCTGAAAGGAAAGCAAGTCTTCTTTCCAAACAAAGCACAAAGAAGGTACAGAAAGAAAATTAATAAGATTGCCCTTCACCTAAAATCAGTGCAAACTTATGACCACATAATGCACTTGGAGGCTTCCAGTGCTCCAGAAAGCGTAGTGGTAGATTTCTGTTAAATTATAATTGATATATGTATATGCATATCTAAAGTTTAATATTTCTCTACCTTGTGTAGGCTGGATGTTTTCTCACATGTCCCCAGAGCACTGGGAAAGACAGAGAAATGTAATAACTAACAAAAATGATTTTTTTTCCCTTTACCATACCAAACACAATTTTCTCTCCTTTGTGATTATTTTTCTGCCTTGCCTTTTATCCATTAAATGTCCCTGTTTAATTTTATGGCACTGATTTAGAGTTGGTAATTATTTGGGCTTAATGGTTTTAAGGTGTCTCTTGTTTTATTGTCTGCCATCAACAGGGTCTCTCTCTACAACTTGCCTTTGGGCTCCAAAGCAGTTTATTACCACCATAAAAATGTCCTTGGTTAAATAATAAATAAGTTCAAGCCACCCCACCATCACCCATCTCTTTTTATGTTGCCATTTTCATACATTTGGGGTGAATACTTATGTTATTAAAGGTGGGAGAATTGCAGTCATAAAAAGGTGTTGGGATCAAGTTTAGCACAAAAAGATGTAACGCATGTCCAGCTAAAATGACCCAGACTCAGATCAAGTACCAAACCTGGAAGTGCCTATTGGATTAAGCTACAGAAAAGAAGGCCTTTTGCCTATGTAGTTTTTCAAATCAAATTAAAGAAACTTTTTTTTCCCAGAAAGTGAGACAAATTTGATATATGGACATCTAGAGGGTGTAGACTACACTAATAAAGAAACCAAAGTCTTTCATTTTGCCCTGCATAAACAATACCGAATTCATAATTCAAGGCCAACTTTACATGTATTAAGTTCATACCGCAGTTTGGAAGTACTGCACTAAAAGTAAAAACATAATTGTAACACATTACTAAGGAGAGGATACCCAGGGGTGTGATATCCACTTTCATAGTTTAACATGAATGCTAAAGTGTTAGGGCAGTGGTTCCAGATCTGAGGTACACATAACCCCAGGGGTACAAACCAGGACATTTAGGGGTATGCAAACAATTGAATAATGGCAGAAAAGGGCACGTATGTCAACAGTGTACGACAAGATTCAAGTCAAAAGTTATGAAATTAATTGAGTATTATCATGAGTGGCAGAGCTTGTTTCCTTCATTATTTAACTTCAAGAAAAGACCTATTCCTTCACTTTGTTATTTTGGCAAATGGTGGGCAGTCCCTCCCTAAACAATGTGTTACAAACATGCCCCCTATGATGCTCATGCTCGAAGGCACACTCCTCCAAAGCTCAGCTTTCACTCTTCTCAACTTTGCAAACATTTGAGTGCTGTAATGCTGGTACGGGTTACATATAAGTGGGCACCTCAGTCAATCCTGGGAGGAGTTCTTCTGTGTCTTTTCTATGGGCTTTACCACACAAAGGTGTCATACTGCTGTTACCCCACTGGCATACCCTATCCCGGGGAATATAAATTTGATATCAAATATGCCCACCATGCCAGAGAGGTTGCCCAGATGGGTACGTAGACAAAGAGGTTGAACAACTGAAAATAGGTCAGGCCAGGAAAATCCCCAGTCACATTCCCCTAGGAGACCTCAGGCTAAACACATCCGCACAGACAAAGAGTCCTCAGCCAAGGAGTAGCCAAGTTGAGTGGATTATTGGGTTTTTCCCAAGTTGAGCACCTCCAATGTTAGTAAGCCCTGCACTGCAAGGTCTATCTGCATAAACCAATCATGCAAACTACCAAGTTGCTATTGTGCAGCATTTCTCCCTTTATTTTGGCCATTGTTCTTCTGGGGAGAGGGCCTGCCATATAAGTAGTCCCGGTTTTTGAGGGTCTCTTCAGAGAACTCCCCACCACACTACAGACTGGAACTCTGTTAGTTGAGTGATCCCCTCAGCCGCTTGTCTTTGCTGAGCTCCATTCTTTTTGCCACTTCTCGGACTGAAGACTTCAGGATAGGTGCAGTATCACCACCTTTACACCCTCTCTGCTGAATCCCCTATCAATTTTCACCTCTTTCCTTTCTCAATAGGCCTTGTGTGCATAAGTGATTGACTGTGTTGGTGCGTGAGAACACATTTGTTAATGAAATCCAGTTATTGGTACGTTTTTCTGGCTTTTTGGTTGGTCTGACCCCATAAAAATGGGGTAAAAGATTCTGCTGGGCAACCCTGCCCCTCGTTTGGCTACAGCCAATGCTTCGCTAATTTCCTCAATCTTTGCATTTTTGGAGCGAATCACAGTGTCCCCCAGGGGACCCCCAGAAGTCAGGGTAACACTGCCATAGCAACACATTATTGGTAGTTCAGGATCAGTGCTATTGCACCACATTGTTGCTAATCAGCAGCTATTGCACTGCAATCCATTTGAAATCTACCCTTTTTTAATGCTGAAAATAATCCGCTTTTCCCACAACAACCCCATTAGCTGTGGTAGTGCAGTTTCCCTATAGTGCCTGATAGCGCTTCCTTCCATAGCCAATGCAGGAATGAGCATGGTATGTGCATTCCCAGATTGTCCCTCCCTCAGCTATTCCCATGGCATGATAAGTTCAAAATCTATCACCTCTCTGTGTTTATTTTAAATTTCTCCTTAAGCCCCCCCCCCCCGCAAATTTAAATTAAATTTCTCCTGTGAGTTAATTTTTTAAATTTTTTAGTACATTTTTAGCATTATCGTGCAAAACCGCAATAGCGTACTGGCAGGTCATGATGTTACAATGTTGCTGTGCTAGTACAGCATAAACAAAAAATAAAAAAAAATCCTGACCAACCATGAGCTGTGGGGCAGGGAAAAGGACTCGCCAATGATGTTGTAATCAGGTGGTAACAGTACTCATCTGATTATGTTGAAAGGGTGTGATAGAGAGCATTCATAACCCAATACCATCACAGAAATGGCAATGCTGGGATTCAAATGGAACGGAACAGTATGGCAAAGTAGGGCCCTATGTCTCTTCTCTTTGTCATTGTTTTAAGTTTTAAATTAATTTTTCAATTTTGGTATTATCAGATATGGATCTGTGGCTGAAAACCGGCTAGCATCATACAAAAGGTGAAACATAATGCGGATAGTGGCCTGTCAGGACACAAAGGCACAGTCTTCAGTCTGTGCAAAGGCACAGTCTACAGTTAAATATAAATATAAATTTGAAATAAAATTTGAAATAGCAGTAACTACATTAATTGCAAACATTTTGCTAATAGGAACAGTATGGTTTATGGAAATGGGCTGCAAAAGGGTAAGCAATTGAAAAAAGGTTGGGAACCACTGTGTTAGAGAATTTTCCGAATAACAGGTCACACTTCCTTGTTACTTCCCAAGCATTAACAGTAAAGGGGGATGATTTATGCCCATATTTCAAATTTTAATATTTTTAAAGGTAATTAATTAAAAGGAATATGTTAGTAATACATTGGTGATATGTTACCCCCCAAATTCGCTTTAATGTTAACCTGTTGTAAAAAGGCTCAGCTAATGACAAATGCTCTTTTAGGTCATTTTCTTGGTTTCACTCAAGTAACAGTTTTAACTCGTTCATAACTAATTCAAAGTATAAAAGCAAAGTGTGTGTGTGTGTGTGTGTGTGTGTATAATCTCACAATGTAGAAGTCCCATTGCTGTTTGTCTGCGCAATGCTGTGTCTATTTACAACAAAGAAAGCCCTACTGTGTTTAGCATGGGTTAGTCTTCTTAGTGCACTTAGAATTCCCGCATAAATAATGTAAATTGCATATATCCAGTGCTCATGTGCATTTCTTGGCAGTGTACATACTATTGTAATAGTAAATTGCCACTAAAATGTTTCAATATAAATTACTGCAAGCTTTTTTTCCCATACAACTCCCTCCCCACTCCAATGAATTCTGGCTTCTGAGGTGTAGAAAGTGGCAAGTTTCCAACTGTAATAAAATGTGGTCCTAGGCCTACTGTGTTAGCATGATGGGTTGCAACCAACTGGAATTATCTCCTGTGTTACCAGACTGAAGTACATTCTAGCTACCTTCTCAAAAACATTGTTATTTATGCATCACTCCCCACCCCAGAAAAAAGAAGACAGGAAAGCATGAAGATCGGTATAAAATCTGCATCTACTAGTATGTTCTAGCTGCAAGAATATTAATAGTTACTATAACTTAAGCAGAAATGGAATACACCATACTTTTCCCTCCAGTATTTCACAAAGAAACACCTGGACACCTGTCCTCAAGTAACATTACAGAGTGCTCAAGATGGCAAAAGTTATTAATAAGGGAGAAGGCACAAGCTAGGAGGGGTTGAAGCAGTTGGCTATTGCATAAGCCTACAGGGAAGGGCAAGACTCGGCCCCCTCCTGTCATCTCCCCTTCCTGAGTTATCTGAGTGCCAACTACTTTTTTGCTCTACTTCTGAACTCAGTTTGCAGCAAGCGAAGTACGCCGAAGACAAAAGGGGTAAAGTGGGAGGAGGAGAAAGAACCTGCGATGTTTGAAAAGCAGCCGAAAAAGTGGGAATTGCTGTTGTGTGCCTTCAAGCCATTTCCAATTTACGGATTTTCTTGACAAGATTTGTTCAGAAGGGAGTTGCCTTTGCCATCCTCTGAGGCTGAGAGAGTGTGACTTGCCCAAGATCACCCAGTGAGTTTCCATGGTTGAATGAGGATTTGAACCCTGAGCGATTTCTGCACGAGACTGTTATAGTGCTATTATTTCACTTTCGACATCCTGTGGAATCCTGGGGTTTGCAGTTTCGGGAGGGGCCGGCCGGCCGGCCCCTCCCGAAACTGCAAACCCCAGGATTCCATAGGATGTCGAAAGTGAAATAATAGCACTATAACAGTCTCGTGCAGAAATGGCCCTGGTCTCCAGAGTCATAGCCAAATGTTCAATATACCATGCTACCTCAAATGGAGGATTAATCAAGACTACCCCTACCAAGCTGGGACAGTTAGAATGTAGGTCATAGCCATATTGAGACAGACAACTGCCTGGTGATCTGTGAGTTTCCTCCATTTGTTGTCACTGAGCTAACTATTGCCAGTTTCAAGACCCTGCTCTTCCTTCATATTATTCTGTACTTGAACTGCACAGTCTTTTGCCTACAGTGTGGTTTCAAACAGAGGACTGCTCTCTGTTAAACAGGGTACATGGCCTGTTCCCATGCTCCCTGTAAATGTCCCCCTCCTCCATACCAGAGTGGACGTGTAGCAGCTCTTTTATACATTGTTCTGGCTTCAGCATTTGCGTAAACTGATGAAACAATATTTAAAAGCCTTAGGCTCTTCACATTTGTTAATTTACCATTGTAATTATTTTAAAAGAGAAAGGTCTTAGAGATCAGGCTTGCCCATTTCCAAATGCAGATTATCAGATAATTCTCTCATAACTAAAGCCAGAAAAGAAAAGAAAAGAAACCTTAAAGGCCATTTCCACACCCCTCATCTTATGTGGTGACTGTGTTTGAAGTTCAAAACACTTCCCATAAAAAAATATTGATTGCAGCAGAAGCTAAATCACAAAAATATATAAGTGATTAGTAATTTGATCAAAACAGAGTCAAACACAACATACTGTTGCTGCTGCTGCTCTTACCATCCATTTTCGCAAAGGTTCCAGCAAGTTGTTCCTAACTGTTCCTCATAAATGTATCTGAATTCTAAGCTGGAAGCCAGCTTTTGGGCAGAGAAGAGTACAAAGAGCATAGAGTCAGTGGAGCCTAGTGGCTCCCTTTTCAATGTGGTGGTGGGCAGTAATTGGAGTTTTAGGCCATTTCCGCATGGTGTCACAGTCCTGCTATGGAGGCAGGATGGCAGCGGTCCGCAGGCCGTGCTTTCACACGACATTGTTGCTGTCCCACCTCCACTTGTCATGATCGTGGGATATTCACTTAACGGAATAAATCTGTTAAGCAATTGCAATCATGTGCTGCTCCCATACTTACCTGCTATGCAGAAGCAGGAAGCACAATGGAGGTGCTTCCTTCCCCAGTGCAGCATGGGAAAGAGCCCAGCTGTGCTGTGGAAGGCAGATGTATGCCACTCACATTCCATTCCCCGGGGAGCCAGTTGGGTGTGGAGGGGAGTGTTTTTGTCATATTCCCTTCCCAGCTGTTGTGTCCAGGGCAGAGCAGACAATTAATCAACAAGCAGCAGAGCAGGGCTTACTCACAAGGCAAGAGTGGGGAAGTGTCCAAACAGAATTCAAGTTTCAGAGCAAACAAATCTAAAGGGCAAATCCAAGACGTCATCAAACAGGCAGAGGTTCAAGGTAATCTGGATGCAAGTGACCACGGTGCAGGGCTTCAACTACTGGAAAGATCAGTTGCTGATCCTGAAAAGGAAGGGGCAGCGAGCAGCCTTTGATCTTACTCATGCTATTGCCACAAGTGTTCCTTCATTAGGGCTCACTTGTTACTTAAACGTGCAGAGCGGTGCAGCCCCTCTTTCTTGCGTCGTCTCTCTTGCACAGTAAGAGTTTGTATTTTCTCATCCTCTGATATTTGTTCCCCCTGCTCAGGCCCCTGTTATCTTCTCCTGAGCAAGCTTCTGGGGAAACTCCTGCCTCTGGAGAAGCCTCTGCTTCGGATTCCAAATCCTCCTCCTCACTGCCAGGGTCTCCAGAGCAGGGCATGACACCGGCAAAGGCGCTGCTGGGATTGCAACGGGATGATGTGGGAGAGCCTCATCGTGCAGAAATGTTGAAAGTCTTGGTTTTAGTCTGAACTTTGCAGGATCTGTTTTGGGGAGAGGGTTCAGTGCCTTCCATAAGCCCTTAGAATCTGGATTAATTTGGATTTCCCACCCAACTTGCATGAAATCCTAGGCAAGAGGAAAAATCAGCAAATTATTATTTCATATATTTATTTTCTCTCTAAAATTGAGACTCAGAGTGGCTTATTTCATCTGGACTACTGTAGTCATCTTCTCTCTAACAACAGTCTTCTTATAGTCCACAAAAGCTCATGCCAAAAAAAAAGAAAAAACACCTTGTTAGTCTTTAATGTGCCAGAAGCCCTGGTTTTGGTTTTGGTTTTTTGTTTTGTTTTGTTTTTCCTGAAGTGGGCTATGACAAGCACCCTCTGGAAATTATTCTTCTCTAGCCTGCTGTGACGTTATGGATTCTTGGGGACGGGAATGTGTTTCGTTTATTAGAGGGAATAAGATAAGTATCTGTTGGAAGGGGGTGAGAGAATGAAAAGCTGGGAGGGAGTGCTGATTGGTGGGATGTCAGAGGGGATTTGAGTAAGGCTGATGTATGACAGTTCATGAGGAGGAATGAGAAGAGTAGTCTGTCAGGTTTAGTTAGTGAGTGGGGTTTAAGAATTCTGAGTGGTAAGGAGAGTTAGAGAGAGTCTGAGTTAGCTTGGAGAGGAGAGTGAGAGAAAATGGGAGGTATGGCTTGGTAGCAGTGGTGAGATTAGTGAAAGTATTAACATTTGGTGACAGCAGAGGGGTAGTCAGAGCCTCACATCACCTTTTGATGATGATGATATCTACTACCACTCCTATGCCTACTTCTTATTATTAATTTACACCCCTCTTTTTCCCTTGAAGGTGGACACAAGATGTCTTACAAAAGTTTTAAAAGATATAAATAATAACACATATAGACAAAAACATACAAACAAGTATAGTTAAAATATCATTAAACTATAGGTAGAGATAAGGACAATTAGAAACTACTCATCAAAAAGACAAGTAATCAAAATAGCACAGCACACTATTAAAAGCCCCTTCCAACAGTCATTTTCCAAATACCTGCTGCCCCCCCCCCCAAAAAAAACAAAAATCCTCTACCACTCCCTGGAGAAAGACAATAAGAACAGGCCTATTTTGGCTTCCCTAGGAGAAGTTTTCAAGAGCCTAGGCGCATCCATGAGGAAGACTCTCTCCCACATTCCCACCAAATGGGCCTATGAGGATGATGGAACTGAGGAAGGGGCCTGCCCCAAAGATGTCAAACTCTAGACAAGCATGAATGAGAGAACACAGTTCTTCAGATAGCCTGGACATGAACCATATAACAATTTATAACCAACACTTTCACTTATGCCCAGTAGCCAATGAAGCATACGTGATAAGAGATTTGGTACGAGTAAAATTACTACTGTGATTTAAAAGAAAAAGTGTTGGACAATACTGTCAAATGGAGTGAGCTGCAATTCAATGGAAGGAAGGAGGAGGCCTGAAAATCAGGCACAGGTACCTTACAACAGTGGAAGACAGATTTCAGATTCAATCCCATGAACATCTAAGGAGAACATAGAGTTATGATGGAACCATGAGTCTGATAATCGCTGTGCTATCCTGAAATTTTATCCCCTTTTCAACAAGTAATTATTTTACCTCAACTATCACCCCAAAGATAGGGTTACATTCTGTTCAAACCCACCTTTCAACCAATGTGGAATTATTCCCAGGCAACATGCCACAAAAGGAGTAATTCATCACAGCATGATTTCTTGTTCCCAGTATCATCATTCCATAGTGACGTCATTCTGAGCTAAGCTATCATTATGTCATTACATCAACAGAATCTAATTAAATTGGCTGATACATTGAACCTGACCCAAGACAACCAAAGTCGAGGAAGCAGCATTTGAAATAACGGCAGCACCTAATTTTCCTGGAAAATTGTTGGGAGATTGTTGGAAACAGTGTATGATCAAAGCTTCCAGTTTAATGGTGTATTTTAATTACAGTGACAGATTTCTGGAGAAACCAATAGGCTTCTTCTTACTAAACATCAAAATTAAATTAAATGCCAATTCCCAGCGAGGACTATATCTACATATAGCAGATAAATTTTATCAAATGTATATTCTCCAAAGTCAGCCAGTGTGGTATAGTAATTTGAATGTTGGACCAGGACACTGGGAACCCAAGGTGCAAATCCCTACTCAGGCATGGAAAACCACTGCTGACTTGGTCAAGTCACACTCTCTCAGCCTCAGAGCAAGGCAATAGCAAGCCCTCTCTGAACAAGTATTGTCAAGTAAACCCTGTCATAGGTTGAAAATCACTTGATGGCACACAACAACAATATATGCTATATAGACTTTTGATTCATTTCCACTATCACCCTGTTTGCCTGCAAACAGTTCCAACGTTCTGCACAAAGACAGAAAGCAAAAGTCAAAAACACCTTTGAAGCAACAGCAAGAAAATACTAATGGAGTTCATGGCCAAAGAAGAAGTGTCCAAGTCTGTTGTTTATATGGGGGCTTAATTTTAGCTTGAACAGCTTACTCAGCTGAACATAAATCCAAAAAGAAGAGGTGGGGGTGGAAGTTACCTTCACCTGAAAGAAATATGAACAGGAATTCATTGGCACAGCATAAAAAAGTTCAGATCTCATCCATCTATGTTCAAAAAATTACTCTGCTAATGTTCGCTTTGATTCACTGTGTCTAGCCCAAAATGATAGCAAGTACATTCTGCAAAGGTTGGGCCTTTTTGCAGAGAGATTGCCAGAACAGTTAGAACTCAAAACTGGGAGGCAGACTGACCATTTCGTGCCACAACTCTTGAGGAATGACGGTGCCAGCATTGCACTTTTAAACCTCCAAAGAGGCACTCAGTTACCATTGGGGGAAATATTGTTTTTCTCCCAGAATAAACTAGAATATAAAAGATAGGTAGCAATGAGATGGTATTTCACATTCATCATGCTGCAGTTATTTTGTAAAATACCTTGTTAAATTAAATTAAATTATATCAAGGCCAAATTTATAATATTGATTGCTATGAAGGATTATCGTCAACACCTGGCTTGAAAGCAAGGTGATGTTTGTGATGGCCAGGAACAGAAAGGTAGAAAGAATTCTGCATTAATCTCAAACAGGGCAATATTTTTGAAGGCTCAAAAATCTCTGCTCTTCACGCAGGGAAATTCTATAGCAACACTCAGCCTGGTACCCTCCAGGCATATTGGACCCCATCTCTCATTATTATCCAGCCAGCACACTGCCTAGAGTGATGGGATATGTGTTACAATGCACCTGAAGGCTCCCCGAATGGATGGCACTGTGATATTACAAGAAAGCATAGGAAATTGTATTGTTGATTCAGGCCATGGCTCCATTTAGATGCTTCTGGGAAGGCCAATGATGACGTGTGAAGGAAATAGTTATAGCCCATTGTTTGCCCTCAACAACTGCAATTCAGAAGTACACTGCCAAGGAAATCCTGCTAATTATTATATCCAATGGCAACCAACAGACCTTCTACCTTTCAAACCCCCTTTTGAAGCCATCTAGAATGACCTTCCTTGCAGCATGTGCCAGCAAATCACCCATACAGCACACATTTGCTAATACCTGCTTTAGCACTGTATACAGAAGCAGAATTTCCATAAGTGGCCTCAAGCCAAACTTAATTCAGAGATAGTTTATTTGGGCTACATTCAGGTCCTTGTTACACTGTTGGACTAAATCACAATGGAAGGCTTAATGTTTTGAGCGTAATCCAGGACTCATGAATACAATGCCAATGCCTTCACAGTTCCAGATTCCAGAGGCATATCTAGGGTGGGGCAATTGGGGTGTGAGCCCCAGGTGCCAATGTCAGGAGGCGCCAAAAAATTGAATCTCCCACCCTCCTCCACCTGGCCTGCTGCCACGCCCACCTGCTGCCTCCCACCCCGCCCAGCGCTGCTCCGCCCAGCGCTGCCCCTCCCTTGCCCACCATGGCCTTGCCCCCCCGGGGGCCTTCCTGGCTGGGCGGGGGGCCAGTGGTGGGGCAGCAGTGGCAGCAGCACCTCCCCACCTACCATGGCCCCATCCCCACCTGCTGCGGCCCTGCCCCCACTGGGGTCCTTCCTGGCCAGGCAGGGGGGTGGCAGCAGTGGCAGTGGCAGCAGCAGCCCTCCCACTTGCCACCCCCTGCAGCCCCACCCTTGCCAGGGTCCTTCTTGGTGGAGGGCGGCAGCAGCAGCCCTGCCCCCAGCTGTGACCTCGCACCCTGCCTGCCGTGGCCCTGCCCCCCACTGCTGCCCCCACTGAGGCCCTTCCTGGAAGGGGGTAGCAGTGGCAGCAGCAGCCCCACCCCCACCCCCAGCAGCGATTGTCCTTCCTGGGGTGGGGAGGTGGCAGCGGCAGCACCTAGGGGCTTGCCCTAAGCGCTGGTGAGCCTTGATAAACCATTGCCAGATTCACTTGTGAATTGGTGCTATAAGAAAAAAATAAATCATAGGGTGCAAAGTCTCAATCATCACTGCCATTGAGCTTTGACTCAACCAATACTGGTAACTGCAGAACTGCAGGACTGTAATAAAGAAACTCCCTGTATAAGAAGAGGCTTCTAAATCCTATCTCAGTTCCTTTTGCAGCTGCTCTCCCTGCTTCCACACAATTCAAGGAGGTGGGGGGATTGAAACTGATTAGACCAGACTGCATGCAGTTTATAAATTCAATTTCATTGCAAGGAGGGGCAATCAGGATGTATGCTCAGCAACACATTTTCCAGGTAAGTGTGAGCTTATTCCAGAATAATATATACATTTCAGGTCTTCCTTTTCAGCAGGCAGTAAATCTGTTCCAGGTCTTAGTCAGTTCCTCTATCCAAGCTGCTGAACTCCATCCCCAAAAATAGGTTTAATGCCTTGGACAGCTCTTAAAATTCAGGCTAAGGGATGGGGCAGATTAACCACTCCACTGGCATGGAAGCCGCAAGCTGCCACTGAATTCGGATTCTCAAAAGCTCTTGATCTCCACATAAAAAACCCATCCATGCATGCAGAAGAATCCTAAAGTAAGTATATAGTCCAAAAATAGATGTAACATAAGGTATACAGCAGCTATTGATTGCTATAGGTTCTAGGCTATCTCTTTTTGGTACACCTGCATTTTTTTATGCATTTTCTCTTCTACTCAATCATTGTGTGCATTTTCCATCCATTACAGAATTTGGAACATTTCTTACATTGAGAACATTTCAGCTGTTCATGTTTTGCAAAGGCGTGTATGCTTTCAGGCATATTTTCCCCTCTGAAATGCATCACCTCAGCAATATGCAAGTTTATTGGGATGTGTTTTGTCCCACTGGCAATTTTGTGAGGTGCAAAATGAGTATTTCCATCTGGAAACATGAACCTTATGAATTTTTCATCCAGTCTTAATTCACACAACAGACCACAGGGTTAATAAGACAGCACAGGACAGTTACACAAAGCAATGTACATTCCAATGCCTGTAACAGTCTTTGCAGGTGCTGAGTTTTACTATATCATCATCATGCTAAGAGAAAAAACCAACCATGCAGAAATCTGTACACTCAAGTGGATATGGAGAAATTATCGTTCAGCACTGAGTACGGATGCAAGTATATTAAGTTCCTGACTTCACAGCTGAGCGGTAGAGCACGTACTTTGCATATAGTACAGTACAAGTTTAATTCCCACTACTCTTACAGTTAAGGGATCATACATAGAAGAACAGAAAAAGAGGAGGAAAGCTCTGTTAGAAACCTTGGGCTACTATTGATAGCCACTATAGATAACACTGAACTGGGTGCTGACCTGGTGTAAGTTTACACCCCTTAAAATGGTGAGCTCTAGCACTGAAAATGGTTTCTTAGGCTAAGCTCTGGGGGCAATTCCACATTTTATTATACTGGCATTACATATACACCACTGTTTACCAGAAATACCCACCGTGCTGTCAATATACAGGCACGTACGCATGTTTTACTTGAGAAGACTGGACCTAATCAGGCTATCTGGATGCAAAGAGATGTGTATGTGTTAAAACAGGGATGGGAACTGTGTATCCCAGGTGTAGCCAACTGTATGGGGGCAAAGGCAATAGTCCTCCCATTGGCTACCTCAGTGATGTTGTGTCACCTGCCATCACCATTTTTGGCTAATTTTTGACTTTTTTGTGGTGTTTTGGGAGGTTGGGAGGTTTGGCGGGCTTCAGGGAAATGCAAAAATGGGATTCAGGGGCGGCATGTTTCCCATCCCTGTGTAGCCCTCTAGAAGTTCTTGGATCAGAAAGTCCATAATCCCTCACTATTGATTATGCTGGATAGGGTTGGATAGGACTGACAGGAGTTGCAATCCAGCAACACCTGGAAGACCACATGTTTTCCCACCCCTTTGTTAAAAATCTGTGCTGTTCATTTCATTCACAGTGCATGATATTTGTGGTATACATCTTAGGAAACTTAGCAAATAACATCTGTCCTGCAACACACAGAGCTTCACTTAGTTATGCATAATCCCTGAGTACAAATTGAAAAGCTCCATCCTATGGTATAGATTTCTAAGTCTTGCTTTGTAGAAACTCAGGGATGGAAATATCCCCAGACAGTGAGGTAGACTCAAGTCAATCGACTCAGACTCAAGTCAGACTTAAGTCTCTTCAACAACGTGACTCGCACTCAACTCGTCAATAAATGATTGGCAGACTCCACTCAACTTGAGACTCATCTTTATATAAGTGATTGACTTGCTGCCCTCCCTCCCCCTCCAGCCTTTCCCCAATCAGCAGGGAGGGAATGTTATGCTGATGACCCAATCAGAACGGCACAGGCTTCTTATCCCCACCTCTCTGACTCTCTTTTGTTTCCCACCTTTCTCCAGAAGCCGTTTATAGGAAAGCAAAAGAGCAGGATGAGTTAAAAAGGGGAAAACAGGGCTTTGCGCCTTTTTCTCTGGTGAGTGTGGGTAAGGAGCGGTCTCTGCATCTCAGTTGAGGGGAGGGCTAGGGGTTGAAGTTCCATTACTGTTAATGTGAAATCTTCCTCCTCCTCCTCTCACTTCCCCATCTAGCCAGCTCATTGCTCAGTCAGAAGCAGTTTCCTTCAGTTTGCCTCTCTTGTTCCTCAATGGCTGAGGGCTTCCTCCCAAGCCTGCTTGCTCCGCGTAAATGGGAAAGAAAGAGTGCCCTTTATAGCCATGTCAGTGTGGAAAGCAGTTTCCTTCAGGAGGGTTTCCCTGTTCTTCCATGGCTGAAGGATTCCTTCCAAGCTTGCTTGCTATCAACTTAAGCTCCCCTACAAACAGATCATCAGCATCCTTTTGTTTTGTTTTGTTTTTTTGTTAAGGTTAGCTCCCATATTTGAGACTTGACTTGAGACTTGACTTGAATTATTTTGCAAGGACTTGAGACTCAACTTGAGACTTGAAGGTAGGGACTTGAAACTTGATTTGAGACTTGGAGTAAAAGACTTAAATACATCACTGTCCCCAGATATCTCCAATAAGAACACCAGTAACAGTGGACATATTTCACCAACAGACATTCTGCACACCTCTACCAAATCTGCTCAACAATATGAAGCTGCAGGAGTATAGGTGTGCTCCATGCTAGATCTCTGAAAAGTTATTATTCGGACTCTGACTTCCAGAATCCCTCAGGGATTGTCTGTGGAATTCTGGGACCTATAGTCCAAAAAAATAATTGTTTCAAGTTCTGTTCCAAGCTGCATTCTTAATTAAAAATAACAATAATAAAGTCCAGTAGAAGGGTTTTAAATCTTGTGTAGAACTGCACAAATACATCCCATAATCCTCTACCTTTAGCATTCTGCAGCAAACAGACAGACTCCATTGCCCACAAATCAATGCAGACTAAGTTCCCAGAAGGCAGAAAGTTTGAACACTGTTCTCCAAAAGAAAAGCTAACTCTCTAAGGGAACACTGATTACCCTTTTTTTTTTAGTTAACAAGAAGGAACTATCTAATAAAGTAAACTTTTTGTCCTTGCTTGACATCCATTTTGTCTGTATAAAAAGCTAATCCTTAGTCTAGAGGTAACTGTAGTGTTACAAATTATGAGCTGCATTTTTAAAAGGAGAGAATCTATAATGAGATTCAGCACAGTAAAGAAGTCGAGATATATCAAAGGTGAGTTCACACCACAGAACCATACCATTGAGTACAATTGTTGTAAATTAATGGTGTCCTATCAAAAATGATAAATTTTATTGAGTGGCATCATAGATTCTGAGGCCAGATTGGTTGCGTATTCATGTGATAACAGAAGATTTATGTTTTCTGCATAGATCATCTTGAATTTTGTTCTTTGTAAGTTATTGAACAATTTACCCTTTTTCTTTTGAGTTTTATCAAAGCCAAAGGACATAATCCATTCTTTACTTGAAGAAACAATGTTTGAGTCATTATTCACAGAATATGCTTCTTTTACAAATTTCTACAATTCTATTTTTTTTTCAATGCTGTTTATGCCTAGGACATAGAATAATTAATCACCAAGAGTTTAGCCAAGACACCGATGAGAGATAGCAGCCCACCTTCTAAAGCAGCAAACCCTGCTTTTCTCATAATATGATAAAGGCCAAAAGAGAAAAGTGCTTTTCACAAACAAAATTGTCAAAATTGATCACTTTGATTCAGTTTCTCTGCCTTCCTTACTAAAACATACACTGGGAAGATAGCTTGTTAGATCAAAAATGAACGGTTTGTAAATATATATTCATTTAGCAAACACATATCTGAAACCACTCATAAAGTAGAGCAGCAGGGAGGAGGGTGATTCTGAGCAGTAAAACTGCCTAAAAGGTTAAATCTCTTTTCCTTTCACATTTTGTCTCCACTCTGCCATGCACGTAGGCAGAGAGAGAGAAAGAGAGAAACTACTCTGCTTTATAAAAATGCCTCTGAACCCCAATACCTGTGTTAAGTAACTGGGACCTAGCGTAGTGAAGTCGATGGGACTAGTGTTGGAATGAAATTTTGAACAGAGGAAGGAGTTCAAAATGAAAAAAAAAAACTCTGAAAAAGTGTTGTCCCACCTCAAATAGAGTTTGCACTCTATGGCTGCAGCTACCTAGCCTTTCCAGCATGTATTCTCCACTTCACTTTCCTTATTTTTTTTTCAAAGCTGTCATCAGAAAAAGGGAAGGATTGGCTTGCAAACAGGGGAAGACCAACAAACAATACCAGCTCCAGGGCTGTGCTGATTGTTGGACAAGATGTTTCTGGCTCAATCCTCTCATCCTTGACATTTTTACCACAGCCTGTTTGATTGTCTATCCCTCTCAGCCAAATTCGTCCTACCTCCCTCCTTTGGGGCAAGTCAGACACAGAGAGGAATCCATGTCCCTTGCACTTTCCTTCCTGCAACAGAATTTCTTAAGATATATATGTTTAAACAATCACAATGTAAATTAAGCTCATGTTTATCTCTCAATGGCCAGCTGCAAAATAGAGCACAGTAAATGCAAGATCCATTTGTGAGGAGAAATATGTGCCATAACAAATAGACATCTTTCCAAACTTGAAGAAACTTGTCTTCTAAAAATGTGCTAGTTTAATGTACAGAAGCAGAGGTGAGGTGGGGAACAAGAGGCTAGTGCTTCTTCTCCAAGGACTAACAGTGACAAAGTCTGTATCAGACCCACAAATCCTATGCTGTGTAGTAATAAGGCACACGGAAAGACATATATCCCATCTGTTATTCCCTCTTCCTTCTCCAAGGTATGGTTTTATGTGGAGTCTTTAAAAAAAAACTTATGGAAGGTAGAAAAGAAAATATACAGGGGATGGGGGGGCATGATTAATCTGGACTATTCAAACACTCTAGATCAGTGATGCTTGAAGAATTAGGTCTTTCTGAGTTGTTTAATGAACCTACCTGGTCCAAACATTCCGGACAAATGTGTGGATCAGAAGCTAGCTATCCCCTTGAATATTCAAATGCAGTTCTTTACTGAAGAAATCTATCAGAATACATTCCAGATAGCACGTTTCGATATAATGATATGTTTACAAATGTGTATGTTTTAAGAGAAAAATGCACTGAATAAAAGGCATTTTTGAAAGAAGATAGCTTAAAAATATGTAGAGAAAACATGTAGAAATGCTCATTTTAAGAATAACACACACACAAATACATAGATATGGATTTTCATGAGTATTTTTTGAAAAAAAAAATTCATATGGGAGCAGGATGAAGCAGATAATGAGTGAAGACACAGGAATGTAACATAGATGGGAAGTAGATGGATTTGCCCATATTTATTCCCATTGGAGTTCCAAAAAAGTCTTGAAAGGCTTTGAGAAGAGTGCTTGAAATACTCCCATGGTTTTCAGACTGAGCCAGGTTGAAAGTCATGGGCCATTTCTGCACTAGACTGTTATAGTGCTGTTATTCCACTTTCAACATCCTATGGAATCCTGGGGGTTTGCAGTTTAGGGAGGGGCCTCAAGGCCCCTCCCTAAACTGGGAACCCCCAGGATTTGATAGGATGTTGAAAGTGGAATAACAGCACTATAACAGTCTAGTGCAGAAACAGCCATGGTGATTCTTTGTATTTGTAGATCTTCAAGCCTCAGATTTCAAGGACGGGGGGAATAGGGCCGGGCAACAGCTGGTTTACTAAAATCTTTTTAAAATATTGTGATGTTGATGTTGTCTTGTGAAATCTCTAAGAGTTCCACTGGATATCCATAAAGTATGTCAAACATTAAATGAACTAGCATAAAAACTAAGAGTTTAGCCTTTTGACCTTGTCTGGTCAACATACAGTTGTCCCTCCGTATTTGTGGGTTTGACCTTCACAGATTTGATCATTTGTGAATTATTTGCAGCTGCCTCTGCTGCTGCCTCGGGGCATTTTTAACAGGGGCTTTGATAACATCGGTGTCCATCTCGACTTGTGTTCAGTTCAGTCAGACTTAGGCAGCGGTCAAATCTTTGGTCGCTGGGAGGAAATCAGTCTGACAGGATGGCTGGGCCAAACCACATGCTCATTTCCTAGGACACTCACATGTACAGGCAGTCCGGGAGAGAGATGGACAGAGGGAGCAGGAGAGAACTGGAGCACGCAGGCAGAATGATGACAGAAGCGGGAGGACAGCAGGGGCAGCAGGAAGGGGCTGTGCCAGCTGCTCTTAGGGCAACGGCACTCCTTCCATCTGCCCTAGAGACCTGCACGTGACCTGTTCTTCCTCCTCCTGCTCCATCCCATCCCATCCCATCCCCCCATCATAGCAAGTAAGTACGAGAGAATACACGGATGGTTAGGCCCAGCCACCCCACCAGCGCAGGTACTTTTTGTGCGTGTTAAATATGTTTTGGAAGGCCTAGAGATAGTCACATTTTTTCCACTTTTGTGGGGATCCTGCACCCCAACACCCATGAAATTGGAGGGCCAGCTGTACATTCTTATTAGTGGCAGATAGTGATTCCTATGCCAAGGAGACGGTAAATTCACTGTAAGAGCTAGATCTGTTTTGGAGGATAGGCTCCAGCACCTTCCTTCAAAGTACCAACTAAAACCAAGAGGGGATTCAGCATCCCACTGACATGGAAGCCACTATTGATTCTAACTATTGTGCTTGATTCCCCTTCCTGAGAATCTTCTGGCTACGAGACACTAGCCATAAAGACAGAGCTTAGAAAACTTTTTAGACTACAATTCCCAGGATTCCTTAGTCAGAATGACGGCCATTGTAGTCCAAAACATTTCTAGGCTTTGCTTACTCCAAACTGGGGAAAGCTGCCCCGTTAGTCCCTACCACCCAAAATTCCATCACCTGAGCATAAAAGAAAGTACAAGTGGTAGAGAAGAACACATTAATCGCAGAATTCAAACTATATCTGACACAAAAGCATATATAAACATTTCCATCTACTAGTTAAAAGGCAAAGGGGGCAATCTACTGACACCGATTATCAATACCCATTTTCAGGAAAGCATCAGGGAACAGTAGAGAAATAAATTTAATTTTAAAAGTCCCAAAGGTTGACTTTGCCAGTAACATTTATAAAATATTGAAAGAAACAGGAGAAAATGGTTTGGATGTCAATTTTGGCAGCTCGTTTCTAGTTGCCCTTGAAAACAGCTGCCATAAATCTTGAATGAAGCCAAATACAAGGCTGACAATTTTGATCTTCAATCCATTCTTTTCTATCTTTCTAAAAGTAAATGATCCTGATGGAATTAAGAGCTAAGCAATGTAGCTTCTCTTCTGTGATCTGCCTATTCAATGAACCCCTCATCTATTATCAGCAATCCTGAAGCCGCAATTCTACACAATTTTCTTACTTGGAACTGCTCCACAGTAAAATCAGTAGGACTTACTTTACGGTAAACACATATCATACAATGCTGTTTCCTGCCTTTTGTTCATTTGCATGCATGTTGAAGTTTCAGATCAGAAAAGCGGTATGAAAATCAACAAACAAAATTAGAGCCCTTCCCACAAAACCCCAAATTTCACATAAAGACTGCCAGTGCAGTACAATCTGTGCTTCCTTTGATAAGGGAAGGAAACACCAGTTCCCTACTCCTCCACAGCTTGTAGGTTGCCACATTAAAAACTGGGGAAAGCACCTGTACCCTTAATGAGTGTATAGAAAAGGGAAATTCAGTAGCTGTTGCTTGTCATGCAACCAGGGAATAAGCAACATGTGATGAAATTTCCTTTTCTACACAACCATTAATATACAGGAGCCATTCCCAGTTTTCACTCTGGCAATCCTACTTCCAGGAACACGAGGCCCCTACATGTCAGTATACTTATACTTTTCATTATAATTTTGCCAGTCTCTTCACTAAATTTTAAAATAAAAATCTTAATGCCATACTCTTCAAAGGAGAAAGCTCTGCCTTCCTTCTTTCTTATGATTTATCAGTACATCTTTCACATTTGTCTCTGCCTCATCTTTTGAAGTCAGTCAGACTTCTTTCCTGGGGATTTTTATTTCCTTTTCCTCCTAAGAAAAGTCAGAGATCCATACCCTATCAGCCCACAACGTCTAACTATACAAAGTAGTCTCCAGAGTTTGGAAGTACAGTGGACCTCTCATATCTGTAGGGCTTCTATTCTATGGCACACACACACACACACACACACACACACACACACAAGTGGGGAAAAACCACAAATGCTCACATCCCATATTATTAAATGACACTGACAGGCAAGCAGATGTGCCCACACATATATCACCAGCATTTTAGGTATAGGACGCAATGCTCCACGATCACTTAAATTTGCAGATCTGGAGGTCAGTTATATGCAATTCAACTTTCAGCAGTGACCCACCCTCCCACCCTCAATGTATTGTGAGTTAATCTGGTCACTTCAGGGCCAGGTAGGAATTTTCTCCCCCTTTTCATCAGGATTTGTTTTTTCTGTTTATTTGTTTTGGGTTTTTTTGCCTTTCCCATACTGTATTGATGGAATTGGGAAAACTGACTTCAGGTGGTGTTGTTAAGAGGTTGTCATCTGGCAGGTAATGGAGGAGAATAAGACTTTAGTGACCATCTCTTGGCACCTCTTTTGTTTAGGGTAAGCCTCTGGAACCCCTTCTTTAGGCCCCTGAATCCCAGGGGGTTGGTGAATACCATTGAGGTTAACCTGGGAACAAGGCTCTTACTTTTAGAGCCCTGGGGCTTGGGTGTGAGTCCCTGGGTTGCCTTCCAAGACAGCTGACTAGGGAGCAACCAAAGCAATTTGAGGCCAAGATGTTATCACCCATGGGTAGGCTGAGCAAGTTGTCACATAGTGACCCTGGAATCAGCTCGACCCATATCAGGTTGCTCCCCCACCCTTGTACCTTCCAGGCCAGCACAATTTTAAGTGGGACAAGTCAAAATAAAGTGGCCTTTAGTTAACCCAACTTTGTGTCTGATTTCTTAATTCCATAGTTGAACAGCAAAAACTCCTAGCCTGCCAGCACAAGGAAAACAGAGAAAGACTCAGCCTGGTCTTCATTCATTCCATGGCCTGGGAGAAGCCATCAAGACTCATTCTAATGTACTGACAAAACAGGCCAGTGAGGATGAGGGACCACAAGAAAGCCTTCCTTTTAAGATCATAAGACTCACCTGGCCTCCTATGGGGATATATGTGCTTTCAGACATTCTCTGCTAAAGTACATAGGAATGTTCCTGAAGAGCGAAGTGCTGAAAATCTACACAGGAGCTCCACGTCCCAAAGAGATTATTTCACATGTGTGAGGATTGCCTCTCAGCCTCCCATCGCTATCCATGAAATGCACATAATTTGTAATATTGACTGTTACAATTTGTCATGAACTTTCCACACTCAGGATTCAGCCCTACTACAGGTACCATGGCTTCCCAGAAAGTTCAAAAGAGCTGTATTTCCACCCCATATTCTTTCAGAAGCTGCACAATCTTGTGTTCCAGGTACTCCAAACATTTATTTTCGTACTATAACCAAATGCTATCATGGTTTCTCCCCAAGAATCTCATGTATTGCTGTTTAATGAGAACCTGGGAATTATCTGTTAGGAATTCATCCTTCATCTTTCCCAAAGATTTCTAATTCTCAAGGTTTCCAGTCTGTAAAGGAGTTGGAGTCTTATTAGCTGCTGCTTTTCTAAGGCCTGTTGAACCCTGTCATGACAGGCTGTCCCTTCCAAAATTTCTTCTTTCATAGAACTATTTTTAAACTGCCCAGAAGACCTGCTTTCCATTTGTACAAGATCCCCCTAAAAACAAGCCGTAACTCTAGATTAAATTAAAATGCATGCAAATAAACCAATGGTTGCCTTCACGCTCCATGTATCCTTCACAAAATTTAGTAAATAGTGATACATAAATATATATGGTCTTGTTAAGTACTAGCGATTTTATCCTGTACCTTCTTCTGAATCTCAAAGCAATTACTGCTAAGAATCATACACCAAATGAGGCATCCTGCCACTGGGGAACAGCTGAAAATTTAGTCATTGGGACTGATACACATAGGATGAGGACAGCAATACTTCATAAGGCATACCTGATTTTTAACCATCACAAGGAGAATATTTAAACTAAATTCAGCTGCATGGCAAAGCCCATTTTGTTTACAATTCTATTTTTTAAAAGAGAAGGAAAGGAAAGAAATCCACTTTTGAATACAATAACTGGTCTTTGTTCGACTTCTTGCACATTTTGTCAGAAGTTTTCTGAACATTCTCCTTTCATTTGGCAATATTCATCATCTCTGGCTACTCTCTGCTTATTAACAGAGCACAGTAAGTATAGTCAGCCTTTGAAGAAGACATCTTATCAAATAAATTGACATTCCCAAGAAGGTTTTAGATATGAAGACTGAAAAACTGAATCATTTTAGCAGCTAAAATGTGAGTGAAACAACAGTCTTACCTGAGAAGATGTCCTCAACCATTTATATAACAATATTGTATACTGTACCTGAAAATGGAAGAAAGAGGAAGACGGAGGAATGGGGCATACTGAGTAAGAAATTACTATATACAGCACACATAGGTTTGTTTTTTGTTTGTTTGTTTTAATTTCAGAGTGTCTTTTTCTAGCTTTCTCCCCCACAGAAAAAGTTTTTTTTTCCAAGTGACTTGTCCCTGAAAGCCCAATTTAAAAATGGGTTTTCTTTACTCAGGAGACATAAAAAAATATTTAGCAGCAAATGTGGCAAGCTGAATGGGGGGCTGGCAAGTTCAAAGTGTGGACAAATAATCTTTTCCAGGAAACTATTTCAAACTCCACATCGTTCTCTTCACATAAATTGTCAGTTAAAGTAACAGATGGTGACCATGAGACCAGTGGTAGCTCTCCTGCTCTGTTGGTTTAACAGTGAGGGTGGATGGAGCCCATTTGCAAAATTAATATTGTGGCATGCTAGGAAATTCTGAGACTGGGAAATTCTGAAAGAAATTCCGAAATACTGTGAGACAGGCCTATTTATTTATTTATCTCACCCTTTATTGTGGGATCTCAGGGTAATGCACAATATAAATGATTTAAAACAATTTCAAATCTAACCCATAAATAATTGAAACCAGATAAAAACATATTAGACAGACCAATAGTTAAAACTACTTTAAAAGCTACAGCAATTTAAAACCATGTAAATGTTCATGATGAAGTAAATAAGTCCCTGAAGTTTTAAATAAAAAGCTGAGTCTAAACTTGGCACCAGAAAAAAAAATGCTGGTGCCAGTAAGAGCTCCAAGGGGAGACCTTTCCACAGCTGGTGCACTACAACTGAGAAGGCCCTCTCCCATGTCCTCCCATTTCTTATTTTCCCCATTGGTGGGACACAGGCCCTTTCCACCTCTTACTTTATGTCGACTTCATCATGTGGGGATCCAGGGAAAGCCTCTCCTGGAAGCTGAGCACAACAGAAGTGCTCCCCTCTGCATGGGCTGCCTACTGGATGGGAGGAAGCAGCCCGGCAGTTTCCCAGGCTGCACTGGGGGAGGAAGCGATTGCACTTCCTGACATTCTGCATGACAGGTTAAGTGTGGGAGGGAGTCAGGAGGACTGTGCAATCGTGGTTCATTGACAGGAGAAACTCGTCAATGATTTATTCCACAGTTATGACAGGTCGCCACAGGAACACGACAGGATTGCAATGACGTCATGCAGAATTGTCGTAGCAATCCCTCTAGGGTCCCTCCTGCAGATCTCAGTTCTCAGTGGACCCTCCAGAACTGCAATTTCCACTGATTGTGAATTGTCACATCCTATACATTGAATGGTGGTAAGGTGAATACAGACACATTGAAGAATGCACACATATGTCGCTCCCATTTTATAATAAGGGACATGATCATTCATGTTTTTTTGGCATCTGCAGTAGCCCTGGAACCAAACCCTCACAGATCCAGAGGGGCCCACTGTATATACAGGGAGTATTGTGCAGTGAGATTCCAAGTATATGACATGGTTCAAATGCCAAAAGCAAAATGAGATTCACCTCAGCCACTTCCTGCATTGAAGAATAGTGCGATACCCTACATAATGCATTACGAATGCTCTGGTAAAAGGTGAGGAAAGCTTTGCTAGGCAATAATGAACACTGCCAAGTGCATCCAAATCACATCTGCAGAACTTGCAATCCAACAAGGGATCCAGTAAGATTTCCTTCCCCTAACTACAGTGCAGATAACAGGCATGAGATGCCCAGGCTAAAAATGGTTGGCAGCAGGGAAGAGCAAAAGCATCTAGAATTGAGGGCCCACTGCAATGTGCATATAGAAGTCACTGATACACTTATTGTTTGTGTGAATGGTGTTTGGTCATCTCATACATGTCGAGAAGCTGAGTGGAGTCAGGAACAGTTCATATCTCAGCTAGTAAGTCTCGGCTTAGTTTGATCACACACTGCAGAATGCAAGCAGGACTATTTTGTTCTGTCCTTTCCTTAAAAACCAACCCTCAATTCCTCCAAAAATGTTTGTAACGTGCTAAAGCCTCCAATTAAATGCAGTCTAGCTTCAAAATTAATCCTCATCATTGCAAACCGCTTTTAATGTCAGCTTTTAAAAGCTCCTTCTATATCTTCTTCCGTATCTCATCCCAGATAGTAAGCAACTTGGTGTGTGCATGAATGCATGTATACGTGTGTGTGTATGTATGTATGTGTAGATCAAAATAGACAGACAGATAGATAGATACATAGATCATAGAATCATAGAAATGTAGAGTTGGAAGAGACCACACGGCCCATCCAGTCCAACCCACTGCCATGCAGGAACACCCTCAAGGCACTCCCGACAGATGGCCATCCAGCCTCTGCTTAAAAACCCCCAAAGAAGGAGACTCCACCACACTCCGAGGCAGCATATTCCACTGCCGGACAGCCCTGACTGTCAGGAAGTTCTTCCTGAGGTTCAGGTGGAATCTCCTTTCCTGCAGCTTGAATCCATTGCTCCTTGTCCTGGTCTCTGGAGCGGCAGAAAAGCAGCCTTCTCCCTCCTCTACATGGCATCCCTTCAAATATTTAAACATAGCTATCATGTCCCCTCTTAACCTTCTCTTCTGCAGACTGAACATACCCAGCTCTCTAAGTCTATCCTCATAGGGCTTGGCTTCCAGGCCCTTCACCATTTTGGTCGCCCTCCTCTGGACCTGCTCCAGCTTGACCATGTCCTTCTTGAATTGAGGTGCCCAGAACTGGACACAGTATTCAAGATGAGGTCTAACCAAAGCAGAGTAGAGTGGTACCAGTACCTCCCTCGATCTAGACACCATACTCCTATTGATGCAGTCGAGAATTGCATTGGCTTTCTTGGCTGCCGCATCACATTGCTGACTCATGTTCAGCTTGTGGTTTATTAAGACTCCTAGATCCCTTTCACACGTACTTCCATCCAGCCACGTGTCCCCCATCCTATATTTCTGCATTCCATTTTTTCTACCTAAGTGTAGGACCTTACACTTCTCTCTGTTGAATTTCATTTTGTTAGCCTTGGCCCAGCTCTCCAATCTATCCAGGTCATTTTGAATTTTGATCCTGTCCTCTGGCGTATTAGCAACCCCTCCCAATTTGGTGTCATCTGCAAATTTGATGAGCATGCTCTCTATTCCTTCATCCAAGTCGTTGATGAAGATATTGAACAGCACTGGGCCCAGGACAGAACCCTGTGGCACCCCGCTAGTCACTTCGCTCCAGGATGAAAAGCAGCCATTGGTGAGCACCCTTTGGGAACAGTCAGATAGTTCAAGGTAGATTTTATTCTGTGCTTTTTTAAAAAAATGCAGAATAGCTATGAAATTTAAGATATGAATCAAATATAAAAAGACATACTCAGATGAAACATCTGCAGAAAATGGGAGGAAGCCAAAATCTGACATTTGTTCAAATGTCTAAGTGCCACCAAATTTCAACTTGTGAACATGTCCTATGTTTGGAACAGATCACTAAAGTGTCTGTGATCGGAAAATGCTTGTGGAAGTCTTCAGCAGATATCAGATATCCTGCTCCTGTCTCCCATAACATTGGAGAAACAACCTCTATATAGTCTTCTAACTGGATAGCTATCCTACTTATGTCAGAAATTATTTTACAGATGGTCAAAACAATCCATCTCCATCAATGAGACATACTGTACCAGTCTCAAATGTGCAGAAACAGGGGACTATTATTTCAGTACTCTAGGAATTACTGAGCTATAATCTAAAAATATTTCATCTCAGACCACCTCCTACACAAGGAACTCTGCATATCCTCTGAAACTCATATTTCTATTAAAGTAGACAAAATACTAGCTTAACTAGATTGACTTTTTATTTATTTTAAAAATCTACACAATTTGGTTACTTCTTTGTCCCGTTATACCCACTCCGTTTCCTCCCAAAAGATATTTTTGTGTGTCTTAACATTTTGGTTGCATTATTTTGAAAGGAAATTCCCATTGTAAAGGTATGCTTTGTTTTTCAAGATTATCTTGCAAAGTTCTGTAAGATTTGGTCTTCTCTGAGCTTTGGAAAGCTAAAGCTAAACCACACTCTTATATTATTATTTTTTCTACGGTGGGAAGCTTAAAGTGTTTAATGAAGGATCATTATATAGTGGCAGAAAGATCTTTAATCTTTTTTTAGGGGGGAGGGGTAAAAGCTTCACAACAATTAGTTTGCAGTAAGGGAAATTTCACTCTCACTGAAAGAAAACTTCGTACTGGAAGATATGTGGGGCAAAAAAAATTCTATAAAATTTTCTGAAGCTCTATTTTTCCATGGAAAATTGTCCACACCATATATATTCATAGTTGTCCGGGCTGCTGTAATGCCATTGATCATGTTTCATGGGCTAACTATGGACTTATAGTTATTTTTCTAAGGATACAAAAATTGACAAACCTTAGTAGGTGGAGGAATAGACTAAAAATGAATGCACTGCTGAGCTTCTTCCTATTTCCAAAATCTTTTCCTTCTTCTCAATCAGTCACAACTACAAATAGTGAAGACAGAATGTGATGCCTACAGTCACAGACTCACTTCCATCCTTTAGTGAAATAAGGTGTCAGAGGTGTATCTAGTGCGGGGCAACTGGGGCGCGTGCCCTGGGCATAAATGCCAGGGGGCACAAAAAAGCTGAGTCCTCCCACCCTCCCGCCCGGCCTGGCCTGCCACTATCACCCCACCCTCACCAGGATCCTTCCTGATCCGGGGGGGGGGCAGCAGCAGTGGTGGCAGCAGCCTGGTCACTCCCCTGCAGCCGCCTCCACTCCTGCCCACCACCACCCACTGCTGCCCCCCCACCAGAGTCCTTTCTGGCCCAGTGCAGGAGCAGTAGAGGAGGCAGCGGCAGCAGCACCTAGGGGCGTAACTTCCATGCTTGCCCTAGGTGCTGTTGAGCATAGATACACCACTGTAAGGTGTTCAGCTAGTTGTCCTGAATCAGACTTTTCTCGGCTTGAAATTGAACTGATACACAGTGCAGATAGTGACTGATTGAGTGAAGCTAAAGTCACTGAAATTATACATCAGCAATTAGACCTCAGTGAAAGAAATTGTTGACCTAAGATATATCAAGTACAGCTCTCTTTAAGACACGTATCTTAAGATAATAGTGTTCTTTCAAGTATAGTCATTCTTTGCTAAATATAAGTGAAACATCTACTATTCTGTTTATGCTATTATAAATATTCCAATAAAATACATAAAGCTTTGAGTGTGTTTGAATAGAACATTTAAACCAAATGTACCAAATCAGATAACATTATTCAGAATTTTCCAGAAAATCTTCTAGTTCTACTTTTTTCAACAAAATCCACATCACTGCATACTGATGTAATATGTACTGATATATGTACTGCACATAGGAAATGTAAAGACTTTAAAAGTCTTATTCAGACAAAATAACTATAGCTATTTATGCAATGAGACAATGTAAAATAATAAGCTAAATCTTTTTACTCCCAACAACAGTAGACCCACTAAAAATTTATTTTACCCACTTTTTGACTCACTGTTCAGCAACTGAATTAATGAATCTGTTCTGGCTATTGTTACCCTAAGAGGTGGGGGACGCGAGGGTCCACTCATAATGCCAGCAGCTCCTTAGAATTTGGGGAAGTATAGCTCAAAGGAGGCCTGCAGGAAGAAGGTAATGGCAGAATCCTTTCACCTATGTATACCAGTACTAACTGTAGAGAGGGCTCCAGTTAAAATTAATCAAAGTATTTTATTTGAATTTGCCAAACATACAAGAAATCAGACATACAAGGCTATCGGAAAGTGAGGCAGGAAAGGTTGGATAGAGAGAGACTAGGACTGGAAAAGGTAATAGTTATCAGTCTTGAAGAAGGAGGTTGAAGCGGGGTGGCTGAGACAGCACCTGAAGGTAACATGGAGGAATGGCAGTCTGTATGTACTACCTACTATGTATTACTATTGGCGTGGGTCAAAGCTAGGATTTTTATACCCCATTTCACACCTGGAAGGGGCATGTTGACAAAGCCATAATGGCTTTCCCAACTGACAAAGGGGTCCAGAGTGGGCTGATTGCTTTAACTCCAGAGTGACAAAACATTGATGGAATTCCTGACCATTTGTCAATGTTCAGTCAGGTAGGGTGTATAGGGAAGATCTCCATAGGTTAAAATCAAGGAGTGATCTCTGCTTGTTTACCAACCTGAGCATTTCATCTTTCATTGTACACTTGGCCCTCCACATTCACTAGAGTTGGGAACACAGGACTCTTGCAAAAGTGAAAAATTCACAAATAATAAAATTTGTGTGGATGGAGAAAGTGGGCATCCAGGGTCTAAACCAGGTCAGGGAAAGATGGTGGTTGGCATGGTGGTTTTGTACTTCCTCTCTCTTGCCCATCTCCTTCCTTGGGTGTGTGTAGGGCATGGGTACAGGGTTTGTGGTTCTGAGAATTTGGGCAGAGAGCCATCCTTAGCTGGCCAGGCAGAGACTGGTAGAGGAAGAGGAGGACAAGAGGTGGGTTTTGAAAGGGCTGTGCAGCCTGATTGGAGCCACTGAGAGGGAAGGTTCCCCCAAAAAAGAAGCACCTGAGGTGGGAGGGCAGGGTTTAGAGAAACTCTCAAATAATCAAATCCGTGAATGTCAAACCTGCAAATGTGGAGGGCTGACTGTATTCAAAAATGCCAAGAACCTGAAGTGGTGAAGGGATTAGTACAAACCCATAAGCACTGGGGTTTTCTCCATAATCCTATCTGAACTTTGATGACCCTGAACATGTCTTCAGTCAGCATGACCCTGATCATGTTCTCCTGTCATTAATAAGTTCAATTTATGCATGATGAAATTCAAAGAATTTGTAAGTTGAATTTAGAAATGAAACCCGAACTTTATCTGTTAAATATGCTAGGGCAACAAAGGGAAATAAGAAGTCATCAGAAGGTATTATTATATTTAACAACTGCGGCAAGGTTGACATATGCGCAATACTGGAAAGAAAAGAAATATACTGATATAGAAGAGCGGAAGTTAAAAGTTCTGGATATGATAGAGATGGAAAAATTAGCATTTTCTTTGAAGAATAATTCTATTCAGAACTTTGAAAAAGAATGGAAAGGAGTATTGGATTAGGTAAGGATATAAATGTATAAAAATTCAAAGAAGAAACAATGTAATCGTTCTTTTCTCTGTAAAATAGAAATTATGTTTGTATGTAATAGAAATAAGTAATTTCAACTGGAAGCTTCAAGCCTGGAAGTTGGGGGGGGGTATTTTCAAGATCAAACTTTTAATAAAAAATTATTATAAAAAAAATTCCTAAATTCAATTTATGAAAACCGCATATCTCGTAGGGACAATGGTAGCGTATGGTAACACTGGAAGTAACAAACAGGATTCCAACCAGTGCCTACAAATATATCAGGGTGATCATTTTTGTTTATAGAGTTTCAACCACAACCTTGTTTTACTGGTGAGCCAGAGAACAAAATCTAGAACTATCAAGTGAGGTCATAGGTGAGATATGAAAGATATGTATATCTTGAGCTTGTATTTTTTTTTCTGGGCCACATCTCTCAAAATCCATCAGCCAGCATGCCCACTGGCACTAGTCCAAAAACAAATTCTCCAAATTATATGTATGTTATATGTAAACCTGCAAAAATGTAGCAACCTCACATCAATATTCCAAACATGCTATAACTCAGTGAAAAATATAGAGCCCTTTCACCCTGCATGTTATGACACTATGATTCCACTGTAACTGCCCTGGCTTCATGCCATAGCATCTTGGGGTTTGTAGTTTGGAGAGGAACTAGAGATCTCTGGCTGAGGATTCTAAATATCTCTTCCTAAACTGCAAATTCTAGGATTCCCAAAGATGGAACCATGGCAGTTAAAATGGAACCATAGTGCATAATTGCACGGTGGGAAAGGGGCCATAGTTCAAAAGAGGGGACTCTAGTGAAAATACTACAAAAGTTCCCAGGTGTCCAAAGGTCAATGGAAGTGATATTGAGGAATGATGCTCCACAATCAGTTGTAGTCCAAATACATTCCAGCAGGAGGTGAGTCTTACAATGTTCAGGAATTATCATTCCCACTCTGCTTATTTTTATGAAAAGAGCTCAGGACACCACACCTGAATGTACACACCAGGTCCTATTTGGTGTGAAAGGGCTAATTGAGCAAAGAAGCTCAACTCCAGGAGAAGGCAAACATTTCACAGGTTCTTAGCTGCTTTGGAAAACTCCACTTTCAATCAACAGATTGTCCAATATGCACTCCTGGAGCTCTCAATCACCATAGTTAGCAAGTGCAGTTATAGGAAGGAACAATGTTCTTTGGGGGAAAAAGTAACACAGATTTAGTGCTCAAATTAGCCAACCTTATAATATAGACACTTGAAGCAAAATGCCCACAGTTCCAGAGAAAGAATTTACAAGATAATCACTTCCTCAGTCTCCCATAACATTGATTATTAGAAATGTGGATGATCAACTCTTTCCCTCACCAACTTCTGCCACATAACTTAAAATATCCCTTGACAAATGTGACACATTTCAGTAAATCTTTCTCCTGATTTTTCATTTTGTGAGGAAGAGCACCAGCATGTGTGTGTGTGTGCATGGACACATGTATGTGTACATGAGCACATTTAATTCTTTGCCCCTTCAGCCATTTAACCACTCAAATCACCTCCAGACATATATCCACCTCCATGGGGAATTACTTGAAAAATGTCATTTGGAATACGGAAATGATCAAAGCGCAAAAGGTTGAGTACGTTGTTCCCATGTCTTGTTTTCAGTTAGACTCACAGCTTCTTGAAGCCTTTCTAAAATAAACATTTCTATGACTGTATCCTTCCTTTCCCAGTTACTTCCTTTTCCTCCTTTGGACTAAACATGGTCTAGATTCTCCTGTGATTCAGTCAGAGAGATATTCTCTTCTAATGATCTTGTTTGTATTGTTCCACAGCTTTTAGTCTGTACTGTGGGATCCATCTTGCTGAATGTACAGTATACAGTTAAGCCTCAAGAGGGAATAAGATCATCGAACAGGTCCTCAACCCCAATGAGACATCTAGAGACGTCTACACTATTCTACAATGTCATGATATCATGAGGCAACTAAAGTCAAAGATGATTCTTAGCTGGATCTTGTACAAGGATCATGTAAATGAATACCAAATGCATTGCTTTTTCCTCTACAGTTTCTAACAACCACACAAGGGTATCAGACTATTCCTATTCTGATAGGGCCACACAAATATCAGTGTTAAGACCCTGCTCTCTTGTACCATCTGTTTTCTGGACTTGTTTACCACAGAATGTGAGTTTAACTTTTCATAAGACTCAGCAACAAATGATTGATTTGATTCTAGGCGCTTAATTTCAGCCTGGTACTAGCCATCATTTCCCCCGTTCCCACCCCTTTAGAAGGAAAATTATATAAGTCTTTCTGAAGATGAAAGGCAAGCACTGCTTTAATCCCTCACTGATCTTTAAATAAAATGTTCAGAGATCTCGGGCAAACAATAAGTCATAAAACACAAATAGTAATCTATGGGCATATATATCATCTTGCAAGGGTACATTAATCATTACACTTAAAGACAGCAGAAGAGTGATGAAGTTTTTCCAATTGTGTCTGTTGCTACTCAGCTACATTCAAGTGTTTTTAATCTGTGCCATTACAGCAGAAGGTAATAACTGTATTTTAATCTAGAAATCTTTTCACACCCCACCTCCCTGCCAGGAATACAGGAGACACAAAGCAACAGCCGGGGGGAGGAAGAAACACAAGAGGAGATTTCTTGGGCAAAACACACATGAGAAGCTAGCCAGAAAATGAGCGTAAATGATACTCCTGTAAACAGAGAGAATGAGATAAAGGGTGCAGAAAAACACTAAGAAGAAAAACTCCTCAGTCAGTCTGAAGCAACGAAGTATGTTACAATTGCACAAGCGTAAAACAGTACTGAAGCATTTTTGATACATTATTTAGTTTTTGTTATTTGGTTGCTTCAAACTTGTACTTTTGGACGTTTGTAAGTATTGTTTTAGTGCTATTTTACCCTCGTATGTGTTTTCTGCACACTGGTAGCTGCCCTGGACTCTTGTGATGAAGGAAGGAAGGAAGGAAGGAAGGAAGGAAGGAAGGAAGGAAGGAAGGAAGGAAGGAGGAAGGAAATTACTATTAAGAAATAGAATCTCATTAGATTTAGTACTGGGTTATTGTTGGGGAAGTGATTTTTAAGTTATTTTTCTTTTTTGAATGGTGTCCATTATCCCAGTTTCAGCTACATTAATCTATCCAAACTAGAAAACAGAAGAAGAAAAATCAGTTCAGCAAGATGAATGTGTAAAGAAATGTTGCTATAAAACAGTAAAATGATCCAAAAACAAAGAGGAGCAAGAGAAAGGATTTGCGATCTCAAGTTTTCTGCTGATAACAGATTTTATCACCATGAACTGATGTCACTAGTCCTCAGAAAAGAAAAGATCAGCAGCAGGTGGAATTGTCTGAAGTGCGTTAGTGTTAGGCTGGATGTGCTGAATGTCTGAACAACCAAATGCATTGGTGATAAGCCTTTCACGAACAAAATACTTCCAAATGTTTCAAAAGGCAATGTGCCAGAACCAACTTTTGGTTAATGGAGTGCAGGGCTAGCAGTCGCATAGGGACGGGAGGGGGGGAGGCGATGGAGGTAGTTTGCCTGGGGCGGCAATGTTTTTGGGGTGTCCCAGCCCTTAGCCATGCCTCTTTGCCCATGTGCCCTGGCCACACTCCCATGCACCGCAGCCACACCCACACCCACACCCAGAGTGGTCACGCCTCCATGCTGTAGCCCTGCCCCCTACACACTCCAAGCTCCACCATTGAGGGCTACACAAAGACCAAGAAGAAGCAAAAGGAAGGAGATGAGTATACAAAGAACAAAGATGCTTTGCTGGCTTAGACAGCAAGCAGGCTTGTACCTGAAACTCTTACATGAGGATGAGCACATCCACTTACATGCTTTGGCTTACTTGGTGCAAGAAAATTGCTTTGGCTGATATGACTGATCTCCACAAGATCATCCCTTGGTCATAATGGTGGGCAGATAAGCTGTATCTCCAGCTGCCATCTTTCAAGAAGCCAACCCAAGATGTGCTATTGAGTTCAGATCCTGATAGAATATGGCTCAATCATTCTCGTGTTGAATAGTGTACACTGTCTCCCACACAATGAGAGTTAGCAGCTTCCATATCAGTGGGACAGTGAAACTACCCTGCAGTTTAGTCCAAACTTTAAAAAAATCCATCAAGAAGTTTAGTTTTAAAAATATAGAAATCCCTCTTAAAAAAAAAAAACCAGGCACAACCACTGGGGGAAAAATATTCAACAACCAAGCAAACTGTAAGCAAACGTTAAACCCCAAAGTCTAAATAGATACTCTTCTCAAACCTCTTCCAAAAAGACAGAAGTGCTGACAATTTGACTTTCACAATGAAGGTTCCCCCCTTTTCATTATTAATTAAGATTTTATCAAAACATGTTAGGCAACTCTGATGGCAATCCTGTACTCACTTGATTAGGAACAACTCCACTCAACTCAATTGGATTTACCTTCGAATAGGGGTGGCATTGTTAATCTGTTGTTTCTGAGTATCTATGTGAGGTTCACTCTCTCTATTTGTTTTAGGGTTATGGAAATAAAGACCTTCTGTCACACACAAATCATTCTAACTCCTTGTATGAATGGAACATGGAGGAAAGCCCTGCTAAATTACCTCAAGTTGGCAAAGAGTGGGTGGCTGGTTATAAAGCAGAGGGCCTCATTTAGGAAGAATCTGAGAAAGGGAGGAACTTTGGCCCTTTCCACAGGATGCTGTTGTCCTGGCATGGGGATGGGAGGAATAGGACTGCAACAACACTTCTGCATGTCGTCGTTGTGGTCTCATCGTTCTCCCATTGCCAGGTATCGCGATTGTGGATTAAATCATTAACAGGTTTTCCTCATCAATGACACATGATCGCACCACCATCCTGCACTTACCTGGCTTGCAGAAGCCCCAAAAACACAATGGAGGTGTTTCCTGCCCCAGCACAGCCTGGGAAGGTGCCTGGCTGTGCTACAGAAGGAAGAGGCATGTCCATCACATTTCCTTTGGCAGGGAGCTTGTCCAGTGTGGAGGGGAGCACTCCCATCACACTTCCTACCTGGCAGAGACACTGCCAGGATCACCACCAGACAATGACGGATCCAGGTAGGGTGCAGAAAGGGCCTCTGATGTTAGCAGAATCTTACCCAAATCTTTTTTTTTTCTTTTAAAAATGTAAAAGATCGGTGATGTTTTTAAGGTGCTGTTTTTAAGGAATGTGTATTGTCTTTTCATGAATTTTAATTTTTTGCAAGTTTAATGTTTACAACTTTATCAACTGCTTAACTGCTTTTTAAGTAACTTTTATATTTATACTTTTATTGAAACTTCTGTATAGTGTTAATCTATATTGTGTTCAACATGGTTGCTTGAATCTCATGACTGAGAGTCTCACTATTGAGAGAAAGATGGGATAAAAATGGCTACTGTTGTTGTTTCAAAATATTTTTAAAAGAAACATCAAAATAATAGTGTAAAATGGATAAGGAACAAAAAAAATCTTGGAGAAATGTCTAATATGAAGGGTAATACACTTAATAGACACAAGCATTGAACAGCGTACCAGCCTACCACAATGCAACATTAACTCTGGGCAGAAACACAAACAGGTGATCTTCTGGTCCAGGAAAGAAAGCTCAATACAAACAACAGATAATGTAGAATAAAAACACTGACGAGGAGGGATTCTCAAGGTTCTTTCAGATGGCAGCTTTCTATATCCACAGCTCAGTGTTGGAGTTTATCCTGGGAATGGGGGCATATCTTGAGATAAAGGGGGACATGTTTTCCCTATAGAGGCAGCACGAAACAGGTTCCACTCAGAACACATCAGGTGATACAGAGAAATAAAAAGGCTCCACCATGTGCTGAGTATGACCTGGATCTCTCACACCAGTTTATTAGACCAGTTTCCTGCCTCCCTTCAGACCACCAGCCTTGAGGCCAATGTGCATGGCTTTTACCAATGGCATGAAAAGCCCACAGTGGATATTAGCAGAGGGTAGCTATCTTTGATTTATTACTGTTCCTGGGTGAAGATTATGCTTGATTAACCAAGGCACTGACTGAAGTAAAATCTAGATATACAGATACCCACATAAAGAATCTAGCTTTAGGATCTTATCCATGCATACGTTAGAGGCTACAATTCTTCCCTTCCCTCTCTCTGGCAATAGTTTTCACTGCTCAGCTTAGATTTCTGGAGTACACGCAGCAAAGCTATAGAGGGAAATGCAACAAGACAGATCTGCTGCCATACGACTTTTATATCCTGCTGTTACCAGTGTTAACAGCCTCACAGGTTGATATATACTCTTGTCTCTTTGCCTTCTGTTTTATGCATGTGTCTGCTATCGGAACAATTTTCTTTAGTAAAAGAAATGATGCCAACTTCGCCACCTGGATGTGTGCCACTTTCAAAAGGTATGGACCAGACTATCAGCAGAGGTCTACCTAGACAGCTGTGATTATTTATACATACTCTAGCAAAACTAGGCCTGTCTGAAGCAGCTCCTGAACCTCTGAGGCCAGAGCCTGGAAGGTGCTTTTTAAAGAGTAATTAGTTGCCATTGTAGTTCTGGGGCTCCAAAAGTAGTTAGCTGCCATGTCAGTCACAATTTTTCAAAATAACTCTTTACCTTCCCATTTCTCAAATGTAATTAACAACCTTTTTTTTTCCTTTTAAAAAAAATCTGATTTTTTTTTTCACACAGCAACATGAGACACAACACAAGTAGGTGTTTGATCCAGGTATATTCCTCCTCCACCACATGGATGTAAATATGAAAGTATCTAAAAAGTTATAGTTACACAGCAAACAGAGGAACTTTGTCCCTCACTATGTTACAATCATAACATGTCATAGTTATTAAGAAAATGAATTAATTCTAAGTAGCTGCTTATTCCCAACTAGTTACTGCCAACTCTGCTCTTGGAATTAAGGATACTGAATCAGAGATATTTATACAAGAAAAGAGCCCCAGCAGTGACTCTTAAGTAAAGTGGCCCGTCTGCAGCATTAGTGGCACAAGTGATAGAAAAAGGAAATGTAAGAGAAGTGGGCTGCAGTGTCCACTAGGTTTCCAGGGGCCTCTAAGGTTGGCTCATTGTTTGGGACAAACCAAGCCTGCTTAACAATAATGCTAATATGTTGTAACATGCAATGAGTCCTGTGCCACTACTGTTGTTACTGCCCTGGCTAGCCCGAGCTTTGGGGATATAAAAGATATCTTTTGATATCACTAATTCGGCTTCACATATCCCTTCCACGTGCTTGTGAGGCCCCCGGACAAGCACGCATACAGGCTCGGCCGATAATCGCCATAATATTCCTAGACAATACAGGCAGGCCAGAAACAGCCGACTCATCGCTTTAGGAGACCTCAAGGCAAGTACCTCCATTAGGTATGCGAGCAACTCTCAAAAGATCCTCTGCCTGGCGCTGGCAGCTTAATGATTTGACCATACAACGCTCAAGTACTCCGCATTTGCATACCGGCTATACTATTGACAATTTGGCTCTAACTCAATCATTCAAATTCTGACCTTTCGGAGGCTTTGTCTCCAAATCTATTGTTTTCCCAAAGTCCGACCTAGCCTACGGTAACAATTCTCCTTATAAAAACCCCTGACTTTGAGCACTTCTTTGGATCGCTCCCAAGTTCCAGACCGTCTTGCTGCTGCTTCGCTTGGCGAGCCTCCCCTCAGCTCCACGTGCTGAGATACATCGAACCCCAGCTTCGTTCTCCATTTTCTTCCGGACTTCAGGACAGGTTTCGTATCACCCGAACCAACTATCCCTCTGAAAATCCCGCTATCTTACTCACACTTTTATTTTCCTTAGTTATCTGTGTGCTTGTGTTGCTTACATTGTGTGCCTGTTTTTAATTAAGATCATTCATTATTTTCCAACCGGTCTGCTTCTTGGCTTGGCCTCACCCCGTAAACACTGGGTTACAAGATTCTGCTAAGTTACCCTGCCTCTCATTTTGCCAACTTGTGTTCTGAACTAATTTCCCCAACTTGTAGCAATTTGGTGTCCCTCCCAGGACCCCCAGAAAACAGGGTAACACTGTCATTAGATTACCAGCCTGCCAGAGCAGTAACAACACTGACAGCATATTGCCCAGTGGAACGCAACTATGAGGATCATAATAGCTGGAATTCTGTTGGTGACATATGCTGCCATAACTGTGGTCAAGTCAATGTATGTCACTTTATGAAGAAGGACGAAGGAAGTATTCACTACAGGCAACGAGAGGGTTGTGCATAGTCCATTAGTCAGTGCATTGACATCTGGGAAAGTGGTGCCCTCTCCCATTGGCCAACTGCAAAACTGCAGAAGCCATTGCTCCAATAACCCCTATTCCACAACCACTACAAGGCTATGAGAGGCACATTTTCCTATTAGGGAAGCTAAAAGGACCAGAAGGAAGCTCAGGGGAACTGTGCTGGCAAAGTGTTAGATACCTCCAGACACCAGCGAGTCCCTCGCCCACAGTAACATTCCAAGATATGGTGTGTTCTACTGTGGTAGCATCTGAGACGTTGCACCTGAAGTGTACTTACTTCAGTGTGCTATATATTAACCAGATGTCAGGCTTTAATGTAGACATCCTGGACCTTTTCATTTTTCACACATTTGTTTTATCTGCCAAGGGAGACCAAGCTGGTTCCTTCTCTGCTTTTCTTCTACCACCAGGCAAATTCAGGCAGGCCTATGGCAAGTAAGCTTATCTGAGCTGTTAGGTGCCACTGACTCTGACCAAGATCCTATGTGTTTTTAGATTAGTTTGAGCATTGAATTAGGAGTTCTGGAGATCATGGTTCTAATCCCCATGAGCCATGGAAAACTACTGGGTGATCTTGGGCAAGTCACACACTCTTAGGCCCTTTCCGCACAACGGGACTCGGTCAAGTCCTTCTGTTGCAGCTTCAGCAAGTACGGGGGCCACCAGGAACATTCCTCTCCACACCTTACTGTCACTGTGGTGAGGAGCATGCTGGCCCCACCTCTTCCTTCCACAGCACAGCTGGGCACTTGCTATTGCTGCACTGGGGAAGGAGGCATCACTAGTGCACTTCTGCCCTTCTACCTGGCTGGGAAGGGTGGCAGTGCCACATGATGGTAGGTGTAAAACAGATTTTTTTCCATTTTGCAAATACTGTGTACGTGCACCACTTGAGGACAAGACAGCAGTGGGCTGACAACGACATCATGCAGAAGTACAGCCAGCCGACTGCTGCCATCCTGGCCCCACAGTGGCACAGCCCTCTCATGCAGAAATGACCTTAGCCTCAGGGGAAGGCACTGGCAAATCCCCTCCGAACAAATCTTCCCAAGAAAACCCCAAGATAGGATCACCTTAGAGCCATCATAAGTCAGAAATGACTTGAAAGTACACAACAAAATCACAAATAGTTACCATAGTTCTGAGCTCATCCCTTTTGCAGAACAAGATTAGCTCCTTACTCACCAAGTCAAAACTGAGATAGAGGGCTTAGTGTGCGGTTGCAGAATGACTGGCTGCATTGGAGACTACACCTACACAACCTTTAGTGCAGTGGCTTGCAGAAGTAGTTTTGTTCCACTATAATATTCCAAGAGGTTTCTAGCCACCATCATTTGCTGTTGTGTTTTGAATTGTATTGTTAGTTAATGTGTTTTATGTGCTAGTTAATGTGTTAATCATTTGTTTTGCATCCACACTTTATTATTCTTGGCAGAGTACTATTTTTGGTCAGAAAAACAGGAATACAAACTAAATGAATATTAATAAATATGAGAGATCATTTGGAAGATTCTCTAATGTCAGGGTATTACTCTGGCCAGCATTTAGCAAATATAAGAATGAATTCATACTATTCAGATGTTCTGCAGGAGTTTAAGATCCCCCTGCTACACATAAAGTGGCTGCTTACATAACATTATAACGAAAGCATGTTGTAATATGGAGGAAAGCAGGTCATTGCAATGGTGCTATGGAAAACACACGTTTGAAGTCTCCACAATGTCTGAGAGGTGGAAAAATCAGGAGGCAAACATTATTAAATGTCGGAAGGGGGATGCAGAGGTCACCGCTGGCATGCAGTTTTCAGCATACATCTGTTCCTGATAAAAGCATGGAAAAGCTTCTTATATGCTAAGTGCTAGCAGAATAATACAATGCCATCACAAGAAGAATGGGTTTTGAAATTTTTAGATAGGGCAGAAATGTCAGGGATTCCAGGCAGGGAACCCTGGGAAAATGATTAGCCCACTGCAAAGATGTTGCATCATGCCCCAGCTGTGGGTAATTGCAAGGTTGCATAAGAAACTGGGGTCGTGTGCAGATGGTAGAGGGAGGTGTGCAAACCTCTACCTGATTGGTTGTAGATATGTATATAACAAAGCAACGCCAGTATGTATTTGTCTGTTGACCAAACCTGGTGCTTGGTGCAAGCTTTTGTCTGTCCGTCCTATGTTTTGTATATAACGGAACTTTGCTGCAAGATAAAGTGCCTCCTGTTTTGGAAGAAACTCCTCCATGTGTGAGTATCCTTACTGGGGAACAAGGCTGCTGCTGTTGGCTCGCTGAACTCTGGTTTTTCCACTGCGTTTCCATGGGGCTGAAACTCCTATCATCCCCAACAGTGGTTATGGACCCAGGCCCAGAGTGCACAGCATCCACAGCGCACCTGTAGTTGTTTTTCCCCTGGATACTGGGACTGTTTTTGACTGTTTGCCTGGCTCTCCGGTGCTTCGGGAGTCTGTGTTTTGGCAGAGAGACAGTTAATCTTCAGTCCGGAGCTCATCAAGGTCACTGCGGCCAGCTGCTTTGTTTGTTGAATTTTCCTTACGAAGGCAGCAGCATGGCTGAGGGAGGTTATCTGCGTTTTGAAAAGTTGACCGATGCTAATTATCAAAGCTGGCAAATTTATGTGAGAGCCGCTTTGACGAAGGAAAACTTGTGGCATGTTTTGGAAAATGAGGGACAGCCCCCAGAAAGAGCAACTGCTGCTCAAATAGCAGTGTTCAGAGTTGCTGACGAAAAAGCCAAAGCAGTTATTGTGCTTACTTTAAGTCCTTCCCAGTTGATTCACACTGCTGCTGCAGACACAGCATATCAGCTCTGGTAAGCTCTGAAGCGTGTGCATCAATCTTCCTCATGTTTGTCCAAAATGCTATGGACGAAAAGACTGTATAACACAAAGTTATGTCCCGGAAGCTGTGTAAGAGAGCACCTCATGCTGATGAAACAGTTATTTCAAGAGGCAGCCAACAGACGGGTAAATATCCCAGAAATGCAGAAAAGTTTTATTCTGCTGGGAAGCCTCACTAAGGAGTGGGACTTTTTGATGTACAGCCTCCAGGGTGTGCGTGAGGAACAGCTGACTGTAGACTTGGTAGCTGGCAGGATTTTGGAGGAAGTCCAACGTAAGCAGTTCAATTCCAGACTGCAGTCGGAGGGGAGAACAGCCAGTCGCCAGGAGGGAGAGGCAGCTCCCAAGAAGGCATCTGACCTGGAAGAAGGAGCAGTGTGGAGCTTTGCCAGACGCTGCTACAGATGTAAGAGAGTCGGCCATCTCCAGAAGGACTACAGAATGCCAGCGCCGAGCAGAGGGAAGAAGACAGCCCAGAAGCGGAGGGGCATGTCGTCACAGGCTGAAGGCCATGTGTTTGTGGCAAAAGAACAGTCTGAGAGTAGTGTGTGGTTGCTAGACAGTGGTGCAACTCACCACATGGTGAACAATTTAAAGCTGTTGAATGATGTTACAAATGCAAATATAACAGCAATTTCCCTTGCAGATGGGGCACCAAGCAAGGTGCAGAAGATGGGTACTGCGTATGTGCCATGTTTTGGGAAATCGTTCAATAACGTATCATGCGTGACAAATTTGCAGAACTGTATTTTGAGTGTCTCCCAACTGGCCAGTGAGGGTTACAAAGTGGTGTCTGAAGGGGAGAAATGTATAATTACTGCAAATGGTGTTTTCTGTGCAAAAGGGGTGAAAAAGCAGGGGTTGTACCACATGTTGCCGAAAGGAAAAGTGGCAAACGTTAACCCTTCGTGTAACAAACCTCTACATGAAAAGTGTGTACATTACCTCCACAGAGTGATGGGTCATGCCAGCTACAAAGGTTTGCAAGAGTTGGCAAAGGTATGCCCTGGGTTACAGGTCAGAAATTGTCCTAAGTTCCTAGAGTGCTCTGTGTGCAAAAAGGTTAAGGTAAAGGCTTACCCCATTGCCAAGAAAAGCAAGTGTGTCACCCAACGTCCTTTTGAGGTTGTACATGCAGATTTGGCTGGCCCATTCAAGCCAACTGAAGGGCAAAATAGGTTTTTCCTGGTAATTGTAGACAGACACACCAGGTACTCCTATGTCTATCTGCTGAAAGAGAAAAGTCAAGCAGCTGAAAAGTTCCAACAGTGGGTGAATGCTGTTGAGAGGGAATTTCCTTATAAAGTGGCCAGTCTTGTGTCAGATCGAGGGGGAGAATTCCTGTCTAATAGCCTGCACGCCTGGATGCGTAAGAAAGGCATAAGGCATAAAACCACCAACCCCGCATCTCCCGGGGAGGATGGTCTTGCAGAAAGAAGAATTGGGCTGTTGAAACAAATGAAGGACTGTACGATGGAGGATGCCCAAGCCCCAGCAGGACTTTGGGGAGAAGCAATAGTGACAGCAAACTACCACTTAAACAGGATGTGGTGTTCAAGTGTGAACCAAACTCCATATTACCTATTGTATGGTAGAGCGCCAAACCTGCAGCATCTACGTGTTTGGGGTCAGTTTGCTAGTTTGTATGTTCCCCCAAGTTTCAGAAAGTCTGGAGAGGAGAAATCTAGACAGTTACGCTTTGTGGGATATGAAGGTAACAAATATAGATTTCTACACCATGCTGGCAAAATAGTGTATTCTAGGAGTGCAAACTTTGAAATCCATTCAGGATGGGATAGACTGCACTGTAACCAAGAGGTTTTGATTTCCCTGGGTAAAAGTGTGAAAAGTGTTCCTGAAACTCCTGAAAATGGAGGGGCAGTGATGTCTGATGAGGAAAAGGACAGTGTCCCGGATACACTTGAAAGCTCTGAAGATGGAGGGGCAGTGATGGCTGATGATGAAGAAGAAAGTACTGAGGAAAGTACTGAGGAGGAGAAGCCAAAAATCTCACTCAACGTCACACCAAAGAGTTCAATACCGCCACCTAGTGCTGAACCTGCATTTACGGTCAAGAGAGAGCCTCGCACTGAGGTCAGCACTAGTTCCAGCAGTGGTTCCAGTGAAAGTGTGTCAGGAAGTACCCAACTTGCTGAGTCAGGAAGTAAAGTTATGCTTATCCCTAAAAGGTCAGGAGGAGGGTATTTTGCTGTCCAGTGTGACTGAGGCAGAAATTTTGAGTGTAGGACTACACTGGGGTATGGTATCTGAAAAACAATATCGCGGATTTGCTTACAAAGGCCCTTCCAATAGTAGGCCATGAGAAGTTGGCAAGTAAACTGGGCCTTGCCACCAGAGTGTAAGGTGGGAGATGAATTGTACCCTTGAATGTATGTACTGTATGTATTATGTAACATATATTGTATGACATGTATAGATTGTGAAAATGTCCTACACAGTGGCCTGACCATTTTGGAGGGGATTGTCAGGGATTCCAGGCAGGTAACCCTGGGAAAATGATCAGCCCACTGCATCATGCCCCAGCTGTGGGTAATTGCAAGGTTGCATAAGAAACTGGGGTCGTGTGCAGATGGTAGAGGGAGGTGTGCAAACCTCTACCTGATTGGTTGTAGATATGTATATAACAAAGCAACGCCAGTATGTATTTGTCTGTTGACCAAACCTGGTGCCTGGCGCAAGCTTTTGTCCGTCTGTCCTATGTTTTGTATATAACAGAACTTTGCTGCAAGATAAAGTGCCTCCTGTTTCGGAAGAAACTCCTCCGTGTGTGAGTATCCTTACTGGGGAACAAGGCTGCTGCTGTTGGCTCGCTGAACTCTGGTTTTTCTGCTGCGTTTCTGTGGGGCTGAAACTCCTATCATCCCCAACAAGAAATGGATAAATTGACAACACTAATAAGATATAATCCATTAATGAATTCAAGAAGCACTGGGAGAGGGTTTTGTGATTTTTGTTATGTACTGAAGGCAAACAAACTACACTTGGATTTGATTGAAAATTGAATTAAGAACAATTTTAGTAGAACTATTTTTTCTTCTTTACTTTTTTTGCTGATCGTACATATTCAAAAAATCATCTATATTATTAATTCTAAATTATCTGAGTAAATACAATAAGAGAAAGGATGATAAATCCGATGCAGTAAAACCTTCAGAAGTTAACAGCAACCATGATCTAGAGAGTGGGAAGTCTATGACAGAGCATCTGATGTTTAGGTATTTATTTTTTTATTAGATAGATTTTGTAGGGTGCATTTTTTTCATTTTTTTATGTTTCTATTCTATTGATGTTTAGTAGTGTACCGTTTCATTTTGTTTTTCTTCCCTTTTTCTCCATACTGTTTTGTTCTGAATGATATGTGTTCTTCTTGTTTTGTAATTTTAACAAAAGAAAGTTTAAAAAAAGGGGGGGAAAGCATGAAAAAGTTAAGTTTTTAGACTACAAGTCCTAAAATGCCTCAGCTACCATAATAGCCATCTGCCATACTTGCTGGGGGATTCTTTGAATCATAGTCCAAAAAAGGGGGGGGCAGGGGGAGGAATTGCTGCCAAGGTCTCCTCCAAGCTGGTCTCAGGTGACTTTGCAGTACTATAGGGGTCTCATTGCTTTACCACACGCCCAGGTATCACAGTAGGGATGGGGAATAATTGAAAAATGGTTCAAAAACATGGAAAAACCCAGACGAGAAGAATCCCGGACTGATTAGAATCTTTGCAGTTTGAGACTTATTCTATGCAAAATTCTGCTTGGTTTGCACCAAAACCAACACTTTCCGTGAGGAAAGGCTATTTCCTGCTCATAAATTGCTGGTTTTAGCACAAAAATACTGCATACACTTTTGTGCAGAATAACTGAATAGTCTTCAAAAACTGCAGTTTTCAAAGACTTTCTTACTGTGCTAAAGTTACTTGTTGCTTCCTTCAGGAAGAAAATTAGTGAAGAATGACATCTTTGTATTACAGAAATGTCCACCTCTGTGTGCCTGCAAGTGCAAAGCAAGGATATAAACAGCCATGATGACCTAAAGTAGCCTTCTTCAGTGGGGTGCCCTCTAGCTGGGTTGCACTATTGTTACCAGGCTGTTTATCCCCCCACATTTTGATATGGTCTAATTGGCAAAATATAGCGGCAGGTATGTTTAATTGACATAACATATAAACTATACTTATGGCTGGCAAGACCATGTGGAAGAAAGGAACACTGGCTGGGAGTAGGTCAGAAGTGACCTCAGCCTGGCCAGGTCAAAAGTTTGCTGAAACTAGTCAAGAAAGCCTGACTTAATGGCTCTGAGCTAATCCTATCAACTGCCAACATCAGAACACAATAGGATGCCCAGGTATGGAGGCCAGATCCCCTACTGTGTGCATATCCTACTGCAGCTAGCCCAGAAACCCCCACTCAACCAAGACATTGAGACCAATCAGTCCATTCCAGACCCCACTGTCTGTGTTGCAACTCCCATCATCCAGTAGGCCGGGAGAGCAATCAACTCACACCCCTTCATGGAGAAAAATAGAGCATATAAACCCTTGGTTTTGAGAAGTCAGATGCATCTGAATCCTGATCCAGCCTGTCCTTAGACAGAAGTCAAAGTCATATTTCAACTCTTAACTACCCTTTTGGACTGGTAATTATAAATCTCTCAAAACCCGTCAGCCTCTCTATTAGGGATGGGCCAACTAAATCCTCGAATCCTCAAATCCTTGGCAAGGATTTGAGATTCGTGAATCCAAATCCCTGCGCCAAAATAGGCAAACCGAATCTTTCGAATCCACCAACAAAGTAGTTTGTTGGAGACTGGGATACCTGAAAACATGGGAGATCAGACACACAAGGGGAGATGGCAAGTAGGTGAGTTTTTCCTTTGGAGTAATAATGGCCTTTGCTAACAACTTCAGAAATTACATCTGGGATTGTATTCTAATATATTTAAATTGAACATTTAATATTTAAGTTCAGCACTATTTTCTGTGCTAAAAATCAATGGCATGTAGAAATGCTGGGGTCATTGGGTCCAACACCTATCAGAAGTAGTGGAGCAGAAGGCAAAGTCACACAATCTCATCCATAATTGCCAGTGAAATGTCTGTCATGATTTCACATGAGCCACATGATAAACCACATGTAGCAGAAAGGAAAAATTGTTTTTAAAAATTGGTGCCTTCGGGGCCCACCAAAGGCCTGATTGGCTGGGAGGTACAGTCTTCTTGAGATTTCAAGAACAACTGAAAGATTCCTTTGCATATCCCCCTTGCAAAGCTCTTTCATACACAATTTTGGGGTTTGTAGTTTTACAAGGTGTCACAGCCAACATGTGCTGGTGCATCATCAAACTACAAACCCCACAATGCTATAAGGAGCTATGCAAAGATAAGCCAGTTTTGACTTGGATTATCTTTGTACTCTAGTATGTGGCCGTGTTTACACAGGCAGGAAAATGTGGGATTAATCCACATTTTCCTGCCAGTGTAGAAAGGGCCTTCATGTCATTTTCAATCTGAGGAGATCCTGAGGCAAAACTATGGCCCTTTCTGCACAGCATTTTCCATGCAAAAGGGCGGCTAGAGCGTCGCGTGATTGTAAGAAGTGATCTGCATGATGCACTCACAATGGTGCAATACTCCAGGGGCCAGCAGGCACCAACTGCGCACCTTTTCATTTTTGGCTAGAAGCCAAAAATGGTGCGTGATCACACATTGCTCCTGGGCCCCGCGCGCACTTACCTGGCATGCGGAGCCACGCTGGTCACACTTCCAGCCCCAGCGCAGCCTGGGAAGGTCCCAGGCTGCACTGCTGAAGGAAGAGGCGGGGCTCTCGCGCAAGCAGGCAGCTTCTGCAGAGCCAAAGGACCCTGGACGCAAAAGCCTCTCGCCAGAGGCTGCTCACGCGATTCCCGCACCACAGCACCGGGAGAAGGAAAGGTGCGAAAAGGTTTATGACAATTGTCCTGGCCAGATTTCTTCAGAGGGAGGTTTGCCTTTGCCTAGGCTTTTGCTAAGGCTGAGAGAGTGTCTTGCCCAAGATCATCCTTCTTTCCCTTGCTTTTTAAACTCTTTTTTAAAAAAGGATTCGAAATATTCGAGATTTGTGAGATTCGTGCATTCCCAGAACCTTCCAGGGATTCAGATCCAGATTCGAATTTGGAAAATTCTAGATTCGTCCCATCTCTACTCTCTATACATAATTTTTCCCCCCTTTCTCCTTCAGTTAGCTCTTGTGTGAATGCGTGATTGTGTGTATCTTGTGTGCATGCATGAGTGAATTCCCCTCAATAAAGCACATTTTCAGTTTACTTTTGAATCTCTGGCTGGTTCTTTTCCTGTGTGAGCCCGTAAACATTTGTAGAAAGGTCTCGTTAAGTTACCCCCCCTTACAAGCCTCCACTTTGAGCTAATTAATTCCCCACTTTTGCACAGAGGTACTGGCATCACGGGGTGGCCCTTGTGGCACCTACATTTTGGGTGCCTACAGCCTCACCACCACCACCCTCCAACCTGCCAGCTAGGGATGATGAGACTTGAGGTCCTATCCATTTCAAGAGCACCAGTATCATAGAAATCATAGAAATGTAGAGTTGGAAGAGACCACACGGCCCATCCAGTCCAACCCACTGCCATGCAAGAACACCCTCAAAGCACTCCCGACAGGTGGCCATCCAGCCTCTGCTTAAAAACCTCCAAAGAAGGAGACTCCACTATACTCCGAGGCAGCATATTCCACTTCCGGACAGCCCTGACTGTCAGGAAGTTCTTCCTGAGGTTCAGGTGGAATCTCCTTTCCTGCAGCTTGAATCCATTGCTCCTTGTCCTGGTCTCTGGAGCGGCAGAAAACAAGCCCTCTCCCTCCTCTACATGGCATCCCTTCAAATATTTAAACATAGCTATCATGTCCCCTCTTAACCTTCTCTTCTGCAGACTGAACATACCCAGCTCTCTAAGTCTATCCTCATAGGGCATGGCTTCCAGGCCCCTCACCATTTTGGTCGCCCTCCTCTGGACCTGCTCCAGCTTGACCATGTCCTCCTTGAATTGGGGTGCCCAGAACTGGACACAGTATTCAAGATGAGGTCTAACCAAAGCAGAGTAGAGTGGTACCAATACCTCCCTCGATCTAGACACCATACTCCTATTGATGCAGCCGAGAATTGCGTTGGCTTTCTTGGCTGCCGCATCACACTGCTGACTCGTGTTCAGCTTGTGGTCTATTAAGACTTCTAGATCCCTTTCACACGTACTGCTATCCAGCCACGTGTCCCCCATCCTATATTTCTGTATTCCATTTTTTCTACTTAAGTGCAGGACCTTACATTTCTCTCTGTTGAAATTCATTTTGTTAGCCTTGGCCCAGCTCTCCAATCTGTCAAGGTCATTTTGAATTTTGATCCTGTCCTCTGGCATATTAGCAACCCCTCCCAATTTGGTGTCATCTGCAAATTTGATGAGCATGCCCTCTATTCCTTCATCCAAGTCATTGATGAAGATATTGAACAGCACTGGGCCCAGGACAGAACCCTGTGGCACCCCGCTAGTCACTTCTCTCCAGGATGAAAAGCAGCCATTGGTGAGCACCCTTTGGGAATGGTCAGTCAACCAATTACAGATCCACCTGACAGTAGTCCTGTCCAGCCCACATTTTACTAGCTTCTTTGCAAGAATGTCATGGGGAACTTTGTCAAGGGCCTTACTGAAATCGAGATATGCTACATCCACAGCATTCCCTTCATCTATCAAGCTAGTAACTCTAGCATAAAAAGAGATAAGATTAGTCTGGCATGACTTATTTTTGAGAAATCGATGTTGACTTCTCGTATGGGGCAGGCTGCCCTAAGGACACTCCAAAATGACTGTGAATGATAGGGAAAACCATGTTTTCATAAGCTACCATACCATAATGGCAATGCAATCATACAAAATGGCTCATTGGCGGCTTCAGCACTGCAGTCAGCACTGAATTAGATGTTCTGAATCAGGTGAATCTACCCACTATCTCCATTAAATAATGAATGCAGATATATCCATTTATTCCCATACTCTGGTCATGGTTAGATTAAAAAGAAAGTTGTCAGTTTCATGAATGAATTCCTTCTTGTGAGCATTTATTCTCAGAAATTAAAGATAAAAGATCATAATTAAGATAACCTTGACTCTCTTATGTCAAATCCAAGCCTTAGGCCTCTTGCCCTTTTCCTGGGTTGATCGGTTTTAAAAATGCTATTGAAATAGTCAGAGATCAGTGTTTTGAGGTTCTTGCAGCTGTTTTTCATTCTGTTCCTTCCTTTTTTTATTATTACTCTGTGATCTTCAAAACAGAAAAACAGAAATCTCCTACTGTTGTTTATGTGGTTGTGTCCTAAGAGAGGATTAGGCATATGCTATAACACCACTTTCAGAAATTACACCGCTGAGATGTGTTCTGTGCTGTTTAATATATCTGAAACACATTGTTCCACATTCAAAACACTGTCAAAACACTGAATGACTTACAAAACACTGGAGTAAGGAGAATGGGGGCATTTTTTTCTCCCTAAGCAGAATTAATTGTGATAGCTACACTTCTGGGATAGAAACACAAATTAGCAAGGTTAGTTTGAAGGAGAGAGATGAGGCACTTCTGATAAGCAAGACATATTATTGGCTTTAGTGGTTGTATATGCTATAGGAAGGGGATGTCAGGAAAAAAAAACTAGCTTGTTAATCTGATGACTTTGACATCTGACATTATGATTGTGTACATGCATCTTTCTGAGTGTAAACAGACTTCTATATTGCATGAAAACTGGCAGAGGGCTACATTGCCCATTCAAGCAAAAATATATTATATTTCCTTGCAAGATCTCTGTGAATCATTTGAAGGTGAAAGGTAGACTATCCACAAAAAATGTTCTCACATTTAACACAGCACTGTTTATTCCTAGGATCGAATGGAAAAAGCAAAGACGTACAAAAATAAAGGGCTAAAAGTAGGGACACTAGTGGGATGGAGGCTAAACTTGCTCTCTGCCCTAGGCCATAAGAATTATACAGAATTAGCCTCAGGCCATGTCTGCATAGCCCCCAGTAGGATCTATTTCTTGGTTACTCAGGAATGTGGCAAAGCGCCTTTCTGCTCTACACTGTTATAGTGGCTTTATTCTACTTTCAACATCCTGTGGAATTCTGGGGTTTGTAGTTTACTGAGGCCCAAGAGCTCTCTGGCTGAGATTTCTAAATGCCCTTCCAGTGTAGTCTGGAAAGGCCCAAAATGTTGAAGACTATGATGATTGCAAAAGCTTTTGACAGACAAACACTAGGCAAGAAGAGGTGGCATGACATCACAATTTTGTTCCCCTTTTTTATGTCACATTTTTAGGTGACATCACAGGGGACTTTTTAGGTGGATACTCAATGAGAAAGAGTCAATGGAATATCCAAATACCTTGGATTTCACCTAATCAATAACTCAATTGTTCGTTTCTAGCAAAATGACAGCAGGCCACCTGCCAAAGTGAAACATGATGAGTCTCAAAGCATCCTAACAACTCAGTAGTCCACCTGATGCAGCATCCTGTCTATCAGTCACTGTAAGCCCACTGATGCCTGAAGAAAGTCAATAGGAAAAGCATGATGATATGTTCCCCTCCTACTAATCTACAACAGAGACATATTCTGAAAATGGAGATTGAGGTAGCCTAGTAGTAGAAGTTATAGATCTAGTTCCCACATTTGCATATATTTTTTTAAAGCCATTGCTAGCCTGCTAAGATCAAACTGTACGATCACTGAGTAGATCAAAACCATTAAAAATAATTATACACACTGTAAGAGAAAGAAGTAAGAAGAGAACTGCAATTCTTTTCATTTATGGCTGGATCTACAACTGCAAGATCTGTAATGTATCATGTACAAAGTTTTGCTTTGTTTTGTTTTTTTAAACAGGAAATGGATTCAACTGATGCCATACACATGGTTTCTGAGTGGAGTAGCAGAAGCAAGCTTGGAAGGAAAACATTACAAGCAATAGCATTACCTATAGGTTGTTGTGGGTTTTCCGGGCTTTGAGGCCGTGTTCTATTAGTATTTTCTCCTGACGTTTCACCTGCATCTGTGGCTGACATCTTCAGAGGATCTTCTGAAGATGCCAGCCACAGATGCAGGCGAAACGTCAGGAGAAAATACTAAGAGAACATGGCCTCAAATTCTGGAAAACCCACAACAACCTATGGATTCCAGCCATGAAAGCCTTCGACTTTACAATAACATTACCGCTTACACTTCGTTTTGGGGGTAATATGGGCATGCCAAGGTAATTTTTGTGAAACCATATAATGACTGGCAAGATCATTACTTATTAAGTGTGATAAGACATTTGCTTGTTAAGACATTTGCTTGTTAATTCTATAATGTCAGGAGGAGGGGCCATTTTGTGCCACATTGGGCCATTTACCTATTTTTACGTATACAACAAAGTCAAACAACAAGCAATGCTGCTGATGTCTTTTAAAAGTGATAGCAAATGCCAGCATGCTTCTTTTTAAAAACAATGGTCCAAGTTTTACCCAGGAGCTCTATATTCTTTCTCTAGCTCTCACTGGATGTTCCACGCAGTATACAGGGCATCTTAATGCTGTGTGGCGCAGAAAATATCTGTAGTTATACACAAATTGCCCAAGCTCTACATGGGGGGTGGTTTGTTTTCAAAAGATACAGGGTCTAGTGGTTTAGGCACTTTACAACATGTAAGAGTAATAAAATCAGTCTGAAATACTACCATTTCCCTCCATGAACGTTTAAAAAGCTGAAGTGAATATATTATTGTGAATGGGTTTGAATGCCTCATGTTCCAGCTCTTCAAATCTCTATAAAAGATATTCGGGCTCTGCTATCAAAAACATAGTTACATTGCTGTTGCTAATGGATACAACTCACAGGGACCTCCACTGTTACCCCTAGGGTTCGTATCAGTATTTTCATTCATCTAAGAAACATAACAGAGCTGAAGTTTCCGTGATTATATAACTCTTTCAGGAATACTCCACTGCCAAAAGAAAACAGGGAAAATCTACAACTGATTTAGACAAACTATTTGATGTGAATGAACTTCCATTGACACAAGGGACATCTGATCAGCTGTGTGGTGTTCCGAATGGTAGGAAGGAACCCACCACAGGTAGACAGAGGAAGAAAGCTACACACCCAGAAACTCTAATGATTCCTGATTGACTCCAAAGTATCGCTGCACAAGTTTGAAGGAAAGATAGAATCAGTGCATACATACCGCTTGTATATCCTATCACAACTGGTTTGACTATGCAGGATCAAGGCAAGAACAAAAAGAGACACCAGCATTCTCCTTCCTCCATCATAGCTTGGCCTCTCTTCATCAAGGGTTTCTTTCCAGTGAAGTACACTATGTACACTAAGAGGGAAAAGGCCATGATTCCTGGTTTTGATGGAAATAATTCATCTGCCTTTGGTGTACACACAGATATCCAATACTACCACAATGTTGTATACTACAATGCTTTCTCCAGTGGAAAAAGTAGGTATAGGAAGGCACATGTCCTATGCTCCAGTCATCAAGTGTCCCAGAAAGCAGGTGATTAGAATGAAAAAACTGTTGTGTAGTTAATCCAGTCCAGGTCAGTCCCAGCTTATCCAGCTGGATGAAGGCAGAAGCAAGAGGGTGATTGTCAGCTGGTCTAGAAGTCATATAGCACATTGGTAGTCCAAATAAACAAAGCCAGCAAGAAGTAAAACAGAATCATAAATTGTAGCCAGTCCAAGGTCAAGAAAACACACAAACCAAAGAGTATTGCCAGTCAGCAAGATGGTTGTGAGCAAAGAAGCTGCCGAGGAGCTGCTGGGAGATTTAAAGGTGCCTAATTATTTAGCGTCTCCTATTTCTCAACTGCTGGATTCATGCAGTCTCTCCTTGTTTCTTCATCACTCTCCTGCTGGGGAAGAGGATCCCCTCTGCCTCAGACCCCAGCTTCTCGGACTTGGAGAAATGATTATCATCAGGAGCTGCAGATATCAGGCAATCTGACTCTGTGTCTGAACTTTTGACAGCAAAGGAGAAAGTACACAGGGTGCGTTATGACAGCAAAGGAGACACCTCCCAATGTCTTATTACCCATAAGAGACATCCTGGCTAAGACTCATCCAAAATTGGAGTTTGTATTCATGTGTTGTGTATTTTTCATGAAGTGTATTATATAACAAAAAATAGAATGAAACTATCTCATCCAAAATTGTGGTGGTATATAGGAAGTGCAAAGGCCACAAGTATGATGGTATCATCTGTTCATGCTCCCCAGCAACTGATACACAGAGACGTACTGTCTCCGCTAGTGGATTATTAGCCTCACCCTCCACAAATTTATTTAACCCCCCTTTAAAATGGTCTGTCTTGTCAACTATCATACCTATATTTTGTATAAAGAAGTTCTTCCTTTGATCTATCCTGAATCTCCCACCGTTAATACTAGAAACTGACTTTAATACTGTTTTGTCCACATCATGCCTCATTTTACACACCTCAGTTCTGTCTCCTCTTATTTGCTTTTCTTTTTCTTTTTTGTTAATTTGCTTGTTTTCTTAGGGTGACAGCAGTAATGTCCCCAGCTTGTTCTCTGTACAGAGGAGTTCCCACTGCTTCTTGATCATTTTGATGGTCTTTTTCTCTACCTTTTCCAACTCTACAATACATTTTCTCCCTTTCCAGGTATAATGACCAGAACTATAGCATAGTATTCAAGACATGGTGACCACATGCAACTGGGGAAGGTTCAAATCCTCTCCCAATCTACTTTATATTTTAATCCCATCACAACCAAAAGGGTCAGTAAGGAAGGATTTTATAGAATTTGCGAGCCATGCAGAGCTCAAGCAAATAGCTCTACACCCAGACTTCCTTTTATATGAGATGCACAGAGGCCTAGGTTTGAATGTAATTCCAGAGATTAAGTACATATAAGGACACATCAGATAACAAAGCCTATGACAGTGACATTTCTTTCTACAAAGGCTTTATGTATCCACTTAGCACGGCCTTTCCTTCTCATCCTCTGACTAACTAAAAGCTTTTTAGCAGCATTGGCATTGGGAGGATGGTGAAACTGGTCTAGAGAAAAGTAGGCATTTGGTGTTGGGTTGTAGCATTGGGTCCTCAGTAATGCAATACACAAAGTTTAAGTTGGGAAAGAGCAGGATTCTACTCTAGTTGTTTCCTACCATATGGATCTGTGTCTACCCTTTTGATGGCTGCCCCTAGACTCTGGGCCTCCGTTCCCAGGGTGGCAAGAATGCCCCACTCACTGCTGCCCTTCCATTGGTAGGCAAAACCCTTTTTATTCCAACAGACTTTTAAAACAGAAAGTTTTTAAGAACAGGCTAGGGGTTACTGTATTGTTTTAAACCAAACTGTTTCTAATTGAGCTGTTTTTAATTGCTTTTTATCTTTTTAATTTCATTTTATTCTTTTAACTGGAGGTTTGAATTGTTTTAATTCTGTGAATAGTTTCATTCTATTTTTTGTTATATAATACACTTCATGAAAAATACACAACACATGAATACAAAATAAGAAAAAAATTAAAACTACAACCACACAGAGACACACCAAAGAAACAAAACACAATGTGAACATGTCCTAAATAGTAATTACTAAAAACTAAAAACTAACCCTAAAAACTAATACTAAATACTAAATACTGACACTAGGACAACAGAGATATTTTCCTACTTTCCTAACGCAAATTATTATTGATTCTATAAAAAGACAACAAATTCTCCAACTGCAAATATCATCCCAGTGCTTCCACTGCTACTTTTCCCAAAAATAATAATTATCAAATCCAGGTGTAATGTTACAATAATTATTTTCTTACAATAAAAAAGTTTGTTAATGAATCCCAGTCCTTGGTGAAAGTCGCCACTGATTTTTCTCTTAGCAGTATTATCCATTTGTCCATTTCAGCTGAGTCCAGCAATTTTTTTAGCCAGTCTTCTTTTATTGGAATTTCTGCATTCTCCCATTTTTGTGCATATACTGATCTTGCCACTATGGCCATGTATCTTAATGTCTTGCCATATTTCTTCTCCAGCTGACCTATTACTGTCCCAAAAAATATAGGCCATTTTCACACTACATTTTTATAGTGATATTATTCCACTTTCAACATCCTATGGAATCCTGGGGCTTGCAGTTTAGGGAGGGGCCTAATTAAAAAAAATAAATAATAATAATAAAAAATAAGTAAAAAATAAAAAGAGTTAAAATAAATAGAAAAAGTGAAAGTGGACATCCCTTTTTGGATTTCACATGGTTTGGTCAATTCATTAATCAACATCTGTGCTGTCTATATGTCATAGACTGTTTTGATCCAAGTAATAAAGTTGTTTCCAAAATTCATCTTCTTTGTGGCTCCAAATAAAAAGTCCAAATAGAGATTTTCTAAAGCTGTTTCAGCATCCAAAAATATAAATGCCACCTGCTTCTCATTATGATTCTCCAAATACTCCAAAATATCCACAACACATCTAGCGTTATCATACATCTGTCTTTTTGGAAAAAAACAAAACAGCCTGATCTTTATGAATAAATTACTGTAAAACCCTTTTCAGTCTATCAAAATTGTTGTGAAAATTTTATAGTCATTATTCAATCATGATACAGGTCTATAATTCTTTGTCATTGTCAGCCGCAAGGATAACATACGCTAAATATTGGAAAAATCATGCAGTACCAGAGATGGAAGAATGGCTGATTAAATTATTAGAATATGTAACACTGAATGACTTAACTCACACCATAAAGCGAGAGAAACTGGGGGAAAAAGAAAGAGAAATGGCATTAGTAAAGAAATATGTTGAGAATAATTGGACTCGACTATGCCAAGAAGATAATGAAGAAGAACATTATGGAGAAGCTAGGAGTGACAATGTGCAATTGTAGACAAACAATCTCAAGTATTGCTTTGAACAAGGCAAGTCAGCATGAATAGAAAATTTAAAGAGGTATCGTTAAAAAGAATAGAAAAATATCCAAACAAGAGAAGATAGGAAGTTGAAAATATGTTAAGAAACAAAGAGAAGGATCACTTTAGATAAAGTTAAAGGGATTCAGGGTGAATGTAAAGAACGGATGTGTAATTTGCAAATGAAAAAAAGAGGGTGGGGAATAAGAAGATCCTTAACATATAATTATTGAGAAGAATAATGTAAAAGAAGAATTGTATTTTATGCAAACATGTATTTTATACAATTTAAAATAGAAATATGGCATATTGTTTATGTATATGGATAAAAGATAAGATTTTAATAAAAATAATAAAAAAAAATTCTTTGTCATTGTCAAGTCTTGTCTTTCATAGGGGATTAAAACAATCATAACTTTTCTCCAAGTCTCAGGTATCTTCCTGATCCAGAGTATGAAATTCAGTCATTTCTGAAGTGATAATGATAACTGATCTTCAAAACTTTTGAAATACCCTCTCACAATCCATCTGGACCAGGGGCTTTACCTAACTTGATTTTGTTAATAGCCTCTACAGTCTCATACACCATAATAGGTATGTTCATAATCTGTTTTTATTCCTCTGAGTCCTCCAGAAGCTCTTGTTTGTCCAAGTATTCTTCTATATTTTTAATAATACTTGGGTTTTTTTGTACAATGATGTATACTAATGGTAGAAAGACTTCCTGATATTTGCAATATCACTGATTACTTCATTCTCTTTATCTATCTTCAAAATAAGTTTTTCTCTTTCTTTTCTCAGTGCAAATGCCAACCACCTGCCAGGCTTGTTGGCAAATTCAAAATTCTTCTGTTTCATGTATTGTAGCTTCCTTTCAATCTTGTCTACTGTCATTATTGATAGTTGCTGTTGAAGTATCTTAATTTAATTAAGTTTTTTTGAGGGAGTCTTCTTTAGTTCTTTACTACTTATCTCATCCAAAAGTTGCTGCATTTTTATTTGTCTCTTCTTTTTAAATTCTGAACTTTGTGGGTTAAGGCACCATCTTATTTAAAGATCTCATATTACTGTGATATTTGTGCCTTTATCCAAGTTGTCTTTTAAAATACCCACCAACTTCTTCCCACAAATATTTAAAAATTTTCATCTTGAAATAAAAACTCACTCAATCTCCAGTTCCCCTTCCTTCTCTTCACCTTCACAGGATTGAAAAAGTCTTAGGTAAGGTAGCCATTTTTGCTGTAACTATGGCCAACACTTTGGAAATCAAAAACATCAATTCTCAAAAAGATTGAGGCTCATTTCTGACAGAAAACAGATAGGGGAAGATGGCATAGCGATAAGGAAAGGCTGTAATAGAGATAGGATTGTCAGCCGGGGGAGAACTGTATGAGGTTTTGGGGTGCCGTGAATGATTAAATAGTTTAGGGGTTAATGTTTGATTTAATTGTGTCTTAATAAACTTCTACTTGTTCCTTCTTTTTTTACAACTGTTCCTCTTAAGTTCTGATAGGTCATGCATACCACAGTGAAGCTACCGAACAACATATCCAGTGGTTCATATAGGGATCACCTGTAAGCCCAAGTACCAAATCCAGAGAGGAATCTTAAAGGAAAAGGGCAAAGTGAGTGACAAGAGCCCAGCTGAAGAGGGGATCCATCACAACAGGATGCTTACTATTATTATTATTTTTATTATTACTCAAGTGGCATCTAGAAAATTCAAAATGTTTTTGCTTAATTTACATTTAAACTGCTGAATCATGAACTGCTCTTTTTTGTCACATTGGAAACTTTCCCTCTTCTTTCTATGTTATTTCTCCCTCTGGTACCAACTTTTATGTTAATAAAGTAATGGCCAGGAGTACATCTACAAATTAGGTATACCTGTAATTCCAAATAACCTGAAGACTCTGATGAGCTATGTATACAATGCCAAAAAAAAAGCCCCCCCCCAAAAGGAAAACATAACAGAAATTGAACACATAGCTGCAAAATGCCATAAATTAATAAGTTCTCCTCCTAAAGCAATCTTATGTTACTGCTGCTGCTACAATTCTTGTTTAAGAGGAAGCCATTTTGAATTTACAAAGAGGAAGCAAACAGTTCAAAGAAAGTGGAGAATACCTGATCATAACCAATGAAAACCACATACCTTCACCTAAAAGAAGTAGAGCCACAGTGTCAGAAGAAAAATATAAACTGGCCAGAAGCACTATACAAAAGATGCTACCAATGGAAGTGGAGTTAATTATTTTCCAAGAATAATGCTTGATGTCAGGTTTATTTAAAACAATACATCCAAAATTGTAATTTTCAAAGGGTGTTAAGAGAATGCAAGGGAAGCATGCATATTTTGCTTGTATGTTGTGTCCAGGATGTATAGAGGAAACAAGACAGTATTCAAAGAATAGATGATTTCTAATAGCTAGTACCGTGACAGCAAATGGAGAATATAGTGAATCACTTAAAATCCAAATGTGAAGCTGTGAAGGTTCAGCAGAGAATGTACTGGGGGGAAAGCAGTGCTAAGAATCCTTGGATGAAAACACTGAAATTAAGGTTATAAATGCAAGTAAACGCTGCCAGAATGAAAATCCCTACTAGTGCAAGTGTACTAGATTACAGCTTTGCACAAATTACTATGAAGAAATGTGGTGTAAGAGGTATGCAGAATAACCAGTTGTGCAACCACTTCGCACAACCAATTGGTTGATAAAATTCTACTAGATATCAGTGTTGTGATCAATCAATCAATCAATCAATCAACTTTATTACGGTCACAGACCAGTATACAAGGGCAAACAAAATACAAGATAAATATGAATAGTCCATTGGTTAGAGAGAGAGATATAACCATACAACATCATCCTCATAAAACATATAAAATCAATCAGTAAAAAACAATTTGGTACGTATAAATAGTCAATTGGTTAAAAAAGGCTATAAGACCATGCAACATTTTCCTCATAGAACATAAAATCAGTCAATAAAAGACAAATCAGTACATATAGTCAGTTGGTTAAAAAGAATTATAAAACATACAACATCATCCTCATAAAATTCTCCTTTATCTATCCTTTTGTCTAATCTACATCACCAACCATCTTGTGCCGGATTCTAACGGTAATTGCACAAAACTTAGCTACTTTGTAGGATATCTCTGAGTTATGATCTGAAAGTAGTAGTAAGACATAAAACTGTTCTGAGTGGCCTAAAAATCTATTAAGAATGGGGGAGATAAGATTTAATTGTAAATCCCTGTAATATGGGCATTGTAAAAGTACGTGTTCCACAGTTTCCACTTGTTCGTTATTACATGGACATTTTCTCTCTAGGAAGGGTATCTTCCGATATCTGCCTTCCAAGAGTGCTGATGGCAAAGCATTACACCGTGCCAAGGTAAAGGCTCTTTGGTATTCAGGGATTTCCAATTTATTTAAATACTTCATAGGTATGGCAGCATATCTGTTGGGATCACTAATAATGAAAGTAGGAGTCATACCAAGGTCCATTTGACACTCTATGTCCACTATCCTTTGTTTAAGAGCCATCTTGGCTCTTCAGTGTTGTGATAATTCTGAAAATATGTAAACCAGCTGATACAGAGACATAATGGAATCTAAGCCCCAGAAAGCAGAAAAATTGCTTTCTTGTACATTTGGAAATCTGGAATTCCAGAGATCCTGAATTAAACATCAGCACTAAAAGCTACATTTAATGCTAAAATAATTTATCATAGTATTGCTTTATTACACACCCTCCAACATTTCACAGACAAAAGCCAGGACGCATATGCCTGAGAACATCAGTGTGTGGTCAAGATAGCAAAAGTTACGAATGAGAAAGAACATACAAGCTAGAAGAGGCTGCAACAGTTTGCTTTACCTGAGCCTATTGAGAAGAGCACAATTCTACCCTTCCTCTCCTCTCTCTAATACTGAGTGTTTCTGCACTTTGAACTCATTTTGCAGCAACTGAATTAAGCAGAGTACAAAGGGGAGAAGCAGGAAGAGGAAAGAGCAACTGGGGCATTTTAAAAGCAGCTGAAAAAGTGTGACAATAGAGGAATAATTAGGACTCTCCATGCCAAATCAGAACAGGTGGATAGTATGTTATTATGCAAGGTGTACATTGACAAAAGCTGAATCACAAAACTTGGAAAAGTTCCCTTTTTTTGGACTGGTTGAGGTACTCTGGAGATTTTAATACCAGAGGTGAACTTCTTCCAAATTCTGGTTAAATCTTTCTGTTTGCATGGCTACAAGTGATTTTTTTGAGTTAATTCCTCATCTGCAAAAAGTCTTTTCCAGAGAGGAGAGGTACACTTGCTCCTGCCCTTATACTTTTTATGTCTTCCTGTCTCTTGTGAGTTATTAGCTGACAAGATTTTAAGTATTCTACATTGAGCAGTTTAAATAAAGAATTTTATTTACATGGGAATATAAAAAGTATATTACCAATTATATAGTCCTCTGAATGCTTAATCATGCAGCCAAGTGGAACTTTTCCCCCCCCACACAAGATATGTCCACAACCATTTAGCCATAATGAAGGGGTCCTTGGGAAATAAGCATTTAATCTCTACAACCTCATTTCATGCACCTAATCTCGCTCCGCAGTGCACTCTGCTACTTCCTGTCATCTAAACAAAATTCAGGTAAAGCAGTCCAAGGAGCTTAAGCTACATCCTTTAAATATTTACTCACTGGCCTGCACTTGGCAGTACATGTTGTAGTGCTAAACTCAATTTCATCCTCCAGTGCCTGGCAGACAATTTGGACAGGCTTATTGAGAGCTGCAGGATCTTTCCACTCCTTTCAGAAGAAGCCATTCTCTTATCTTAAGCGCATTAAGCCGATGAGCCTTTCCTTCTCATTTGGGCATATCGGCAAATCACACGGAGCTGATATATTGACAGCTTACTTAATACACCACGGATTTCTAGCAAACAGAGGCAACATTGGAAGGAGACGGAGAAGTTGCATCAAAGTCTTCCGAGGGGCCACTGCTATCAGCCCTGTTCCTCCATCTTAAGGACAAGTGCTATCCTCCTTTAAGCATGGGCATAAACAGATTATTGATGAAGGATAATGCATACAAATAGGCAACTGGCTTATGGTTCTTGATTCTTGCCTTTGGGCCCCTACATGTGGTCAGGCTACATCTCTCATTACATCCAGGTACACCAGGCAACATGGTCAGGAAAGAGAGAAGTTGCAGGCCAGCAACATCTGGGGATCCACAGAGAAAGGCTGACAGTACAAACAGATACATCTGCCCAAAACTAAGCCCCATTAGTTTGCATCAGTCACTCTGACACTGGGTTTAAGGGCTCCTCTAAAGCATTCAAAGCTTTGGGATTTGGCAGAAGTTACACATGTACTTCCTGGGATTTTTTCAAATATCCTTATGACAATGCCTTCTGTCCTGATCTATTTCTCATGAATTTCTAGGACTCGTCGTGACCTGTCTTAATCCTGGAGCAAGAGGTGGGCCATTTCCACCCTACACTGTTATAGACTATTATTCCACTTTCAACATCCTGTGGAATTCTAGGGTTTGTAGTTTACTGGGGCCAAAGAGTTGAGAATTCTAAACTACAAACCCCAAGATTCCATAGGATGTTGAAAATGGAATAATAGCACTTTTAACAGTGTAATGCGGAAATGGCTGTGGCTTTTTTGATGCCCTGGGATTTTCCAATACAAGCAAGGTTATGTTCTCATGCCTGTATCCACTGTCGCAGCACTTTTGAGTAGTCCTATGGATCACAGAGGTTTCCGACTGAACTTCATTCCCTTGTTACATTTCTGGGTACCAGACTAACTGTTTCTTTTGCTTCTTACCTTTTACCGTTATAGTGCTAAAGTGATATCGCACTATAAAACTATGACAAATATTAAAAATTAAATGTACAGGACAGGAAATGTGGATACTGGAGGAAGAATATGGGAGGGACTTGTTGAGTTCATGGAGAGGATGACGGAGCTGTGGGGGGGAACCACACCACAGTTAACCATGCCCCAAGGAAAAGAGAGAAAGAGAGAGAAAGTTGACAAAACCCCAATACCTTTCAGGTGTGACCAGATGCAGGAGCGGGAACAACCGTTGCAAGGAATGAAATCCAGAAACAGAATAACCAAACATTTACTGAAACTATTGGCCCATCTGGAAGATCCCTGTGATTGCAGCCTGAGCTCTGTTCCCCTTGTCGCAATGGAGGCATATCACAAACATGGGACACATGAAGAGCATAAGAAGAAAACACCACAGGTTTTGGCTGCATTTTGTTCTTTGCTATTTGTCTTTTCTTTCATTTCACTCTGGCCTGATTGCCGGCAGTCTCTATCATAGTGGTATGCTTCTTTATGACAGATATTTCAATCTAAAGTAGCACGTACCGGACAAGGCTAGGTTGGCACACTTCTCTTGTTACCTAATTTTCAATATCCAGCAGTTGTTGTTTTTAAAGGGTATATGAAGAAGCAATCAGTAATTCTTCCTCAACTATGGTATACATAATCACTCCAGGAAGAGTCTGAGTACTTGTTTCACTGTTTGCATAAACAAAATGTTACTCTTGGCATTTCCCTTCCTGACTTGGTCTGCCTGTTGGGTTATTTCAGTTGTGAATGGATTTAGTAAGGATTTTAACCTGCATTTTACTACTGAGTTTTGGAATATGATTTTGTGGTTTTTTAAAAAATTTTTAAATCAGTCTTAAATACAGTTTTACATTTAAAGAGTGGCCACTAAAGTCCATCTCTGTGCTGTCCATACCTCCCAGCAGTTCCCCACAGGCCCCCAATCTCCCCTCCATTATCTGCTCTTTCAATGTAAGATTTAAAAAAAACCCTAAATCTTTTAAAGTAAAATTCCCAGAGCCCTATTGCTAGTGATGCCAATAGTATCTGCTACCTTATGTGTTACTTTTCCATTCATTTCCTTCTCTATTGGTGGCTACACTTAAGGCATATAACCGGTGCTAATTAGCAGGCAAAAGGGCTTTAAGAGGATATACCATTAAATCAATTCTTTCCAGTTAAAATGTTCTTCCTTCAATAAGACACCTGAAGAAATAGACTAATGATTTAGAAGAATGATTTTCTCACCCTTGGTTATCTGCAACAATCATTAATGGGATCTCTAAGCAGAACATAGACGATGGATACAAAAAAAGAAGCCATTTGCGTGGGTAGGGGCGATGAGGCTACAGAATAAAATGGCACACCAAAACTGGGAAACAAAGGACACAACTTTACTGGCTACAGCATACAATGGGTTGGCCAAAACATGGGTCTGGATCCCTGCATCGATCAGCCCGTTGCTGACCGATGTACCCAAACTTCTGACCTGGTGCCAGAATCCCAAATGACCAGCAGGTGGATGCCACCGTCCAGGAACCCCCTGCCACCAGGAGGTGCAAGCAAGGCACGTCCCCCCCGAACCGACATGCTCGCCACCGCCTTGCACCCCCTTCCACACTGCAAGCCGCCAATGACCTGTTGCCCAAAGGCCATTGGCCCTGACCAACCTGGATCCAAGACCCACGTGACTGCCAAGTTGTGACAGAGAAGCAACAGAAGAAAAGCAAACAAAGCCAGATACACAAGCCACGAACGCAATAAAACAACAACCAGCACAAACATCAGAAGATACATAGGGAGGGCAAGCGGGAAGCAGCCTGGACACAACACAAATGGCTGCCTATGTGGACATGGGGGAATATATCCCCCACGGCCACCCAGCCAGCCACGGTGGCCGATCAGAGCGCGGGAGGTGCACTCTGATTGGCCGTCACCTCCCCAGGCATCTGGGCACTCCCCGCAAGGCCTCCCCAGAAACGGCCCCTCCTCCCAGCCCACAGGAGGCCAGAAGGGCCGTCATTCCTCCGCACCCTCGCTCCAACCCACAAAAGGAGCTGTGCAGTGAGTCGCACAGCGCGCTTCTACTCAAAAGCAGTCTCTTGAAATCAAAATTTGGAAGTAACGTGATACCAGTAACAACTTTGTATATAACAGGCTTACTTTTTCTGAAGTAACAAGGACATATTTTGCAAAGACTCCTTTTTTTCCCATGTAAAATGTAACATTTATTTGTTATTTTTTCTTGTTAATTTCAAGAGACAAAACTCTTTTTTAAAAAATCTGCCGTTTTATTGCTTATTTAGATAGAAAAGGAACTAAAAGGCAGCACAATTATAACAAGCAATGCAGCATGTTCTAAATCTGGTTTTATAACAATAAGCTGTTGATGGGGGCTCTATAATATTACTTTTTCAAACTAACTTTCCAAACTCTATCTGAAGTCCCATTTTTGGGATGTTCCTGTTGTTTTCATGTCACACGACAAGACATGACAAGTTAACCAATGCTAACCATTAGTGATATTTATTTAAAAAATATGGTTCATCTCTACAGCTGGGACAGGCCTCACTAACTCTGAGGAGAAAATATTTCATACTGAAAGTCAGCACACAACTGCCATCTTAGTTTCGCAAATGCAAAGAGTGAAAAAATAACTGTTCTAAGCCTGGAATACAGACAGTCCATGATAAGGAGAACCAACCCCTCAAGGTATTTTTATATGGTCTTTAAAAGCAATACTAAATTTCTCCAAGATATGGTAAAATATTTGTCCCTTATTTTACTTATAAGAAAGAAAGAAAAAAAGACCTGCAATCATCATAGATATATTCCATAGTTTAAAATTACATCTCTCTTTAAGATTCTTTATATCGGGTGCTGTAGGCTATATTTCAGAGGAAGTAACTGACAAAACTACCTCTGAGTATTCCTTGCCTAAGAAAACCCTACGGAATTCATAGAGTTGCCATAAGTCAATGGATGACTTGAAGGCACATACACACACATGCAACGTATATTCAAGAGGTAAAATACCCATATAATTTAGACAGTGCTTTCTTTGAGTATAACCTGAGCAATGATGAGCAGGCCTGCTTATGAGGAAAAGTACACTTATCCTCAACTAATATAGGCCCTTTCCGCATGAGGCTGGTGAATCAGTTCGTGCTGTTTCTTACTGGATTTTCTGGGCTCAAAACAAGGCGGACTTTCCCTCATTTTCTTCCGCACAGCTACTGCGTATGTTCCATTCTGATTCGGAGGAGTGCAAGTTCATGAATCCACACTGCCTCCGCCATGGCCACTCCCGCTGCTCCCCTCCCCCCTCCCCGTTGGCCGTGATTGGCCCCCCTTTTTTTTTTTGCATGGTGTAGTACGTCATTGTGTACGTGCATATATGCGAAAGTCCACACTACCCCCTGGCCCCTCCCATGAGCCCTCCCCTGACCACCAATTTGCATCGGTGCAAATGTACGTGTCTGCACCACTGTGAAAGTACGAATCAGATCAATCTGGAAAATTGGAAAACCGATTTCTTTCAGTTTTGAAACAGCACGCTTTACCACCACATGAGGGTGCATTTAGTCAAAATTATATGCAGAACGAAGGTAAATAAACTGAACCTAGTCTGCTCCAACATGCAGAAGACCTCCGTGGCAAGACGCATTGGCCCGCCTTAATAACCGTGTGCGGAAAGGGCATAGAAACACAGTGCGGGGGGGGGGCAGAAACTACAGTTAGCTCTCAAAGTATGCCAGATTCAAAATTCTTCTATGCAAGTGTTCAAATTTTCCACTGTAACAAAACCAAACATTTTTTAATTCTGATATGGTTGTGGATAGCTGTAGGTTCCAAGAGTGATACTGTTTGTGATGGAGTGGACATGCATTTTGAATGTCAAAAATACTCTAAACTAGAAGAGAAAAGAAAGCAGGACCACAGAAGATATAATAGATATCACTGAAGCTTGGTGGGATGAATATCATTATTAGAAAGTAGCAACAGAGGGCAATAGCCGATTTCAGAGCAATACATCAAACAGGAATGGAGGAGGATGTTTACACCTCTGAAGATATTCATGTATTAAATTCTGGAAGCTGAGTTGAGAGCATCTGGGTAAAAATTGAGGGAGAGAAAAACAACAGCAATGTCACTGTGGGGGTCTACTACAGACTCCCAAGCCAAAGTGAGGACCTGGATGATGCCTTCCTAGAACATTCTTTAGGCAATAGTAGGATCTATTCCTTTATGGCAAAGGTCTACAAAAGCACTGCGGTTTCTCCTTTGTTGTTTGCAGTTCTTGATGATGCCAAGAACTGAACTGTAGCACTGTGTAAGATTCTCCCTTCTGGGTGTATATCTCAGAAATTGTTTTCAATGGACAGATATTTAGCACATCTTCCTTATAAAAGAAATCCAAGTATATTTCATAGCAGAAAACAAGCAATCTGAATTGGGATAAATACCATTAAAATATTGCTTTTAAAATATTGCTTCTCCTTGTCTTGGCAGAGATATGGCTGGCCCTCTCAATCACTGAGTTTCAGCTTTAAAAAAAAAAATTAATATTTATGCAAAAATCTTACAGCCATTACAGAGGTATTTATAAAATTTAATTACTTTCAAGTCAGCAGTAAAGTGAGTCCAGGCTTTTGCTTCTGGACTGTAAAAATGCTGATCTATGCATACATATAAGTGCAAAAGAAAATTACAAAGATACACATCATTTGGAGATCTTAGCCCAAACTGATTGTGCTCATCTTTGGGTTTTTATTATTTTCTCTCAGAATTTTACCACTGGGATTTCTTCCATGTATGTAGAATTCCACGGTAAGTAGAATTTCTCCAAACATGGCCCACCATTTGTTGTTACAAGACATATGGCCACCCATTCTGCAGAAGTGCAACATGGCACCTTTTCCTTAAGACTGGCATTCAAGGCATTTAAAAGACTAAAAGTAAAGACATACCAAAAGTCAACATCAAAACCAAATTAAATTGTTAAACCATATTGAAAAACATACATTCCAAAATGATTTTTAAACAATAGCACACTTACAGCCCTTTTGTTAAAAGCTTTCAGTTCTGAAACCCTGTCTGAATAAAAAAGTCTTCACCTGCTGACATAAGGACAGCAAGCAAAGGGCCACTCTAGCTTCCCCAGGGATGGTGTTACCACCCCTAACATGCCCCATCCTGCAGGATGTGAAACTCCCATAACTGAATGTATTTATGGCTGGAAATAAATGATCGAAAGCATTCACCAGATGAACGTGTTGCCAAGTCAGACCTAAGACATGGCCAGGTAATAAGTTGAGAGATGATTAGATGGGAAAACCTGGCATTGATGGGTTTGTGCTAATCCGTTTATGACTCCAGGTTCTTTGAATTTCCAAATACAATGAAAGATAAACTGCTCAGATGAAGCAATCAGAGACCATCCTTCAATCCTGACCCATGGAAATCTCTCCTATGCCCCCTGCCCTATCCAAACATTAAGAAAATGTTATGATTCCCATCAATGTTTTGTCACCAAAAGTTAAGACAATCAACCCAGTTCAGACTCCTTTTTCAGCCCTGAGAGAAAGCCATTATGGCTTTGTCAACACAACCCTGCAGGGTAGGAATCAGGGTATAAAAACCCTAGCTTCAACCCCAGCAAATTGTAGTACCTTGGACATAATACGTAGTGCCCAGACTGCTGTGTGTGAATGCTACCCTAAGATACTGTCTTAGCCACTTTGCTTTGACCTTCTTCTTCTAGACTGGTAGCTATCATCCTCTTCGCTCTGAATCTCTCTCTATCCAACCTCACACGCCTCATCTTCTGATAGCCTTATGGTTCTTGAGAGTGTCTGACTATCTGTATGCTTGTTAATTCCCAATAAAGTACTTTTGTTTACCTTTAACTGGAGTCCTCTCTACACTTAGTACTGGTATCCCCAGATAAAAAGATCGTGCCATCACCCTCCTCTTGCAGACTCCTTTGAGCTATAATTTCCCAAATTCTAAGGAGACGCTGGCATTGCAACATCATCCCACCTCTTAGGGTAACAAGGGAGTTCCAAAGTCTTGGGGCAGCCACTGGGAAGGAACTCTCATGTGTTTCCACTGACTGTACCTGTGAAGGTGGTAGTGTTGTGGACAACCAGAGAAGTGAGACCAGCAGTTTCAGAAAACAAGAGTTTATTTTTACTGCGCAGGGATCTCAGTGGACTGAGAGCCCCGTTCTTGGTTCCAACATATCTTTCATACTTTCTAAACAACAAATACAGGAAATGATTTCCATATAAGAAAAGTGTACAAATTACAATGATTCTAGATTACAGTTTCTAAATGAAGCATCTCAGTACAGGGAGTATTCGCCCTTGGTCGCATTGGCTCCCAAACTCCCTTTTTCCAAGCAATGCCAAGTCCACCCTTGATAAGATAGGAAGCGCAGCTGTCTGATTTATTTTTCTCTATTTTTCTACTCAAGCAAACAACTTCTACAATTTAACCCTTCATCATTCCCCCCTTTTCTGCCAAATTCTATTTATTGCAATTTGAGCAAGATCTGCTTAAGCCTGCCTTTGAGCCATAACAGCAAAATGAGCTGCCTTTCCCTCCATAGCTTCAGAGAGAGAGGCTTTTACACATTTCATAGCACAGGAAATACATATCATCATTAGAAACCCTCCTACAATCAATACTATAATATCTAGAAACAAAGTTTTTAGCCAGCCAGAATCTGGTAACCAGGAAGTTAGCCAATCCCAAGGATTACCAATGCCACCAACATTGTTTTGTATTAATCCTTGTAGGTGCTGTATCTCATCCTCTATAGTCTTGTTCAAATCATGAAAAGTGACCTTGCATCCTCCTTTAACTATAGAACAAAACCCCCCTTTCCTAGCTAATAGGTAATCCAAAACCATCCGATGTTGCAACATTAACTGATTGAGCTCTTCAATTTCTTGTTGAAGGGCTCGTATCAACTTCCCGGTAGCATTTACAGTTTTCTCCAATCGACAAGTCAATCCTAATATACTCTTACGATTTTCTTGAGCTATGATCCCTGGATAGGATCCCAAAGTGAGAAACCCCGTTATTAATCCACCTCCTACTCTACTGGCCTCAGTTTGAGTCAATTGCTTTCCTACAATAATCAGATCTTCACATTGGCTACCCAGTGGTCCCACCAGGTTCCTTTTTCTTCTGACGGCCCATTTTGGTTGTTCTAGAAGGAAAACTTGAACAGGTACAGTCATATACCCAATTCCCACACACTGATAAGTCCCTGGGTGATAGTTGGTGGCCCATCCATTAAAATAAAACCATAAATTTGGATCTCGAGCCATCAGTCCAGAACATATACTGCCAGAGTCTGTATAATTAGGAGTAAACATAGGGTGTTCCGGGTACAAATCTCCAAAATTAGTTTTGTTTAAATCCTTCTCGGATTGATAAGATTTGTTATATGAACCATACAAATAAAATCTATCTCTACAAGCTGAATAATTTCCCAATTTAGCATAGAATGAGGAATGTTGTATATATCCTTTCCATTTAGTATTCCAGTCTCCGCTATGATAACAACAAAAACACGTTCCAGGGGAATAAATATAAAATTTCAACTGCCTAAACCGAGTTCTGTTTAGGCTACCATCAACTTTAACAAACATATTGGGATTTCCCTTTAATGCTGACTGCAGGGCTCCTACAACCACTCCCGGTTCATTAATAAGGGAGGGCATAAAACCAAAATCTGCCACTGTCTGCGGATGTTCATAAATCAGAGTGACATGGGGCCCATGTTGTTGAAACATATGTGCGGCGTGTTGTTTAAACCAGTTCGCCTCTACCATTCCACACATCATGCCCCACACTCCTATCATCATTATCCACTTCATTTTCTGAGCCAAACAGAGGTCCAAACCTACTTATCCCACACCAGTACCTTCTATACATATACAGGAAATAAACCAGAGCTAAAATTCCAAAGAGTATACACACTACTATTGTTACTATTTCACTAATACTCATTGCTCATCATCCTCTGTAGGGGATCTGGCCGTGCGTAGAATAGTCAGCCTCCGGAGTGACTATAACAAGGCCTAGTCCCAGCTTCTTCCTCCGCAGTTGCTAGATCTGACCGTACGTAGAGCTGCCAGCCTCCAAAGGTGTGGTAGCAGTAGGGTCTAGCCTAGATTTTTTCATCCACCTGTTGTGGATCTGACTGTGCGTAGAGTGGTCAATTCCCTGGTATGACCACAGCAGAGTCTAGTCCGAATCTTCTTTCCCCTCTCTCCGCCAGGACAATTTCAATTTCAATTTCAGAGGGTTTTCTTGTGATGAGATCACAGTCCAATCAGTAAATGCTCTTTTCACTTTAGTATAATGTATCCAGGGTCTCAGTCCCGCTACCTTTACTGCTGTGGGGCTAACTAACAACACTTGGTATGGCCCCCTCCACCCTGGTGATAGGGGCTCTCCTTTCCAATCTTTAACCCACACCTCATCCCCAGGTTGAAAGGAATGTGCTTTGGTGAGGAACGGAACTCGTCTAACCTCTAAAGCGTGGGCTTTAACCTTCTCTAGAGCCTTTCCTAGTGCCTGCACCTCTTCTTGAAGGGCTAGACTTCCCAACTCCCGAATATCCCCTCTCAGCCCTTTTAGGATGGCTGGGGGTCTTCCATATAACATTTCAAATGGAATTAGCCCAGTTGTCCGATGGGGGGGTGCATCTTATCCTCAAAAGTGCTATAGGGAGTGCATCCAATCACTTAAGTTTCATTTTCTGACACAACTTCGCAAGCTGAGTTCATTCTTTCCACCTTTCCAGAACTTTGGGGTCTATATGCACAATGTAACTTCCAAGTGATTCCCAAAGTCTCTGCAAGATTCTTGATTACTCCATGTATGAAAGCTGGGCCACTGTCGGACCCAATGTGGAGGGGCAGTCCATACCTTGGTATGATGTCCCGAAGTAAGGCTCATACTACCTCTTTCGCCTTCTCAGTTCTGGTAGGATATGCTTCAACCCATCCAGTGTGAGTACATACCATTACCAGCATGTATCGAAACTGTCCCGTCCGTGGCATCTCCATAAAGTCCACCACTAGGGATTCAAAAGGAGTAGATCCTTGATGTTGTATTCCCCCCTCCAATCTTGGACCTTGGCGTGGATTATTCCGGGCACAAATTTGACATCGCGACGATGCTAGCGTGGTGTACTGACCCATTCTATCTATGAACACATCTTTCTCCAGTAGCTGAGCTAGCACCATTTTTCCTAAATGTGTAGCTTCGTGCGCTTTCTGCACAACTGACCATCCCATAAATTGGGGTATATACCTCCTTCCAGCCGGCAAGACCCACCAGCCATCTTTGTCCAACTTAGCCTTCAGGTCTTTTTCAGCCCTTTCGTTTTCTTGTTGGATGTACCTAGGGGTCTGGTCACTCAGTGTCACTTGGAAGAGTGGCATTACCAATTCTTGGGGCAAATCTTCCACCTCACTTCCCAATTTCCTCTCTGTAGCCTCCTTTGCAGCTGCAGCTGCCTTTCGGTTTCCCCGAACCACTGGGTTATATCCCTTCTGGTGTCCTCTGCAATGGATTACAGCGACTTTACGAGGGGCCCACACGGCTTCTAATAGATCTCTATTTCTCTTCCGTACTTGATCTCTTGTCCTGATGAGTTGATTAATCCTTTTTCTTTGTATAGTGCCCCATGCGCATGTAAGGTAATAAAAGCATACTTTGAATCTGTGTATATATTCACAATGAGTCCCTCAGCTAGTTCCAAGGCTCTAATAAGGGCAATGAGTTCCACCTTCTGCGCCGAAGTACCAACAGGTAATGCTCTAGCCTCTATTATCTTCTCCGCTGTGACCACTGCATATCCGGCCTTCCGCTTCCCTTCTTGTACAGAACTGCTTCCATCTGTATAATAAGTAACATTAGGATGAGGCCACGGGGTGTCCCGTAAGTCCGGTCTGCTTGAGTACACTTTGTCCATAGTTTGAAGACAATCATGTTGTGTAATCTCAAATTCTACAGGAAGCAACATTGCGAGATTCAGGGTGGTACATGTTTCCAACTTTACTCTAGGATTCTCATATAACATTCCTTGATACTTGGACATCCGGCTATTTGTGAACCAATAATTGCCTTTGTACTCCATCAGGGCCAATACAGAGTGTGGGGCTTTCACTGTCAAGTTCTGGCCTAAGGTTAATTTGTCTGCTTCTTTTACCAACAAGGCGGTTGCCGCTATTGCCCTTAGACACCCAGGCCACCCTCTGGCGACAGGATCTAACTGTTTAGAAAGGTACGCTATGGGGCGATGCCAAGATCCCAACATCTGCGTCAGTACTCCCACTGCTATTCCTCCCTTTTCATCAACATATAGAGTGAATGTCTTTGTCACATCAGGCAGGCCCAGCACTGGAGCTTCCATTAATGCCTTCTTTATCTGCTCCCAGGCCCTCCTTTGTTCTGTTCCCCACATAAATTCAGAATTCTCCAGGCCCTTGGTAGCTTCATATAAAGGTTTACTCATTACCGCAAAATTAGGAATCCAAATTCTACAAAACCCCGTAGCACCTAAGAATTCTCGTACCATCTTCCGATTCCGGGGCTCAGGTAGGGCACACACAGCCTCCTTCCTTTCTCGGCCGAGCGCTCGCTTTCCCTGAGTCACTTGGAATCCCAAATACAGCACCTCTGTCTGGCATAACTGGGCCTTTTTCCTAGATACTTTATAGCCTGCTTCCCACAAGAGCTGGAGCAACTCTACGGTAGCCCCTTTACACTCCTCCTCACTGATGGTTGCCAACAGCAGATCACCTACATATTGCAGCAAAACTCGTTTCTCGGGCTCGGATCTAAATCTTCTCAAGTCTTGACTTAGGGATGTCCCAAAAATTGTGGGGGAATTCTTCCACCCTTGTGGCAAGCGAGTCCAAGCATACTGGGTCTTCTGGCCCGTAACAACATCTTCCATCTGGAAGGCAAATATTTCTTGACTTTGTGGGGCCACCCGAATGCAAAAGAAGGCATCCTTAAGATCCAACACCGTAAAGTAGGTGGCTGTAGATGGAACTAGTCCCATTAAAACATATGGGTTTGGCACCACTGGGTGTAGAGTGACTGTAGCCTCATTCACCATCCTTAAATCTTGAACTGGGCAATATTCTTTCATTCCCAGCTTCAACACAGGGAGTAACGGGGTGTTCCATGGAGAGCGGCATTCCCGAATTATATTTCTTCATTCGATCTAAGTGTTTCTGAATCCCTTCCAGGGCTTCTCTGGGTAAATCATACTGCTTTACACGAATGGGAACAGCATTTGGCTTCAATTCCACTACTATGGGGGCCACAAATTGGGCTAGCCCAGGTGGGTTATCTTCAGCCCATACCCCTGGGGGTCCAAATGTAATGGGTTGTTCTTGGCAGACCATGATCTGATACCTTCGCCACTCTTCTTCCATTGGGTAAGTTACTGAAATGCTTTTTGGTCCTCTAAAATTTACTTCCCTCTCCCCATCTTCTTCAATGGAAATCTGGGCTCTCAGTTTAGCCAACAGATCTCTACCCAGTAAAGGCACAGGACAATTTGGTAAATATAGAAACTGATGAGTAACTTGATGTCTTCCTACATCCACAATTCTTTTTTCCAAAAGGGGATATTGCTCTGTTGTTCCGGTAGCTCCCACAATTTTTATGACATTTTCAGTTTTTGGAGCTACCGCTGAATTTAATACAGAACAGGCAGCGCCCGTATCCACCATCATTGGGATGGCCCGGCCCCCAATTTGTGCTGTGACCATAGGCTCCCCGGGGCCGAGAACAAAGGGGCCCAGTCTATCCTAATCATAATGTTCCATTCCAGCCAGCCCAATCAATTCTTCAAATCCTTCCTCCATCTCTGGCTCATATCTTCCACTCATCACTCTTCCTCTCCCTCTTCCTCTTCCTCTATTTGCCCCTCTTCCTCTATTTGCCCCTCTTCCTCTTCCATGGTCCATTCCTCTCCCTCTGTTTACTGATTCCCTCTGCCTAGGGCATTTGTTTTTCCAATGTCCCTCCTGTCGGCAGTAGGCACATTCATTATATCCCAATGGATATCCACTTCTTCCTCTTCCTCTTTCTCCTCTCCTATATCCGTCCTTTGCCGTTAATGCTGTGGCCAACAATTCCGCCTTCTTGTGCATTCTCCTATCTCGCTCCCTCTTTTCTTCTTGCTCCCTACTTATGTACACCTTCTGGGCAATGCTCACCAATTGACTGAGATTCATTCCTTCAAACCCTTCTTGTTTTTGTAACTTCTTCCGAATATCAGAGTAACTTCCTGTTACAAACGCCACCGTCACCGTTCGGAGATTCTCGGCAGCATCTGGATCTATGGGGGTGTACTGCCGATAGGCTCTTAACAGCCTTTCTAAATATTCCCCTGGAGCCTCAGTAGGTCCTTGTGTCACCTCCTGTACTTTAGCCATATTGATAGACTTCTTCACGCCTCTCCTCATTCCAGTCAACAGTATTGCTCGGTATTCTGCTAATCTGTCCCGTTGTTGGTTATCATTAGGATCCCACTGTGGATCCACAGTGGGGACTAGCTCCCACACCCAAGCATTTACATCTTGGACTTCTGGCCCCGCTCTTGCCATTGCTACTTTCTCCACTTCCTCCAATATCCTCCTCTTTTCTTCGGTAGTAAATAAAGTCAACAGCAACTGTTGGCAATCCTGCCAGGTGGGGAGGTGGGTAGCCATAATGCTGGTACACAGTCCCACCATTTCTTGAGGCTTCTCAGTATAAGAACCATAATGGGTCTTCCAGTTCAATAAATCTGAAGAGGTGAAAGGGGTGTATTGATAACTCTGTACTCGCCGATATCCTCCTTCTTCATTGGGGGCTGCCACCAACTGAGTAACTTGCCGTAATGGTGCAACCACGTTTCCACTTTCCTCATCAGTGTTATCTGGTTCATCTATCCCTTTCTGATGCTTGGATTTCTTAACCTTGGCTTTCTCTTTTAGCCCCTTTCTAAGATTGAAGGCTTCTGGAGATTCCACCATCCCCTGGGCAACTGGGCTAAGATTCGCCAATCCCCCAGCCCTGGCTCCATCCCTCTCTGGGAGGTTCAACTGCAAGGATGGGGCTGGTAATAGCGAAACTGATTGCTGTAGGGACATGGTTGGTGGCTGCTGAGCTGGCTGCGGCAGCAGCAGAGCTGGATACTGAGCTGGCTGCTGTAGCAGCGGGGCTGGTTGCTGGGGCTGAGACGGCAGCGAGGCTGAATGCTGAGCCGGCTGCTGTAGCAGCGGGGCTGGTTGGTGGGGCTGGTTGCTGGGGCTGAGGCGGCAGCGAGGCTGAATGCTGAGCCGGCTGCTGTAGCAGCGGGGCTGGTTGGCGGGGCTGGTTGCTGGGGCTGAGGTGGCAGCGAGGCTGAATGCTGAGCCGGCTGCTGTAGCAGCGGGGCTGGTTGCTGGGGCTGCGGCGGCAGCGGGGCTGGATGCTGAGCCGGCTGCTGTAGCAGCGGGGCTGGTTGCTGGGGCTGCGGCGGCAGCGGGGCAGGTTCCTCTGGAGCCGATTCTGCCAATATCTGTCCTTTTCCAAACTTCCGTCTGGCTCGATCTTGCATCACTACCATGGTCCTACTGATCTGCTCCTGACATTTCTGTAACCAAGGGGGGTTTTGTGTGACTACTGTATCCCATGACTCTATGTAAGGATATTGATCAGGGTGGCCAGGCTCGCCGACCACCACTGTATACACTTCCCTGACTCGTGAGGGTTCCAAACTCCCCTCTGGGGGCCACCCTACCTTAAAGGATGGCCATTCTACTTCACATAGGGTCCTCAACCGTTCAGGTGTCATTTGGGGATTTCCATAATCCCCACTAAATCCTTTCTTAAAATTTTTCAACATACAGCCTAAAGGAGTTTGTTGGCTCTGCCCCCCTCCCATTTCCTCCCCAAGTGGACAAACACACAGAAGGAAAAGGGGAGTTGACCCGTGGGTAAGGGGTCCCACGGATCAACACAAAGGGGGAGAGACTACACTCAATCACGCCGACCCAAGCATCCGGAAACTCAACGGTATGACTTGGAAACTGTGGCGTCACACAACCGTCCTTGCACGCATTCACACCAACACACAACCTCCCACCTCCAATACCACAACCAAAAACAACCAAAAGCTCTGCGGCTTCACCCACAACAGCAGTGGGGTACTAGGGCAAAGCTGAAAGGGGTTGATCAGGACCCTCTTCCCCCCGAGTTTGCGGGGAGGTGACTCACCAACAATCGTGGGAGGTTCCTGTTTTCTGCTCCGTCTTCGGGTCCCTTGGCTGGAGCGCCGTCGCCAGAGCCGCCACCCTGCCCCAAACCAAACCTTTCAACAAAAAAAGAGTCGAGGGCGCCCCGGATTGTATCAGGAAGGGGCCACGGTCCCGACGCCCTGGAGTCCGCCAAAGTGGGCAAAAAAAAAGCCCCTCACTTTCCCGGCCAATGCACCAGAAATGTTGTGGACAACCAGAGAAGTGAGACCAGCAGTTTCAGAAAACAAGAGTTTATTTTTACTGCGCAGGGATCTCAGTGGACTGAGAGCCCCGTTCTTGGTTCCAACATATCTTTTATACTTTCTAAACAACAAATACAGGAAATGATTTCCATATAAGAAAAGTGTACAAATTACAATGATTCTAGATTACAGTTTCAAAATGAAGCATCTCAGTATAGGGAGTATTCGCCCTTGGTCACATTGACTCCCAAACTCTCTTTTTCCAAGCAATGCCAAGTCCACCCTTGATAAGATAGGAAGCGCAGCTGTCTGACTTATTTTTCTCTATTTTTCTACTCAAGCAAACAACTTCTACAATTTAACCCTTCATCAGTAGAACTGACAGAAGGGCCTTACCTGTGGATCTCAGTGTTCAGGCAGGTTCACACAGGAAGATACTGTTTGTCAGATGGCCTGGATTTAAGGTGTGTAGGTTTTTACAGGTCATTACTAGCACTTTGGATTGTGCCCAGAAACAGACTGGAAGCTGATGAAGCTAGTGCAGCAGATTACAACCCAAACTGTATACAGTACAAAAGTACCACTGATTAAAGTATGGAAAATTATGGGAGAAGCTATTTTTGACAAGTTTGCCCTTGCCATAGTATTTTACTAATTTAACTAATTTTCTTCTGTATTCCTTTTTTTTTTTTTTTTTTTCGTATTGCTAGGAGACAAGGTCACTATTTTTAAAGATTTTAATGGCTGAGACTACTTATTCTCCTCTTCCACACTAGTCTGCTGGTTATGATACAGTTAGTTTCTGTGAAAATTCTACTGGTACCACATCAGCTTTAGAGGTTCAGATGGGAGATAAATAGAGAAACAGTTAAGAAACAAAGGACATGGTTTCCATGGAAATGATCCTAGAACAATAGCTGAATAGAAGTGTGAAAACGAATGGGTACCTGAAGGCAGGAGAGATGCTATCTAATTGAGCAAAATTTCAGATTTCCTTCCCCCACTGTATGTTACTTCTTGTAAATTATTTTCTTGCCACTTCTGAGTGGAATGACTGAGATGCTATAATGCAGATATAATCACTTCCTGGAGCAGAGCAGAAAGACCTTTCCTGATTTGTGTCCTGGAAAGTGTTTTATATCAGGGCCCACATGTTGGGGAAAGAATTGCCAGGTGATAACTTAGAGCCCATTTTGGACTTTAGGAGGTTGACATAAAGAAGTGACATGTGACACATATACATTCCTTTCTGGAGCAACAGAGACATAATGGCATTCCTTTTGCAAAATAGCACAATGATTGGCACTATCAATACTTCTATTTAACAACTATCATTTTCCCATTAGTGTGTTGTTGTTGTTGTTGTTGTTGTTTTCCTTCTTTCTTGTTTTGGGCAAAACTGCTTGTTGGGTGTTTTGTCAAGTTTTTTTTAAAGGCTATTTCATACTTTTTAAGTTATCTTTTTTATTAAAAAAAAAGGAATGAAAAAACCACATGTTACTTTTAAAATCTGTTACCATGAAAGTAACATGGTACTATTACATAATAAATTAATTATAAAAAATAATTTTTCAAACTCTGCATGAAGACAAATCCGATAATCAGAGACTATGGGCCCTTTCACACTATATAGTTATAACACTGTGATTTCATTTTAACTGCCATGGCTACATTTTATGGCCTTGCTAGTTTGAGGAGGCACCAAAGGAACTCTCTGGCTGAGAATTCTAACTGCTTCTACCTAACTTGAGGACCAGAATGTGATCAAAATGACAAAAGGTTTTGTGGAGGAAGGACAGACAAGCTAAAAAGAATGGCAGCAGCATGCTTTTGCCTGAGCCTACCAGGAAGGGCAAGATTCTGTACCTTTCTCTCCTCTTCCTCTATTGAGTGCAAACTACTTTTGTAGTCTTTTGTAGTCCTTAGTCTTTTGTAGTCCTTAGTCTGGAGCAACTGAAATAAAGACAAAAGGGGAAAATGGGAAGAAAATAGAAATGGCAAAAGAAGGTGGGAAGAAAAGAGCTGGAAAATGGGGATTACAGATGATTAACTAGGACAGACCCTGACAATATGGGACAGTTGGGGGTTATGCCCTGATAATTTAGTCCTTTTCTAAAAGAGTATGCATTTGTGCAGTTAGACTAGGTCTTAAAGCTCGAGAAACAGAGGGATTTTTGCTTCCCTATGTGTGACATGCCCTGAAGTATTATTGGTCACAGATCTCTTTCCACACAGGAAGGAGGAAGAGGCAACTTATAAGAGAGTCACAGCATCATAGTTACTGATCCCAGAGCCAGTGAGAGCCAGGGTTGCTGGTATGAGTTAGAACTGCAAGCCATTTTCAGAGAAGTGTGCATAGCTAAGTGGATTATTTATTTATTTTTCTATATAGCCAGTGTCTGAGGCAGAAGCTAAAAAATGTTTCAGAAAACTGGCACTCATTTTAAAAAAGTGCCAGGGCAAGAACACTTAACCCATCCAGCTATTTAGGACATTGAATGTAGGCTTGCAAAAGAAGAACACTCTGGGAACATAAATTCATGACTGTGCTCCCAAAAAACAGATAGAAACTAAATCTTTAAGGTGAATTGGTCTACTTATAAAATGTTAGTAGCCATGTTCATCCCTTATTATAAAAGAATCAATAGGATCATCTTTATTAATAGCAACCAAAAAGTTACTATGTAGAAAGCTTTCTAATACGTTTCTTCAGGCCAGATTTTTTTTTTAATGGTAAAAGAAAAAGAAATTTTTTCTTGTTGACCATAGTATAATTTCAAAATCTGTAGAAAATGGAGTTTCACCTATTTTATTCCCCTCTTTCATCATTCACAACAATGTAAGTACTGATGGGATTGTAGTATGTGAGTAATGCTTTGGCTTTTCCAAAAATAAAAAGGGCCAATTTTTTTTAAAATCCTGTTTTCCAAGAAAAGAGATAAATTGGTTGTGTGTTCCATTTTGCCCCCAACCCACCCCGATTTTTTGCTCACAACTTTCCCATGACATAGGTTAGGGTGATTGGAAGACTACCTGGCCCAAGGTCACCAAGTGAGCTCCATGGCTGAACAGAGATTTCAACCTAAGTCCCTCTCTAGTTCTAATCCACCACTCTGTTTTAGTTCTATCTTAAAAGGTACCCCAAGGTGCTGAACCCTATTGCCAAAATAATTTTCAACACCATGGGCAGCTTGATTAAAGTTCAGACTAAAACTCAAAGCAGATTCACCACTCCACTGACAAGGAAGTGACCAGCCACCACCGTCCTTTCCTCCAGCAGGCATAACAGCAGGTATTTGGAACCAAGACAAGAAAAGGCAGGCAGGCAGACAGACATGCAGGCAAGAGCAGAAATGCAGAACAGGTTAGTGGCTTCTTCTCACACCTTTGACCAACCTGCAGGAGGGAAGCAGACATTGAAACTTCATAGCAGGTTGGTACAAAGAATTAACTGACAGAGATCAACAAACAGCCAGAACCAGAGGGATTCTAATGCATAGTCGCAAAGACTAATAGTCCCTGAATTTGTGGAGGTTATATGTGTTGAATGTTCAGAGGCTCGCAAACCTGAAGGTGTGGATACTTCAGACCCCTGCATTATAACTCTGCCCCATATAACAGGATAGAGATAATAAAACACTACCTTCAGCTGCCAGATCATCTACCTCTGTTCCAAAAAAGCTTCTATTTTCTTTTTAGAGATCAATCTGACATCATCCTGAGAAGCATAGATGCGGGGGATGATACTTTCTAGATTGCATTTTAGCTCAAATTTATATTATGTTTCACCTTTGAACTGCTTTACAAATAGAAATTCATTCATTCTTTGAAATATATACTTCTGTAATGGAGTTATCCAAACAAGAAATGCATACAGGAATTTGTATGTTGATGAAGTTTATGTGTGGAGAAATGTATAAAGGGAAATGAGAATTGAGGTCAAGTATATGAGGGAAAATGTGTTTCTGTTGCACACACAACCATACAGAGCTTTTAAAAGGTGTGTGGGGTTTGTCCCCAAATCCCAAAAACCTCCAGCCAGCATGACCACTCGTCATATTGGCTGAAAGTTTCTGGAAGCTATAGTCCAAAAAATTTTCCCAAGCTCTAAAACAATGTGTATGAAAATTAACACTGAAAAATACATTATATTTAGGAAAACGCTTTAAAAAATGAGTATATTGGGCAAAGGTTCCTACACAATTTGCATTAGCAGCACACATTAAGATGTCTATGAATTTTCAAATAGAGTTCAGGACAAGTGGTGGACTTATGACTGGAAAAATGAGAAACTGAGAGAAAGACAAATTGACAAATTCATTCATCACTAATTCACTGTCTGATACAGTTTTCTGTTGAGAAAGTACTGATCACTCCTCATGAACCAATTAACTAGCACTCTTCAGTGATGTAGACTCAAGTCAATAGACTCGGACTTAAGTCAGACTTAAGTCACTTCAGTGGCTCGACTCGGACTCAACTCGGCAATAAATGATGCACTGACTCAACTTGACTCGAGACTTGAATATTTTTAATGACTGACTTGCTGCCCTCAGTTCAGTAATATAATACATTCATCTAGAAACTTTATGACTTTGAACAACACCTCCATCTCTTTTTGCCCACTGGTCACATGGCAATCTGTCTCAAGCCCAAAATGTAGGCTCATTTCTCAGTGGAGAACAGCAAATGGGCTAGGCCATGGGCTTGAGGCAGGTTTGAGGTCTGCTCAGCAGTTCGTCTTTGCTGCATATTCAAGGAGCCTTCTAAAACTTTTCCTAAGAGCAGAAGACATTTCTCAGAAGAGAACAGCAAATGTGTTAGGCAACACGCTTAAGGAGGAAGGATCCTTCCTTCTAAAGCTTTTGAAGCTTCAGTAATAGGGAGTAAGAAGGATCCTATTCTCTACCTTTGAAAAGTCATCCAGCTTCAGAAATGGAAAGTAAGAAGGATCTTTTTCCCCACATCCAAAGCTGCAGATGGCAAAATCACAAATATGGAGAGCTGACTCTGCTTAAATGGTTAAAAATGACTTTATTTGACTCTGTCCAATAATTCTGGAATTTTAGTTGGGGTATAAAGTTGGCTTCCAGAGTTGAGACTTGACTTGAAAGTATCTTCAAGGACTTGAGACTTGACTTGAGACTTGAAGGTAGAGACTTGAAAGTTGACTTGAGACTTGGAGTAAAAGACTTAAATACATCACTGGCAGTCTTCTTAACAAAAAGAAAGCATATCCAGGAATGGCCGCTCAAAGCTGTTTGTTAATCCAGCATACACACAGCCCTGGTTGTGCATTTTGTTACAGACACATTTGTTTCTATTGGAAATAAGTCTTGATTCTTAAAATGGAATCCATGAATGGCAGGTCACAAAGAAATGAGAGTTTGCACAGAGGATCTCACTGTAATGGCAATGGTGACATGATGATCATGTTCCTCATTAAGAAGCAAATGAGTTTCTCATACTGCATTTCAGTCTGTGCTTTGTTGGTGGACCCAGTCAGGGCAAAGGCAAGGAAGAGAGGAAGTGAAAGCTGGAGACAAAGATGGAGAGACAAGGAGAATATAAAAGCAACTGCCGTCTCAGGCAGTTTACTTTTCAAAGGCAACGGAAGGGCAAAATGCTTCGTGTAAAAAGAAAATTACTTTGCCAAGAGTATGCTTTTACAAAGAGTCAAGTTAATTATTCAAAGCAGAGGCCCATGAATTCCCACAATTTAGTCATTCTAATCTGACATATTCGGGCCCACTGAGCTGCTTCTTATCACCGAGACTTTGATAATTGGCTTAGACATATCAAATAAACTTTCTGGAGAATTCAGCAGTAAGCAGGTATGACATCCTAATAGGGGTTTTATTAGGCATTTCTCTGTGCAGTAATGTATTAGCAATCACTGTGACATTTTCTGCTCTGAGGGGTTTTGGCCTTGTGCTTTTTTTTTTCTTTTTCTTTTTTCACACTCATGGAAAAATAAATTTATTCACAGCCAAGATCTAATCCAACACACCACTCTGTTTACTCTGGTTTCCAAAGGAGCAGGCCTCTCAGAATTAATGAAAAGTGACACATACATCATAGAAGAAAATGCAGCGTCTTCAGTCAGGCATAACTGATAGCAGTGATCCCTTCTGATTCTGTAGATAGAGGGGAAATGTAGACCTTGTAATCGCACCATTCCCCACAATGGGATTGCTGCTAATAGGCCAGAATTGATCCCATGCTCCCCACCCAAGCTGTGCCACCCAACAGTGTACCTGAATGAAACCTAAGCTTAGTGACAAATAACCATCTATCTGTAATTCGTTTCCTACAAGGACACCATAACTGCAGTTGTTTATAATATAGCCAGAGATGATTTTATTCTCTGGACAATGAGTTACAGTTCAACAACATCTGGAGGCTCACAGATTCCCCACGCCTGCCTTATGGGATACTATCTGTTCACTTTCCATCATTAGGCAGTGATGGCAAAGATGGTGAATAACAGATAACACTGTTTGGAACAGGGAAATGAAGTGGGACCCTGGTGTCCCTTGAAGTGTGAAATGAGTTGCCCACCAAGAAAACAGACCTTACAGTAAAGTACATTGTCTGAGGTCCTATTATCAGAATCTCCAAAATGTCCTTTCTTTCTGCAACAAAGTTGCATGTCAATAATTAGCCTTCCACCAAAATTATTCTTTTTATTTTAATTTGATGTTATTTCCTCTAAAAGACATCCCTTGAAGGATAAAAACAGTTGTAGTTCACCAACTGAACTACAATTTTAAAAATACACACTATCTACTGAATCAAATCCATATAACAAAACCATACGTAGCACCAAGCTAGCCAGCTGATCTCTGTAAAACTCTCAAAGCCTTGGACCTTAAAGCCAACAATCTACATTTTAATTCTCTCAGTTGTTATAGGTCTGTGCTGAAGTCCAAAACATCCGAGCAATGAATTTAGGTCATCCCATTGCTAAGTCCTCCTTTATAAAGACTCCATAGGTTTTTAATGTCAACATAATTGGATTGTCAAGCATGAGAGCAGTTGATATCCATTACATCCTCTTTGGCTATTAAGAGAAAGAAAGGCATACTGTACCCTAAAACATCCATAACACACCAGACCTGAAAGCAAAGCACTGGCTACCTATTAATTTCTGGAATCAGTTCAAAATCCTGTTTCTAACATTTTAAGCCTTAGGTCAGGTGTGGCTCAGCTATAGGGAAAATGTAGAGGATCTAGACTTGCTTTATGACTCAGGCCACCCAGATTAAGGATGGGGATGATGTCTTCCACATGTAGTTGAACAGCAGTTCCCACCAGCCTTACCCAGTGAGAATTGGGAACTGGTGGGAATTGCAGCCAACATTTGGAAGATGATGTTCTCCAACTACGTTGCCTGAACCTTAAGGGCCTCCTTGTTCCAGTCTGCTTCCCTTGCTTGCCCTTTGTCTCACCATCTGAAGAGATTCCTCCGCATCTTATTAGGCCACAAAACTATACTCTCTCTAATAGTTGTGTCTCATTTTGAGAACTCCTGCCCAGGGAGGTCTATCTAATGAAACCTCCTCTATGCTTTAGAAGGTCTGTAACATTATTTTGAGAGATGGCAGCTTTTGACTGCTAGTTTTGAGCTGGTCATTAATTGCTGGCTGATTTGTGTGTGTGTTCTATGACTGATAGGCTGTATAGGAAAATTATTGTATTTTATTGTAAGCAGCTGCAAGAGCTTCTTGATTAGTCAGTGGGGTGTGAAATGCCAGGCATAAATGGAAGCAACTATTTTCTAGTTGCAATTCCAACACCACAAATATACTACCAGAGTTAAGCCCTCTAAAATGTTTTGTCATTTATTCACTACACGTATATGCAAATCAAACAGCATTTATTTCAGTCCATGGACCATAAAAAGAATACAGTTTAGGTACAATCAAACTAAAACTGGTTTTGTGTGTGTGTGTGTGTGTGTGTGTGTGAAATTCATGCAAAAATCTTAGATAAACTTACCAGGAAGTAACTTCCATTGACCACAAGCAAGCTTCCTTTTGGGTACACATGGATGATATTGTGCTGTCAATGCCATGACATATTACCTGAGTCAATGTATAACCTTTTATGTTTAATTCTAGAAGTTTATTATGTATTTTAAAAAAATAATTTTTAAAATTAAAACATTCAAATAAACAAAACCAATGGCTCCAAAAGATTTATGTACAGCTCAAAATAATTTCTAATTACTACTCAAAAGCCAGAATACTGGCCTTGGCAACTTTTCATGGCAGGACCAGAGATTACATAAGTGTAAATATTTTCTCTGATGTTGTGCAAGGTGATATCTAGCCCCTCCTTGGACAATGTTTTCCCCCAGGCTACAAAACAGTGGCTGGGTGATACCTAGGTGCAGTTTCATCCCCAATCCCAACAGCCAGTGATTCACTGTCAGCTATCATTGCACAGCCAAGGAAAAAGGAGCAGCCTTCATTGTTCTGGATTTCCAACATGAGAACACTCTGCCAGTGCCAAATACAATCATGGCCATAGTTTCCAGAGACCATAGTTGCTCCCACATGGACCATGCCTCTTTTTTGGAAGAAATAATCCTCCCTTGGGACACCTTACTTGGTGGACTATTACAGCTACATTGGCAAGCATAATTTGTTCTTCAGTGAGAACAGGACACCTATAGATTACCCAAGCAAATGATATTGCTCAGTTTTCTTCTTAAGGCGAAGAGGGATGCTGACAAGAGAATCAGCATCCCTAGTTGTTATAAGGTATAGATATCCCAGGGTCAGTGCTGGCCCAAGGTATGTTACTTCCTGAAGCAACAAAGAAGATAGTGCCTAGCTCCATTCCATGTATAGAAGCTGGGCTAGCAGTTGAACTTTACATCAACAGTTACAATGGAAAAGGCCTGCTACCACACCAGAGGAGTATGCTTATTTAGAGAAAGACAAAACAGATTTGTTTTCCACAGAGATGTAGAGCCATGGGGTTCATAAGGAACAGTTGTAAGGCAGCCATACTGCTGAACCCCCACCATTTGCCCCCTGAAGCACTTTTCTCACTCTGGGCCTACACTGTTATAGTGCCATTATTCCGTCTTCAACATCCTGTGGAATTCTGGGGTTTGTACTTTATTGAGGCTAAGGAGCCTCTAAATGCCCCTCCCTAAACTGCAAACCCCAGGATTCTACGGGATGTGGGAAATGGAATAATAGCACGGTAACAGTGTAGTGCAGAAACGCCCTATATCTAACAGTATGGTCAGCCCTTAAGGTGTGGCCTTAAGAATACACTGGACTGTCTCCAAAATTCAGCCTCCAAAATTCCTACCATTATATTTGCCAATGAGCCACTATCTGTAAAAGCTGGTTGTAAAAGGCTGATGGCAGTATTAAGGCTTTCTGTTTCTTGAAGGCTTACATTAGACTGTGGCCATTTCCATACCGGGCTTCTGAAATGGTGCAGAGCAACCTCTCACGGAGGTCTTCTACACCCTAGAGTGGACTGGCGTGGACTACTTTTTGTAGTTCCACACCAGAATCCACTCAGGAGCGGCCGGAACTAGCCACGCTGCGTGTTTTTAAAAAACCTCTTTTTCGAGGTTTTTAAAAAGCACGGAGCGCACGGCCCCGCGCCGCTCCGTCGCCCGGCTCCGAAGTGGATTTGCAGCCGCGCACAAGTGCGTGCCTGCAGATCTGCCGGGGGCGGGCTTCTGGCTGGCGAGCTTCTCCAGTTGGTGGAGAGCCTCCACCAACCGGAAGCCGCCATTTGGGACGCCGGAGGACTGCGGGGCAGCGAGCTCGCGCTGCTCCACGTGGCGACGGACTTACCTGGTTTCAGGTAAGCTCCATTTTTGGATGTTTTCGCCCGTTTCCCCCACACACGTGTGAAAAGGGCCCGTGATACAAAATCATTCCTCAGAGACACAGACACAGAATACATATAGAAAGTCAGGTCAGAGGATGTTAGCCTGCTACTTCTTGATATGCAGGAAACTGCCAGCAGAACATTTTCAATATGGCAGAAATCAAAAGCGCAGTTGAGGCTAGCAGAACACATAAAGTGAAATGGGAGGAGATTCTTAATGATGAGCCTGCACCTTTGTGTTTTCCTTAGATTATATTATACAGTCATCCCTCCACATTCACTAGGGTGAGGGGCACAGGACCCCCATGATAGTGGAAAAGCTGTGAATAACTCTAGGCCCTCCCAAACCATATTTAACACACCAAAAATTCCTGTTCAACCCACCATGTATTCCTTTGAGACATGAAGGCTTCTTCACAAGACAGAAGTGGGTGGCTGTTGGGGCTTAGTGCCACCTCCACTGCTGGCTCACATTATTTTTAATAGGGACTTACAAGCCTAGTTTGTAAATTTCTCAGTCTCACAAGGCTTGCAGTCCCTATTAAAAATGGAACGGGGAGGCAGCAGAGGTGACAGCAAATAATCCATGAATAATCAAATCCACAAAAGTGACACCCACAAAGGTGGAGGGTTGACTGTAGTACCTTTTCCAGAGCTTATAGACAGTATTATTTGCCCTAGATCTCCCAAAATTCACCCTCATGGGCAGCAATGGCCATGCTGCCTGCGGGATTCTGGGAAGCCAACTTTCCTAGGCTTAGCCCAAACCATATACATATTGGATTAGTCCCAGGTAGAGATCTTTAAATCAATAGGACACAGTAAATTAGCACATAGGTAAACCATTAATTCAGTGTGTCTACTCCAGTTAATAATGAATTTAAAATAGAGTGGAAACTGGGTACCCCTCCAAATACCCCAAATATTATTGGATGGCAAACTCTAGCAGAGCAGCCCCAGCCAGCACAGACAACAACAAGGAATGCTGGGAGTTGGAGACCAACAACACCTAGAGAGTCCCAGGATTCCCAACCCTAAATGTGGCCACTGTATGCCAGTAGTATCTATCTACCCCTTCAGGAGACATTAGGAGAGTCATGTGTACCCAGTCTAGCAAACTTGTATCAATGAGGGCCAAGATCTGGCACACAATCCCACTTCTCCATCTCAGTTGACACATTCTGAATGCCCCCAAAGGACTATTTTTACCTGTTAATGCCTATAATGGCTGACAGCATGGATGGAAAAGGTGATAATGCTTTGTGAAGTCGAAGGTAGTTGAAAAACAAGAAGAGCACTGTATAGGGAGGCTGATTCATTCAATCATGGCCCTGAGTTTGAAGACCTGAGCAGGGCTATTAATAACAACGTCTCTTGGGGGGTTCACATTCATAGAATTGCCATAAGTTGCAGCTTGACCTGACAGCACATCACAACAAAATTCCTGCCATTAAAGGTGCAGTTAACAATGGCTGGTCAGAAACCCTCAAAAGGGGAAGAGAAAGATACGAGCACAGGAAGATGCTGCTTTCTCCGCCACTTTCTCTCCATGTCTATCTGATTCTTATGAGCTATTGGCAGGAAGCACTGGGCCACATTCGCTCTTCTCTTTTCATTGCACAATTATAGCACTCTGATTCCACTTTAATTGCTATGGCTCCATCCTGATGAATCTTGGAATTTGTAGTTTAATGTAGTATTTAAAATTCTCTGTCAGAGAATCCTCATGCTTCCCCAAACTACAAATCCCAGGATTCCATAGGATGCAGCCATGATAGTTATAGTGGGATCAAAGTGCTTTAACTGTGTAGTATGGAAGGGAAAGGCTACATGCCTAACATACTATTAAGACTACTAGAATCAGTCAGATTATTGGGTAAACAGGGTTCGGACTTATAAACAACTCCCCTCTTACTCCCTGTTGTCCCACTCCTCCCAGCCAAGGGCAGTACTTGCGAACTCCAGATCTAAAGACAACAAAGGAGCAGTGAATCATTGTGTGTTCTGCATGTTAATTTGCTTTGATGTCAAAGGAGTTGATTACCATCGTGTTTGTGTTTTAGAGCTGAAGTTTTAAGAAGACAGATATTGAACCTCTGTGGCTGCACTTCCAGCTGTTTTGCCCAGAGAGATAAAAGATAATCCATGGCTAAATAATGTGGCTCTTCAGATAAAAATCAACTTTCAAGTGTGCTGCAGGGAATAAAATCAGTCAGCCCTGTCCTTAAAAGTTAAGTTTCCAGATTTTTTTTTTAAAAGACTGTTTTATTTTTAGCAGTAGTACCAATAACAACAAAAACTTACTTGGCATCACTGCAATTGCCAAGGTGCACTTTCTATCCTAGAAAGATTTGGAAGAGCATCTGCACATTCAAAGCTTAATTTGATTTCTTCTTCTAAATGTTCATTTTGCATGGGACTCACAATGTCTGCTATAGAAACAAATGCAGGTTGGTGTTACCCTGTGAACTGGGGGTCCCGGGAGGGACGCCAAAATGTGCTCAACTAAAGGTGGAGAAAATTAGCTCAGAGCACTGCTTAGCGTTATGAGAGGCAGGGTAACTTAGCGAGATCTTGAACCCTATGTCTACGGGGTCGGGTCGAGTCAGGGAGAACACAGAAGTTGAAATAATAATTGATGTTTATTAAATACAAGCAAAACAGTGTATGTGACACACTCATACAAGATAACTAAAGAAAATAAAGGTTGGAGTGGTATAGAGGGATTTTTAGGGGAATTGCTGGTTTGGGTGATACTTCATCTGTCCTGAAGCCCAGGAAAAATAGAGAGTGAAGCTGGGATGTGATGTAGCTCAGCACGTGGAGCTGAGGGGAGGCTCGCCAAGCAAAGCGGCAGCAAGGCGGGATGAAACTCGGGAGCGTTCCAAGGAAGGTCTCGGAATCAAGGGTTTTTATAAGTAGAATTGTGACTGCAGGCTATGCCGTACTTGGGGGAAAACAATAGATTTGGAGTTGGAGACAAAGCCTCCGAAAGGTCAGAACCTGAATGATTGAGTTATCGTAGCGATTCTCAATAGAGTAGCCAGTATGCAGACGCAGAGTACTTGGGTATTGCATAGTTTACCCATCAAGCTGCCATTGCGGGGCAGAGGCTCTTTTGTAAGTGGCGTGCATACTTAATTTGAGTACTTGCCTGGAGGTCTCCTAAACCAGTGAGTCAGCTATTTCTGGCCTGCCTGTATTGTAGTTTGAATATTACGGCTATTAACGGCCGAGCTTGTTTACGTGCTTGTCCGGTGGCCTCGCAAGCACGTGGAGAGGAATAGAGAAGTGCAGCCGAATTGTGATATCAAGGGATATCTTTTAATATCCCCAAAGCTCGGACTAGCCAGGGCAGTAACATTCGCATCTGATGAAATGTTTCAAAGAGACCTGCAACCTATTGTGAATTTTGGATTAGTGTACCTGTGTGTATGATATACAAATTTAGCCTTAGTCTTGTGGCCCCTTACATATTAAACACAATTCTCTGTTCCATATACTCCAATAGACTAACCAGGATCTGTTGGCCCCAGTATCTGCTTCAGATTTTTCTGTGAACTTTAGATGAGTTATCTAATGTGCCATGCCTGTTTGGGGGAATAGAATTCAACACTTTTAATAACTTCCTTAAAGCTCAGACTAGAACCCACAGCAGATTCACTGCCCCACTACTATCAGATTGCACTACAAACCAGAGCACCCTTTAAAATCCAGAGCCACCCAATGACATCAGAGCCACCAGCTACCATATGTCTGCACTGCTCATAGTAAGGGTATCACAGAGCCCTCTGGACACAGAAGCTATTTCTTTATATACATTAGGACTTCCTCATTTTCCTTCTATGACCCCAGCTCTGTGCACTGTATAACTGCAGAGCAAGTAATGAGGGGAGGTTTGATTGGTGGGGACAGCTATAATCTGAAAAGCAACTGGCTATGAGAACCTGGAAGTTGCAATCTGAAAAGTAACTTTTTCAAGATCTCCTGTAATCTACAAGTGTGTCATGTACTTGTAAACAAATATAGGCAATCCTTTCCAAATCTGTTCTTCCACAGCTGCATACAGAATACCGCCCCAAAGTCTGCAAGAGCCAATGAATGGGGGAGTGGAAACTGATAGATTTAATGATCCAAATTTTGAGTGAAGGCAGTTGAATATGCCTTTCATAGGCCTTAAGGCTTGATCTACAGATGAAGCATAATGAGGTGGAAGTGAGGCGATTAAGAGTCAAAAAGTAGAACTAGATAGCTTCATGCTGCAAGTGTAGGATTACATCTTTGGATTTTCCCTGTGTTAAGATGCGGGGATTTCCTAGAAGCATAATGCTGGCATAGGAGGGAAAGAATTTTTCTCCTGTATGTGCTCGTGTTTGTTGTTCAGTTGTATGGAGTGGAACCATCAACACTGGCACTCCTCATATGAGCTCTAAAGTGGTACAGCCAAAAATTTAACCACTACAGCCTCACATGTTATTCTCCCACAAATGTAGACCAAAATATAGGCAGCTGTCAAGAAGTGTCAATTAAATGAAAATAGAGGTTCCAGCCTCTGTAAGTGCAACATTAACACTTAATATCAATCCAAAATTCCCCAAACTCAGTTCAGATGAGAAGGAGAATCCAGAGTGATATACTTTATTCAGACCCTTAATAAACTAGCAGAAGGAATTCTGTTACTACAAACTATATTGAACAACATAAATCACAGCACACGGCCATCAGATCATAATGACTTTGGGTTGCTACCGACAAGGGATTGATTCAGATCAATGGCTTAGAAGTGAGAGGTTGTTCATCCCATTACCAGCCCCCTGAGCCATCCAGAATCCACAAAAGTATTTAGGAAAAGTAAATTATCTGTGGATATTGCCATACAATAAAAACGTTTCTCATCTGTCCCTACAAAATTACATAGTAAAATATATGTACTGTAACTTAATATGGGAACACTGATTGGCTATGCATGTGTGTGTGTGTGTGTGTGTGTGTGTGTTCAGAAATAGAAAGCCTTTGCTCATAGTATTTCTTCCTCTATTGTGTACACACACACACACACACACACACACAGGGAAGGAGAGGGAGAGAGAGAGCCCAGATACTAGAAAAAGCCTGAAGCTCAAGGTTAGAGCAGATGGATTACATTCACTTGGTCTCATATGCAATGTCTGGCCATCCTAACAGAATAATATCAGACAAATAAACTGGGGAAAACCCAGTTCCTGAGATCTTAGGTATTTCCAATGGAATAGCTCGAAGAGATGCTCCATCAAAGATGACGTGCTATTATTCCATCTTACCTTTCTTAATGAGTTTTCTTTTTGTACGAAAGAAGAATGAAGAAGTCATGAGAAAACACAAGAAGTTAAGAAATGACAGACATTGGCTGAGATCCTACATCAAGCAGCTGGAGCACAATGCTCTGCTCATCCTCTTCTGTCCTCACTATGTAGATATTTTTTCTGGACAGGGTGCAAGTTACTATGCTCTAGCCCTTTGCTCCCTATGCAACATTCTATCACTCCTGAAGCTATCAAGCTCAGGAGAGGTCACTGCTACTAAGGATGGAAAGAATGTTTTAAAATATTGGGGAAATAGGGAAAAAAAGTATTTCAAGAAAAATCCTGGACAAACAAGAATCTTCTCAATTAGGGACTTATTCTGTGCAAAATTTGCACATAGTTGAAACAGCATTTTCTGCACTGAAATGTTGTTTTTCTATGCAGGAAATGTGGTTTTCTCCACAGAAAATGGTTGTCTGCACAAAACAACCACATGCAAATTTTGCACAGATCAATCCTGAATTGATAATACATTTGAAAACTGCATGGTTTTCAAAGACTTTCTCACAGCAGAAAGAAAATTGCTGCATTGTTAGCAATTATTCATTGCTAACTTTGAGAAGAAATTCAGTGAAGAATTGCATGCCTACCTGCTACTGCTTACCTATGGAGTGGGGCAGAGCAGGAAGGCAAGTCAGACATTAAAGAGGCAGCTCATCTTGGCTGAAAGAGGAAAGGAAATAGCAGCACACTCACAGATAGAGCACACCCTCCAATCCCTTCCCCTTAGAGACTATCATCTGAACGGCCTGACTCCAAAACATGACATTGTCCTAGTATAGCAGCTACTCATTTTCTGACAAATATTTAACTTCACTGCAGGTCCACCACCAGAAGAAGTTATAGGGCTGCATCACAGATAGCAATTCAGCACATAGATCCCACCTGATCCTATAATGGTACTCATTCTGACCTTGTCCAGACAGCCAGTGGGCTCCCATTTCAGCTGGCCTCCAATTCAGATCAATGATCCTGGAAGAAGATTGTCTCAGATTTCGAATGAAGTGAAAACTAAAGGATGAAAACAAAACTATCTGACAAATTGTATCTCCCCATATGAGCCTGAGATCCCCAGTTAAGGCCCTTTTTTCAGTTCTATTGCCTTCCCTGGCAGGGCTAGTAGGGATATGGGAGAGGTCCTTCTTGGTGGCTGCCCTATCTGACCAAGGAGAATAAAATGGCCCCCTGCTTGCTGTCCTTCCGTTGGCAGGCAAAGACTTCATAAGAAGTTCTGACTGACTTTTAGAACTGAAGGATTTAAAAGTAAGGGCTTTCAAAAAGACCCTGCATTGTTTTAATCGTGATCTTCTTAAACTGCTTTCATATTATCTTTAATTGTGTGTTTAAAATTGCATAGATATTGTTAATAGTTTAATTCTATTCCAATGTTGATCCTTTTTACGTTTTTAGCAATATCACACTCATTTTAACTTAATTTGTAGAAATTAAATTATACCTCATCTTTTCCCCATCTTGGCGGGACATAAATAGAGAGTAAAAATGGAGATGAGAGGAGGATTGAAAAGAGAAAAATTGATGTTTGACAATTGAGAAGAAATTAGCCAAACTAGTTCAGAACACAGCCATACTATACAATCAGAAAATAAAAATATTCTGATCCAATCAAAGATCAATCAGATTAATTGGTAAATTTATGTTACATTAAGGAATGTGCAAGAAATCTGTTCAGTTCACATTTTGATATCTACTAAGACCCTCTTTTCCTAATACATAACCCCAAAAGCACACTTTTCCTTCGAATTCAGTGATAAACATCCTCAAGAAAATTTATATTACTTGCCTTTTCAAAAAAAAGTGTATACTGGTAGGAAAAGGGTTGAATAAGAGAAAAGGATAAAATCTAGAATGGGGCAGTGATTTGAACATTGGACTGTGGCTCTGGAGGCCACAGTTTGAATCCCTGCTCAATCATGGAAACCCACCGGGTGACTTGAGGCAAGTTACACTCTCTCAGTCTCAGAGGAAGGCAAAGGCAAACCCCTTCTGTACAAATCTTGCCAAGAAAATCCCATGATAGGTCCACTTTGGGGTGCCATAAGTCAAAAACAACTTGAAGACATGCAATGACAACAATACGAAAATATTGCCTTTTAGCATGATAAAACAGAAGCCATAATCACACACTGCTGCAATAACAAATTTAAGAATGAAAAAAATAAGAAATTGAGAATCTGAAACTGAGAGACTCAAGCCCTTTTCGCACCTTACCTTTTCGCGGAGGTGAGGGGCGGCGCTCACACAAGAAGCCTTCGGAGGAAGGCTTTTGCATCCCTGCTGCTTGGACTCCGCACCAGCTTCCTGGTCTTGCAAGTGCCCTGCCCGCACCCTGCCCCTTCCTTCCGCAGTGCAGCCTGGGAGCTGTAGGCTGCGCTGGGGCAGGAAGCGCGACCGGACCGGCTCCGGAGGCTTCGCAGGGCAGGTAGGTGCACCCCAGGCCCCGACCGGTGCGCAAGTGCGCACCATTTTCAGCTAAAAGCCGAAAATAAAAAGATGCATATGCGCTGCACGTCACGCTCTTGAGTGTTGCGTAAATGTGAGTGCGTCATGCAGACCGCTCCTCACATTTACACGACGCTCAAGGGGCCCTTTCGTTTAAGAAACACCATGCAAAAAGGGCTTCAGCCATCCCTAGTTATATTACATTATTCCAGAAATGGCTGAGATGGTTTTACACTGGGAAGAATAGAAGCTCTTATTGCATCCCGCTTCATACAGTGAAAGGCAAAATAAAATGTCACCAAATCTTAAAATAGTACAAGAGTGGAAAATGTTATATCGCAGAAGCCTAGTTAAAATACAAACACTACTTTTGAAATGCATTTTTACTCCCGCCCCCACCCATCTGCAAAATCCAATTAAATTTCATCAGGAGTTTTGTCAGATTCTTTTTGTTTAACATCACAGACCTACATGAAATAGATGAAAGGGGATATGAGCTTCTCTTCTCAGATCAGATCAGTTGTTCCAATCTAGCTAGGGACCTCTATGCTTTTTTTCAGAGTGGTACTGACACAGAGTGTCAGTGGGGCAGTGAATCCATCTTAGATTTTTGCCCAAATTTTAAGTGCAGTAATTATTTACTTACTTACTTCTATCCCACCTTCTTCCCCAAATGGTAAGCAGCCTACAACATGTTAAATACAACCTCATAGTCAGAACAATATGTGGTACAGAAGTTAAAAAGCATGAAATAATTAATTCAATTAAAACATCTCTTTAAGATAGTAACTTACAACCATTAAGAACACATAAAGCACTTATTATGTATTAAAAACAGCACATCCATTGCACATCCTTTTGCTCCAACCAGTTAAAGGCTGTAGGCCTGTTTAAATAGGAAGGTCATTTCCTGTTGGCAAAAATATTGCAGAGAGGGGGCCAACAGGTATCCAGAGTGCAAATCATATTTGTGAGAGTGGTCAGCATCTTGCATAGTCTTCAAAGTATGGAGTAAAACGTGGAATGGATTGAGTACCGCACCGACACTGGAACTACCAACTACTGCTGACTAGCGAGACAGAGAATATAGTCCAGTCTCCCAAGCTATACTGGCAGGGTGAAGAGCAAGGGTGGGGGGAATAATCTATTCTTTTACCTACACCATTGGGAGAACAGCAGAGTGGTATTAAAAAGTCAATAATTAACTCATCACCTTGAGCAGGCAATTTTGTATGTCCATATGCCAAGTTGTGAGACATATTAGCCAAACTCTGGAAGTTAGAATTGCTGTCATCTGGATTTCCAAAATTCCTAATAATGGAGAGACAGGACTAGCAAATTCTTGTGCTTCGGAGGCTTTAGAGGGATGCTGGAGAAAAAGGATGACTGCTGTAAAAAAAAAAAGGGCAAGGAAAGAGATATCAACAGGCAACAAGAAACTCCACGTGGACTTTTGCCAGCTTTTTAAATGCAGAGAGGAATTAATAAACCCTCCAAGTGATGAAAAAGACAGAATAAGAGAAGTGGTGAATTATTCCATAAAAAATATGGAAAATTTAGTCTACAGTAATTACCCTTACATCTACCACTACATTGGTAACTAACAACACAGCAAAAAAAAAAAAAAAATTACTCTTCAACTACATTGAATGCAAACAAGTGAGTGCAGTTTAATAAAGGAATAATCATATCCCCAATAAGTGATGGATGATGACTGAACAGAAGCAAAAAGAATTCAAACAGTGTTTCATTTTAGTCAAAGTTCACATGCAAATGCATACACTCACTCTCTCTTGTGTAAACTTACACATAGCTAAGAGAGAGAGTAAAAGTGTAAGTTGGGGAAGTCAGTTTTCTCTGGTAGAAACAAAAATTGGGGAACATCTAGCCACAGTTGTTTCAGGCCAGAATTCTATTGTGCAGCATAAGCAGTGGCAGTAGATGGCTGTGGTGCATCGGTCCTTAACGAAGTAAGGGCTTGCCTGCTCAGAGAAGGCATATTTTTGTCTGCCTTCCCTCATCATTACTGCATAATCTTTGAAAAACTGCAATCGCTGTCATAGTGCACCAAAAGGATTTTGGTCACTGTGTTAATATATTCTGTAGTCAGGAAGTGTATGAAATAAAAAGTGCTGTAGCTCAGAGGATGTTCTAGAATGACTGAGATCTATCACCGCACATCTGAAGATGAAGATGCTGTGCTACCTGCTGCAAGGTGCTCAGAACCTGGAGACAGTGTTCCTTCACAGCATATATCAAGCATAAATACTAACCCTAGAGCCAGGATTATGCAGCATTCCAAATATGTTATAGCAACAAGTACTGTTGTTTGAGCCTGAGATCAAATGACCTTACCAGAATGAATGAATGAATGAATGTACCCAAAACTACCAAATATACCCCAGTCTGTCTTTCCATATCTGGCTTGTTTTTCTCCTGCCTTTTTCATCTTCTAATGTTTCAGGGTAAGAAGCTGGAAAGATAAATTAGCTACAGTTCTAGGTTTATGGTCTATATGAGCCAGAATTCATATGGCAATAATAAACCATGTGTTTTCTATGTAATTTGTAATTTGGCTACAAACCATGGTTTGCTTGTGGGGATGGTTTTGGACACAACAACAAACCAGAATTCAACAAACCAGAATTGGCTCTACCATTTGGTGTCACTCCAATATGTCTAATCAAAATATAGTATATTCCATCTCTCTGAAGTACATCCCAACTGTACTTTGTACAGGTGCTCCTTGCTTATTTGACAAGTAGGGACCAGAGTACAACTAAAAAGCAGAAACTGTCAAAATGTGGAACCCAGTCTATTTTTTTTAGCTTGCAAATGCATTTTGGCTGTTGAAAACTACAAATAACATACTATGTATCACTTGCAAATGCATGCAAAAGCTAAGTAACACAATAAAGTGTGTGTATACGTTTGTGTGTTTATATACACATATATACATATGCACATAAGTAGAAGTACAGTAAAATGAACAAAAGCTTACCTTTAAATATACACAAGCAAAATGAAAAAAACTGCCTGATGAATATATACTATATCGGAGAAGCACTGCACACAATTTCTAAGAGATGCATCATGAATCAATTAGGCACCATCTTTGGCAGTGAGTCGACCAAGAGAAAAAGCAGTATGTGGTTGCTTTCAATAATCCATTCTTTCAACCGTTTTCAATTACAACCAGAACCCATATATTCAGTGGCGGAGCTTGGAATGTGTGGAGGGGGGGCAGGAGGGGCCAGGGCACACGGGGGTGTGGCTACGGGCCGGGATGCCCCAAAAACATTGCCACCCAGGGCAAATCACCTCCCTGCCCCCACGTCCCTACACAACTGCATATATTCAACACGTGGTCAAAAGATCAGATCATGCATCAATTCTGGTTCTAACGGAAAAGGGTCAAAAATGTGGATCTTCAAAAAGCGGACCATCTGTAAGTGGGGGACATTTGTATAGAAATGTAACAGACCCACATTTGACGACACAGAGCAATCTCTGTTGCATGGAGTTTTAACACCAACCTGAAATACAATGTGTGCCAAGTACCTCAGCAGGAACAGCATTTTCACCATTAAGTTTAGGATTAAAGGTGAAATGTCCTATGCATTTTGTGTTGAAATTCCCTTTCCCCCACCTTCTTTCTCTTCTTTCCCCTGACAAATGCAAATACTTCACTGTTCAGTTAAGTCATTACTCTCCTGCTGCTCTGGTCTGATTAATTCTCCTAATATTAGCTGGCGATTCATTTTATCCCCCCCATATCACAAGTCCAGCTGAAGGAGATAAGTGGCTGATAAAGGATCTTTGAGAACAGTTACAAATGATTCACTTTCAAAAGAATAATAAAGCAGCTGTATGGAAGTGTGAAGAAACCATCCCATACATTGCATGTAACTAATCTCATTTTAAAACTTCGGCAAATTAGTCAATAATCCTCACTGTCACCCTGCTGTTCATCCAAACTTTGGTGCAGAAACCCAAATGCTGAAATGCAAATATTTAATTAGTTTTTAATGGTGAGGTTTATTTTTACTAAATCTGGTCATCTGTCTCAATTATTTTCTCCATTTCGTATAGTTAACCGCTAATTGTCATTCCTGGGAGCTTGCTCCTCCCCACCCTACCCCTTTCTTACTTTGCATTCCATTTTCAAAAGTAACTTTGATGCAAACAGTTTTGCTCTTCTATGCAAAAAGCACCATGCTAATGAGAGATAAATCTTCATGCGTGCCGTCTGTAGCATGACACTAATAAAATCTAAAACCCTCATCTTCAAAGCACCTCTGGCCCAGTTTAGTGCTGAATCACTGCACCCTGTGCGAACACGACCTCCTACCGTAGTTACGTTCTCTGAAAACAAAATGCTGACTCTCAGTGAGCCTGGGAAGCAGGTAAGAAATGAACACGAACATCCCACGGAGAAAAAAAGTATGAAAAGATTTTGATCATTTAGGATGGTTGCCTTCTGAAAAAGCTAGCTTCTCTCAGAACCAACGCAACACTTTGCAGCAGGGTTCACCCCCCCCCCAAGGCAGAGTGAATCAGCCAGACCTTGGGGGGGCTTGACGGCCTTTTCTGAACCCCCTAGTCACTTCCCCCTACCTGGTGGATAGAATTATGTGTGCCACTTCACATGTCCTATTCATCTAAATGGACCTGCTGCCCTCAAATATGCTGAAGAATGCTATTGCCAGCATTCAACTGACAGTCCAGGCAGCTTCTGAATGTGGAACAGGGAACCATCTTCTCCACTTTAGGCAGCAAAATGCCATAGGCCAGCACTGTTCCCATGGCTTTAACTATCTAGAACTAATACTTTGAGGGGGTGATTATGCACATACCTATTCCAGTGTTAGTAGTGAGCTGGTCTAGAACTAGAGACCTTTAGACTTGTGTGCTGCTTCCTCTGAAGGTGAGCCACCCAAGGTTTAGAAGAGATGTATGAAATTACAACAATCCCCTAGGTTCAAGCAAAGTCTCGCTCAACCAAGCAGCCCCATGGTTATGACTGGCATAGGTATAAATGCTGACGTGGTCAGGTTCTTTGCCTTAGTAATTGTCTGGGCTTCACTGTAAACCTTTCCATGAACTTAAAGGTTTCTGCATGTTTTTAATGCTCATTTTCTAGTACTAATGCATCAGCACACATGCCACATAGCTGGGTAGGCTAACATATCTATTCCCAGGATATGACATTGCAACAGGTGTCTATGAATGCACAAACAAACAAAATCTACATGATCTCTACATCTTGTGACATAGACAAGGTCTACATGATCTCTGCCTCTTGTCATATAGTTGGAACTAACCAAAAGGATTCGGTCTGTGGTCTTGGATCCATTGGCACATGGCTTTAAGGAAAGAGGAGGGCAAGTAGTGACCCTGTTGCAGATCCCTAGCAGAATGGATCAGGCTCATGGGCTACGAGTTCTCCTTCTCTCTTCTAGCAGAAGATACAGAGTGTTCTGTTGGGGGATTCCAGGGGACATGCTGAACGCCAACATGACCCACAGAACGCCTGCGTTTCAAAACAGGCAGACGCAAAAACCAGCATAGGTTTAAAAACAGACAGAGGCCAGAGTTGAAGCCAAAACTAAACTAGTCTTTATTGCAAAACAGCTTAAGTAACATAAAGAAGTCAAAAGCTAGGTGAAATGCATCGTGTGTCTCTCTCCTCGTACAGCATGACAGAGAGAGCCATGCTAACAAGTTTAACAGCAAGCAAAGGGGGAGTGAATCAGAGAAAGAGAGGAAGAGCTGTGAGAAAGTCCTAACAGCAGATATAGCTACTGTGGATTGTTTTCCAAACAACACATACATTCCCACAGGAACTGAAACAAACCAGACACCTCTTATCACACCGGCTGGGTCAGGCCGACTTGCCAGTTACCATGACCACGAGCGCAGCAGAGGAACAAGACTCAAACTTAACCCTTTAGGCAGGGATCTGGAAGCCTAATACTTAACATGTTCCTGCAGAACTGCCTCTCTTTGACATTGGAATCTGCAAGTTTCCTGTTGGAGCTACTTTTAAAAAATGGTTGGTGAAAATGAGAGAATTGAGGTACCATGCACTCATCCTCCATGTACAAGATCAATCTGTCAATATGTCAGTGAGTTGAGGTGAGCATTTGTTGTGGACCAGAAACTATGGAGGGACATACTGTTTCTTCCCATGGGGATCTTCCTGGCTAAGTACTTTGTGAGCATACGTGATGTGCAGGGAGAGAAAGATGCAGAGAGAAATGATTCTGAGACATTCCAATTACAGAGGAGGTCAGGTCCCATAAATACCTCCCATTTATCTCAGATGTTTTAAAGGTGACAGTGATTTTTCAGTAGTAAGATATAAAAGGTGTTTACTTTGAAGTGTAATGTCTTCTTTTTTCATATGTCTAAGAATGAAAGAGCCTTTTTATCAAGGACCCAAATGCAGCCATGTACAATTGGGGATGGAGCATGGCCTTTTCCACAATGGCACCCTATGCTAGTCACAATCAACTCTTCTGCACTGAACCTAATTGTGTACAACTACCACCCCCAGAAAGATTTTTTTCCAAATAGCAGACTGGCTGGAAGGAAATGTGGTCATTACTTTAAACCCAAAGTTGGGTGCACCCAGCACTTTATGACCTTGGAGATGCTGTGCAATTTCCATCCTCGGCCAATATTTAGACAGAGATGTCATCCCAAGAATGAGTGGAAATAAAAATGTATTGAATTGCTTCAGCACAGTTCACAGGCAAAGCACCATCACTGGCCAAAAAGTACAGCTTTTCCTTGACTGCTGAGAAAATGGATCAACTGGTTTGCCTTCCAGTTTCAAACCATATACTTATCCACCAAGAAACAGTGCTATCTAGTGGTCAGAGCAGTACCCTGAGATCTGACTTCAAGTCTCAACACAACCACGAAATTCACTAGGTGACCTTGTGTCTCTCAGCCTCATCTACCTTACTGAGTTTTTCTGAAGATAATGTGAGAAATATACGACCCACATATGTGCCCTTGGAGGAAAAGTGGGGATATAATAAACTGCTGTGGGAGTTCAGGAAAATAAATATAAGAGTGAAGTGAGCTTTTAATTTTGCTCCTTTAAAAAAAAAATCATGAACGTTAAGGTGACCTTGGGTGTGCCACACATTCACAGCCCCAGAAAAACGCATGATAATTTCACCTTAGGGTCGCCATAACTCAGAAACTACTTGAAGGTAAACAACAACAACATCAAATGTTTGCCTTTCTGTAGTTTAACCTCATTAAGCCAACATCATGGAAGCTTATTGTTCTCTTCCCCATTAGTCAGCTCGTTTTGGAGTAACATAACATAAATAGTTCTCAGTGAAGTTTGAAGTGGGTCCTATCACTTTGGTAAACACTGCGATCTTTTATGGTATGTCATCAGAGGGACTGGGGCAGCAACTAGTGGAGTCAGTTGACTCATGAACTGCATTCCACTGACTGCTATGTCAGAGGATTTTAGATTGAAAATTATTCGGAGTTGAAGCTCTTTCCCCCTTTATGTCATGCATAACGCTGATCATAGCAGCAGCATCTAATATTACATCCCTCTGCAGACCGATATGGAAGTTAATGCCAAGCAATTTGACATCGTTTATACAAATCTCGTTACCAGTGAGACCTAACTGAGTTGGTGTCTCAATTCCATCAGTTTGCAACATCAGCTTGAGAGGACAACAAAAATTACAATACTGCCATCCGCTCTGGAATGAGATTAAGGGACTCTGGAAAACAGATGCCACACTGATTCACAGAGTCATTGGGCCAGAGGGGTTACTGTTAAATCTATTTTATGATATACTGAAAGGCTTTCTGCCAATGTCAACATCTCTGATCTTTGATTCCATCTATAATATGCATGGTGTTCTTTTTGTAGGCTGGCACACTGGCTTTAGAGACAGTTTTTTTTAAAAAAAAACAATAATCAAGTGATCCTTACTGTTCTCGCAGCAATAATTATTAACAATTATATAGGGCTACCAACCTATTAAATAATTTTAGTTCACCATCTGCCTTTTAACTCAATCAGTTAATTAGTCTGTTAAATTTAAATATACTTACATAATACAAAAACCTCATTATGAGTGCCTCTTAAATATAATAAAGGATTATTAAAAAAGATTTACTTGCAATTTAGTCAGTAAACAAAGCTACTATTCATTGTTAGAAAGGCCATGTATAATACTTACTTTTTAGTGCTTTACTACAGGAAAGTAACTCAAGAGGAGGAGGATGGGGAAAAGAAGAACAGGACAAGAAGGAAAACTGCAACCCTGCTATTAGAGTGAGGTGATCACTGTAGGTAGCAGATTTGGGGTGTCATGAAAGAGCTGTAAAGTTTCTAGTTATTTTACTTTGTTATAACTGCATTTTAAATGCCAGGTAGAGGAGAGGTGCCTGTAAGACTGTACTTTATGAGCCAAGATAATTTTAGCATACCCTCCAACTATTCCAATTTGTAAGGGACAATCCTTGGGACAATCATCTGTTGTCCCATTTTTTTCAGCTGCTTTTAAAATGTCCCAGTTTTTTCTTTTCCTCCCACCTTTCCTTTGTCTTCAGCTTATTTGAATTGCTGCTGAGTTCAAAGTGCTAAAGTAGTTTGCACTCAATTACCTCAGCAGGAAGAAGAGGAAGGAAGAAGTCCAAATTTTGCCTTTCCCTTAGGCTCAGGCAAAAGCAAACTGCCACAGCCTCTCTTAGCTTGATGCTTCTTCCTCATTAATAACTTTGATATCTTGACCACATTCTGATGTTGCTTGGTCACACATATCTTGGTCTTCTTTGGTGAGATACCAGAGGACATGCCTTAAGTATTATAGGCCTTGACATGGGTGACTGGAGAAAAGGAAACGAATTACTGCTTCACCTATACAGTGAATGTCTTGGGCCAGTCCTTATACAGCCTTCCCAGTTAAAATAACCCATTGACCAAAGTGATTAAAGTTGTCTAGCGTCATCAACACATGTGAATGTTTCAGGAACTAATATGAGCCAAAAAGACACCCTTGCCTCCAGTACACTGTTTCCCAATTTCAAGGTGAGACACCAAAAACCAAATGAAAGGTACAACTGATAACAATGGGAAGAAGAGTACTGAAAGAAACAACGTGAACAACAGAGTTCGGTTTTACTTTCACACTGCTATTCCATAAGAATTTCTCGTAAGTTTCCTTGAATGGGCACAGTTTGCATTGTAACAACAACTGTGACATTTGTATAGATCACAGTGAATGAAAACACTACACAAGCTACATTTTTTTTCTGGCCAGTTACAGATAGGAGAAAACACATCTGAATGGAAGTAATTTTTTTTCTTTCCCTTTAAATTCCATACACAAACACAAAAATGCTATTACCTAGTGAATTGTTTTTTAACATACAGTAGTTCATCATCAGGCAGATACTGTCATGATTTGATGTTTGTGCCATTACACATCTGAGATTTAATTTTTAATGATGCAAAAATTATGCATGCTACACAGCTCCTTTTCTTTATACCCAGAGACTGAGATCTCTGCCAAGCTGTAACGTAAATCAGAGATGACCAACTTTGGTATTCTCAGGGGCTGGTGTAATCTTCAGACATTAGTCCTGGGGTCAAAACAATCTGCCAACCCAAGATCAGGAACTGATTAGGTGTTATACCATCCCAATCCAGGTTGCTACCTCCAGGCCTTCACAACAAGTCTTACCAAACTCAGGACTGTGGCTTCCTTGACAGAGTCAATCGAACTGTAATGTTGTCTTCCTCTGTTCCTACTCCATTCACCTTTACTGAGCATTATCATCTTTTCCATTTAGTTATGGCATCTCATCTTGTGCCCAAAATATGACAGCTTCAGTTTAGTCATTTTGGCTTCCAGAGAGAGTTCAGACTTGATTTGCTCATTTACTAGGACAGCTTAATTCAGTTTTGTTAAACAAGGGAATGATAAGATTTACTCTCCAAACTCCTGATATATCTTGGGGCAGCTAAGGTCTTCCAAAGGGTAAGCCAGTAGGGCATCCCATATTAACTCCTCATGAGTCACCACCAAGTTGCAGCAGCCCAAGAAGAAGGTAGTGCAGAGGTGCCCCCCCCGCAAAAAAAATAAACACCCTTTTTTTCTCCCCAGGGCCAACTGAAAAATCCACATGGGGCAGGATTCCTTCACCACTCCAGTTCTAGCAACCAGTGAAGGCTACTGCATGGCCAGATTAAAAACAATAGGGTAGGGTATTTTCTTTCAACCTCTATCTGGGCTGGAGAACAAAAATACAGGACAAGGGAGAGGCAACCACTCCTAAGATTCAGCGGGGTACTACAGAAGCTTATAGGGTTAGTTACTGGTATGACAGAGTCCTCACTATGACATGCTGATTCCTCGTGCCCATGTGAGATACTAAGCCCTGTGGCAGTGATGCAGACTTGAGTCAATTGACTCGGACTGAAGTCACTTCAGTGACTTGACTCGGACTTGACTTGGCAAAAATCACACACTGACTTGACTTGAGACTTGCATATTTTTAGTGACTGACTTGCTGTCCTTTGTTCGGTAACATAACACATTCATCCACAAACCTTACAACTTGCTGGTCACATGACAATTTGTCTCAAGCCCAAAGTGTGGACACATTTCTCAGAGAGACAGCAAATGGGTTAGGCAATGGGCTTGAGGTGAGGTTGAGGTCTGCTTGGCTCGGCTATATGCCCCCGTTACATAAAGGAGGAGTTTTATAAAACTTTTCCTAAGAGCAGAAAGCAAGACTCATGCCCAGAGTACAGAGTGTGTGTCTCAGAGCGGAACAGCAAATGTGTCTAACAATGGGCTTTGATCCTTCCTTCTAAAGCTCTTGAAGTCTCCGTAATGGGGAATAAGAAAGATCCTATTCCCCACTTTTGAAAAAGCCTCCAGCTTTGCAAATGGAAAGTAAGAAAGATCCTATTTCCCACTTCTGAAGCTGCAGATGGCAAAATCATAACAGTAGAGGGCTGACTCTACTTAAATTGTTAAAACTGACTTTATTTGACTCTCTAGAAATTCCGGAATACAGGTTGGGGTATAAAGTTGGCTCCCAGACTTGAGACTTGACATGAGACTTGACTTGAAAGTATCTTGCAAAGACTTGAGACTCGACTTGAGACTTGAAGGTAGAGACATGAGACTTGACTTAAGACTTGGAGTATAAGACTTAAATATATCACTGCCCTGTGGTAACATCCCTCTCCAGAAATGAGACTGTGGAGTCTGTGCTGTGATGGAAGGATCCTTGTGACTCAACTTATTCTCTGAAGAAGATCCCTTCTGAGTCAGGTTCTATGAGTTGATGGCACAAGTTTCCAGTCACCAATTAGCCACCCCAGTCTAAATCACACATCATCTTAAAGGAAGGGTATGTTTGCCAGCATGAAAAAGTTGGGGATGCTGCATTGGAAAAAGGACAACATTCAGGACTGCTGATGCTATCAAGAAAGGTATGCATCTTGTCCAAGAGTCTATAAACTACTTACAAACTTCCTAAAGAGATCTGTGGCAATTTGCCCAACTATTTTCCAAAATGAGAGGAGCATCTCACTGCTTGCAGGAAATAGCCTCTTCTTAGGTGCTGTAGGAAACAGACATTTTTGATTTCAGGCTATACTCAGTGATGCCGTGTGGCCTATATATTACAAGATGGTTTGCTAGTGAAGAAATCAACTTGTTTTTGGCTTTACTTGTGCATGAGGGTCCACGTACACACGTCAGATTTTTACATACAGTGAAGAAACCAGCTTTGACAAAGATACTTCAGGCTTTCTGCAACATATCAACAAAAACTTCAACTGCAACTCAAAAGCGCATCCCAGCATTTTCCCTTCAAAAACTTCTCAAAACCTCCTTTTTTCCGAAGTTTTCCAGCTCAACGTTAATCCTCATGCCTTTGGCAGCCACTCTTGACAGTGTCGGGAGTGGCAATCTTTGCATGCTTAATTAACTGGCTAGTTTGTTTGCATGTTTATTGTAGGCATAGAGAGATACCCTAGAGAAAACTTCCTGTTTGTTTTGGTCAACACCTCTTCCTCCAGCACGTACACATTCTTTGGTCTTAAAAAGGTTCTCTTGCCATTTACTCCTTCCTTTTGTCTTCGCTTTTTGTCCTGAAAGCATGCCCTGAGATCTCCTAACAGGGATTATTTTCAGCAAGCATGTGAGTGCTTAATTTTCCTCCTACCTTCTTCAAGAATTGAACCTGTGTAGACTATGCACAAGATTTTGTGAGTAAATTCTTTTATATTTTTAATCGAATTGTTTTTTGTGTTTATTTTGAGCTAGGTTAAGTGTGTTTGGGGTGGAGTGATAGAAGTGGGACTGGTAATCTGTTCAACTTCCATTTTTGTGCAATTACTAAGATACTCTGCTGATTGAGAGTCTCATTACCAAAAATCTCTCAATTCCCCAACAGACAGATGCCATGTTGTTGTTGGGGTTTGATCTCATATCATTTCAGACAAGGAAAGGTGACCACCAGTGAAGACTGCCCCTTTTCTGCTATTGCTTCCATTTTCTTTCCTCCCATGAGCTAATGTCTAGGAAAGCATTCTGGCAAAACAAAAGGGCAACCACTGAGAAGCACCACTAACATTTATTCTACAGCTACCACAGAGGTCAGCAAAAGATATTTTCAAAAGGGAGAACCACACCTGAAACAAATGTGAATAATGAGACAAATGAGATATTTAATAATGAAAACACAGACAAAAGAATCTTTCAGTAACAAAGATGTATGGAATTACTGAACTAGAAAAAATAAAATCTTGTTCCATATACCTAACAGATGCACACCTCTGACCAACCTGAATGTCATTTGCATAGGTTCAGCTACAGGGAAGTAAAATGAAGGTATTTCCAGCCCCCTCCATAAGAATTCTGCCTACCCCCCACCCTCCATGCAGCTTTTCTTCAGTCTCCCAGATTCTAGCATTGCAGAGAGCAAGACTCAGAAAAGTCTTGGCACATGGAATTCAGATATTTGCTTTGTTTGCATTCTCTTGGTAACTTTGCCCCTTTTCTTTGGATGCCTGAACTGAAGTTTTAAATTACTCAATGCTAGAGATTAGAGGACTGGAGAAAAATTTCATTTGTGGTGGACAGAATTTTTACTTGGGTGGGGGAATGTCCTCATTCTCCTTCACTGCCCCCCACCAGAACTATATCTCTGATGGAAACGTGGCTAGATCCCTATGTTCTGGACAAACTGACACAACTTCTTTCCTTCTTCACATTTCATCTGGTATCAATTAAAAATGGGAGAATTCAAGAAGGTAAGAAATCAAAAAGGCTATACTTTATTTTAATCATTCTTTGTCACATGGTTTGAACAGCACAACAGACAATATGTGCACTGTAGCTGGGCCCTCCCCTGTCTTTCCAATTCAACCTCAATAATAAAACATTTACTTTATGAAGGTTGCTGATATACAACATTCAATATTCCACAGATTGCAGCTTAAGGGGCAATGCATTATACCTTTGAAGGCCCCGACAGGCAAATAAATGTAGCAGCCCCATTGTGAAGACATCCAGGCTACTACCAATTTCAGTCCCTTCGGCACTAACATGTAAGCGACTAAGCAACTGCAGCAATATTAGGTCACTGACCCTCCATGCCTTTATTGGGCTTCCTCATTAGATCTTTCAAATCCTTGATATGAAATAAAAGAAAAGCACTCTTTTCTCCTCTAGTTCCTTCACAAAAACAGTTGTACAAGACAGAGGAAACCCCTTTGTTATTGTAGATATTCCTCTAGGGCAGGAGGGCATGAAGACCATTTCTCTTTGGAAGCCATAAGCTGTCAAATGATCCAAGGGCTTCTTCCTTTCTTTCAAAAGCTTATTTGAAAGTGGGGATGTGATTCTTCACTGAGTTTCTTCTTGAATGTAGCAACAAATAATTTCCTCAATTTTCTTCCTCCTGGGAGAAAGCCTTTGAAAACAACAATTTCCAAAGGCTATTCACAATTCGGGACATATTCTGTGCAAAATTCACATGTGGTTGTTTGGTGCAGAAAGCATTTTCTGCATTGAAAATATTTCAACACAGAAATATTAATTTCTGTGCAGAAAATGCTATTTTTTTTATGAAAAACAACCACATGCAGATTTTGCAGAGAATAAGTTCCAAACTACAAAGATTCTCATTAGTCCAGGATTCTTCCCGTGTTTCTTGTCATTCGAAGAACATGCTTCTTAAATATTTTCCGAATGTTTTGGAAGGGAACAAACATATGTGTGTTTAGCAGCTCCTATAACAGCAATCCATATGCTTAGCTGTCACTACAAAATTTGGCTGCATGACCTCACTGAGGGCTATGGAAGTCAATTGAGAGAGACAGTTAAGACAGGGCTCTGTCAATGAAAAAGCAACCAGGTCTACAAGCACAGCAGAGAATGCAAGGGAAGTATTTCTGGACAGTGATGAGTAGTTTCTTCTCATTACCTTCTGGAATGTTCTGGTTCAGCTTTCTCTGAGCTGGTGCCATCAAGACATTTTGGACTGCAGCTCCTATCATTCACAGAAATCATGAGCCCAAACATCCAGAGTGCACCAGGCAGATCTTGGAATTAACTTGTAATAAATACAATCCATTGGTACAACTACATTACATTATTGTTACAATTTTACAAGGGTTAACAACTTTTACATACTTTTATAGTTAGCAGGTGCAGTCACTCAACAGTAGAGAAGGAATATCATGTGCTTCATGCTCTGTTGTGGGGGTGATGATAAGGTGGATAGGAGAACAATGCAATTTATTCTGCAGTGTATGTGTGTGTGTGTGTGTGTGTGTGCGCCTTCAAGTCCCCTGTCAACTTACGGCAACCCCATGAATTTCATAGAGTTTTCTTAAGTAAGCAATACTCAGAGGTGGTTTTGCCAGTTCCATCCTCTGAAATATATAGCCTACAGCAGCTGGTATTTGATGGCAGTCTCCCCTCCACATACAAACTAGTGCTGACCCTGCTTAGCTTCCAAGATCAGGCAAGATATGATGCCTTTGGGATATTTAGGCTCTAGCAATCTGCTACTGTAAGTTTTTTTTTAATTAACCATAAACAAGTGTTTACTTATGTTCATTGTTTTTGAGAAATGGGAATATAAAAAAAATATTTTTAAAAAAGTGACTATTATGGGAATAAGTTTTCTTTTTCTGTTTCTTGCCTTGGAACATTAAGTGTAACTACATCTAAAGGTAATTTTTCATTCTCTGGCTATAAGCTAAGGACTGGCCTAGATCTGTGAACATGACCCTATGTGTTAGTCTCCAGTTCAGACAGCTGAATCAAAATTTTCCATATCTCCACCTTTGCAAGACCTTCATCCAATGTGAATGGGGGGACAGAATTTCTGCAGCTTTTGGTGGGCTCCCATGAAAATGTACCAGTTTTTCTGGCAGTTATTCATATATATACATTTTTATGGGATGGTATAGCTTCTCTCTTCTGACCCCAGCTTTAAAAAAATGAAGCTAACCAATTGCTGCAAATGACACACACAAACACCACGTATCTCCTGAAACCTCAGAAATCCCACAGAGCTGAACTTCCTCAAACTGGACGATCTAATGATGGCAAGCACATATTGGTGACTTCAAGGTTGGGCTACAAGGCAATGTACATTGGGTTACCTGTGTCCCAAGCTCAGTTAGTTCAAAACACAGCAGCCAGATTCATTACTAGTACATCTAGAAGTTATCATAATACACCAATATTAAATAATATTATAATACACCATATTGTATCAAAGTCCTTAATTGAGTCATATCAAAGTCCATAATTTTGGCCCCAAAACCTGCTTTCAACTAAGACCATTTCTGCATGACAACACTTTTCCATGTCGTCACGCTGCAATCCCAGGTCTGGAAGGGAGCACATCAGCTCCCCTCCGCACCTGCTTGCTCCATGCAGAAGGGAACGCAGTGGTGCTGCCTCTTCCTTCCGCCTTGCAGCCGGGCACTTTCCATTGCTTCACTACAGAAGGAAGCATCGTCATTGCACTTTTGCAGCTTCTGCATGGCTAGGAGGGACGGGAGCACCACACAATTGTGGGTGCAAAATGGAATTCTTCTGTTTTGCGAAAACTGCACAAGTGCAACACCTGAGGACAGGATGGCATTAGGCCAGCGATGGCATTGTGTGGACGCACGACTTGCCAACTGCTGCCATCCTGTCCCAGAAGCGGCACAGCCCTGTGGTGCGGAAATGGCTTTATAGATGGAGTCAACTTATACACAAGTATATGCAGGATTATTATTATTATTAATCATTATCATTATTATTCAGTGCAGGTCAACACTTTCTTTCAACATCCACAAGCTATTCTGTTATAGCAAGCTCCATACTGCCATACTGTGTGCAGAGGAAAACTGTTTGAATCAGCCCCCAAAGCAATGCATGAAGCAGCCCTCAGCTTCACATTCTGCAGCTTTGACATAGTTTTTGTCACCCACTGCAGAGCAGAAGTGTGGGGGGAGGTAGGGAATTCAGAGCTTTATGATAATGACTTTGGGTGATAAGCAGGCTGCTTTTCCGATTATTTCCAAAGGCAATGAACAGGTTCAAAGTCTTACATTATTGAACTTTAATTAGGAGCCTCGTTTGCATATATTTTAAATGTTAATCACTGTTCAGCCAGCGAGGGAATTTTGATGGGTCACAACCTGGGCTGCTATAGGAATTGTCTGTAGCTTTCAACTGGTACTTGTGCCCACAGCCAAACAGGACGGCACGCACACAGAGAGCAGCGGGTCCTCTCTGGCAATGAAGCTTCACCAAAGACAGACAGAAAGAAAGTAAGGCAACAAGGAGGGCAGATTTTAACTAGGGGCCAAAGTAGACATTGCATGCAAATGTGTGATTTTTAAACCCCAGTGGCTACTTTGTTTATGGAAGAAGAAGACTGAGAGCAATGAAACACAGGAGTTTAAAACCCTTTCCACATCCGTATTTTTTTTCTGTTACAAATAAACCTCTAACCACTTTTACTGTCAAATATTTCCAGATATGTACAAATGTATTCAATTGTAACACCATTTCTCACATGTGCCTCTCTGCAGAGCAGGCCCTAACACTAGGCAGAATGAAGCAGCTGCCGTAGGTGACAGCTACAGCAGGGTACAGAATGGACAGAGCTTTGTGTGCCACATAATATATTCTGAGCTCCTTAAGCAGCCCTGAAGTGAAATGGCAGATTTTACCCTGTCTCTAGTATTAACTGTAATTTAAGTGGAGATTATTTATACATGGAACCAGAAATTGGGGTGCATTACTTTGTGCATTTGCCCCAGTCAGCAACATTTTTGAGGCCAGTCCTGGAGCCCTCGGTGCTGATACAGTTACACACAGCAGTGGTGAACAAATGTGAAGGCTGGGAAGGTTCTCCAACAGTTTGGCCATAGGGCCTTAGAAGCTTTCATCCCCCCTTTGCACTCTCCCCCAAAAAAACAATGGGCCAAAAATGTGAGCCTCAAAATGGCTAACAGTGACCTCCAAAGCCCTATGAGGTGGTAATGGCATACTCTCCAACTTTTCACAGTTGAAAATCAGGACACATGTGGCCCAGCAACATCATGGTATGGTCAGGATGGCAAATGCTATAAATGAAAAGGAACACAGAAGCTAAGAAGGGCTGCAGCATTTTGCTCTTGTCTGAGCCTACTGGGAGGGGCAAGATTCTGCCCCTTCTCTCCTTTCCCTTCTGTTGAGTTCAGTGCAAACTACTGTTGGGCTGTTTCCAAATTGTAAATGAGCAGATTTATATTTCTTTTACAGTGGGTATATCAACATTAAGGCAAGCATAGGTACAGCTGTACAAATTTAAGTATTTTCCCTAGAATATCTTCTTCAAAATATCATCTCCAAAAATGGATACCTAAGTGTTACTTAGTAGTAATTACTCTCTCCTTTTTTTTTTCTTTTTTTTTTTGCTAAGGTTCAGTTAGACCAGGATGAGCAAAATGCAGCCTGCAGGCCACATACAGCTGCTGGACCTCCCTTTTCCAGTTTCTGAACATTCCCCAATCCGCCCTCCAACATCTGCTTTTAAAAAATGGCACACAGGAATCCCCCCAGATGCATGTAAACACCCCAAGCTCTCCCTCCAAAAGCACTCAAGAACTCCGTACTACCCCAAATACCTTCTGTCTTGCCAAAGACAATTGGCCGGTTCACCAAAGGCAAGGGGTTCGTTTTCAAGAATCCGGAGGCAACAAATGACACCAGTTGTAGTTGAAAAGTCTTAAATTTCATTAAGCAGCAAGCACTTTAAAAACATAAGCATACAAGCAATATCAGCATACAGATGAAACCCACTTAAGCCTATGATGCCTAGATAACATAAAGATGGATTGCCTTACTAAGCAAAGATTCCTTCAATCAACAGCCCTGGAACCCAGAAGGAACAGCAAAGGAGACCCGTCTGTGTATCCCCCTGTGCATGGCACTCCAGCTGACAACCTGTACTGAGCTCCCCTTGGAAGCAGATTCTAGAGGATATTTATACCCCTTAGTCTGGGAGGATTGGGCCATCTCTCATGGGTACTTTGTGGTTGTTTACAAACCTAGATGAGCTAAATTCCTTTCAACTATCAAGGTCACTGATTAACTGGCTATCTTTTGGGTTCCTCCCAGTACCCGTTTTCTAGTAGATGTCCAAGGGTCGGTGCTACTTAGCAGATATCACTTGAACTGAAGATTTACAGATCACATGAACTGAAGATTTACAGGATTTTATTAGACAAAGTGTATTAGATAATTAATAATAGTCAATATATATTTAGACAAGTGAAGTTTCTTTGGCTTTAAGAATTCTAAATATATCACAATATAATCTAAACACACAACAATAAAAAGATAATACATAAATTGTAGGTTAGGTTGAAACATTGGAAAGCAGGTTAGACTTGAAGAAAGTACAGATAAAAGGATAGTAGGTAGAGGGAAAGGGGATGGAAAGGGAGGATGGGTAAGAGAGAAGGGAAAGAAGATCAATTTCGACATAAAAGACTAAAGGAGGGGAAGGATTTTGGAGGAGGGGAACTGAGGTTTTATACATTGAAATACTTGATAAGATTTTAATCTCGATAATTGCATTAACTGTATGTAGATATTTGTATATTTTCGATAGATGAAATTAATTGTGTAAACAATGTAATATTGAGATACATGCAATTAAATGTTTGGAATAAAAATTAATTTAAAAAAAAGCAGACATCACTTGCAACTCTGTTTTGTCTACATTTTAAGCTGGCAAGCACACAGAGTACATCAAAGCAAGATTAAGACAAAATATAAGAATCAGAGCAGTGTGCTTAACAAGTCAGAAGATCTTGAAAAACAGCGCCATGGGGAAATGCCCGAAGGCCTTTCTTAGAGCTTTCTTAGAAACAGGATGGAAAAAAAACATGGAGGAACAAAACTGAGGTCAGGCCAGACCTTACACCTCCTCAAAATTACAATGGTCTTCCTATTATTTCCCATACACCTCCATTTTGCTCTGCAGTCCCTCTCAAAATGGCAGCAGGAAATGACACAACATAACTTCCTGCCAGTATTTTGGAGGGGCTGCAGAGGAAAACAGAGGTGTTTGGGCTTGCTGTGAGAGATGCAGACTGTGAGGTCAGAGGCCTGAAGGGAAAAAATGGCCCCTGGCCCTCACAAAGCTGTCCACCCCTGGATTAGGCAATCATTGTTGACTCTGACATAGAGATGCCTGAGGAATTAGATCTTTGTTGATTCCACTATTTCATAAAAATACATATTTAAATACATACTTCACTCCAGATTTCATGAAGATATTTTTTAAAAAAATGATAGCAAATGGCTGCAAAAAAGAAAAGAAAAGAACAGACTTAAAAGGGAATATGTGCTAAAGTAACACTGAGCAGAAATAAACTGATCGATCTGTCTCTGTTATTATGTGGTTCCATAGCAATCACTTCTCCTGCGATAGTCAACAGCAGAACAGAACTTCCAGTATGTCTCCTACTGGCTTGGTTTCTGCACTTTACAAAAATCTAAGACAATTCTTCAAAGCAACATGTTTCCCCATTGCTTCCCCTGCCCCCACCCTGGCAATTTTACCAGGAAGGACAAACACTTGAAGAAGCGCAGTTACACAGAGTGCTTGAAGACAGAAATCATTTCCTTAAAGTGGTTAATCATGCTTTCGAAAACTACTTTCTCTGGTGACCTAATCACATAAATCATAGCAAAAGGTTAAAGACGAAGTTCAATTGCACCAAATTACATGCGGTGCTTCTCTAAAATGGATTACTTCCTATTAAAAAGGGAACATATTTCACTAAATATCCATATTTTTCAGAAAACTTCAGAGTGGCTGCAGCCTCTAAGGGTCAAACCAGACACGATGGCAGTGCACCCACCTCTGTTCTGGCTGAATCTATATGAAGTAGAGATGGGTAGAAGGCAGTTAAAAGCCTTCTGCGGCCTGTAGTTGGGGCAGAGGATAGAAAGGTGAGGTGGGGATTTCCCTGCCTGGAAGCATTACTACTATTATTACCACCACTACATAGAATACTGTACATACGAAACCATGTGAGCTAAACATATGGTATTTAAAACAACAATTTCACTGTTAAGGCAGTAAAATATGAACTGAAAGCAACTTGGAGCAAAATAGGGCCATTTCTACCTAACACTGTTATAGTGCTATTATTCCACTTTCAACCTCCTGTGGAATTCTGGGGTTTGTAGTTTACTGAGGCCAAAGAGCTCTCTGGCTGAGAATTCTAAAGGCCCCTCCCTAAACGGCAAATCCCAAGATCTCACAGGATGTTGAAAGTGGAATAATAGCACTACAACAGTGTAGTGCAGAAATTGCCCAAGCCTCCAAACCCATGTCAAGGCTGACAACATAGAGGCCATGTATCGACTAGGGAAGGCAGTCCATTAACATGGCCCACCACTAAAAAGCCTCCTTCTCTAACGCTCACCACTCTAACATCCATTGAAAGCAGGCCCACCGCAGGGCTACAGACTAGGTAATAATCATTTTTTAAATTTTGCTGGGCCAAAAATCTGGAAAAATGCAGCTCCCTCACTGCCATCCCCTTTGCCTTGGTGTCCTCTTTTTAGACTGTGAGCCTGAGGGCAGGGAACTGCCAAATTAGTAATTTGTAAGCTGTTCTGAGAGCCTTTTTGGCTGAAGACAGTATGTATGTATGTATGTATACATAAATAAATAAATAAATAAATATTGAAGTACAGGCATTCATCCTTCCCCATGGCCACACTGCGAGGGACAGTGCAAAAATGTGGATACTGTATTCATTAATATCAACTTATTACTATAAGGGTTGCTCTTAATAATTATTGTTTAGAAAATCCATTCTCTCCACCTCTCAGCCACTGTGATGATTTCATCTAAGTTCAGAGGGAACAGGGAAACCTAAGGAGAATGGCAATGGCTATCATCATTTAACCTGGCTCCACTACAATACTTAAGATCTCTTTATAACGGCTATCTTTACAGACATGCAATCCAAGTTCAGTGGAAGCAAGCAAACATCTGCAGCAAGCAGCACATGGATTCGTGGGTTGCCAAAGCTACTTCTACACTCAGAGGTAGAAGAAGAAGCTGACAGTTCTCACTGTCTGAGTCTGGGCCCCAATTCAAATTGCCACTGATTCTAACTGCCCCTCCCAAAAATCTTCTGCATGTCCTACTACAAATATTAAAGTTACAGGCCGTTAACACCTCCTTGCCTGATGGCCCATCAGATTTGCTGGTTAAAACTTAAGTAATTCTTGCTTGTTGAGACAACCAGACCCACAATTCTTTACAAGAAGGATGGTAAGAATATTTGAAAAAAACAGGTTTCTTGAGTGTCAAAATACTTGGGTGAGAAAAATCCTGAAATCTGTGCATTTCGGCATTTATTCTACACAGAATTCACACAGGGTTGTTCTGTGCAGAAAACATAATTTTCTGCACAGAGAATATAGTTTCATGTGATAAAAAATGCTGTAGCTGGAGACTCAGGCCATTTCCACACGACAAAGCTGTGCCACTTTGGGGACAGGATGGCAGCGGTTGGCTGGTCGTGATTTCGCATGACATCATTGCCAGCCCACTGCCGTCCTGTCCCCATGCGGCACACTCGTGCAATATTACAAAATGGAAAAAGCAGTAAAATATGAACTGAAAGCAACTTGGAGCAAAATAGGGCCATTTCCACCTAACACTGCTATAGTGCTGTTATTCCACTTTTATGTCTACAAATATGTGGTGCTCCTGTACTTACTGTCATGAGGAAGGGCAGAGAAGCGCGATGGTGATGCTTCCTTCCATAACGCAGAATGGGAAATGCCCGGCTGCGCTGCGGAAGGAAGAGGCGGGGCCATCGGTCTCCCTTACACGAGGAGCCAATGAGGTGCAGAGGGGAGCACTCCTCTTGTGCTCCCTTCCCTGCCAGGACTGCCATGAGACGACGCATGAGAACGTCGTCGTGCGGCAATGGCCTTATTTTGTATGAAATTCACACATGGTTGTTTTTGCAGCAATTTCTGCACAGGAAACATCAGTTTCTGGCAGAAAGGAGGAACATCAGAGGAAGAGGAGATGGCGGCAGCAGCAGTAGCAATCCCAAGAAGCAAGCCCCACTGCCACTACCTGGAAAGGCACTCATTTCAGCCACTCTGTTAAAGGTACCCCTCTCATCTGTCGCACACCCCAACCCCATTCAAACATATCCCGTAAATTCCTCAGTAAAATATTGGCACTTGATGACCCCAAGAAAGGGGTTTTCTCATTAGCTGTGACCGATTTATGAATGCTTTCCTCCCACATAGGAAGGCCAAGGTGGGGCTAATTGGGATGTCTTTTCTTTTAGAAGCCCTGGGGATTTTATGAGGTTATGTCTTTAATAACAGCCAGTGTCGTACAGTGGTTTGAGCCTTGGAATGCCTCTCTGGAGACCAGGGTTTGAATCTCTGTTTGGCTATGGAAACCCATTAAGTGACCTTAGGCAAATCACATTCTCTCAGCCTCAGAGGCAGGCAAAGGAAAAACACCTCTGAACAATCTTGCCAAAAAAACCTCTCTATAGGTTCACCTTACAGTAACCATAAGCCGTAAATGACTTGAAGACACACAGGAAGAACATCTTTAATGCTAATATTACCGAGGTTGTTTGCAAATATCACTTTATGCCGTTCTGATGCTTAAATACATCGTTCTATTGTTGTCTTTTAAGCACCAATAGCGAGCTGAGGGATACACTATTGTGGTAAATAAGATAAAGAACTCAAACAAGAAGATGAAAGAGGGATGTGTATGTTTTCTCCAGGGGAAATTAAGATATGCATAAACCAGGATTACCAATGGATTGTTGCTTGAGTGTGGATATATTCCAATCTCCAAATATTGATCAAAACCTAATTATCTTCATAAAATGAAATGTCTTTGTAAGTGAGTAAGCAATATTGTGGGTGTATACCCAATTAATGTTATTTGTTCCAAAATAAATGCTTGCAATCTGGTTGTGAATGATAACTATTTTATAACAAATACATCTAGAGGGTTGTCCTGTACTAGAATTGATATTTAGAGATGGAGTTACATATAAGAAACTGAAATAGGAATCCACGAGCAAGAAAAAAAGAAAAGGCAGGTCATCTGATTATCTCTGGTGTTTTTCTGTCATCCCTGGTGAATGTTCTTCCAGATGTTTATAACTTGTGGGTCTGACTCACTCCTTGATTTGTCTCTTCTTGAATCTATGTAGATGATGACTATCAACTAAATATGCAGATTGCCACGACCGTAAAGCAGTATGTTGGGTATTATGAGTTCATTTTGAGAATTCTCATAATATTAGAACTTGGGATCATCCAATCAATGCAACTAGCAGGACATTCACAAATGGTGAAAAGAAGCACTTCTTAATAAAATATGTAAATAATTTATGAAACTCTTTGCTCCAGAATGCGGTGATGGTACTTAGCATGTTTATGGAAGATGTGTCCCCTGACAATTCAACATGGCAGTTCTAAACAAGCTCTAGAGGCAGGATGCTACTGAGCACTAACTGTTGGGATACAGTTACAAGAGAGGGCTACAGCCTTTATAGACTACTTGTTTCTTGGGGACAGTTGGTTGACCAGCATGGGAAACAGGACTAGACCAACAGCTTGATTCAGCAGAGCTCTTCTTGTGTTCTCATGAAATGAAATACAAAGTCCTATCTATGATATTATATCTACAATGGCCTATTCATACATGCAACTAATTTAGAGGGTAGTCATCATGTAATAAACTTGTATTTGCAAATGAAGCCTTAACCATGGGAGCTAATTCCACAGAAAAACATTGTGATGATGCAAATACTGGTGCAATAACTGTGGCATAGCATCTGTGATGAGTTGCTTACAGGCAGAGATAATCACTTAATCCTGCAGGTCATCAGGTGATAAAATATATGTGCGAACAAAGCATATGTGTGAGCCTTTTCTGAGATGAAGCCATCCATTACAGAGGATGCCCATCATATTCCTTTCTGATTGTTTAATACTTGTGGCATAGCTGTAATTAAAATACACAAGGCATGCATCTAGAGCAAAATCTCAGGCATGTTTCATGTTTCAGGCATGTTTCAGGCATGGTCCTGTTCAAGCAAAATATTTATAAAAATGAATCAGAGAAATTACAAAAAGGAGTTAATATTGATTTCATAGTTGCTACCAAAAGCTTATTTTGAAGTGTCTCACCAAAGCAAAAGAATGCATGCCTCTATGTATGTATGTGTACACACACACACACACACACACACGTGTGTGTGTGTGTGTGTGTGTGTGTGTGTGTAAATAAAAAAATGAGAGCAATTTCTCAGAAAGGGCATCAGTGAAACACAGGCCTATTTTTAAAAGTATACTGGTAACAGATTTCCTATAATATATACCAGGGGGTAAGCAATATTCATGATAAAAATAGAATTTGAAGCTGGATCTAATGGTATTTCCAGGAAATTCTTTCTGACAGCAGAAGTGCCGTCATGGGATTAATACCACAGCTAGAACATTCACATCTCATCACCAGAATGTAGGAAAGAATTTTACGGGGGGAAAAAAGAAAAGAAAAAGAAAAAATGTTAGTTGTTACTTGATTTTTTGTACTGGAAGTTATTTTTTTCATTAGTTTTCTTTAGTTTCTTCTTTTCATTAGCTTCTTACTCTAAGGATAAGACCTTTTAATGTGCTACTCATCAGATGTGTGTGGGCTTTCTTCACAGAAATACGCTTATATAGGAAAAGTCAACAAAAATCCTTCAGAATGATCCCCCAAAATGTTTTAGAAAAAGTACATGTTACTTAGGACACTGAAAAAGAAATGCTAATCCTTATGTTTTTTCACTCATACAAAATATTAAGGCTTCTACTGCCAAGGCTTATGTCTGAGGTGATTAAATAGATGAAGGAGGAATGCTGCTCCACAGTCCATTTTTGCAAATCCTGGGCATTCCCTGGGCCTCCCTACACACATCAAAATAAATGGCAAAAAGGGGAAATTTGTTGCTTCTGGAAGATTCCAGGAGTAACAATTCTCCTCTGAAGCAAGGTAGAGGGATCAACTGGTCACTTCGAGGCTGGAACCCTCTCTTACCATGTACATTACATAACTTTATGTTTACTGAGCTAGGTAGCAGATGCACTAAGAAACTCTGTTAGTGAATTGCAAAGGTGTGTAATGGGACACCAGCTACAGTGTCCCAGTGCACACTGGCACTCCCTAGCCAGTCTCCTGATGTGCAACAGGGCCAATGTACAATGAGATCAATCTAAAATGGGACTGATGTGCATCAGTCATGATGTGCATGGGTCATGTTACATCAGTCTCAATGAGCATCAGTCACTTTGCTGGCTCCCCTATGTAGTAACATTAACAGCAGCTGTTTCCTGGATATGGACATTACAGACTGCCCAATTCTAATTCCCACAGATGTAAGTCCACTTACAAAAGTGTAAGTTCCAACAGGATTCTGTCCCTAATTTTTGAAAAATATGGAAAAGGGTCACATTTTGAGATAGAGTGCAGCTGGCTTGTTACCTCATATGGCCATTAATGCAGAAATTGCATGATTTCCTACATCAAAAGTGGGGAAGGTGTGGCCTTGTAGGTCAGAGGTGCACAGAATGCAGCCCACAGCCCACATGTGGCTCTTGAGACCCCTAAGGGCAGACCTTAACGGCCTACAGAAGTTCCCCCAAGGCCCTACACACACAGCCATTCAATATTGCATAAATTTTCAGAAGAAAATTTGGCTGGTAGTTTGCTCTCCCCCAGTGCTGCAGAGCCTCCTAACTCCAATTTAAAAAGCAATTAAAAATGCCAAAATGGCAGCCAGAAGTGATGTTGTATCACTTTTGGTGCATCCAAAATATGCTGATGTGGCCTACCAAGCAGGTACAGGGGGACAATGGCCCCCAGTCATTGAACCACCATGGTGACGTATTCCATTGCCCTTTAAGAATGATAGCTATTAAAGAAATATCACTTCCAATGAGATGGCAAGAATTACAAAAATATTTCCCTTTCACCAACTTTCCAAATAAGAGACATTCCACTGATAGAGGTTAGTTTCTTTCTCTTTTCCCAGTTTCTTGACAGGCCCACCTGAATGTAATGTATGGTTTCATTTCTGAATTCTTCCCTTCATTGTGACACTCTTGTGTTATTAGATTAGAATATGTTTAAAAATGCATTTCTTCTGCCCTGTCACAGGAACCCTTGGAATACTTGCAGTTCTCTATGACATCCAATTGTCAAATCGATTAAATAGAGAGTCCTACCATTTTGCAGTATCTTTTCACATGGGGGAGGGGCTTATAGGCATTCTAAATATATATTCATTACACCTTTCAATTTTGCATCTCATGGCCTGGGAATTGCCTGCATTTAATAGTTTAATGCATCTTGCAGCCATTGATGTAGAAAAATTAATGTAAATGAAAATAAATTGGGTATTATGCCCAGTAGGGAAAGCCCCCTAAATGATATCCCTCATCTAATTCACTCCTCCAGCCAAACAGTAGCATTCTAATGCAATGCAATTTGTTCAGACTACAGAGCAAAAATATTTTTTTTCTATTAACATTTTGCTAGAGAGACACACAGAGAGAGGAAGGAAGGAATAACCAGTTCTACTAGCTCCATGTTCTCTTTATACATTTCAAAATCTTTCCGCTATTACTGAGCTTAAGGGCTAGGTAATGTATACCTAAAAATACAAATGCACCCTCCACAAGGAGCGGTCCTGGGGCCACAGACACATAAGAGAAGCAACCTCTGTCCAGAAACAAGACATGACTTCCCAACAATGATTTACATGAAAACTAGGGTGTGTTTTTGTCTTTTATACACAGGCAAATTACCCAGAGGAAGCTGAACGTTGATGTCAACTTGTATGTTACTTCCTCCATGTAGTTATGGCATGAGTCCACTCAGGACTGCTAAAAGTGGGGTTGGGCCCTGGTGAAAATATTTTTGGAATGCTCCTCCCCAGGTGTTCACCAGCAGCAGATCTGTGTAATGGACAGAGGCCACCTGTGGGTACCTAAGCCTGCTGGGTAGCCATATCTGGGTCAGGATGGTGACTTTGTGGTCTGGCTGTGCATGAAGGGGGATCTGAGGAAGGGTTTTTCTAATGTTCCTGTCCATCCATCTATCCATACCTTCCTCCCTGCCTCCTTGACTTCCTCCAGGCTGGCAAAGAGACTGCTGAAACCTGCTCTCAAGGCCGTCTCCTAGTGAGTATGCCTCAAAAGTTCCTGCCAGCAAGGAAGCTAGATGGGTTGGAAATGAGAGGAACGCAACATGGCCATTTTATGTTGGGGATGTTCTTCTTTTGTCCCCACAGCCAAACCACTTGGATTGGCAGCTACAATAGCGATTCCCTCTGCCCCTAAGGAGGCCAGCTTCCTTTCCTTGCCCTTTCAAGCACCAGCTTTGAGCACTTGGCAGACTGACTGAAAAATCATCACACAGGATTGCAAATGCTAAATATCATTATTACTTTCTTTGAAATCCACCAATTTTACTGTGAATGTCAAATACAGTCAATAAATAACAATATTACTGAGAAAGATAAAATCATATGCAATACAGTTGGGTCCCAGACCCTCTTCCAGACCACCAGAATCTGGTAATTTGTATCAGTTGAGCCAAAGATTGTTTTAGAACATGGTAGATCGGTACACATTTCATCAATGAGTAACAAAACTCAGGAACTCCAAGTTCAAATCCCAACTCAGCAATAAGACTCAGTTAGTGGCTTTACACCAACAGTGGGAATCACGGGGCCCCCCAGATATTGTTGGACCAAAAATCCCAGCAGCCCTAAGATAGCCAGTGGTGTGGGATGCTGGAAGTTGCAGTCCAACACCATCTAGAAGGCCACATGATACCCACTCCTGATTTACGGTTATCAGGGCTTCTTCAACAACAAAATGGGTGGGAGTGAAGAGAAGGACCATGCAAACCAGGGTGTACAACCTGCAGCCCATAGGATGTTCCCACAGCTCCCCAGCTGATCAACTGAGTGGCAGAGAGAAGAAAATAAATTCTGTCACTGAGCTACTGCATGTGTTTGTGAGGTGAAAGCTTCTCCTGGTCTCTGCTAATTAAACTTCTGAGATTGCTGTTTTGGTATTTATAATGATGAAAAAAACAGCAATCTGAGTTGAGATTGCACAGCAAATTGTTGGAGGTTTCATGGCCACCACCATAAAAATCTGCTAGATTTCAGTGGGCAAGGAAGATAAGTGTAAGCTTCCTCATTACAGCAAACTGAAATGTATGTAGGCTAGAGCTGGAAAAGTAGGCTGCAGATCTTAGCACTCCTTGCCCTTGTCTCTGGCTAGAACTGGCCATTTTCTGGCAAACCTCTGGAGAGCAACATGACTTCTATCCCTGGTGCAGTGGGAAGGAGCATGTGCATGCACATGCATGTTTGTATATGCACCTCACACAACACTGGATCCAGGCCTCAGGAATGAAAAGACTGTGAATCCCAACTGTTCATTGTTCCAAGATGCTTAAAATAAATTAAATGAAAGGGGGAGAAAAAGAGAGATAGAGAAAAATAGAGAGGGAGCATGATATGGTGGTCTGAGTGTTGGTCCAGGAAACCAGGATATGAATCCTCACTCCACCAGTGAAACCCATCAAGTGACCTTGGAGAAGTCACACTTTCTCAGCGTCAAAGAAAAAAGGGTGGCAAACCTCCTCTGAATAAATGTTGCCAAAAAAACTCTGTGATGATGTTACTATAGGGTCACCATGAGTCAGGAACTACTTGAAAGCACACAAGATAAAAACACAAGTAAGTAGATTAGATAGATAAGACAGATAAGATAGATAGATAGATAGACAGACAGACAGACAGACAGACAGACAGACAGCTTTATCTGATTAAATTGCAATAAAAATGAACTATACATCGGGAGGACAGTTAAGTCCAAATGTATCTGTGTAAAATATGAGGGAATACAAACTACAGCTTTAGTTAAAACTGTTTATCTTCAAAGTGAAGAAAAATGGCCTGAAACAAATCACATTTAATCATTTACCCCAGTGAACTACATCCTAAACATTAGAAGTTGCTTCATTAACAGTGCTGTGTATGTCTTTTCAATGTATGCTCTCTTCAATAATCTGTATCTTTCTTCTTATCAGAATTCATTTACTCTTATTATAACTTTGTTAATCAGTACTCTTCTAGATAAGAACTGAAATACTAATCCCCACCACTTTAGTGTTTTGATGTCCATTTTCCAGTTAAGCAGAACTCTTCTTTCTGCCACTACTCTTTTTAGAACCGATATTTATTCATAACTTGTTCATCCACACATTTATTAATTAATTATTCAGTCCCTTTGACACAGTTACATCTGGGCATATCCTTTATCTCTAGTTTTCCCTTGTACTTCCCTCTCAGACTGGGGAGCGGGGTCGGTGCCTCAGACAGCAAGTATTGGCAGGATGTTTGAAGAAGGAGTTGTGTGCCACACAGCCTGTTGCGCACTGCTTTAGGGACTCTTTCATCCTATACAATTAGAGTACTATGATTCTGCTTTAACACTCTAACATCCTATAGAATCCTAGGGTTTGTAGTTTGGTGAGACATTAGAGGAACTCTCTAAGCTGAGAAATCTTAGTACCCTATGCTACAAATCCCAGGCTTGCATAGAATGTTGCCATGGTTGTTAAAGTGGATTCAAAACGCTAACCGTGTAGCATGAAAGGGCCTCAAGTAGAGTGAAGGGTGTCGACAGTGAAAAAAGATTCAGTTGCCAGTCCAGTCAGCTTTTGCACATGGAATGGGAACGTGGAATTGTCTTGTTTTTGTTTATCCAAGACAAAGAACTGAGGCAAAGATGTCTGGATTGGCAAATTTCCCCAGTTATGAGGATTAAATGAAAAAGTCACAGTGAGGTTTTTCTGAACCAGAGCTTGGAAAATTCATTTCTAAGGCCTGTCTTTGAGACTCTGGAAGCCGTAGTTCCAAAACAAAACATGTTCTTGTCTTTCTGAAAGGACACCAGTCTTATTGTGCACCTTTATACTACAATCTTCATCAGAGACTTTTCTATGGCTTCACCATCATCTGAGGTACCATGGCTGGCTACCAGAAAAGTTATCTTCTTGGTCATGCCACCTAAACCAAAGAATGCTTTCCCTAGGATGATCAATATTGCTCCTAATGTCACTTCTGGACCAAGTAAAAACCTTTCTTTAAAAAAACTCAGGATTTGGAAATCCAGTTAATCTCATTCAGCCTGGTTGGCTCTGGGTGTTTGTTTTTGTTTTGCTTGTTGTCATATGCCTTCAAACCAACTCCAATTTATAGGATTTTCTTGGCAAACCTCAGAAGGGCTTTGCTGTTGCTTTCTTCTAAAGCTTAAAGTGTATGACTTGCCCAAAGTCACCCAATGTGTTTCCACAGCTGAGCAAGGATTTGAGCCCTGGTCTACTTGAGTTCTAGTCCAATAAAAACCACTACACCACACTCACTCAGATGCTATGTAATATGTTCTGCTATACTTGACTTTACCGTTTTAGAATATCTGTGTATGGGTTTGTTTCTTTGTATGTATGTTTATTTTTATTGTGTATTGAAATTTTGTGAGCCATCCTTACAAATTTACTGAATTAAACATGGTAACACAGAGGCTTAAATTCAGCATGGATTTAATAATTTAAACTACAGAGCCTAAATCCATCCTTGTTCTAGTGTCCATCCACTAGCATGGCAGAACCTTCTTCCTTTCCCTCCATGGAACCTCTCATCCTGCCCAATAACCTACTCCGGAGGGCTTCCCAGTACTCCACAGCAGGTTTTGAAGTTGCATCACAGCCTTTAGTGGAGAAAGAAAATTGTTCCAACCCTTTCTTCTTCTTCCATTGACAGAAGCCTCTCCACCATGGAACAACAGTGTTGGGATCTCCTTTCCATCCCCCACCTCTACATATACATCCGAGCAAACCCAAAAATGTCTTAAGACTCAAGAAATATGTCCTAAATTATAAAATTAACATCTACATTAGATTGTAAGCTTTCTGGGTCAGTGAGCTGCCTTTGTGATACCCTGCACTGATAATGCTATATGCATTTACAAATAAATAAATAAATAGTAACAAGCTAAGATTTTGTGCAAGCAGCTGTGGCAAAGGTATCTCTCTAGAGAACATTTCAAACAAAGCTCACCTCATATTGTGGAGTACAAAGCACCTTTATTTAATTTACAACTTTACACACACACACACAAAATCTCCATGTACAGTTCTGAAAAGCACATATTAAAGTTTCCTTGATCCCCCATGTTGTTAGATTCCTTCATTAAAATTCAAGTCCTATAGAGTTTAGTGACCTTCTCCACAGGCATCTTATTCAATATTGAAATTGATTTTCTTCACCTTCTCATACAAAGACCCAGGGGCATATACTATCCTCAGCTCTACCTGTGTAAAACTGAAGTAATGCCACTGAAATCTGTGAGCAGAATCCCTGTTTACACTGGTAATTAGAACTGAGTGTGGCCTTTGGAGCAGCCCAGGATGTTAAAGGTAAGCCCCAATGGGATTTTTCTACAAAGTGATACAGTAAATAATATGAGCATGAACTACATGGAAAGTTTCTTCTTCTTTTCCCTCTTGCTTTTCAAGTTTTCTGTGTCTCACTCATTACCAAAAGCTACATAAAAGAAACTAAATTAAACACTTCAGAAGGATTATATGCCAATAGTCAAAAACCAAAGCTATATTGGACAAACAGGACTGTCAACAGCAGTTTCAATGATATGGAGGATATTTTCTTTTAAGCCATTGTTTTCAGTCACTAGACCTTTTGCAAGAACACAAACATGTGAAGTTTTAAAATAATTTAGTCCAGAGACAAACTGCTTTGAAAACAAGGATAAAACAAGGTTTGGATTCACAATGGTTTTGCAACATGTTATTTTCAGAAATTATAAACATTTGTTAGGCAGGCAAAGACTACAGGCAAACAAGCCCTGCTTATGATGCCCTGCTCACTGTCTTTGAAAACTCTTCCATCAAGTGGGATGTCTAATTTGTCTCCCAGAGATACAAAACACAGTGCTATATTATTTGGGTGAGTCTTCTCTTGGGAAATGCTGGTTGCAAAGATACTCCCCAGTTAATAATTTTTCGGAAGAAAATATTTTGGGATGATGCCCTCAGCTCCATTCACACTAGAAAATTAGAGTGCTAATATTCCACTTTAATTGCCACAGTTCCATCCTATGGAGTCCCACCACTGACAGTTTAGGGAGGGGAATTGAATTATCAGCCACAGCTCACCAAACTAGCAGTTCTATGATTCCACAGAATGGAACCATGGCAGTTAAGATGGAATAGAAGCACTATAATCATGTAGTATGAATGAATCACAGGCAATTTCTCCTTGCCAAGATAATAGATTCCATCAGTAGGGGAAGGTATTTTCCTTTCTGTAGCCCTCATCTCAGCACACCTTCAAAATCTACTCCAAGGAGGTGAAGAAACTTCCAGAACCGATAGGGGAAGTGAGCTAAAAGCAAGAAGAGAAGGAGAACCGATCTCATGGTGCAACTTAAAACTATGGCCATTTCTGCACTAGCCTGCTGTTATTCTACTGTCAACATCCTGTGGAACTCTGGGGATTGTAGTTTCCTGAGGCCACATTGCTCTCTGGCTGAGAATTCTATATGCCCCTCCTTAAACTGCAAACCCCAGGATTCCACAGGATGTTGAAAGTGGAATAATAGCACTATACCAGGCTAATGCAGAAATGGCCTATGTTTCTGCTGTCTGAATTCCAAACTTTTGCCACTATACTGAGAGTGTTATGATCATTCCATTGTGACTGCAGTTTGTATAATGACCCACACTCTTCTGACACCTGCAGCTTTTGGCTATGACATATATTGTCACGTATCTCTCAAACTGCCTTTATCAAAATTGACGACCAGTTGGATCCAGGTTTAGAATGCAATCCTAACTAGCCAAGATGACCAAGGGCCACCTGAGCTGACTCTAGGCCAGCTGAAACTATGCTAAGCCCAAATCCCTCTCAGCCTATAGGTTTTGCAAATTACGTAGGGCCACCTTGCCCTAACTTAACTTTTTGCAGGCATTGTGGCTCTGTCCCTGTATTGAAGAGGCTTGGATTTGTTTTAACTTGGCTTTTTCCTTGCCCTACTCCTTCTCTGCCCCATTTTTAGGTTCTCTGCTGGCAGATCTTAATCAGCAAAACAGTTCTGCCAGCAAAATGCTCGACTGGCAGGCCTCTGAGATAAGCAGTGAAAAGAGGTTTCTGCCAGCAGAAAAGGCTTTGGCTCAGTTGTTACTCCATGTAGCCAGTTAAGATGATCCTGCCGGTCAGACTTAAAAAAAACCCCACTGAAATCAATGGGCCTTATGTGAATTAATGACTAACCTTGAACCCAACTCAGTCTGCTTGGCACTGTGAAGTTCTTTGGATGTATTTTTAAAAAATTCATCTATACTCCAGCAGTTCTTCTAATAAACTCTTGTATTGCATCTGTTTTCTGTATTTTTTTTTCTTTCTGCTCACTGAACACTCATCTGTTGTTGTTTTTAATTATCATCTTGATGGAAATTTTCACCGAAAAGATAACTAAAATTAATATGAATAGAACAAGACAAAACAGAACTACAAACTGAAACTCAGCCGTTCAGTAATCTGTCTGCATCTTTGTTACACATTTTTAATCAATGTGTAGAATTGATTTACAAAATGTTCAACTCAGCAGAGACCACAAAAGGTGAAGAGTAGTCAGAAAGAAAGACAAAGACAAGGGACAACATTACATGTATTCACAATCAGAAAGCTTGAGAGGCATGTCTGCTGACATGCAACCCACAATAAAGAAATAGTTACAATGAATAACCTTATGAAGGCTAAAAGCACACAAGAGAATATGTATCAAAGGAAGTATATGCCCTAAGTTCTGTTTCATTTATGCAAGCCAGTAAAGGATGTGTGAGGAGGATGCCTGTCTACCCCTTCCTCCTCTTCAGTTTTTTGGACCAGAATTTCAAGAATCCTTCAGTAAGATAGATCCATGTTGCGCCAGGGGACTGCTATTATCCAAGCTCAGGTACTAGTTTATGCCAGTGGTTCTCAAACTGTGGGGTGGGACCTTAAGGAGGTCACAATAATTGCTCAAGGGGGGCAGAAGAAAAGTTGGACTGAAAGTACAGCAAATGTGAAAAATCAGGACAAGCCTTTGTGTATGTGCGTGCGCACATGCACGATTGAAGATTGACCGGTCTCTGCAAAAGATTGATGCAAACTGTCTTCCCCTGTTATGTATTCCTCCAACCTCAGACACTGAAAAAAAAACTTCCCTTTTTTATGCTTATCCCACTCAGCTTCTCCAAACATTCCATCATTGGCACAGCCGGTACATGACCACAAGGCATATCTTGGGTGGGGGGAGAAAAGTGAAAAGAGGAAGTGGAGAACACAAGAGCTCAGCATTAAAATGGAGGGCATGTTCAGCACAGGAGGCCTGTGAGAACTCGGCACAGAACAGGACAAGGGGGCACGATGTCGAGTGGGTGATGCAACATCAGCGTGTAGATCTAAAGGGAGTCACGGGGCAAAAAGTTTATGTAAAGAATTAGGAACGTAATTCTTCAGTGATTTTCTTCTTCAGCAGAGCAACAAGTAATTTTAGCAATTTCTTCACAATTCAAGAAAGTCGTTGAGAACTGCAATGGCTGAAGGCTATTCGCAGTTTGGGACTTAATTAGGTGCAAAATTCAGAATTGGTTGTTCTACACAGAAAACTGCATTTTCTAAGCAGAAATATTTTCTGTGGAGAAGTTGCTGTTCCTTGCATAGAAAATGCTTGCAGTTGAAGACTTATTTGACACAAAGTCTGAATGTGGCTTTTTTTTCCCCAGAAAAACCAGCATTTTCCGCATGGGAGTAATAATTTTAGCGCAGAAACAGTATATTTCTGTACAGAAATATTTTTTGCACAGAAAAGGCTGTTTCCTGTGTAGAAAAATGCTATCTATGCAAAATAACCACATGCAATTTTTGCAAAAAATCAGGGTTTCTCAACACTTGAGAGACATATTTTTCAAACATTTTTTGAATTTTTTTAAATATTCTTTACATCCATAGCAAACAAAAGAACCACAGATTATAGCTAGCAGTTTTGGAAATGACAAGCAGCAAAATCAAGTCTTTCTTTTTCCCTTCCTCCTATCTCCCACAAAAATCTCTCATGAGAGACTGAAGGACTACATCCAGAGGTGTAATGAAGGGAGGGTTCACAGAGCCATCGTCTGGGGACATTCCGATTAACAGGAACAATGACGCCACCATTCTGGTTACCTTGTTGCTTCAGAGTTTGGCTGTATATCCCATGGTAGATGGAGGGGAAATTGATATTCTGATCAAGATTATATTGTTTTGAAGTGTTCCAGTTGTGATCCAAAGTGTTAAAAGGTGGCTTGATCTTGAATAAGCAATGAAGACCAGTTTGTTACCATGCTGGACACCCTCAATCCATGATATTAATTAGCATAAATCATACCCTTATGGCTGAAAGGCCATGCTGGCAAGAGGACTAGCTGTACACATGCAGAACTAAGTTAGAGGTGACCTCAGACATGGCCAGGTCATAACTTCACTGAGGATTAGTCAGAGAACTCAACTTAGTGCGTTTAGGATGATCCTCTCAATAGCCCAAACCTAGTTAGTTAGTACCGGTATACACAAGTGAAAAGATCCCACGGTTACCTCCCTCTCACAAGTCTCCTTTGAGCTATAATTCCCCTCCTGTTCACAAAGGCATTGGCATTGCAAGTCACCCATCTTTTGGGGTAACAAGTTAGCTTTATAAAATACCAGCCTCTGGCAGAGAGGGAAATAATCCAGCTGCTAGCATTTTTGGCATTTCTGTGGTTTCCCTATAGAGACTGTCATGATGGTTGCTTGTATTTCAGAATTTATCTCTACACCACTGCTTGTGCTGCCCCCACATTAGTAAGACAGGGTACTGTTTTATAGTGAAGACTGTGGCACGAGAGGAAGCAACTGCTTAAAATCAGGGTGTGGATTCTACACCAAAGGAGAGCCCCCAACACAAGATTGCTTTGCCTCACTTCATGTAGTTTGCTGTTCACACTGCCCATTTAAGCCTCCCACTCTGTGGAGGACTGCAAGAGTGAGTATCTGGTACCCATCCACCCAAAACTAGTTCTCCAGCCATGCTGTAGACACCATTGCCAACAGTTTGGCCCCTCACATAATTAATGAATTAATTACTCACACTATTTTGACACCCATCCAAAAACATATTTTATTTCTGAAAAACTGAAACAAACTTTTCTAGTCATATAACTCCACATGGAATTACCAGTTTCCATATGGAGCAGAGAACAACGGGGGGTGGGGGGCATTAACCAGATGGCACTCAAGAAATAATTCACCTTTTACTCCAGCTTCCCTTACAAACACAAAGAGTTAGCTTCCACCATGCAGTCTGGATCTATTTTGATTCAGGTAAGGAGTATGATTTATTTCAGCACCCATGGTAGTCTTGATTTCCCTTTCATCTTGAGGTTTTAAAAAAGACAGATAAATGACTCTCTTATTTTCCTTTCTTCAATTAAAAGACTACATCTCTGATCCAAAACATTTAGAATGCAAATATCTTCATTTTTTTTATTTTTCTTATACTTAGTAGGATTTCTTTTAATAAAAATGATGGCTTATCTGTCATACTATTTGCAAGTAATGGATTGCATTAGTTTGTTACAATGGAATCATTGTTCATGTGTTAATTCTTTCTGCCTCATGGTATAAACAACTTTTTTCCTGTTTCCTCATACTTCATTATGCTACACCATACAATGATCCAGACAGAGGCCATTTCCACACTACACTGTTATAGTGCTATTATTCCACTGTCTACATCCTATGGAATCCTAGGGTTCGCAGTTTAGGGAGGGGCATTTAGAATTCTCCGCGAGAGAGCTCTTTGGCCTCAGTAAACTACAAACCCCAGAATTCCACAGGATGTTGAAAGTGCAATAGCACTATAACAGTGTAATGCAAATATGGCCTAAAGTCCAAAGAGCTTTGGCTGAACTTAATGAAATTTCTACCACAAGTGTGGTCAATTGAGAGTTGAACCACATTGCAAATTCCTACAGTGCAGTGAAGTTCACTAAGTAGGAAGTCACAACCTTTCACCCTATTATACTAGTTCTCATTAAGTCATCATCATAAGATGGTTTCATCCCACATGTTACTGCTTTAGGTATAGGGGACCAAACTGTTTCAATTCATTTTTATAAGAATTTATTTTAAAAATTCATAAGTTTCTTCATAAGTAGGACAAATTGAACTGATAGATGCATCCATCCTGGTTTAGGACTTTGCACAGTTAACAATTAAATGTCTGGCTTTGAATCCCTGTGTATCCAGACACTAAAGCCACATTTTTTTATTTTTTTATTTTTTTATTTTTTTTTTTAGAGGAGCCTCATCTGTAACACATATATGGCCAGCAGATCCAACATAGTCCCCTCCACGGTGGGAATAGTGAATTTGACCACTGCAAATGGATAAAAAAACTCATCCCAGTTCTTTTTTTTTTCTTTTCTTTTCTTTTCTTTTCTTTTCTCCCCCCCCTTTTTTTTTTTTTTGAAAAAGTCACCAAAATTCACAAATCACACATTTGGAATGAAAAGAATGCAAGATTTTTAAAAATCCAAATATAGGCAAAAGCAAAAATAAGAAATGTCCCCATTGCCAAATGTTAAAAATTCTTTGGATATAAATATGAGTTAGACATTTCTCCAGAACGTAGCTTTTCCCTATGCAGGCACCCACAATTCAGGCATTGTTGGGGTGAGTCATGACCAACACCATTGCTCCAATGCTCTGTGAGAACTCCTTCCCATAAAACACATTAAAGGGACTACTGTGCAACCAAAAACATGAATAAAGATGGAGCCCTCCTGATGAAGGGTAAGTTCAGCCTTTAGTAGCTAGAGTCAAAAGACCATCTGGTGAAAATGGTTCATCAAACTGTGGTTGCCCCCAACCATGCTGGTCCAGTTATTTTGCTTCATGATGTAGAAAACTCCACAATCCCCTCCCTGGCAGTAAAATCACGAAAACTAATTGAATTACTAAGAACTTTCTGTTCTTTTATTATTCCCCAAACCGGCTTTCTGAGGCAGTAGCCACACCACCCAATGGTAGGGCTGGTCCTAAGCTCAACAATGTCTTCATTTTATCTCAGAACATTGTGACCTATCTTCATTCCTATGGTAAAAATGTTGCACTTGAAGGCACTACTGGAGTTAGGAAGAAATCTGTCCTCCGTTGTCAACACTGGAGAGCCTTGTGCCAACTTACAAGGATGCTGAAGATATGTCAGAACACACAGAGATGCATTCTACGCCTCTTTTATACACATACATACACACACACACACACACACACACACACTCCTGAACTATAGAAACATCCTTGTTCCATACCCAGCTGTCCTCCCATCAAGGCATAAAATCAAGTTCTAGAGATCTGACTAGGACACACAGCCCCTTGAAAGGTAGACAGAGGGTGACGCAGAGGAAAACACAAGACATATAATTGCTGTTAGCAACTGATTGCTGGTTTAAATTATCCTTTTGTGCATGCTTGGTTGGGCCCATCAGCCTATTAAGACATTAACAGGGTCTTAGTATTTGGCATTAGTAATTTTTTTACAGGACCAAAGATATGCCCAGCCATAAAATTGAAACATTTGTAGAATGTTAATTCAACCCCAGTGAGCTATTCTCAAAAAGTATTTTCCTGTGCGTGAGATATTTCAACATTTTATCAATCAAAGCAGAATGCCTCTAAAATGCCAGGGTGGTTTTTGCTAATTGAACAAATAGGATTCTTCTAGACCTTTTCTCTCATCTCTCTCACCTTTGTCCCAAAATGATTTATCAGGAGTTGCAGGACAGAACGTTTATTATAACAAGAACTCATTACCCCCAACAGAATATCTCCCACATTATATTTTTGGAAGTATTAAGGAGTTTGCTGGTAGTGGTAGTGGTAGCAAGGGAGAGAATATACTAAAACTGGTGGGGAAATTGTATAGCCTTCCAGATTTGCTGGACTACAGCTTCCGGTATTGTTTCACAACTGACTGCATGAGCTAAGGAAGATTTGCAGTCTATCAACAACTGGCGGGCCCCACAATTCTAATACCTGTAGACTCGGATTAAACCATTCCGCACCCTCCTTTTCACAGATAGAGTCAGCAGGACTGTGTCCATTTTAGCTGTTTTCAATCTGTGATTTCATTGGCTGCCATGAGTAAGGAAGAATAAGTCCTACTTTTCTATCATGTGGAAATATTGCTCCAGTGACATTCAGATGCCAAGATTTTCCATTCTGATATTTCATTCTGAAGCTGAAATATCTTTCAGGCTGTGCAAGATCTTATCTAGTCAAACTAAAAAAAAAAAGTTCCCTTTCAAATGAAGAAAGATGGCAGTCTTTCAAGCAATAAATCAGCAAATGTTTCCCTTCTGCTGAATTGCAAACCAGGAAGGGGTCTGAAGGAGGTGTGGGAGAGAACTGTGTTGATTTTTGCCTTTTAAAACAAATGCTTAGAGATGAGTGACAATTATTATATTCTCTTTATACTTTTCTTTTCCTGTTCTAATTTTTTTTCTTTCTTTCTCTCAATCTTTATATCAGAGCCAGAGAGAACTACAGTTTCCAGCTCTCAAACCATTCCTCAGGATAAACAAGACAAATCTTGGGGCAACAACGCTGCTTTGAAAACTGTGTGTTTATATATATATTTTCCTCATTTGCTAGATTTGGCGTCTTTTATTTGAATAGTGTATACCGGGCAACTGTAGTGGATGCAACATCACCCTTTTAGCATCTTCAGGGCTGCCTACTGTGACATTACAAGTGGTTGTCCATAGCTTCGGGGTTTGGCCCTCAAATCTCATGGGTTTGGATAGTTCTGACCTGAAAATTCTAGCCCCACCTGCCCCTTGTCATATGCCATCTCATTGTTTTGACCTCCTCTGATAACCCAAGAAGCACAATGTGATTGAAGAACAGGAGAGAAATCTAGTTATTCAAGTTCAATCAAAACTGTTTCCACCACCTTCCACACACATTTGTGAGTGATACTCCAAAATCTCCGAAATGTTTTGGACTTAATTCCCAGAAGATCCAACCAGCAAGGGATCAGGAATTCTAGGGGTTTAAGTCCAAAACATCTGAAACTTGAGAACCAGTACTCTATTGCTAACCATTCTGTCTGTCTAGGATACCAATTTGTTGGCAGCACAAGATCCAAAACTGATTTGCAACCTGACCTATGATGGGTTGTATCAACATTGCTATCCCCCTGGACATTCACAACAAATAATTGAGAAGTGAGTTCCACAATACATATTTTTGTCAGGGATTCCAGGCAGGGAACCCTGGGAAAATGATCAGCCCACTGCAAAGATGTTGCATCATGTCCCAGCTGTGGGTAAATGCAAGGTTGCATAAGAAACTGGGGTCGTGTGCAGATGGTAGAGGGAGGTGTGCAAACCTCTACCTGATTGGTTGCAGATATGTATATAACAAAGCAACGCCAGTATGTATTTGTCTGTTGACCAAACCTGGTGCCTGGTGCAAGCTTTTGTCCATCTGTCCTATGTTTTGTATATAATGGAACTTTGCTGCAAGATAAAGTGCCTCCTGTTTTGGAAGAAACTCCTCCGTGTGTGAATATCCTTACTGGGGAACAAGGCTGCTGCTGTTGGCTCGCTGAACTCTGGTTTTTCTGCTGCGTTTCCGTGGGGCTGAAACTCCTATCATCCCCAACAATTTTGGCTAGAAGTGAGTCCTGGTATGAATAGCTAGAAGGCTTTTGATCCAAGCTTGGAGGAGGCAGATTTCAGGCTTACAGCCTGTACTACTGGATTTTATTTATTTTTGGCTACAAAACTGAGAAACAGGTTTACGGGCCAGCCATGTTTTAGATTCTAACATTTTGTGAATTGGGGAGGGGCTTGGGGGGGCTCAAAATGGCTTTACGAGCCACATGTGTCCTGCAGGCATCTCTTTTCCCACCCCCCAACTTAAAATTAAAGAACAAGATATCATCCCTAGACTAGGATTTAATGTACTGGTTCTTAAAATGTTGCGTATGGGGGGTACTATTTTGCTTTGCTTGTTCTCAGTGGACTGATACAATTCTTGGGTTTCCATGTTTAATTTTTTTTAAGACTTTTAGTCTTTCCAGAACAAAGTATCCCAAGAGGTTTAAAGTTACTGTGAATACATAAAACTATATTGAATCAGACCACTGATCCATGTTAACTCTGACAGGCAGGGCTGACCCAAGACATTTTGCTCCCTAACACAGAAGAACAAATGGCATGTGAGCACACACACACACCAAGTCATGGTGTATGCCTTCAACTTAGTTTGGTAGAAGATACACAACTCCCCACAAATTTCTTCCTAGAATTATTTTATTTTATTTTATTTTTTGGAGGGGGAGGGAATAATAACAACAAAATAAGTAACCATTTCCTGGCTTTTGCTGTTTGCCTAATAGCAGGACCATCCTGGCAGTTACTCTCCTGGGTCTCAGAAAGGTCTTGGATTGGAAATATGATTGTGTTATGGACCTATGCCTAATGGTACCATCTTTGGTTTCTTTGAAGGTATACTGGACACATTCATGGAGACCTGACAGACTTCCTCTCCATGGATTTGTCCAGCCTCCTTTTAAAGTCATCTACTGACTTTAAAGTTGCAGTTTCATTTTTTGTCATAGTTGTAGCCTCTGATGTGAAGAGTCCCTCTGCCTCAGCCCATTGTCTCACTTTCCTGCAGATTTTGCGGGGGGGGGGGGTAGGGGAAGAGCTACAATTTGAGAACTAAGGAATCGCAAGGAAAGGAACAAGGACAATAGGGCTGAAGCCCCAGGCAATAAGGTGACAGGAAAAAAAGAAGACAAAAGAGAAAGGCAGATATATCTTTCAGCTTGGAGCTACACATTTTGTCAAAACAAAGAGAGACTCATGACAAATCATTCCTCATCTATTTCCATGGGCACAATGCATGCCTAATAAATTTGTTCACCAATCTCCTTCACTTACCAAGGAAGGGAAGAATATACAGTCCTGTGGAGAAAAATACAACAGCAGAAATGCTTTGTGACTCTTTTATGATGGTAAGAAATCTGTTTTATACGAAAACAAAAAAACAAAACAGGAATGCAATTTTTTCCTTTTCCCCTTTTTGTTGTTGTGAACAATAAAGATTCAAATCTCGTGGCAGGAGAGATTATAAGGGGAAGTTAAGAGCCAGGGCTCTTGATTAACTTTGATTTTTAGTTCTGCACCTAATTTACTAAAAGGCAGCAGGTTGGTTAACCCTTCTAATGTTCCCAGTTATATGTTAGCTATATTCTGAGCTATGCTTCAACTTCTGATGAATGAGCAGAGCCAGTCCTATCATTATACAGATGGAGGTAGTTGTTTCATGTGGCAGATGGTAAGCAGTGCGAGTGAGGTGTTGGATGAGAGCATTATAAGCCATGTGCCCTGGCCTCTCTTCTTCAACCTGGTCTTCTGCCTTTAGATGGAGTGGAGGATCCTATTATGTCACCAATGTTCAACTGCCAATACTGCCAACTTTTGTAGATAGAATGGAACAGGATGCTATTTTCCGCCTGCTCTTAGACAGTAAACCATCTTGAGATCTAAAGGAAGGCACTATTTTTCAGTGAGATGCCAGACTGCTTGGCAGACACATTAGCCTAGTTTTCACAGAAATCATGCCTGCAAAAGTCTGAATGTCCCATGACGTTAGCATAATAATCATAACTGGTGGCTATCAAAGACTCTAGAAAGACAACAAATGCCTTGATGCATTTCCATCTTAGCAAATAGAAGGGTAGATTCCTGTTAGTCACAAAGCCTTTTTTGAGCACCTTTACAAACCTATTTGAAACAAGAGTTGCACTAAGCTCGCCAGATACTTTCCACTGGTGATGTTTTGAGAAAACCTTGTTTCAGTTGGATATGCCATGTGAAATTAAATGTGGTCATATTCTGCTTTCAAAAGAAGGAAGGAAGGAAGGAAGGAAATACTGAGGCCATTTCTGAGGCCTCAAGGGCCCCTCCCTAAACTGCAAACCCCAGGATTCCATGGGATGTTGAAAGTGGAATAATAGCACTACAACAGTCTAGTGCAGAAATGCACTATTTTTCCTAAACAGAGGAAGAAATTTTTCAACACTGTAAAAAGTTTAGAATAATAAGCTCAGAAAATACTGCTGCCTTTAATCCTCACTTAGAAACACAGATGTGATCAGTGGAGGAACACTTATTTCCTCCTTTCTCCATCTTCCTGCATTACTGTAGCGTGCAAGACATTTTCTTTTTAAGCTCCATGAAGAACTTGATGTCCCACAGGACACAAAGGTGAATGCTCCAAGAACCACAGACGCAAGCAAGCACTTTGCATACCAGATTTCTTCTAAGACCAGGTGTATAGTTCTCGGGTTATTTTGGAGATGCAGTGTTGCTGTTCACAGAGTGAATGGCCTGGTTCTGTGGACAGGTCACGCAGAAGTGAATGGACAATCAAATCATAAAATGGGAGACAAGAAATCTACTTTCCTGGAGGATGCCAAAATAAAAAGCATACAAAGAGAAATTAAAATGGCCCCTCACCTCTGGGTGCTTACATTATCCTAGCTCAAAAACAGAGAGAAAGCTTCTCTAATGTTGGCAGAGAATTTCTACTAGAGAAAAGTTTTTTAGGACCAAATAGACATGAAGTTCATTGCACATATTACTGAACAAAATAACAATTAATGGGCATTTCTGTTAGATAGATAGCATTTAAAAGAAATGATAGGCAGCTTCCATAGACTATGGAAATTATAAAGGGAAAATTTCATTGTTTAGACCTATTCATGCTTTTAAAATCCCACTATATCCACAAGTAAGGTCATATCACATAGCCATGCCCTAACATCACCTGCATGATGTAGCCTCCCCTCTCCCCAGGTATTTGTACCTATATAGTGAATGTCTGCAGAAAGGAAGTCAACTTGTGCATATCTGTACTCAAGTCATTCCTGCAGGGCAGGGGGTTGGACTGGATGGCCCTCTTGGTCTCTTCCAATTCTATGATTCTGTGACTACCCTTAATCCAAACTCCACAGTCTCAAGGTTTCAGATTGTGCAGAAGCCTACTTGTGTACCCCCACCATAAAAGTAAACCGCCCCTATTGAAATGTTCATACCTCACACATATAAACACCTGGAGAGCTTACAGCACACATGTAATATCATACGGTGGGTCTACGTGGTATGTTCCCACATGTGTGCACAGCTCAGTGGGATTTCTGGACACCCAAACAAGATTCTTTTCTCACAACACACTACACAATTATAGTGCCATGACTCTGTTTTAAGTGCTGTGGTTCCACCCAATAGATTCCTAGGGTTTGTAGTTTATGGAGGGATATTTAGAACGCTCTAACACTTCAAAAACTACAAACCATGGGATCCTGCCATGGCAGTTAGAGTGGAATCACACTGCAATAATGGTTTGGTGGTCCTGTGGTTTTAAAAGGAATCAACTCTTACAGTGGCTACTTGAATTTTGAGGAAATCTTCCCAAAAGCAACGTTCCAAAGGGGCTGGGTGGGTGGGCGGGGGGCTTTGCTCACCTAAAAAGGTAAAATGTCCATTTTAAACATAAGCCTGGCAAGCCTGGGGTAAGGGATGCAAGAGAACAGGAGGAGGAAAATGGTGGGAGGAGGCTAGCCCATGCCTCACAAGTAATCAAATCTGCAAAGGTCAAACTGCGAATGTAGAGGAAGGATTGTATATGAATATGATAATAATATGACACAAATATAATACAAGAACATTGGGGGGGGGGACTGCTGTTCTGCGCCATCAGATGGCTTGAGAGGCACTGTATTAAGAGTGTATACTGTCCACATCTGTGGATTAAGTATCAAAACCTCCACATTTTTGCTAACGTAACCTTGAATTGCCTGCTGTGATGTGAGTCAGTCTGACTGGGGTAAGATACCATCTACATTATTTTTAGAGAAACTTTCTTGGAAACTTGGCTCATTTTTGTTTTGCAAATCATGACACAGCAGATTTTCATTGTCCCCATTGGCCAAATGCACTGGAAAAATTTGTTTACTTAATATTGATTTTTTACTGTTCCTCTTTCATTTACCCTTCAACAAGGGATATACATCTTTCTTGCATTTATAATGGTGTGTTTCTGTTGTTTGTTTTCATAATTCATCTTTGTATTGGATTTAGGACTTGTTATTTAAAAAAAAAAAGAGTGTATGCCCTTATTATAATAAGATAGTAAGTAAATATATGGACATGTGTGTACAGCCCCTCCACATTCACAGGTTTGACCTTCATGAATTTGATTACTTATGACGTGCGCGCGTACTTTCCACCCACATTCCTCTCCTGTCATTTCCTTGCATTTTGCCAGGTGCAGAGAAGGAAGACAAGCACTCAGACAAAAGACAAGAAATAGGGGGGCACACATGCACCTTCCTTTTCCCCTCTGGAGCTCCCTCCTCCCATTCCCTTGCCTCTGGCCCCTGTGTACAGAAAGCAAGGAAACGGGAGGAGTGAGACCCAGAAGAGAATGGGAGGAGAATCACAGGGGGGAGTTATTTGACCTTTTTCCACTTTTGTGAGGGTTCTGTACCCCAAACCCTTGCAAAAAAAAAATGGAGGGGGCCACTGTATATGCATACACTAATGATCTGGTCATCCCATATTCTATTTCTGAGTTCCAGGCAAGAGTGTTTATACCTATGTAGCTAAAATGGCAGTAGGTATACCTACACATAAGAGGAAGGTACCAGCAGTCTCAGGAGTGAGAACAATGTTACTAAAGGAAGGAAGGATTCCTCAGAACAGCCCACTGAGTGTGCTTGATGGACATGGGAGACTGATCAATTTGGAAGGGGAAAACAAAACCCAGAAAACTGTGGGAGCAGGTGACTGCGGCCCTTTTCGCACGGCATTTGCCATGCGAAAGGGCACCTGGAGCGTCCCGTGATTGTGAGGCGCAATCTGCACAACGCACTCACAATCACGTGACGCTCCAGGATAGAGCAGGCACTGCTCACACCCTTTTTCATTTTCGGCTTTCAGCTGAAAATGGTGCACAATCGTGCATTGACCCAGGGCCCCGCGCACACTTGCCATGCATGCAGAGCCTCCGGAGCCGCAGCCGTCACGTTTCCTGCCCCAGCGCAGCCTGGGAAACTCCCAGGTTGCACTGTGGAAGGAAGAGGCGGTGCTCTCGCGTTGCCTCTTGCTGGAGGTTCCTCACATGATCCCCGCACTCCAGTGCCAAAAAAAGATAAGCTGCGGAAAGGGTCTGAGTTTCAGGGTTGGAAAAGGAGGAGGAATGGATGCAAAAATTCTAGAGAGAACTAGCTACCTGAATTGGTCATTTCGTGTACACTAAGAAGCTATGTTTCATTGCCCCTAAGGCTGGGTGAGAAGGCTACCAATACAGCAGAGAAATACAGTACAATTTTTTAAAGAAATTGTGATTGGGGAAATGGGAAGAGACCAGTATGCCCAGTCATCCACCCACCAAAACCCCTCAAAAGTAGCAGCAAAGAGACGGCAGTACGGTTTGCCTTTCCCTACTGAATTCATACTTAGTGGGAGAAGAAAATTTAATAACCTGCAAATGCAAATTCTAAAGCAAGCACAGTTAATTGTGTTCATATTGCTAAGCAAAAAGGGCTGTAAATAAGAGAGTTGCTTATAACAGCCCTGCAGTGTAGTTCACACTGTAAACTGCAGGTCAGGCTTTGAGTAGTCAACAGTACCCTGCAGTGTTTAGATTTCCATTCTGTTAGGAATTGAGCTGAAATTAAGAGGGTGGTTTATAAAAATCCTATATTGCCATAAGTTGCTTTTATTTCTTTAATCCCTCTTTATCTCCTTGAGCTAAAGTGACAGTGTTAGCAGTAAAAGAGTACTGACAAAAAGTACAGTGATTCTCATCTTTTCCCATAGTCTACTCTGCAGGGCTGTTAGGAGATTCAGTGCCTTGGACAGTTTAATCCACAGAGGGTAATGCCTGCTTAAATGTCTAAACTAAAGAAACTCTCTCTTTGTCTTTTATATTTGCTTAACTAAAGTCTCCATTTTGAATTCCAGTCAACTTTACAGTTCCTGTTGTTAGCCCCATGTCCTACTTAAAATTATGCTGACATTACTTAGCAAATTCCTAGGTTCTCAGCATAGGTTCCCAGTGCGCTTTCTGTAACAATATTGCTACATCTCATTGCTGAATGAATACATGTGTGAATCAAGGTTCATTGTTGATTGTTAACCAGAAGTTACTGTACTGTCAACCATGTATCAGAATTCTAGTCCTGGGAAAGAAAATATTCTTAATATTCTTGCACATGTGCTGTATGGTTTATGAGATCATTGTCATCTCAAACCTATTTAACCCTTCCCTTCTTTCAATAAACTATTCTTCCCTTTGCTCATGTGAGAGGTGGTTGGGACTGCTTTCTTGCTGAGGGAGGGGAGTCCCTTTGGCCAGAGTTGGGAATCTTCCTAGGCTGATTCAGAGCTCACCCGCAATCACGTAGACTACCCGAGGTAGTACGTGAGGACCTAACATTTTAGGTCTGGTCCTATGTGGGGGTTTTTCTAACAGTTTCTCATGGTTGGGCGGGTTGGTGCCTGAACCATTTTTGGGTTGTTGCCCAACAGTTCTCAGGGTTGGTGCCCTGGTCATTTTCTGGGTTGTCGCCCAGTCTTCAGGGTTGGTGCCCTGACAATGTTAAGGGTCAGTGCTGTAACATTTTCGCCAGTTTATTGCCAACAATAGTGTACAACAACCCTGCAGAGTATTTGAGAAAGAGTGCCTCCAGAAGAAGAAAAATGTCTCTCAAAGTTCCAAGAGTTTTCCAGTTCTTTTTGTTTTAATAGTACCTGCTTATTCATGAGTTGCACTGATTCTCTTTCTTCAAATATGCCAGGCTGCCCTTTCTCCCTCTCTCTTGAATCTTCCCCTTCTCCCAATAACATATCACATGCAATCTTATGCAACATTTCAGAAATTAATTTCACCAATTTCCACTGAGCCTTTTTAAAATTATTATTCTGGAGCTGTTGTCAAACTGTGCGATAGCAATATTACTCTAGTTAAGCACGAGGATCATGTTGTTTAGTGCTAACATTCCTTTTTTTCCCCTTGATCTCTGTTGAATCTGTCTTGGAAACAACAGAAGTCTTTTACTTGGTGGCGGCCATCTTTGCTGCTTCTGAAAGGGTACCAACACACAAGACAAATACAGAGACATTTAATTTCAGGAAATACTGGATTAATTTAAACTGACGTAGGGAGTGGGAATGAAAAGTCCTTGGTGATGTCAAGCCCTTCCCGCAATACTTTAGGATGAAATAAGCATCATGTAGATCTCCAAAGTAAAATCAGAAAGCACAGGTACAACACCCATGACTTCCAGGGTTTTATTTATCCATCTGCAGGTGGCCTGGAGATGCAGGGGGTTTACAACAGTCCTGCAGTACTTTACATTGCTCTCTGTTCCTATTTAAGGCTACACTTAAACTGCCACCTCTGAATCCCTCCCAGGCCAAACTGAGGACTCAGCTGCCAACAGTCATGCTCTGTTGACTTCCTGCACTCCTAAATGGGCAAAGCTAGAAAAGAAATGCACATGAATATAGGAATAGTGAAATCTGCCAGTTTCACTTTCTCCTCCAGTCGTTTTTTTTCAGTCTAAAGTTCATTGTATCGCAAATATGGTTGGTATACTTTGATAACTTCTTCAAAGTCAAGCTGAAATTTTCAGCCATCACAGTGGTCAAATGCAATCAGTACAGCTGTTCCCAGGATGGAATGGACCATGTTATCCTTGCCTGCCATATAGAAATTAAAGAAGACAAGTTTCTAAGAAAAAAAAAGATGGCACCCCAGTTCAGCACAATTCTGGCTGGTGGCACAGGGATTCAAAGCCAGATTTTTAAAAATTAAGATACTTAAAGCATTAGGTCTGGATGGATGAATCTACCCTATTCAATTTCTCCCAGTCTTTTTCCATATAAACTCTTAAGATCTTCCCATTCCAAATGTGATTACATTTGTGAATTTTGGAAAATTCATACAAAAAAGGAACTGAAATAAAATGCTCCACTGTCCATAACATAAAGATTCCATTTAAAACAAGGACTTCAAGGAGTTCTTATAATTGTGTAGTGTGAAAACACTCTGGATGGGAAACTACTAGAAACAGAATAATGCTGTGAATGTCTATTTCATATCCAATCAGCATTCAGAAACATTGTTGTTGTTATCTCTATGACTACAGCATCCTTTGCTGATGGTTGTGGTACTTATAGTTGTAGCTCTTGGATTTTATTTTTTTTAAAAAAACATATGTTTCTGTTCAGTGGCAACTCCTGGCACCATCAGCAACATTTCATTCCTTTCCAGAAAGTGTCCCTCCCCAATTATGGGATATATTGGAACAACAAAAAACCATGGGACGTGTGTGGTTCAATAGTTGCAGTTCATATAGTTTCCCTGACCACTGACCTCTCCTTGCTGCTACTGTGGAGGAGGAAAGGGGCTCAGCTGGCATCTGGGATGTTCCCTTGAAATTTACATAAAGAAGACATACCTATATCAGGTCTAACAACATCAACAGCCAGTAGTGATCCAAGGCACTGAAAGATCTGAATGATGATTGGCCAAGTTGCCTACAGTTGTCATGAGATCTGAATGATTATTGGCTAAGTTTCTTACAATGTAACATAGCCTCTTTCACTCTCCCCCCTCCCTGCCACCTTTCACAGGTACTAAAAAAGCTGCAGAGGTTGCAAGTGATGGAGAGGCTGAACCAAGCGGCAGCAACCATCAATAAGCAAGGAGCTCTGTTGCATGAGCTGTCACCTCTTTGCACTAGCCTGAAAGAGCCTTACAGCTCCCACAATGCCCCAGCTAGCATGACCAGGTTCTGGGTGTTGCAGTCCTCCACAAGTAACTTTTCTGGGCCTCTGTGTCCAACCTGTATAGTGATAAATACGTCCAAATATTACAGAAGACCATTAAGTCTCTAGTGACCCTCACTTGTCATGTGGGTTTGAATCTGCCGGGATTGTGTTAATGGTGGTGGCTGCCTGCACAACCCTCCCATGGATAAACTGGATCACACAAGTGTCACTGCCATGGATTCATTTTCCCAGTTATGGGGCTCACTGGGAGTCAGGGAGGCCACACATTTCCAACACACTCATTAGGGGGACACCAGCTAAAAATAAATGTCTCTAGTGTCTTACAGTTTGACCTCTGTTCTGGAAAGTAAGCTGTTTGCGGAAAGAAATATACAAAGAATCATCCAAGCAGCTGTTGTGTACATCTACACAGTGAGATTGCTGAGAAAAATTTGGTTCAGCTGACTGAAACAACTGAAGGGAACCATAATAGTTCACTCGTGCGTACCACTGTGTGTGTGGCTACTGTTTTATAATTGAGGGTCGAGGCGGGGGGAGGACTTGTGTTTTTCCACCAAAGAGACACCCAGTGCTAGAAGTGTTAAAATAAGAAACCCTGGATGTTTAATCTGCCAGAAACATATGAGAAGAGCAATCATATCTGGGATAAGTAGCTCCGAATGAGGTATGCCTGATTGCTTTGGGCCATGCTGTTTGTCAGTCTTTTAAAATTCAAGTCATTACCAGATGCTGATCTGCTATAATATTGTGATATTTTATCTGATTACACTTATCTGATTGTGCCATATCTGCTATTTGCCTTCCCATTTTTCCATGTATATTAAATGCAGGTGGTTTTATTATTCTGAGAGCTAGAAAGTGTTGACTGCTCTGAATATAAATGGGGATATTATATCATTAACTTGCTCTGAAAGCCAGGCCGTTCAGTGTGTAAATCACATGCAAGGTACCTTGCAGAGACACAATAAACCATAATGTCTTGAGAGAGAAAGCAATGAGGAAAGGATAAGGAGATAAAAATTTAAGGCATTGTTAAAGAAGGATAATCTTCATAATCCTATTTAGTTCTTTCCAGCGACTATTTGTTGATAATAGAACCTTTTCTATTCATACTTCTTTCCTCCCCCACAAAAGTTCATTAAGCATCTCTGGGTGGAGATGTTGCTACACAAAATGTTATCAACAATATGATTGAAGAAAAATGCCAGTCTTGGTGGACCATCAAGTGGCTTTTCCAGCTTAGTATGAAGACTGGGAAGATGAAATGGTAAGATTTGCTTGCACAATACCTTGACAATGAACACTTGGAACCCTCTTGGCCATGCAATATTATAGCTAAATGCTCTTTTTAGTGTAATCGGAATAAAATGTGGCCAGTCTTAAACTTACCAGATGGGAGTTTAGCCCTGCTAATTGGGAATACAAGAGGAACTGTCCTAGAAGGAAAATATTCCAAGATGCTAGGTTCGCAGTAATTAATTAAACACACACAGCATGGGGGACAGGAAAGAGAGAGAGAGAAATGGTAGGGGGAGAAAAGCCAAATTACAAGGCATAACTATACTCTGAGGAAGTGAAGATGAAAGATTTCATTCTGAGTTTGCCAAAAATTACCAGCTCCAACCAAGTTGCCCTCTGCTTTCAGACTTGAAAAAAAAAAAGGCAAAAGTCTGACGGCAAAAGCAAATGGATGAATCCATGGATCCATTTGAAAGACAGGATCCTACTGGGGTATTACTTTTGCTACACCAGCAGTTATACTTTTTACACATTTATCATGACCCCCTTATACAAACAATTCCTTCTAATCAATGGCACAACAACTCCTATTTGAAGATCCACTAGCATGCAGGTGCAGCTCCACACCCACTACCATACAAACCAGGACAGCAACCAGAAGGGAACATCTTTGTTCTAGGTCATCCATTTAAGTACGTTGGCATTACCAGTATTGAACAGGGTCTCTGCCAAAGTATTTTCTCTATACTATAAAAACAGCAGCACAAGAGTGAGCATGACTAAGATTCATTCCAGGGCACAAGGCTTAACACTCTGCCCTGTGCTATAGTCCTAATAAAAACTGCATCTCCTAAGAAGGAAGCCGCACTTGGCAATGATCACAGCTTCCTTCCTGGAAGAAATTTTGCAGAGAGGGTAGAGATTTTCATATGTGTGGTGTAGCAGTTTGAGAGCTGGCCTAGGACTCATGGAAACCAGGATTCAAATCTGCACTTAGCCATGGAAACCCACTGTCACAGTCTCTCAACTTCAGACGAAGTCAATGGCAAGCTCCCTCTAAAATCTTGACAAGAAAATTCTGTGAGTGGATGCTGTAAATCAGAGTCAGTTTAAAGGTGTATAATAACAAGAATGGTAGGAGAAAGCAGGGGTGGGGTAGAGCGCAGCTTGCAGATATATGATCCCAAAGCTTTGAATTGACAACATGGGCCATTTTAGGCCCAAGAGAGGCCTATTTCTTATTAGAAAGTAATAAGTTAGACCTCTGGTTAGACCTCTCCTGAACCTAACATGCTGGGGTGGGGGGTAAAAAATAGGATTAAATTGCCCCTAGGAAATTTGGGTGAAACCACTCATAGGGGAAAAAAAAGTTTGAAAATAATCAGTAGTGGGACCATTTCAGGGATATGTGGACATTCAAGGTCCCCAAGCAGGTCAGTTTGGCCATCCACTCATTAGCAGTTACCAGTGAAAGAGGAAGAGGGCAAGGACATCACAATCCTGTTTCTCAGTCCTCTGCAAGGAAAGTACTTATTCTGAGGTATAAGCAAGGCACACTAAATGCACTCATGTATCAGTCTAGTTTGCGCCTAATTCCTAATGGACAATACAAGACATCATAACAACTAAACTTTTCCAGAGGAAGCTCATTTCCCCCAGGGGGGTCACTTTGAACTCAATATCGCCCTACCAAGTAGCTGCATATGGGTAAGAAAATGGTTGCCTGTGATCACTTATTGCTTTGTATTGTCAATAATACTTTTTTTTTAGCTGTACTATACACCAAACCTAAATGGGAGGAGAAAAGCAAACAATGCACCACTAGCATGGCTAATTGTACCTGACGGTATATCAAAACTGAACGTCAAGAACATATGTACCCTAGCTGCTGACACATCACCAAAAAATAAAAGCAAGAGTGGCATAAAGTTGTGTAGGTCGTTCATACAATATAGTGGGGGGGGGGGCAATTTAAATAGAAATACCTGAGACTACCTGAAAGACCACTTCTCTTTATATGATCCTGCCAGAGTCTTAAGATCCTCAGGAGAGAGCTTTCTTGCAGTTCCACCACTGGTCCATCACTGGTCTGTCTGGTGATGACATGGGAGAGAGCCTTTTTGGTGGATCCTCCAAGGCTGTGGAATTCCCTTCTATGGGAAGCTCAGTTGGCCTCCTTCCTGCTCAGCTCTCCTTTCACCAGCAGATAAAGACTTTTCTAATCAGAGAGCCATTTAATTATTAATTAGTTGTTGCGTGCCTTCAAGCTGTTTCTGATTTATGATTATTCTGTTTTCTTGGCAAGATTTGTTCTTTTGCCTGCCTCTGAGGCTGAGAGGGTATGACTTGCCCAATGACACCCAGTGGGTTTCTATGCCTGAACAGGGATTTGAGTCCTGGTCTCCCAAATCGTAGTCTACTGCTCAAAACACTATAGTAATTGGTTGTAGGGAGTCACTTTTATGGGGCACTTGTACTGTATTTATAACTTTACTGCCATGTTTTAAAATGATTTTACACTTTGTAAAATCTAACAGCATTTTAATATGATAACTTGCTTAATGTTTTTTTTTACTTTTTTATTATTATTATCAGGTATTTAGATTTTTCTTCTTTTAGCTGCCTTGAGTGCAATGCCAGTAGAAGATCATGATACAGATAAAATAAAAATAAACAGAAGAATATATAGTTAGCCCTCCACGTTTGTGGGTTTTACTTTCTCTGATTTTTATTATTTGCAAGTTTCTCCAACCCCTGCTTCCCTCACCTCAAGTGCGTCTTTTCCAGAGGGACCTTCCCTCTCAGTGGCTCCGATCAGTCCATGCAGCCCTTTAAAAAGCTGCCTCTAGTCTTCCTCCTCTACCAGCTGCTGCCTGGTTAACTAAGGATGGATCGCAGCCTGATTTCTCAGCACCAGAAGCCCTCCCCCAGTGTCCTCCCTCCCACACCCAGGGAAGGAGATAGGTGAGAGACAGTAAGTATAGGAACATCATGCCAACCCACTCCCTTTCCCTCTCTCTTCCTTGACCTGGTTTGGACCATGGGTACCCATTCTCCCCCCGATGCCTTCCCACAGACACACACCCACATTTTGATACTTGTGGTTTTTCCACTTTTGCAAGGGTCTTATGGCCTAACCGTAGCAAATGTGGAGGACCACATGTAAAAGAAATAGTCACGGTAGCAAACACAGACTGTGACCTGTTAAGCATCATCTGTCCAATTTACTGCCAGGTACTAACTGTTGAGAAGCAACGTCAAGACCCTTGCTCTCCTTCTTATGGTATTTTTATCTAGAATCAAACCTTGCACTGGACAAAGCAAATAAAACAGGGGTGGCCGACATGTGGCCCTCAAGATGTTGGTAGACTACAGCTACTACAAGCTCTATCCAGCAGAGGCAGTGATAAAGGATGATAGGAGCTAGAATTCCTAGGTGTCCCACTGTGTATGGGACATCCTGTACTTAGCGGCTTAACATCTGGTGTCACGCTGAGGTGATAACATAGTCCAAATCACACATCTCTTGAATAGGTAAGAGTGGGCACCAACCACACTCACAACAGACCAATCCCAAATATTTGGTACACGCAACACACTGTTACCTACCAAATGCCAAGGATCGATCTCCTGTGATTGCATTGTGATTACAGCTGGCCTGGTACGGGTGCCCACACTTCCTGCTCTCTAGCAGACATAAGCAGCATGCTTGTTGAGTAAACTCCTTATCTCAAGATGGCTGACCTGCCATTGTGGGATTTGAAAGGATATGGGGCAGGCCTTATACTAGACTGCCTAGAAAGGTCAGCATAGTACAGTGGTTTGAGTGTTGTACTAGAACCCTAAGAAACCAGGCTTTAAATCCCTACTCTGCTACAGAAATCCAGTGAATAACCTTGGGCAAGTCACATCCTCTCAGCCTCAGAAGGCAGCAATGGCAAATCCCCTTGAACAAATCTTGACCAAAAAAACCCCCAAAAAACCACAACAGGTTTACCTTAGGGTCACCATAAGTCAGGAACAGCTTAACGGCACACAACAACAAATATAGGCCTCCTCCTGTGTTCCTGGCCAGTCTATATGACCCAGCAGTAGGAAGAACCTATCCCATATTGCTGTCTGGAAAACTTGGCAACCCCAACGAGAGCTAATGAAAGCAGGTTGTGGAAAACATATAAAATCTTCCCCCAATTCCCTTTTTGCATCCCTTGATGATCTTGAAAACCTCCAGACCTTACAAAATTTTAAAGTTCAGCTGTTTCTCAGCTCTAGGGGGAAAAAACGCACTCCCAAAACTCTAAACTGACCTCCAAATATAGATGTTTTCCTTTTCCTCCCACCAAAACACCTCAAGCCCCTGCTAAAGCCATAAATCATCCAGAAATGAAATCAGAAGTGATGTGATGTTACTTCTGGTTTGGTGGGAATGTACTAATGCAGTCTGCCAGGGCTGTGAGTGCAAACACAGGGCCCTGCCTCCTACTCTGCCCACTCCTGCTATGGTGCAGGATCATCTGGAAAGCCACAATCTGGCCACCCTGAAGCATTGTATACCTTCATGTAGAAGACTATTCCCCAAGAGCTCTTTGAGTAGAGGACTGACTTCTATAAAATAGGACACATAGCCATCCTAATATAGCATAGCCTTCAACATTTCACAGATGAAAATCCAGACACAACAAATATCAGGATGAGGTTAGGATGGCAAAAGTGATTAATGAGGAAAGATAGACAAATTGACAGAGCCTTCAGCAGCTTGTTTTTGCCTGAACCTACTGGGAAAGGGAAGGTTCTGCTCCTCTTTCTCCTCTCCTCTCTCTACTGCTTAGTTAACTGAGTATAAACTACTTTTGCACTTTAAACTCAGTTTGCAGAATTTGTAATAAGGTGCAAGGAGGGTAAGTGGCACGAGGAAAGAGAAACTGGAACCTTTCAAAGGCAGCTGAAAAAGTGTCAGAGGATTAATCAGGACTATCTCTGCCAAATCAGGACAGCTGGAGAACATAACACAAACCATCTTTGCACATTTCTGGGTCTGTCTTCCTCCTGGAGTCCAAACAGCCAAAGTCCAAACATCTTTTGAAACCAGTTGAAAACATTTGTCTTCACAAAAGCATTATTTTTTCACCCAAGAACAGAAGTAGCCTTCTACTTCCTCTCATATTACAATGCTCAGAAGCCAACTAAATGTTTCAAAATGTATTTTACACCTTGCAGGAGCTTTCCAAAACAGTGGTTTGTGAATCAAAATAAATATATGAGGTATCTATGGGGTGTGGAGAAGACTGGCCTTTTATATACACTGTTTTTGTAAGCATTTAGATGTGATTTAAAATTTTCATTATTCTAGCCCATTGTGAGGATATAAAATGAATAAGAAAGTCTTTGGAGTGAATGTCATTCTACCACAAAACACTGCAAAGAAATGAGTTTCCAAACACATATGGCTTATAACCTGCTCTGAATACATATTAGAAATAAATCCTAACCTTCACCTACACTCCTTACAATAGCCCTTTGAGCAAATCATTCACGAGTACCTGGCTTTACTTCATTGGAGGAAACTACATTAGCTGCAAAAATATCTTCACACTTTTTACTCCATTATCTGTGTTTATTTATATGCTAATATCCTTCATAATATTTATGCTGTAAATAAATCTTATTTTTTTGTTTTCATTGTCAGGAGTGAAGTGGGATGCTTCTGAACAGAGCTAACACGAAGTCAGATGACATGGCCGTGCAAATAGTCATTTAAACAATAACACTTATATTGTTGTGGTTGTACAACCCTCTGCTGCAGACATAATCAATCAATGAATGATACAACGAGAATGTGTCCAATGTGATTGCATTGGCATGGCATGGATGGCCTTTCTGCACCACTGCTACAAGGGAAAGCTTTCATGCTATAAGCTAGGACCTTCCTGACTTAGAGGCCTAGCTCACATTGCAGGAGGTGGTGAAGGATGGATGAGTTCAAGGGGATTTGGCTGACCTGCTTTGTGTCAGCCCAAAGGACTCCATTGTGGCTATTGTAGCTTCACCAACTGCCTAAATCAGGGGTGGGCAAAGTGCAGTCTGCCAGATACATTAGCCTCTGAGGACCCCCTCCAAGAATGTCCAGAGCACTTGGTACTACTTTTTGTGGCTTGCTGGATGCAAGACATGATTTGCCATGGGCACAGAAACAGACCCAAATACATAGTATATTATGGTAAATAGTACCAACAATACAAACAGGAAGATCTGGAGGTGAGGATATATCTGTCTCTTAGGATACTTTAATAGCAAACTTTTAAAAATAGGTTACTTAGGTAGGCTGTGAGGACTGGGGTCTGTTCTCCTATTGATCGGGGTACAGCAGACTGAAGTTTCCACCACTGCCGTCTCCTGCCAGCAATTTCTGGTGCAAGCAATCAGCAGCAGAATCCCTGTTGAAATTCTTACTTGCACTGGAGATAGCTGGAAGGAGGGAATGGAAACATCAGTCCACTGTGTCCCAATTGACAGGAGAACAGAATCTCCTCACTCACAGCAGCTGTTGCTCCATAAAGCAAGTTTGGGGGATTTTTATGATACTTAATGATTCCTTATACTATTGAATATGGAGGGACTGTGAATATGAGTCAGTTATGAATGTGGAAAATGTTGCAGAAAAATAGAGATCGAGACCCACGGAGTGGAAATTCGCAGTTTATTCAGCCGGCTGGGTCTCGGTGGAATCGCTTCCAAAGACCGAGAGCCCTGTTTCTATAAACACCCCACAATTTATACATTCTTGGATACACATTCTTTGATACAGTCTTATCATGTACGCTTTGCACCAGATGCACTACATACTACAATAAACAATAGACCATTCTGTTCTGTGCCTGCGCATTCTAAATGTTGCAAGTAGAAATTCTACCTCCCTTTGTTTCTTTTCCACGTTCTTTCTCACATTCTCCCTCATTCCCCCCTTTTATGCTAAATTCTACACAGCAGTTTAAGCGTAATTACTTGGTTTGGGCCATTATTACAGGCCACCCTTGCATGTTAGAGCTTGGCCCATGAGAACATACCCAATAATTACTGACATTCAGGATGCTCAAGATCTGATTGACTAACTGGTGAAACCGATTCACTTCCCAGCCTCCCTTGCTCGACATCACTCCCATCACAAGCAACAATTCCCATATCCACATATTGTTCGGACCCGCAGTACCACCGTCTGAAATGATACAATAGATAACCAAGTCCTGCCGCTCCCCCTAGACCTCCTCCGACCCACAATATTGTTTCCCACATTCAGGATCTGGCCATACGTGGAGCAGTGCGTCCTTGGTAGCAACTGCAGTAGGGCCTAGTCCCAGTCTTCTTTCCTCTCCAGATGGGGATATGGCCATGCGCCGGGTGTTCAGCTTCCCAGAATGTGAACACAGCAGGGCCTAGTCCCAGCCTTCCTTACTGCTTTCTAGTGATCTTCATCTTCAAAGGTTGCCCTATAATTGGGGTGGCAGTCCAGTCAATACGGGCCCTCTTTATCCTAGTGTAATGTACCCAAGGCTTCAACCCTGCTACCTTAACTGCGGTGGGGGTTGTCAATATAACCTAGTATGGCGCCCTCCACCTGGGGCCGAGTGGCTCTCCTTTCCAATCCTTCACCCATGCCTCATCACCTGATTGGAAGAGGTGTGCCTGAGTCCGTAGGAAGGGGAGACGCTGCTCTAACGTGTACTCCCTCATCTTACTCAGAGCTTTCCCTAAGGTGCTAACCTCCTCCTGTAGGGCCATATTCCCTAATTCCTTGGTATTTCAGCATCTGACTATTAGTGAACCAGTAGTTCCCTTTGTACTCCATCAGGGTGGTAACGGCATGAGGGACTCTGACAGTCAGCGTCTGGCCCAGGGTAAGCTTCCTTAACCAATAGTGCCATAGCCGCAAAGGCTCGAAGACATCCCGGCCAACCCCGTGCCATGGGTTCCAGCTGTTTTGAAAGATAAGCTGCGGGCCGCTGCCAGGAACCCAACTGCTGGGTTAAAACCCCTACTGCCACATTCTTCCTTTCATCTACATAAAGGGTGAATGGCTTGGTCACATCCGGTAGGCATAACGCTGGGGCTTCCATCAAGGTTTTTTTTATCTGCAACCATGCTGCCTTTTGTTCCTTTCCCCAGTGGAACTCCGCTGTCTCCTGCCCTTTTGTTGCCTCATACAGGGGCTTGCTTATCACAGCAAAGTTGGGGATCCAGATTCGACAGAACCCAGACGTGCCTAAAAATTCATGAACCATCTTTCGGCGCCGGGGTTCTGGGAGAGCACACACTGTCTCTTTCCTTTCGGGTCCTAGGGTGCACTTTCCCTGGGAAACCTGGTATCCCAAATAGCGCACTTCTGTTAGACAGAGCTGAGCTTTCTTTCTTGAAACTGTATCCGGCTTCCCACAGGAGGTGGAGTAACTCTTCGGTTCCCTTTCGGCACTCTTCTTCGCCTGTCGCCGCCAGCAGGAGGTCGTCCACATATTGCAACAAGACTCTTCACCCTGGTTCCTACTGAAGAGCAAAAATAGGCTGACTTTGTGGGGCCAGCTGTATACAGAAGAAAGCATCCTTGAGGTCTAAAACTGTGAAGTGCGTTGCCGCCAAGGGAATCAGCCCCATTAGTACATATGGATTGGGCACCACGGGATAGATGGTCACTGTGACTTGATTCACCATTCTTGAATCTTACACAGGCCGATAATCACTCATCCCTGGCTTCTGGACAGGCAGAAGAGGGGTGTTCCATGGAGACTGGCATTCCCTAAGAATCTGATACTTCAATAGTCGATCTATGTGTCTCTCTGTATGCCCTCTATGGCTGCCCGAGGCAGAGCGTATTGCTTGACATGTATCGGGGAGGCTCCTGGTTTCAGTTCTACCACAACCGGGGCTATGTATCGAGCTAATCCTGGTGGACTGTCTTCCGCCCATACCTCTGGACGCCCATAGGGAGTGTCATCCTCAGCCTGACTCATTGGAGTCTGATGAATCCTCCATTCTTCTTCCATGGGGTATGAGATCAGCAAGCTCCGTGGTCCTCAGAACTCCGCCTCCATTGATCCATCGTCCTCAAAGGTAATCTGTGCCTGTAGTTTCAACAGCAAGTCTCTTCCCATCAGGGGCACTGGGCAATCCGGTAAGTAGAGGAATTGGTGTGTGACTTGATGCCGCCCCAGGTCAGCAAGGCGTTTTTCCAACAACTGCCTTTTTTCAGTCTTCCCTGAGGCGCTAACTATCTTCACACAGGTGGTTGTCTTCGGGGCTAAAGGGGGTAGTTACAACAGATCGGGTGGTCCCAGTATCGATCATCATGGGAATTGGCTGGCCCCCCACCTTTGCCGTGACCATGGGCTCCCTGGGGCCAGCAATGAGGGGGCCCAGTCTGTCCTAATCCCACTGTTCCATCTCCACCATCCCCATGGTCTCATAGGATTCTTCTCCTCTCTGTCTTTCATATCGTCCATCTGTCACCCGTCTTCTTCCTCCTCTGCCGCCTCTTTTGCCATCCCCTTTGGGGGCTGGTTGGCCCTTGTCCAGATCGATTGGGGCATTTGTCACCTGTCCTCTTCCTCCTCTTGTGCCCTCTGCGGGTTTGCCAGCTGCTCCCGTGTTTGGATCTTCAGCTGCCAAAGAAGGGCCTCCCGTTCCGCCATGCGCCGCTGCAGGATGCTGTGGCTCTCCTGGAGGCTGCACAAGGCCTGGCTCCTCTCCACAGCCTCCTCCAGAGCCAATCTGTACTTGCCCCTCAGGGCAGCCGCCTCTGTCTCTGCCACAGCCAGCTGAGCTGTCGCTCCTTCAGCCAGAAGGTGGGTGTCGTGGAGCTCTGTCCAGAGAGCCTCCACCTCCGCCTGGGTGCTCGCCAGCTTCCCACACAGTCTCGCCAGCTCTCCTTCTTCTCCCCGCAGAGGGACTGCCTGCATCTCCACACAGGGGCTTCCCTAGTCCTGCTTCTGGCTGGGCACCCAGCCCTCTCTCTTCTCCCGGCGCTCCCATCTGCAGCCTCTCTGCAACACCTTCTCACTTTCTGCCCAAGCACACTTTCTATAACAGTCCATGAACTGCTGCTGACAGGGCTCTTCCTGGTGCCTCCGGCCAGCCTCTGGCTCGTCCTTCAGCCACTGGACTCGGTGCTTCCTTTGTTCCAGCCCTGTTTATGCCTCCTTCCTCTGGCTCTTCTTGGCGGCCGCTCCGCCCAAGGCCTTCTTGGGCTTCTTGGTGCCCGCCGCCTTCTTGCTCTTCACCGGCGTGCCCGCCCCGGCCACCCTCTTCTTGCCCACCGCCTCCTACCACACTGTCACTTTAAGCCACCTCTGCCGCTCTCCTCCCGCACACTTCCAATTCCTCACTCTTTTTCTTTTGCTTAATTTCACCCTATTACAGTTACTTTTCAGTCTTTTCAAAAAGTTTGCAACTGCTGTGTGAGCATGAGCTGGCACCCGCTGTTGACATGATTCATGACCTTCTGCTTCAGCTTCGCAACCTGCTCTCGCAGCATGTTGGCAGTGGATGCAAGTTCCGAGTTCTGGGCTTTCAAAGTTTTCATTTTTTCTTCCAACCTGGCAATCCGCTCCAACTTTCTTTTCCGGCACTTGGAGGCTGCAATTCGGTTTCTCATGCGCTTCCTCTCCACCTTGATTCTCTCCTGGGATTCCAAGTCAATAGGCGACAGGGGAGGAGTCTCCCCAGGCATTTCTGGGACAGTCTGAGGCTCTTCTTTCAGAGCTTGAAGGCGAGGATGCTGCACCGGCATCTGAGGGTTCAAATGATGTTGTGGAGGGTAGCCCAGGTTGTTTGTGGTGTAGTTAGGCACCGTAGTGAGGGTGTTGGGGTTGAAATTGCTGAAGTTGGCATAGACTGGAGGCTCACTGTGCAAATTGGCACTGAAGCCATTGTTTCCAGCCATTGAAGAGACAGGGGCTATGACAGTGTTCGCAGGCTGGGCAGCAGAGGTAACACTTGGCATGGTGTTTTGATTGTGTAGCTCTGCAAGAGCCCTGACAAAGCCTTCAGCAACATCTGTGACATTTTTGGGGCACAGGAATTGGGTAGGGGTGGGAGTGGTGGTGATCAGTCCATTATCAGTTTTTTTTTCCAGCAGCGAGGATCGAGGGAGACCATCAGTTCCAAAGCCGGGGGGGGGGGGGCTTAAAAAAACAAGAAAATGAGGCAGGCGAGCAAAACCTCCACTGCCAACAAGTTTCAAGGACCGCTGCCTCTTGCTCAGCCCCAGGAATCCAGGCGTGTGGATACCTATTTAGGGTTGGCCTCCCTTATCGCTCCTAGCGAGAAGCCTGGAAAATCGTTTTCTTTCCCTTCTTTGAATAAAGAAAGTCCTCTTCTGTCTGGCCAGTCCACCCCCTTCCACCCCTCTCGTGGGAGTGTCCTGCGTCACGCCGGAGCGTTAGCCGAGTTTTTCAAACACACTTGTTGGAGCCTCTGTGCCGCTTCCCTTCTTCTCAGGAGCGGCTGTCAAAAACTGGGCGCAGGGGGGTGCGAACGGAGCAGTCTCGGTCCCGAAGTCCAGCAGGAAAAACCCAAAAAAAGCAGTCCCCAGAACAAGTTCTTCCCAATTCCTGCTTATAAAATGGAGGGAGGGGGGTGGTGAGTCCTGAAGCTCCACAAGAAGTTCAGCCTATTTGGGGGAGAAGGAGAGATGGTGGGATCCCGAAATGACCAACTTGTGGCCCTCTCGCATGAAGAAGAAGAGGCGAAGCAGCAACCGAGCGACGGACCTCCCCTCACAAAGCGACTTCGTAACACCGAGGAGAGACAGAGGTTCCTTCTTCTCGCCTCCATTTTCTCGGCCGCAGCTCCCGTCACCACCAACTTGGGTCTGGAAAAGAAACCGCCCTCAGTGGTGGTGGTGGTGGTGGTGGCAGCTTCCTTCGCTGCTTCTCAGTGCTGCTTGTTCTACTTTGCCACTGCCGCCGCCCCCGCCACCCCCGGCGCGGTGGTGCCTTCTTCAGAGTGGCCAGCAACACCCCGTTGCGCTCCTTGGACGCCGCCACCGCCTTGGTCGGCAGCTCCATCACGCTGGGGCCCAAGGCCTTGCGGGGCTTCAAGCCGCTGCCGCCGCCCCATTGCCGCCTTCTTGGCTGGTGTCTTGGCCGCGGGGGCCACCGCCGGAGTCATCGCTGCCACCACCACTGGAGCTTCGGGAGCCGTCTCAGACATGGTGCCTGCTGCTCAGTGCCCCTGCCGCTTCTCGGGAAGGAGCCCAAAGGGAGCAGGCAAGCAGCCTCCGAAAATTAAGGTCTCTACTAAACCCTTTCTTGAAGTTTTTTTCAACATACATTGGAGCGGCGTTTGTCGACTGTTACCCCCAACCATTTTCCTCCCCGATAGCAACAACACACAGTGGGTCAAGGGAACTGGACTGTGGGTAAGGGGTCCTGACAGTCCGACACAATAGGGTTTAGACAGTCAATTAAACGCACCAACCCAGGCACCCGGACTCTCAATGGTCTGCGCTGGGAACTGCGATGCCATTCACACGCTGTCTCACCCAAACAACACAGCCACCCTCCTTTTCCTGTCTTCCTAAGGAATCCTGCAGTTTCAGTAGCCCCCCCCCCCCCGGGGCCACTCTACTAGGGCAGGTCCTAAGGGGGCGATCAAGCCCCTCTTCTCTCCTTTTAACACAATTTTTGGGGATGCACTTACCTAAGGCCGTGTCTATGGCGAATTTCCAAACCGCCCTGGGTTCCCAAGCTGGCAGACCGATCCCTGGGTCCGACGCCCTCACGAGGAGGACTGTCCAACACAATGTCGAGGGCACCCAAGGTCCCTGTCAGTGAGGCACGGATACCGGGGAAGCGATGGCCGCTTAAGTGGGCAAAAAGCCCCTCAGATCCCGAACGAGCCCCCAGAAAATGTTGCAGAAAAATAGAGATCGAGACCCACGGAGTGGAAATTCGCAGTTTATTCAGCCGGCTGGGTCTCGGTGGAATCGCTTCCAAAGACCGAGAGCCCTGTTTCTATACACTCCCCACAATTTATACATTCTTGGATACACATTCTTTGATACAGTCTTATCATGTACGCTTTGCACCAGATGCACTACATACCACAATAAACAATAGACCATTCTGTTCTGTGCCTGTGCATTCTAAATGTTGCAAGTAGAAATTCTACCTCCCTTTGTTTCTTTTCCACATTCTTTCTCACATTCTCCCTCATAAAGTTGCACATTCATAACTGCAATCATGAATTCCAGCCATAATCAATTCTATTGCATATCATTATACCTTCCATACTACTCTGGTATGGGCCAATGAGGAACAGTATAAAAAGGGTGTTACAGATAAATAAGTTAAGTATTGTTGGGAACAAGAAGCCAGAATAGTGGTGGTTAAGAGGGCGGTTGGAGTTATTAGTCTCTGCACTTCTGTGATATTGTATCCAAAAAGAAACAGTTTGGGTTTTCTTCAGGAGCTACTGGTATCTGCTCTCTATGAGTAAGAGGAACTTGGGGAAGTAACTTTATTGAATGCTTTTGCAAAAGGCAGTGGCCATGATAGGTGAAGGATTCTGGTAGCTGAAACCTGAAAAAAGTCAATTTTTCAAGCTCAGGTTGGGGGGTGATCTACAGAATAACTTTGAAACTCTGCTAACAATGCTTTGCAATTCTAGGTCAATATTCAGTCTGCATGTGTGAAGGATAAAAGTCTGGGTGTGCATGGAAAATACATGTAAGCCCCATCCCAAAAGTCCCAGGCATATTGGTACTTTTAAAGAGCTGTCCCTAAAGACATTTAGCACCAAAGTCTAGCGACAGGTAGAACTCAGTTTGGCTGAATGGACTTAACAAATCTCCTAATGTCTGAGAACTTTGGCCATTTCCATACCGGGCTTCTAAAACGGTGTAAAGCGACCTCTAACGGAGTTCTTCTACACCGTAGAGTGGACTGGCGTGGACTACTTTTCGTAGTTCCACACCAGAATCCACTCAGGAGCAGCCAGAACTAGCCGGGCTGCGTGTTTTTTAAAAACCTCTTTTTCGAGGTTTTTAAAAAGCACGGAGTGCGCAGCCCTGTGCTGCTCCGTTGCCCGGCTCTAAAGTGGATTTGCAGGCGCGCGCAAGTGCGTGCCTGCCGATCTGCCAGGGGCAGGCTTCCGGCTGGCGAGCTTCTCCGGTTGGTGGAGAGCCTCCACCAACCGGAAGCTGCCATCTGGGACGCCAGAGGAGTGTGGAGCAGCGAGTTCGCGCTGCTCCGCGTGGCGACGGACTTACCCGGCTGCGGGTAAGCTCCGTTTTAGCGTGTTTTCGCCCGTTCCCCCCTCCACATGTGAAAAGGGCCTTAGTTTATTAGGTTTATTTGCAACACCCTTACAACTCTTGATTTTCATTGTGCAAAGATCCGCAAAGGAGTTGAGAACATGAGGTTGTTTGGAACAGAAGAACTTGGATACTAGCACTTAGACATTTATAACTCTTGCATGCATGAGTTGAATGCCTGGAAAAGGATTCAGCCCTTTATGCTACCTTGAATCCTAAAGGGGGTGTGGAATGTAAAGGTGTGATATAAATAAAACAATACTAATACCAAAGTGATTTTGAAGTAAAAGAAACTCTAGTCCAGGGGTGGGCAGGGGAGATGTCATTAGTCCGACACTTTTCTCTGTATGCTTGAAGCACAGAAGTGGTTAAGTACAAACCACAACTTGACTTTCACCCCCTTCAGTCAGGCTGCACTGAGGCCATCAGCAACCAAGTTATCCTGCCCACCAAGCACATGTGAATAATTTAGAGGCTGTGCTTCTCTGAAAGGGCAGACTCGCCATTTCAAATGCTGCCTTGATTTGCTACGGTGATCCACCCATTAGCATTGTTAAGCTGATGGACATTTGTTAAAGGCAACTATTTGATGGATTTGTTTTGATATCAGCTTCGATTGTGAGCTTATACAAAACAGCAGGTCTACAGTGGCTGGGGATACCATATTTGCTGGCATGTAAGATGCACTTTTTTCCCTAAAAAAATACCCTGTGAAAATCAGGTGCATCTTATACACCAGCAAGTACAGTAATGCTAAAAACATAGGGAAGGGAGGGGGAGTGAAAGGAATTTTCCCTGCCCAGACAAAACAGGAAGGGAGGAGGTAGTGGAAGCCTTGATCTATAGGAACACAGATAGATATTTCTACAGTTTCTCTTTACCTTCCCCTCCTCTCCTGTGCTTTTTGACTCTGCTGGGAGTTTCTGCAAGCAAAACAGGAAGGGAGGGGGGATGATGCAGCACTCTTTTCATCCCCCTCCTCTCCTGGTGCAACACTTATTTCCTTCCCCCCCTTTCCTGTGTCTTCTGCTCACCAGAAAACCAAAAAAAAAAAAAAAATTCCTGAAAAATACCCCTTGAAAAGTGGGGTGCATCTCATATACTGGTGCATCTAATACACTGGCAAATACAGTAATTCTGTCTAGGGATGTATTCAGATACTTGGCTATATGCATTGCTGAACTAAAACAGTCTTTTTATGAGTCTTTTACCACCTACTGCAAATTGTTTCTGGTAGACTAGTTGTTCTTGAGCAACTAATTCAAACTTCTGATATTACCCCTACAAATTCAGGTTACTGCAGATATTTGACATAACATTCTTTTTCTGAAATCTATGTTTATTCCATTTCCCAGCTAATTCTCTCAAGAGTTGGAATACATCAGAAAACAGACTGTATGGTCATTTACCAGTTTGGCCTACTTCCATTCTATCCTCTTCCACAACAGAATGGTGTTTATTATTGGGATGAAGTCACACTATACTCAAAATATAACTACCAAATGGTGGGCATCTGTGTGATTTCAAGAAATGAGATATAAAGATCCGAGCCATCAAAATTTTCATTCCGGATTGTTCCAGTTTTCTCTTCTGTGCAGAGCAATCTAAATGGCTTCATGGGGAAGAATGTGTTATTTCCACCAAAACGGCAAGAAGGAGGAAAACATAATGGCTACCAGAGATGCAAAAGAAGAATGGAACCAATCAAAAAGATTCTGTTGTATAGATGAGGAGGAGGATGTTTAGTTATATGCTGCCTTTTGCCCATGCCAGGGTGGCTTACACATCAAAACAAAATACAGCATGGTTTTTAAAAAATCAACAAAAGGTACAATTAAAAGGCTTTTGAAAGCTGTTTTTTAAAAAACAGTACAATTAAAACAACATAGCGCACTCTAAAAAACCCTCCTTTTTACAACCTTCAGTTCTCAAAAGCCCATCAGAATAAGTTTTTGTCAGCTGATGGAAGGAGAGCAAGGAGGAGACAATTGAGCCCTGCCTAGGAAGGGAGCTCCAGAGCCTAGGAGCTGCCACCAAGAAGCTCCTATTATTCAAGAGCCAGCATGTTTGAGCACTGGACCAAAGTTCTGGAGACCAGGGTCCAAATCCCTGCTCAGCCCTGGAAACTCACTAGGTGACTTTATACTTTCTCAGCAGCAGAGGAAGACAAAGACAAACTCCCTCTGAGCAAATTTTG